>CM064900.1:31330546-32618046 GCA_030347415.2 Decapterus maruadsi
CCTTTGTCAAACATAAACCTTACTTTTGACCTTACTGGTCAGGTGCCTTTACCTGTATCAAGTTGCTGTATCATAAATTCAATGTGACGGGGACTTAATGATATTACATTTCTCATGAGATATAATTGTGTTTCTAAGTTCCTGGTGCAGCTCCTCTGATGGGTTGAGATGTGTCAGGACAGCGACAGTGTTACAGATCTGCTGTAGCATTTGACAATGACATATATTTTGTGGCATTAGATCATTTTCTAAGGCAGTGACAGATATGGATTGTCGCTTCACATGCATATTCAGCTCTTTAGAAAACAAAAAGAGGAATACAAACAGGTCGTGGTGAAAAGCTTCTCAAACAGGAGTCGAGGAAAGGAAAAACAGCCGAGACTCTCCCTCCATTGGAGTAAAGCCCCATTCTCTGGAACAATGTCGCTGGGATAAAAGTTGGCTGTGATCTCCCGACTCCACCTTTGACCCTGACACTATTTTGATTAGAGGAGGCAGGATCCTGTGCATCCTTAGTGTTTTAATCTCAAAGCCTCAGTCAGAGCTGGACAGGGGGGCTGCAGTGGGAGGGCTGGAGCAGACCCTCCTGTGTTTATTTTAGTGGGCAGATAGGAGTCTCGCAGCAAGGTGCTCGCTGTCATCGCTGTGACCTACGAACTCGGGCCGCCGGACATCACCGAGGATCCAGAGCAGAGGGCCGCAGCAGCATGTGGGACGCTCAGTGAGGGGGTCAAAGGGCAGGGCTGCTGCTGAACATGTGCACAGATGTCAAGGAATAGCCACACTGAATTTCATTTTACTCAATTTGTACTTTTGTTGTTGTTTTTTGGACAGATAATTAAAAGATGTAGCTTTGTGAGAGAAATGTTACCTGATGTCGGAGAAATCCAAAGCTTTCACCCAGAGCTACTCACTCTGGTTATTAAGCATGTGTAGCTGGTGCATGAGCCTTGTTTGATCCCAGGAAGCAGGCAGCAGGGGAGAAGCAGCCATGGACCACAGGACACAGAACTGTCTGCATGTGCATGAATGGATGTGATTTCTTCTGCATGATGGCGGCAACAGCTTCACATCTATCCATTCATTAGAATGAGCCTGAACAAAAGATTAGTAATTCATTTTTGATTATTATTATTGTTATTAAGACAAGATAAGGGTCTACAGATCAGCTAAAACAGGAACATATGGAGGTAAAGTGTGATGTCATTCAAAATTTGAAGAAGAACTATCTATGCAAGATTGTTACCTGAATTAAACAGTTTGGGAGTAATTGTGATGGTTAAATGGAGGCTCTCTGCGTTCCACTTAGCATCTCTTGGCTGAACACCAACCTTGTAAGATCAGAGCCTCAGACTGGGATCTTGCCTGGAAACATGGACTCTGCGGCACTACAATACAAACACGCCCCGTAATCCATAATCACTTGTTAACGTTACCCACCTTGGTAGACATTGCACTATGGATTGTCTTCTTGCCGACTTTGAAACTGAAGGGGAGCTCTGTGGAGAAAAAAGCAAAACAGAGAAAAAGGGACCAGACTTACATAGTTCCCCTTTAAACTACCTTAAGGATAAAAGTTAAGCAAGTTTTAAAGTATTCTGCAAGTTTTACGTAATAAGAAAACCTAAATCTCACTGAAAACTGCAGAGTGATGCAGTCACCTGACCGTGCATGATAAGAGCTCATATTTAAAGAGGGCAGTGAAGCGATGTGAGGGAATAAAACACCTTTTTAGCTTTATAAATAAACTAAACCCAGTGTCTTTGACGTCTACATGCTGTTCACAATCAGGAATTACAGTAAGGATAAGAAAAGTCAGATAAAGCATGGAAGAACAGTTACCAACGACCACTCCTCCTCCTCCTCCTCTCTCTTCATATAAACTCCGTAGCAGTAAGGGGTTTGAGACTCATATCTCCAAATAGTTAGAGTCCTTGAGATTACGCTGTCTCATAAAAACGTCAGTTCAGAACCTCTGCTTACGGCAGCTTCAGGAAATCCTTGTGTCAGCTGAAATGTGTATGTTTCATCTTCATCTTATATCTCACACTGAGTGAACTTCCAGGCTGCAGCACTAAATGCTGCAGATTGATGTTTTTTTTCTGCGTCCTAATAGCCGCCTTTTGTCTCCTGCGTCCTGGACGATCCGAGGGCCCTGCACGGAGCGGTCCTCAGGGATTGTCCAATTAGAAATAATACAAACTTTCTCAGTGTTTAAAGAGCAGATGAGAGCTCTGAGCCACAAGTTCACAAAGGGTGCCGGTGTGTGCTTGAGTAATGCAAAGATCAAATTACTAAAACTTAAGAAACTAACGTCCAGTATGTGCCGTTCATGTCTCCAGGTTCGGCCCCTCAGCCGGGTGCATCTGCCGGGGCTGTAACTCTCCTGTGACAAGGGCTGGTGTTTGTGCATTGTTGAGCCACTGAGAACGAAACAACATCGATGACCAGCGTTAAAACCCCACTGACCTTTTTTGGCAAAGGTCAGCGTCGAGAGAAAACAGAGAGCCCTCTCACTCGACTAATATCCTGGAATGTCCTGGAAGCTGCGAGAGAGGAAAAAAAGAAAGTCCTTTCAACATTATCTTAATCAGAGTCATGTTCTTTATTTAATTTGAGAAGACATGCGCACAGACGCAGATGCTCCTTTCTTCAGATGGTCATTTATTCACTTAAGGAAGTTTGAGGAATCATACAAGAATGAATGGTGACTATTTCTGACTACACATACAGCGTACTGTCTGATTGTTGTTGAGCAGTTATGAAGTCCTGAGGCCTTTCCTCTTGTTGCTGTCTTCACTGACAACTGGATCCAAATATTCAATTAATTAATAAGAAGCATTTAAAAGAGCCAAAGACTGAAAAACAGACATTTTATTCATTGATCTATACATCCGTCATGCTCACCCCCCCCCAGTCCCCCCTCCCTCTTCCTCTGTACCATACCATGTGTCAGTGTTTGTGCTTGTGATGTTTTTTATATGACACATGGACAGGAAGGACTGTAACTGGTGCAAAATTTATTTCCGTTTGGTTTTGTTTGTTCCTCGTGAACACATGATCACCATGGCGAACGTAATGCTTTCATATACATGTTGCAGTAGTTCTAGTATAGTGTGTCCATTATATGTTTGAATTGAAGGAAAGTCAACACAGAATAGTATCACTGTATTTTTGTGATCAATTCACGTGCACCAAGTCTTGACCTTTTATATATAAATTGCAAATACATATTTAAGTTTTTGCTACTAGAATACTAGAGTAGTTTTTATCACTGTGTTGGTCAATCTGCCTGTGTGACAATCCCATTTCAGAAGTATAAAAATGCCATAAAAAGGAATTATGCAAGATTTTTTTTACCTCAAGTAAACAGCTTTGGAGTAATTATGGCGGTTAAATGACTTGTGACAGGAAGAATGGAGGCTCTTGGCCTTCAACCTAGCCTCTCTTGACCAAAAATAACCTTACAAGATCATTGCCTCCGACCCGGTGTCCCGGCTCTCGCCTCGGTGTCACCACAACACAAAAACGCCTCAGGATCTGTAATCTCTAGTTTATGACAGGTCCCGACCGGAACAAGATAAGTCAAAAGGTCAGAGACACAGAAAAAAGCAGGAACTGCCAAACATAAAACAACAATAAAAGCCAGCCACAAGAACCTTAAGAATATATACTAGTCTTATTTGATTAATATTATTAAGATATGGGTCTACAGGTCAACAACAACAGGAATATATGGAAGTAAATTATGATGTAATTAAAGATTTAAACTTGCATAGTTCACTTTTAAATGAGATGAACAGACTCAGAACTTAAAACATGATGACTAAGTTTTCCTTTCAGGAATAAATAAATATGTAATTGCAATACTCAAGATGTTGCAAAAATATTTAAAATCACAATAATATCATTATCATGACTTGGATATCGTGATATTATCGTATCGTGGGGCCTCTGGTAATTCCTACCCCTCTCACATATGCTTGCATCAGGAATAATTGAAATACTCTGCTCCAAAAAACAACTATTAATTACAAAGTTAGTTTTATAATATTCACATGTGATGATTTATTCTGGTGTTTCAGTAGCGTGCAGGTAACAGCTGTGATGCTCTTCGTGTTTGGTCCTTGAGCAGTGAAGAGCAACAGGTGCTGCTGAGCTGAGGCGTGTGAACATGTGAACGCCAGTCATGAGCTACAATAACCAATCACTTTGTTGCACTTTGCTAATAACTCGTTTTCATATGTTTTTTTTGTGTGTGTGTGTGTGTTTCATAAATGAAATCAAATGTTTACACACAGAAGGAGAAATTAGAGAAGCCTCAGAGCCACAGGAGGAGCTGATTTAGTTTTAACATGTTATTTTGTTCTCATGCATCACATCCAGTGTCTGCGCTGTCACACTTAACAGGGTTTCAGCACATTGCAACACATTGTAACATTTATACCTGTTTACTCTCCGTTGTCTTCGGACTGTGCATCAGTTTAGCGGAGAAACAGAGGGAAAAATCCAAGTTAAGTAATTTAAGTAAGTTTTTTTGTAAATCACAAACATCTGTAAAAGTAGTGATAGAAATGTGTGTTTCTTTTCCTTCTCTGGGTTTTCACACTAGCTGCATTAGGAATATTGGTTCATTTAAACAATGAATTAATCAGTTTTTCATAGGGATGCACCGATTGTGAAATTCTGGGCCGATGTCGATGCCGATGTTTAAAATAACAACTTGGCCGATGGCCGATGCCGATGCCGATGTTTTTTCTTTTTGCTATTCCGTCTTTGGTGCCACAGAAACATTACTGAACTACTGTATTTTAAAAGTCTTTCAGCTCTTCATCATATTATTCAATGAGCACAAATTCAGTTAGACAAATTCATGAAACAAAAACAATCTTTAATGTCAATTTTTAGTTGACATGACCTTAAAACACTTACAGTGGCCAAGAGTTAGAGTTGCTACATGGTAAAAGTAATTAGTTACCAAGAAAGGTAACTTCTCTCCCTAACCCCATTTATCTGCAATTAACCAACTTGCTCATTAACACAGAGACAGAATGATAAGAGTTGTTGTTGTAATATGTAGCCTATACTGAAAGAGGAGTTTGCAGGATTTCTCCAGTGGCTACGCTACATTTTTACCTCAATTAAAAAGCCCCAGAGTCCTAACTGTGATAATCTACATGACTTGTGACTGGTTACAGTGAGAACGGAGGCTCTCTGCCTTTCACCTGGCGTCTCTCTCCTGTAGCATGCAACCACGCCACCGCTGCGGTGTTTGTGTCCCAGCTCTTGTCTCTGTGGCACCGACACAGACGCGCTGCGTAACGTAATGACAGTTACGTAATCCATCGCTCCATTTATTGATTTCTCGCCGGCTTCGGTGTAAACACATACACGTGGCCAGGCGGAGGTTAGAAAAAAAAGCGACCAGACGAGTTTCTCTGACGGTGTTTTAAGCCCGTACAGGGGATTTAAATGACGAGGGGCGTTCAGGCTCCTCCGTTCCTCCGCTCGCCATGACCGCTCTGCACTTAACAACCGTGTTTACATGCGCGCAACTTTTTTCTTTTTTTTTTTTTTCATAAATCAATCCGCGGATCACATGTGTGCTGAACTGAAGATATTAATCCGAACAGATCACGGATCAATCCGGTGCACCACTAGTATCTTCCCCCCAGAAAAAGGAAAGAAGAAAGGTTCCTCCCAGCACAGCTGTTCATGCGGCATTTAAACCAACATAAACATCGGCCACTGCCATCGGTGAATGTCACGTTTTTTTACCGATGGCCGATGGCAGTCAACGAGCCGAACATCGGCCGATGCCGATGGTCGGCCGATGCATCGGTGCATCCCTAGTTTTTCAGTATGATTGATCGTTTTGAGCGGTAGCAGCAGACGTCCTGGCTCAAAGTGAAGGTTTCTGGAGGAGCGGGGACATTCATACCGTCGCTGCGGTCCAGCCACCTCCTTGGAGATATGTATGTCAGGTTCTGGGAGCTGTCATGCCGGCAACAAAGCCCTGTTCATCCTGCTTCGGGGTGACCAAGTGATTCCAATTAAAGCTGCATGTGTTGTTTACTGAGGCTGGGGTCGTGCAAGTCAAACATGAAGGAGTCTGATCTCAGAAGTGGAGAGCAGAACCTTGGATCGCTCTGCCCCGAGTCTGTTCAGACAAACACTGAGATCTGCTGTCTTTACTATTTTGACCAGGTGATTAAAGCCGTCTGTCAGCCTCATGAGACCTTTCCATTTTTTTTACTGTGTGCTTGCTGATGCAGTACAACAATACGCAGAGTTCATATGCAACACAGCTACAGTTTATAATAACTGAGCTCATTGCACACACGCAGCGATGTTCACTAAGGATGAGTTTGGCTTTTAAATGCATGAAAATAAAGGCTTGAACAGTCGAACTGAACTTAAACAATGTCAGCAAATTGATTAGATCAAACTGAAGGCGTGCAGGAAAAAAGCAAGACAAATCAATTTGCTTTAGTATAATATTGCATCCGCTGACTGAAAGGGAGAGGTGACCGGTCGGAGAGGGCAGAGGAAGGAAAAGATAAATGAAAGAGTCTGAAGTGCCTGAGGACAAAAAGGGAGAAGAAGGAGAAAAAAAAACACACAGCACAGAATAAAGGAGCTAAACAGATGCTCTGGCAGGATTTTGTAATGCAAACATTTTATCATATGCTCTGTTATCCAAGTCTAACTCAACCATATGACTCACATGAAGCTGTTTGTGTCAGTCGTGCTGCAGGAACAACGAACCGAAGTTAAGACGTTTTGTCGATGATGGATGAGCTCAGTTCGGCTGCTTCGGTTTCCGGGAGCTGGTGTTATTGGTGTTGGCTTCATATCGTTACCAACACCTGCGAATTTCTCACTGTGAGTCAGATGGTCTAGTCTGTTGAGTCAGAGCATGGACACAAATGAGAAATTGTGTTTGTCATTCGTCTGTCGTTCTGTTTGACAGGACTCGATGTGTCACCGTGAGACACAACCCAGAGTTTCTTGTAATTCTTTTATTTTAGCTGTAAAACTTTTTTATTTAGCTAACTAATAGCTATATAACTTGAGTTGGTGTCCTTACTGATAGTGACACCTAAATGTTTGGAACAAGGACTTATCCAGGTTACTGAATTCAGGATATGACGCTTTCATGTGCAAAATAAATAAATAAAATATCAAGGACACCACAACCCACAACCCAACCATAATGGGACACTGCACTCTGTTCCTTTTTCAACAATAAAAACATTTTGTCCATGTCATTTCAAATTAAGACTAAATTTAGATGACAGTGCTGATTGTTGCAAAGCAGAGGTTTAACCAAAGTTCAAACCAATCTCCAAAATGAAATCTTTAGGTATGAAACGAATGTCGTCGGGGAGGGAAGGAGAAAAAAAAAGAAGGAAGAACTCGGAATAAGGGACATGAAAGGCGGATAATAAACTGATTATAGAATCAGCAGAAGCGTGCACAACTTGGCCGGACTTCAGTCTCTTTAGTGCAGCAAAGGGCAGACTGTTGGCCGAGTGTCGACATCAGCTTGTGACTTACTGACTGTCAAAGTTAGGGCCTGTGACTGTGTGGAGCGAGGGCTCCCTGAACAAATGTCCTTTTCATTTCATGCTTTACATCCATACTCTCCGCTCCTCCGCCGCTGATTCAATTGCAGCTAATTACTCAATTGAAATCACATGTATGAGCAAGTAAATAACCTATTTAAAGGACTGTGCACAAAAATAACCATTTTTTTTCTTCTGCTTTCTTTCAGTGTCCGAGAAAGAAGTGGATTCTGGTGAGTCTTACTTTGGCCGAGCTGAGGTTATCAAATCCATTTTATTCCTTTGTTAAAACACTAAAACACGAAGTACAGGCACAAACATTGGCTGAGGAGAGGCCTATATAGGACAGTTGTTGCTTGAAGGAGCTTTTACTTCCAAAGGAAGACATTAAAGAAGGAAATAAGGCTTGGCATGTTGACTCAAGACTAAATTTCCCAGGAGCCCTAAACGGACAGCTATTAAACTTTAATTGCTCTCCTTCCCATTTGGAGGAACTGTGAAAACACTAGTGAGGTAAATTTCAGAGCTACTGTCTGAGCTCAACGCTCCTGTCACACCTGTCGCTGAGAGGTTATCAAAGAGTTGTGCAGACGTAGGTATGCTACAGTACAGTACAGTACATCCACGCTGTGTCTTGTTATTTCAGAGGCGGTTGTATCAAAGGTAAAAAGGGGAAGAAGAAGGAGAAAAAAAAACTAACACAGCACAAGCCCGAAGAAAACAGTGGATGACAACAGCACTTAAAATTTCCAAACACCAGCCCAATTTCCAGCAAGAAAAAAACAGAAGAGTATCTGAGCTTTGTTTCTCGATTATTTGCATAATACACTTTGATGGGTGGATACTCGTCCCAATCCCTGGCTTCTTTTGTATCTGCAGATTACAAAAGGCCTGTTTCCAGCGCCGTGCAGGCTACTACCAAAGAAGAGACTAGACTATCAAAGGGAAGGAATGGGCTTTCAAGTCGGGACCCTTCGATTGTGTTACAGATTGATTCCAGGTGAGGCAGCTTTGGGAAGTTCAGCTGGAGGAAAATTGCCCCTCCGTGCAGCGCTTGCGAGAGGCAGGGAGGCTTCACGGTTGGCATGGCGCTCCGGAATTCCAATACTACTCACGTTTGGTGGGATTTCTGAGGGATGAATGCTGGGCCTCAAAAATCTTGTTGTGGTTGATTGCAGTTACATTAAAAGCTAAGCCCAGACCAAAAAAAAAAAAAAAAAAAAGAAGAAGAAGAAAACACAACTCTAGTGTAGTGTACTGCGTGTCTGGCTGTTTAAAAAAAAAAAAAAAGCAGACTGAATAGCTGGATAGCACCACAGTCCGCAGACAATAATTGCCAATATAATGTTCGAAACGTCCCTTTGATGCACTCATAAGATAAGCCCTGGATTTATTTTTCAAAAACAGACATTTTCCAGTTCCACTCTGGTGTTAACGTGATTTTGAAAATGAGCCGTTCATGTTCTTCTTTTTCACACATGCTATTATGGCAGGAAACTATCTCAAGGACTCCTTACTGGCAGAGAAGTACCACACATACAACAACACGGGGCTCCTATAAGGTATCAGCACAGCACACAAACACATGCACACACATAACCATACATGCGTAACCTTTGTTCCACATCCTCCACAACACTTTGCGTTGATTTATTGACAATTTCTCAGACCACACTCGCTGGACAAAAGCAGCTTTGGGATGATGTGTGTATCAGCACAGATATGACCCACTGTCCCCTTGGACTTATCTCCCAGCATTCTTCTCTGTGGATCTTCAGCTTCTCACAGAGAGATTTCCAGAGGAATTTAGACCGTCCATCACTGGCTTTATCTCCCTTTTGATATAGTACTTGCACCCACCCGTCC
This sequence comes from Decapterus maruadsi, assembly GCA_030347415.2. Taxonomy (NCBI): domain Eukaryota; kingdom Metazoa; phylum Chordata; class Actinopteri; order Carangiformes; family Carangidae; genus Decapterus; species Decapterus maruadsi. Next base: position 31,339,981 of record CM064900.1, read on the forward strand.
ACCCACCCACCCACCTAACCCCACCCAGCCTCAAAGCCAGGGCCATCTGTACAGTTAAACACGTCTTAAACAGCTCCTCAGGGAAACTCCAAACAGACCCCAAAGCGTTTCACACGTAGGCCCACGTAGCAGCAGCAGCAGCAGTGTTTTCTGCGTGTTTGCTGCGAACACGCTGTCAGGTTTGATTTGAACCAGGCTATACGTGTGGGAAGGACAATTAGGTGGACGCAGAGCTGAGCCCATGCACGCGTGTGTGCCAAGCCATGGCATTATGCATCACTCACCTGTCTGGCCAAATAAACCGAGACAGGAAAACATCTGCTCATGTTTTCAAACTGGGCAAACACGTCTGTCTCGTTTTGTTCTGTGGGGATTTTGAAGCTTTGCAGCAAAAACAAAATAGTCTATTTTAGCTTTCTGTTCCTCCTGATGAACGTCACTCTGCCGAGACGTACATCGTGATTTCATATGTTTAGATCATACATCAGTGGAGCTTTCATTCCGCTTCAATACCCTTTTCTCCGCCACACCTGTCGGAGCCTTCTCCATCTTTAACATCTCTGAAATACACATATATCACATTCATGTCTTTAGTTATTCATTTACTTTAGTTTCTACACATTTTGCTTTGTGTGACTGCATTTCATTTTTATTACAAGTAGTAGTAGTTGTAGTATTAGTTTAAGTATTGTTAAAGACATATATAGTGCCTGTAGCAGTGTTTTTCAACCTTGGGGTCGGGACCCACGTGGGTCTTTACTGATAGAAATAGTGTGTTAACTAATTATTATTCTTTTTGATTAAAAACACCATACACAATCTTAAACAACTGTATTCTATACTTTCACTTTCTTGATTGTAAATCGAGTTCAAATCGATCGCCAGATGTGATGTCAAAATGGGCTCACAAGCCAAAAATCGGTTGGGAACCGCTGCTCTATAGGTATTTGTGTGGTTATTTCTACCATAACAGATAGTGATTACGCAAGAATACCATTACCTATGGGTACAACTGTTATAATTCTCATAATGAACAACCAAAAGTATATATTCCTATTCATAGTCTCTCTTTCTCCCTCCTCCCTCACTCCAGTTCTGTTGGTGGTTTTTCTTCCTGTTAAAGGGAGTTTTCCCTCCGCCCTGTCACCAAGCCCTTGCTCTGTCAAATGTCTCAGTAATAATGTCAGGTCTTGAACTTACCCTGTAAAGTGCTTTGTAGGATAATGTATATTCATGATGTATAAATAAAGTTGAAGTTGAAGGTCAAACCAGTGAGCTCACCAATCAGTGAAGATGCAGTTAAAAAAAAATCAAAGGGGCTGTTGTTGTTGTTGTTGTTGGGTAAATGTAGTTTCCCAATGAAAGAAAAGATGGTTTCTATCGTTTCTACCTTCACTGAACCCGGCAACAAAGAGGATCCTGTGGACCCTCCAAACACACCACAACCCCCCCACCTACCACCGAGGCCACACAGAGCAAATAAGCTGTTATTCCACAGTTGTTTGGAAGGATTGTGAAGAGATTGGTCTTGTAATGAAAAGAAAATAGAAGTGATGTTCCCATGACGGATATGGTAAACTAAATCGAGAGAAGCTGCTCTGTCGGCTCGAGGTTCACACCTCTGGTCCCACGGCGTCCCCGCTCCCCACCTCCGCTACCTCCACCACCCGCCCCCGCCCGCTCCGCTCACATTCATCTTTCGTCCTCTAACCTCATTGACTCACCCTTTCCAAAGAACCTGATCCGGCCTAGAGGCCCATGCGCTCATGTCCTGTCGAGGATTTGTTGATTTCTCTAATCACTGTTCCAGCTCTGCTCGTCTTTGTTTGTTTTGCAGAACAAGCAGCAAACACAAGTGCTTAAGAAGAGCCCCGTGGAACAAAGAGAGGAGAACTGCTGGAGGACACCGCGCTCTTGATTGCATCTGTAAGGTCACTGTAATTACTTTGTCCTGCGTGCTTTTTGTTCCTGAAGTACGCTGCAGCAGAATTATGTCAAGCGTAATCATAGATGAGTTTTTATTTAAAGCGTGCATGCACAGGCTCCACATCAAATACGTAAAATTAATTCTAGCTTGTTTGGTTCTGTCAGCGTGACACTGAGCACTGTTGCTTGTCATTTTTTGAAGATGTTGTTGTATGATGTGAATCCGGGAGATGAGACGCACAGAGTGGAAGGAGAGTGCTACTGAGAATGAAAACCATGAGGAGGAGGAAGGGGGGAGAAGGAGGAAGCGCTGTATTTACGCTGCTCATGCTCTTCTCTCATCACTGACAGGGGGAAACAAGCCCTGCTGGCTATCTGCATGGCATCAGCCTTATTTCACTGACAGGAGAGTCTGCAGCCTCTGAAGCTTTCTCTGTGCCTCCTGTGGCAGTTACAGTGTGTTTGAAATCAGAACCACAGCTCTGTTCCTATCCAGAGGAACCCAGACGTGCACCCGCTGACCTCCAAAAAGTGTTTATTGATATGACTTGGAGACAACCTAAAGAATTATTTTTGATTCAGTTAAAAAAAAAAACTAGCAGAAAGGCAGATATAATGCTAAAAATCAATATTAATGAATAAGCAATAACGTGAAGGACGCAGGGGCATCAAACGTGACATCAAAGGCCTCAGCTTGAGCACAAAGTCCAAGCATCACTGCAGTCTCCTCTTTCTCATGCAGATACAGAGCAACAGGAGGGATTAGTCACAGCTTGACATAAGTCAAAGCAAGACAAGCCAAACAGATGTCATGTTTGACCAAGATACGGACGGGTAGCTCATATGGAGGCTACTGCAGCACAACCTGCTTATTAGTCCTGTTAGTCCTAGAAACACACCTAACAGCCATCTCCATCAATTAAAAGATCAATTATCAAAATGCGATATTGTTAACTTCTTATAAAAGCTTTACTTTAATATAAAAGGGGTTAACTTTGTAACTTTTGCATTTATTCATTCACCTATCTGTCGATTCCCTCTGTCGACTTGAGTCTCTCTTGTTGTTTCTTAACTTTCTTTTTGCCCATTTCCAAAATCTCAGAGTTGGTTTGTTGGTCCTCAGTCAAATTGGACTCTGAATTCAGCTCACACCAGACCGACTTTGGAAATGCCTGCTCACCATAAATTTCAGAAGTAAATTTCTAACTTTGGGGCTAATTCAGTCCAAACTCGAGACAATTGCTGCTCACACATGTTGGTACATAATTGCGAGTGTGTTTGCGTCAGAGTTGGTGCCGGAGACGAGGTCGCTCTTTGAAGGTTCTGCTCTGTTATCGGTTTTAAAACGATATATTTTGGGGGTTTTTTTTTCTTCCCACTCTCCTCCAGACTTAATAAACCAACTTAATTGACTGGTTGATGATGGGAAAGTTGCCAAGCTCAATTTTCCTTGAGCTTGTTTTTTTCTTTCTCTACCTGGTGTAACATCAGGCTGCCTCACAATGAATGCACAGTCACACCACCACCAATACCACTTGATCTGCAGCTTTAACTACATAATGAACTGTTGCGCTTCAGATGTCAGTCACACACTGTCTCACTCTCTGCCTGTCTCTCTCTCTCTCTCTGCACAGTCTCTCCTTGCTCAACCATCACTGCTTTTTACAGACAAAAAAAGTTTTTGATTTTTCATTTATTTGTTACAGATGCCTCCAAAAAGATTTTTCACGTCAAAAACTTTGAAGTTATAAGGAACCACTCAACTTTCCTTGTTTATCTCTCGTACGATTTTCTCATATAAATAATGATAGTGTATGTGACAAAATCATTATCATGATATGATTAATAGCTGAGGTAACAGGCTAAGAGATGTTTATGAGGCATAATGTCTCATTTATTTATCTGAATTGGGTTTTATTAAATCAGTGATATCTTATTTATCTAACAGTTTTAATAGGCTTTGGAAAGTTGTATCAAACTGAAATCATTTAAGTCATTCTAATTCAAAATAAATTTAGCACTGTTTAAACAAATTTACTAAATTGCATCAACCCTAAAGTCTTTTTATATAAATAATAATAATAATAAAAAGAGCAGAACAGGGACAAGGAAAATAAAGATTTTAAAATAAAATTGTATTTTTAATAAAAACAATCTTGAAATTAATTGTTGTTGTTTATATTATTGTGTTTAAATAGAAATGGAGGTGTCAACTACTGTGTTTGTAACAGTAAGGAAGTGTCTAATGTTTCTTTGTTTTTTCTTCTACATAGTATAGGAGAGATCTTAAGCTATTTAGAATGGTATCATATGATGGGCTAAGACATTTGGTTCATAATCAAAAAGGATGTTGAAGGTAGATTTTCAGAAAGTGTCCCAGTTTACCCATATTCACCCTACACACATGCAAAAACAAACATAGAGGGCAACACACAGGATGTAGTATTACTGGTGCACCATCATGAATAAACACATGAGTTTGTGCAACAGAAACGGAGGCTTGTTGTGGATGTAGATGACTAAACTTGGTCTCGGTGGCTGTGGTTGTACTCGCTGTGCTTCTGGTACTTTTCTTCAGGGGGGTTTGAACCTCTGCGTGGCAGCAGGGTGTGTGTATGTGTGTGTGTGTGTGTGTGACTGTGACAGAGTATAAAGGTGCTGGTTACTCTGTATAAATCCACAGACTGTGACATATGCCTGGTGCCCAATGTCAAACGTCGGCCTTCTCCTTTTTTAAAAGCTCTTCAAGCTCAATCTAGCATCTGACCCCAGATCATCCACAGAGCACCTGCCGCGTCAGCCCCTCATCACTGTCACGACGCCCACTCGCTCACGCAGCCATAAGACGGAGAGAGAGAGAGAGAGAGAGATGGGTGGGAATGACACAACACACAACTTCATGTTATTCCCATCATTTGAAATAGCAATCAAAGCTGATCTAATTTAGCCGGTCTATATAATTGAGTCTTTGGGGGAAACACTGACAGGGTCCAGATACTCTCTCTTTATGCGCAAACGTCTCACTGGAAGCACAGGGAATTCTGGGATACGGGGGGAGTCATGACAGAGACTTTTGTTGGGGATGTAAACCAGACGTCAGCCGCCTGTGTGTCCCCATGTTGCATGAATGCTTATAGGAAACAATCATGCATATATCAGAGCCCTGCGCACACTCATTTAAAACAGTCGCACATTTGTCATTATCCAGGTCCACACTTGTTTGTTTAAGCTCTGACTTGGCATATGATGAATGTGTATTACGTTTCTCATTTAAGGCACTGGTTTTCCCAGCCCAGTCATGTGGGCTTTTTCTGCACAGGTCCTTCCCGGTCTGCCTGCCCTGTCATATTTCACATGTAGACCTCAGATTTAAGTGGGTGCTATTTAAGGTTGACTTATTGTAGCTGTAACTTCTCTTACTTTAAAGCCGTGCGTCTATTTCTGTAAGTAATAAGCTGACTGAAGTTTTGATAGCCTGAATCTCTACTGTTGCAACACAAACTTAATTTTACTAAATATTCAAGGATGTCAGACATTTTTGTGGCCGTTCACAGTTGGTGGTTGATACCATCGTCACGGTCAGGCTGCATCCAAGTATGTTTCTAGTTTGACTTGCTTGGATGAAACATTATTATCTCCACATCTCTTTTGTTTTTGGTTTTTCAGAGGGAGGAGGATAGATTTCACCCGAGGTAACAGTGGAAGTCCGAAACCTCTTCCATAACTTTGAAATACACAAATGGACAGTGGAGGTTATTTGGCCCTGAGTTTAGGTTTTAGGTTTTCGTTCCAAACTGATTTGAATCGCAACGCAGAGTAAACATGACACATTCCATCCGCTTTACGGCGAAATGGGTTGAGTTTTTAACGAAAACCACAGAATGTCTGCAAGCAGCGTAAAGCTTTGTATTTCTGCTCAGCTTATCTCTTGTCATTTCTGATGAGGATGTACAGAAATCTAGCATGTGCCTGTTTTGACTGCGTGTAGCCTGCGGGTGATGTTATTTTTATTTCTTGACTATAGATATGTAGAAGTTCTGACACACCCTCCAAATTCAATCCATTATAAACGGACGTACTCCTTTCAACTTATTTCACATCTCATCCTCATCTTGCTCACGTTCACTTATTGTTATTCCTTTTCACAATCTATCAGCATTAACAGCCATTTTTTTAGCACTTTTATTCAACAATAATGAGTTGATAAAGACGCATGGGTGCACTTGTTATTTACTGCTGTAACATCTTCTATTAATTCTGCAGCTGGAATCGGAGAACTGCTTTAAACACGTCGTCCATGACTGACAGATGTTATTCCAAATTTGGTTCCAGAGGTGGTCGAAAAAACTATGAACCTCTGTTGGTGTTTCATCCCCCCGAGCTGGCTTCCCATGATGCCCTCTGGGTCTGGCTCTGTAGGACAGAGGTGCCAGGTCTGCTCTGGTTTCACGCTGTCAGATAACATCAGTTTGTGCGTTGGATTCCTGTCACTGAGCAGACCGGGTTAGTGCTGACCCAGTACGAAGGTTTGGGCTTGCGAGAGCCAACACCAGTCACGCAATGCAGAAAAGGAAGTCAAAGGTCACCGTCTACCTTTCCTCCGTCTTCTCATTTACTTCTTTCCTCACAGTGAGAGCCGACCATTTAACAACAGCAGAACAAACACGCATGAACTTTTCTGCATGGGCAGTGTTTCAGCGCTTCAGCCGTCACGTTTTTTAATTGTTTTTAATAAACCGTTGTTTAAAGATAATGTGTTACCAGCAGTTGTACGCATTAGGTATTTTACTTAGAGAACACGTGTTCAAAAACATACATATCAAAATAATGATGAGTCCATAATTGACGTCATGCAAACCCTTCCTCTTACCACGTGTGAACAGTGGTTTTGTTATGTGAACACAGTCGCTGACAAAATGACAAAGACTGATTTGCATTGGAAATATGTTGAAAAGCATCCAAGAGTTTCTCATGTGGCCGACATGACAGGCAATCAGGGCTCACCATGCAGCTACAGGGCTGCTGTTCAAATTGTTGCAGAATTTGTACAAATGTCTTCGTGGAGCAAACAACCAGGGGATTGGTTTTTGTTGTAAATGTTTCAAGTAAATGTAATTTAATGAGATGTCACTGAGAACCTCTGACCCCTGTGTAATTTAAAATTATTCACTCATTATAGACAATTATCACTGTCAGTTCTCAGCTGTCACATTAATCATGTCATCATTAGGTATTTTAGTTTTGTCTAACTGTGTTAAGTAGAATACAGAAATAATTGCAGCTTGAAAAAAATACAACTTTGCTCTATTTCCAGCACATTTCTAAGGAAAACTAAATCATATGTTAGTTAAATATAAATATGTTTTAATTTTAATATTAATAAGCACATTTCTTTTTTTGGCTGTGCAATATGTTTCAAACCAGCTCATCACTTATATGCGCAGATGTCCTGTGTAATGCATGTGTGTGTATGTGTCCTGTGAGATCCTGAATATGGTAAAACAGTAAATCTACATACAGGCTAATGACATGCAGTAACCGTCTTTGTGTGGGAACACCGGTGTGTTTATCACAGCTGCATGCACAACCTAATTATATAAATTGTAATTCATATGACCTGTTGCATGCACCTGAATGCAGCGGTCATATCATGTGTATCGACCACAGATGTTTTGTGTATAATTGAATCAGACCGTGGATATTGACCGCCATGTGCTCCTGGGAGCGCATGAAGTTACTTCAATAAAATCATACAGTGGTTCTGAGAGGCAAACATGCCGTGGCACATACAGCTCTGTCTTATGTGTTTGTTTCCTCAGCACTGTGAGTCTGCACGACAACAGGCATTCACATAATAATCTGGTAATGCATTTTGTTTTGGGGTTTGAGATACAAACTGAAATTGAGAGCTTTTGTGAGGGGTTCAAAAAATCTGAAAGAATAAATAACGAGATCAAACACATCTACAGAGAACATTCGGTTTATGGCCATTATACCCAATATTTTCCAAATATCAAAAATATGTGAATACTTGAATATTCAGCATGTAGCATCTTTGAAAATACCAACAAGTTGTTGTGAGATGCCCTGTGTGTGCACTGTGGTGAGAAAGCATTGCAACTAGTTAAAATACAACTGGACTGGAGGTACCAATCATCACAGTTTGTCCCAGAGGACTGCACTGTAAACAAATCCTTTCCTTGAACCACACTTCCTAAATCAAATCTCAGTCGCATGAATCCCAAATTGCACAATGGTGAATAAAATTCTCCGGCTGTAATAACGATAATGATGGCGGTGGAGGAGTGGAGATGCTTGTAATCTGTGTGTAACACATGTGGGGCCATGAATTATTAATGTTGCCCAACTAATCGAAGAGAGGCTGTGAGTGGAAAAAAGTCCGTCACCACCCCCAAAAAACAAATCTGGAAACAACCAAGATCCTGATTTGACCTGTGGTGGAGTGACAACATAAAAACAAATTTGAGACAAGGGCAGATTTAGGGTAAATAAGAACATAGAGAAAAGGTCAAGGAGGGAAACAATGCAGTGATGGACAGTATGAAAGAAAGAGAAGAAGCAGAGTCCGGGGGGGGGGAAGCCAGAGGGGTTGCAGATGAATTCCTGTGCTTGCCTGGGCTCCTCTACAAGTGGTCTGGGGCCGAAGTGTTTGTGGGACTCTTGTGGGTTTTCAGCCAATAAATCCTCTGCACATATTTAATCCGGTCAGATGTGCTGCAGGAGAGGAGCGCTGAAGGATGTACGGCCATTACTCAGCAGCCCACATCAGAGAGAGGAGCTGGAGATCCACACACCCCCACCTCACAAGTTACAGACAGACCGGACATCGATCAGAAAAAATAGACACGGGGATCATGAAGGAGGTGTGAAAACTTGGTGTGAAGGTTCGATGAGAAGGTCTCAAGCTCTGAAGGTTTAATAACACTGATGTTCTCATATGCTGTTATTTTTACCATATGACGCAACCCGTGAGTGAGCTGAACTTTCACTGTCTGATCTCTTTCACAATACATATGTCTCTGAATTCCCAGTTATGCGGCCATAATGGAATAAAACCATTAGAAATTACTATATACTTTTTTCTTTGTTAGTTGCACATCACTTTTAAGTTGAAGAGCAACAAATTGAATATGTGATGTGTGAATTGATCTTCAGACAATCAGCACAAGCACTTTTAGCTTTTTGTGTACTTGATAGTATTTTGAAGCAACTTGGCCTTCACAGTCAAACACATGCTGATTTACAGTAATACTGTGCACTTTACCACATCGTTGTCAGTTCATGGTAACGCTGCACTTGCTGAAAACTACTGTGAAATATAGAGAAAATACAGTTTGAAATCTCAGCAACATGACAGTGAGCACACATCAGATGACTGTGTGAGACAGCAGCTACATGACTTGTCTTAGTTCAGATTTTAGAGTGTGATATACCCTTCAATGAGATGGGACAGCTGCGCCATCTTCTGTTCAGATTTTGCTATTACCATGCCGTGAACCAGGTCACTTTCTGGAGGTACTGTACATCTTGCTACTGTCACTGGTACATTTCCACAATTCCTCAGAGGTTTTGGTCCATATTGAGATGATGGTATCACACAGTTGCTGCAGATTCATTGGCTGCATGAATATCCCAAAGGTCAAAGCTCTATTGGACTAAAATCTGTAAAGTAATACTTTCCTCACCTGAATCCTCAGTGCCCAGCCATATATCAAAAAGCTTGTGTTTGCAGCTGTGTGTGCATGCTTGAGTGAGTGTGTGAGGGGTTGGGTTTTTTTAACATGCCAAGTATGAAAAGTGTTATAAAGTTTGAGTTTGCATAAAGTTAGAGTGAACTTAATAATGAATCCTAAGATTTAACTTTGATTTCCAGATATAATGGTCTGTGTTGGCTCAGAGGCTGCAAGTAGGTTGTGTCTTGCTTTGAACATGATTTGAGCAGTCTTGTGTTTAACCAGATCAGTCAATTTCAGAGTGTGTGCCTTTATGAATAATGAGTTTGTATGGCCAAGATATCCGGTATATTGACAATTCTTATTGCTAATTTTTGTAATGTGCATAATGGCTGTAGGATGGATTTGTAGGTATTACCCCATATCTCCATGCGGTAGCTCAGATAGTATGAGTGCATTATACAGAGTAGTCCAGAATTTGTCTTGATTTTCCCAAAATTGCAGTATGCTATTTGTGCTTAAACATGTTTAATATGCTCTACAATCACACGCAGAAATTTTATTTCATAAAGTCTTCATATGCAAGCATGCAGAAAGCATGTAGATTCCTTCAAACGATGCATTGAGAATTTTACTTAAGAGACTTCGATGGCTGGATGTCAGCGAAATGTTTGTAAATGCACATGTCAACACCCTTAACACTGTTCTTAGAAACCTCATATATAGATTTGATAATGATAATATGATAATAGTTTGACCAACATCAACAGTAGCTCCATCAGTCTCTGTTCTGGAACAGTTGTCTCTTTTTTAACTTTCTAGTCATTTCAATTTTTGGTATCAAATGGAAGTTTTATTATTACTTTTTAGCTGTATTCTCTTTTATTGTATGTGTTGTGTGTCCGTTGTTGTGTTAGTCTGAAATAATGGCTGTAGGTTGGATTTGTAGGTATTACCCCATATGCAGTCGTCCTAGTTCAGATGTGGTAGCTCAGTATGAGTGCATTATGTAGGCCTATAGTGACTCACAGTCCAGAATTCATCTGGATTTCCACAATATTGCTGTAGTCTTTGCTATTTTTGCTTTGACATATTATTTAGTTTATGTAGTTTCCAGGAGATTTTACAATCACACCCAGACATTTCATTTCATGAACGTATTTCTATGCTACGCTTATGTTGTTATTCCACTCTCCAACCTACTTTTCCTCATCCTCCAGCTTTTATTGAAACATGTTTTTGTAGGCTATATATATATATACTTTTTGAACAATTTCATGTTTGTAACATTTTGTAAGATAGCTACTTTATTGCCATTACACATGCATTATGTGAAATTAAGGTGCACTGTCAGGTCAGCATGCAGACTCATAAAAAAAGATATTTTCTTTGTTTGTACAATTTTTAATTAAGTGAAGTGTCATCCTGTTAACTGATCAGTTAGTTATGTGTATTTTCCTCTCAGGCAGTCTTGCAGGGAGCAGCCAGGGGTCCTTGTAGCAGCAGCAGCAGCAGCAGGAGCAGCAGGAGCAGGAATCAGCCATTGGCCGGTGCGTGAGCCTGAGGAGCAGCAGCATCCTTCTAGAAAAACATCAGTGGAGAGAAAAGACACGGACCACACTCATACTATACAGCTCGTGTTGAATCCGAGGAAGGGGATCTCTTTGAAGACAAAGAGTATAAAGGTATGGATCAATATTATCACGACATTAAATGGTATTTTAACCGAAAAAAAAAAGAAAAACCGTCTTTGCTTTGGCGTTGAAAAACGAGTTGTCGCAGCGTCCCGGGGTCTTTGTTTTACATGGATTTGTAAAAAAACAAAAAAATATCATAGATATACATGACTTTTTTACGAATAAATCGTAGCTGGTTTAGTGTTTTGTGTAGTTTTTGTCGATGTAGTGCTAATGCTAACTGACTGACTGACCTCCGGTTAAGTCGGAGCGTTAGCCGCCGTTAGCTTCCCGGCTAACAATGGGGACGGACGGAGGAGGAGGAGGAGGAGAGGGGGGAGAGGGGAGATTAGGAGCAGTTGTTCCCTGCTTACAAATACTAAAGTGATTTGATGTAGCTAGATAATGATAACATCTCAACATTGAGAATATAAAACACTAGACTGCTAATGAAGAAGCCACACCGGGCTCTTAACGCGACCAAACGGCCCGTAAATGTGTAACTTAGCCTCGGTTTTGTGTTATGCTAGCGGAGGTTAGCCGGTGTCTCCACAACCGAGCTGCTAAAGGTTTTTTTTACTTTGATTAGAGGGCCGACATTTTAACTTATGATTGTGATGATAATATAATAATAATCATAAAAACCTTCTTGTCTGGGTTTAGTCCAGCGTCCGTACACATGTCTATTCCCTGGCTACAACCGTTTTACAACAATGCAATGGGTTTTTCTTTAGAAACGTTTGTTTCAGCGCAGGGCTCCAGACTGCTCCTAAATGTGGGCATTTTGCTCTTAAAATTTGAGACAGTGCAAGTACATTTTACATCTACTTGCGCATGTGCAACCAATAATTTCTTCCCAACACTAGTGAAACATGGAAGGGGCAACTTAAGAATCTGGTATCTGTCACTACAGGTGTCAGGCAGGCCAATGCGTGTGAGGATCATGATTGAAAAGGAAATGTGAATATTTGGCCTGTAAGTTGATTTATGCCCCTAAATTTTCTGCTCACGCTTTTAAAATTTAGGGGCCGCTGTACAAACAAATTGTCATTCAGGCCAAGGACCTCCAATCTGATGGAGAGGTGGAGCAGGGACCCCTGACTGTATTGAATGAAATTGTGTTTTATTCACATAATACACAGGTTCACATATTCATAGCAGAGGTTATATTGCTAAACAAAAAACCAGGACTGAGGCTTCACGTAGATATGTAATGTGCAGGGTCACCACAATTGGTGAAATATGCGGAATGGTAGGCTATAATAAGTTTTAAGAAATTGCTGAGAGATTATGTTAAAAACGTTATTGAAAATTAAGTAAGCAGCTGCACTTACTATAAGGGAATGAGATAGTAATGAATGATTTTAAGTTGACTTTGTTATGGAAATGTTTTTTAAATTGACCTGTTGGATCAGATAACTGATATCTATGTGTCTGTGATATGTTTCTGTATACTTTGAAGAGTGCTAATTAGGGATCAGAATAAAGGAGACAACACATTGTAACTACTATAATCACTTCATTTATGAGGATCCCCATTAGCCATTTATTATAGGAGCAGTGGCTCTTCTTCCTGGGGTCCCACACATACAATTACAAATATAGTAAAAACAAACAAACATATAGTGTTAAAAAATAAACAAAAACCACACTACAGTTATCATGCTATTGAAAGAAATAGTTAAACAGTTTAAAGCTTTGCAAATAAACAACGCTATATAATATATAAGCAAAAACAACCAAACAAAGAGGAAACCAAGAAGTCAGACACTAGACGGGATGATTTGCTCTATTATGTCGGTTTTACTTCCCCTGGCCCAGTTTCAATGTCCCAATCATGTCCCCCCCTCCCCAGATGACATTAAGTTAGTAAAAAGTCATGTCCAGACTAGCACCCACTCATGTTACATAAACTATAACGATCCTGGGTAATCTCACTATCAGATCAGTTTATAAACATCCTCAGCTGGCAGGCGACCCAGACGGCAAACACTGGTTAATGACAACAACGTTTACAAAGAAACATGTCATTATAATTCAATGTCTCTTTAGTCTCGAGTCAAGGACACACACACACACACACAATCAATCAATCAACCTGACAGCTCCAATAGGAATTAATTAATCTAAAAAACGATCTTGACATTTTTATCTTGTGTAAGACAAATATCAATATGCATAATCTTAGTTTGTCATTGGTGGTTCATAATAGAGCAGTCCATACCATGTGCACTCCTTACAAAATATATCACTATTTCTTGCCTAGTTATTTGTTCCATCTTTTAAAAAATTGTATTCAATACGTTTCTCCCCACAGATGCCTTCAGCAATGGTTGGCAACAATGCTGTCCAGTCTGCCTTTCCAGACTTGGGTAATGGAAGTCACTCTGAGACCATGAAGCAGTTTCTAGGTGTGATTGACAAGAAGGTTCGCAACATGGAAAAGAAAAAGGTATATGTTCAAAATGAAAAAATGTTTTTATATATATATATATACTGTATATATATATTTGTCATTTATATGATAGGACATAATCATGATGGATGCTATTATAGATATCAGGTGTGGTATTTTATATCAGTGAGATTGGAGAGAGATTTGTTTGTTAAGAAAATATCGTCTAAATTCTGATATCAAGATCAAAATTTTAAGACAAATCAGTTCTGTGTGTCGTTCTTCCTTTTGTCTTCTCCATCTTCTCCACATTCACCCAAGAATGTGTGCTTTTTTTGTTGTTGTTTAATCTCACTATTTTTTTTTCTGTTTTATGTCAGCCTTTAATTATGCATTTCTTTTGTCAATATTCTTACAGTCCAAACTGGACGACTATCAGGATAAGAAGGACAAGGGAGAAAGACTGAATCAGGATCAGTTGGTAAGATAAGACAAACAGCTGCTGTTTTATTGCAGTCTGCTGCAGAATTAATTCAACAGTCGTGCACACTTGATTGATGATGATCGTGATGATAATAAATTACAAATAACACACACACTTTTATTATTTAGTTTTTCTTTTATTCTATTTCTATTGGAATCTCACCAATGTCACAGTGTTCTGGAAAACCATGCACTTTTATCTGCTGAATTATAATGATACACTAATCTCAATTTTCTTTCCCTGGCGTGCCTGAAGGACGCTTTGACCAAGTACCAAGAGATCCAAAACAACCTTGAGTTTGCTCGAGAATTGCAGAAGAGCTTCCTGGCGTTGGGCCAAGAGGTGAGACCTGAGTCACAACAAGTCTGATAAGTTACTGGCAATTCAACACGTTAAAGGTTTTATCACTATAATGTTGTTTCTGAATTACCTTTAGTTTGCTAGTTTGGAAAACTACAGCATTAGCAACCTCCAAATTCCATATTGAGATCTTGCTAAGGAATAATAACCTGTTATAACTCATACCATACTCCAGGGATAGCCTAAAAAAGCAGTATTTCATAACAAAGCATGGCTTAAAATATCTTGGACTGCTGCTCAGAACAAAGTGCTGCAATGTCATGGATGAAACTTGTTGGTGTTGGTGATTTGTTTGGTGAAACAATGCGCTGTTGACCGTTTGTGTCCAGGTTCAAAAGGCGGTGAAAAAGACGGCGAGACGTGAGCAGCTGCAGAGGGAGGAGCTGGAGCAGCGGCGGCTGAAGACGGTCCTGGAGCTTCAGTTTTTACTGGACCAGTTGGGAGATGACAGCGTCCGGCAGGACCTTAAACGACCCGACGCCTCCGGTTCCCCTTTGCTCACTGACGCTGACCTCACCTCCCTCGACGAGTTTTACAAACTGGTGGGACCTGATAGGAACTACGACATCAGGTGTGAGGATGTCTGCGATATTTCAGTGCCACAAATATTTATACCTACACTAATTATACCATACCATACCAACTTTATTTATAAAGCACTTTAAAAACCCAGTGGACCAAAGTGCTGCTCAAAATTAAACATAAAATACACAATCGGCATAAGATATAACATGTAAATAAAACAAAACAGAATAAAACGATAAAAAACTAAATGAATTAAGATAACACTATATAAAACCAATTAAACAATTTAAAGCACAGCACATGATTACAAATTACTCAATAAAATAAACAGTAGCAGATCGAAGGCAGTGGAGAACAGGTGGGTTTTGAGGCGCTTTTTAAAAACATGCAATGATGATATGTCGAGAGGCAGGGGATTCCATAGCTTGTCATCATTATTATCACTGTTTGATATATTGTATAAGATATGTTGTGATTTGTGAATATGAATATGTGCATTTTTTATTTCATGCAAGAATAATATATCAAGCAAACTGTATGTTTAACTTGCAGGTTGACTGACCAATATGAAGAGGCTTCACTACACTTGTGGGAGCTGCTTGAGGCCCGAGACAAGGCTGTGGCAGGGACCACATGTGAGTAGTTTGATGGCTTTTGATCCCCTACTACACAAAACACAGTTAAAGCAGATATCAGCGGCACGGCCGTTTCGGCGAATGCTGCGTTCAAGGCAGGCTTTTGAAACTGTAAGTTACAGCTTCAAGTCACAACTACGACTCTGTAGCGTTCCAGGTAACCCATAGCTCGTGTTTTTACCGTCCTTTTGTCTGTGAAAGTTCACTATAACGGCCACTCGTAACTTCCGACCCGTGAACTCGTACCAGATCGAACCGGTATGACTTCACAGGAAGGAAAAACACAAAGTACGAGTTTCCTTGAACGCACCATGAGCTTGGCCCCCGCCCTCGTCAGGCATCTATTGGTCCTCGTGCTACGTGACCACATTCACGCAACCCTTGGCTGCAGTTCATCCGTTCTCTTCCTCATTGGATAACACTTGTATCCCACAAGGAAAATTTTCTCCTCGGGTTACAGCAGAGCAGAGTGACGGAGAGACTCGTGTTACGGCTGAAACACTCCATGTATGTGATTGCTGACGGAAAATAGGACTATTTAGGACTTATATTAACAAAAACATTCCACTGATATCTGCTTTAATATATGGAGGAATCGCTGTAGCAGCAGTCTCCGCTTTGCATTTTCTTGGGTGAGTCTGTGAAAGCTTGGCTCACCTTGCTTTGGGGCAGTTAATCCCATCGTTCATGGCAGATCATCCAGAAAAACTGTCAGATTGGATGAGAAGCATGTGTGAACTGTCATCGTCAGGTCTTTCCTCAGATACTCCATGGGCTTTAAAGTCTGAGCTTGTTGGCGTCTGACTGGAGTTCTGCCCAAAGGGTTTCATTTTTGTCTCCTCTTTTCGTCATGCTCCCAGGCTCCCTTTAATTGCCATTTGGCAAACTCCAAGTAGACTTTCATAGACTGTAACTTTTTACTCAGAGTGGCTTCCATCTAGCCTGGGGGTATCTGTACTGGATTAAATTACATTTGGAGTAGATTCACTCAGTGTTCCTCAAGGTTTGTATTATGCATCGATTGTGCATGCTATATATTTATTCTGAGCCTTTGGGTGAGTTACTGTAAAATGGACAGTCATCCACTGCATGTGAGCTTGCAAGTGTTGAGATGGAGACGTGTCCTGGAAAACCTGGATGACCTGGAAATTGGTCGACCAATTTCAGTCATGAAAAAAAAAGTCAAATGTCCTGGAAAAGCTTGAGTTGTCCTGGAAAATTATTGATCACATCATGACATCAGCTACCAGAGCTCGAGTGGTCTTTTTCAGACCCTGCTAAGGATTTGTTTTCTAAAGAAGTGTCTAGTAGTGAGAAGAAAACTAGAGACTTTAAGTTGATAGTGTTTCCAGTATTGGACCACGAGCATGAGGAGTTTCTTTGCTGGGTGACAGATAGAGGAGCAACAGAGAGTTGTAGTGGGCGTTGCTTAAAAACAAAAACAACATGTTTGTGTTGTTCTATGACAAATGTTTCATTATTTCTAAGGGTGTATTTCATAAGTTAGAGCCATAGACTGCACATCTTTAAACCAGACTTTTGGGGGTGAGTGACACAAAAGCATAAATGGGACGGGGGATGTGTTTGTTCGTAGTGTGATAACTTTTTTAAAAACATTTTCTCATTTTGTACAATGTATTATTGCGTGACGATTGTTGGCCAAAAATCTCTGTTTCGTATGTTTGCACAATAAATAATACAGGAAGTGGAAGGGGTTTCTGCAGTGACTGTATCATTGAAGAGTGCTTATATTGTCTGACTTGCCACGCTGTCTTTGTTCCAGATAAGTCACTGAAGGACACTCTGGACAAAGTGCTGCAGAGTGGTTACTTTGACAGAGCACAAACGCACCAGAATGGGACCTGTGAGCAGGAAGAGGAACGGGAGGAGCCGGCTGTGGTGGCTGTGGAGTCGAAGGCCGTGGAGCAGCCGCCGTCAGAACCTGGTAACTAAAAACACAGGAGAAAAAATATTGTGCAAGACAAGATATTTCTGTAAGCCCATTAAGAAAAGCTGTCTTTATATTTGCTTCCTTTCCCCCTCAGAAGGAACAGCTACTGAAAAATACACAGAGCCAATTAAAGTGGAAACCACAGAGGTGAGATTTCTATTCGTGTCGTGCTCCATAAATCACACGAATCAGCTGCTGTTGTTTCTGCTGTTTTTAATTTTCAGTGTTTTGCCTTGTGTTTTAGTTTGTAAACAGACAGTTCATTCCAGAAACTGCATACAGCAGTACAGAGAAAGACCAAGTGGAGGAGTGGGCAGTGGAGGCTCAGGTATCCACCACTACTAAACCACTACTACTACTCCTTTAGTGTCATTATGTTTTATATTATACTCTAATATGACTGTTACATGTGCCTGTAGATGGTGAATTCCCTCCAGCACCAGCCCCCTGCCCAGCTGGCTCCAGAGCCAACCGCTACTGTGAACCATGCCACTCCCCCTCCGACCACCGACCCGGTGGTCAGAAAGCAGGCAGTGCAAGACCTCATGGCCCAGATGCAAGGAACGTACAACTTCATGCAGGTGAGAAAGTCCAGCAGACAGCAGAAATTCGTTATACAGACGCCGTGATACTTAATTGAGTCGTTTAGTTAAATCGTTTCACATGGAGATGGAGGTCAAGTACATCGTTGGGTACAGAGGTAATAACAAAGAAATGGAAAAAGTACAAGACATCAAAGGAGACCAGATTAAAAATAGAATAAGATAAAAGAAATTCCAAGTAAATGAAAGAAATAAAAGAGGATTGTGAAAGATGAAACTGACTCAGCCAGTCTCACTCAATCAGCAGCTCATCTCTAGGCATTGAACACGGCAAATGCTGCTTTATGTAGGACACTGAATCAGGATCTTTCAGTTAAAAAGTACCACATTGTCAGGGAATTCAATCCATGACTCAGTGCATCTGTTCTTCTCTGTCATCTCAGGACTCCATGTTGGAGTTTGACGGCCAGGCTCTGGACCCAGCCATCGTGGCAGCCCAGCCGATGAAGCCAGTGCCGACGGTTGACCTGCAGCAGATGGGCTGCCCCTCGGGTCAGTGACCGGGTCATTTACTTTTTACTTGAAATACAGTCTCTCAGATTATATTTATTATGGTCAATCTGATTTTCTTCGGGGTTTCTTCCACACAGCCCACTCAGAGTCCAGACTGCCTCAAACAAGCGTAGTGTCAGGACCACAGGAATCCTCACAAGTAAGTCGAGCTAAAGCGAAAGGGTTATTCAGGTTATTTCTTGTAGTATATGGACTGTGTTTTAAGAGTACCGCTATGTGGATTAGATGTGATGCTCTCTGACATGTCATGATGATATCTAACGTCTACTACAGAGGGTTATTAAATATGGTATTTAGGAAGAAGGGAGCTTTTAAGTATAAAACACACAAAGAGCCCATCACTCGCACTGACCTCTCCACAATCCTTGTTTCCTTGCTTTTCAAAACCCCTCCTTCCTCCCGCCCCAGGCCTCGATGTCTCTTTCGTCTGAGCAGTCCCCTGCCCCATGTTCCCTGTCCTCTGCCTTCCCACCTGTCTCCAAACCCACCCACACTGGAGGCATCAATGTCAACGCAGCGCCCTTCCAGTCAGTGCAAGCGGTAGGCTTTCTATCTGGGTCCGGTTATTAAACAACAGTGAACATGTTTGGACTTCAACAAAAAAAAAAGCTTCAGGGACACTACTTGTTTGTACAAGCACTGGTTAATTATTGCTGCGCATCTGAACAGGCAGTGATTGAAACGCCCCGTCATTTCCCATTTCTCTTCAGGCTGTGATTGTGACATCATCTTGTAAAAGGACAACTTTCCTTTCTTTCTCCAGGTATTTAATTTGAATGCACCTGTACCTCCAGTCACTGAAGGCCAACCAGACCCTCTGAAGCAACCCAGCCAGTTCCCTGGTGGCTATGGACAGGGCTTCAGCAGCCAATCAGAGAGCACCGTTGAACAGCCTGACATTGCACCGGAAACCTTACAGTCAGGTGAGTGACTGGTGGTGTGTATTTGGTCCAAGCTGTTTACATTGGCTTGGAAAAGCTATTGACCTTGTTTGGCTTCACCTTTACATTCAGACAACTCAGGAGCATCTGATGCCCTAAAAGATATTTTTATCGTGCATAAACAAGCCTTAGTCTTAAAGTCTTCTGTTCTGTTTGCTGCTGTCCAGTTGTTGGTGGGTTCAAACCCCAAGAGCAGGTCCTGCCCCCAGCAGGAGGCCACGAGGAGCCGTCTCCAGGTGGAGGGTTTGGACAGTCAGGCCAGTCCTTCTACAACAGCCGGGCCGTGCCCAGGGGCGGACCTAGGAACACAAGAGGCATGATGAACGGATACCGGGGCTCCTCTAACGGATTCAGAGGTACCGACATCAAATTATGTTTTACAGAGATGCGTGTATATTAGGGCTGCACGGTAAATCGTTCAAAAAATCTCCATCTCGATTCACACTTACATTCGATCTCAATTTTACTTCATGAGCTGCATCACAAACACATTTTGCTCTGCAAGCTTCTCAAGTGTCCCCAAACGCCACACTGTCGTTGCTGTCTCCCTTAGCCTTTGACACAGCGTCTTTACATCTTTACACATTACAACTGTCATTACACGTGAGCCACGAGTACAACGGGACATGTCACGAAGGAGAGGCCGTTTACGTACACGTTAGCCGAGCCGCGGCTACAGAGCAGAGGTGGTAAACACCGAACCAGTGGATTTATCTTTCACACACGTCTGGCACGCTGGCAGACTGTCACGTTTCCATGACCCCTGAATGAGAAGTAACTCTAAACTTTAACAATGGAGAAGCATCAATTACCGTATATGACCAAATAGTCGCCCGTGTGCAAATACGCACCTGTGCTGTAAAAGCTGCCGGTGGTATAAAGCTGGTATTTACATCTGCAATGTTGAAGCATTCACGGCTTCAAAATGCAGGAACCCGCCAGAGGAAGCTTGAGCACAGGGGAACTTTAAAAATGTCATGCCCACTCTTGAATAAGTATAAGTACTTGCATGTGTGTATGTGCGTGTGTGTCCGTGTGGTTGTGTGCGTGCCCATATGTGTGTTGATTGTGTGCCGATTGATGTTTATTGGTACCCCAGGTGTGTGGGCTGACGGTGGCAGCTGATGGCAGTGAAGACGACAGTTGTGTCACTGTGTGTAACACAGTCGGGTTGTGTACAGTGTGTTAGTTTTGTTCCAGTGGTCCTCAGTGACCTCCTTGTACTTTGCAAATAATGTTCTGGTGCTGGTCATAGCAAAAATAAATAGTAGCCTGTTGCAAATACCCACATGGTTCTTATAAACGCCTGGGCTCTAAGTTGTATATTAAAGCATATTAAACACTCGGGCTACTAAATGGTCATATATGGTAATATGGAGTATAATACATCCATGATCGAGGTCCGGCTGCATTCACATAACAAACGGACGTGCACCTGAGATGGACTGTAGCGTTCAGAGACACAAATGCACTGCACTTGGGCTCAAAGTTCAGTGGACACCTCTATCCTGACTGGTTGCGTCATAGCTAATAACCACAAAGTTAACGAAGACTTAATTCCTCGTCTGGTGACGCTTTGGAAGCACGGCTGATGGCAGTTGACGCTTTGGTCACTCAGGTCGCCAGGCTCTCATTGAAAAATGAATGAATTCCGGTGTTTTTGAAGCTTTGGACGCTTTTGGTGTGAACGCACAGTTAGACTCTGCTATAGCTGCTGTTTAAGTATGTTCAATTAATGTTTTATAATAATACTTGATTACCGGTAGTCGTCTAACCCTAACCCCAACCAGTCAACTTCAAACAAACATTGATCTAATGCAAGGCGGTATGGAATCACACCTGCTAAATGCTACTACTCCATTCATTAATCTGTTACCTATAGGGCCCCATCACAAACAACACACTCGCCACCCTGTCACGGGGCTTAACAATTAAATTTTCAATTGTGATCTCAAATCTAAGCAATAAAATTGTGATTGACATTTTTCTGTGTGACGTTCTGATTCATTGCACTGACACTGGTACTTTGTTATCAGGGGGATATGAAGGCTATCGCCCTCCTTTCTCAAACGCTCCCAGCAGTGGTTATGGTCAACCCCAGTTTAACACATCTCGAGACTATTCGAACAACACCTACCAGCGGGTAAGGGTTCAAGTCCAAACATGAAGCTCATGAATATGATATCTTATTGATTGCCTCTCAAATGATTTACATCACATTTTCATAGTAGTAGGAAGGCTCATTATATTCAATTCCTGTTTCTTCAAGGAGGGATATCAGCAAGGCTACAAACGGGGAGCTGCCCAAGGACCTCGTGGTTTGTCACGAGGTAACGCTCAAGCAATGCGATCCTAAAGGATTCAAAGGACGGTCGAGTCGCGCCACGTTGAACATTCAGGATTTTTGAATGTGTTCGCCCCAGCTCACTTTTATAACAACATTTTGTTTCTCATTGGTAATCTTATTTTTTTAACTCCTGGCCTACTTATCAGAGTCAGCCTGCTTTGGTCTGTCTAGATCCTCTTAATGTTTTAACACAAGATGCTGAACTTCACCATATGTAGGATTGTCAGCATGTCTGTGTGATGTAAAACAACAAATAGATATTCCTGTAAACTTGAAAGATTTCATTAATTTATTTTTTGTACAAAATAAATGCAAAAAATACCCTGCCACTGTCGATCTAGTTCAATGAGAATGATTTTTCTTCTGCCCTGTGCTGTCAGTCACCTTTTTCCTTTTGATCTTATGATTCTCATAAAGGCATTTAATGTTTTTTTTTTGTTTCGTTTTTTCTTTTTTTTTTTACCCCAGTCACCTCTTGCGCCATCACCTCTTTGTACGCTGATGTTATTGGTTGAGACTGTTTCAATAAAGTTGTGTTCTATTAGTTTCTGCTATTTTAATTCTCAGTGTATTTACAGGTCATGGTGGTTTCGTTGTAGTCTCTGTCTATACGCTGTGTAGATGGATTCTGTGGACACCACTGTCTTTATTAAGTGATCAGATCTTTTACACAAACTGAAATGTCGTAACTATTTTATTGTCTTGAAATGAGGTGAACAGTATCATCAAATTAATATTTTATCCAGCAGCAAGCGATCAGAAACACCACCTGTATGTTTTGTGCAAATTATGACGCAGTATCGTTTCCAAGGAACACTTGGCACACAGAAAACAAAAGACACTGCAAAAAACAAAACAAAAAAAGAAAGAAGATAAGTATGTATTCCATGTTGAAATCTTGTATGAAGTAAAACCACAGTAAGGCAGAGCTGTTATTCAACTAGATGCAAACAAAGTCTTCAGTAAAAAGTGGCAGTAAGAGAAAACCTGCTCAGCATAGCCACAGTCTGCCAGTTGGAAGAAGAAGAAACCACAACAATACATGAGAAAGAGAGAAAAATGCAACCTGAATAGCACAGAAGTTACACCAAATCTGTCGCTCGTGGGAAAAACACACAATGTTATTCAAACTAGGACCAAGTCACACACATCTGCTGCCAAACACGCTGATGTGAACTCAAGTGCAAAGGGACTTATTCAAAGAGTTTCATTATAGCTGACTTTGACTTCACTGCAAAAACTCAAAATCAAGAAAGAATATTTGTCTTATTTCTTGTCAAAATGTCTAATTTCTAGTCCAAACTAATCTCATCACCTAAAAATTAACTTGTTTTTAGATCATTTTCACTTGTTTCAAACAGATTTTCACTTGAAATAAGTAGAAAAATCTGCCAATTATTATTATAAGAAAGAATAACTTGACCCATTGGCAGATTTCTTATAAGAATGAAAAACTTGCCCCATTGGCAGATTTTTCTACTTATTTCAAGTGAAAATTTGTTTGAAACAAGTGAAAATGATCTAAAAACAAGTTCATTTTTAGGTGATGAGATTAGTTTTGACTAGAAATAAGACAAATACTCTTTGCTTGATTGAGTTTTTGCAGTGTTGAACACACAATAATAAAAAAAAAATCTGCTCCATTCTTAATGTGACGCTGACTTGGTTCTCTGTAATGAAATCTTTAAATTAACTGAACTAATTTAACAAATGCAGCAGCTTTCGCAAAATACACTGATGTCTGACACAAGTGTGATGAAAGGCACCAGAGTAAATTACTCCAAATCATGATCATGTACCATCAACTCATGAATAAACATAGCACACACACGCAGCTGTGTATGAACAATATCACAGAATTGAAACGCCCATCCTACTGTTGTGTAGTGTAAAAGATTTGTTATTTCGGAGGTTCAACATGTGCGCTCGCTCTCTGTATGGCAGTCCAGACACATCCCACCATACTGTAACTAACCACTAACTTATATTTTAAACAGCTGCAGGATTAACAGCAGCAAAATTGTTCCTATAGTTGAGAAAATCTCACTAAAAACACAAAAAAATGAAAATGTCCCAAGATAGATGAACTGCTGACACAGTATAACGGCAACCAGACGAACCATTAACAAAGTAGCAAAAATGTTTTCTCTCACTGATACGTAAAGACTGTCAGCAACCACGAGGATGCTTTGAGATCAGACTATTTGGTGATGCTGGCAGCTGAAGATAGAAATAAAAAAACTTTTTCTACACAGACCTGACTGAAGCCTTGTAGATTATAAATTCATGTGTCTGTTTGTTTGCATTAAGAAGTCTTTGCTTGGTCTTTTTTTAGGTGTCATGGTTTCCATCAGGGCATCGAAACGCTGTTCACTGGATAAAATTACAGTAGTGCCTCTTGCTGTTTTACACTGAATGCAATGGTAGAAAAGTCTTGCACTCAGTTCATCTGATAAAAGTCCAGTGAAATGCATTATTATCCCCACAAGTCACGCATATAAACAAATGTCTTTTTAAAAATGTTTGCAGATATTTTCAGAAACTTTTAACTCAAAATTAAAACATTAAAACTAATTTTTTACATCTTTTTCCCCTCAGCAGCTGCACTGAACTTATCCCACAGGCTCTCGTGTCCAACCTCCAGGTTGTGGAGCCAGTGGCATGTCTTTCATAGAGGTTTTTCTACTTTGAATATCAACCAGCAGGTCAAGAAAGTCCAACAAAATAAGATTTTTTTTAAACAATTGTATTATCAAACATTCTTTATCACGTCTAATGTAATTAAGCACAACTAAGTATGCACATTTTGAGATGCATGTCCTTGGTTGGTCATTTTACTCTTGTAATTCTGTTACGTAATCCAAAGATTACAGCTTTTTTGTTTTTTTTTTGTCGTCATTCAATAGGAATTTGTCTGCAGTTCTGCTTCATCTCGAGTGTCCTCCAAACCCCCAAGTCATGCTGGTTAAAGTGGGGGTGGGGGGAGCTGCTCCTCTGCACGCTGGTGGTGTGGAGTAGCTGCGAAAGTCTGTTACAGACAAAACTGTTATACTGGCGCATTATGCTGGTCTTGTGCGCCTTCTTGGTGGCCTGGTGGCAGGTCCTGGTTTGTCTGGGGGAGACCGTGCTGGGCCTGTTCGTGGTGAAGCTGATTCGTATCGTGAGGATCCTGTGGTGCAGCTGGATGACCCTGTAGTTGTACATCCTGTTCAGGATGCATCTGATCGTCCGCTGGATGTCCCTCTGGGATAAAGTTTACCTCACCTGTGGCAAAGACGGATTTTAACATTCTCAGAGCTCAGCCTCTAAAAATCAAACAACTGTCAGAAGACAAACAAAAGGGTGCGATCGACACTCACCGTGAACCTCTGGAGGCGGCTCCACTTTCTGTGATTTCAGCCGCTCCATGTGCTCCACTGCCTGTAACAATAGAGTTTTATTTAAGGTTTTCTCTCATTTTGAAAGTGCACACAGCCAAAGGCATTTGATAGATTATATAAAGCATTAAGATAATATAAGGAAATTTAATTTTGGTTAAAGAAAATGTTGTCACACTGAGATTCCACCTACAAAGAAAATATCTAGTGTCTTCTACACAGGGACTGCTGTAGTTTCTCATTAAGTTACAGTATCAGGTTTGGTTTAGGTTCCTTTGGTGTAAACCTCTTGTCTGTGCTTAAAGGTTGTGTGTGCTTGTTTTGAGATGTGAGCTGCTCAGTGAACACAATGGAGGTGAATGGCAAGTCCCCTGTCCCTCATCAAACTCATCAAATACACAATCCAACAACTCCAAAATGCTCTTGTGGACAAGTTGTGACCTGCACATTCGCCTCACTATGAAATAATCATGTGTAATTATGTAATTATGTTGGATTGAACTATTTGTATTTGATCACTCCGAGCAGCCGTGTCTGGGATGTGGTTCTGGCTGCATTTGCCTCAAAAACAACTCTGTTCACCTCCATTGTTGTTTGCTGAGCACCTGTACTGTTCACCTCCATTGTGTTTGCTGAGCACCTCGCGTCTCAGCCCCATCGATCTCAAAACATGTACCGACAATTTAAGGTAATGAACCTACTGCTGTGACTACAGTGATTATGGCAAAATATTGAACTATCCCTTTAAGTATTTCCACTGCTTACCTGCTGCAGCTCTACTTTCTGTGCATTAAGCTGCTCCTGTTGTCTCTCCAGCTCATCTCTCTGTTTCTGCAGATCGAAGGCCTTCTGGTTGAGGTCCTGTTCCTGCTGCACGAGATGCTCCTCAAACTCCCTCATCTCCTCATCTGTGTAGGCCTGGTTCTGCTCCAAGGTCTGAGGGGCACAGAGTGGAAGGTAAATTAATGACAATCAGAGCATCTTTATCGTCACTGCACAAGCGAGGCTTTAATCAAATGGTTTTGAATCACTGTCCAGTTATATTAATGTCTAGTGTCTCACCTCCCAGCTATCTGGCTCCAGGAATTCTTTCTTCTTTGTAGCAACAAGGAATTCATCTAAAGAAACCAGCCTGTCTTTGTTAGAATCCACCTAAGAGCAAGAAAAGGGGAGAAATCTTTTATCATAAGATTATACAGGACAATAGATAAAAAAGCGAGGCCTCTGTTGCAAAGGCGCAAGGTGCAAACCCAGCTTATCTTTTTTGTATTCATTGAACCATCTTATTAAAGAAGCTGTGGCTTTAATCACTGCTTTTGCATTGGTGGCGCTACTAAAAAGGTGATTAATGATTTGCAATTTTCTATAGGCTACACTTAATCAACTCTATGAAATTAATCTTCTAAACTTATAATTACCAAACAGTACTACTACAGTAACGCTCTCTAATTTTCTGTTAACACTTTTCTGCAAAGTTTAACTTATTGTACCTCATTCATGACATGCTCTCTCATACGTAGCCTCTCTTCCTCCATCTCCACCATGTCATCCTCTTCGTTGGTCGGGTCATAGATTTTTTCCAGCTGAAAATGAAATCACAACAGGCCACAACAGTCAGTGCACTGTCGCCACATCATTACATCACACATTTGTAGGTGCCATGGCTTTTACCTCCTTAGTGAACAGTGCCTCCAGCTCCTGTTCATCAAAGAAGCCATCTCCATTCGTATCTGCATCATAAAAATATTATATTAGACGGTATATATGATGTAGTGCTGAATGACTGGACATCATCTCCTCAGTCTTCAACAGCTGCCAGATGATTAAGATCTTACCATGCAGGTTGAAAAAGGTCTTAGGGTCAAAGTCTTCAGGGTCCAAGCCGTCGGCCTCCTCCCACACCTCCTTCAGCTGGTTCTGGCTGCCCTGCAACATGAATGCAAAATCACATTAGACACACCAGAATCATTAGAATAAATGTGGATGTGAAAAACAAGATGGTGCAAGATCCACCATGTAGATACCACAGTTTATTTCCTATGCATGAGTTAATGCTAGACTACATGATGATGCAACACAACATGGGTTGGAAAGATGATGTCAACAGCTGAGTCATACATACTGGGTGGTTGACTTTAGGGTGGTCAGCGTGTTTCTTCCTCATTTCCTCATAATGCTCCTCCTCTTTCTTTCTTTCTTCCTCATCCAGCGTTTTCAAGTGTTCCCGTCTGTCGTGCTCTTTCATCATCTCATACCGCTTGAACTCCTCGTGTCTTTCTTTGTCGTAGTTCTCCAGATCCTTGGTGGCCTTGACGAAGGGACAAAAAAAAAAGTGTTAGAAATGGACTTTGGTGCAACAAATCATTTTATTTCAAGACCGCCTGGTAATTAAACTTAGTGTATACTCTTGAAGTGATAACTGAGATTTCATAATGCTACTATCTTTCGCAGTTAGTCATTACTTTTCCATCGTTTAATGTTAAATTAGAATCTGTAAGGATTTGAAGCAGTTCATCATAGTGCACACTGTGGTTAGTAAAGTCGTTTTATCATTCTGTACACTGACTGAACTAAGGTAAAACACATTTAAAACCAAAGTAATCCATCTCAGGTCAAACGTTTCATTGTCTCTAGTGCAGTGCTTCACTATGTCAGGAGTAATAATGGGATGAAACGATTTTAATCACGATTAACAGCGATAAAAAACAAACAAACAAACAAAAAACATGCTCGATAAGGGAAATTATCGTAGTTTTATCTGACGTTGATTTATTTTGGCTTGCCACAAGAGGGAGTCTGCAGCTTCCCAGTCACTCCAGTGCTAAACCTGCACCATTACTGAAGGCTCCCCCAAAAATTAAGTTTCACTCAGATGTGTGGAAATACCATGGTTTACGAAAAAAGACAACAAGAAAAAAAGTTAGTTAAGTTACACTAACGTTAAGATTTATCTAAATGTAGGCACTCTGGTTTGTTGATATTTCTGTTGTAGCTGGAGCGAAGCGACTGCAGTCCAATACAGTTTTCCATGTAACGTGTTGACTGTATTGATTTGACCACAGGATCAATTGAAATAAAATTTAATATATTTAATTTGACAGGAAATTTGTGCATCTAATGTTTTTTTATTGACCACAACAGCAACAACAAATGTAGGTTTTGTAGATTAGAAACTATTATCTACATGTATTTCTACATACACACCATTCCCACTATAAGTCCGCTTAGTTAACATAGAGACAGTCACCAGGATAATACAAAAAATGCAACAAATAAGCAAGTATTTTTAGAATAATTTGAAATGTTTAATGTTCGGAATAATTGTCCGATTGCCGAGCCAAGACATTTCTGCGTATTTTCCATCTGCTTTGTGGGTGCGGCTCAATTATGAAACGAAGCGTTACTTTCAATATGTGGATAGTGCATGTGTGTTCTTAATTTATAGTAAGGAAGAAATTTACCGATTTGATGAGCCGATCTAGGTCATCCACTTCAAATGTATGTGGGTTCATGTGGTTCAAGTACTCAAACTGTTTCAGCAGAGCCTGGTGGTCCACTGCAATATCTGTTCAGGGAGTAATGGATGACATTAATCAAAAACGTTTGTAAGACACTACCCGTGTATTATTTTCTCATTTACTTATTTATGTTGTAGCATCTTATCTTAAATATAAATCAAAAGGAACACCACATACCATTCCCTCCTTCGATATCCTGCTTAGCCTTGATCAGGGTTCGTAGTCTGTTTACCTCCTGCCTCTTCAACTCATCCAGTTTTGTTCTGACGTGATGGCTGACAAAGTCCAGCTCTTTGGCGAGTTTACCTTGCTGTGTTATACAGAAATTAAGTATTAGAGCAGCACATGCAATAAGTAGATACATTAATTATACCATTCATTAAAATAGATTGGACCAAAGAAAAAAAAAACCCCATCATATCCCCAGTAGATTTATCACATCCCATATATTGGGCTGATGGAAAGCATGATACCTTGATGTCTTCCATGTCAGTATTGTGGAGCTTTTCTCTGAAATGTTGATCTTTCTCGAGAAAATCGATGACTTCCCTGAGGTAGCGGTCATAGTGGAGTCCAGTATCCTATAAAATGTAAACAAAAAATGAATGTAATTGAACAACTTTAGGGAATATATTACAGCTAACACACTGAGGCGTCTCACAATGATAATCACCTTTAAAAAAACAAAACAAATATATTATGCTTCTTTTGGTGACAGCATTTTATTATCATTAATACCTCAGTACTCTGATGTATTGAAAACTGAGTGAGTAATAATATTTTACTTTCATGGCAGACACATCTGCTGACCAAGATAATAGATCTTCTCTCCAGATGTTAGATGTAGAGATGACAGGTTATGACATGAGTGCCAATAAACTGTAATTTCCATACTGCCACAGCTGTTCTGTGATTGAAGACCACTTACTTTTTCTTCAATAAAGCTGTTGCAGAATCTACATGGTATTAGTTTAAGGGCTGTTGGGCCACTATGTCAATATTTAACAAGAGGGTAGAGACTTCAATCTGTGCACATGCAAAGCTACAACATCTGGCACTGTTGTACTGATGATAAAACAGATTTTAAATAGATAACAAGCTTTATGCAGAGTACCTGATTGAGGTAATTTAACTGTAGTGAAATGAGACGTTCAACCAGCTCTCATTTACATTAATCGTTTTTGCACAACACATCCCTTTACTTAATGCAGCTGATATCAGGGACAAACTGCCTGGTATCACTTCTGCAACTCACAAGTAACAAATGGTGATTCAGTTCTGAACATTGATACTATAGATAACTTATAGCGTTAATAAAAAAGTATACACACATAGGTACTTGGCTTTTTTTCAAAACAAGTTTAAGAAAAAAAGCCAAGTACCTGCTCTGACCTCAAGTCCCCAAAAATTAAGATATAAAACAACAGAAATTAATGAAGTGTTTAGAATAATATAACTTCTTATTCTTACTCTATGTTGATGATTTATGCCATTTTTTTTTATCTATATTGCTAGCACTTGACTCTATGTATGTCGTGCAGCACTTTAGGCAACTAAGGTTGTTTTAAAGTACTATCTAATATAATAGTGCTATATAAATACATTTTGAGTTTGAGTTGTGACATAAACAGTGACCTGCTCTTGAATCCAGTGCTTAGTCCTTACACCTGTGGGATCACTTTAAAGCCACCTACCTAGGCTGTGTTAATTCTATTATACACATATGGGAGGTTTTGGATGTGTTGTGTCTTCTCACCACACTAGCTGGAGGCTCTTCGGGCTGCTTCTCTGGCTCTTTGACTTTAGTCTTGTCCATACTGATGGGCACTGCCTGTGAGCACAACAGCTGGACCAACAGCAGAAGCCAGCCGGTGACAAAGGCCCGGCTCCTCCAACACATCTGTAAATGAGGACAGCTGACGTTAGAGCAGCAGACTCCTACAGTATCACACATTACACAGATACAAGTATGAGAAGAGAAAACGGTCGATGCGGTAAAGACACGTTAAATAAAGGCTCGTTCAGTGGCCGGTTTCCTCATTAACGCTGACCCAAACAGCACAAATACAGGTTGTTACATTATTGGCTATGCAGCTAATAATATCTAGAGGAGGCTTTAGCCCTGCTGCCACTGACAGATTTAGCTAATGACAACCAAACACCGAAGAGCTGGCTACTACGAGTAGCGCTACGTTTCCGGTTTGAGCAGCGAGAGTAATGTCCACGTGCTATCAAAAGCTTCACGTAAAACAAAAAACCGACATGTGTTGACACTTGAATACTGACTTTATTGTGAATCCTGGACATCATCTGATCTGCTGCTGTACTGCTCTCCTCCCGTCGGCCCGGCCACCTACTAGCTCGCTAGTCAGCACCGTAGGCTGCGTGATGGTAGCCCGGTGATCTCATTGGTCAGTTCCGCTTTCTGTCACGCGGAGCAGCAAGTTGCGTTGCATTGCACTGTACGTGGCGACTTGACGGCGGAGCAGGTGGGCGGGCCTTCGTCTGAGTGCGTGTGTGTGTGTGTTGTGTCTTATCGAAACGATCGATTGGGGAAGAGTGGAGTGGAGGTCAGGAAACGGTGATGAGAGATAGATAAAAACGAAGGCGTCGATTTTTAATGGATATTATCACTGTTACCGTTTTTGCACTTTCACGTATTCTCCCATTTATTTCTGATCAATTGAATTGATTAAGCTGCATCTGCATGTGTGTGGACTATTCCCATCATATTTGTTCTTTTTTTTTAGTCATTCCTTTTTTGTTGTTGAAAAGATGCTATTTTAGCATTACACGTCAAAGTAAAAAAATATTGCAGCTAATTGAGATGGACAGCACATGTCAATTTATGCAATAATAATAACATGATTGTATGCAGAGTATTAATGTTAAATGTAGCCTACATTCTAAGTAATTATAAATAATACTCAAGTGAAATACAGATGCCAAAATAATCTCATATCTCAACAGCTTTAAGCACATTTCAAGGTCATCAGGATCTTTTAACTTGTCCGTCTCATATAATTTCTTTTTCATCAGTCAATGCTGTCCTTTCTGTAAGAAATAAAAAAAAGGGGTGGGTTCGGGGTATAAACTTTCCAAAACTGCGGTTCTACCTTTACCTAGCTTTTACTCAACTCAGGACGCAGCAGTCTGTGATTAATGGGTCCAAGTCCACCTCTCACCCCAGCCCTGCTCACTGGTCTCATGGGGAGCTCTTACATGGGAGCTTGTGGCTGTACCTTCAGACGGTCATTCTTATCTCAGCACCTCTTCAGTTTAAAGGCCAATGAAAACAAGACTTTTATTCCAAGTACTTTCTACTTGTGCAGGGCTTTTTTGTAAGGCCTTTATGGAAAAATGTAGATAATAGCCTACTTTACTGTAAACACTAAACACTGGGGATATAACATGTGATTTAGTGTAATGTACATCATGATGTTAGGCACACAGCCATGTGTTGATCCGTCATCCCTCCAGCTGAGGGCACTGTTGTGATGTCTTTAGTTGATTCTTGATGTCTGTTCAGACTTGGTTGGTCCAACATGCCAGAAGGCACTAAAGTTAATGAGTGCATGATTAAAAACAGCTAGAAATTATGATCCTTATTAGCACCTGCAGCAGTTGCTCTGTTCATTGGGTTAAATTATAAACACTGAAATTTACAGTAAATCAAATACTTTTCAAGATAAAAGATTTAAACTGTGGTGAAATCAAATGTCCTCTTACAGGGGACGCTTTACACAGCTGCTTGGACCAGTTTACATAAATACATAAATTAGTTGGCTGGGACTTGTAAAAACAGACAGTCTTTCAACTGGAACTATGAGTGTTAGAATAGAAACACAAAGAGTTTTTTTATGATCTTTGGCAGGTACAGGGAGACAGTGAATCAAAAATTTTATCTGCATCAGTTGGCTTATGACTAAATATATAACATCCGTGCCCTGTAGATGTCAGTGTAATAGTTCAATGATCTGGAAGGCAATTCATCATTGTATTAAGTCCTGATCACAGCATGGAAAGTAAAAGACAACTGAAGCAGATGGAGAGTATCAGCACTTCTTTTTAATCAATAACTATACGATGATTAAATGCTCTGCACAGTGGAAGTTATGATGAGCTGTGTTATGGTGTAAGCAGCTTTTTCACAATAATGTTGGAGAAAGTAATTAGTTTACATTATGGTACTTAATCTGAATTTAAAAGGTAGCTGACAAGAAGTACAATATTTTCCTCTGAGATATACTTGCTCAAATGAAGTCAAAGTGTTTCAGATTTACTTTTATTTAATTTAGCTTGCAATTACATTCCAGACAGCATGCTTCATGAATCCTCAAAAATGTTAGCAATATGGGTTTATGGTATGGCATCCACTACAGCACTTACACACACGCACATGCTTTGAAATTCAAGGACCTCGTGGACTTTGAGATTGCACACATAATGCACAAGGCAGGAACTAATTTATTTTCTGGCAACATGCAAAACTGTTATTAGATAGAGAGGGGTGGGGTGTAGCTTCAGAGGAAAATTTGATTTAAAAAAAGAAACACTTTGTCCGGTCCCGCAGTCCCAAGAGTGTGTGTATTTCATTTCATAGAAGACTTGTGATTGGTCTTTATTTAGAACTCAAACAGTTAAAAAAAAATCAAATAGTTGCACATGTACAAAGATGTAGCCTACAAAGACTGAAAAACTATTTTGAGAGGTATAGAAATGAAGAATGGGTTTAGTTTGTTTAAAGAATGTGACTCTCACTGATAATGTTTTATGTTTTTATAGAATACAGAGAATGTTTGTATAAGGAGGGTGAACATAGAGGTAATAATTCAAGTTGTGAATTATGTGGATGGAGTGATTAAATATTCATTAAAAATTAACAAAAAAGGGTTGGACCAGAAGTACTTTGTACTCCTCTTCAGGCATATGACACAGTTATGTCTTTTAAGTCTCTGCTACAATGCAACAGCACCGTGTCTTTGTTAAATCTGCTGCAAGAGACTATATGAGTCACACATTTGGTTTGTGTTTTAGGGTAAATTGCAGATTTGGGTGAAAAAAAATCAATATACAGAATCTAACAATGTCATTATTAAGGGACTGGGGCACCATGTGATGCTAAAACAGATCTATAGCTACTAAGCATATTGATGCAGACGAATGGCACCGCTAATATGCAACCTTCAGGTTTTAACTGAGATTAAGCACATGATTAATATCATATGCCCCGTATGAAAGCGTATGCATTTGTTTTCATTTTACATTTCATTCATCTTAGCCAATTCTTTAGATTTTCTCTCTCTTAATAAGTAATTTGTTGTGTGTCCTGGTCAGAAATCCTACAGAAAGAGTTAGAAACATACCAAAGCATAGGAAATCCTTTCATCCTTTGGCTCTCCTGTCAAGTAGATTAGACTTTAAAAGATTTACAATGAGTTGGTTTGCGCAGAGCAGCTGTACTATAATAGTTTTTAGAGGAAGTGTTTTATCTCCCACTATCTTTGAACAACAGTGCCTTAAACCACTGGAGGATGTTTCAACAAAGCCTCCCCAAAAGGAAATCACAGATCAAATATTTATACTGTTGACAGATGTTTGCTGCTGTCTGCCCACTGACAGTGTTTTCCTTTCAAGAAAACAAAAACAACACACAACAACAAGATTCCTGAAGGAAACACAAGAAACTCACATAAACATGGACGTAATAATCATAATAATGGAGATGCTCTTATGTAAGAAAGTGTGGCATGAAGTCAAACTTGTCTCGTGGTGCGTTTGTGCCAACATCCCTGTGACTTTGAATGCTGCCTGGCCTCATAGCCCGTGTGAAATTTATGGGTAGCATTGGTAAATTGGGCAGGTCTGTTTGATGCAGTGTAAGCATTATTGTAATGTGTCACGGTCAGACAGGCTCTCTGTCCCGACTGCAGTGAAGGTGACGCCAGCCTGACAAAACTTCACCTCCAGCTCCCAGTATAATTTATACCGGGGTGCACAATTCCTCAAACATGCAGCTCTATAAGCCCTGCTTAATGCCCACATCCAGTGATGGCCTTAAACAGACCTTGTAGCAGTCAAATGTTCCCATGTCTCAATCTATTCCTCTTTATTTCCCTCCATTTTTTTGACCTTTCTGTGTACAGTAGAATTCAACAACTAGATTATCATCACGGCAGGAGGTTATAACAACAGCATGTTATCACAATAAAAACTTAAGTTGAAAAATGTGGCACATTTTGTTGATGGTAAACTTTGCTCTAAGAATTTTACATCAAAGTGTTTTTGTTGTTTAATAAAGCATTTCAGTTCAAATGAAGAACACTGAAAGTGCAGACTTTGTTTTGATCCAACCTTTATTGAATCTGCTTTTGAGAAGACCCTAGTTTACTCAGGGCTTTCACACAAGGGCAAAGTTGAAACACCTCTTGTTAGGTTTATGTCATCTGAGTTAAAATGTAAACAAAGCCACCTTGACCAAAATGTCACCTCCTTGGCCCATAATGTGCTGTGACTTAATCCTCATATCCTCTAAACATTTGGATGGCATTTTGATAAACATTCACAGAATAGAAAAAAAAAACTGGCAGAAAAATATAATTAACCTTTATTTAAATTTCTCTTGACTGTATAAAACATGTCTTGTGTAATCACTCTTTCTTTCTTCCTCACCCACACAGACTGAGAAGAGATGTCTGAGCAGGTTAATTTCTTTTGGTCTAACTGAGATAGCTATAATCCTTTAATATCCTTTAAGAATTAGCCTAAAGTTTTTTGCTGTAGCCTATGTAGAATTATTGCAGGATTACTCCACGTTTACTTCATTAAAACATGTTTTGTTATAGTAATATGACAAGAATCATTGCAGTGCTTTAAATCCAGTGCTATAGGGGCTTACACCTTTACTTTTTTCCTCCGCAGTGGGCTTCATCTCTCCGGGGGTCCAGCAGGGTAGGTTTTAATCACCTTCCATGCAGCCGCCCGCGTGGGAACAGGTTAGCTCGGTTTCCTCAGCTCAAGGAGCCTCGGAGGGGTTTTCTTCCCCTTTAAAAACTCTGCAGCCCTAGCGGTGGCATTATCTGGGCTCCCTGGAAGAAAAAAAAAGTCTGCGGACTGGAGAGGAGGGAGAGAGGGAGAGAGGAGGGAGAGGGAGGGGGTGGCCGGCCGAGGCAGAGACGAGAGATCATGGCGGCACCTCTCGGACGGGACACCCTACCTGATCACTGGTCGTACGGAGTTTGCAGAGATGGCCGGGTCTTCTTCATTAAGTGAGTGGCTTTTCCAGCGGTCGACGCTCGGTTTAGTCTTGACGAGTCATTGTTGGCGCGTTGCGGACGGTGTTTGTGTTGTTTTATAATGCCTCAGTAACAGGTGTCTGTCTTTTTCTTGCAGTGATAAAACTCATAGCACCACTTGGCTACATCCTCGCACTGGTGAGCCGGTTAACTCCGGGCACATGATCCGGTCAGGTACGCGACTACTGAATAAATGGTCAGATTTGTGTGTGGTATATGGGAGGGTGTTTGTTTTTTTGTTATGTTTGTTGTTTCTGTGTGTTTGCTGCAGTGTGTTTTGTGTCTGTGGCGGGTCACTCAGTGTGTTTTTGTGTCCGTGTTGTGTAGACTTGCCAAGAGGATGGGAAGAAGGCTTCACGGACGAGGGAGCCAGCTACTTCATCAAGTAAGTGGCTTATGAGCATTGTTGTGTTGTGTTGTTTGACACGTGCTAATAAGATTCGGTTTGCTTATTTTATTGTAAATAGCTTCTTCTAAAACTCCTTTGGTTTCCTTCCTGTCACTGTGTGCAGCCCGGTAGCACTGGCGCTTCAAACTAAGATTTGTGCGTTAAGGCTGCACCATAAACACACCATTTCATATAAAATATGCATGTAAGCTGGAGGTAACGACGTCGACATATGGATGAACACACAGGGGTCCCATCTGATAGGTGAAACCAATT
Organism: Decapterus maruadsi; assembly: GCA_030347415.2. Classification (NCBI taxonomy): domain Eukaryota; kingdom Metazoa; phylum Chordata; class Actinopteri; order Carangiformes; family Carangidae; genus Decapterus; species Decapterus maruadsi. Next base: position 31,376,884 of record CM064900.1, read on the forward strand.
ATCTCTGCCTGCATTGTGAATGGAAAGTCGCAGTGCCTAGCAGGACAGGAGAGAGAGTGAGGCTATTAAAATTCTCCTCACATCCACCATGCAGGACCTCTACACTCTCCATTAGATAGGTGCACAGGCTTGGTGTGTGTCTGTGTGTGTGTGTGTGGCAGAGAGAGAGAGAGAGAGAGAGGTTGCAGGAGAGGGGTGTGACCATGTGGTGACATAGATGTATGGCATGATTGCATTATTGAAACGGGAAGGACAAGAAATCACAAAGTTGGACTGTGAAGTTTTCTTATTTTATTCTAATTTTTGGCAGATTTTCACATCCTTCCTTTCCCATAATTGTAACATCCAGCTTTGAAATCAGAGCAAAGCACCACCACGTACATTTAAAACACCACGCTGGCTTGTGTGCATCACATTTGCATTGGTATATCTGCAGTGTTTCATAGCGTGGACCTCTGTGTGTGCAGTCTGGTCTGCCGCTGTCAGTTTACATCAGATGGTTACTGTGTGAGAGAGAAAGCAGGGCATCCAGCGAATTGGGCTAACAATGACAAATAGAAAGCTTACTGTAAAACAAAGTGGAGACATAAATTCTTCATTGGAGCTGGATCATTGTGAATTGCAGTGACTCCTCCCACAATAGCTTGTTTAAAGTTTTGTATTACCCGTAGCCGTGTCGTGGCCCTTTTAGTTTGCCCCATTTGTTCCAGACAAGAGGGTCTGTATGGAGACGTTTTATATCCCCCCCATAGCTGCACTCGTTCTGTGGTTGATCACTAATAAGAGGTGCTCGCCCAGCAGACCTCACTAAATTAACAATACAGACATCTCATTTAACAGTGCCTCCTCAGAAATAGGTGTAACCACAGCTTTAATTAAAGTTAATCACTAATTACAAATGAGGTTGCCCTGAATCCAACAATTGAATGTCCACAGCTGCTTTGAAAGACAGCCTGGCATCCAAAGTTGTCAGCTTTGATAAACCAAATAAAATGGTTTCAACTAAACAATTTGTTGTTGCTGACACTTATACTGCACGGAGAATAAAAGTAGTCTTTGTGTTCCCCTTGTTAACTCACTTTTTCCTCTGTAAGGACCTAGAACAATGCAACAGTGAAGCTGTGTGATATATGGTAGCCTAAATGTCAGGGCAGTTAAATCAGTCACCTACTCGCTGTCCAGTTGGCTCGGTGGAAAGATCCTGTTTTTCTCCTGCTCCCTCCTCGTGTCTTTGTTTTTCACGGTTAATATCTTGGAGTCAAACAGTGGACAGGAACAACCCAGGACTGTTGTCGTACTTCACCAGACTTCTCCTGAGCACAGTTGACGCACAGTTGACATCTTTCCACACTCATTTTGGTTTGGGAAAGAAGGTCAAATCAGTGTTTTTCATTGCAATAGTTGGTAAAAATGATTATTATTATGAGTAGTAGTTGGTATTGTCTTCAGCTCTATCCTGGAAATTGACTATTACATTGATATCATGGTGTCTAATCAGCCAACATATAAATGCTTCGACCAAAAAATGTTGAAATGATCAATTGATTCAACAGCTGATTGATCTTTGTTTAGTTTGTGAGGCATCATTCTTTTGTGATAAGTTGCTGTCACTCTTTCATTGTGTGCAGGTTTGTCTCTGGTTATTTGAGTAATTGCACACATAGCTGATGCCAGATTTCTATATTTACCTTACGCATACCTGACTTTTAACACCAGCACTCAAGTTGTTGGAGTGGCAACAAGGGTCAGGTTAATTTATTACTGCTTTGGTCTTAAAACAAGACTTGGTTTGGCAGATTAAAGGTTGGAAACAGCCAACTCTCCAGGAATATCTTAACGGCTTTGGTGCAAGATATGCTTTATTGTAGTTATTAATGTTGGCTGGCAAAGCTCACACACCGAATATAGTGAAAGTGGCTCCAGCTCAATGGGATTATTTCTTAAAATGACATTAGAAAAATTGCAGACGGACAAGACAACTTGCACTGTGGCCTCATTTCAGACCATTAAAATCATAACAAATGTTAGTTTGTAATTTACATTTGGCCACAACTCAACACTTTAAAATTGCTCTCATAGTTCTTCAAATCATTTTCCTTCTGTTTGGTACAGATTTAATCTCAGCCTCATATATTTCTGGTTTAAACAACAAACAATCAGCTAACCCTTTTAGCACAAAGCAAGTTGGGTCTTTGATTATGAACCGGTGCTCCCAGCTGTCCAAGAATCACATAGCAACAAACCCAAGCTGGACAGAAGTCCACCCTGCGCTGCTGTGACAACAGACGGTAGATTTTGTTGTGTGTTGATGGTGGAATTTAGCCGAGTTGGAGCACAAAGAAAGGATTGTTCAGACACTGCTGGTGTGGCAAAACTCACTTTTATTTACACCTATCTGCAGGTCGGCCGGCAGCCTGCAGATCTCAACTATCTGATTAATGGAAGCCGATGTTATATTCAGTGTAGCAAAAATACCAAGTGTTTTTTTTTTTTAGCTCATATGAAGTAAAGCTCTATAAATGATGAATAATATACATAGCTTTGTTTAGTCAGCTGCAGTTCAGTCATGGTACTTTTCATCATGCACTCAAATAAATTGACTGAACTTTGGAAATAGGAGGAGATCACTATTAAAACTAATGACCGTGGTTTGTGGCAGGAGATTGAGATGGAGTATTACTGGGTGGCTGTCATACTTCTGGCAAATCTTCAAGGAAGTGACCCAATTTGAAAATCATCTTCCAAAATCATCCCATTTCAATCCCTGAAGATAATATGCTGCAGGCGAAGCAGGACTGTGTGTTGAGGTTAGCACATCTAACGGATGAATGTAAAAAAAATCTGTTGAGATGTGTTTAACATACAAAATCTAATGCAACACATCTAAAATAAACTTAATACTTTTCAAATTATAGCCATCAAACTTAATGTGTGGGTAATAAATATAATAGTAACAGTCTGTAAATAAAAGAAAAATAAGAATATTATTTACTGTAAATGACATAATTAATGTTCAATGAATCCCATATTATCATAAGAAGCTGTGTTAAGTAATTCCCAGGTAAAAGCAGGAAACCAGGGTTCAGTGAGGTTTACTCTGTCACATCACAGGCACTCACTGAACATAGGGAATGTGCAATTCTATAGCTCCCTGAGGGAAAAAATGACCCCACTGAGGTACAATGGTGTCCTGTTGAGGACACAGTCCACATTGTTGAATGGGCTCACAATACCATGGGACAGTCCAGGAAGAAATGTTGGACATCCACAATAAAACCCACATGGGCTTCACACAGAAATGGCACACTGAGTTTCTGTCAACCTCATTCACTCATGACACACGATAACCTCGTTGCTCTTTTATTGTTATCTCCGATTTTTTTTTTTTTTTTTTGAGGAATGTTCATCCTCCCATTCTCCTGCTGCTTGTTATGGTTCAGGTTGTGCTTGCGTTTTGTAACTAGCTGACTGGTTTTGATCAGGACAGTGTGAGTTAATTAGCCATGAGATGTTTTGGGAGTTTTGAAGTGGAGGCATTTTAATAGATAAAAAAGAAGTTTAGTATCCCTACAGGCCCTTATCTTAAGACTGACTTAATGAAGCTTCCCTTTTTCTGCAAACACAGCAAACCCACACCTCTGTGCACAGTTTAAAACACCATTGCCAAAAAAGAAAGAAAGGGCTAAAACCTGCCCTGTCGTCCACAAAAGACCTTTGCCCTGCTAAATGATTGATTGTTTTACATGAAATATTTTAATGTGAGAAGTTTTATGCATTGAAAACGTCCCCCTGCTGTGATCCAGGGCATGGGCTTTTCTTTCTGCAGAGCTATACTCGGTGTGGAATAACTCAGTGGATTAAAGGTATATGAGTTTTTCTTGACTGACAACACTTCCCAAGTGTTTTCCCAACCTGTCCTCCTTTGGACTCAGACAAGAAGACAGCCCAGATTACAAAGGAACACGGGGTTTAGTGGAAACTCGTCACTCAGAAGGGTTTCAGTGTTGAGATTAGACTGAAAATGTGACCTTAAATGTCATCCTTATCAACTTAATTCACTGACGAAAATTCCAGTGAATGTTAAAGCAGGTATCAGCAGAATGTTTTTGTTAATATAAGTCCTAAATAGTCTTATTTTCCATCAGCAATCACTTACATGGAGTGTTTCAGCCGTAACACGAGTCTCTCCGTCACTCTGCTCTGCTGTAAACCGAGGAGAAAATTTTCCTTGTGGGATACAAGTGTTATCCAATGAGGAGAGAGAACGGCATGAAGGGCTGTGTGTGCAGCCAAGGGATGCGCGTGAATGTGGTGACGTAGGGACGAGGACCAATAGATGCCTGACGAGGGCGGGGGCTGCTAACTCATGGTGCGTTCAAGGCAACTCGTAACTTGTGTTTTTCCGACCTGTGAAGTCGTACCAGTTCAATCTGGTACGAGTTCACGGGTCGGAAGTTACGAGAGGCCGTTATAGTGACTTTCACAGGCAACAGGTCGGAAAAACAGGAGTTACGGGTTACCTGGAATGCTACAAAGTCGTAGTCGTGACTTGAAGCTGCAACTTACGGTTTCAAAAGCCTGCCTGGAACGCAGCGTTAGCCAAAATGACCGGATTGCTGATATCTGCTTTAATGTTTAGAAAGAGACTGGCCGCTGTTCGATTTGTATATAAATGGATGTTGCTTGGTAATCTTTGTCAAGGGCCATAGGAAGTAACGAACAAGCCTGAAAACATCAATTAAAACCAATGAGGTGGAGCTTCACTTCACTCCTCACTGAGTCTATTTAAGTAGACAAGTCCTCTGTGGATACCATCAAGGATACTGATATCTATAAATCTATTGTGCTTTCTGAGACAGTGATTGTGTATATATTCGGTGCTTCGATGGGACAGACAAGAAGGTGTGGATGAAACCGGTACGTCATCAGGTCCATCGAGTTGGAGCTCCCTGTCACAGATGTTTTGCTTAATAGGATCCCAGAGCACCAACAGCTTTCCTCCTGTATGTCTGCTCCAGTGAGCAAATATTAATTACATATTTATACAGTGCAGGTGTTGCAGGGCTGCCCTCACCCTCAGTAGTTTCACTCTTTCATACACTTTCCCAGTGTATGTGTTGTTTCTGCTTATGGCAGAGTGTGTTGCAGTTGCCCTTCAGATTGCTTGTTTGCAAGAAGCAGCTGTGCTTGTTGAACTGCCCCACAGAGTACTGCACCATATTCCTGAACTCAGAAAGCTTCACTGTGGATTTACTAGTTTATGTACCTCTGAATTGCACAGTAACTTTAAGTTGTACTCTACTGCACCATAAAGAAAAAACATTGACATCAAGGCATCAAAGGCACCACAGCAATGTCTACTAAGATAAATTATTATTACCTTGTATCGGGAACTTGTATTTAGTGAATCTGCTATTTGCTTGTAAATTTTGCCTGCATATTGCTTCTGTCGTTGATATGGTGATTTATTATTTTCTGACAGGTTTCTGTTTACCACAGAGATGCCTGAAAACTGCATGATGAGCATAAGCATGTTAGCAGTCAAATTGGCTGCCAAGACTCATTAAGATTACATTTTCTCTGTATTTCTTTCTTCTTTTTTACATGTGTAAGCCATCCTGTCAAAATTAGCGTCAATGTCCACTAGAATTTATAGATCAATTTATTGGATTTTGATGGTCAATGGTCAAATGTCCCTTTTAATTTGGCATAACCTGGACTTGAAGGTTAACTGATCAGAATTTGGCAGGGAAAGGTCAAAGGTCAAGGTCACTGCAAACTCATATCTTGTGAATTTGAATGTGAAACATTCACTCACGTCAAGAATGAACTGGTTAAAATTAATCCAAGGTCACCGTCGCTGTGTCCTCATAAAACACATGCTTTTGGTTGTAACTTTCAATTTCATGTGCTGATAATGACACAATTAAATACAAATGTCTAGTTAGGTAAAATGAAGTGATGACATTTTATACATTTGATGTATTGGTCAAAGGTCAACTTCAATGTCACATCATAATGTTCTGCAAAAACACCTCTGGCCATTATTTAACCCTGGAACTGATGACGGTGAGATTATGATCTTATTTACTGCAGCTGTTCAGGTCGAAGGAGTTTTACAACCATGAGTTCTCCATGTACTGTAGTTTCCCATGCTTTTATATCAGTATAGTGCCTGGACATGGTATTCATCAGCTAGCTCAAATATGTATCAGTTCTGCAGACTGCAGCAAGCGTGTGAGTAAACACAGCTCACTCACTCTCTTTCTTTTTTAGATTCCTCCAAGCTGTTTGTTGAGACAATGACCTTCAGCTGAAAATAGATACTCTGAAATTGTTATGTCATTCTTGATGGACATAATCTGGGTGGATCAGATTACTTTTGCCTTATCTTTGCAAAAAGACAAGAAGTTTGATTTGGGGCTTTTATTACTATGACAAGAATAAGAAACACTACGCTCCTTCACCATGCTGTGGGAAGTGCTTTGTTAAGTTAGACAGACTTCCTCCTTTTATGTTTAGAAGTGCCTGCTGGTTGTAGATTGTACTCAAAGGGATTATTCTTATCTACATCATTCTGTGGTGTAGGCATCGTTATCATGCATTTCATTTGTTCTTACTGATGAAACTAGCAAATTGTCAGCTGAAAACATGTGAACTCTCTTATTGCAGCATCAATACAGTTGTGTTCTTTTGACAAAACACCATTGCCTCAGCTTGTGCTGCTTCATTTTAATTGAAGTCCCAGCTCATTGTGCATCTCTTTCCACCACTGCACCACGTATGCTGTGCAGGGAATAAAAAATACAGACTGAAAAGACAAACTGCTTTTCAAGGTCAAGAGAATAGCAAGTGCTCTTTTTCTTTGCACCATCGTAAGGATAACACCCAAAATATTTTCTTTGATTTTCCTTTTCTTTTCATTGAAGAAAGTTGGATGCAGTGGAGTAAGGAGAGCCCTCGATTTCTTCTCCTCTCTCGCACACATAAACTACCTCTAACACTTCCATATAACAGGAATGCATGAGACACAACTTTGCCTTGAAGCTTGAATCATTAATCCTGCAAAGATCCTAACACGCTAACATCACTGTAAACGGCAAACGCAGTGATACAGAAATTGATAATAGGATTTACGGCTAAGCAATTGCAAATGGGCTGCTGGTGAGGAAGTGAATCCTCTCTGTCCTGTATAGGTGATTTATTTTGACCATTTGTCGTCATTATATCGCGTTTAAGTTGTGTCCAGCTGCGATCTATCTTCTTTTGCTTTTGAGGCAACCTAATTCTTTCAAGGCTGGAGCGTTTTATATGCAGTATTGTCAATATCATGTCCACAGTGACTTATTATTACCAGGCTTGTGTCAGTTAGACAACACATACTGTATTGTACTGTCGGGGCCTACAAATAGAGTTAGCATTTAAACTTGACTGAATAAAGACAACGAAGACAAAGAGGAGATTGAGAGTGTGGTACAGTGGACATGTTTGTGCTGCGGGAACAGAAAGGAAGCTTTCCATCAAGCCTTGTTTGGACTTATAATATTATCCCAGGAACCTGCAATGAATGAATACATTATCAGCTTGCGGGCCTGAGGTGTGCTCTGTGTGATATACATTATCTAGAATGAGTCACTCACTGTCCAGACAACTTCAGCAGGTTGCCCAGTCAGAGCTGGAGCAGGAGTCAGAGCAGAAACAGAGCAGGGGGAGATGCCCAAGCTGGGATGGGGACCTGCTATTGCAGCTGCCTGCCCCTTGAACAGGGGACTGACTCGGCCGAGAACGAAACAGAGCCGGCTGCTGAGCTGGAGCCCTCCAGTTTGGAGATGGAGGAGAGGCATAATGAGACAAGGTAACACTGGTTTAATGATATTACACGGTGAAATTTATTGTAAGGTTAAGGTCACTTAATGGTAATATGATCAGGGTAGCTGTAATCTGATATGGTGATGTCAAAGGAAGCAGCACGAAACCAACGAGTGACCAAAATCTTGATGTCTAGTACAGAAAATGTTTATGCTGCCTCCTTTGTCATTTATCACTCTTTTCATGTTGTGAAAGGTGGAAGCTTTGCACCTGAGCGAATTCCACTGGCTCTCTCTGGAGGAAATAAGAGTTTGTATACCCTCCCTCTGTCTGAATTCAGATGACAGTTCTTTCTGCCGCATTCTGTCAGAGCCTCAGCGTGACTGGAGCCACTGCAGAGAGAAGCAGGTCCCACACTGTTCTCATCTCACCAGACGGGTGAGAGAAGAAATGATTAGTTAGCAGCTGCAAGCAGGAAGATTGATGGTATAGAAAAGGAGAAAGTCTTTCCAGAGAGAGAGTATCAGAGACCTAACCGTTTTCCACGCAGCGCTCGTTGTTATTTCATCCAACACATTCCACTACTTTGGAGGGAAAGTGATGAGCAATATGAAGGTGATTTAAACGTAAAAAAATCACATCGCCAGCGGAAAATCAGATACAGGAGAGTGTTGTGTTGTGTTTCTGCAAGCAAAGAATATTTTCATTTAGATGTATAACACTAAAGTTTTTGTGAAGGTATGTCCATCTGGTAAAAGTTAAAGGGATAGTTCAACATTTTGGCAAATTGGCCCATTGCCATAATCGCTATAGTCATAGCAGTAGGTTCGTTACCTTTAATTGTCGGTGTAAGCTATTTTTAGTACGGCGGCGCGGAGCAACAGGCTGCTCAGGGCTATTCTATGGAGGCAAAGGGAATTTCTTGGTTTCCCTCATCAAACTCATCAAAAACACAACCCAGCAACTCAAAAGCGCTGTTGTGGACACGTTGTGAGCTGCAGAACCACCACGCTATGAGATAATGACGGAACGATACGAGACGGAGCCGTTTTCGAGGTAAATACAGGGTAAATACAGAGACTGCTTGCTGAAAAACTGTCCCTGAACGCAACGCGCATCAGCGGTTTTGCATGAATTTACCTCTGAAACGGCTCCGTTTCGTATCGTTCCGTCATTATCTCATACGTGTCAAACGTGTCCACAACAGCGCTTTTGAGTTGCTGGGTTGTGTTTTTGATGAGTTTGATGAGGGAAACCAAGAAATTCCCTTTGCCTCCATAGCATAGCCCTGAGCAGCCTGTTGCTCCGCGAAAAAATAGCTTACACCTACAATTAAAGGTAACGAACCTACTGCTATGACTATAGCGATTATGGCAATGGGCCAATTTGCCAAAATGTTGAACTATCCCTTTAAGATGTTGCATGAAAAGTTTTTTAGTAAACTGCTAGAACTATCACTTATACACTTTTAATGTGCATCTGTCTCTGTTCTACCCGTCCTAGCGAATTCAATATCTCTGGAATCATTGAGGAGAATTTTGTGTAAAAATCTTCACTTGGATTTATGGATTGACTGATAATAGTCAAAAGCCAAAGGTCTCTTTAAGTCCACCTCATTCTTGTGAATGTGAGCACACGGAGAACATTTTCTCTGGCGCAATTGTTCGCTTGGACTCAAGGATTAAATATTTGAAATTTTGTGGTCAAAGGTCAAGGTCGCTGTGACTCTGGCATAAGTCAAGATTTCATAAAATACATTTTTATTCTTGGCTGGACCGCAGCAGCAGCGCCAGACCTATAATTGCAAATATCACCGAAGACTGTCGGTCTGTCTGATGTTATAGTTCTTCTATCACCTGTCAGCAGAGTATCGTGCTGCAGTCTAGTCTACTGGGCCTCTCTGGTTTCCTGGCTGCTCAGGATCCATAGGGAAGCAGCGGAGTGCTTCCAATCCAATGGGGAAAAGATTTAACTACTTCATTATATGTATGATTATTGTTAAAGGAGGCCAAAGAATAACTAAAGCAGGAGAGAGGGAGGGAGAGGGCCTGTAGTGAAGCTCCTTACCAACCAATCTCTACCACCAACTCGCCTCATCTCTTTCACTTCCAAAGTCTTCACTGTAGAATAGAATAAATCATATATACGTGTTCATTAAATCTAATTTAAATTAATGTAATTAATTAGATGCAATTTAATCTTTTAATTTCATCTTATTTTCAATTAACTCGAATTAAAACAAAATGTTCTTTAATGAGCACGTTTTATTTGATTAATGTAATTTAATTAATGCAAACTACTGTGATTTAATTAAGTAAATTAAATATTATTAAAGGATTAAATGACTGTGTTTAATGTGAAAGCTAAGCCGTCACTCAGTGATTCACCCACAGAGAAAAACACAAATCTCTGTGGTCCTCTCAGCTCTATTGTGTGTGTGTGTTGGCATGTTTCAGGTCACAGTGTATTCGTGAGGTTAACCAGAAACATGTGTGCTGATGTTCATCCACATCTGCCAGCTAATAACTTCTAATGTGTCACTGATGTGTCACTGATGTTGCACTGACCCAAAATGGACAAAAATAATCTGTGTTATGATATTATCCAATAGACCGAGTCGGCAACCAAGGAAACGTCACTTCCGGTCAGAGCCGTACACAAACATGTGAAAACCTTTGTCTAATGCTTGTCCACCGTCATGTCTTAGTTTGAATCACATGTATATGCTGACAAAGAGCTATATATTAAAAAACTCATCACGATCCGGGTCGATTGTTGTCCGTACATTAGGTCTTGCACAGCCATAGCCATAGACCCATCGGCAGGGTCGGCAACCCAGGAAACTTCACTTCCGGTCAGAGCCGTTACACGTTTGGGTAAGATCAGAGACGTTCAGATATAAAAGTTCAGGTTGTGGTTTTTGAATTTATTTGCGGTGCAAAATGGTACACAACAACTCAGGCAATGTCTCCAAGTGTCTAGAGCCGGCCGGCGGCGACCAAGAGAACGCCCACCGTGGGGGAAGACAAATGTGACTGACTGTGAAAGACCTAATATTTTGAAATGTACGGACAACAATCGACCCAGATCGTGATGAGTTTTATAGCTCTTTGTCAGTATGTAGAAGTGATTCAAGTTAAGACTTAATGGCGAACAAGCGTTAAAGGTTTAAAATGCTGCGTTTTCACATGTATGTCTATGGGGGAAACGGTTTGTTTTCCCCCACGGCTCTGACCGGAAGTGACGTTTCCTTGATTGCCGACTCGGTCTGTGTACTGGCCGCTAGAGAAGCAAGGCACCGTGACTACGCTTACATGCCCACAAGAAATGGCTATTGTGAGAAATCAGATTAAAGCAGGAAATCAAAGATAACAAGTGACCTCTAACCTTTATTTTTCCTCTGTGCGGTCTAGTGAGAACAGGAAATAGTGCCATGTCCTCATTGACAAAAATGTTCTCGCCACTAAAACACAATTGGAAAGTGTAGCTCTTGTACGGCTCAGCTCTGCACAGATTTGTCTTCTTAATCTTACACGTATTGACTGATGGCAAGGTTTGTCGTAATAACCGTGCTTTATGTCTATATTCCTTAAGGTATATTGTCTGACATCTGAATAACTTCAATAAGCTCATGTTCAGTAGCAGATTGAGTGCATGAGCTCTGAAAAATTTTTCTCATTGTGGATTATGTGGCTGAATATCATTGTTTTCATTAATGGAATATTGAGTGTGAAAAAGATAAATGAAACAGCAGAGTCCGGCCGTTGCTGCTGCCTGGACCATGTGTGGTGGTTGGGGGGCGATTTCACTCACTGCAGCATTTATTGAACACATCGACTGCAAGACTGTGTGAGTTCTTGCAAACCAGTCCAATTTAATTTGCTTTAGTGCAGAGATGCAAGGCTAATTTCTTATTCATGATCTGATTGATTTGACTTTTTCTTTTTTTGATAATTTAGAAATCGCTGTGATCAGTCTTCACCTTTAACCGGAAGTTACTTAGCGGGAATAAGCTTGGACCGTGCAGCAAAGATGTAATAATTAGTCTCATGGTGGTGATGATGATGATGATGATGATGATGATGATGTAGACTCTTATCTATCAGTGGCTCATTGTGACTTAGTGGGATGTGTGCATGTACAGTATATTTGCTGTTAAGCCCATATGTAGCCACTAGATACTGCTGTTGAGTCTTTGTCTTTCGACAGTTTGATACATTTTTACATTGTGTGTTTTAATTTTCTTTAATCAATTATGTAATAATGCATTGAGACACTTTATTGCATCTCGTTTTGCAGGCTTGCACCCATTACCAAACATACGGAAAAGAACATATTCATAGTTGAAGTTAAACATCATCAATGAGACAACAGTAAGCCGGAGTGATCGACTTCCTGTATTGGACGCTTACTTCGTAATATGTCCCTCTGAGTTTATCAAATTGACACATGTGGTGTATTTGCAAAGCCGCTTTTTCTGGTTTGATGGCTTTCTAGTTGACTAGGATGGATACGGCGTTATTATAGTGTCATTTGCTATTTCACGTTCACACATCCAGGGTGACAACAGTGGACGTGGGCAGGAGAGTGAGGTATGAATGTTGACCCGGCCGTCCATCGTACGTATCGACCTGAACCACCCTCATCCAGCCCACTTGCTCTTATCTATTTGTCTGTCTGTGGATTATTGAACCGGCACTGCAGCAGCCTGAGCTTGCCACTCAGCTATAGTCTGTCCTCCGTCCTCCATCCGTCTCTCCCTGTAGCTGACTGGGATGTGATCTGATAAAGAAGAGACTTGAGGGGATGTGTGGGGGGGGCGGATGGCTCTGGTTGCCGTCAGAGACCATTGTCAGCGCTTTTACAGGGACTCACTAACACAGTGAAGTGACCACTGTTCATCCGTGGTCATGAGAAAGACGAATAGCATCACTTTCTTTGCAAGTCGGGCCCCTTATTCTTTCCTTTGTCTTTATTCTCCACGCAGGGGGGAGAAGAATGGACTGTTATCATTTTATTCTTCCCCGGAGAAGCTAAGTAGAGTTATGTACTGTGAGAGCTTGCAGTATTACTGAGTGATCCAGAGTAGAGAGAGAGGGCTGAAACAGCAGTTATACTTCTATTTGACACTGCTCTTTGTGCCCTTTCCAGCACACCCACCCACCTAGCCCTGTCCACACAGTTAAAACAGGCTCAGTTAATGTACATTAAGAGAACACAACGGGACGCTCTTTATTGGTCGTCCCCCAGCATGAGGACAGATTTGGACATTTGAGACTGTTTCTCACATCTGGTCACTAACTGGTAAGTAGCTACTTGTATGATTGAAGGGACTCTGTAGCTGCTACTGGGGATATGCTGATTAGAGAAAGAAGAGGGGGGCAAATCTATTGTAGATTCATATTGAGACAGACCAGTGTCACATATCATTGTCTTGCAGGACATCTAGACCAGCCTGGTTTACAAGTGGAGGCTATTCTGATCAGTTTTTCCTTTGCAAAAAATATGAAAGCCTTTGTTTGAATTCAAGTAGTTTATTACTTTGTGGTTTGTTTTCATACTTTACCTAAGTACTTTTGTAAATAAGGATTTGTGTTCTCGGCTTTGCAGCATGTAAACTGAGACTGGGTGGTTGTCATAGAGTTTATTGACACTCATGCTATTGTTTTAGGTTGGAGTATTAGTTGTTCATTGTGTTGGAGAATCAAATTGTGATTGTGATGAATTTCAAATAACCCAGACTGAAAAGCACAGATAGAATGTAACTTAAACTTGTGAAGTATTAGTAGTATTAGTAGTAAATGTGCCTTCAGTCTTTATAAACATTATGGACTCTTATTTGCACAAAGCAGAAAATGATTTATCCTACTATGTGCATTATTCCTTTTGTGCAAAACCAGCTCTTCACCAGTGAAGGGCTGTTCCATATTTGAATGGCGTGCATGTTGTAGATTTTCCACGCACTGAAATTAATTACTGTAATAGAGGGCTAATGGACAATTCAGATCGTCGTTGTTGGTGGTTAGGGCCAGAGATTTGTCAGCCAGGCGTCATCTCCACGGCACTGAAGAGGTCTTTACTTGCGGTGTGAGCGCCCTCAACTCCTGGGGTATGCTAATGAGATGTGAAGGAGAGTGGAGATGGATGACAAAGAGCAGCAGAGGATGAAACTCAGGGGATGAGGGCAACAGCAGCTGGATGCATAACCTGCATGTTTGTGTGAGTGTGCATACGAGCGCTGCCGCTGTCAGTTTAATGTGTGAGCTGACTTCCTGAATCCTTCACTGCCACAGAAAACATTTTTCACCCAGACCCCCACTCCCTTTATTGGCTGATAGGAGACATTTGTGGCATGGCAGAGTCATCAGTCTCTGCAGCTGTTGGGTCACAGCCCAGTCTGCACTTCCATTTCTCATGTCGTATGATGACTCCCCAACTCCCCTTCATCTGATCTCATTCTTGTTGCAGCCTGGAATTACTAAATGCCTTGGTGGTATTGTTGGTCACTCACGTCCCACAATGCAATGTGCAGTGGAAACGTGCTTAAAGGGATAGTTCAACATTTTGGCAAATTGGCCCATTGCCACAATCCCTATAGTTTTAGGAGTAGGTTCCAAGCTATTTTTAGAACAGCGGAGCAGAGCCGTGAGCTGCTCAGAGCTAATGGGATTTCTTGGTTTCCATTTCATCAAACTCATCAAAGACACAATCCAACAACTCCAAAACGCTCTGGTGGACAAGTTGTGACCTGCACAGTCACCACGCTATCAGATAATAACAGAATGATACGAGACAGTTGTTTTCAAGGTAAATTCATGCAAAACCGCTGCTGCCCGTTGCCTGATACAGTTTTTCAGCAAGCAGTCTCTGCATTTGCCTCTAAAACAACTAAATTTTTGATGACTTTGATGAGTGACACCAAGAAATCCCATTAGCCTCCGTAGCGTAGCTCTGAGCAGCTCACGGCTCTGCTCCGCCGTTCTAAAAATAGCTTGCGCCGACAATTAAAGGTAACAAACCTACTCCTAAAACCATAGGTATTATGGCAATAGGCCAATTTGACAACATGTTGAACAATCCCTTTAACATAATAATGGTACCAAATGAAAATAACTTGCATTCTAACTGCCAAAATAGTCTTACATATACAGAAACTCAGCATATAATATATACTTAATACATTATCTTTCATTACATCTGCAGTGCTCTCTCCCTTTTTCTCCATCACACCCTTGTCATTCTCTTTTTTATAATTAGTCACTCCAGTAATTCTCCTTCCTTCTGTCCCTTCCCTCCTTCCTTCCTTCCTCCCCTTGTTGGCTGTGGACTGCCTGACTGCATGACTGCAGAGGGAATGAAGGAGAGAGGGCGTCCAGTTCAGGGTAGTGCGCTGACGACAGAGCAGTGCTGAGGAATGCATACATTACAGGAGAGCACAGGAGAGTTGAGGAGAGGACGAGGACCACAACAGAGGAGAGGGAGTGTGAGAGAAGAGAATATGATTATATGGAATATGGTTAATGCTTTGTAACTGTGGTCTCACTTCCTGCTTTGGGGGCCTCTTACATGCTGTATTGGTTTGGTTGGCTGGTTTTAATAATACCCACTACAAGGCTAATGCTCATGCAGAGGGGACAGTTCAGTGATTGCATGCATTTTTTAGCTCCACCTCAGCAGCCCGGCACAAGAGAGGCGGGAAAGAGGATGTTTTGAATGAATCGACGCTACGATGCTGAGCGGAGGACGTCAGCAGCAGCAGCAGCAGCAGCAGCAGCAGCAGCAGCAGCAGCAGCAGCACTCCCAGCTGAGAGGAGTACGCACGCATACACACACTCATCCACACACACACACTCACACACAAACACACATGCAGGCACCACTGAGAAGAGCAGAGCAGAGCACAGCAAATCACAGACCTGCGGCTAACATGTTGGGCCAACCACGACAGTCAGCTTTACACGTCCCTTACAAGAGGCAGCCAGTGTATCGGGCGGCTCACAGGTGTGTATCCAAGCCCCTCTCCCAACACGTATGTGCGATTGTAATGCTACGTAGCGACTCAGGAGGTGTGTCTGCTGCTAGGGCTCTCCAGCAGCTGCAGGAGACAGAGTGCTTCGGCTTGCATGCTGTTAAGTATATGTTGCCGGCAGGAGAATTTACATGCATGCTGAAGAGCGGCTCTTATCTGTTTTTTTAGTGGCAGAGAAGACGGATGGCTGTTTTTGCTTTTCACAAAACCTCGGGCTTGTCTTCGGGGAGTGTGAATGTCAATACACAGTATACTAATGGAGCAGCCTTTAGAGGAACGAGGGAGCAGGAGAGCGAGATGCTCACCGCAGTGCCTCATGTTCACAGGTCACTGACCGCTTTGTTGATGTCAGCAGAGCCGTGATCTCTCAGGCTATGATATACATGGTTAATGTGCGATGTCTCCATAGGTTAGACTGTAAAGGAGCTTTGATGCAGTGCCCCCCTCCAACCCCCACCTCTCGGTGAGATGCATTTCCCTAAGGAATGTAAGTGTTTACATGGGTTTGCTTCTCAACCTCAAACAGGGCCCATCCCACACACACAGACCCAGATATATATCCACTTATCATATCATGTCTCATGGGATAATAATGCACTTTTTCATCCACTGGTAGATTATTTTCGTTTCGCAGGAAATGTATATTTGTTTATATGCGCAAGCATTGCTACCATGCATCTCTTAAAACGTTATGTCAGCATCTAATATGAGCATTAAAGTGTGCAGAACACAACCTGCTGTACATTGTATTTACCAGCACAAGTTTCAACCCTATCAACTGGTAATCTCCAGTTTTTTTAATCGCCGTTCCTTGGTTAACTCTGTCAGTTTAAATTGGGTTGTTGTGACATGGAAACCGTACCACAGATCAAACCGTTCACAGATCCATGCAAATGATATCAAGCTCATTATCATGCGGTTCGGGTCTTGATGTCAGCCGCAACGATAAGGTTACTTAGCCTATTTATCATTCCTACATGTGCTCCCTCAGCAGTCGGCCCTCCTGCTGTGCTCTGAGGGCTGTAAACACCAGACCGCAAAGTTTCACCTATGAACATCAGATAACAGCGGATGACATCGCAGGCCGACTGATTGAATCAATATCACAGTATTTTCATTGCAGGATAAATAGCTACATGCAGAACATAGCTGATCTTAAACCAACATCAGTCAGCCGCCTCATGTGTGGTGGTCTGTTTTAAATGGATTATGTAATGTGGTTTTAGCTTGTACTCTGGGTGTTGGATAACATCTGATTTAATTTACTTCACCTAGTCAGTTCCAGTAATGTTGAGTACAGTCCAGTCACACACAATCCAGCTCATCCTTCTTCCTTTCATGCCTCAGCCTTCGGGTGAAAATGTGGCCAAAAGCCACAGTGTGTGCAGATGTAGAGGTCATATCTCTGTTGTTTGTGGCTTTGAAAGACTGGAGCACCTCAGCCTGAGAAATAATACGATGAAATTTGGTGCAGGAGACTGAATACCCATGAATAGAGGGGTGGATAGTTGAGACAGAGAGAGAGAGAGAAGAGAGAGGAGGTGACCTCTCCTTAACTACAGAAATTCTGCACATTTCCAGGGAGACTTAATACTTCTAAGAATAGCCATAATAATGATACCTAACAGAGGGTTGAGGTATTTGAAAAGGGGAGTACATTCTCTGTGTATTAAGACCGTGACCTTTTAAATTCCCTAGGTTTTGATTTAGATCAGCCTCTATGAGTGGGATAGAAATTCCAGGGAGGGGACTGTTCTGGTAAAAATCTCCATCTTGTTGGCGAGTTTATAGTTTTAGAGCTATGCACCAGATGTGGCCTACCTTCCTCCATTGGTGCCGGACTTAATAAGCCTGCTAAGTCTCTACAAGCTCTCCCCACACGCAGGATACAGAGGGCTAAAAATAGCCTCTAAATTCAGTTACCCTCCGTCAGCCAAGTGGAACCTCACCTAATTTATTTAATCCATCTGTTTAATTTCCTCCATATAATGATAATGTGATAGCCTGTGTGCTTTAGTAACCAAGAGAGAGGCAGATGGGAGTGGGCTTCAACTAAACAATCAGATTAGTTTTTCAAAATTTTTGCAACTCCATGTTTTATGTTAAAATAACCCATTTTTGATATCTAATTATGCAATCAGGTGATGAGGCATCACATGTTTATTTCACTACTGGGTTGAAAAATGGTGCTTTTGTATTCTAAGTAGGGAATACCAGAGCATGAATAGACAGTTAGGAGGGAGAGGGCTATAAAAGAGGCAACTGATCGCTTTGTGTACAGCAGATTTACGCAGAACAGACGTGAAGCCATCTACACTGTTGTTAAACTGCATAATATAACAAGACAAGGACACTGAAAACGAGATGAGGTCACAACCTGCTATATGGCTGCATTATGTTGTTGGTTATTTGCATTCTGCCCGTAATGTCAGCCAGTTTCAGCCTTTTTAGCTTTTTGCTTCTCCTATACAATGTGAACATACACAGTCTATAAATGCATGACATGTTTGTCTGTTTCTATTGTGCATTGACAATGGAACGAGTATGAATTGACATTCATGTCAGTCACATCAGCTGCCATGTGGTCAGCATGGAGAGGGGAGGCCTGACCTTGCACTCAGAGCAGGGCTGACGACTGTTTACAGGAAGACGATACAGTTTGTTAAAACTGTTGTAGCTTTATTGAAAGGCGCTCAGTTGGCAACACTGTTTTGCTCATGCCAAACCATATTTTTACAGAGCACCAACCAATGAGGAAGCCTGACTTGGCTGGCCAATCAGCGCTGCATGCAGGATTATCCCTCAGTCACGTGGAAACAATTTGATTTCATTACTTACTATTACTATTACTATCACTCATGCAGTCAAGTCGGTTATGGATATTCGTATTAACACAGCTGGCCCTGCTGACTGCTGTTGTGATCCAGATACAAATCAATTTGTATCCTCGTGGATGTGTCTCTCTGTGGACACCAAGGCCTCTGTTTGTGCTGTTCATTTACACTGACAGTTACAGTTGTGTTGTCTTAACCCTGTGTGCATCACCATGGTGTAACCAGTACCCAGTGGGAGTGTGTTTGGTGGCTGCTTTTTGCTCTGTGTGTCTGCTCTGATTCTGTAATGAGAACTGCAGGAGAGAGGTCCCGCCAAGCCTGGAGCCAGTCTGAACACAGCCGAGAACAGAGAACACACACACACACACACAGTCACTCACACACACTGTCTACATGTTCTGCAAAGAATGTATTATGAGTGTAGGAAAAGATGTTTTGCCAGTGTAAATGATCAGTCAGAAATGTCTTTGTTTTCTCCTGCTGTTAACACTGAAGCAAACACTGAGCTGCTGCAGTCACGTTTACTGCGCTGCACAAGCTCAGACACCCTCAGGACAAAGATTCTCTGCAGCAGAATTTACCAGACTAATCAAATTTGTCTCATCCAGTGGCTTCTGTATTTTTTTGCTTAAATTTGATGAGGTTATCATTCACCACTGTACCGAATCCAAAACGATGTAATGTAATCAACGGCCCAACCAGGAGACTTTCCTTGCAGTGCATTTTTCAGCAGTTAGATAATTTGATACAGTCTTGTCATCTTGCTGACAAAAGCTACCCAATGTTGAGACAAAGCTTTGTGGGCTTTTTGTGTGTGTGCTGGACGTGGATTTGGGGGAAGGAATAGTGTATTTAGTGGTGGGATGACATAATAATGCCTTTGACGTGATTGTGTAAGGGATTTAGTCTGAATCCGATTGTTAGAGGATCCAGTCACTGTTGATCTGCTCCTGTGCTTTTGGACAAAAGTACTGGCAAGTGACATGGCTTTCATGAAATGGATTTGGAAAACATGGATTACCCCGGTTCAGATAATGTAATCCGTATGGATACAAGGAAATCCAACTACACCTGTTTTTTGTAAGCGTACGGTAAAGTGGATGACGGCACGAAGACGCTGTGTCTTGCCCTGGTTTCATGCTGGGGGATTGATGACTCCTATTTATGATCACATTCATTCAATAGATAATAAAGTTCCTTGACATTTAAAGAAGAGATGAATGAAAACAGCTGTGTTTGTCGTACTGCTCGTAATTCCCTCTGAAATCCAGCTCTCGCACATCTGTTTTCACAAGAGCCGAATAGCTTCTCACCCAACTAATCACCCAGCTAGTTAGCTCGTTAGCTAACAACCTACCTGCCCACCATTCATAATTTCAGTAGGTGGACACCAGACCCATTAAAGCATCATTCAGTGAAGCTTAGTACCAGAACTGAAATATATAAGTCAAGTATTTTTAGATGTTTTTAATTTGGATTTTTGTGTCAGAATGAGCAAAAGGTGAACTGTGAGATTATCGCTGTTTAATCTGATCTGATCATACGATTTCTTGTTCAAACATGCTGTATTTAAGATTATCTCAAAGATTCCCTGCCTATTTTTTCCCATGATTGACTGATACAATTAGATTTTGTCCTCATGTTTGATTTATTTTTGATGTCGCAGGATTATGGGGATCAGAGATCAAACAGATAATCTGACTGCAAACATATGCAATTTCTGCACAGGGGTAATATGTGTGTGTGTATGTGCGTGTGGTGTGGCAGATTGTGTTACTTTAGTAGAATCAGTCGTGCTGCAGATCAGTTCATTTGGTGCTGTAAAACCTCAGGGAGCTCTGTGGAGCTTGAAGACAGACAAATGTTCAGTTAGTCGAGTCTAAATGTTGCTGCATGGGACTTGCATTGATAGGCTGCAGGTAAGCCATCTTTGTTTTGATACAGTTGTACTTGTGTTTGTCATGCTGAGTCCAGTGAGCAGTGCTGACTCACAGATACAAGCCATTCTGCTGCACAATGCTCAGTCCTTTGGTGAAGCCAATGTCCTTGTCTTGGGCTGCTGTTCTGCCCTCACAGCGAGCGACTACGGGAACATTATGGTCTTCGTCGATCAGAAAAAGAACGAAAAAAAAACAGCTGACTGTAAGTTCAACTCCACATTCTTACTTCTGAGTGATTGGTTTCATTCTGGGGCTGTCATCTCTGACTGCAATCTGTGCTGCAGAGCCACTCCAGTGCTTGACGTTTGTTGGTACACATACAGCTTTTAGGACGCTATAGCTATAAGAGGCTGTGCAGTTATGCATCAACTCCATTACAACGGCAGCATCATAGCGAGGATGCTGTGGCACGTCTGACGGCGTACTTTGAATGACTATCAATGACAAATGCAGTGAAGTGGAAGTATGATATAGAGCATGTTTTCCCAGAATCCTCTCCGGCCTCGTCTCCTCTCCTCTCCGCTCCATTCTTCTCTCGTAAATTTGACAAGGTCGATGGAGCTAGACTTTTAACTTTTGCTCTTAATTGCTCTCCTCAAGGTTACTTACATACAGACATAGAACATGATAGGAAAAGTGTAAAGAATGCTCTGGACATTAATTGCACCAAAAGTTAAGATTCATATCAACCAATATGGGGTGTCCCAGTTTAATACAGCACCTAAGTTTTTCATTCATTTTGTTCTGTTTTTACCTTCATCTAATGACAAACGTGAGAGCCTAACAAAATCTTTCTCTGTTGCTCCAGTTAACAGGCAGTCATGGTGCGATATAGTGCTGCATTTCTCTTCAGTGCTGTGATGCTCTGTGTTTTGGTTGAAATGAGATGGAAATATGGGTGTGTGTGTGTGTGCACAGGATGTATCTGACCTGGGAGAAAATAAATCTTTCTGCCTGGACGGACTGGGTTCAGAATGACTCAGTGCTGCTATTATGCACCGCCGTGTTTTTGGTTTTTAAATTACCCAGATTGGAGCTTGTGGATAAGGACAGTTGAGTGGAGGGAGAAGGGGACCTGGCATCTTTTTTTTTCTTAATATTGTCTCATTCCTTTGTCTTGGTTATTTTTCAGAACCTGAGGCTCTTAAGCACTCTTAATTTTTATTCCGCTGACAGTGCAATGATTTTTTTTTTATTTCTTTTGCTAGTTAAGCCTCCTACACATGGGTGGAGCTTCCTGAGGGGATTCAAGGGTGAGTCGGTCAAATTCAAATGAAATACTACTTCGGTCTTGTTCTTGGGGATGTACTAAAAGTTTCATGCCCAGAATTGCAGAACATACCAGCAACCAAGTGTATCTGGTATGTTTTATTAAAAGCTGAACTGACTTGTTTTCTGATAATGGTGTGATTTTTCCCATTGGAGATTATGTTGATGAGATGTTGTTGTTCTCTGTTATTAGTGCAAAGTCTCTTGGTAGTTTTGCTTCATTTATTTACAGATGGCAGCTTTTAACATCCTCCTGCACTTAACATCACCGTCTGTCCTACATTGCACAGCTAAGCATCTAGCTCGGTTTGGCTTCGCGCTGTGGGTGGTGCTGACACTCAAAGCAGAAGCTCTAGTTTGTTTTGTTTTTTTAACCACAGGCAAAATGTGCAGTCATGATAATTAATATTTAAATTATTAGAGTAGAACTAGTAAGACTGAAAGGTTTGTTTTGTCGGATAGGTGAGTGATCGCCAAGGTCTGTAGCCGTCTCACACAGGTCTCACCTCATTAGACTGGCAAATAAAGACTGTGTATGAGCTCATCTGAACGGCTGACTGAAGAAGATTGCAGCATCATATTGCATATCCCAATTACATTTCTTTCTGCCTGCCTGTCGTACCATTATGTCAGTAATAGCTAGTCAGTGTGTGTCAGTGTGTAAAAGACAAGACAGGGAAATGATGTTGGGTTGACATGGAACGTAATTACATGGAGTTGATTACTGTAGGTGCCATTGCAGAATGAGTTGGAGCAAAGCAAGGCAAGTTTATTTGTATAGCCCATTTGCCTCAAAGGGCTTTACACAGCATCATAACAACGTCTTCCTCACATCATGATGTGATGAGCCTCATGTTGAAGGTGGAATTTCCTGCTTCATTTTCCTCAGATTCCCTTAGCGTGCATTTTCCACTTGAGAGTCAGAGTCGCCCTCCAGCTCCTTCATCAGTACCTGACCTGGAATCTTTTGCTTGGACCCAGAGACCTCAATCTGCTTCCCCTGGACTGACTGCCAAGCCGACTAACTCGCCTAACTCATATACGGCTTTACTTGCCGATGTTGACCCGCTGCAAAGATCAGATGGTGCAGACAGATTAGAGCCGTCTGCTGGACGGTGGAGTGCACACACTGAAAGGAACGTAATGTCTTTGATACAGAGTCAGAATAATCCATATGATGAGGCAGAGGAGCAGTAGAATTTGACCATTTCGTCCTACATGGCAAAAATAAATACCGGTATGTCAAAATGCGAAAAAAAAATCATGCTTCAAGTAATGTTGCATAGTGAGACAATTGCATGTCTGTTTTTTGTCCCTGGAGGCTCAAGTAACATTATGTATATTCTTCTTAATCTTCTTAATAAGCCTCCTCATCACAGGCTTATTGCCTCTGCCTCTATTACCCATATTGACCCTTACCCTTGTACCGTAGGACCCTGTATTTACCTCTGCTGTATTAGACACAAGCTCCTGTCCATTAAATGCCCCTGTAAGTTCAGAATTTTCTGCGGTTCCTCTTTTCTCTGTACCATCTCCCACAACACAGTCTTTGCTGTCAAGATTTATTTGCAGTGTCATAATTCACTAAGTAGGTAGTTAGGTGTCACTGCTTTCACTTTGTTGAAAGTGCTTCGACATCGTCAGGAGGTTAGCTTTTAAGATGATAACATGCACTTGCTTTTTGTGTGATATATGAAGGTGACAGACAAAGAAGGAAACTGTTCTGACGACGTAGGTGGAAAAAAAAAAAAATCAAGTTCCATTACTCATGTTTTTGATGGCCAGAGAAGAAGAGGGAGAGGATTACACATTTAAAAAAGCTGCTTGTCCACACCTACTTTCCTCTGGCTGTGGCTCCTCGCTGTGTCCTGCACAGCAACTGCTCATGCTTTGATCCTAACAGATCCAGCGTGGACATTAACAGAGGACGTGCAGCTGTTGCTCTTGTCCTGCTGAGCGCTGACGCATTGTTTTCACTTGCAGCCACATACGCTGCGATGACCTCCCCACGCTTCATCTTTCATGGTCACATTCCTCCCTTTAGTGTGTGTCACTTATCTACATCTCCCCCCCTCTCTGACCAGCAGCAGTTGAACGCTATTCACAGCACACTCACAGAGCCTCTGGAGGACAGAGGGCAGAGGTCATCATGTTACGTCTCAATTAACCTGTGATTTCCCGAGGCAAGCGGCTCGTGTTGTCCAAATGTTTATGTGTGTGTCGTGCACTTAGAGCAGAATGCCTTTGAATCTCCCCTTATTGATGTGCAGTGGGGGAAAGACACATCGACTGTTGTCATTTCATTTGTTGAAGAGGAAGATTTGATTAGTTTTCTATCAGCTTATCACTTTGTCTTATCGATCAAAGCTGATTTGATGAGACAATTTGTCGTCAGTAGATGAACTCACTGATAACGTCCGTGTGCATGTAAAGACTACAGAGTAACAGCTTCCTGTGATTTGCACACGGTGTCTGTCATCTCTTTTGCACAGTCAGGTATGTGCTGCTTTTGCTGATTGTCCGTTTTTCTCTTGGTGAGAGATAATTGCTTTGCAAAATCTTCTCTCCTGCAGCTTTTCAGAGCCCCAGGACGGGATTTTGCCTCGACCAGATCAAATGTCAGAACTTTCAAGCCAGCTGTGCTGCTGTGATGTTCAATTACACAAGAGATCTCAGCACTTAAAGCTCCCATGTATTGCACTTTTACAGTGTTTTTTTTAAAGTTTGCATGTACATTAAACGATATATTGTAATGTTCTCAGTTACCCAGGCCCATCATAATGTTGTTTACAAATTCTCAGGCGTCTCCCACACGTTCTAGCAAGAACCTCTCATGTGATTCACGTCTTAAAAAGTGTGACCTCACATCATACATCAGTTTTATCTGACTAACTCTAAATGCATTTATGCAGCAAGAGTATCCACTTCCCTTTACTGTGAACATGAGCCTCTTTCACTGAGTTTGTTGTGTGGATTAAAGAGGATGGCAAAATGATGTACATTAAAAAATAAGGATTTATCTGGCTTTCGTATTACAGTACAGTAGGTCACTGTTTGCTAAAATAAGTTTTGGAGTTGTTTTGGTTGAATTAAATGAGTTTAAGCCCAGTGAGAAGCTGCCAAAGATTGAACGAAAGACTCATTTTAAGCCTGGCCTTAAAAACAAGTCACTTTAACCTTTGTTATCAAGTGTGCATCAGTATTGAAACATCTTAAAGCCTTTTTCCCTGCTTGTATGCCCTTTACCCCACAGACACACACATTTCAGATCATAATGATTCGCGATAGCACAAATGAAGAGACGATATGAAGATGCCTCCTGCTTGCTCTGGACCATTATTCAGTGAGTAAGGTGCAGGATAAATCTATGGTATTAAATATTGACCCAGAGCCGCAGGGCTCCTTCATTGATTCATTCCCCAGAGTAATTCTCGCTCCAGAAAACTCCCCAACTTTTTTTCCTTTGTTGCAGCATATCCCTGCCCCTATTGATCCCTAGGATAAGTGCTTTTGGAAGTCATTTTATAGTCATGGTTGGAGGCGTTATAAAACCACAATTTCTTTGATGAATTACTCCAAATCACCCTTTATAAATATTTATCAGTCAGCTAAATTTGTTCCAATAGAGCAGAAGAAGTGCTGATGTGCCCACAGTCCTCTATGTGTCCCATTCCCTCACTCAGGCTATTTTCTCTCTGGCTGCAGGCTGTTCCCAGAACAATTTCAGGTTATTACAAGTTTATAACAGTGCAATCAAGAGCAAACACTGTATACAGGGTATTTATATACTGTAGGCTTTTTTGTCTCTTTATGATTTCCAACTGAGCAGGAATGAAGTGAGACATCTCATCATTTTTAGAAAAAGACTGAATGATTAGGATTAAGATTAAAAACAGCAATATCAACGTTTTCACTCCGAGTGTCAGTTCTTTTTTCACGATTGGATTAGAGAGGTGGTGGTGTTTACTTGCATCCTAATTCTGTGTTATTGGCCCAACACAGGCCTTTCTTGCATTCAGTGCTGTGTAATTGGCTGTTGCTTTGCTCATGTTTTGGAACAGCGTGGCCTAAAGGACCATTCTGACTGTACTGAAATGTGCTGTGTCAGAAGTTTGTGTGTTGAATGTTAATAATGTGACAGCTCATTCAATTTCTGCCAAACCCCTTTTGTGTGAGGGCGGCTCAAACACTGGTGAATCTTTGCACCTGCTCTGCAGTGGAGCCTGTTTTTCGAGCCCACTTGTCTTTGCCCGGCTCTGCTTGAGCGGTTTGCTGGATGACTTCAAGCTCCATAAAAAATCAGCTTGGACCAGGTTATTCCTGTTTTTCGACCAGTGTACATGCATGCATAGGCACAGCTGTGGTGCAGTAGAGCTGTAATCAATGTCCCATACTGCCAATTCAGCTTGGAGTTTCCTCAGTTGTAAACAATAGATGATGATAGCCGTGAATGAGTGCGATGACAGGGAAAAGGCCAGAATAAATGTGTTTGGTTGGTTTCCCTAATTTCCACACTGGATGGAAGTGGAATCTCCCAATAACTCCTTGGAGAGATAATTCCTTCACAAATGTCAGGGAAATGAAGCCGAGCGAGGCATGCTGCAGTGCCCTGCTCTGAAACTGATAAAGGTCAGTCAACATGTGCAAATCCTGCTGCAGAGTGCTTATCATCTTAATAGCTCCCTGCGTCTGGATACCGTGCACAAACCATTGTTATTAAGGCTTAATTAATTTCGCCTGCTAGGCTTGGGATGCCACAGGGTGTGTCTGGAAGACCATGATATCTCTCTCACACTACATAATGTCCTGTCACACTCTGCCACACATTCACACTGCCTGGATAGAGTGTAGTACATGACTAGAAATGACTGTCATTACAGAGTTCAGTACCAGTTCACGGCTCCTCATTTGACCTATCCTGTGTGCGCATCTACATCTTTGATTTTATCTTATTCGTCATAGGATTGGATTTCGTCTTCACACACTTAACAACGTGCTGTTATTAATGGCATGTTGGTTATAGCTAATTGAACAGGCCTGGAGATGTAGTCAGCAGTCAGACTAGGTTAAATGATTGCTGTTGTGCGTTCTCTGGCAATTTGTAGAATTGCATTGATTTGTATTTTATTTCGCTCGGTGCTACAGTACATTTTACTGCAAGGCTAAACACAACCTGCTGTATGACTTTTATTACACCACAAAGGCACAAGAGATGTGATTATCATAGATTCATCTTCAGTCGGTGGATAAACAATCAACTCAAAATGTAGCTCATTTTTTCTTTTCTTGTTTGACTACATACAGTATGTTCATAAAAGAGTGTTTTTCTCTTCAGTTTTGTGAAATTAAGCTGTTCAATGATAATGAGCCTACAACTTTTTACTTAGTTTGGAGTGTGACAACAAAATAATTAAAGTTTCCAGTGGTTAAAAACATAAATAATAGGGGTGGGGTAAAAAAAATCGATATAACATAGTAATATTTAGCATGGCAATATTGTATTGATATATGGATGCCAATTATCAATCTGAACAGAATAACAAGATTGTCTTATTAGAAAAAAACAGATGTTAACAAAGTTTTCATTTGCAGTTGAAAAAAGCAAATAAACCACAATATATTGCAATATCGTTAACATTGCAGTAATATCGTATCGGGACACAAGTATCGTGGTAATATCGTATTGCAGGGCCCCTGGTGATTCCCAGGCTGAATAAATAACTAGTCTGTGCCAGTTAAAAAATATAGTTGTTAACCACTTGACAGGAATTTCAGCCATCATTGTCTTGTTAAAACCGGAGATTATAATACAGGCTGTAAGCAGCGCTATGGAGGCTACAGTGACTTGTTGTCTTAAAGGGATAACTGGGTCATCACTGTGAGTAGGAATAAAGAAGATAAAGAAGAATAAAGAATAAATAAAGAATAAAGAAGGAATAAAGTTTGATGCTGAACCTATAAAGTTCCTCTAGACCTGTAATGCTAACGTTAGCTCACATTGGCTCCTTTTATATTGATATTAGAAATAAGATTTTTAAAAAACACATGATTCAACATTTTAGCTGTTCTTCTTAAAATAACATTAATTATTTTGTCCTGCAGTTACTTAAATGTAGCACAAAACCTACAGAAATAAGTGTTGCTCTGTCGCTCTCTGTTAACGCCCATATTTCCTCCGACTTCTTGAGTTTCCAGAAAACACGGTGATGCTGTAACGCTCATTATGGAGACCTCATGGAGAGAGACAAGAGACTCTCCTTGTGTGTGTGTTGACGGCGCTGAAAGTAATTGCTTGCCACGAGAGCCCCTGGCTCCGTAGTTATCCTCTGTGGGTTGGGACTTATTTATTGAATTAAAGTGCCTCCAAAGTGAAATAAATGTGACAAAAGTTAAGGGCGAAGAAGCAAACTCAAAGCTGTGAAGTTGCTGCTGTTTTAGCTTCAGTGTTTACCACAGTTATAGCACCTGCTCTCATTCTCTGCATTCCTCTGGATTAGTTTCAATTCCCTCTTAGTGCAGGTCACAGGCCAATGTTACTGTAAAACCACTGCTTCAAAAAGTGGACACCAGTGACCCTGAAGTGCCCTTGAAGTGGCTCAAGAAGTTCAGGAGGTTATGTATTTCAAGTATTTTGAACCTTTTGAATCTAATGAGTGATATGTTTCTGAATCCTGGTCTAAACACTGACATGTGTTGAGTATGAACACTGTCAAGCCCCTGTCTAAACCAATCCACTCACAGCAGAGCAGATGTTCGGCATAGGCCAGTGTTCATGCTGCAGGTGTGTGTGTGTGTGTCTGTGTGTGTCAAAGAGATTCCACTGCCCACGTGAACTTGAAAATCGTGCACAGAGCAACTAATCAGTGTTGTCGGCTGTGGATGACCCGCGTGGCCGGTGCAGGGAGGTTGTGGTACTGATTGGAGAAACGCAAAAAAATGTCTTCATTACTTTAGTTGCAATGCTGCCACTCAGAGGATACCAGGGGCCTAACAGTGTGACTAAGACTAACCCAAATGCATCTGAAATATGGATGTTTCATTAGGATTGACAACCCCAGAGCCAAGGACCTATTGAAGATTTAACCATGTAAAATAGATCCTTTTGGAGGTTTTCTGATAATAACAGTTCCCCTTCAATGGCAGCTATGTAACGTATTATTCTATTCAAGGAGATGATGTTCAGTTTATTGTATTCTGGGGAAAGATATGAGAGAGAGAGAGAAGAATGGAAAATGGAAAGGGAGGAGGATCTGATAAGCAAACTGAGGTGTTCCCCTGATGGGAGGGAGTTAGATCTCCACTATCCACTCAGCAAGTGTGGGGTGAAACTCTCAGACAGCAGCTTGAGCAGGAGAAAGCAGAGATAAAGAGCTCCCCCTCCTGCTCTCATCCTGCTGGCTCCACTTTACTCTGCTCTTTGCGGATGCCAGCTTCTACAAGAGACCCCCACTCTCTCTCTGTCTCTCTCTCTGTATCTCCCACCTGCTCCAGATAATGCAGAGAGGATTTCCGTGACCCGCAGCAGCACCACAGCGAGTCTAGCAGCTGATTTCACGATGATTCACTCTCTCACAGCAGGTGAGACTCTTGTCTCTACGGGGCGCATGATACAGCAGCACAGTGAGTAGCAAACAGAAGAAACTCCAGAGATCTGTGCAAGTAGCGAGTCTTTCGTTTTTCTTTTTTGAGAGTTTACTTTTCCCCTGATGGGAGTTATTTTCTCAGGGATAGACACAGGAGTTGAGGATGTGAGCAGATGGCGTGATTCCCGTCTTTGATGTGTGTTGTGGAGCAGTTCGGAGCCTGTGTTGGCGTGAGAAAGAGAAAGAGAGGTGTTCAAACCACAGAGCCTTGCCCCTGTTGCCCCTGCTGCCAAGATTCAGCCCATGTGTTGGGATTATCCTGAGCCTCTTGTTTTGTTTTAAAAAATAGTACAGCATGCCAGGGCTGATGTTGCAGCATTGAGAGAGAGGGAGGGAGGGAGGGAGACCATGTTCTCATTGTTTCAGCTGCAGTGCAGGTTGCCATTTCCCTCCCAGGTTAATCCCAATTCAGTTTGCCTACTTTACATTAAACTCTGCCCAGTTTATAGAAACCCTCCCTCGACTGCTGCTTTAAACTTCCTGCCATTAAGATAAATTGCGGTCACAAAAATTGTGCTTTTACTTCATATATGGTGGTTGTTGGCTGAGCGCCAGCACGTTACTCAGCTGGGATTGAACTCGGTCTTGTTTACATTGTGGTAACACTTCTACTGTACATTCCTTCTCTTCTTTATCTGGCTCTGGATGGAAGCAGAAACTCTCCTTGACCCGACTGATACTGTTCTTCCTGAACCCCTGATCTGAGAACAGAACAGAAATTTCTCTCAGCACGAGTGTTGTTACTGTGACACAAAATATCTCTGCGGGGTGGAGACACTGTGTTGAATTATTAATGTTAATACTTATGCCACCAATAAACACTGAACACACCGCACTCGATGCTTTTATAATATCTACAGCTTGAGTAGAAAATGGAGTTACATGTATCTCTCTAGCTATTTTGCATGGTAACATCACCTTGACTTTATTTTTATATGATTTCCAAAAGAAACAAGAAGTTGAATATCAAACAGAAACTAAATGTCTGGTAATTTCATTTTAGGGGTTTATGCTTATTACTATGTATGTTTTATAACCATGACCTCATGATGTTTTTGAACTGACGAACACAAGTTGTTGGTTTGACCACATGTGATTGATTCTGTTTGCATTAAAATCAATGTGCAACACAGAGGGCATGAACAGGGCAGACTTGGAAATGACTACATGGTGATGCAGGGTTATTACACAGAATCCTATTTGTGACGTTAACTTGCGGGAACTGTGTGACTTTCGCTGACAACAGAACTGTTTCTCCTCTGTAAAGTCTTGAAGGTAAGACACTGTGCAAACTCATCTGCAGCAGGAATTCATTTCCTCCCCTTCGGGACACTGTTGTCACAGGCATTAATGGACGCTATAGTTTCCTGCAAACAAATAGACCCGCTGTGCTGCAGCTTTCTCCACACTAACTGGGGATGCTGCAAATTCCGTGACAAATAGTTCAGAAATAATGCGGCTAAAACAAAAGCCTCAAAGAATGCAGATTCCTAATTAACAGGGGGAAGCTGGTGCAGTGTTTGCCCAGTGCAGCTCAGCAAATTATGAGCTGTTACCAGGAGCAAGCTTGGCCAAGCCCTGTGTGAATATGGACAGTATGTGTGCGTAACTGCGTATTATGTATGTTTGTGAATGTATATGTGATCAAGAACAGTTTTTTTTACACAACTGTATGTGTCGGTACCATGTGTTGTTTATGTTTGATGTCATGTTGTGTAGGCAGAAATGCTCAGCATCATTCCTGCACAAACTGCCCTCTGAACCCTTTCCGAAATGTCAACTCGTAAATCTTTCCACCCTGCTCAGTGTTTCCCCTCCCTTTGCTGCATGATGATGCAGTGAGGCACCACTTTCTGTTTGTATCCCTGCACATAATACTGAAACTTAACAGCTGTCCCTCAGCAGACCCGCCCCCACCTCTACCGCTAGATACATGGTTGTACCATATGTATTTACCCACTGTAAATGAGGATAGTGCTAACAGATTTATCTCAGCTATTGGTTTGGTGTGTATGTGTATTAAAAAAGCAGCATGAGCATTAAGCCTCTGCACAGCAGTGTTTACAGAATTTTCTACTGCAAGTGTGAGAACAGTTCAACATTTTCCAGCCTCTCAGGAAAAAAACTAAAATGTTACGGGTTTTTTCCGCTGTAAAAGACTGTGTGGTGGTGAGAAGAGAAGATAAGAGAGTGGGTTTTTCAGCCAACCTGAATAGGACAAAGACCTCTGCACTTTCTATCTGTTGATCTCAGACTATGACAAATATCTGTCTCCTCACAAGCTGCACCTGAGCAGAGAGTGCAGACAAGCATTTGCTGCTAGATATTAGTTATAGCAATGGAGTGCCCAGTGCTGGAAGATGTATATTTTTTATATATATATTTATATTATCCTAATTTTGTTGTATAAGATTTCTAGGGATGACAGATTAAAACTTCTACAAAATAAGATTAAAGTGATGCTCCAAGGATTAGAAAGCAGCAGCATCTCAAGGGATATGTTGCATTTTGATGGGACAGTGGAGGGCACCACTGGGTGACTAATCCTGGATAACCATATACATCTTGCAGGCCCTCTGCAGTGGTGGGAATCAGTGTAAAATAGTGAGAAAAACTAAATGAAATAGAGAACTAAACAAAGACACTGAAAACTGAAGTTTAACCTTTCATGCAGGTGGAAAGAGAAAGAAAAGTATGAGAAGGAAGTTTACCAGGATTAGGAAGTGTCAAATTAAAAGTTTCCTCGGGGCTGTTGAGCTATTCCAACACACTGACAGCCTGGCTTGTCTAGTAACAGACTAGATTTAGACTTTTTCCATCAGATATTCAACTAAATGTTTGCGTGGATTTTGTTATACATGCCTTGTCCTTGTCCTTGCCTAGTCATATGCAAATACACAGTAACAAATACAAATCGAGTCATAGCGTAATATGTCCGCCCTCTCAACGCCAGCAGCATTAGCCACTTGTCTGTTTCTTATGCTATCCTGTGACACTAACATGCGTTTATGCTCTAGTTAAAGCAATGAATGGCCCCATCTAATTGAAATCAATAAAGCCTGGTGAGCTGGCTGAGGGAGAGTGCTGAGCCCTACATTTCGTGTAAAAGAATATGAGCTGTGCTTCCTGACCTAGCTGTAGCATAGCCCCACCAACCGACCGAGGCATCATTATTGTGAGCTCAGATGAAGCTGCAGGAGGACCTGATCAGACAGGAGTATGATTAATGATTTGGTACTTATTTAGTTTCCTCCTCTGCTGTTGTTCTCACTCCTGTCCCCCTTTGTCCTGCAGCCACAACCTGAGGGCGACGTCGTTTCGGCATCCTGTAACCGGACAGATTTCTCCCGAAAACACCGAATACACACTACAAGACAGGTGAGTGGGTCTCTTCTCTCCTTGGTAATGATGCATCCATGAATATATCCACAGGGCAGTTCAAGGTCACGCCGCTGGAGCCCAGAAATAGACTGGAAAGTAGTCTATCATCCTCCCTGGTGGAGCATTTCACGATAGGGGGGCTGTGGTTGGGAGTTTTCTATTCTGCAGCAAAACACTACAGGGAAAAACTGAGTTGCAGTTATAGCCACAGAAGGATGGACAGTGTGTTTTATTAATTCAAACTGGATGTATTCATTTCTATCATGGTATTTATAGCTGACTGCTCTCACTTGCTACTGGATGTGAATCCCGGAGGGTCTTCAGCTCTCTTTAAACAACTGCCTTAATAAAATTTATGGTAATGACACAGTCGACAGGCACATGTGATTTTCACTACATTCATAACACGTCAGCAGTCATGAATCTGTCCCATCAATCAGCCAAGCTTTGTTAATGCAGGCTTTATCATAAAAATAATGGTCAGTCTGAGCTATTTCTCTCAATGTAGCTGAAGTCATAAAAGCAGAAACCTGACTGTGTGCTTCTGACTTCAGCTCTAATAGAGTTTACCCAAGGACTGTCGGTGCAAATGAAGTTTTGCTCATGAAGGACACCTCTTTGATATATTGTAATATATACATACATGTGACTGAAATTTTGAGTGCAGCGCTAGAATAGCTACATTGCCTTGTTTTTATTTATTACAGCATATATTGGTATGGCATTGATATGGATTCTTGTCCCTGTCTCATGTCATTGTTTGACCCCCTGCATGTCAGATTCACACAATGACAGGCGGCAGGTGTGTGATCGTATTTAAGCTGCCGGGGTGTAAGATGACCACGCGTGACAGAGATCTCACTATAAGCAGAAGCGTGTCGACTGGCGACCTCTGCAGCCACGCCAATTAAAAGCTGTTTTGTTAAAGCAATGCAAAAGCTGATTGTGATTCATCTGCATCCTCTTCTGTCACTCATTTCCTGAAACTCCCCATTAATCCTTGCTCAGGCCCGTTGAGCCAAGGATTTGTATACCATCAAGGGGCTTTAAGCTACGGTTGCCTCACTCGCATATTTTAAACATTAACAGAATGACTCTGGTTCTTTGAAATGCTGCTCCTAATCTCTTTAAGCTTATTATAGTAAGAATAGCATCAGTTCTTTGCCCCTCCCTCAAGAACTTGACAAGGTTAAGACACTCAGTCATGGAACAGACTGTAACTGTAAAAGTTTTATCTTAATTGTCCCCATTTTTTTGGAGAAAAAAAAAAGAAACTCGTTCAGACTGGAGCCACTGTCTGTGTTAGCTGAGCAGGTTGACAGCAAAGAGCAGCTTTGTACTTACAGCAAAGACATTGCTACCGAGATCAATAAAGAGTCCTGTAAAATGGCCAAGGCAGATATGTACCAAAGGAAGACAAACTGGTGTCACCTCTCTGTCCTGTTATTGAAATAAGCTCAGCCAGCTGGACTCCAGCACCCACCAGAAAATAGAGCAGCCTTTGTGATACCTGTAAAAACGTAATATTACATTCCCTGTACAGTAGCTTGGTTTTTTATGTCTTAATCAAAACCTTCACCTGTTTATCACCTGCTCACATGACAAGCAGCCGCCTTGTAAAAGGCAGCCACTCTAAAAAATCTTATTACTCGGCTTTTCCAGTGCTGTAGAAAACACATCCATTCATTTTTTTCATCTGAACGCTTCACTCTTTGTTCTTAGTGACACAGTAGGCAAAACACGTAACAAAAGATTTATTTTTTCCATTTTAAAAACTGAGTTGCTTTTACCGATTGATTCATGCTTGTAGGTGGAAAACTAAATCTAAAAGTGAAGAGACGTGAAACTTGTAGATTTTCTCATTTAAATGAGCTCATTTAGCACAAGAGCCCACAAGCACAAACTCCTTATAGTTCATCTCCCCATTTGAAGCCTCTCTTTTCCACCTTCCTCACTAAAATCCCGTTGAGGGCTTCAGCATTATGTGTAACAGCTGGGATGCAGTTTCTACTTTTTAATGGGCGCAACCTCACCACGACCTCACTGCAGCTGCCAAACGCTCCTGTTCACCGACGCCGTGAGGTTATATAGTCTTCATTCTGTGCATAATGAAATCTGAATAGGAAGTGAGTTACTTCCTCCTCTCTTCCTATTGAAGGAGCTCAGTGTGCTTCCTGGAGACCTGCACCAGATAAAGGATACAGGAGAAAAAGAGGAGGCCCTTCCCTATGGAGAGGTCGATCCAGCCTTTTGCTCTGCAGCCCTGAAGGCTTTGACTTTGTTATAGATGATCACACATGATCAATTTGTCAAATCTCCTCATGTGGACCTGCTGCCTGGTAGGGTCAAAAAAAGGAAAAGAAAAAGAGTCAAACATGCCCTCGTTTCCGTCACAGTAAGAGAAGCAGGATGAGATGGAGCTCAGAGTCTTTCCACCTTCTCGCACGATGTGATGTGAAATATCGCCCCTCTCTTCCACATGCCACAACAAATCTGCTGTGAGGACTGTTCCAGTGACAGACGTGGTAAACAGTATGAAAGCTTCACATAAAACAGCAGAGTACCCTTCACACGACAGACGCATCCTGTAAAAATGATGGCCGCAGTCCACGCTGTGAGTGCAGATACTACGTTTTGTTCCACTCTTATCTCACTCTCTGTCTTTACTTGTGTTGCAGTAGCCTTTTTTTTCCTTTATCCTCGGTGTAGTGCAGCACACAAAACAGGAAAAAATAAATAAAATAAAAGGTTCTGTGCTGCTCTTTCACCCGTGTGCACAACAATGCAGAGGGCAAGGGACAGGTCACACTTTGTTTCCAACTGTAAGTTCTGCCAAATACTGAGACAAAGTTGCTTTAAACCTAGTTACGCCTGCACGATGGAGGGATATTTAAGGCTGCGGACTAGTTCTTAAAAGTTGCCCAACTTCTACCTTCTCGAGATGCAGCACAAATGATTTTCTAGGCCTGTGAGAAGGAATACAAATGGATGGAGGATAGAAGATGTAATAATTAATGCAAGTCATGCTGCTACAGCTCATTATAAAACGCACTCAGACGGATGATTATTGAAAGCGAAGGTAAACATTACTTGACTGTTTGGCATCACAGACGCAGCCTCCCTTCCTCCCTGGCTGCTAGAGTTTACTAAGAATATTGTGCTTTAATGTCAGCTCAGAGGTGAATACAATACACAGATTGCTTTAGACACAGCCGTAGTCTACGTACTGTACACGTGGTGCTGCGGAGCGTCTCTGAACACTTGTGAAATCTTGAAGTTGGGCTACAGATTCTGGAAACTGTGAAGTTCCACCAGTGTCAGGTAGGAACATGAAGATGAAGCAGCAGTGGATGTGTCATCATTAAAACAGGATGACACAACTGTGATAACATTATTAGCCGATTTATCAACCTCAGTTTCAGTTGTGGCACAGAGATGTAGGTGTAGAGTGTGGCTTAAAGGGGACATGTTATGGAAATATCACTTTTTGAAGGCTCTTTATTAAAGGGATAGTTCACCCAAAATTCAAATTTCACTCATTATCTACTCACCCTCATGTCGACTGAGAGCTGTGAGAATTTTCAGAGTCCTCCGTTCCTTCTCTGAGTTACGGGAGGCAGCAGTCGCGCAGCAGAATTTGTCCATATAATGGTTGTCAATGGACACCAGGTTTCTTTGTCCAAAAAGATACACCAAAAAACATTCAAATACCTCCATACTGCTCGTCTGTAATGTCCCTGACACAGGAAGAGCAGTGAACCAAGGCACTGGGAGCTTCTGTTACAAACAAGCTTAAAATATAGACTTATTTAATTTTTTTCCGAACAATTTCTCATGTCGGAGCTTCAATACAAGAGGGACATTACAGATGAGCAGTATGGAGGTGTTTGGATGTTTTTTGGTGTGTCTTTTTGGACGAAGAAACCTGGTGTCCATTGACAACCATTATTCTTTTTTTTTTTCAACAATATTTTTTATTGAAAATTACAAATGCATTTCAAACTCAACATTATAGGCACGAACATTTTCACCCATATCCCCTCGAACAGACAAAAAAAAAATAAAAAATAAAAAATAAATAAAAATAAATAACCAAAAAAAAAAAAAATAATATATATATATATATATATACATATATATATATACATATATATATACATAAATAATACTAATGAAATTGAAGGAAAAAAAAAACAAAAAAAAACCAATGGACAGTGACATCAGACATCTAACTAATGGAGTTAGATAAATATATAGGAAATAAATAAGAATAAAAGGGACAAAAATAAAATAAATGAATAAATACAGTTAAATTAACATGAAATAAAAAGGCAGGATCATTAACCTATTATTCAGACAGTGTTATCTGTTTCATTGGTCAGGTATGACATAAATGACTCCCAAATACCAGCAAACTCCTCCTGTTTACCTTTAACAATGTATGTCAATCTCTCCAGTCCAAGACAAGTTATCAACTCCTTCTTCCATGTTGCCAGTGATGGTGGTTCTACATTTTTCCAATATAGTGCAATCACTCTTCTTGCATGGAGAAGTCCAAAGTCAATCATTTTTGATTGCTTCTTTGTTTTGATGAAGTCCTTGGGGTATATTCCAAGTATGCAGATTGTTGACATCAAAGGAATGTTACACTTAACCGTTCGTGATAAACATTTAACTACATTTTCCCAAAATACCAATATTTTAGAGCATTCCCATAAGCAGTGAATCAGAGTTCCCTTCTCGGTCAGACACTTAACACAAACATCAGGGATGTTAGGGGAGATGTGGTGAAGTTTTGCAGGAGTTATATAAACCCTCATTAACCACTTATACTGAATTAATTTTAGTCTTGTGTTAATTGAATTTTTTTGCGCTTTTAAACATGCCTTTCCCCAGTCTTCATCACTGATATCTGTTTGTGTGTCTGTTCTCCAAGCATTTAATTTATCTGATGCTGATTCTGTTGAGTGTTCCGCTAAAAGGTTATAGAATCTAGATATGTGTTTTTTACCATTCAAATTATTAATCACTAATTCTTCAATAATCGATAGCGGAGGTGTGATCATGAATGTCTTATATTTTGATGCTATAAAGCTTCTTAATTGCAAATATTTGAAAAAATGTTTTTGAGGAACTCCGTACTTATGACATAGTTGATCAAATCTAAGAAGGGTACCTTCAAAATAAAGGTCTGAAACCATCCCAATTCCTTTCTCTGCCCATAATTTGAATCCCCCGTCCAATCTACCAGGTTTGAATTGTCTGTTGCCCCAAATAGGAGTAAATTGTGACAGAGTTATTGTTTCATCAACGAAGTTGTGTGCTGCATACCACACTGATATTGTATTTTTAACAAAAGGGTTTCTTGTCTGTTTTTTCAGTGTTTTGAAATCAGAGGAATATAAATACTGCTTTATGGGCAGATCTGACACTGATTTTTGTTCAATATTTACCCAAGCAGGTGGTGTGGATGAAGAAAAATAATACATTGCAGAACTTAATTGGGATGCCCAGTAATACCATTTCAGGTTTGGGACCCTAAGTCCTCCCCTTTCATAGGGTAAAAATAATAACTTTAGTCGGAGTCTACCTTTTCTATTGTTCCAAATGAACTGGCTAAATATACTATCAATTTTTTTATAAAAGTTACTTGGTAATGGAAGCGGAAGCGCTTGAAAAAGATATATAAACTTCGGTATAATAGACATTTTAATAAGATTTATACGACCAATCATTGATATCGGTAGTTTAGACCACCGGTCCAACTTTTCTGTTATTTCGTCTACCAGAGGGTTGTAGTTTATAGGGACAATTTCGCCAAGTTTTGGGGCAATCTTAATACCCAGATATTTAAATCCATCTTGCGTGGCCATAAATGGTGTATTTATTTTGGGATTGCGTCTTTCTTCTTCATTTAGAAATAACAATACTGACTTGGATTTGTTTATTCTATATCCAGAAAACTCACCAAAGTTTTCGAGTAAAGTAATCAGATTTGGAATACTGTTCTCCAGATTTGTTAAGAAAAAAATTATATCATCCGCATACAATGCTATATGATGCTCTATGTCCCAAATCTTGATGCCGGATATATTTCTACGTGTCCTTACTGCGATCGCAAGAGGTTCTATTGCTAAAGTAAAAAGAAGAGGGGACAAAGGGCAGCCTTGCCTGGTTGAGCGTTGTAAACTGAAAGGTTTAGAAATTGTATTGTTGGTCAATATTTCTGCAGTTGGGTTTGTGTACAGTAATTTAATCCATTTGAGAAATGTTTCTCCTAGACCATATCTAGGCAGTAGATCAAAAAGGTATTTCCATTCTATTCTATCGAATGCTTGGCTAGCATCAACTGACAACATTGCAGTATCTTTAGCATTATTTTTCTCAAACAGTACATTTAAGACTCTCCTGATGTTATGGAAGCCTTGCCGTTGTAGCACAAAACCATTCTGATCATTACTGACCAATTGAGGAAGATATTTTTCCAATCTTTTAGAAAGAGCCTTGCATAATATTTTTGTATCGCATCCCATTAAACTAATAGGCCTGAAAGATGAACAACTGGTTGCCGATTTGTCAGGTTTTAATATCACAGTTATCATAGCTAATCTTAACGATGGTGGAAGGGTTCCTGTTATATATGATTCGTTAAACATATCTAGTAAAGGTTGCGCAAGTTTCTGTTTAAACTTCTTATAAAATTCTATAGGTATCCCATCGGGACCAGGTGTTTTCCCACTATTCATACTGCTCATGGCGTCATAAATATCCTCGACTGTTAATGCCCTGTCCAGTGAATCTTTTTCATCTTCAGATAGGCTCTGGAACTGTAACTGGTCAAGAAATGCCTGTTGCTGTGTAGCCCCTGCATATTCTGATTTGTATAATAGTTCATAAAAGTTTCTGAAGATAGTATTAATTTCTACTGGGTCTGTTGTTAAATCGCCTGACATTGTCTTTATACTGTTAATTGTTCTTTCGGCTTGCATTTTCTTAACTCGCCAGGCCAATAATTTACTTGGCTTTTCACCCTGGTCATAGTATGCTTGCTTGGTCCATAAGAGGTTTTTAGCAACCTTATCAGCTGTTAGTTTATTGTATTCAGCCCTCATTACTGTTAACTGTTGCTGTTTATCCTCGTCATTATTTTCATAAAGATCTAGTTCCAGTGTTTTAATCTGTTTTTCTAATGTTTGTATTTCCTTTTTGTTCTGTTTAGTCTTTGAGCTTGTATATTTAATCATTTCTCCCCTTATATATGCTTTGAACGCTTCCCACCTTACACTGGCAGTTGTTTCATCCGTGTTTAGCAGGAAGTAGTTATCTATGCAGGCTCCTATGAATTTAAGAAAGGATGGATCTTGTAACCAATATACCTGGAACCTCCATCTCTGAGAGTGTTGAGCAAATATGCCTAAGCATATTTCCATTGAGACAGCTGCATGATCACTAATCACTATGCTGTCGTACCAGCTGTTTGTGACATTAGTAAGCAGTTCGACAGATATTAAGAAATAATCAATACGTGAATACGTTTTATAAGTAGAAGAATGACAGGAAAATTCTTTTTTGTTTGGATTTTTGTCCCTCCATACATCAACTAGTCTTAGATCTTTTATGAGTTCAGCAAGCTTTTTCCTTGTCTGTACATGCGAGGTATCAGTTCCAGTAAGTCGATCCATTACTGGGTCTAGCGTACAATTAAAGTCACCCCCAAAAATATAGAGACCTTCTAGGGTGGAAACAGTTAACAGTAATCTTTCAAAGAAAGACGGCACGTCATCGTTAGGACCATAAATATTGATTAAGTTAACTTTACGTGACATAATGTCTCCTTGTACAATCACATACCTACCAGTTGGATCTTGAATAGTTTGAGTAATTTGGAATGGAACTGACTTGTGTATGAGGATAGCAACACCTCGAGCATAATTATTATAAGAAGAATAAATCACTTGGCCTGGCCATCTTTTTTTCAGACAGGGTATGTCAGAGGCCATCAAATGAGTTTCTTGCAAGAAAACAATTTTAGACCTGAAATGTTTCAGCCTATTTATAACTTGTTTCAATTTAGTCAATTTTCTAAGCCCCCTAACATTCCAACTGGTGATCTTAATTTCAGATTTATTCACAGACATATCTTTTTGCAATGGATAACATCTTCTGACATCCTGACGAGGTTATAGACGTTGCTGATTCTGCCAAAACCACACAGAAAAATAAAATACACACTGGAGGAGAAAAGAAAACCCGTAAGAACAACTAGAACAGTGATAACCAAAACAAGAAAAAATCCTATCCCACCCCCTGACATTTCCACTGAAATGTTTTCCCACACCCCCTTTAATAAACCAACTCTAGAGGACGCTGATCCACTATTGCTGAGGAGCAGCTAGTCCGTGTGCCCTTGACCCTGGACGGAACAGCCATAAGTCCAAACAACCATAATGTCTCTTATTTGAACATTAACCCCTTCTTTTGTTCTCAGTTAAGGCCAACTCTATTTATGAAAGAGAAAAAAAAAAACAAAAACAAACAAACGTTGGCTTATGTGTTGCACCACTTAGCAGAAATGATCCTGATTTTTATCATGTTCCCTTATTTAGATTTTAACCCCGTCTAAACGTTTGAACCATTCCTTATATTTTCAGTATAACATTTAGCAACGCTATCACAAAGAAACAGTTATATTAGTCTCTGTATATCGGTACCTGACTCAACTGTTGTTTTCTTTCTTGGTGCGTTCAATGTTCGTCGTACTTTCGGGAACTATACGTCCGTATAGTCTGTACAGTGTTTATGCAGGTCTTGTTATGCCTTGGTGGAATCTCTCGGCTTCTTGCGGTGTTGAAAAGAGATGGATTCTTCCATTGTGAAGCACTCTCAGTTTGCAAGGATTATGCTGAAATCCTCGAAAGTTTCCCATAGCCACAAACTGCTTCACAACTGGGACAAATTCTCGTCGAATCCGGACGGTTTCTGCAGATAGATCCTGGGAGAATGAGAGTTTGCCGCCGTCGTGCATGATTTCTCGCTTCCTTGTTTCGCGGTACACAAACTCCTTCTCCTGAAACTTCAAAAAGCGGACAAGAACTGCTCGGTTCTGGTTAGGTTTGGCCGGTGCCAATGTGCGATGAACTCGCTCCAGAGTGAAAGTTTTATCAGGGCATCCGAGCCACTGCGGTAGCATGTCGTTTACAAAGTCGAAGAGTGGCTTGTTTCCTTCAGCACGTTCACGTAGACCAAAAAGCCGCAGATTCTTTCTTCTGCCTCGATTTTCCAAATCTTCTGTTTTTGATTCAAGATAGGCGATTCGTTTAGTGGCTGAGGCTAGTGCCTCTTGAGTGTGCTGCAGCTTGTCCTCTGCTGTTGCTATACGTGATTCTGCCTCTCCGATACGTGTTGTATTTGCAACCACGTCTTGTTCCACGTCTGAAAGTCTGCTTTCGATCGCCCCAATTGAGCCTGCCACATCCGACAAACGAGTATCAATGTTGTCCAGTTTTGATCCAAAGTCCGAGCGGAGGGACTTCAACTCTGCTAGCACATCAGCTATGTTAGCCATGCTGCTAGCCTCATTAGCCGCCGTCGTCGCCGGAGGAGTTGTCTCAGCGATATTTGCCTTGCGTGCTCTGGTAAAAATGTCGTAGGGTTTCGATTCAGACGTTTCTGACATATCCAGAGCCGCCCTGTTTGCTCCAAAATTATCGGTGCACTTGTGGGTTTTTCTAAAGTTTGTGTTCGGCTGTGTGGAGCTTTCAGGCTACGCCGCCATCTTGATCCCGGTCACACGTGACTCCCCGACAACCATTATTCTTAGTCGACATGAGGGTGAGTACTGTAAGTAATGAGTGAAATTTGAATTTTGGGTGAACTATCCCTTTAACATGTATTTGGGTGTTTGTCTTGCCTTTCGGACCCCAAAATGTGAGATGTCTCGACTAAAGTCAGTGGATGAGGGGGGGACACACCAGACAGAGACGGCATCACTCTCACCACCCTAACGATTCACTAGCAGAATATGACGTCACAGGATTAAAGATCTGTTGAGACTGCTTCTACTTAATGATCCGAAAGTAAAATTACCAATGCTTTTGGGACCCTTTTAAATCAAATTGATCCATGCTGGCTCCAGTTCTCCCATTATCACTGATGCATCTCCTTTTGAGCACAGAACAAATCGAAAGTTGCAGCAGCCTGGAAGAAATGACGGCAGTGAAAACAAGGTGATGAATAAACTGGAGTGAAAATACTTGACGCATTATAACAACAAATGTTCAAGTAATGTTGTTATTATTCAAACTACAACCCCTACCACTAAATGCGTTTGTGCTCATTCACCTTGAGGCATCTGTAATGTTTGAGCAGTGACATGACGCTTTGGGATGTTGTCAATGATTATTAAATCGAATCAT
Source organism: Decapterus maruadsi (assembly GCA_030347415.2). Lineage (NCBI taxonomy): Eukaryota > Metazoa > Chordata > Actinopteri > Carangiformes > Carangidae > Decapterus > Decapterus maruadsi. The sequence continues at coordinate 31,420,204 of CM064900.1, forward strand.
AAGTTCTGCCCCACTGTCACATTGTGCCGTTCCTCAGGTTTAAACTGTCCTCAGATTAACTCATTTGTCCCTTAGAAGAGGTGATGCAACACATGAAAACGGATGGAGTAATATCACATAAAAAAGACAATCACTGCAGCTAGTATACTTTATCATTACATTATAGTGGCCCAGAGAACTGAAAAAACACATGTAAATACTCTAATATGTTTCAAATCTAGAAAACATCTATGATCCTCCTCACTAACCTAGGAAATGCTAACATAATCATTTCCTAAAATAAGTGAATAGTTAAAGGTAGGGTCTGGAGTTTTGTGCCTAAAAATAAAAATTAGACTTTTACAAATGAAATCCGTCTGAATCATCACCTATGGGCTTCTAGTCCTGTGTGGTGGGGGCTCTGTCTGCAGCCCCTCCTTCCCCTGCCTGTATTTTGGTTTTTTGGTTTGTTTTGTTCATGTTTTGCTGTGCACGTGGACGTTTCTAGGTGGAGCTAGAGAGTCGCAAATTAGCAGAGACACCTATGGTGAGAGAGTCTGTGTCATCCTCCAGCCAATGACGGAGCTCAGGTGAAGCTACCTGCAGCAGGAGGCTCAGGCCTGTTAGCTGTGCTAGCTGTCTGATGCTACTGAGTCTCTATCTCTCTCAGCAGCAGCAGTCAGGACAACAAAGAACAATACATACAGTCTGAGTGAAGCACTGGAGCCGCGGACCGATTCCCGACCTAGATACCGACACTGGTAACAAGTATTATGACCATATTAGTGAGCTAGCGCGATGCTAACTTCGGCTAGCGCTCGCGATTAGCATCCGCGGCTAACACCCGCTAGTTCACCACAATACAACGGCATAACAACATACACGGAGGCTCCCGGTGTTGGCGAAAGGTCGGCTTATCGGCCGCGGCTCCAGCACTTCTTTCAGACTGTAATTCCTATCCTTTATGGTCATGACAACTTCAGGAGCAGGAGGCTACACAGCTTAGCCTGAGGGGAGGGGCTGAGTTTCACTGTTTTGTTTACAAACTGATAGGGACAAAACTCTAGACCCTACCTTTAATGATAGAACAGAGATAAAGCATTGGATTATTATTGTCTTTATTGACATTCTGTTTAAAAGTGGACAGAGTAGCTGAAGCAGCACAGTTTTTGCATCGTGAGACTTTCAAATTATACCACCATCAATGCTGACTTCAGCACCCTAAACGCTTTTAAAGTGTAGGCTAGCCTAATAAGCTGTCAAATGATGATACATGTATATCTATAATAATATGTGTGTGTGTGTGTGTCAGATCAGCAACCCATCCCAAACTCTTTTCTCCTTTTGTTTTGTTTTGCGCTGTTATCTGGGTGTGTATAAGATGCCTGTCCCAGGGTGAGTGTCAGACCAAGTGTCACCGCCGTGTTTGGACCACACCGTCTCCCACCGTTAACACCTCAGCTGCAAAGCCATTGGCTGTTCACAGGTCGCGTGGCGGTGTCAGGAAATAGTCACATCCTTCATATCTGAAAGCTCAGCACTGCGCTGCGCTCTGTCTGTGCGTGTGTTTGTCCGAGACTCATCACTATCCAATGCTTCTCATCCTGTCTTTGTCAGTGATCCTCTTCTGCGCTGCCTTCTCAACCGTAGGATAGAGTCCCGTATGTCCAAGTCAGCTGCCCACCAGAGATCCCCCAGCATGGTCACAGGGTCCTCCAAGGCAGTGACCCCAGCAGCACCAGACACCACCTCAGGGTCAAAAGTGAGTATCAGTGTTTGTGTCCTCTGAGAGCCCAGCCCTGTTATGTAGAGTATGTTTTGCTTGCGTTGTTATTTTTATCTGGAGAACAGAAACTTTGAAAATCAATCAATCAAAAAAGAAAGAGAAAACAAATCCTAAGACAGTTTAGTATGATATAATATTTAAAAAAATGTTGATATCTATTGTAATCCTTTTGGCGTAGTGAATCCCTTTCTGGACGTCTGTTAATACTCATGTTGATAGATTGGTTTAATCAACTCTAGGAGACATTATCTCATTGTGATTAATGGCTGCATAGAGCAATAAACTGGGCTTTTTTTCAAGCTTAGTAAGACTTAAATACACATCCTGTGGGACTGGACATGGGTGGATGCATCTTTCTCACATTCTTGCCGTTGTTTCCACAGTGATCATGGAAATTTCTTTTTTCTTTTTTTTTTGGTGCAAACATGTTTTCTCACTGAATGTGGGACACGCCACAACGCAGCACAGAACAGCCTAAAATTTCTAATTGTAGCTCCACCAGCCACTGAAAGGCAGTTCATTTTTATTTGCACAAATTCTTTTAATTAGTTTGTGTTTTGATTTTTTTTTTTTGTGCGTGTGTGTTATTTACTAATCTTACTATGTAGTTACTGCTAATATTTTGTAATTAAAACAACAATGATTGTGTCTCATGTGTGTCTGTAAGAAATTGCATATGCATATTTATTTTTAACTTTAACCTGTTCTGCCTGACAACAATGTGTGTTTCTGTGCAGAAAGTAAATCTGATAGAAAGTGAGATTTCATTGTCACAGAGACGATGTACTGTAGCGTGAGATATCCATGTCTAAAAATATGCCTGATTATAAATGGATGCACACATTCACAGGGACAGACAGTTGGTTTTTCCTTTTCTCATTACGGGTGTTAAAAGAAGGAAGTTCAGGGGGAAAAATGCAATTTTACTGTGTTTAAAAACTGTTTGTCTGCAATGCAATTTTATAGTTTGAGCTGTGGATGGTCAATATATTGCTACTCACTTTTAATAATGACTGTTTGTTCCCTCAGGTGAGTTAGGTAAATTGATTTACATCTACCAGCTACCACATAATCAACTCTTTTCTTTTCTGCAGGGCTCCAGAGTTACGGGGAAAGTACACAGTTTTGGCAAAAGAGATCATGCTATTAAAAGAAACCTCAACATCCCAGTGGTGGTGAGAGGCTGGCTCTATAAACAGGTGAGTTCCTCTGCCCCATTGCTCTATTTAGACAAATTATAAAAGAAAAGGTCCAAACAATCTCTGTGTCCTGCTTGAAAATAAGAAGATCTGCAGTTTTACAGATGTTTAAAATGTAAACACAGCCTCAAATCTGTCACATCTGGTTTGTCAGTCACATATTTGCAGTTTGTCCTTCCTGCAGCAGGTGAGATATTTCACCGAACAACATACAGTATATTGTGAGCTGAAGATAGAGAACGCAGCATTTTACATTCATTCTCTGTGTTAAAGCATTTACCAATAATAATCTTTTTATGTGACAGTAAAAACAAATGTTCAGAATGACCTTGCAGTGAATCTGGACTTAAATGGCTCATGTGAGCACACAGTCTTCATAAGTATTGGGTATAAAAAGCACAGACGAGACCCAGAGGTGGAGACCTACAGCACCGAGTTAAACGTAAAGAAAAGAAAAGGGGAAGGAAATGAAATGAAATTATAGCTCCAGTGATATGCGTAGAGCCTTTTCTCCCCGTCTGCTCTCTCCTCTGTTCCCAAACTACTCTTTTTTTTAATTAAAAAGTGAATTAAATTGTGTTCCTGTGAGGAGGATCCGTAAATACGCTGTGTGTTGTGTTTTTCCCCTTTACCTCCAGGACAGCTCTGGTATGCGACTGTGGAAAAGGAAGTGGTTTGTTTTGTCAGACTACTGCTTGTTTTACTACAAAGGTGAGTCTGTGAAAGGGGCACTTGGCCAGGGTTTAACAGACCAAAATTAAAAGGGGGTTTGATTGTGAAATTAGAAACACAAACCTTTAGTGATCTACTCTGCAGGAAGATATATTTCTTGATTAATAACAGCCTGTAATTAGACGTGTGACATCTACTGCTGTCTCTAACTCTCCCTGGCTTTCTCCTCCTCTCGCTCTCTCCTTCCTCATTAACTTGAGTGTTTTATTATGGGATATAATCTCTGCTTGCGTTGCTATAGCATCTACCTCCTCTCCCGCATTAATCACGCTGAATAATAGATAAACCACATGCCACCTCGTGCCACATGCCGCCACATGGCCTCATCCAGACAAGAGTCACCCATGAATTATGTCTCACTGATCTCCCTGCTGCTCATAAATCACTTGTAAACATCGTAAAAATAAAAAAAAAGTCTTGGCAGAGTTAGAGATTGTTGTTTTGGATGCTTGTAACAATGTTCTGCGTGTGTGTTTATTTATGTGTGTGTGTCCTTCCTTCACAGACAGCCGAGAGGAGACGGTGCTCGGTAGCATCCCTTTGCCCAGTTATGTCATCGCACCAGTTGAGCCTGATGACCACATAAACCGCAAATACGCCTTCAAGGTAACACCGAAGTGGCACTGAGTCAGATATATGACTGATACAAATGAATCATGTCCATGTGTGGTCAGCAAAACATATTCACTACTTGCACTGACATCACTGTTACATATTCACATACAGTACTGCCCCCTCCTCCCCCGGTGTAGTGGCAGTAACACAGGAAGGCTGACTGACGACTCCCTGTCGTCCAAAACTGCGTCTTCACATCTCCTTTGTTTTTGTGTCTTTTTTGAAGACAGCTTATGATCTATTATTAGCTGCTACTTAAATAGAAATAAAATGCATTTGTGGCATCAAATCAGTCAATAATGGAAAGTTGGAATCAGGTCGTTGTCTTCTTCTTCTTCTTCACTTCTTTGCTTGCTTATTCATCAAATTATTGAAAAAAGGGTTTTGTAGAAAAACAGATTGTTTAATGAAGTTTGGGGAAACATTTTGTTTAGTTGTCTTGAAACAGATTTTGTTTTACATTCTTACTTACAATGTCAAGCCATGTTCACATTTTTTGTGTGAAGGCATTGCAGTTTTGTAGGTAACTCAGGTGTTAGATTTAAAGTAGTTTTTTTTTCTGAAGCACGGTTTTGCAGATTCTGGTGGAACTTGTGACCTTCTGGTCTTTGACCTTCATTAACACAAACCCAGTGGTGGTGAGTGTGGCAGTGGATGGCTACAGTACAACCAGTTTATATATTCATGTCACACTTTCTAAAAGACACGATCAGCTCACATTAGCATATGTATTTCAAGTGAAGCAGACTTCAGGGTCTGACTTGATTCAACTGTTGTGAGGGAGGGCAGAAACAACCCGCCAGTGCACTGAAGAGGCTGCAGCAGTGAACTCTGTATAGCTTTGGTCTTTCACAGACTTTTGAATGGCACACAATGTCTTTATAAGACCTACAGCCAGACAGTGTTTGGTAATAGTGTCATTCTTTACTTGAAAGTGGGCAGCAGAACTTTTCCTTGCATGCACCAGAGTCTTTATTTCTTCTTCTTCTCTGTGAATTCTGCCAGAGGACAGCAAAGGGATTTATGTCTTACTCCTAGAGCAAGAGGGCTAACATCATCCAGCTCCTCCTCAGTGGAAACACAGAGCTTGTTGCAAATAACAATAGTGCCTGAATGTTTGATGCATCGCTGCAGCTTCAGGGCATTCTGTTGCAATCCTTTCAGCTCCTTTGTACTTGGGCTTTTTTTTGTTCTCGGATTCTGTTTGTATGGGTGTGAATATGAATGCGTGTGCTTGTGTGGTATATACCCCCCCTCGTGCTGTAAAGATCACATTACATACTGTACAATGGATTTTGTATGATAATTGTTCTGCTGGGAATATTAATTATACATTCAGCCTATCCACCGTCTCCTCCCACTGCCTGCTGCCAGGGACTATATGTATATAAGGTTTGGTGAAACGAGCCCGGGCTCTTGCCATACCACCCGGTATTTAGTCGGTCCTCATCCCCTGCCTCCCTCTCCCTGAGCCATCATGCATTAAACAGCAGGAGATTTCATTACATGCATCTGAGGTGCTTTGGAAAATTTCAGTTACTGCTAAGTAAGCATGACAACTGCTCAGTAGATGTCTGCTGTTGTTCAACAATGGGATGTTCCAGACTATTAGAGCCACCGTCATGTACAGTGAATTTCCGGCTACAGCTCGCTTCGGCTCGAACTAATGAGTTGAAATAATTGACTGCAGATTGTGAAAAACCAATTTTAGAAGCAGCGGCTGAGTGGAAAATATAAAAGGTTATATACTGTAAATCAGTGCAGTCATTTTCTGAAATATTTACATTATTATAAGGCTTTGTTGTTGTTTTTTTAACTTCCTGTAAGGAGTACAGGCCGCGATGTGTCTGATTGTAAAGTGTCAAAAAACACTTCCTGTGTACGATGCTGCTGTTCTTTATGATGTTACTCATTCTTGCTTCTGTGACGACTCCCCGAGGACGTTTCTGTTCTTTCTTATTGACTCAGCACTGATCTGCTGTGACTTCCTGTTGGTTTCTGTTCTCGTATTTTTTTTTTTTTTGCTCATCTCACTGTGTTTCTCTCATTCCCTGTTGGTCAAATTGCCTCCCATTGTGACCTGGTGTGTGTGCGCGCGGGGCGGAGTGAGTACTGTTCTCTGCGGGCGGCCATCCTGAATCACACAGACTTCCTGTCTTGCATGAATAGGTATTTGATTTCACTTTAGCCTCATCAGTGGACCGCCATCCTCAGCTCATTTTGTTTCATATCATGCTACTAGCTGCTGAATGCGCATTACTAAATGTGCATCAAAGTCCCATCATGTCCCGACATGACTACAGCAACACTCATCTGTGGACAATGCCAGAGCGTGTAGGAGTGCCGATAGTAAATAATTTGAATTTGAATGTGTTGGGGATAACAGGACGAGGCTTTTGTTATCAAACATTAATAGTAACTTCACTGCACGTATTAAGACGGCAGCACTTCTGCCTCGTTTCTTACTGCTGTTTTGCGTCGTACTCCAGCAAATTGGATTTTTCAACAAACATTTTTTGGACAATGCAAGAGGAAAACAACCTCTCCCTTCACTGTTCCCCCTCTGTGGCTGTTAAACCAGAGGTGGGTGTCTGCACTTTAACCTCAAAGTCATTATTTCAGTTCAAATCCAATGTGCTGGACATCAGAGCGTGAGAAAAAAAAAAAAAAAAGTGTGATATTTGTCAGACATTTAGTCTGTCATCCAATTAAATGTGGTCAACTTGTTAGCATGACTCTCATGTTGCTGGTTGATCACTCTCATAATAACACATCCTCTGTGGCTCTGGTATTTGTCTCATCGTCACCTACAGTATCACCTTCCCATCACAGGAGACAGAGGTGGGACAACAGCGTCGCCGCCATTATTCCTGCTCTCTTCTCTGATTTCATTTGCATTTCTTAAGATGTTTGCTAACATGAACAATTTGCCCCCCTGCTGTACATTTATTATTTCTTATATTGTTTTGCAACTGAAGATACAATATCAACAAACTTAACTTGTTTCTCTACATCTGTCCTAAAGCAGGAGTGTCTTTGAGTTGGCTCCACAAAGTTCGGCTTGTTACTGTACATGTTTCCTAAAAGCTGAAGGAGGATTTTCGGTAGATTGATTTTATCACTCACTTTACAGTCACACTCAAAATATGTAAATAAAAGTGGTGAATAAGGAGCTATTTTGGAAAGCAAGTACCTAAGTAATTGAAGAGCTCACAGGTCATAACCACAGATCCTGTGTCCAGCTGTGACATCAGCAGCAACATGCTGCGACCGGCTAATGAGGATAACAGGATTATATTTCATAATAAATGAGAGAAGCCTCTCTTATTCTGGACAGTTTTTGTGCAGTTTTAGCTTCTTTTTATTTAGCAAATAGTTTCCATCGTCAGCAGTACATAATAAAGTTGGTCCTGAGTCATGGATCTTCCTGAGGTCTGTTCATAAGTTTCATTTTACTGTAACATCTTGCATCCTAGACAAAAAAAAATGTTTTCAGTGTATTGTGTAGATCTGTGTGAATCTGCAGATTATTGTGGTGTAGCCAGTCGTCTGCATCAGAACTGGATGGAGTTTTGTGTTTGGAGGCTTTGGTTTCCACACGGTATTATGAAGTCATTTGGACAGATTTACTCCACCACGTAGAAATGACAAGCAAGCTAATATTCCTGATGTGTACTTTTGTCCGTGTGAATGTGTGTGAAAGTATCCTGCCTGACGTGGTGACAGGTAATTAATTGACTCTCCCTCGCTTCTAAATGGCTGTTTCCATTGTCGCTGTCTAATGTCTGTGTGCTAAACGTTTATGAAATCAGTGTAACCTGGGTTATACCTTCTTTTTTTTTTTTTTTTACTTCCCCTCGCCAGAAACAGCACAATGTCCACATTGTTTCTGTTGCAGCACTTTGCTCCCTCCCTCCCTCCCTCCCTCCCTCATATTTCTGTGTTTTCCTCAGTAAAATGCCGCCGTAAACCGAGCTGGCAGTTGTCAGTCTCACTACACAAAGCAGCAAAGGTCATCACCAGCCTCTCTGGCAGATTTTTTCCCATCATAGGTAAGACGTTCTCATATCCATCTCCTCTCTCTCTCCCTCTCTCTCTCTGATAGGCGAGCCACACAGGAATGCGCTCCTACATTTACAATAAGAACTCTGTGATTGGCTCACAGGCTGAACACTGCGGGATGCGGACATATTTCTTCAGTGCGGACACACAGGAGGACATGAATGGCTGGATCCGGGCCATGAACCAGGCTGCGCTAATGCAGCAGAGTCACACTATAAAGAGGTTGGTCTTACTCTACAGAGTGGGATTCACGCCTTTCATTGTTTGGGCTTCGACATCGTGCCCTCCATAAAGCACAGCAGTCTCTATGACATTGGAAGTGTCATGAGATGATATCACAAAATGAACCTGGGCATCACACTATTGAACCAAACAGCACTTTTTAAATTCATGAATGTGTTATGTCATGTAATGTGTTCGACTGCACTGATTTCATAATTGAAATTTGCTGCTTTTGCTGCCTTCATGGGCTTCATTCACAGCAGGTGCAGCTCTGTCAGTCTGTTCAGGGGCACAAACATGCCTGCAGTGTGTGTGTCTGTGTGTGTGTGTGTGTGTGTGTGTGTGTGTGCGTGCTGCATCTGCGGTGAGGTATAAATAAGGCTCTGCCAGCTGAGCACAAGCCTCACCTACAGTAAGAGATGCTCTAATGCAGATTGTGTTTATACAGCTGTTTATACACACTGTGCACAAAGCAGACCGGCCTGCAGAATTTATTATGAAAATATTCACAGTCAATAACAGAAATATAATATATACAATACAATATAGTCTGGTGACAACTGTATCTGTGATAAATGCTTTGCAAACAGCATTTAGGCATCTTAGATTAGCCTCAGTGCAAATGTGATGGTGGAACCGTTCAAATAGTCTGTGCAACACCGCCACTTAGAGGCCAGAGCTGGTCATTACACAAGATTTTTTTTTATTTTGGAAAGCACTCACATGACCATCCTAGTTTAGTCTTTTGAAATTAAACATTAACTATATTAAATCCTTTATACTAATGAAGAAATAATAAATGATGATCATCAATTTATAAAACTATTCAACCTAATAATTTTAATGAATTAAATTTGGTTGTTTAAGCGCATCGAGAACAACACCACGCTGTAGACAGTCTTTTTAATTAAGATAAAACAAGATCATTTCTTCCTGGAGCTTCTTTTTTTTTTATTCACCAGCAAAACGTCTAAAGAAGTGCTTAAATGGAAACTTAATGAATAACTCCCTGATCTTTCCTGAATGAATGAAACGCATTAATGAATCTGACCATTTTCACAAGTGTCTCTTTGAATGAAGGAGGAAATTACTCTCAAGGTTACAGTATGTACGGTTGCTGTACCTTTTTTTTATTTTTTTAAATCACCTCTTTTTAATCCTGCAATTGAAGAAAAGAGCTGAAATTTGCCATCATATATAGAGTGAAAATGAGATAACTATTAAAGTATAGCCATGTATAACAGTTGCAAGGTGAAGTACTGTAACAGTTCAGTATATAGTCTGTAACTTGAGTTAAGCTGTACTGTACTGACAGAATGCATTAAAGGGATAGTTCAGCTTTTTTGTGTCTTGGTGCATCGCACTGCACCAAAACACTGGCCAGTACACTGTTGTGAATGAGGGACAATTCATTTTTGCCGCCTACGAGAAGTCTTGTCTCAAAATTATAGACCAATTCTAAAGTAAATCTAAAGTAAAAATGGTTGGTTGGAAGAAAAACTTAGTTTATATGGAACTAACCAACCCAGAGGAGCAGAAACCTTTCTACTTGTACATCAAACACCCCCACTTTAAAAAAACAGAACTATCCCTTTAAGTGGTGTTAAGATATCATCCTTTTTTCACTTTTTCACAGAGAGGTGGAGAAGGCGGAGAAGCCCACACAGCAGGCCGTCCCACAGATCAACCACGTCCACGTCAACCACAACTCATCTCAGTCAGAAAGCCGTCACCGGACAGAGAGGGAGGAGCCTCACAACAACGGCGTGAGACTGGCTCACGGAGATGAGGTGAGGTACGGAGTGGAGATCCAAGGGAGGCCCAGCCAGTCAGCCACGGACGACAGAGCAGAGAGACTCTCCCCAAACTCTGCCACCAGCGCCGCCCACAAGAACGAGCCGCAAACCGTAATCCAAGTGACTCTGCCGCCGGAACAAAATGGAAATCTTGTCTATCAGAGGGGCTTCGTTTCACAGCCCGGCCCTGAGAAACATGTGCAGAGGAAGAATACACTGGCTCAGGTGGAGCAGTGGGTCAAAGTTCAGAAAGCAGACCCTCTGAAGAGGTCAGTCTGACTTCACACAGTCAATATCTCTCTCTCTCACAGCAGTGTGAATGATGATGAAAATGAACCTTGGGTAAATGCTTCCCTCTAGTGGTGAATATGAGTATTTTATATTTGAATGCCTCCTACACTGCAAAAAAAATCAAGCAAAGGATATTTGTCTTATTTCTTGTCAAAATGTCTCATTTCTAGTCAAAATTAATCTCATAACTTAAAAATTAACTTGTTTTCAGATAAATTTCACAAATTTTCACTTGAAATCAGTAGAAAAATCTGCCAATTGGGCAAGTTTTTCTTTCTTATTACAAGCACAAAAACCTTGCTCCATTGGCAGATTTTTCTACTGATTTCAAGTGAAAATTAGTTTGAAACAAGTGAAATTTATCTGAAAACAAGGTAATTTTTAGGTGATGAGATTAGTTTCGACTAGAAATGAGACATTTTGACAAGAATAAGACAAATATTCTTTGCTTGATTTTGTACTGTAGTTTCATTTCAGTTGTGAGCAGATGATATGAAACTCTTTATATCAAAGTAAAAGCCTCCCGTGTGTTTCTCTTCCTCAGTACTCCCACCGCTGAGTTCAACCTCCCCCGGCGAACTCCTCCCTTAAAGCCCAAAGCCAGCACAGCAGCGGAGGCCACCTATCAGTCGTTGCCAAAGTCTCCCCGTCTCCCGTCTGGCAGCAACTCTCCCCCGGCGACATGCAACATGCCCAGTGACTATAAGTACGCCCACGACCGGCTCAGCCACTTCCGCATGTCCACGGACGAGCGAATGGCCACGAAGGAGGGGATGGTGTGGCAGCTGTACGAGTGGCAGCAGCGGCAGCAGTTTCGTCACGGCAGCCCCACGGCCCCCATCTACTCGGGGCCGAACTTCACAGACTCTTCGTCTTTAAGGGTTACCGTGGAGATGCCACGCTCCATCTCCGTCCCTCCGTCCCCGTGTGAAGTCCCACCCTCCGTCCCTTCCTCGTTCAAACCGCTGTCCCCACGCAGGCCGCACACTCCTTCAGACAGACGCACAGTCAGGCCCCTGGATGAAGTGATAGCTGGCGACAGCACGAGATCCAACTCACCCAGTCATATTTGTGCCCATCTCTCCCAGGTGAGGCTCCTGCACCGACGTAGACACCAGTTTCCTCATGCATTGAAGTATAAAGCGTAACGATAACTTTTTCTCCAGTCAAACTTTGAGACAGAAACTATTAAATGTAGCTCTAAATACTCAAGCACATAAATATTATGGAATAAAGCATAAAATAATATTAATGAATGATTTTATATCAGTGCCTTTTGATATTTCATGTCATGTCCAGATGTTGATGACATAATAATCAATGTGTACCACAGCCAAGACGAGCAGACATACAGCCGGGTCGAGGAATAAGTTATTCATGTTGCAGAAAGTCCCCGTATAACTGAAAATATTGGTGCATGTGATCTGTTATTTATAAGGATTGGACATATATTATGAAAACCTACTAACGAGTATTGTCCATGTAACCACAAAGTGAAGCTCACGCCAGAAAAAAAAAACTGATTTTCTGTTTAATAGCTGTATAAACAAGACTAAATAACTAAAACTAATAATATTATTTATTAATTATTAGGCCTTTATTGTCCCACAAGGTAAACTTGTCTTTGGCCCCTGCATCACATAACAAAACAACATCACAGTGCGCATTTACATTACAAAAGGAGCCTGGGATCGCATGTTATACATAGTGATGAAAACAGTGATTACAGTAAACCAGGTTTTTTGTTCTTGCTGATAATACCAGGTTTCTTCAGAATAAAAACCTGAGGGCAAATTTCTTATATGAAGACTAAGGATAGGGATTTTCTCCCCCCCCTCTACGATCTGAACGAGCTTTAACTGTAACTGTAACTGTGATACTAGACTTATATGTCACAACAAATCACATTCACTAGAAGAGACAGAAAAACAGAAAAACAGAAATTGCGTTTTTCTCCAGAGAAACTGAATCTTCTCAACAAGTAAATCTTCTGTTGTTCACACACACATACAAAAAAAAATCCCACACTCATAGTTTCACAGTCCTGCTCAGAAAGGCTGGTTATAGATAATGTCCAGGCGGATGTGTGAAAGTTCAGTCCTTCATGTGTTTAGTTTCTCATGCTCAGTCGTCGGGGCTTCAACACTGTAATACTGCCACACAGTGAGCGTCAGTAATTTGTCATCGGCCTGTGATTTGAGTGAAATGTGTTGATTCACATCGTGTAGTGAGCCCCATTGACAAAGGTCTCATTCTCACAGTAGCGCTGGGTGGTGGGTGTGAGGTATCTGCTGGTGTTGGGATGTTGTGAGCTCACAAAGGCACCATGGGAAGTTTAGTAATGAGGAGCATGAGAAGCCTCTGACTTCTCAGCGCACGCACACTTTGATGCTCATGTGAATCATTTGCAGATTCACACAGTCCACACCCAGGCCCTAATCCACAGGTGGTGTGAGTGTGCGACTGTGTGTGTGTGTGTGTGAGTGAAAGCCCGCCTCTCTGCTCTGCTCTGCTGTTCCCCAAACCATTGCAGCGCTCAGACAGCACCGCCGCCGCCGCCGCCACAGGAGACGCAGCGAGGGGACGTCCTGTCATCCACACCCTGCGCTGTCTCCCCACCACACCCTCCACATGTGAAAAGATCTCCCTCCAAATCGTCACCACATTCGCCAGCACGCACAAGCCTCACGAGCCAGCCCGCTAGCCTGACACAAGTAAACAAAGTGTCGCAGATGCTGTTGCCTCCATCATTCACCCGGCGGTGGCAGGACATTAATTACAGCCGCGGAAAACAGAGTGACGCACAATTACAGAAAAACCCCTTTTTGAAGCAGATACATTTTTAACAAAGGGAGCCACAGTGACTGTACAAGACGGTTCGAGGAAGTGATATTTATGGGAACTAAATTTAGTCGGCAGTGAACTTAGTTTTGGTGCACCCAGCATCTTTGAGGCTGATGGTGCTCTCTGGCTGGAGCGTGCTTGAGTAATAGCGTTCTGTATACCTCTGTGGAATATCATTAAGAAATATGTTTTATTAGCAGCTAATCCAATTTGCCCAGGGCTCCTCAGCACCCTATAAACATCTCTACTGTATCCCAACCATCATCAGCCGCGCGCGGTCTCTTTCTTCTGATCTCGCATTTAAATAAAAAACCTATTATACAGCAAAAAAATAGTGGCATGGGAATCTCAAAGGGAATGGCTTACAGTGTTGCTCTTGCTGGTAGCAAACAAATGTTATTTTAAGAAAGCAGGTTTTGGTATAATTTATGTGTAGTTAATTAAATCTCTTGTTGTTTGTGTCCTTTTAAGGTTCTGTAGTGGGCCTGGTTTTCGCTAATTCTGTGTGTTAAGCAAAAACGTCAAATTTCCCGAGCCCTGTAGCGTCTGAAACTCAGGGCACACCTTGTTTCGAATAAGATTAGGAGCGATGAAAGGGAGAAAGGGATAGATGGAAAAATAAATCTGCTGTGTAGTCAAATTTGTTTACAGACTTGGAGGCAATGGTTTTAACTTTGATTCAGTGTGACGGAGTGGTCTATCGCTCGCTTCTAACGCTCTGTTGAAGATTACTTTAGTGAATTAGACATTCTGTTTGATTTGACTTTATAAGATCTGTAATAACAAGTTGATGAATTTTGTTTGTCCACCACAGACTTCCCAGATGGAGAGGAGGTCGATGCCAGCCATGGGCTACATCACGCACACTGTCAGTGCACCGAGCTTGCATGGCAAAACGGTAAGATCTGCTTTGTTAAGTGCTGTATTTACATAGTTTTCCAGTAGTCTAGGGACAATCCAGATGTGGATAGGGATAATCATGATGACAGTGTCCAGATGTAGAATCTAGAGCTGATGGGGCTGATTTCGTGAACCACTGCAAAGCTTGTTTAAGTTATATCCCCTACATATACAGTATATTGTGTTTGTAGTGTTTCGGACCCTCATCCACAGAGCAGCTCTAGCTTTCACATTTCTACACTTCAGTGGAAAAACTTTTGCACACCGGTAGGCAGAAAGGTGCGTCAGAGGAGGAGGAGAAAACGTGGACTAGGCGAAGAAACTCCTGCATACTTTCTTCTTACTTGCAATATTATTTACTAATTGTTAAAAGTCATTTCTAGTCTTGCCAGCCTCTCTGCCGCTTGGCTCTCTCAGCGACTTTAAGCTCAGCCATTGTACTTCCCAGGTGATTCTCAAATATTTTCTCTCATCCCTCTGCGCTTTCATTGGCCCCCCCCCTCCGGCCCCTCTAAACCTCCCGGGCTTGGCTACAGCCAGAGGAGCTGACTCTGCTCCTCATTCAGCTTCGGAGGCACCAGGCCAAGATGGCTGGTGTGCATAGCAGCCCCAGCTATGCGTTTGCTCACCTGCAGCACCACCAGCACAACGGGCTGCTAGGCCCCGGCATGCAGGTCAGGGGCCCCTTGTACTTCCCTAACCTCTCCTTATAGCACACTGCAACCCCTGCCAGTGTATTGTGGTCCCCTTCCACCCTCAGCCAATCCCATACATTACTTCCCTGTCATTCATTCAAGACTGTGCAACCTGATAATGCTTGGTTGTCTTGTTTATTCAACCATTCTGGCATGGGCTGTATTGCACTTCAGATTGTCCAGATTGCCTCTTATCAATACATTTAATGACGTTATAGTTAAAGCATCACTCATCCTCCTTGTTCAAAACTAAAAAAAATACCAACCAGAGGTTTGTTCTATTCTGTTTGTAGTAAGTAATATACCATATTTGAAGCATGTTGCTTGTCGACTGTACCTGCATTTTAAACTCTCACATCTGTGTCTACATTTCTGTGTGCTCTGATAAACCTTCTGCATTTGGCGTTATCACTCTGAAGCAGCCACCAGGCCACAGTTTCCCCCGTGAGCCTGTGCACAAACAGCGCCTTGCTGCTGTAAGACTAGCAGACCACAGGGAAGCTGCTCCGGTGCTCAGAAATGACAACCCCACCCAGCATTCGTACATCCACAACCATTCTCTGGCCATTCTCTGTGCTTATGAAGGAGTGTAAACGCTCGGTTTGACCACACGTCATGCACAAGACCTGTGTTGCCTAGTTGTGTAGGTCAAACGCGAGACATTAAACCAGTTCAAACAACTCCACGATTACTTAATTACAGTTTGGCTTCGCTCACTGTAGATAAAAATACAGAGGTAGAAGAAAACTGTAATTGAGATCAAGTTAATTAAAGTCCTGTTTGCAAAGCCTGAACAGCAAATAAAGGCCTTAGGAGTCACCCATTCTGGTCACCCATTATCGTTTGCAGCTACATTTCAAATGATTTATCTCTCCACTGCTCATTTAAAGGCTGATGATACTTACATACAACTGAAGAAGGACCTGGAGTATCTAGATCTGAAGGTGGGCCCCAGCAAAGTAAATGCCACTTCATCCTTTTCATCCTCTTCTTCATCTCCCTCCTCTGGACTGCAATCCTGTTTTCCTGCTGCTGCCTCCAACATCTACCTCCCTGTTTCCCCTTTTGCTGTCTCTCCTCTCTTCTGCTCTGTGCTTTCTACTGTCTCCTTATAATGGAATTAACCTGTCTTTTAATTGTTTTCTTATTGTGCAAATTATATATTTGATGTTTTAAAAAAGACATTTTAACATTGATAAGATCCAAAATCCAACAAATCCAATGTGAGGTAAAGTGATAGACGAGTCTGGCTTCTCAACCGAGTAAGTTTTAATGTTCAGTATGTCGCAATGTTTTCCATGGGATGATACTTTCAGATGCTGTGTGATTATACAGTTATGTCGCCCCAACACATGTTGATGTTAAGATCGTCTTAATGGGAATTGAAGTTTTTACAAGCACATGGCTGAATTTCCCAAAAACATTTTGAGTCATATGAAACTCCAATTCCCATGTCAATGTTATAAATAATCTGAATGCGAAGGCTTAGCGCTGCTGTACTTGAGCAATCTGTCTCATTTAGCCACATATTTTCCATTTACACCTGTGCAAAGCATTTGATCCAAATTGATTTGTATGTCAAACACCAACGATGCATTTTATTCAGAAATCTGGGTTGTGCTTTGAAATGGAGGAGCGAGGTCGTCCAGCGGTGCACCGTACCGTCCTGTAACACCTCTTCCATTTCCCTTTTTTATTTCGAAACAGATCCAAAGTATTGACCCGATGATCGTTTCAGTTCACAATGTGTTTGAAAACTCCTCGCCAAGTTTTGGGTACTGTTGGAATGTAAGGATGGTGTGCATACAAAGTGAAACAGATCACTCCACTGCTTCTCAACTTGGAATGCGATGCATCCCTGGAAATTTATGCAGGATTTTGCACATGAATCCCTTGATCTGATCATTCGCTGCGACACTGCTATGAGATTTGAAATGATGGAAAAAAGGAAGCTGTAATGGCAAAGGGATTCCCTGCATGGTCTCAAGCATTTCTGAATGTTGCTGTTGAATGTCTCTTTGATATCTTCACTTTTGCTTTTGTTTTGCTTGTGAGAGCATAAAAGATGACCCAATGGTGCTCTTTAAGAAAAAAAGTCTGCCAACGTGATCATGACACGAAAGTGACTGCTCACATCCCGGGGCCTCTGGTTTCATTGTGGTAACAGGCAGAAAAGGACAATGACATGCAGTGTTCACACCGCAGTCATGGGTTTTAACAACACGGAAACCTAGTGAGGCATTTACATAAAGTTTGTAAACATACGGAAAAGACAGACGACAAAAAAAGTTGCCAGTTTGTGAAGTCTGACTGGATAGTTATCTTTTAATTTTATATCACTTGGGTCATTTTCCCAGACTTGACAAAACTTTCCTCAGAACCACAAAAACACTATAAACTGTTCTCCCAGGCCGTGTCACAAGCTATTGACTTTGACATGTAAAATAGGTGGAATGGCCCTTTAAACTGTGTCTCCCATTCGCTCTGGTCCACACCACTGTGCTGGGTGTGGTGATCCCACTGTGGGCGTCTTATGAATATTCCACCCACACTCTTCATCTTCATGCAGAACTAACTGGGGCCGACAACTGGCAGACAGACACATCCCATCCCTGTTATCTGGAGAACATCTGGATGGGACACACAGGCCGACACCTGTTTTATTATTATTATACCGTCACCCACAGAGAAAGAGATCATTAAGTTGCTTCTAACAACGACAGAAGCGATTACAGAAGATATAAGTAAGAGGTAGAAATACTTTATAGTAGTGATAAGATTTTAGGGACCAAAAATAAGTCTAAAAGAAGAGAAGTGTGTTAAGATCAGCAGCCGTGGCCAATGATCTCAGTCCATGTCAGGTCATAAAAGAAATATAAAGGCCCTGAATGATTAAGCAAGTAAACAAGAGCACTGTGTTTTTAGGAAGATTCAGTTCTTGCTCATAGTTTTTTCTGGGCAACAAATTGAATCGAAGGCAACTGGATTTGTATTTGTCTAGGAAGACGTTTCAACCTCTTATCCAAGGGCCTTCATCGGTTCGTAACATAACGATGACCTGGATGAATAAGAATATCCACAGACTTGCTCATAGTGTTTTCTAAACAGACTGGTAAAGGACACATTTCCTTATTTTTAGCCATGGTAATGCTTTAGGGATGGTAACACTGGTCAACCCTCATCAGGTCCAAATGTAAGCTGTGTTAAATGGTGGTATCCATAATGTCATCATGACTGTTGGTGCAGCACACAGCTTGTTATTTCCTTTCTGCCAACGCACATACCATCATGAAACTAGAGACCTTGTTAATTTACATTTACCCAAGTGACTGTGCTTCACATCAACCTTAAATATTCTCAATGTAACGAATATATTTCTGAATCATAAAATCAGCATCAGAGTAATCATTCATATCAAGGACCAAGTTTTTTTTAGCAGCCAACAAAGAGCAGCTTTGGGGTTTTTAGGGTTTCCTGAAGATGCACAAACTACTTTTGTTATTGTATGATATTGTTGTTGTTGTTGTTGTCTTTTATTTATTTTTTTCTTCATTACTTTATCTGGATCCATCTAGCTGACTTGTGTAAGCAGTCTGACTGTTTGTTGAAAATGAAGGCAGTCCTTGTTACTGTATCTGTTAACTGGAAGTGTTACAAAAAAAAAAAAGGTATTTAAATGATATTAAACATTGTATTTGTGGCTGTTGGGAATTTCAGGTTACTGGACGAGAGAGTTTAAAAAAAGAGAGACCATCCAGGCCTGTGAAAATAGCAGAGAGTGATGCTGATGTAAGTGAATCATTATGGTGTCAGCATTTAAAGAAGCTGCCTGTTTATCCGTCTCTTTCTTTTCCTTAAGATCTCATTTTCCCACTTCTTGTAATCCACCACAGAGGAGTAGCTGACTTTAGTCTGACTTTACTGTGTGTTTTAGTGTAGCTTGAGTGTGTGTGTGTGTGTGTGTGTTCTTAAGTTGTGGTAAACAGAGGCTGCGGAGGGAAGGGAACGTATGTACATTGCAAAACTGTGGGGACATCCATCCACGCTGCACAGTGAGGGCCTGAAAGTATCGACCACAGCTTTTATTTTCCTCCTCGCAATTTAAAGAGAAAAATGCATGTAATGGGAGTTTTAGATGTTGAGCTGTTAAATTTTTCAGTTTGATTTGCCTGATCCTGCTTTTTCTCATTCTTTGTTTTCTGCTGAATAGAGGTAAATAAGATGGATGTCCTGGCTTTTCATCATTAGCATTGTTCCATTTTAACAATTTATAAGAAATTGCCAGTAAATTTGTCTGAACAATGAATATTTCATGCAATTAAAAACAACAATATACAGCAGCAAAATAAAAACAGCTTAATTATTAATTGAACAGAATGATAAATAGATCTGAGGGAAAAAAATACACTGTGTGAGAAAGACTGTGAAGTAGGCAGTCTTATGTTGTTTTCATAAACACATAACCCATTTCTGGGAAAACAAATCTGTCACTCTCAATAAACAGGGTTTTATCCAAAAGTGAATTTGAAAATATGGATTTTTGATTATGATTACTCATAATGGGTATTACCAGATCTCGCCCCCATACTAGACAGTATAGAGCCTTTTGATATTTCTCACTGCGCTGATGAGAGGAATTCCTCCGGGCTTTTCACATAGATGAGCCTTATTGACATATTTACAGACAGCAAAGACTACACTAGACGATCAATTCATCTTCTCCGGCTGCAGCTGAACAAAGAACAAGAATGGAAGCAGCCGACTTCCATCTCTTCTGTTGCATTGGTATTATTAGAGATCAACAGAAAGGCAGTTGTTATCCTGTAACCTCATTATTTCAATACGTTTTTTTCCTGCAGGTGAAATTAAGTCGACTGTGTGAACAAGACAAGATTCTCCAGGAGCTAGAGGCCAGGATACGCACTTTGAAGGAGGACAAGGTTTTTCCTTTTTCTTTTATATATAAAACTGCCTTTCCCCTTGTGTACACACTAGTCTGTATTGGTGTATTGATGTATTCCATAAACGCCTCTTGTATAATAATGGCCTCTTTCATGTCCCTTGACCAGGATAAGCTGGAGTCGGTGCTGGATGTTTCTCACCAGCAGATGGAGCAGTACAAAGATCAGCCAGCCCACGCTGAGAAGATTGCCTATCAGCAGAAGTTACTACAAGAGGACGTGGTGCACATCAGGGCTGAAATATCCCAAGTCTCCACAGTAAGATACTGTACCAGCTGCACTTGCAAATTGATAAAGCATAACATTTACTTTACATTTACTCTACTTACTTAATGTGAAAATGTGCAACGTGGCTCCCCCCATGATTGTCATTTAGTTATGACGGGTAAGGTTTTCTGTGTGAAACTATGTCTCTCTTCTCTGCAGAGCAGTATAAACTACCTCTTGCATTATGTTTTTATTGGTGTAACTGCCTCAGTGTCAGCATTTTTATGGTCACTTCTATTTTTAGTTGTTCCCTTTTGATGGTTTCTGCAACTGGCACGGTGTTTCAGGTTGAGTGTGACAGTATCAAAATGAGTGGTCGGGGATGAACCTGAAGCTCCAAAGAAATGTATGAGTACATTTCTTCAGTCCAAGTTCATTGACATTCAAAACATTCAGTGTTAAAATGAAAATAAGAGAAGTTTACAAAGAAACCACATACCACAATAGACTGTAAATATGAGTATTTTGGTCCTCACTGTTACAGATATATTGATGTTATTCAAATATCTGTGGTGGACCAAACAATAGTCCTGTGTCAAATCCAATCCATTCTGATTTTAAAGCTTGGGTTTCAAGTGAGAAAATAAAAACTGAAGTAACTCAAGACACCTGCTCTGTGCTACTCGTACATACAGTTTACCACGCGGGGTGACTGTAAATCTCTGCATAATGGAGAGGAACCTTGAAACCTTCAAAGTAGCGCTGGCTCATGAGATGAGTACGCTCTCTGAATGCTGTTTCCTGTCTTATTATAACATGAAGTGCGTCCTGTTTTGTTCCGCAGGAGATGGAGAACGCATGGAATGAATACAGTCAGCTGGAGAGAGATGTGGACTGGCTGAAGTCTGCCCTGCAGGGACAGATGAACCGCAGTGATCTTTCTCAGGTCTGTGGCTCAGTGATCTCAGTTAACAAACACAAGCAACCACAAACTCTCATGTATGGGTGTGTGTGGGAATGAGTTCCAGGCTCCTGAATTCTTATGTGCAGCCAAAGCAAAGACTTCAGTGTGGTTGATATCTCTTCAGAGGACCATGTGTCAGCTTTAAATTAAAAACTATAATTTGGCATCATCATTAAACAAGCTAAGGGGAAGTTTTTGTTACTGTAACATCACCAAGGTTAGCATTAACTTTTGCTTCCCAGACTAAAAGAGACGTCGCAGCGTCAAAATTTATTCCTTTTGCTCCCCAAGAGCTGTCACCAGCAGTGGGAAGCAACGCCGCTGTTAGCTCTTGTTTTGCATAGGTAGCAAGTTAGCATGCTAACCAAAAGACGAGCTCTGCTGGAAGGCCATGTCATAACCTCTTGTTTTGTAAATGCAACAACGAAAACTTGAATGTACACGTCATTTTGTTTTGTGTGTTCTATGTGCATGTGTGTTTCTGTGTTTGTGTGCAGCAAGAGAAAGTGCAGATCAGAAAGGAGCTGTGGAGGATTGAGGATGTTATCGCAGGCCTCAGCACCAGTAAAGCCAACTACAAAGTCACTATCTCCTCTGTTACCAACCCAGGTGAGACAGCAGGAGCGACCTGCAGGTTCCGTGTGAACAAAGCAAATTATATTAATTGTCTGAGCTATGCGCTACAAGCTACGAGGTCACGCTACTGTACTGTATCTTATCATTAAAGCTCTTAATCACGTACTCTGCAGTCTACTAATGCGTTGAATATTGCCCCTGGGAAAACAAAGCACTGTCTTTACTATGTGTGTCTGTGTGTTTGTGTGTGTGTTCTTGCTACATGTTCATATATACATCGAATTCCCCAGAGAGGAAATTTGTGCCTTCAGTATCGGTGTCATCAGTGCCTTCTGTGTCTGGGAGCCCGTCTGCTATGGAGATGAGATTGTCCCAGCAGCAGCAGCAGCAGCAGCAGCACAGCCCCCACCTCAGCCCCAGCAGCCACACCCCCACCCTCTGCTCCAGCCCGAGCCAGCAGCCTTTACACCACTCTGCAACCATCGCCAGTGGACTTAAATGGGTGAGTGACCCCAGCCGCAGTAGTAACTTCATCAGCGTCATACAAAATAAGAAACATTTTGCATTAAAAAGCAGAACTACATTTCAGTCTTTGCACAATGCAGTCTGTTCAGTTTGCTTACTGAACCGAACGCTGTTTACACTTTTTCACCAGCACCACATAAAGTTTCAGCTGTCGATCATTTTCAATATAAATAAGTTTGTAGTTTTTTTTCAATTAATTAATTATCCAATGGTCCAGAACCCCTCCCCCTTCCATTTATAATTGTATAAAAACAGAAAGAAAAAGAAGGCAAACATGTCTTACACAGTGAATCCAAAAATATAGCTCAAAGGTAGCCTGTTAGTTTTCTTGGAAACAAACATCCTGTGTTATTCACCACGACTCATGATGAACTGTAACCTTGAAATCCAACAAATGTGCACAGTGCATTTCCCCTTCCCTTCTCCATCAAACATTTGCAAAGCTGATTTTACATCCAGCATGTTTTTACATCAGCCAGCAGTCTTCTTCCTCCCTGGCTTTGCTGGTGCGTTGCAGCATCCTATACAGTATGTCGGCGTGTGACCATCACCTGTTGACACTATTGGTCAGGCTAGTGTTGTGTTGGACATGCACATAGATAGATAGTTAGATAAACTAATAAGGACCCATTCATAGAAAAACTGCTTCGTAGTGTTTTGTGTCGCTGTCAGAACTGTGTGAATTTGATGTTTTTCTGTCTCTTTTAAGTCAACAGTTAATTCAACAGTCGTTGTGTGTGCAGGGTGAGGAAGATGTGCCTCCCAGACCTCCTCTACCTCAGCTCTACAGCCCTGACGAGCATCCTCCTGCTGTGCCACCATTGCCCCGGGAGACAACAGTCATCAGACACACATCTGTACGCGGCCTCAAACGACAGTCAGACGAACGTAAAAGGGACAGAGAGATTGGCCAGTACACTAACGGAGACACCAAGGTGCGTTGCAGTACCTGTGGATCTTTCTGATTTTTCCACTTGAAAGCCTGAATATTGGTTTTCGAGTCTGTTTCCAAATCTCTTGTCTGTGAATCTCAGGTGGAGCTCAGGCCTTTTCTGAGCAATCCAGAGCTGATGGGGGCAGGAGACGGCTCCAGCCACATAAATGTTGGAGCATCTGGACATGATGGAGGCTACCAGACGTTACCCAGCAGAGGTAGAGCCGGTAGACTTAAGAGTTTTTTTTCCCCCAGGTGTAGCTATGGTATTGTACTCTGTAATATAGGCTATATATTTTTAAATCCAGTGCATTAATGTTTGGTGGATCTCCCACAGGAGTGTCTGGATCCTCTCTTAGACTCAATCAGTCTTCAAGCATCTCCTCATATGTGACCCTGCGAAGAGCAGCCTCCGCTGTCGGCATGAAGGTGAGCGAGGCCCAGAATTAAATAAGAAGAATCAAATGAAATAGTAAAGAGTGAATCAAAAGTGAGCACCCGAATCAACAGAGACACAGCGCAGAAATAGTTTCTCCAGTTCTAGATAATGTCAATGAAATTCATGAATGAATTCATCGATAGTTAAGTTCTTTGATATTCATATAAATACCTCTGGCTCTCCCAAGTGCTCCATCAGGCGCAGCAGGAAGCGTTCACAGGTGGGAAGACAATGAAGGAGCATATTTTTATTTCAGCACGAGAGATCTGAAAACCTGTAATATATGTTTTATAGTATATTAACCTTTTCAGATTTAGATTAAAATATTTATATTTTACTGTATTGATAAAATCACATGTACCACTCAGAAATAAAATACATATTCATATAAAGATCATGCATCTTTATCACTCAGAGAGAACCTGCAGCTTCAGTCTGATAGATAAACAGTAAACAATAATATTATTAACATTACCTTATTTACCTAACTTACCATTATTAATTGCTGTATAAAGAAGAACAAGCCCTTTGATACCTCAGAAATGTCTCAGTTTCCAAACCGTATTCATTTTGTTTTCCTTATTAATCAGCTCCCGTGTGCTTTTACCTCCTCGTTTGTTTCTTTTTAATTCCACTTCTTTGCCTTCTGCTGCACCTTTCGCTCTTGTTATCAACTCTCTTTCCTCCCACTCCTCTCAGGATAGACCAAAAAGTGCCTTGGAGCGCCTGTACTCCGGGGAGCCGGCGCAGCAGCAGCAGCAGCAGAGGGGGAAGATGAGCGCCGACGAGCAGCTGGAGAGGATGAAGAGGCACCAGAAGGCCCTCGTCCGCCAGCGCAAACGCACCCTGAGTCACGGGGACCGCCACGCCTCTTCGACGTCACGCACCTCGTCCTCGTCTTCGTCCTCGCGCCCGCTTTCTGCAGACATGGGATCAGTATGTTACTAGAACAGAATCACACAACACACTCTCACGCATGACGACAACCAAACTGAGAGTGGCGATCTGCGATAGCGATGCATGCCTTAACTCGGAGCAGTGGGAGTTTTATTTGTTCCTGACATGACAAAATTGATTGTAATACATGGTGCAGTAAGGTCATTTACGCTGTGGCGCTAACACTTATTTTAATTCCATGCATGTTGTTTTCAGACTTTAACAGACAGTTTGACTTGTTGAAGCAGAAGAAGTACCAGTGTTACTAAGAACATTAACAATGGTTCTGTTCTGAGAGAGACATCAGGACCTTTAACATTATTTTTATTATTTAGTTCTGTGATTTTCCTGCTGCAATAGATCAAAGCGTCTTCGCTGAACAAGGTCTAGACAGATAACAGGTCTCTGCTTTTCAAGCTGTAGCACAAAAAGTGTGTAATACTTTTATATAACTGTTGGAAATGTTCTTTATGAAGTAAAAGTTATTACATTGACACTGGGTAGAGATGGTGGTTTTGTTCACAGTCCTTTACAGATAAAATATCTCTCCTCTGAAAACATGTAACACACTTATTACCTCACACCGATCACCTTCATGTCATCTACGCCTCACCTTCATCCATTTCTGGGTATATTTGTCATTATTTACTGTTGTAGACGCTGAACGTTGCTTGATCCATCCTCTCTCTTCTCCTCACTGTCTGATGGGTTGTGGTTGTTTTCACTCTGGCAGCATGTTTTTATCATGCTACCTTCTATGTTTTCTAACCTGTGTGTGCTCATCCTGTCGTGTCTCGACTCATTTACAGTAGATAACAATGTCTGTTGTTCAATTACGTGCTGTCTTTCGTAGTCCATTTACTTCTGAGTGTGTGTGTGTGTGTGGTTTGTGTGAATGAGAGATAAAGTGCCTACTTATTCTTCTACTGACCAAAACATTTGACATACGCTGAGCAGTACCTACTATTGAAATCTACTCAACCTCATCACAGCATTTTTCTCACTTTTTAATTTTAGAGTGTTAAAGGGATAGTTCAACATTTTGGCAAGGGATTACCTGTTTACCAACAAATCAGGATGCGTGCGCAGCCTGACTGCAGAAAGAACCGGTTGTCATGGTTACCTCCATGGATCTAGTGTAGTCAAAGCGGTGTTAGCTAGCGATGTTGTCAGCCTACTACAACAGTTTATCACCTACTGATGTAGTGTGTGTTTTATACATAGACTGTAGGTTTTATAACGGCAGGGGAAAAAAAAAAAACGTCAGGACGGAGGATCGAGTTTATACCGCAACTACGGCGATGGCAACTCAGCCACGGGACAAGCCACAGACGCTCACAGCATAGCGTCGGTCATCGGTAGAAACAACGCTGTGCATCAAATCAGGAACAAACAGCGAAAAAGGAGCCAGACAGACGGAGCCAGTAACACATCATGAGCTAATGCTAGCCTAGCAACACGCTAGCAGACACTCCACCGCAGCGACGGCAACTCAGCCATGGGACAAGGCAGGGACACTCACAGCAGCATGGCGTCGGTCATCGGTAAAAACAACGCTGTGCATCCCTAACGGTATAAAACACTCACGGTTACAAAACTCTGTGGCTGTGAGGATTGAGGTGCTGCCTGGTCAGAGACGAGGGGAGAGGACGGACCTGTCTAACGTCTGGAACAACTGCATCCTGAACTGTAACGCTACGTGCATGGCTGCGTATGTACCGGTAATGTAAAACAATATAGCTTACCGTTAATTAATCTCAGCTTGCTTTCCATTTATTGCGGCACACACAAACCTTTGGCCGCGGAGAGTAGGTTGGGTCCTCAGATTAGTCAATTTGTGACGCGCTACTAAATTATGATGACAGCCTCTTAGGATATTCAAACGGTGCATTTATTGTGAATAAACAACACAACAGGGATGGATGAATGGGGAACTGAAACCAGCGGGTTAAACTGATAAAAAAGGGTGATAACTGAACAAACGAATAAGTGAAAAAGCGGTCAACAAAAATTATGGCTTCTCCCCAAACCCGACTCTCTCTCTCTCTTCCTCATCTGGAACACCGGTGAGAGCCCACCTTTACGCACACACACTTCCGCACTCACACACACACACACCTACTCCGTGAGGACCACCCACTCACTCAACACACACACACACACTCAAATACACCGTGCTGCTATCTTCATCTATGTCCCTTACACACCAGCCCCTAATTATTAGGTCCCACATAATAATTCATATTTCAAAACACAATAAGAGACATAATAAATCGTCAATATCAATTTCAGAAAAATGCAAAAATGTCCAATAAATTGCTCAAGTTCATGAAAAAGTCATTAAAGATATTCCTTCTTCTGGTCTATGACCAATTAGCGCGAAGTCCAGCTCAGGCCAAAAAAAACAAAAAACAAAAAACCAAAGTCCATAGAGGTCAGCAACGTCCTTATGCTGCCTCCTCCTTCTCCAGCAACAAACACACCTTGGATATGGGTCTGTCCAGGCAACTGGTTCTTGTCTTGATCCGAATTTGACGCACAAATCCCTTGCGATCCGGAAAAGTTTGCAAGACACGTCCCATAATCCAAGAATTACGTGGTGCTGTACTGTCCATAAGCAAAACCAGGTCTCCTGCAACAAGGTTCCTCTGGACTCCAGTCCATTTCTGTCGTTCCTGTAACAGAGGCAGATACTCCTTTGTCCAGCGCTTCCAGAACAAATCAGATATGTACTGGACTTGCCTCCATCTTCTCTGTGTGTACAGGTCAGCTGCTTGGAACTCTCCAGGTGGTAATGAAGGCTGGTTTTTAAGCAGTAACAGATGGTTCGGCGTCAGTGCTTCCAGGTCGTTGGGATCGGTGGAGGCCTTGGTGAGGGGCCTGCTGTTAACAATGGCTTCCACTTCACAAAGAACTGTGTGGAGTCCCTCCTCATCCAAACGTTGTGCTTTGAGAGTGGAGTTCAGAACTTTCCTCACCGATCTAATAAGCCTTTCCCACACTCCTCCATGATGCGATCCTGCAGGGGGGTTGAATGTCCACTTAATGCCCTTTTGGAGTAACACATCATGCACCTGTGCCTGGTTCCACTGTGCAATAGCTGTTTTTAACTCACGTTCTGCACCCACAAAGTTAGTCCCATTATCAGAGCGCAGCTCGCGGACCTGTCCTCTTCTGGCTATAAAGCGCCTCAGTGCATTTATGAAGGAGTCAGTGTCCAGAGAAGATGCCACCTCAATGTGAATAGCTCTCAATACAAGGCAAGTAAACAGGACACCATACCTCTTCACTGTACTCCTCCTGCTCCTCACTTCGATGGGTCCAAAATAGTCAACCCCTACACATGTGAATGGGGGTTCACCAGGCTTGAGTCTGTCTGTGGGCAAGTCTGCCATCTGCTGGCAAACTGGGGTGGCGTTGAGTCTTCTGCAGATGGTGCACTTTGACAGAACTCTCCTAATGGCAGTACTTGCTCCTGTCATCCAATATTTCTCCCTGAGCTTGGACAACATGTGATTGCGGCCGCTGTGTCCTACCTCTTGATGGATATTTCTCAGCAGCAGGGTAGAAATATGGAGATCCTTTGCCAGAATGATAGGATGCTTGGACTCCAAAGGCAGTGCTGACTTAGTAAGCCGTCCTCCCACACGCAAGACTCCATCCTCCAGCCTTGGACACAACTTGTGCAGGTTACTACTTTTCTTGACATTTTGTTGCTTTTCCAGACACGAGAGCTCCTCAAAAAACCTTCTTCTCTGGCAAAACTGAATTATGGCCAACTCAGCCTTGTCAATGTCCTCCACTGTAAGAGCTCCCAGGACCACTGCTCCTTTAAATGTGCACTTTTCCTGCTCCATAATGCTCTGTTGCCATGTGCTCTCCTCACTCTGGTTGGCTGTTATCCTTTTCCTCTTCCTGATACAAGACCTCAACCACTCCTTGTATTTCAACCACCATGCCACAGCTTTTTTCAAGCGGATCCACGAGGAATAATGATGGATCAGGTGAGTAGTGGGATCCTCTCCAGCTTGCACAGCATTGACCACAGCACTTTTCTTCACCTCTGGATCTTCCTGTGTGAGATGGCTCACAGGCTCAGGGTTCACAGGCCATTCTGTTTCAGGTTGGCAAAGAAACAGAGGTCCCGTTAACCAGAGTCTGTCCTTCAGAAATGCTTCCACTTTAACCCCTCTGGATGCTGTGTCTGCTGGATTTGAAGCTGTATCCACGTACCTCCACTGAGCAGGGCGAGATGATTTCAGGATCTCAGAAACACGATTGGCAACAAACACCTTAAATCTGGAGCTTTCGTTGTTAATGTATTTTAGCACAGAAGCACTATCAGTCCAAAACACAGATTCCTTAAGACTCATGTGTAGCTCTTTCTTCCACAGGACATCCATGCGACTGGCCATTGTTGCTGCAATCAGTTCCATTCTTGGAATTGTAACTGTCTTCAGTGGGGCAACACGAGCCTTTCCCATGATGAAAGCACTGTGCTTTTGATGGTGCTCGTTCTGTAACAGCAGGTAAGTGACTGTACCATAGCCTTCCTCAGAAGCGTCGCAAAAATGATGTAATTGTGCAGTAATAGCGTCCCCAAACTCCAGAGGTTTCAAACATCTGGGTAGCTCAAAGTTGTCCAGTAGGTGGAGCCCTTGCACCCACTTAAGCCATTCTTTGGACACAGTGTCTGGTATAGGGTCGTCCCAACCAACTCCTCTTCTGCACAAATCTCTCAAAATCCTTTTTGCTGTCAGAACAAGGGGACTTAACATGCCGAGGGGTCATAAATGGAGCTTACAGTAGAAAGGATGCCTCTGCGGTTGAGTGGTCTGTCTTTCCATACAATTTTGAATTTAAAGTTGTCTGACTTGATGCACCATTCCACACCCAGCACTCTTTCCATGGCCACAAACTCCCGGTCTAGATCCAACTGCTCCACACCTTTAGCTCTGTGAGACTCTGGGATGGACTTGAGCACTTCAGATCTGTTACTGTGCCACTTGGTCAAACAGAATCCCCCTTTGGCACACAGAGACATGAGCTCATGACAGAGGGTCGTTGCTTCCTCCTCCATTGCAACCGCCACCAAACAATCATCCACATAAAAACAGTGCTGCAGCTTGTCCACTGTCTCCTCCTTATGTTCATGTCCAAAATCCTCTGCACATTTCCTGAGGGCAAAGTTGGCGCAGCTAGGGGAGGATGTAGCTCCGAAAAGATGCACCTTCATCCTGTATTCAGATGGTGCTTGGTTCAAGTCTCCTTGTGGCCACCAGAGGAATCGCAGCAGATCAGCATCATCTGGGGGCACATGCACCTGATGAAACATAGCTTCTATGTCAGCCATGATGACCACAGGTTCCCTCCTGAACCTGGTCACAACACCAATGAGTGAGCTGGTTAGATCGGGCCCTTGCAATACTCTTCATTCAGAGATTGTCCTTTGTAACTCGCACCACAATCAAACACAACTCTGAGTTTTCCCTTTGTTGGGTGGTGGACACCGTGATGTGGTATGTACCAGACCTTGCCATCATTTCTTTCTAGCTCTGCCTCAGGAACTCTTTCAGCATAGCCCTTTTCAAGTAAATCGTTAATAAAAGTGTTATACTCCCTGTAAAACACTGGATCCCTCTGGAGCCTCCTCTTCAGGTGGTTTTGACGTTGCTCCACCACTTTCCTGTTATTTGGCATGCTGACATTTGAATTTTTCAAAGGCAGGGCGAGCTGGTAATGACCATTAACATGTTTGGCTGACTTTGTGACCATGTCCATAAACCTCAGGTCTTCTCTAGACAGACCAACTTGTTCCTCCACAGCTGATTCTGGAAAGTCCATCTTAAATTGCTGTTGCCACAGTTCATCCAGATTCACAATGGACACACGATTCACAGTTACTGGCTGCTCACAGTAATTGGCCTCTCCACCGTTTCCTGTCAGTGGTCCATTTACTGTCCAGCCCAGTGCTGTCCTTATAGCATAGGGTCCATTATGCTCACTGCGGATGACCTCCAGTGGTTCCATGGCTCGTGGCACATTCGTTCCTATCAGCAACTCAATTCCAGCCTCAATCTGTGGTAAGGAGATGCGTTTTAAATATGGCCACCTTGTCAGATCCTTATTTGTGGGTATGTTTGCTTTGTGGACTGGCATTGACAGCTGAGTATACGCTTTTGGCAACTCAATGAAGCTGTCATCCTCAAGTGCTGCCACCTCCAGCTCTGGCACGATGTAGCTACTAACCACCTTCTCCTGCCCCATGGTCCTGAGAAGAATGTTGGCTCTCTTCCCAGACAAATTGAGCTTCTGCTTCAGGCTCTCAGTACAAAACACTGCAGTACTGCCCTGGTCCAGAAAGGCATAGGTGAGAATGATTTTATTGCCCTTCTTCGCCTTCACTTGGATTGGCACGATAGGAAGCTTGCAATCCATCTCACCAGCCCCTGTAAGCCCACTGGAAACCAAGGTGTCCTCCACTGCAACCTGTTTGCTTCTCTCAGCTGGTTCTGCAGTTGCCACACTGTCCTTATGAAGCACAGTTGGATGTCTTCGACCACACTTAGAGCAAGAAATCTTCCTTTGGCAACTTCTGCTAATGTGTCCTATACACAAGCAGCGAAAACAAGCACCATTTTCCTTCAGGAAGTCAATTTTCTCTTTGTGTGACATTTTTTCCAACCGTGCACACACATCCAATGTGTGTCCTCCAGTGCAGCAGGGACAGATCTTCTTACCTGGTGGTTTTATGTCTGCAGCTTTATTCACAGGTTGAGCTGTTCTCTCCATACGATTCACTGTGGTAGCGAAGCTGGTTCCTTTGATGCTGGAGCGAGGGGGAGGTTTGTATTTCATTTGTTTAGTTGTTATTACAGTGTCCTGAATGTTTCCAAACACAGGATCTGTCAAGATTTTCACCTGTTTCTCCACAAAGTTGGCAATGTCCATAAACCTTGCTCTTCTGTTGTATCTTTCCTGCAGGTCACACGCATCGCACCTCCAGCGGTCTCGAAGCTTGTACGGCAGTTTTTTGATGATTTCCAACATGTTTGTGGGTGTGTCCAAATCATTTAAATACTGCACATCCTCCATTGCGTTGCAGCATCCTCGCAGAAAGAGGCCGTACTCCTGCAGGGCTTTCACATCCTCTGTTTTGATAGTGGGCCATGACAAAGCTCTCTCCATGTATGCTGCTGCCACCTTTTGCTCATTGCCATAGTGCTCTTTCAACAAAGCCTTCGCCTTCACATATCCTCTGCCCGACTCAATGTGCTGACAACTCCTCACTAGTCCCTTTGCATGCCCTTTGGTGTGCTGTTCAAGAAAGTAGAGTCTGTCACAGTTGTTATTGGTGTTTCGTTCAACTCCATTTTCAAATGCTTTAATAAAGGAATGGTATTTAAGTGGGTTACCATCGAAAATGGGAATTTCCCTCTTTGGGAGTGCTGAGAGGGATTGTTGTTGCATTAAGAGAGTTGAAATTTCATTTTGTTTTCTCATTATGTCCAGCACACTGTCATTTTGTGATGCCTCAGTTTGTGTAACATTGGTCACAGGATCTTCAGGGGCCGTTAAATAACGTTGCAGCATGTATGAAGGACCTGGGAGATGTTGTATGTCAGGTAAGTGAGTGACTTTAGGCTTCACAGCTGTCTGTGTGGTTTCCATTGTGTTGGGTTTTAGTTTAACTGGCAGAGATGGGACAAATTCGGTGGCATTGATGTTAAGTTGTTGTTTTGAGCATGTCTTTTCAAAGTATGAGTTCATCCCATCTGTGACCTTTGACTTTGATTTACCACCAACGCTGCTTTGTGATTTTATAACACTTAATTTTGCCATTTCCTCAGCAATTTGATTCTCCAGTAAAAACTGTTCCCTTCTTTTGCGTAGCTTTAATTCCTCTTCATCCAATGCATGCTTTTCCTTTAATGCCTTTTGTTTTGCTGCCAAAATTGCAATATTTGCTTCTGTTTTTAAGCGAGCAGTTGAGCGTGAAGATGAGGATGAGGAATGATGTGAGCGTGACTTCTTGGTTGCATTTGAGATGCTGTCACAGGGCTGTAGTTCATCCTGAGGATCTTTCACTGGGGGAACAGGTACTGGGGGATCAACATCAGACAAATCCTTGCTTGTTTCAACAGGAATTTGTACTTCATGATTTATTTCCTTTGTTGGTTGCTCAAAAGTTGTCTGAAGTGGTAATTCATTTGAGTTTTCATGCGGATTTTCCTTTATCCATTTTTCCACTTGTTCCTTGAATGCATCACTGTAATCCATGATGCTAGAAAACCACTCTTTTTGTTTTTTATCTTCGTCATCGGGAAGCAGTGGCAATAATTCGTTGTGCAGGTCCGTGGCCTTTTTACACAGTGCATTCAAGTTATTCAGTTGTGAGGGGATTTCAGTTACACTTTCTTTTGATTT
The DNA here is from genome assembly GCA_030347415.2 of Decapterus maruadsi. NCBI lineage: Eukaryota > Metazoa > Chordata > Actinopteri > Carangiformes > Carangidae > Decapterus > Decapterus maruadsi. Next base: position 31,453,294 of record CM064900.1, read on the forward strand.
CATGTGCGCTTTTATTTGCGGAATAAGCTCTTTGATTTTATGAACGGCATTTTTGCGCTCGTGCTGCAACCGTTCAATTTTATTTTCCAAAGCCTTGGCCGTCAGTTTGATTTCCCTCTTTTCACGTTCCATGTTCAAACATTCAGCATCATCATTTATTTGACTCATTTCCATTAGATTGTATTTTGTATGAAGCAACACAATCACATTTCATTCAAGAGCGTATTCAAATCCATCCATAGACATTGCATTTCAATTCATTGACAGAGCAGATTCGATCCAGGCATTTCAACCAGCAATAGGCCTTTAGACAACATCAGCCGCAATTTATTTATGCCACAAAGTCCCGACATCACAATCCAATAAAGCACGGAGAAGTTGCGCCACCATCAATGCGCCTATACGACCAGCGTAACATCCATTTAATACATTGTCTTCATTTGACTCAATGCATTCCAATCGAAGCGGATTCCTTAATCCACAAACATCAACAGGTTCAGGCCTACCTGGTCCCAGGTGAATGGATGGCGTGGTGTGGCACTTAGCTGTGGTGGCTCTTTGTTCCCAGGCTAGTCGGTGCGTGACGACTTGGTTCTTTGGTGCGGCTTGATGATTTTCATTAAACGCCTTTTTTGTTGACAAATATTGCGGCACACACAAACCTTTGGCCGCGGAGAGTAGGTTGGGTCCTCAGATTAGTCAATTTGTGACGCGCTACTAAATTATGATGACAGCCTCTTAGGATATTCAAACGGTGCATTTATTGTGAATAAACAACACAACAGGGATGGATGAATGGGGAACTGAAACCAGCGGGTTAAACTGATAAAAAAGGGTGATAACTGAACAAACGAATAAGTGAAAAAGCGGTCAACAAAAATTATGGCTTCTCCCCAAACCCGACTCTCTCTCTCTCTTCCTCATCTGGAACACCGGTGAGAGCCCACCTTTACGCACACACACTTCCGCACTCACACACACACACACCTACTCCGTGAGGACCACCCACTCACTCAACACACACACACACACTCAAATACACCGTGCTGCTATCTTCATCTATGTCCCTTACACCATTAGTATGTGACCTGGTCTTCAGTCACTGTCGTAGTAAACATTTGACAGCTCATTGGCTGCAGTCACAGCTGTGCTGCCCGTGGGCATTTAGCTTCATCACCATTCAAACCAACGTATCTAACACCTTATATTGCTCCAAATTAATCGACAATGTACTGTTTTCTCTCTCGTTTGCCTTGAAAGGGGTGCGAGTTGACGTTTTCTGTAAAATTTGCGAGTTTTGTTATTTTTTATCACCACAATTAGTGCAACTAACGGCATAATAAAACACGATCCCATTGACTCCCGGCTGTTACTGCTCTCTTTCTGCAGCTGACATGCGCAGTAGAACGTCTGTGACGTAGTCACGACTGCAGATGGAGGGCAGGAAGTATTCTGCCGGTAGGAAAACAATAGGAAAATGCCTACGGTCTGCGCTGTCTACGGCTGTTCAAAGCGGTCTAACCGGGTAAATCAAAAGAGTTACTTTAGAGTTACTAAGGTAGTAACACACGAAGGACTCAAATTTCAACGATTGACCGATTAACAGTGGGTCAGAGGGACGTAACTGACCATAGTAACGTTAAACAAACGGTGTCTTAGCCTGCCCTACAGCAAAAATGGCACATAGAAATTGGAGTAAAGCAATATATTAAGCGGCAATATATATTTAACCATCAAAGATGTTCAATCAAACCCACAGTGTGTGAAACAACGGTCAAAACATACACTGCCAGTGTCACAACTAAGAATATAAAGTCAGCTAGCCTAATGCTAACGTATATGTAAAACCTCATAGACGGGCTAACAGAAATTAGCATGCAGTTTACAGCCAGTAAAGCTGATGAAAACGGTTTTATTTCTGGCTATAGCGCTGGTAACACATCACCGTTTAACCCAGAGTCTGCGGTCAGTTTAAAACGCTTCGGACTTTGCTCTGATGTTTGTTCTGGGAGAAGTGCAGAGTCTGTGGGATCATCCGCGACCGGGGAACCGTAGCACTGCAGCGGCCGACACCGCAGCAGCAGCCGCTCTACTCAGCTGATCTGCCGCGGCCGTCTGTCGTCCTCCCTGGGCGGCGTAACGTAAAAAGTAAACATAACGTATCCGCATGCTTTTGGAGGTTTACCGCTGGCTGCTTAAATTGTTTTTAGGAGATTAATGTTGGTTTCATTGATGAAATTTAACAACTGTGGCAGCGGCATTGTTTGAATGACAAGTGAGCAGCTGCCTCTGGGCTACGGACTGAAATCACCACATTTATGTAAATAAATAAATAAATAAATGCTTTACAAAGAACCGATCAGTCTAATAAATTTTATTTTATTAAGTCGACATGGTTACTGAACACGGCAAAGATTATTACCACTTCATGACTTGACTCTGTATTTCTATGTGAGTCCTGGGAGTGTTGCCACTCTGTTATCAGTCCCTCTGGTCGGCAGTCGTCGAGGCAGTGTTTCACTGCTTCCTTTCTCCCGACTTAAGGTTGGATGGATCCTATCCGATATATTTTTCTAATTTTTGGTGATACCAGCTACGTGCAGGCTCGACCAAAAGCTTTGGAGTACTTGCTTCCCATCATTTTCAGGCACCGTTCTCCACTTCCTGCCCTCCATCTGACATAGCCACGCCCCCCGCGCGTCATCAGAACCACGTGACTGAAAACAACCTATAGTCATAGCAATAGGTTCGTTACCTTTAATTGTCGGTGCAAGCTATTTTTAGTACGGCGGAGCAGAGCAGCAGGCTGCTCAGGGATACGCTATGGAGGCTAAGGGAATTTCTTGGTTTCCCTCATCAAACTCATCAAATACACAACCCAACAACTCAAAAACGCTGTCGTGGACACGTTGTGAGCTGCACAATCACCACGCTATGAGATAATAACAGAACGTTACGAAACGGAGCCGTTTTCGAGGTAAATACAGGGTAAATACGGAGACTGCTTGCTGAAAAACTGAAAAAGCGGTTTTGCATGAATTTACCTCTAAAACAGCTCCGTCTCGTAACGTTCCGTTATTATCTCATAGCATGGTGGTTGTGCAGCTCACAACGTGTCCACGACAGTGTTTTTGAGTTGTTGGGTTGTGTATTTGATGAGTTTGATGAGGGAAACCAAGAAATTCCCTTAGCCTCCATAGCGTATCCCTGAGCAGCTCACGGCTCTGCTCCGCCGTTCTAAAAATAGCTTACACCGACAATTAAAGGTAACAAACCTACTGCTATGACTATAATGATGATGGCAATGGGCCAATTTGCCAAAATGTTGAACTATCCCTTTAAAGTCTTGGGGCCTACTGGCGTCTCACTGACCAAACCACAGTGTTTGTGAGAGGACACTTTTTATTTAGATGATGCTAATGTGTAGGCTATACGCTCCGTTTCATTATACCGTAGGTTAAATGATCTCACTGTTTGCTCAGTGTTTTATCTGCTAATTAATTGTTAGTTTTAAGAGCCCTACTTTTTCATATGTGAATGTGTGCAAATAAATAAACATTATTTTCTAATGAACACGTATTTGCCATGTTGTTTTATTCACTGTGTGGGATGTGTTTGTTTGGTGAGTCATGTGTCATCCGCGTGAGTGTTTTTCTCTCTTGTTTATTTCAGTGGCGTTGTGTTGTGTTGTGTTGCGTCCTCTTCCTCTGTGTTGTGGTGGATTTACAGCATGTTCTCACTGGAGAGCTTTCGATTTCATATCAGCATGCATACTCGTTTATGCATGCTCCCCCTTTTTTTTTTTTCTATTTCACACCTGTACACACCCTCTCTCCCCCTCTGTCACTGCAGCCTTTAAAATCATGTTAGCGTACCACTGATAACTAGCGAGCTGTACAGTGCTTGTTTCATGAGAATAAGTGTGAAGGCAAGTGGCAGTTTCGCATTTGCTTCATAATTGTGACATCTTGACGACAGCATCCTGTAATTTGTTTCACAGTTGTTGTTGTTTTTTATCCCCTGTGTGCGTTATCCAGTGGAAGAGAGAGCAGGACTTTGACCTGCAGTTGCTGGAGAGGGCCGTTCAGGGGGAGGAGGCACAGGGAGTTAGGAGTGTCCAGGGGGAGGAAAGACCTCCCGAGCACAAAGAAAGACCCCGATCACAGTCCGACGAATGGCTCACCTTTCGCTCCATGGCCACAACTCCTCCTGCACCTGAAGCCGACCTGGAGCCGCTGGACTATGACGTGGATCTCAACAAAGAGGTGAGTTTCTTGTCTCGGTGATGGAAACACAGCAGGTGGGTTTAACGTCAGCAGTACGGAAATAAGTGAAGACGAAACAGTGAAGACGATGACATAGAGGGAAAAAACCAACACACTCATCCAAAGACAAGAAACAGCTGTGTGTAACCACAGTCCAAAAAAAGAACAGAAGCAAAAACGACACAAATCACTAAGATTGTTCCTTTCATTCAACTCGGTGAGCAATTATTTCTGAACTTAGCGTGCCGAAATAACCGTGAAGGAATTCATCCTTTCCGTCAGAACTGATGAGGTTACTCACTTTGTCCTTTCAGCATTGTCACCTTCTTTTAGTAGACGGTGTGGAAACAACAAGCATTGTTTATTGTGAGAGGCAGACGAATGATAAAGGAGGTAGAAGAAAAGAGAGACAACTGATTTGTAAATAATACTCTGTTGAATAAAACGTGCATTCCTCCTGGTCTTGTAGTTCTTGTAAGCAGCTAAATGTCCAACAGATTTCCACCTTGTTGAAGAGTTCAGATCGAAAACAAACTCGGTCTGTCCTTCATGTCATCATGACTGTCTTTTCTGCTTACAGTAGCTACATTACAGATATGGAAACAGACAGAGCTGTAAAGTGTTTTCTTGATTCTCTCAGAAACCACCATAAGTGGATAGTTGTTTTTCCTGCTTTTGACCTCACACACACACACGATAATAATAGATGTTAACACAAACTATATCTTTTTTGTAGTTGTCCAAACCTCAGAAAGTGTTGATCCCAGAGCGTTATGTGGATTCAGAGCCTGAGGAGCCGCTCAGTCCTCAGGAGGTGGAGGAGCGTCATCGTAAGGTGGAGCGCATCAAGAGCATCCTGGCTAAATCCAGGTAAATTAAGGAGAAGTATTAGTATATTAATAGTCCTAGCATTAGTTTAAATGTCAAATAGGACTATATTTCTCTTTGCAATGTGTGTGACTGACTTAAAACTAAGTTTAAATGACAGAAAAACTTTAGATTTAAGATTTTAGCCCTGCGTGGTACAGTATCCTCCTCTGCAGTATCATATTAATCACCAATCTTGTGTCTGTGTGCGTGCTGTAGCGTGCAGAACCTGGCGCCGACCATCTCCGTGGACAAGCCAGAGGTGGGCCTGGTGGCTCTGGACTCGGCTCTGCAGGAGCAGGAGAGGATCATCACCATGTCCTACGCGCTCGCCTCCGAAGCTTCTCTCAAGAGCAAACTAGTGGCAGGTCGGTTGTTCATATCGTTTTGAATCATCTTTTTGTTCATGTCAGGCTGTCGGTTGCTGTTGGCGATACATCTTTGCTTTGTAAAAGAGTGTAAAAATCATTATTCCACTGAAACACTTACATAAATAATTACTGTATCTGCCAAAAAGAAAAAAGAAAAAAAAAAAACGGGGAGAAGAAGAAGAAGAAAAGCTCGCAGTGCTGACAGTTTCAGTAAAAATTCTCCTGGCATCAGATTGACATCTTCTGATTGAAGAAGGGATAAAGAGAGGGAAGCAGTCTTTCAAGAAAGCTGGATTGATGGAGTGGAGATGAGAAGGGTGTAAGGTGTAAAGTCAGGCAATAAGGCAGTTCATTTCCTAATAACTGAACATTATTCCTTATTAGGAGCTCAGATAGTCTCTAATTGCAATCCGTGTAGAATCTTTCAGACAGGGGAGGAATCGCTTGATGAGGCCATTTTGTGTGCTGATCAATGACCCAACTCTACTCTCCTTCTGCATACCATCGCTGCTGCTTTGAACGTAGCTCTGAACCTGCATAAAAGCCACTGCACTCACTTTTCATCTCTTTCATACTCTACAGCAGGCAGGCAAGTTCATTTTCACTGTAGCTGCAGCAGATTGTCAGTCTGTCTGCCTCACACACACATGCACGCACGCACACATACTATCTGTCACACACAGTAACACTCAAGCTGTCAGTGTGTGTGGAAGCTTAATATGCACAGTGAGGCAAAGTCAACAATTATAACATTATTTCTAGCATAGAGAAATGTCAGAGAATATAACTGGTGGCATCTTGTCAGCGGAGACTGAATCAATGACTTTCTCTGCCTTTGGTGTTAGAGGAAGGTGCTCGCTGCTGCTGCTGGTGCACTTTCAAATCCCTGAATTAAAAGAAAGAGACTCTTTTTTCACTGTATTATGCATCTGGCATAAAAGCAGGAATATTCAGCGCCACAATTAAGTGCGGTATGTATATTTAAAAAAAGGTGTTACCTATTCTGTTCAAATACTCTGGTACTTTTTAATTAGTTATTGGTTATAATATTTAGTGAAAAGATTCTTTAATTTTCTTTTGGAAAAATGATTTTCAAAACTTCCTGCTGTGGTGCCTCTTTAACTATGAATTGCTTTTTGTTCCCTTTTAAGCCAATGAAATGCTCAGATGATGAAAGATCAAACAAACACACGCACACTGTACAGACCACAATAAGCCTCAATCGCTTGTCGGTCAAGGAGATATTTACCATCCTAATGACTTCTTTCTTCTTTCCAAATGTTTTCCTGATTGAGATTAAATTTCTGTGAAATCATGTTGATTTTACGTCAAATCAGCATAAAACACCAGAAACCTGATGAAAACAAAAGTTCATAAAGATGCTGCTGATGAAGATCTTCTCTCTGTCCACATTCATGGGTCTATTTATGTTCCCGAGTCGGGGCGGGGCACTTTTATCGATAGAAAGGTCAAATTGTTTTTCAAGAAAAAAAAAACACCAAACTGTTGCTAGTTCAACATCTTGTGTATTTTATTTGTTGTACCTGATGGTAAACTTAATATTTCTGTGTTTTGAACTAGACGGTCAAGTTTCCATCTCTGGCCCTGGCATTCTCACTATTTTCTAATATTCTGTAGGTTGGTTTATCATACACCCATAAAGTTGGAATAAAATATTTTTTCCTCTTCTCATGAAATGATTGTGACAATGTGATTTATATAGATAAAGTGTATATGTTAATTGATCAATCTCTTCTAAACATATCACTGTGAAATTAAACCACAACTAACCTTCGTAACAGGAATAAAAAGAGGATTGTGTCTGAAAACTAAAAACTAAAATTCCAACTTTATGGACAACAGTGTATATAGAGAAAATTAAATTAATTTGGTTTTGAAGATAACATTTGTTGAAAAAAGTGGAAAGTTTTCACAATTTCTTAAGCAATGCAACTGAAATGATCAGCTGGTTAATCAACTTAACAGTTAATTGATTATGGTAGCTCTACTTTATAACATGATAGCTGCCCTTTTGATACACTTTAATAATGCTGCAGATCACTGAGCATCTTAATGTGCCAGGTATGTTCTCATATGAACAAAAAAAATCCCAACTAGTTACTGTAGTTCAACTAGAAAAAAGTGACTTTTAGAGTGATTATACAAAGATATTAGGTGTGCAGTTCGTTGTCCACTCAGTGTCATAACAGGAAATGTAAAAGAGCTTCATCACTCTCATACTTCATGTCTCCGTCCATGAAAACACAAAGTTGCTCTCGTCCAGTTCCAGCCTTCAAACGGTCCCGCAGCCGACCACTTGTCTAACAACCGATGTCCTTCTCTCCCTCTCTCTCTCTCTTTTCCCCTCTTTCCTCTCCTCATAGTTCCTCCACAGGCTAACGTCCCCGCTCCTCCTCCCCCTCCCCCTCTTCCGCCTCCTCCTCCACCTCCTCCACCTCCTCCTCCTCCTCCTCTTCCTCCTGCTGTATCATCTCCTCCTGCTGAATCATCTCCTCCTGTATCATCTCCTCCTGTCTCTCTGGCGCCTCCCTCTCCTCTAAGCAACGGAATTCACTACACGTTTGTCTAATCTCAGACACAAAGTAAGGCCTAACTGCATGTGTTGGGTTTTTTTTCTGTTGTTTTTTTTTTTGGTGCTAATGTTTTCGAGGCTGCACTAATTCTTTCTAACAAGGGGCTTCTGTGTGCTTTGCACCTCACTCAATGCTTTACTGCTCTGTTGTGATTGTAGGAAACACATCTTGTCTGGGTTAGGGAAGCCCTGCCTCTGCTCCCATTATAATCAAAACAAACATCTGCAGGCAGTCCGCTCATCCCACTGTGATAATTGTGTGTAAATTGTTTTTTTTTTCTACTTCTTCCTTTTTTGTACCACTGCCAAAATATTTATGGCTGGTTGAGGAAAGAAAAGGCTGAAAGGAACATGACTGTTTGTAGCATTGTGTATAATTAACAAAAGAGACACCTTTTGATTTAGCACCTTGACAGTTCAGTAGTCAGCACAGCTGCATTCCTCGGCACCAATTAGCTCCCCATCTGTAGCCTGGCAGCGCTAAGACAGAAGAGAGAAAGAAGAAAAAAACAGTAGATATCAGTGTTGTTACTGTAAACGCAGAGAGAAGGCTTCTGTCGTCTTATTGCCTTATTAAAAAGAAAAAAAAAATCTTCCATCCATCGACCAGCACTGACAAATATTTGATTAATACATTTTATCTTTGAATTTTAAGTGGTTTTGAGTTACATGGTGATTCGTCCCTCCTTGAAGTAATGGGTCTGAAATAAAGAACTGGATGGAGATTTTATTTTCAAGATATTATGTAGAAAGTAACACACTTATATGTGTATATGGAGTGCCTGGATGTTGATTAAGTATCTACAAAGGTGTATCTAACCATTGACCTTTTACCATAATGCATGTTGCAAGAAGTGAAAGCATGAGTTCCTCTTGTCAGCCTGGCATGATGTGGATCTGTTATTCCCTCCTGTATGAGGAATCTTTATTCCTTGTGTGACTGCATGCATCTATTGTTGTTCTGTGTGTGATACTTATTTTGCCCAAACTTTTTGTTTGTTTGTTTGTTTTTCCCCTCTTTTAGCTCTCTCAGCTCATGTTCAGGTCTGCTGTTAGAGGTGGGCTGTGATGTGTAGTATTCGGTTTGTAAAAAAAGTTGCTCTGCCACTTTGGCAGCTTTGTGATTTGATCATGACATTCAGGATCTACTAATTGGATTCACTTCCAGTGTAAAAAAAAAAGTGTTACTGTGCTGTGTCTGTAGACTGAGGAGCTGTAACAGTGATGCACTGTAGAGGATACAGTTGTTCTGTGTTTGCGCGTTCTTATATTTATTCATTATATGAGTTTCACATCTGTGTGGCAGCTGTTTTTGCCTCACATGTTATAATATCCTTAATGATTGTCCTCCAGTGTCTCTTTTAGTAATGTGCATATTATCATAATTGGTAGGCAGCTAAGTTTAAGGCACAGGCTTATTTGACTAATACATTCTTGATGTCGAGGAAATAATTATTCGGTTCATTTTAGAGTTTAAGAGCAAAAAATAGCACAGAGAAAGGCCTGGAGTGGGGTTTTTTTAGGGGTTTTGAGGCTCCAAAAACAAAAGAGGTATTACCTAATGTTGATTACTCCTGCTGTCTTCTTCTCTGACATTTACTGTGTTTGTACTTACTTTGTTCTTCTCTCTTATCGCCTCAGCTCAAGCTATTTCTGGACACTGAGGTGCTATCCCCACAATGACAACAACAAACACCTGGATTCTTGCAAGAAAAAGGAGGATTTTGTTTGATTATTTTGGACAGTCACACCTTTCCATACGGCAGTAGAAGAACTATAGTAAACATTCACAAACAAGACAAAACATCTCCGAGGTTCACGCAGCACCGACTCCTCCGAGTGTTTCTCGCTGCTGACGGCAACGTTCCTGAGGAAAACACAGGAAGACGCTGCCGTGCTTATTAACTGAGTGTCTAACTAATGTTAATCTCATAGTAATAAAAGAAATGATTTTCTACATGTTATTGCACTTTGAATTGTACACTGTATCATGTTTTCAAGGTGTGGCTGACTTGCTTTTACTTGCAGTGTGATCTCAACTCAGAACATTTATGAGGTTTTTGTTTGTCTGTCTGTTTTTGTTTTGTTTTGTTTTTGTTTTTTCAGGTACAACATGTTATATACAGGAGGTACTAAATGTGTCATGATGGTAGTATTTTTATCAGATATTATTCTTACACCAAACCACATGAAATATCATATGTATGTACCTGTAGCACTGCCAGTCTCCTTTTAGCTTGCCAAAATGAATTTTATTTTTGCTTACATCAGGATGAAAATAACCTTTAACATATTTTCTGTGCGACTGAGGGAAGGTTGCACAAAGGAAATTTATAAAAATGTGAATATTAAAGATATTAACACAATTCCTGGTTCATCACATATGTATTTATTCCCTCTGTTTTATGTCAAATTCATATTTCCATTTATCCTCCATAAAAGAGAATCCGACAAATGTAAACTGTTGCAAATGAGATGAAAAGTTTATTAACAGAACTTGACTAAATAATCTCTCAAACTCTGAGCAGTAAAGACAAGTTCCCTGGTCTTCGCTGCAGCAGAAGTTGTGTAGTGTAGCACAAATTCCACATTTGTCTTGTACTTCTCCAGCTGTCGACTTGTCGGGATTTGGTAATGAATACAAATGTAGTTCGAACTGTCTAAAGCCAATCTATAAATTTAGGTTTTATTATTCTTTCTCTGATTGAAATATTAGACTAAGAGATTTTACTGACATAATTAACTTTTAAACCCAAAAGAACCTCTTTGTTCTTTATTATATTTCACTGGTGTATTTATTGACCGTATCTTTATTCTAATCATGTACAAAGGAAAAGTACAAAATGTGCACTCATCATAGCTCTGAGATTCTCTTTGAACCTCCACATTGATTGCCGTGACCTATTAAACTTCATTCTATTATTTGAAAAAGGAACCAAACTATGGCATGCTCAAAGGAGGTGAAGTTTCAATACAAAAAAAGAGAGGCTTCTTGAAATGTTTCTCAAGTTCAAAGCTTTTTCTATCTCAAAAGAGCATTTTTAATTCCGTGTATTTTCACCCAAGAAGGTGGATACTAATAACTCTGGATTCTGAAGTACAGAATTCATATCTTTAAATCATGAACTATGCCTCCATTGCAATTGTAAAAGAAACCTCAAAGAACATCTGAGTCAGAGAGAAAAGAATCTGGACAATATGTTTTTTAAAAGAGAGTGCGACGGCGCTGTTAGAACTATAATAAACCTTAAGAGTTTTCAACACCGGTGTTTATTTTATTAAATTTATCACGGACTCCCTGGTCCCGGTACAAACGCAGACCGCCGGATGTGAAACAGCTCCCCTCGCCCTCCTCGGCTGTTGTGTTGCGGCTCCCTCCCAAGTGACATCTTTATCTTTAATTGGAGAGTAATTACTTTCACTCGTCTGCATCGGGGTGTGCTTTGAAAACACCTGAGAGAGAAAGAAGGATGCACCTCCCTCAGCAGCAGCAGCAGCAGCAGCAGCAGCAGCAGCAGCAGCATCCTCGATGCCTCCCCGTATCTCCTCCAGGATCTGGGGTGGGGGGGCCCACAGCGCCTGCTGGCCCTGGTGGCTAGAAGACCCATCACATCCTCTGTTCTGCTTATTTTGCAATAAAAATGGGATGTTTTTCCCTCCTCCTGCAAAAATTCACCCAAGACCCTCCACTGAGGATTGTGGCATTTCCATGTATTGACGTTTGGCTGGTGGTTCATATACATTTGTTATTCTATGCTCTGGACTTCAAAGAGAATGAAAGAGGGCCTATTATGCTAATTGGGTCCTGTTCTGTTAAACGCAATCAAGGCCTCCCGCATTAATCCTTTACTAAATACTTACTGGCTGTAGAGATGCTTTTTCAGATGCAAACAGACTACGACACACTTCTGCTTATTTTCCTGACAGGGATGTAGTTTCTTACACAAGTCATAAATAAGTAGCAGTAAATAAAATGTCTCACTTGGAATTAGAGAAAGTAAAACAGCTCCATGTCAGTCTTTTTAGTGAGCTCAGAGTGACATTGATTAGACTGAGGCTTTGACTTTTCTTGTGTTTTTTTCTTTCTTTCTCTTTTCTTTTTTTTTTGCCAGGTTGAAAGGAAGAGCCTATGGAGACCTCACTGAGGAGTCTGACCTTGTTCTCAGGTCCACATTGTTCACTACACTGCACCCTGCGTTTGTAACATATTCACAGTTTTTCCCCTGACAGGAGCAGGAGAAAGGAGAAACCCTGCACTGATTCCCAGTTATGCCTATTTCCATCACATAAATATGATTGTTACTCGCAGTAAATGTCTGAGGATTTAGACTACAGTGGAAACACAGCCGGCGCCTCCTTTTTGCACACAGTGGGAATCCGGATTGTAGTCCAATTGTACAAATACAAAACCAAGGAAGCCGATGCAATAGGTGCTTTGATATCCAAAATAGTATTTTATGCTGTTTTATCATTTTCAAGCTCCACATACGCTACATTTTCTAATATGTAAGAAATGGTGATTTGTTGAATAATTGAAGAGTTAGGAATCACTGAATATTCCTCCCAACGTGCGTCGTGCATGCTATAAAAAGAATAGAGGGAAAGCTGAATTACAGTCACGCTGCACCACACTGACCTAACTATTGGCAGAAATTAAAACAACAATATCTTCTGTGAATCGTTTTTTTTTTCTTCTTCAAAGCGATTGTGTTTAAGTTTTAAAGCTGTGGTTTCATTGGGGAGACGATACAAATGTAATAATAATAAACATTGAATAATAGCTTTATCAGCTTAATATATTAAACAGTGAGAGAACACAATTCCTCCAACATGAATGATTAAGTGTGTGTTGAGACGGCGCTGTGTTGCATTAAACAATGAAATCATCTCATGTTCCTTAAACGGCAGGCTTTTTACAATACCTACAGTGAATTGGGCTTTTTGTACATAAAAGCAATTGCTTTGTAAATGAACCAAATGCCCCTGGGCATCCTCTTTAATCTCCATGCACACATACACACTGAGCTAAGTGAAATTTACAACATTCAATGAGGCCAATGAAAAGGATGTGAACGTACCTTCAGGTCCATGCAGAGTGCAATGCAGTGGTAACAAATTAGTCTTTTTTTTTTATGGATAATGAATTAGAGAAAATGAACATACATATTAATAAATGGAAGGAAGTGCCATTCAAGTCACTGTTTTTCTCAAATGCATAAAAACACAGGTTATTTATTGATGACGTTTCTTAAAGGGAAGAGAAGTTTTCACGTGATTCCTGATCAGGCTATACAATCAATAAAGTGCAGGTTATGTATCTAAACATAGGCTACATTACATATAGGCTGTTGTCATATATTACACATATGTGAGTACAACAGGGTTTGATATTTGTAGTATTGTTGGCACAGTAGATGTGATGGTGTCCCTGATAACTATATAATTAGAACTGGCATGTTGCACTCCTTATTTCAACATGATTAATCAGTGGTTCTCTGTTAACTTGAAAGGAAATATTAGATCCTGACTAAACTTTGATGAAATCCAGAGTTACAAGTCGGAGATTTGGGTCAACTAATGAGAACAGAGCGTCCCACTTTGCAAGTCCAATTGGGAGAGAGAGATGATTTGCATGTATGCAAATAGTGTTTGAGTTAATTGCATAACTTGGTTTTCAATAATGACTAAGTAGTGTTGTTGTTTTTTATATACATATATATATTCATCTGTTTATATGTTTTTATTTTGTTTTGGTGTTGTTGTTGTTTTTAGGAAGTTTTTTTTTTTATTAACATCTCTGGACCATGTGAGACATTCAGGATCCTTTCCTCATTTCTTCATACAGCGTTTTTGAGATTTAGACATTTAGCTGCAGAGCTCACAGCGCAGATCCAGGACAGTTGCATCTATGTGTTTACAAAGCAGCATGGCCTGTATTCAGAGACCACACATTTAAAATACAGATGTACAACATCTGCTCTGCGCTTTTTTTTCCTTCTCAAGTCACTGAACTGAGCTGCCTGCCTGTTCTTCTCCTCACATCCTCCGTCGCCTCTTAAGGCTACACTCAGCTTCACTATGTCCATCACTAGATGAACATTTTCATTTTTGTATAAGAGTGAAAAAAACAAAGGTGAGTCTCCTTTGAATAAATGAATAAAAAATCCATCAGCTTTAATAACAATTGATTATGTGATTATGCCTATGCACCAATTCACTGTATGTGAGGATTATCATTTATATTCATAGCAGCAGCTTTACAAATCTTTATAAATGTATTTTAAATTACTGAATGTGTGAGTATGACTGCAACCAAAAAATATATATTATCTGATAACAAAGACACATCACTTAACTCTGATCACCTGTTTACAGCTTCATCGTAGCGTGTAACAAATGTTTATTAATGATATGTGCTGCTGCTTATAAAAGCTAAATAAGAGGTTTTAGAATAAAATGTTTCTGTGCTCCAGGTCCTGACTCATGTTAACCTGAGGTGGTTTCATGTCACACGCAGAGGTTTTTAAAGTAGAACTTTCATAATCTTCCTCGTTTATAATGCAGATAAGTATGAGTCCTCATTGAGAATACTAATCACCGAGGTCCTAAGAAGCATGAATCAGCTGCACACCTTTGAAACCTGCTCTGTCTGCACTGTAATCAAAGCTGAAGCTGCCCCCCCCCCCAACACACACACACATACACATGCCCCACAATCCACCACCAACCCACCCACCCACCCACCCCTCCTCGTCTTCACTCATCCTCACTCACTGACTGAATGGTGTTCTCTAATTAACCATGCAGAACAGGAGAAGAACACATGTTAATTTAATGTAACAAAAATGTTGATTTTCATGCACTCTCCTTTTCAAATATTTATGGGCTAGACTTGAATTTGAAGATGCATCAAAGACTCACAGGGTATGCAAATGTGCCTGCCTTATACCCCCAACAAGTTGGACTGTCTTTTACTCTTCACGCAGGCTTCATGCATCTGAGCTATAAAGAGGAAGCCATTACAGTCACCTCTGTAAAAATAGTAGCCTATATTTGTGTTTTGAGAACTATCCAGCAGCACCGGCTGGCACCTGCTCAGCTGCAGCAGCCATAAGTCATCTTCAATCAAGCTGGGCAGTGAATGAAGCCAGAATCATGACTCATGTCTTTTTGCAGCTTTTCTTGTTCTGATATGCAGATCAGATTGTGATTTTGAAAGCAGTAATAAATGTAGTGCAAAAGGAGAAAATATGAAGCACATGAGAAGAAGGGTGATGTTGATTATTTTTCTTACAATGAGCCTGTATCAAAGAGTCACATAAACAATATAAAGTTGACGTATAAGAAGAAACAGGAAACTGTGACTCTAATCCTGTTTTTTTTTGTCTCAATCACTACACACATACTATCCGCGCGCGTTTCCCGCAGTGTCCGAAAGGTGGCGCATGAGACACGTCAAAGAGGCGCGTGAGTGCGGGTGGTGAAGGAGAAGTCCGCTCCTGCGTGAGGCCACACTCACAGCAGACATCACACATGACTTCAGCATGCAGGGCTCTGACAAACGTGCTGTTAGACTGTTACAGGATTGTTTATAATTTCACCTCATAAAGCTGTTTTCACCGCGTCTCACGCTCTTTCTGTCGGAGGAAGGTGTCACATTCCTCCAGCGGTGAATCTCAGGAGGCGATCAAGTGCAAACTACAGAAAAAAAAGTTTCTTTCCTAAAGGTAAGGTCCTTTCTTTCTTTCTTTCTTTCTTTCTTTCTTTCTTTCTTTCTTTCTTTCTTTCTTTCTTTCTTTCTTTCTTTCTTTCTTTCTTTCTTTCTTGTGTCATTTATTCTCTTTCACACTGTAGCTAAAATAAGAAAAACAAGGGAGACTTTTAAACTTAGACCAAACAGTGACAGCTCGTGTGTGCGCGCACAGCGGGCACGCGCCTCCTCTTTTGGAGACGTGGAGCCGTGCGTTTTTTTTGTTGTTGTTGTTTTGTGTTTTTGTTTCTGTTTCTTTCTTTTTTTTACTTAATCTTGAACAAAAAAACTAAGACAAAGTGAAGAATACGAGGCTCTGAGCTGATGCGATGTTGTGGATGAGTTTATGGCCACTTCTCCATCTCTCTCCCTCCCTCTCTCTCTGTCTCTCTCTCTCTCTCTGCCTCTCCTCCCTCGTTCAGCTCTCTGTGACTGTGCAGTTAACAATCTGAATTTCCTGCTGCTGTCTTGTCTCTTTGTAAGTAACTTTCTTATTTGTCTCGTGTGGCACTTGCTGCTGTGTTGTTGTCATACTGCTGACGTGCTGACTGATGGACTGACAGTGTTGGCTGATGTGATGTGATGTAGGCCTATGTGTATGTGCGCGTGTGTGTATGTATGTGTGCGTGAGTGTGTGTGAGAGAGAGTAGTGTGTGTATGTGGAGCTCTCTTCTTCTCTGTTTGTGTCACAAAACGCTGCTGTTGATTTGTGGATGACAACTTTTCCGTCTGTTCCCTCGCTCAGTGTTTCGGTCGCTCTCTCCTGATCTGCGCTCGGCGGCTCTGCAGGAATTTTCTTTTGTGTGTTTGACATGTGCTGGGCCTCCTCGAGCTCAGCTGATCATTTAAAACATATGCTCGTGCTGTAGCACAGAGAAGAGTGTCGTTGTAAAAAGCTCCTGTTTTGGCAAGTGAACGCAACCTGTGGGTTCAGACCTTTGATTTCAGCTCAGATGCCGAAACAGGCTTTTCTTTCTTTCTTTCTTTCTTTCTTTCTTTCTTTCTTTCTTTCTTTCTTTCTTTCTTTCTTTCTTTCTTTCTTTCTTTCTCTTATATTTCTTGTACAACAAAATGTAGGATTTATTTAAATTAACGTGTGTCATTTGTATCGTATATTTATTACCTGCGTAAACGTTAAATCAGTGATGCATAATGAGGATTATTTCAATTACAGCCTGAGAATAAGAATTCTAATGCAGAATTTATAAGAAATAAATGTATCAGTGTGTGAAAATTTTGGGTTAAACGTGATGCTGGGAAATAACGTTTTCTCTCCTGTCATTATTTAAAACAATTACAGACTCAACATTTTTATTTCTAAAACAGCTCTGATGATCTAAATTGTCTGATGACGCAGAAAGACGAGTCTTTTATTTCTGGTTTATTCTGTAAATGCAATGATTTATTAATAGTAATAATAATATCAATAATAATAATAATTTGTAATAATAGAGCGTGAAAACTGGATAACAGGATAATAATAAAAAACGCTTTGCACGCGAGAAGAGTTTTATAGGATAATGTATCAAAAAATTATTATTTGACCATGAAATTTTGCAAAGAGCAGCTGAAGATCAGCGGAGGGTGTGCACATCTCAATTTCTTCTTTCTTTTCAGATGAGAAAAGCTAACAAAAAAAGGGAGAGTTTGAAAAAAAAAAAAGAGTCACAGGTCTGATTTGTGATGCTGATTGAATAATAAACCAAACTGAACTGAACTGGTCCCTGAACTCCACAGCAGCTCCTCACAGTGTTTCTCTCACCTGCTTTCATCATCTCCATCAGCTGAATAACTGAGTTTTTATTTTTTATTTTTTATTTTTATCTTCCTCTTAACAAACGGTGAATGTGAAACACTCTCATCGAGACTGGGTGGATCTCTTTATATCAAATTAGATTAAATAAAAAAAAGAAGGTGCCATTAAAGTAAAAGTGCAGCGGCTCTAAAAGGGGGGAGAGAAGTCGGCCTTAACTTTTGCAGCCGCTGTGCAGCCGAAAGTGATGTTCATTTAAGTATAAGCTTATTAAAGTGACTAAACTGCGGCCAGTAACAACCGTCCTCCCTGACTCCACTTTTATTTCACCACAAATCTCTCTCTCTCTCTCTCTCTCTCTCTCTCCCTCCCTCTTTCTCTCTCGCTCTCTCTCTCTCTCGCATCTCTTGTCTGGGAGGGGAGGAGGAGGAGGAGGATGGGGGAGGAGGGAGGGGGCGAGGGGGAGTCCTGCCTCTTTGCCTTCCTCAGATCAATGCCCTGGCCACTCACTTTCTGATGTTGCACGACGGGAAATGCTTTGAATACTTGCGACATGGCTGCGCGCATTGATTGCCAAGATTGACGGCAGCTCTACCATCGTCTTCTCTTGTCTGCGTGTGTGTGCGAGAGAGAAAGAGAGTCAAAGAGAGAGAGAGAGTGTGTGAGAGAGATAAAGAACAGGTAGGCGAACAACAAAAGGCACTTGTAGTTTTGGACAGCTGAACTTCACGGGACCCCCCACCCCACCCCCCTCTCCAGTCCTCATACAGCCGCGTGTGAGTAGACTCAAGTTTTCACTCAGCAGATTAGAGACCACAGAGCGTTTTCTACTAAGTCGAGCTGACTCTTCTCTTCACGCACGGGGAACGGACGCACGCTTGTCTTCTGCACGGCTCGGACCATCAAGGTAAACAACACGCCTAATAGCTGCTTCTCCATGTTCTTGTTCCTGACATTTCAACCTTGTGTTGTGTTGTGTTTTTTTTATTTTATTTTATTTTATCGCAAACACTCAAATGTTCCGGCACCGCGCGCGCGTTTTCTTTTTCTACTTTTTCCTCCTCCTCCACCCTCCTCCTCCCTCTAGTTTCGCCGTAAAACTGTTGTAGAAAGTGATTCGTGTGTAAAAAGCTCAGACTGGTCCGCGCACTTTGCATCGGGGGGAGTGACTGTCAAACTTTAATCATTGCGATTATTTGATGCGTCGCTTTCACCAAAACAAGCAGCAGCAGCAGCAGCGGCAGCGGAGAGCGGCGGCGCGTCAGCAGCTCGGAGCAGCGGAGAGAGAGACGCTCGGATTCAGTTCGGGATCAACACATGAGCGCAGAGAGCGGCTCCACTGCAACTTTAGATCACGACTAAACTCCGCCACAATCCGGAGCACCGGCGGCGGCGGCGGCGGCAGCAGCAGCGGGCTGGAGGTTTGAAATCATCTGTTTCTGTCTTTGTTTATTTACAGCAGCGTGAAGCCCGTGAGCGCGGACTCGGGCAGGTCGCTGCAGCGGTGGAGACCGAGTCGCTGTCACACAAACATCTTCACTTAAAAAAAAACACACACCGAGAAACACTCACTCTCCCCCGGAGCTGTTATTGTCGGGTTAGATGTTGACACAGCCTCCGCGTCCGTGTTTACATGTCTCCTATAACTTTGTTCTGTTGCTGCTGCTGCTGCTGCTCGGTGGCAGTTTCACTTCTGTCCACAGAGCGGTACCATTCATTGACAATGACGCGCGTCCTGGTAGGTTTCCTGTCTCTGCATGTGCGGGGACAAGTTTATGTGAAGCTTTCGCTCGTGTCTCGTTCTCCACTTCTACATTTCACAGCTTCCTCGGCTTCTGGTCCGACTCCTGCAGAGTTTACTATCTGATTTTTTTTTTTTTTAGTTTTATATCTCAACTTCTCTCTGTCAGACACGCGGAGTTTGTGGCCCCCGCGTGCAGCCCTGGGAATTTGCTCTTCTCTAACTTTCTCGGGGAGGTCAGGGGTATTGACCTCTAAAGAATGCATAAGCCATAAATTAAATTCAACAATTGCGAGGCTTGTCCATTTAGAGGAGATGCACTTGAACAGACACTTTTTTCCATTTAAGCCGAAATCTGTGCAGCTCGTCGTTTCCCGGACTAGAACACACACACAACTTGTGAAAAGTGTAAACGTGTTTATTAATGATTGCTTTGCTGCCTTTTTGTGCGCTCCGGCTGCGACACAATTCCTCAAAATAACCATCAGGCCTTTAAACACAATAATTATCCTGTAGATATTTTTTTCCCCACAGCAAACTATAAACATTAACCACTTTTTATTATTATTAAATCAATCACTTTACTTTTTTTTTATTAGTCTGAACACTGTCCTTTAGGAAATATAAAAGCTCAATTTAAACATTTATTCTCCGTGTTTATCCTTAATTTGAGAAGTTGAATGTGAGAGAGAAACACAGATAGAGGCTGCGGAGGAGTTCAACATCATTTTAACACGTTTTCCCCAAAATTTAGACAAGAAAACGAGTGTATTGAGTTCAAACAGCTGCACGAGGCACGAGGAGGTTTCACTGAGAAACGCTGTCAACTGGTTCAAACCTTCTTAAAAACACTGCCGCTCTGGTTTTTATCAAACCACTATCTGCGTTTTTCTTTCCTCCCCTTTTCTGTTTTCGGACCTTGTCAGAAAACACACCTGTGGCTAATTAATGAAAACCTCATTATTACCTCGCGCGCTCCTCTCTCTCTGCTTCCCAAACAGAGACACAATCCTGGTTAATTCTCTGGACAGAAAAAAAACAACCACAGCTAAACATGTGTGGACGTTTTAAGTTTTTAAAATTTATTATGATGATTATTATTTTTTATTATTATGATGCTTGTGCCATTGAGTAATGGAGCAGTTGCTACAGGCAGCGCAGGTCTCCTCATAAGGTAAGGCGGTCCTGGAGACCAAATGCACGCCTAAATGGCACATTTATAATTAGACTGCCCATTCAGCACATTGTCCCGATTGCTATACAGGGACACTCGGCTCTGTCTCTATAAGAGTTTGTCTCTGACGGCTTGTGCAGCTCAGCGTGTCGCTCAGCAAAAAGAGCGAGAGGAGGAAAAGAGTGAAAAGCGGCATTAGAGCCCTTTGATGGGAGGGAACCGCACTTGGCTCCTATTTAACATCTCTCACTTATTTTTGCACAGGGGGAACCACCGGCATCTTAATTAATCGCCATTCCCCAAATTTACTTTGAACACTTCTTTGTGATTGTTACACACAACTTCAATGTGCATTTCAATACGTGAAGGGATCTTGTGTGTTAATATCTTCTTTTCTTTCCTTTTCTTCTTCTTTTTGGCTGTACATTATTCCTGTTGTTTTTTATTACGAGCTCTTGTTTCGCTGTAATTGCATCTGATTTCAAACATTAATTAAAAACTATTTGTTGGTGCCTCGTGCCTTCACCGAGTGCAAGGCAATAATATCAGATTTATCAGTTTCTTGCTGACTGGCCTTCACATTCTCTGTATTTTCAAGGACTAATCTGGCTGGGTCTCGGGGTGACTTGAGCTTTCTGTGTGTGTGTGTGTGTGAGTGAGAGAAGAGAGAGAGAGAGAGAGAGAGGGAGAGAGAGAGAGACTGAGAAAGGCAGCATTTCCCACCTGGGCTCAGCGTTAAGATTTAGACTCTGACGCTGATGTGCCTGTAAGTTCAAAGATTTTAGGACTTTCATTTTTGGCATGAGGCGAGAAGCCACCCTGCTCACTGGTCTGCAGCTCTCTGCTGTCTGTCTGTCTGTCTGTTCAAGTCCAATATCTCTCCTGTTGCAACTCTGCTGCTGAGAATCGTTTTCTTTTCCATCCCTCCCTTATTATTATTATTATTACACTGTGATTTTTCTATTTGTTGTGCTGAGCAGAAGTGAAACATTGTGAATGAACCATTTTTTACACATTTTAGACAATCTGAATTTACCTGTACTTCCACTGTAGTTGGACTGTCCTCATCCACAGGTAGGGTTTGTTTATACTGAGCTCTTGTGCCAGCAATTAGTGGGATCAAAGAAAAAGGAGAGGCGAGAAAAAGGGGAGAGAGGGAGAGAGAGAGAGAAGAAGGGAGGTAGGGAGGGAGGGAGTGGAAGGGGAAGGGCTGGAGACAGAAATGAGCTTTATATGATGTTTGATTATTTTTCTATATCCCCCTCCACATATGTGCACATTCATCACTGACGGTGCTTCTGGTTGATGCCACGCAGAGGTTTGAATCTGGTGATGTGAAGTTTTTAAGCAAACGTTGTTTACTGAGGATTTTTACGACAAGTTTGACTCAAGTCATGAGGGGGAAAAAAACGCCAGAGTACCTGCATCATTGATGGATCTTGTGTATTAGGCATCGAAAAGTGTTATTTTATTACACTGCTTAAAAAAAAAAAGAAAAATGGGTGTGTGTTATCTTTAAGCCACACGTTGATGCAAATGAAAGTGCTGGTTCGTGTATAGGTTTCATTTTACGGCCTTGCTCTTCTGCTAACAGTTTCACTCGGGGTGGATCCTCCCTGCAGGGAATAACAGGATTCTTTAATGATATTACATCCAAATCCAACTCATGATAAGCTGATTTCACAGTTGGATTGGGGAGAAAAAATCTTATATTAACATAATTTTTTGCAACAGGGACATGAATAATAGTGACGTGATGTCATTTGCAGGTAACGACCAGCACTGATTATACGTGTGGATTATTTCAGATAAGGTCAGAGAGTCAAGAAACCGGCACCGGGCTCCTCCAGTCTTGATATTTTAAGGTCTTAGGTGTGAAAGCGACACTGTTTTATTACTCTAGTGTGTGTGCATGTATGCCTTTAGCATGAGTGCATGCATGACTGACACTGTGCTTGCTTCCCTCTTGACACGGATAAACGCCGCAGCTGATTTTTGATTTGAAATGTCTCTGTCTCACCAAGCAGGCGTCAGAAAGACCAAACAACCGAGACCTTTTTACACATCGTATTATGTTTCCATATATACTGTGCTGTGCAGAAAGACAGCTATTATGTTCCAGGTGACAGCACGCTGCAGGGATGAGGGCAGGGAGAGTGTGTGTGTGTGTGAAGTGATGGGGGCTGTACAGGTATAGTCTCCATCTCTAGTGGTGGAGGTTGTGTGGCTAAGACCTGATGATAAACAAGATGAGAGGAGGTAAACAACAGCAGGCCTGGTAAAGGTAGAGGAGGGGGGCAACAGAAGGGTGGAGGACGGCAGGAGATAATAAATGTGGCAGCACATGTTGTGACATCTGTCTTTCTAAGTGTTATCTAATTTGCTGTGGAATATTTCAACAATGATCAAAACTGATGGGAATATGCCACAGCAGTGTGTGTGTTTGAAATCTGTTCCTTTCAACAAGAAGTTTGTGACAAGTTGAGATGTCACTTCTGTCGTGGTGCTTATTTTCTTTTATGGGACACAGTGGTTTGGTGTTGAACAGTATTATGTGTAATGAATGCCTGCAGTGACGGAGAACTCGCCGTTTCCCTTGTACACCCAAAGTGGCATTCTTTTTAAGGGTGGTGGTGTTTTTTTTTTTCTTCTTCTCTTCTTCTTTTTGCTTCATGGTTTACAGAAAGAAAAATGTACTTGCGCTCATACAGGAGGAACATTTTTCTCTCTGTGTGTGTGTCCGCACCATTGTCACTAACTAATGGACGAGAAAATCCTGATGAAATCAGAGCTGCGGCTGAGAGTCGTCAGGAGCAGACGGTGGGGGCATCACCTTCACCAAGTCACCGTTAAAGAGTTGAAAAGCGGATACAGAGCCAGACAGATTGATGGGAGACGGTGTAAAAACAGCAATGTAATGCAGCGCCTGTTTGAGAACGGCATCTCCAGCTTTTATATTTTGAATTTCATCCAGCTTTTGGCTGTTTAACTCGCCACAATGTGATTGAGTGATGTTTTTCCTTGAACACAGGTTGGCCTCATGTCAACTTGAGTACATGCAATTTTTATTTTATTTTTTATTCAGAAACAAATAGAGCACATTGTGTGCCAACTGAACATCAACCAGGGCAGAGGCCGTTTTTTTTTTCCTCTGCTCTATTAGGTCTCTGTGTCCCTCTGGCTGCTGTAAGTGAACAGTATTGCTAACATTAAAGGATTACAGATTTAAAAAAAAAAAAATTCTAAATATATGTATCTTCACAGGAACTGTATAATTGCACAAGTAACCTAAGTGGCCCATTTTGATCTGTATCATTCACTCTCCCACCAAATATGTTTTTCTCAAAATAATTGGACAATTTCTTTTAGTGCACACAGCATAGTTGTGCATAATTAACATAGACTTCAAAATGCAACAGTCCAGGCTATGGTAAGTAGCCTGTGTTGATTTTTTTTTTTTTTTTTAAATCACACATTAATATGTAGAATTAATTGGAGGGGCCTTGGTGGCCGCATGTTCCTGACACAGGTCTGGGACTGTAATCAGGTGCAGGAATTAGTCGGCCTCATTGTTTTTTATGAATCAGATGAAGATTTGTACAGTGAGCTGTGTGAAGATGGTTGCCTTTATTTCCATATCAAAGAGGCTGCACAGTGCAGCCGGGCAGTAATTAAAATGTGGTGGATTTTTGGAGCCCCTGCACATGTACACACACACTATGCACACACACACACACACAGGCATAGAGATACATACGCACAATGCTCACACTGCTCTCTCTCTCTCTCATACACACACAGCATATGGACCAAGGCTGCGAGCTGTCAGGTTGTGTGAAAAGAGTGCAGGTGGTTGAAAGTGAATTTTAAACAAACACTCATGTCGCTTCATGTTCCCTTTGCAGACATTTGGGTTCACAATCCAACGGCAGTTTAAGAAAACAGTTTTCTTCCCCTGTTTTTTTTTTTGTGTGTGGCAACCATTTTGTCAGCTTCAGTGTGAGAGAGTCGTACATTAATTATTATTATTTTTTTCACTTTGATTCAGTAACAGCTTTCACTCACTGCGGTCACACTAACCTTCCATTTTAGTCACAGGCTCACAGGGAAATGATGCTTATTCATCAGTCTATCAACTTTTCATACACACACACTCAGTCTATATATGCATGTGTGACCTTGCTGCAGAATGGTGGGATTATTAAAAACAAGAACGAGAAAGAGAAGCTGTGATCTTTCGCCCCGAGTGATTTGTGTGGTGCCCTACTAGAACTGGAGAAGCTCTGAAGACCCAAGATTGTGTCTTGTGAGTGAACAAGGGAAAAGAGATTAGTGTAATGTGGGCTTTAGCGCCGCTCGCACACAAAAGCATCGCAACAAGCCTTTCCTTGTGATCCCCGACATTGTGTTTGGATCAGCCCATCCCTCGGGCAAACCACTGCCTTGGAGGAAGTGTTAAAGGACTCTATGAAAATATCAGTTGAGCCACTGGGCAGCTGTGACGCTGGAAGTTTTCATGTAAATATAATGTGAAAGGGGACCTTAAAAGCCTCGCCCTCTAATAAGGGGAAAGCTGTGCAATTATGGCATGGAGCACAATTTGAATTTCTTATTTCTCATGAATAACCCTATTGCAAAAAAACAAACAAAAAAAAACCCTCTACTATTTCAACATTTTGGGGTTGAGTATGAGTCACAAAGTTGTAATCACTGACCTTTTGTGACTATAAAATATGATTGATCCAAGTGTGTGCACTCCATGGTCTTAGAGAAGACGGTGGTTGTTTTTGTGTCCAAGTTACGCAGGTCTCCGCTGTCTGTAAAAAGCTGAGCGATTAGACATTATCCAGTTGGTGGTGGAGGTTGACAGCCGGCTTGGTATGTGCCAGCTTGATCTGACATGGGATGTAAAATATGCTCCTCAGTTATGAGTACGCCAGCCAATCTGGCTTCTTTACTCTGCGGTCCAGCCTTTAGGATGCTGGGAGCCGACGTGTTGGCACATAACTGTTTTCAGATCAGACCGCCGACTTTGTTTCTGTGTGCATGTGTGTGCAAACTCTTGAGCGCTCTTTGAACACATGAAACTGCACGTTGTCCTCTTTAGCATGCGCCGAGGTGACACGGCGGCGATGAGCAACGCTGTCGTGATCCGTGATGCAGAGGGCTCGGGTCCAGAAACTTGGGATTCTTGAATCTGAATAATAAAGTGCGAGTCAAGTCGAAACACAATACTGAGGACATGACTTCATCAAGAAAGCCTCCATCATGTAATTACACAAATGCAAAAATGAGCCGAGACGCTACATCTTAGCATATTTACACTGATTTAAAATGCGAATCCAAACCTTCGTTAACTTGTTCCTTCCATGGTGATCTTTTTTGAAGAGGAGCCTCGACACCGAGATTCAAGTTGAGCAGATAGTGTGTGTCGTCCCTGTTGGATGGAAACAAACGCTCTGATCAACCACTTGCATCATGGAGCAGCTACTGTGACATCTAAAACAGGCGAGGAAGTTATGGAAAAGAAAAGACATATTGGGCCAGAAATCAGATTCCCAACAGTTTTTCCTGTGGAAAATGCTAATGTACGATGCCAAAAATAAATCAAAGTGACAAAGAGGGAGGGGAGGGGGAAGAGATGGAAAGGGTCTTGTGGCTAAAGTTCTGATGAAGTTAACCATAGCATCTCTTCTTGCCCAGGTCTTTTGTTTCCTCTCTGAATAATTCCTTTTTACACAGACTTGGATGTGTTACAAGGCTTTGCCCTTAATGTGCATTATGAGAAAATGGCTTCAGCAGACCCGACCACAAGCTTTTTCTTGGTCTCTGTCTGTCTTTGTTATCCTCTCTCTTACTCCCTGAGTGAGGGGAGGGGGGTGTTTAGGCCCCTGTTTTGGTGAAAGGATGGGCTAAGAGCAGATTTTCTGTGACTTTCTAAGACTAAAGGCTCCACACAAATAATGATGTCGGTGTTGGTGTTGCCTCAGATCTCTCTGATGATGTGTAAGTAGATCAAACTCGCTCTCTTTTAGTCTAAGAAATTGATTTTTCTCCTGACCACATGCAGGGTGAATTTTTCACGAGGGAAATCTCCACCGTTTCCAAGGTGGTCGAGAATACTTTTTTTGTTCGCATTGGGTGGTAGTGTGGAAGTAGAGCTGACGTTCCCATTTAGTTTGTTTCCAAATGGCACAGTTTCCTACCTTCACCAGTGCACTGTGACTGCAGGAATGACTTAATCCATCACTCTGTCTACTTGCACCATAATAAAACCATAAACACAGCACAGAGGGGGAAAAAAACGTTCGACTTTAACCAACAAGGGAAAAAAGAAAAAGAAAAATCTAATTCCAGTTTACAGTCAGCTGCTCGTTCTTTAAGGATCAGTGAATTAATATACATACTGTAGAAACAACTTCAGCCTGTAATTGCACTGAAGAAACCGCTGATTGGCTCAAATGCACATTTATAGGCAAAGTGCAGCTATAGTGAGGAAAACCCAGAGAGCCCGACTCACAGCTCGAAGAAGAAGAAGAAGAAGAAGAAGGAAAAAAAAAGCCAAAGAAAGAACCAACTGTGATAATCACTTTCTTGAATGGGACTAAAAAAGAGAAATCTGCTGAAATGATAGAGAAAGCCTGTGGTTTGGCCCATGTTGTAAATTTCCCATGAGCCTCTTTGACAATCTAAGGGGATAGCCACTCTGGCACACGCCACCCGCCCACATACAATACACACACACACACACACACACAGACGCAAACACAGAGCGGCGGTCCTGCCAGGCAGTACGGGTGTAGAAACCTCTGGGAGAGGGCTGGGCTGAGGGAGGATGATTGACAAGAGGTGGGAGACTGAGGAGGACCAGAAGAGGATGGGAGGGGTTGTCCTGTTTGAGCAACAGTAACACTCGTTCTTTTTTCCACTTGACAGAACAGACTGTAAAATCGAGAAAAACTTTGCTGAGGAGAGTGGAATCGGTGGAACAAGAACTAGAAGAGAAATAAATGTTCAGGTTCTGACAAAGACAGATCTTTTTTGCCTTCGCTGGAATTTTACACAACCACGATTAATTACCCAGCAGGCTGCGTACAAATACATACAAATGACTTAAAAGCTCTCTGTACGTCTTACGTGTCCCGTCGGTATGCAACTCATTTGCAAAAGCAATTTTACGTTTGCTATCAAAGCGTCTTTGCAGAGTTGCATTCTCTCACCGCAGTGCAAAGTTACAGGGAGGAGGTTGTGGTGGACGGCACACAGGCACATGACTTTCACGCTGGAGACCTGGGAGGAGGGGGGAGGGGGAGGGGGGGGGGTGCATCCCATCAAAGTAAACTTTTTTAGCATTCGCCATGCTCACGATGTTTCTCCTAACCTTAACGAAGTGTTGTAGTTTCCCAACCTAAACCATAATATACTTAGCATAACCACAGTGTTTCCCTAACTCTAACCAAGTGCTTTGAATTGCCTAAACGCAACCATAAAAAATCTAATTAAGCTTTAGCTGCAGGGACTTTGTTACAAAAACAAATGAAAAACGTTTGACTCTCTGCAGCAGCTTCGTCAATGTGTAAACAAAATAGAATAAACTGAATGATTCTTTGGAAAAAAAAAACAGATCAGATGGCCTTGCGTTTACTTGAAACTGTTATTACCAATTGTAAATTAGACGCATGTGAACATAGTCACATTACCGCCACAGTCAGATGCTCGCTTGTACATAGGCGCATGCACGCAGCAGGGATAAAGGCTTTATGTCCTTGGTTATAGGGGTGGGGTTGAGGGTAAGACTGGGGAGGTACAACGTTCCTCCTCATCCTCAGCAAAGCTAAATTTATTGGTTACCATCTGCAGGGTGGAGGAGTTTGGGTTGCGGCCAGGCCAAAGAAAGGCTTCTAATTAAACAGTCATCATTATCAACTTGTGGTCAGTGATCATCATCCCCAACACTGGTTCTCCAAGATGAACATGGAATCATTGAGGCTTTCCTTGAAGCACATGCTGGACTGAATTAGAACAGAAGAAACAGAGGAGAAAAGTGCTAGCAAGAACGTTTTTTTTTTCTTACTCTCTTGGCAGAACAGACAGCATGAGGCCCTGTGCCATATCCACTCAGGTTTAAACAATTACCCGACATCAGAGAAACCAGTAGAGCCTCAGTGCTGGCACAACCGTCTTGCTTTCTGACTGCTGTACTTCAGTCCATGGTTTCAGACGTGGCCAAGTGTCACATGTAAGCGGAGCTTTCGATAATTTCAATTAGTGTAAGAGGGTGTGCCTGCAGTATCTGTATCAGTGCTGCTGGAGGAGCATTCCTTTGAGGTTGACAGCCCCTTAATATAGTATTTCATGGTTTGATGTGTGAGTGACACAGAGGCGCTCCAAGAGGATGGCAAAATGGTTTATTAGGACCTAATTAGAGCCCTGTGATTAAAGGGGAAGTGACTGTGATTAGGAGACCTGCAGATGATGTGGAAACATGGATGAATATTCAGAGGAGAAAAGCACAGTATGTATTAGCCTGTGTGTGTCTGTGTGTGTGCGTGTGTGTAATTGTAGAATATGCGAGCACCACAGAGTCCAGGCAGCCTCGGAGCAGTCGTGTTATAATATCATCTTTACAGCAGATCTCAGCAGAAGAGCTTTACAACTTACGCTATTAGGCGCAAAATGCACAAACGGCTGTGCTGGTGTAAACCCTGCAGCTGATGTTTTTTTCGGTGAGCGTTCATTCCTGCACTTGCTTCATGCAGGAATTCAGAAATTTGATGAGCGGCTCTTCTACTACAAACGTCATAAAGAGGAGGAGGAGGAGGGGGAAAAAGGTAGAGATCAGTTTGTTGCTTTTTTTATGGTTTCAGTCCAGCATGTAAGAGTAATGCTGAGGACTTTCACAGCCAATTGAACATGAAACCATGAGGAATGTTCTGCAAAGCCAGGTCTGCTCCTGGAAGCTTAGGACACTCGCACAAGAATCACACATTCTTGTGAACTTCAGAGTATGTGGTGTTTAATCAAAGTGATAAATGGTGTTATTATTATTTGTCCCCATCAATAGAGAGATTAGCATTGGATTTTTTCTTTCTTTCTTTTCACCTCACAAACTTCGAACTTTTTCAAGATATGTGATAGCCGCCGCCGCCATTAGAAATCATTTATGGGAGTGTTCTGAGGGCAGGAGATTGTCAGCTGGGCTTCGAGATTTTTACAATTTCACAACTGACTTCCTCCTTAAAATGACACTGGCTTACCTGCCTATTACTCCCTTTGATTTCTACAGTACATGCTTCTGCGCTCTGAGAGGTATTCATAATAAGCTTAAACTCCACTGGCTTCATTGCTAAAGGGGGCTTATCTCTCGGCTATTCAAGAGAAAGAAGGGTAATATTTTTTCCAATTTCAACATTTTACTGTCAGGCCACACTCTGCCCAAAAACCACGTTTTAAGGAGCAGGCATGCACACAGCTACACAACATACAGACACATACATGCAGCTGACACACACACACACACTTTTAAAATATATATATAAAAAAATTTTGTCATTTAAAATTGAAACGGTACAGCTGTGTATTTTTTTTTTTTTTTAGCTGGATGGAAGTCACATATTTCAGCACATTTATTTATGTTTTATTCAGTATACATATATATATATAACGGTTGTGGGAACCAGTCAGCTAGTTTTATTTAAAAGTCTGCCTGGCTCGTTCAATTGAAATATATGTCTGTTATGTCCGGAGAAAGGGAACCCTCAAAAGTGTTTTTCTTTTATTACATCAATCATACTTACCTTGCAGCACTTATTGCAAGTTTGGACTCGCAATTTAATCAATTTATATTTTCATTTTGTCCCGATGGAATGTTCAAAGCATACTCCGCTTTACAATGTGTACTCATATGTAATGTAAGATATACTTGAAAACTAGTTTGTGGTGAGTGGCGGTGGCCATGGAGGGCCCTCTCTCTTTTGCTTGGAGCCATGTCAGTTTTTCTTTAGAGGAATAATGAGAAGCATGTGTTGGGCAAGTGAAAAAAAAACACGTAGTGATCTTTCATGTGACCCACCTGTTGTGCTTTAAACACGGTTAATAACACCCTCATGTTACCATTGTGTGGACAGCCACGTGTTAAAGCTTCTTCCTCCTGCTCCTCTGCTGCTTTCTCTGCTTAATGATTTGGATTTTAGGAGCTCCATGAAGGTGCCTGCATGCATGGCCACACAGAAGCAAAACGAAACACTCAAACAGAAAAACTAAACCTTAATGACTACCAGAATTTAAATACACATAATCTGTAGGTGCAAAGTGTTTGTTTGAACTATATCTTTCTCCAGCAGTTAACAGTGTGCAGTGGCTTTTGCAATGTGAGTCTAAGTGCTCCCCAGCTCTCCCTGCCTGCAGCCTCAGCCTCAGCCTGCTGAGCTTCTCAGTTTTACCGTTGCTTGTGCCATGCTGTAATGGGCTCCCAGGACATGATGGGAATATAATAACTGCTTGACGATGTTTTTCTTACCCCCCTCATTCTTAACTAAATGCAAAATGTGCCCAGAAACATGGCATATATGGTGCAGGTTGTGATGTCACTTGTTATTGCTGGATATGCGAACCAGTAAATTTTGGATTATTTTCCACAATCGGCTGCACAGAGTGCATTATGTCACAAAGGCCACATTGTAGCTGGTTGGGTGTAGAGCAGTGTTGTCTCTCTCTCTCCCTCTCTCTCTCTCTTTCTCTCTCTTTCCCTTGTTCTGTGCATTGCTTGGCTGCTTCCTGTGCTTCCACTCCAGACTGGTGCCTTACTTTTCTGCCTATTCCTCTTAACTTGTGCTGCAATCAATGGACAACAGGCCCGTAGGATACATTACATAATGGGAATAAAATCATGAATTAAAGAGTTTGCAGAATGCTACCCAGACTCAACATTTCCCCCTGTGCAATTTGATTATGTGCAAATTGCTGTGGATGTCTTTGTGATGTTATAATATTAGGGATGGATTTCTCAAATGATGGGGTGTTCATGTATTTGCACCGCCTCAGTTGAATGCACGCTCTGTGAAACGTGACATTAAATGATGAGATGAATTAATCGATGATAAATGTATTTTAAATCCTCTGGCGTACAATTGGGATCCTGACACCGCTTTTGTTCGGTGCAGCGTATGGAAAGGAAGAGTGTCCGATAAAGAGCCTCCTGTTTTTCCACTAATTAAATTTGCCACTAACATATGCTGGCAGGAACCTCTTACCTTGTTTGACTTATTTATTGCCTGGCTGTGGAGGTAATTTGACCTTTCATTTCAAAGGCTCTTTTTTAATCCAGAAAAGGAGTGTTAAACTCAATTATAGCAGTGATCAGTGGCTCAAACACTACATTTGTTTCCTCTGAGGGGACAAGCCAACTACAGCCCAGCTCCCATGCAGCTCCTTGTCCCTTCCTCCTGGCCCTTCCACCCCTACAGGGTAACAGGGTGGGGGTGTGGGGGGGTAAATTAGGAGGAGAGAGAGAGAAAGAGGGAGGGGGGGGGGGTCATGAGTGAGATGAGAGAGGACGAATGGAGGGAAAGAGAGAGAGAAAGAGGGAGAGAGGAAAGTGCCCTATAGTTCCTGCCATGTCACTGGAGATTTGTGTCCTCCTTTTAAATCATTTCCCTCTTTAGAAGATTAAGAAGGCAGAAATATTCTCAAACTGATCATTTTCCCTCCCCCTAAATGGGTTCATTTGCATTTGCAAACGCTGCTATTAATTGAGGGTTTCAAAAAAAAAAGACAAATGACCTCTGCAACTGTAAATAAAAAGAAAAAACATAGGTTATAATGTTAATTGTTCAAATGTCAAAATGGCCGTACAGGGGCAAGTGGAGCTTCAGATCAGATTTACACCACATGTGCCCTAGTACAGCGTTTTTTTAATAACAATATTATTTTTTAAATTTCTTTTAAATCTAGTTTTTTTCTCAGGTAAATGATGTTATCAAGCGCATTTGCTCTGTTTGTGTCAGTTATTCATTTTGCTCCTATCCAACACTTGGATAGGAGTTTTTGGCCTGTTGCAGTGAAATGCTGTTGTAATGCAGAGCACAATGTTGTGTTATATGAATAGGAGATGGAAAATGAATGTTCCTTTTTTTTTTCTCTGGGAGAACGCTGCAGCCTGATTCAGACTTCCTTTACTCTGTAACATGCAACAACAAAGGTTTCCCCACATTCCCCAGTTTAAGTTGCACTGTGCTGAGCTCGCCACTATGAAATAATTATCTGTCAACCTAAGCCTGCTTTTGCAAATCAAAAAATGTGCGACAGTAATACAAGTCATTGGTGGAAAAAGGCCACTATCAAATAGTGCGTCGCCGCTTCTCCTCGAACAAGGAAAACACTGAATAATTTGCGGACACCAATGCCTTGTTGTAACCTGATCATTTATGGATCAGTTGTTTCCTTTCTGGTTTAATTCACCATGTGATTGATTTTCAGTGCCGTACTGTTGGAAAATATCCACACTAAACCGTGCCTGAAATAGGGAATCATTTGAATACAGATGCTTACAGCTTAGGCCTTGTCACTGGAAACCACTTGGAGCCAGGAGACAATTGCAGGTTGATTATGTTGCTTCTGACAGAAGTTGCGAGTCCTTTGTACAAGGCAGAGATATTTGCATCTAAATGCTTATTGTAGACATCTACACAGCATAAAGACTGATTGTAAATGCCAGCTGTCGGGGCTGTACTCGGGAATAAAAAATAATTTCAATAAGGAAAATTGAGATGGAAATGAGGAAATTATTTTCAAATAGTGGAGCTGAAATCAATAAGTAGGAAATGGCAGGAGTTTGTTGGTGCTGGTTGTGTTTGTCATTTTTTATTGAGCGTGTTTGTACAATCACATATGAATCTATTTACAGTTAGCATTGTATTTTTAACTGGTGGAAATACAGTGTTTATATTCATGTCTTCCTATTCTTTGCTTACTTGTGCATGCTGTGCGTTTTGCACTGCAGGTACTGTCGAAGGAGAGTTTGGTTTCTGTGGATTGATCAGATTTAAAACATATCATGATTGTTATCATACAGCAAACCTGCTTCTTTTGATCAGATTGTGTTTACAGGTATTTGAGTTGGTTGAAACGTGCAATTTCAGTCTTTGCTGTGTTTTCTGTGTTTGTTCTGTGTGCGCTCTGTGTGTAAATGCAACCATACAGTATATGTGGGTGTACATGTATGTGTGTGTCTGCCTGGTGCCCAAAGCAGAGTGATGCCCCTGCTGATTCTCCTCCTCTAAGCTCTTTGTCCTGCAGCACTCAGTGTGTCTGCCTCCTCGGGAGACTGGCAGGCTTCTCTAGTGTGGCTCCACAAAGGCCCAGCCTCCTTTGAGGTGTTAAAAACTTCCATTTATGCATCTCCCTGGACAAAAAAGCACCAAGCCCATTTGAGTCCAGTAGCAACACAGGCAGACATTGTGGCCATGCTTCTCCAGCACTCATTTCACAGATTCTAAAACGAGTATATGGTGAACAGGATTTGAGGGGCTAAAGTGCCCCGTGAGGGCCAGGCGATAAGAGGGGAGAAACGCCACCACGCAGTAAACTAGAAGATGGGTCCAGGAAAATAAACACATTACCTGAGACAGACCCCCAACATACACAAAAACACAAACAGAGAAAAAAAGGAAGGAAAGAAAGAAAGAAAGAAAGAAAATATGTGTGCATATCTTGGAAGTTAAGAGTCTCATCAGTGTGCAGAAAGACAAGCCTATTCTGTGTTCTCTGTCTTTACAGGCTTTGAAGT
Source organism: Decapterus maruadsi (assembly GCA_030347415.2). NCBI lineage: Eukaryota > Metazoa > Chordata > Actinopteri > Carangiformes > Carangidae > Decapterus > Decapterus maruadsi. The sequence continues at coordinate 31,487,594 of CM064900.1, forward strand.
GAAGAATATATGAGAGGGAATCAAAGAGAATTGATAGGTTGCACACCCGCCTGTTAGCAGCACTGGGGACTGAACGCCGTCCACCGCGGAGGAAAACACTCTGTTTGCCGGTCGTTTCTCTGCCTTCACCCTTCCTCAACCCAGTTGCTCAGTAAATAGACTTTTTTTTTTTATTCTTGTTACTTGACGCAAAGGAAATGACAGATAATGTGTTTGCCGAGCAGCACATGAAAGCCCCGTGCAGCCACAGCACTGTATCTGTATCAGGCAATTGCTGGTAACAAACTGGGGAGATTTTTCTTTTCTTTTCCTTTTTTTTCTTTTCTTTGGTGCATGACACTATTGCTCCTTAGCTCTGCTAAATATGAAAAAACACTGACCACTGTTTTAAATCCCAACAAAGATATTTTAACCGGAGTGACACTACGGGAGTCATTCCTGACACGTTGGTGCTAGACGTTTTGTGGATGTCTGGTCTGCTGTAGTTCAGTGGCAGGACGGGGGCCGGAGACAGAAAAATAAGCAGTTTGAGAGAGACAGAGGGTAAAGATAAAAAGAAGAAGAAAAGAGAGATTTGTCTGGCTGTGACAGTTAACGGTGTGCTGGAGCATGAAACAGCTGTTTGCACGTGATTGACCTGTTTCCGACACCAAATAACTCAATGATATGGTGGCTCTCTTGTGGAAGTACAGCTTGTCTTTTTAATGGCACAGCACTTTGGACGTCTTTATTTATTTGTCCATAGATGTCCAAAGTTTATCATGTCAGTGTAGGAAGTGGATAAGACGACAATGACTACCACCCTACGTAAAATGATCTATGCCCAAAGTGTCCACAGTTTACCTGAACTCTGGCTGATTCCTGACCAGCCCTGTCCTCTCATTCCCGGCCACGGTGATTACTCACGGCATGGAAGCTGTCGTTTCATATTTCACAGATGATGCTACCGTAGAGAGGATTGACTTTATGGAACTGGATATTTAACAGACAATCACACGTGTTCAATCGCTGTATAAGGCATTTCTGAGGGCTACTATGCTCCACGCTCGCACCCCCACCTCTCTCCTCTTCCTCCCATTTCCCTATTTCCCCTGGGACCAGTGTTACGGCCCCACCTCATTGCATCCCCAAACTCCCCCATGCAGTCCGCGGCCTGACTTGCTGTGCGGCTGCTGCTTCTGCAGAGATAACCACACTTGCATCCAGGTAGGGAGCAGTCTGCTGATGGCATAGATTACCTCTATTGTCAAAATAACTACCTCGGCAGAATTCCTACTTTAGCTTGTTTGGACGCAGGAGAGAGTGAGGATTTGGAGCGGAGGATTGGGAGGATTTTTTTTTTTTAACATGTTGCAGATCTGGATGAATACCAAACAGGAGTTGAGGTACAAGTTTTGGCTTGCCTCATGCATATCCACACACAACAACAAGACAAACTGCACTGACGCATGTGCACACGTGTAACGCAGCAGCAGACACATAAACATACAGACACCCACATATGTGCAATTTAAACGAGTCCCTGGCGCAGCAGTGGGAGTAATGCAATATAGAGTTAAAGCACATGAAACTCTAAACCTGAATTTGGTCGGGACGGCTACGTTGTGGTTCGGCCTCCTCCGTGCTGTATACAGCTGTGGCCATGTTGTGTATTGATACTCAGCCACTGTCACATGATGGTTGAAAAACACAACTCTTTGTTATGGTCAAGGAAAATGAAATCAAGCGTACAGCCCACACGGTATATGAACACATGTCTGGAATTTGAAGGTTCAGTTGATGTGAAAGTGAATCTGATCTGTGCTGCGGTGGTAAAGCTGCTTTTCCTTCACGTACAGTACCGTAGTGTACACCAGGCTTTAGCTCAAGTGGCAATTCCAGCCGGCGTACAGCCTGTTTGACGTGTAACATAAAGATACATGAGAAGCTTCTACGTGGGAGGGTTTAGTACAAGTGAATGATTTAACCTTATATTTCGCCCGCTGTGCTGCTGCACAAATGTGGGGATTTGAATTTAGTGTTGTGCCCAGACAAACTGCAAATGTGTGTTAAGTGTGCGTGTCTGAACTATACCAAATTTAAAGCTGTGTTTGTGTGGCTGTGTGTGTGTGTTAGTGTGTATATCCTAACTGAATTTCAGTGTTGGAAACGATGCTATAATTTTTACCTCTGCTTCGCTGCATGTGAAAGCTTTTGAGGCAACTTGAGTGTGTTTGCGCTTTTGCATTTCCATGTATTTCTTTAGTGTCTGTGAAGGATGTTTGTGTGTTCCTGTGCGTATCTGCCTGTGTGCGTGTGTGTGTGTGTGTTTGTGTTGAGCTAGCTATGACTAGCCAGAGCTAAAGAAAAGGCCACTCTTTGACAGAAATGCCACAGGTGGATGTGAGCTCTCTGTCCCTGCTCCTTTGATGTCGGTCTGTTTGGATTTTGTACGTGAGAGCTAAACCTCCTCTACGCTCAGTGTACTGAAATTATTTCAGCAGGGAAGAAAAAAAAAAAAAACGCCTCTGTGCCTCATTCTGACTGTTCACTTGTGGACTAATGGGGCCAAATTTACTTGGTATCTCTTCCTCTCACCCCGACAGCTACTTGCTGTAATTAAAAATAAAAAAATAGCAGTAATAATAATAATAATAATGGTAAAATACTGAATATTGGTTAAGCGTGCTGACGATTTATTCATAACAATGTGGTGCAACTAATCATTTGAATTTGGGCTTGAGTGGAATTGTGTTTAATAAGTTCCCACTCCTCTAATTGGGAGTGGGGAGCGCTTGTTTTATGTTTCCTGCCCGCAGGTCTAATTCGCAGCAGGAAAAGAGCTGCTACATGCAGCTACAATAGGCCGGTTGACACTGACTCTTATTGCACCACAGGGATTACTACGTTGGCTTCATTATAATATCATTTGGGTTCGCTCATTATTTGCAATTATAAATTCTTTTTTTCACCCTCAGACAAATAATTAACTTAAATAACCAATGAATAAGGAATACGTTCCCCCATTTATTATTTACCTCATTGTTCTCAATCAACATCAGATTATGAATTCAAAGGTTTGTTAATATGTACTCTCTGTAATTATAAGAGCTCTCATTTATTTAGGCACAACAGGAATTAAGCCTATAGTCAGATGTTTGACAAAGACCGGTTCATTGAATTACCATCCACGTAATATGTGGTTTTATCCAGCAGCCAAAGGATTATTGTGTACACTGAATAGCTACTAATATAAGTTAATCGTGTGTGTGTACTGTATGTGTGTGTGCGTGCGTGCGTGTGAATACAAGAGTGGGTGGTTGCAGCTGGAGCATAGTTCAGAACAGTGAAATAGTCTGTGTTTAGCGTCATTTGAGAGGCAGGAGTAGATTTTAAACTCAGAGGTGCTATTCATGTAACAGCTTTCCATTCAGCCGGGGTCACCTGGGTCCCCTCTCCCCCATTGTCACCTCCAGCCTCAAGGCTACCACATTCAGACCTGTCTGCAACTCTTGCCTTTATCTGGCTCGTTCTGTTCGCCCTCAGCCTCCCACGCAGCAGACTCGGCGCTGTGCTCTGACAACAATGCAGCGGTAGTCGGTACATTTATCTGGTCTTGTTGTTGGTGGCTTATTTGCCCCTGACGAAGGGGAGGCTAAGGTGCTGTAGTGCAAATTAGTGACAGATCAGTTAAGCGTGACCTTAAAAAACCCTTGGCCTTGTTTAATTGGCAGTGCTGAGGCGGACTAATTGTATAAATCAGCTGGTAATGAGATCTGGGCTTATTGTGAAAAACAAGATAATGTGAGAAAATGAACACGAATAAGCTTGCAAGCATTTTCCGTCCCTCCAGCTAAAGATGATCCCATCAGTGAACCGTTCTCTCCGCATTGTCATTACCTCTGAACTGTGGGTGTATTTAAGCAGGAATTAGCTCCTGATGACGACGCCTGAAACTGCGCACACTTGAGTTTCCTGGTTATCTGCTCGTTCTCCAACAAAGCTCTTAAGTTGCAGCCCCTTCAACAGACATGCTGAAACTAGCAGAGCATGGCCCTCCTAAATAAATCATTAGCAAGGCAGCGCTTAAAGAGAGAAGCTAAAAAATTTAATAAAACAACCGTTTTATATGAAAGCTGTTTATTAGTGGAATGAATCCACCAACTGGAAGACAGATTAATGAGGTAGCACAGAAGTGGATTTTTAAACATTGTCTAGGACGGATTCCCATTGGTGACAGCTGTGAGCGCTGGAGGTCAGACAGTAACAAAGCTGTTTCGCTCAGCTGTGGAGACTCTGACCCTCAGCCAACAACACTATTGCCCCAATTCTTTTCCTCTTGGTCTGTCTCTGTTTGCTCTGATGTAGGTAAATACGGTTATCTGAGACCCTCTGTTGATTTTAACCACGTTCCAAATTCACATGTGGGTTTTTTTTTTTTAATCGACTGGAAGCGATATTCGCTCATTGATGATGAATGTTTAAATTTTAACCAGTAATACTCAGATGGGAGTTCTTAATAACAGTCGATATGATATGTTGCATTCAAGGACACACACTGAAAATAGCCCTCTCCTATTTTGTGCTTACGTTTCAGGTTATTTACATGAATTCAAAACCAGCCGACCAGTGATCGCTGGGAGCTGGGGATCGAGTCTTTCAGTTTTTGTAAGTATCAATTTGCCTCTTCAGCTGTTTCTGTCTTGCCACATGTCTCACAGACACACACACACATACACACACACCCCTGCTGTCTTTCACCCACAATGAACACCTGCATCAAATGAGGTGGACAATTGGATAGGCACACAATATATGCACAATTAGACAGTTGTACAGGCACAAACTTACAGACGAACATCCGATCCTCTGACTTCTTTTTCCTGCATTTTGGTTTTGCTTCAGTGCTGTGGTGTGATTTTTTTTCTCTCTCTCTCTCTGCTTCTTTCACTTTCATAAAACATGCTCCTTTGCTCCTACACTCAAACACAGCAGCATTTTGAATTTTATTTACAGGTGACACTGGTCAAAAATGTGAAAATATTAAACTATCCAAGCTTATTCTTTAACATCTGTCTTGACCCTTTTGCACCTATGCAGTATACTGTACGCTGGTATAAAAACAGGTGAAGTGATTTCCTCCCCCCCCACACTGCAATACAGTAAGACAGTTTCTAAGAAAGGTGGTATTTGACTTTAAAAGAAACAGAATAGAGAGCACTACGGTCCTCCCTGCATCAATATCATATTACTTTAACTATCTTTGCTCAGCTGCTGCTCATGCAGGTTTTCTAATAAAAAATGTATCTTAGATATTAAGCAAATAAAGGCGAGTTACTTAGTTCATATTATTCTCTTCTTTTTTTTTTCTCCCAAATGTCAGTTGGAGATAGAAAGGCAGTCATATTAATGTGGTTGAGAAGCTCTCCAATAATAGCAGGGGAAACATCTCTGAATTCAAAGTTCATGGCCATTTACCATTGTTTAATCATCCTGTTTCACGACGCAAACTGTCGTGTGCTCTGACGAACACGCACCTGTCTGCTGCTGCTGCCGGAGAGCTGACTCTGCTGCTGCTGCTGCTGCTGCTGCATGTCAGTGAACAGCTTGAACTCATAGCACAGCAGTCAGTGATCAGTCAAGTCACACTCTACATGGTTTAGTAAAGATAAAAGCAGGATATAATTAGTCAGGCTTAATAAATGTAAGACATTAGTGCAAATGCTGTTTGGTGACATGAATATATTACACACTAAGTGGTGTGTGCAGGTCTTATATTATATACCTCATTATTTACTTCAGTCAATCTGCTGCAGCACTTCTTTTCAACCTTTGTATTTCAATTTAAGACACCAGAATCTGAATAATGTTTTGTAATAATACGACAAAAAAACGAGCTACCGTCACTAACAGACGCATGAATAAAAGATGCTAAAGCAGCTGAGTCATCAGCAGAAGCTGCGAACAGACCACCAACTTGGAAGATTGAATATGAAATTATGTTTTCAAAAATTGCAACCACGTAACGAGACATGATTGATGTGCATCTGCTGGTCACCACCTGTGTGTATTGGCCCCCGCTGGTCCAGCTAAAACAGCACCTCCTCAGGTAGTCGATAAATTGACCCCTGAAGTTTTGATTATACGGATTTTAAGTCACTGTAATGTTATCGGGCATCTGTCAGTATTTGTTACAAAATAAAATACCACATGAAGCCCTGGTGGACCTGCACTCATTGCGATATCGCTCCTCTGAGACGCTGAGTTGGATCCTCGTACAATCTGAACCCTAGATCCGTTGACCCGCCACAGCTTTAATTAATCTCAAAACATGACAGAAAGTAATTTAGTTTGTGTCTGGAGTGCTTATAGTACAAGTTTAATTACACTCCTGCAATCTCATTTGGAAACACCTGAGGATGTGTTAGACCATGTGAATAGGCACACACTATACGCTCTTTGTTATTATGTGCCATTCATTTAACAGCCACAGCAACAGAGTCGCGTGGCTCTCAGCTCTCCATCGATGGCGCCGCTGAAGGGGAGAACGCTGAGGAGCCATTTGGTCAGAAATTAAATAAACGGCACTTCACCATAAAATGAAAATGAATAACCTTTGAATGGTTATTCCTCATCTATTATTTATCAAATGGGCCTCTTCAGTCTGCTGACCCTGCAGTGATTATGGTCAAAATGTTTCTGAACAGAGACCGCTCGACCGCCTTACAAATATTTTAATTTCATCAGCCTCAATTACTTCATTGGATCCCGGTGTGAATTCGGAAAACTAATTGTTGCATATTTCATTACCTGGCAAGAATGTGGGGGAAACCCTCCTGAACTTTATCCATCTTCCTAAAGTCTGCGTTCAATTAATTGCTTGCTCTCCCTGTATTACTCATGAATGACCTCATTTTGAAGTGCTTAAGCTAAAATATGCTTTAAGTGTTGGTAATTTGTTGAGGTTGGGTGTTGTCTGAGCTCTCTACAGTTGGTTATTAAGTATAGTCTATACTAAAACCACATGAAAAGGACGTAACCTCTTAATATTGTTATTATTTTAATTATCTTTTGAACGTTTGATGGACTTTTTTTCATCTTTATGAGGATAAAAACTTTACATGGATCTGGCTGCTGTCCTCCCTCTCATGGTATCTCGCCTTACGCTGCAGGACCACGTTTCACCTGGTAGCTACATACAGCAGAAAACAGGAGCAAAGAACATGCCATTAATCTTCTTGCCACACCAGCTGTGGAAAGTAATGCATAACTAAAAGTCCGGTAAAATGAATTAATGATTTCAACCATGAACTTTTCTCCCAAAACGCCATGAATCGTCTTTAACTGATAATGCACCACGACCCTGGAGTGTGAAATCCCTGTTGCGTTGAGAGTAGCCAGTTAATTGATTCACAAATTATTTAAAGTTTGTGGTGCCCAGGGGAGTGCTCGGCTCTAATGACAGCCCATTTTGAAAGAGTTGAAAAACTCAGAGAACCCAGGCAGGCCGGTGTTAAATTCTAATAGAAAGCTAACAAGTCTAATCCACGCCCCAAGAAAAGACACGGTGTCCAGTGTTGTGTTGCTTCACTCACTGGGGTGGGATCTAGCTCATCTTAAAAAAAAGAGATGTGATTTGTTTTCCTCCTGTTTTGGCCCCATTATTCTCTCTTCATGTTACATAAAAGGCATCTGTTTTTAATACAGATGTCAATTCACAAACGCCTTTGCGTCTAATCTTGGCATCCGTGTCATTTGTCCACACTCATTGTCGTTCTGATGGACAAATGACGGCCATTAATCGGACATGAACTTTCTGCTGACTCCAGCGCTAATGGGCTTTGACTGACACGGACAGGGTGAAACGTTTCTGGCTTCAAGTCTGATGAGCATTACACTCTGTCCTCGATTCTTGTGTCATGTCTTATTTAGAATAAAAGCTTGTGTGCGTTATATGCTTTGTGGTGATAAGACCCAGATGAAGCAGCAGCAGCAGCACTAAAACCGGTCACTCTGTGCAGAGCAGGCTCGTCCAGCAGCGTCTCCGCTGGCTGCACGCTCCTTTGCTTTTTAGCCGGAGTTGTTGGATCTCTGTGTTAATATCAAGGAGCCTCTAATCTCGGCCCATTAGCAACTGCTGTCATTCAGACACACGGTGTCGGCCTGATTTAAATAAAATGAAATGAAGATAGTTGTTTCTGGTCCCTTGGCTTCACTCATTGCCATAAACATATGCTCTGTGCCCCGCTTCTTTCCATCTTATTTATGACTTTAATTTGTTGTGTGGGCTGCGCAAGAAATCAAATTTAATCCAATCCTCCCAGGGACCCTGTCATATAATAACATGGTAATTTCTGTGTATCCTTTTGAAAAATGAGGAAATTAATTCTTCCTGACATGTTCTAATTATTCCAGTGTGAACGGCGGATGGGCTCCCTCCTTCCTCCCCACCCCCCCCTCCACCCCCCACAACCCCCCAACCCCCCCCTAAGTGTCAGTTGCCGACGGGTGGCGAGGTGCTAATGCTGACCAGCAGCGCGTTTAATTTGAAACATGAGCAGACACCTTTCAACACACCTTCCTAATGCTGGAGTGGCTCACACAAATTAATTCACTACTCATCTGGCAGCTCTGACTGAGATGTGTGCATGAGTGTGTGCGTGCGTGTGTGTATAGCGGGGGGAGGGGGGGGTCAATGGGACACAACTGCCATTAGTAAAGGTAACATAAGGTGTGTCTCTGTGTGTGTATGTGTGTACATGTGTATATGTCAGTGCGTGCTGGACCAGGTATCGCCATATTTCAAGTGACTGGGTGTTGAGTTGGCGTAAAGCTGTCTGTGGGGATGTTGGGATTGCTTGGACAGGTTTTTTTTCCTCCTGCCTGAATCTCCTTCTTCTTGAACCAACAGTACCTTTTCACACATCCCACTGCTCCACTGAGAGCACTGAAAGGCTTATTTAATTAGACTGTCATCAGGCAGTCTTTAGCTTATCACTTCAATCTGCATAGGGACACTGCTGGCTGAGATGTTGTGGAACAATGATCCTATGTTTCTCCTGCTCGAGAGTTAAAACGTTATAAACTGCCTCTTGTATAAAGTGGTATTAAAAAAAATCTGGGGTAGCACTTTACAATACAGTAAGTACACACTATTAAGTGTTAGTTAAGCATTAATAAATACTGAATTCTTCATCTATAAAGCATGAATACTCATTAGTATGTAGTTTATAAATACAGTGAGTGCTTAACCCTAACATTTTTTTAACTGTGTTTATAAACTACATACTAATGAGTATTCATGTGTTATAAATGATGAATTCAGTATTTAATGCTTAACTAATGCTTAATAGTGTGTACTTATTATAGAGTGTTACCAAATCTGGCTGCTGGCAATGAATTATTACTATTATTATAATTGATCATAAAAATAATATTACAGTTACAAAATGAGCTTTTTTAGCCGTTAAAATTTCACAATTAAATATTTGTTTAAAAAACTGAGATGACACAAAACTGGTTAATAATTACTAATGCTGAAATCCAAATGTAAAATACAAAAATAAACTGTATTTTGCCAAGACTAATTCCACAGCGCTGTGTGTACATTCAGAGAGGAGAAATGAGTTTCCACACTAATTATGTACAGTATCTAAGCAGCTGAGACAGGAGGAGGAAAAAATAAACAAACAAAATTTACTGAACTTTGGAGTCGGGTTAAAACCACAGAACTGTAATTGATTTGGTGTGTGTGTGTGTGTGTGCGTGTGTGTGTGTGTGTGTGTGTTGTCTCTGGGTCGTAGAGGGCTCATAGCTGTGGCGTCATGGTCGCGGAGAAGAGAGCATGGCTTTGTGAGCGGTGGGTGGGTCCCTACATGACTCAGAGAGGGGAGAGGCGTCAACATGGCCGCCCGGCCCACAGGGATTAAAGTGTCCCCCCCCACCCAACCCCCCCCCCTCCTCCTCACACACCCTGCGGGGTTAATCACTGCCATTTTGGATCCATGCAGAGGGAGCAAATGCACTCTCCATCACTGTGGAAGAACTGAGACATAAGCCACCAGTTCGGCTGCCACTGCAGCGGCTCTGTGGGTAGACCGACTCCATAAGCTTGTTTCCACTCAGTACAATAGAGTGTTTTGAGCCTCTGGTTTATTTGTCTTTAGAAAGTTGGAGTTGGCTCAGCGCAGACTTCTGCTCTCTCTCTGTGTATGCTCCTCTTTGGAATATTGCTACTACGTCTCATATGGGTTTGTTTAAGCAGATACACCAAGTAACCTGGGATGTAGTTACTGTTAGGATCTGTGCAGCTAACTTCTGTGTCTCGCTGTGTGCTTGCGCGCTACGTGAGCCTGTTAATGACTGAAGGCTGAGAGTGCCGTCTCGTGCCAAGACCCACATGGCTGCTGGCGGTGCATTAAATCAGCAGTCAATTTGACTGGAAGTTTGAAATCTGGGCTAGGTTAAGGGGATGTGCTGAAGCCGTGTTAATAGCTAGCTTGTTGTCCATATGGTACTGCTTTAATAGAGCACATTTGTTGCAGATGGTGGGAGACTTGGTTAGGCAGAGGCAGCTTTTGGCAGAGGCTCATTCTTCGAAAGGGCTGCCGTGCTGCTCAGACTGGTCCAGGCCAACTTAGTGATGTCTATCCCTCCCTGCCTCCCCTTCACTGAGAAGCCTGCCCTTGAATTGTGGCCTAACCTTAATTTAAAGACATTCTTGTTGTTTTTTTTATGTGTGTTTGTAGAGGAGCAAATACAATATGGCTCACACTCACTTTTTCCTGAGTTTGGTCATTGGCTCTCCAAACTGCACCTTTTGCTTCCATAGGCTGAGTTCAGTTGTTTCTGACCACAATGGGACTGTAGACAGCAGACACAGCTGAGGAAACACAAGCACACAGAGAGTGAAAAGACTTGAGGGTTATGGAATAAGACCAAAGATAAAGATAGAAACAGAGCACTGCCTAATCTGGTCCATTCTCTCTGCTTGCTGCTACTTCACTGCTTCAGCAGAAGGACACAGGTGCCAGTAAAATAAACACACGTTGACATAATAAAGAAGAGACATGTGCTTCTACATCGGCTGTTTCTATTCCTCTTCCATTATTCCTGATCAGTATGTAAATATAGACGAGGATGTGGTCGCACGTACGATAAGTTCAGAGCGAACTTACATTTGTGTTGGTGATTGTTTTTAGTTTGTGTGTGCCTGACGTTAGAGTATGTGTGCTTTTTGCACTCCGAGAAGTGAGGAGACACGCTTGATCTGCTCTGCACTGTTTGACGGTTGTTTTCTCACGTTGTCACTGGCTTGGTGTGCTGTGGAGTGGGGATGGTATTATGTGCGCTGGGCCCAGCTGAGTGGAGAAAAGAGCAGAGCTGCAGCGCCCCTTGGCCATGCCACTCCCGCCTCCCCAGACACCTTATTGTGAGAAAAGTCTCGGCTGAGCCCTCTGGGCCTTGTGGATTCACTGCCTCGCTAAGTGCTGGCCAGACTGAAAGGCACAGTGTCCTTGGGCCCGGCTCATTCTTTCCATTCTCTCAGAGGCTTTGTCTCATAAGCCAAGAGAGCAGGGGGAGAAAATGCCAAATTACACCCATGTCACTAAAACTTAAGGTGTTTAAGGGCTGAGATGTCATTTGCTGTTGTGTTTTTGTGTTATTCCCGATGCTGCGCATGAAGTGAGTGTTACAACAGCCGAAGTTCAGAAAGGAGGAGGTATTTTTCTTTCCACTGGTGTTAAAAAGTAGTGATTTTCACAGCAGGGATTTTTGATCCACGGACTTTATGGCTGTTGAAGTTATGAAATTGAATAAAAGGACGACGGAGGGATGAAATGCTCAAGTGAAATTACTTGTTATAATGCCGAAAATATGTTTCAGTGGCTGAATATCTTTATGAGGCAAGTTGAGAGATCTGAGAGACATTTAAATTTCAACCACTGACAAAAGTCTGCTCTCGACAGTCGCTGCTTGTTTTTACCACTTAAAACAAAGCACATGGAAGTACTAATCAATTTCCAACCAGTCCTAACACAATAAAAGTGTATAGTATACAGACCAATAACATCGGCTAATGGAAACCTGTTGTAAGTAATTTTTAGCCATGTGTCTCCAGTATTTTGTGGCTAAGGCTTCTGAACGACCCCTCCGAGTGGTGACATCATGACCACATCCTTTTGCCTCATTGGCACTGGGAGTCCCAGCTTGGGTCCCCTGCGGCTGGGCTCCCAGAAGCCACAGCACCATCGCCACACATGGGCTGCAGCTGGACCACCGTTGGCTACTCTGAACAGACTGGGGCTGCTCTGGGATCTGCGGTTACAGTGCTGGATGTACATGTATATATCTGCACACAGCCGTGGAAAAAGACTGTATAGAGATCAGTAGGCAGAGTTTATTTGATGCAAACATATCATCAGGCTCTCAGTGCAAACCGATGTTGTATGCAAATCCACTCCCTCGATGGAAAGAGGTATAATTAATGATGTCAGTTCATAAAAAAAGAGGATGGGTTCGTTGCCATATTTCTGCTTTAATTAAAGACATGCCTTATTATAGGAGGACGATGTATGCTCTGTGTTTTTCTTTCTCTCTTTTTCCTCTTTCTTTCCTCTTTCCCCTCCTTGTTCTTCTTCTTCTTCTTCTTGATTATCACTCGTTTCATAGTGAAAATGGTTCTCTGTGATTTTTCCTGCCAGAACCCCACACGCTGACATGGAGGGCTTTCTACGTAGCAGCTTTTTACTGAGGTTAGTTTCATTTCTGTTGTTGCCATCTAGGCTCATACAGTACTGTAGGCCGGGGCAGGGGTGGTAGCGGGCTAACAGGGGTTAAACTTTCTGACACATTGTTAGCTATTGTTAGACTTTGTCCTGTGTGTGTGTGTGTCTGTATATTTGAACAATGTCAAACATGGATTCTAACATATTTACCTAAGCAGTGATCATGTAGTATGTGGCTGACTGGCATGCTCACCCCCTGATATCCTCCAGTCAGACTGGAAGCACACACACAACCGACAACAACTTGAGGCACAGATGTAGATCAGCCGTCCCCTCCCTTTGTTTCCTTTTTCTCCCCTTCGCAGCATAAAAAAAAAATAAATCTGCAGATCAGGCTTTCTGTGTCTTTGCACTGCATGCTTTTTCTCTGACCACTCTCCCCATCTGCCCTGCCTCGCTAACCACCCTAATCAGCGATGCAGGGGCAAGGCAAGTCGCTGGCATATCAGTCTTGTGATGTGCTGTTGTTTCCTGTTGTGTTCTGTGTTTGTATTCAGCCTAACATAAAGATTTACATTTTTTTTGTCTTTGCCCTTCCTGTGATTCTAATTAAAAATTTGTGCTGTCATTACACACAGAGGAAGTAAATAAGAGAGCGTATTTACCATTGGCTCCTTTCCTAGTCAACCACCTTCTCTAGGCTCCAGTGTTGCTCCCTAATTAGGGTTGGCTCATTAGAAGCCACAGCAGCAGCATCTGCCTTTCAAAGCTGCTGTCAGCCAAACTTTACTAAAGCTAATGAATCCTCTTTGATTTCTTTTTCAAAAGGTCACTTATTTGATTAAATTAACAGCATTTTTTTCTCTCTGAGAACTGTTGGGGGCATTTTAAAAAGAAAGGACAATTTAATACCATTACTCTCACACAAGTCAAAGTGTAATGGGGGAACTCAATAGGAAAATCTCCCACACATTTAATTTTATTTATCTTTAGAATTCAATCATTTGAAATTGTATTTTAAAAGGACGAGGTCCACATTGTGAAAGTTCAAGAGAAAAAAAGCAAGTTGAGTTCAGATAGAATTGGCATTGACATAGTTCATGTTGCAGAATTGAGGTGGATAAAGACTTTTTCACAGACATCTATGACCGTTAACTTTTTTTATTCCAATTATATTTTTTTTTAAAGAAAGAAAGAAAGAGGCATTCATTCCCCGCATTCAAATTAAATATTATTCGTACACGCACTGTCCCCTGCAGTTACTGTAAAAGAAAAAAAGCATATAATGCACAGTATCTGCTTTATCTTTCATGGCATGGCACCAATTTATTTGGTGTGGTGTGTATCTGCAAAGGTTTGACAGGAGTTATTCAGGCATATAGCACGTTACATTTTTGAAAGTGAACTGCCTACACTCATTTCCGCTTTCTTTGGAGTACGGCTACAAAGTGGATGACAGTGTTTAACTCTCACCACCTGTCGAAACCAGTTTGGTGGATAACTAACTGCAATAAAGATGTGCTGTATCCTGTTCGTTGTATAGCGGGGCGGGAGAGTTGAAGGCGGTCCGAGCAGACGCATAGTTCAGATTCACCTGGGATATTTCTACGTCCAGTCTCACATGTATACAGTACAAGTGAAAAGAAAGAGAAAGAGAAAGAGATGAGGGAGAAAAAAAAAGAAACGTGACCTTTGACCTCGGCTGTTTCTCAGCAATTTCCCTTTGTTCTCCTATAGCTGTGAGAAAACACTGTGATTATTCAAAGTAAACACATTATTGCACTGTTGATCCAAATCCTTCTGTCAATGTCCGTTTTAATTAAAGAAGTGCCAGTGGAAAGATATCACACACGCTGACTGGAGATTGGAGGCCGCAACAATCAGGCCAAGATTAAAGGCAGGCTTTGCTTCAGGGTTGGCCCTTTTTGCTTGGATAAGACTTGTCCTGGAGTGGGCTGTGGAGTGGGGGTAGGGGTGAAAGGGGAGAAAAGGGATAGAAACAGGGGTAGGATGGATGGTGGCAGTTAGACATTCCTCCAGTGAAGAATCCCAGTATCTTTTCTCAAGCAACTGAATTAGGTCAAAGGGGGCTTTCTGAGCATGCTCTTACATTTCTGCTCCAGTGTGCAGATGTTATTGACTTTTTTTTTTTTTATACTATACGTCGCATCGCACCGGATGGGCTTTTCATTATTGTAATGAGTCACAAGTTTGGTTTTGAGTCACAGGCACTGTGAGCTTTAATAGCTGTAAAAAGCGCTTCCTAATAGCACCTAAGACGTGGCCATGGTGAAAAATACATCAAACTCTTCAGATGTGATGGGAGAAAAAGTCTAAATTTCATTTTTTAATGTACAAGTCAAAGCCTTTGTACTGTCTCCTTAAAATAATCTCCGTCTGTTTAAAATTCCCAGTGTTTCTAAAACTAATGTGAAAAGTTCTCTGAACTACAGGATACAATGTGCACGGGGGCTCTCTAATAGACAACTATTCACGCTCTTGTTATTGTAAGTCTCTTTGTTGAGGAGGAGAAGTGTTTTCAGTTCAGATCAATTTTTCATATGTTTTTGGAAGACGTTTAACAGGTTTTTGTCTGTGCAGTCAAAGCGACTGAGAAAATGAGAGTGAGAGTGAGAGAGAGAGAGAGAGAGAGAGAGAGAGAGAGAGAGAGAAAGGGGAAGGAAGAGCAACAGAGATGTGTACACACAAAGAGGGAGAGAGATAAGCAAAGGAAGAGAGAAACAGAGAGAGAGAGAGAGATGTCTTCAGTCTCTGTCTACTCCCAGTGGGCAGGACCTCCCCCTCCATTTCTGCCATTATTTGATGTAATGAAAGGAGAAAGTGTGTAACATTGAGATTGTTAATTAATTTAGTCTAACAAGATGAAGATAAATGAAACCCACTGAAGGTTGACTAGGCTAAGGGGCCCACTTAGCATTCCTCCTGCCCTCCTGCTCTGTCTCTCTCACTCCTTCACAATGGAGCACAGCTAATAGGTGCAGCACCGTGTTTGTACAACCTTGCTGAGCTCTCACCCAGCAAAGTTTTAGGTGTGGAACTTTTTTTTTGGACAAAATATGTTATTTTCAACACAATTTCACTCTATTATTTTTGATATTTTACTCTCCAAGTGAAATGCATTGGTAATGCACTTAGTTTAGAGAGGCAATTATCTAATGGAGTCATCGTGGCATGTTGGATAAAGCTCAGTTGACATGGCATGGAGTAGTGAACTGAACTGACTTCTTATGTCCATATATGAAAAGCACTGGTCAAATATGAATACATTATTATATCTAGAACATGTTGTAGCTTTCTTATAGATGACAAACACATGCACCTTTTATTATCTTCAGATAGAGATCAGTTATATTTTGTCTGAGATGCAGGGAGGTTATATAAACGCGCATTCTCTCCAGCAACTATGTGGCCCCTTCACATGAGTCTGTGTGACTCCCAGCCTTTCACCATATGAATAGTTCTTCTCTAATACGGCTTGGGGGTTATTTGAGCGGCAAGACAGACAAAAAGCAATAAAGGACTTTCTTTTCTTTTTTTTTTTAATTTACAAAGCCAGACACAGTTGTCTTCATCCACAGCCCTCACAAGCAAATCAGTAGTCTATCGAGGTCCTTCCTTCCTCTGTGGACACTTTGTGCAGGATCTTCATGGCAGCACACAGACCAATCATTATGGCACCCATTCTTTGCTCCCTTAGCTCTCAAGTCATCAACAATGGGTTGTTGATTGTATGGAAAACACCAGAACAATTATGTCCTCTGTTTTGGTGGCACAGCGGTGATTTTAAAGTGCAGTCCCAGATAATATCGTCATTATTGTTATTCTTGGAGCAGGCCTGCAGGAGAAAGAAGTAGCTGCTCGCAGTACGTCATTATTTCGTAAATTTCGATTAGCTCATCATGCTGTCTCCTGGCAAACAGAATCGTAGCTAATTAAAAGTGAGCGAGCTCTCCTGCCTGTGACTTAAAAGGTAGCACTTGATAGGCTGTTAATATGAAAAAAGTAAAAAAAAAAAGAAAAAAAAAAAGGATTAGAGCTGTTACCCTGGTAACTCCAACTTCCATCTGCACGGGAACAATGAACTTGTGTTCCTCCACCACCTATGCTCGAAAAAACAGAAAGCAAGGAAGTGAGTGTTCTGAAAGGACAAGACCCTTTTTAACAACAAAGTGGGATTCAGGCCTAATAGGCTCTTTGGTGCGAGTTGTTAGGCGAGCTCACTGGGGGATAGAGGCGTAGAAAGGTCAATGTGTAACACCAGGACAGTGAAAGTCGTCCTCGCTCTTTACAATAGCAGTTTGTTTCATGAAGATTATATATGTGTAATTATATATAATATATACATGTGTCCGGAGTAAATAAGATGCAAAAGAGTTGGACCAATTAGTCGGAGCTGTCAGAGGCAGTTTGAGTTCTCTCTTTTATTGTGACAGCTGCATAAGAGCATTTCTTCAGCTTCTTTTGTATTTGTCATTTCCATTAAACACTCAATGATATTTACAATCTCTGTACGTTTTAGTGGAAGCATGAGAGAAGTGGCGATGATGAAAGTAATGGCTGTCAAGAGTGATGCATTTCCATAACATTGTTTTTTATGTAAACCAACATTAAAACAAGTTTCTAAAGCATCACTAGAAAAGAGGAAGTGTTTGATGGGCTTGTAGTTAAGAGCTGCTCTGAAAGGGAACGCTCCCCGCTCTAAAACCCTGTTGAGTTATAATGATCCATGACTATGGAGGAACAGTATGTGTTTCTCTTTGAGTTTTATGTCCCTTATTACAGCTGCAATACGTCCGCTCACATTAAGCTAATTTATGGCTGAGGCCAGCGTACCAGCAGTACAGGTTAATGAATTTGGCATTACTAATTAAACGTTATTGAGGGATGAATATGAATCCTGTGGTCGGGAGGGACAGCGGGGAAAGGGGGGGGAGGGGGGAAATGGGAGAGAGGACTTTTCTGCATCCTCTCTTTTTCTCAGTTCCTCCGACGGGGTTGGGTTTTACATCGAGTACGACACGAGAAACGAATGTGAAGACAGCACGGCCTTTGAGGTGAAATGGAGGACAGTTTTATTTCAGCGTGGTGCCCTCAAAAGAATACTTCTTCTCATTAGATGCACAAGAGAAGAGAAATTTTGTTTTTTTGTACGACATGCGCGCATATTAACAGAATGTCTTTGGACAAATAGAAACAGTATTGTTCCAGTGTGAAAGGAATGAATACCTCCAAACTCAAAGGCTATTTTGTCTGTATTTGCATTTCAGTGATTACTATGAAGTATTTCAATCAGGAGAGACCAATAGGAAGAGAGACAGACTGAAAAGTGATGAATTACATTTATTGTGCATACAAATAGATTTTGGCGCTTAGACGCCGGGGGTTTTGTACTGATCTATGGGTGAGAGCTTGCATCTGAAGGAGATGACCCCCGGGCCTAGACACTGGTGGTGGTAGACTTCTGGTCGGAGATCCTGATGAAGATGGTCGGCGTCAGGTGAAGGGGTGGAGGTGGGTCGAGAGTTTTGCTGGATGACAGAGGGATGACAAGGCAAAGGAGACGCTAAATTTGACGCTAGAGACTGATTGTCAGCCCGTGATTGGATGAAGTATGTTCTTGTGATTGCTTAAGAGATGGTCTTCCTGTCTGGTCTTCCTGTCTGAACTTTCGCTTTAGCTTCATTTCAGGGTAAAATTAAAAAAAAAGGATAAAAGAACAGCAAAAGCGATTAAACACTCAGGTAAGCTGAGGACTGTTCTGTTCAATGCAGAGAACGTCCCCGCACAGTTGTTGTTGTCGAGCAATTACTTCAGTCACCTTTAGAAAACAGGAATTTAAAGGCCACGTAGTACAGTCTACTCAAGCAAAGAAGGACGATGGTGACACTGTGGAATATTGAGCAATTATTGAACTGCCCACTGACGCACACTCTCCAGGACGAGGCTATGAGTGTGTTGAGGAAAACAAGATAAATATTTTCCTTGGATTTTTGTTTCTTCACACCAAAGACTTTAAATAAAAAAAAGAGCAATGTTAGTAACAGAAAGTAAACATAACATAAACTCATACTGAAAGATGAGTAATAAAAAACTATCTGGTAACTTAGATGAGTTTCATATGTGAATATGTGAAAAGTGACTGAAACATTGAATAATCCACTTATATTTGGTTATTATTATAATTATTAGTATTTAGTCCCCACACATTTCCCCAGTAGGCAGTTCAAAGCTCTGTCACCTCCATTGAGTTCTACCTCCTGACTGGATAAGAGAGATGTTTTTTTTGTAGCTTTTTTTTTATAATAGTAGTTGTGAAGCACTCCTATTTCTCCTCGTGTTTATTGTAGTGGCTTCTGTGCTATATGCACACTTTAAATCCTCTTTTTCCTGCCGCTCTTTCTCTCCTTCTCTTTCACTCACTCTCAGTAGCGCCTCTACACTCATGTCTGACATACTCTCCCTGAGAGCTAAGCCTTTCAATTTAGATTTCAATTATCATGTTAGTTTTGTGATTAGACTTTAGTCCTCCAGGAATCAGACCTCTCTGCTCCTCTCTATTCCACTCTATTCCACTTCCCCTGCAATCACATCCCATCTGATGAATTGCGCATATAATTACGGAAGTTATTGAATATGCAGATCACTGCTGACTCTTGGTGTGCAGTTCATAATGCATCAACTCTAACTGTATCAAACAAGGGCCTCTGATAAAGACCCACTCTGATAATGAGAGAGGGCCAATGTGTTATTAGTCAGAGATAACAGACACCACAAAGGCTAAGACTCAATTAAAACAAAGCCATGCTATGACTCAGAGCGTGTGTGGCTATGTTTGTGTGTCTGTGTGTGTGTGTAACAACACTTAGAAGAGACTTGGCACTGGGCACAGTCAGCTCTACCATTACAACCAGCACAGCACAGACCAGTCTGAGCGGCCAGCCAGCCAGCCAGCCAGCCAGTGCACAAGGTGTTTATGAATCAACCAACATGAGGTATTTCCCCCATGTTACAGTATGTTGCTACCATCGCCTTACACCCCGTCCCATGATGCAATCCCTCAGAGCTTTTCAAGAGAGGGGAGTGAAGCACTTTGCAGGCACACCCACAGGAGGGGGATGTGGGAAATTTTGAAACTTTTGATAGCTTTTAGAGAGCTTTCTTGGCTCGCAAGCAAAGAGAAAAAGGTCTGTCATGCTATAATTTTTTTTTTTTTTTTTTGTGCATTTTGCTGTCAAAATACCGGAGATTTGTTACTTTCTCTTCAACAGGTCCAAACCTAGATGTGTTTTTATTTTTCCCACATAAAGTTAGTCTTATAGGGTTTCTCAGCTAAAGTTTCACACACAATTGAGAATACAGGGAAACGGAAGAAACCCGGGTCCTGTATTTTTAGCCTGTGCTGTAGTGATGTAGGTGCCATTTATAGCTGATATGCCAGGCTGATGCTGGACGGCTGCCCTGCTGACACCAGAAGACAGTTTATAGACACAGCACCAACCCAACACAGCACTCTGCGATACACAGACCTGCAAACAAAGTAGGCACAGAGGCTTGGCTCTTTTTAAGACATCACATCATGCCCATGTAATGCACAACACACTGACTACACGTCTCGTTTATCAAGTGACAGACATTATTAAAATAAGCAAATGAAATGTATATAAATTCTCACTGACCTACTTAATTGATGACGGGACTTTTATATTTGCAACCTGGCGAGACATCATCCAGCCATCTAATGTGGGATCAAAACAATGTTAGGATTATTATTCATACGCAGATTTCTCTTTAAATGTGTTAAAGCCACAGAAATGAAAATCCTTCACTTGTGTTTAAACAGTGGCATCATTGATCTAGCGTGTTATGAAATGTTGTTTCTCCTCTGTTGCCCCACATCCTGTGGTCACAGCGGCACAGGTATTAGAGGCATGGCTGATGCTGAATCTATTTCACCGTCACGGCTGTATGTTGTAATTAAGACTGAGAGAGCGCTTTCAAGCACATGGCGCCGCGGCACTTTACCCGCCTCCATGTATATTATTGGCTTAATAGGATTGAACATGTTTACACCAACTGTT
The DNA here is from genome assembly GCA_030347415.2 of Decapterus maruadsi. NCBI lineage: Eukaryota > Metazoa > Chordata > Actinopteri > Carangiformes > Carangidae > Decapterus > Decapterus maruadsi. The sequence continues at coordinate 31,508,400 of CM064900.1, forward strand.
AAGTTAACAGGAGGTCAAAAAGGTGCCTTAAACTTTGTTAAGGGGCTTACATAGGAGCTCAGATGGCATTATGGAGGCTGACTAATGGACCCATACAGTACACTCGCTATGGACTCTGCTTGTGTTCCATGTTAAATACCTTAGTGGTGTGTAAAGTAAAAAAAAACACCAAAGGGCATGGTTTGCCAAAGTGGCCAATGGGATTTGACTGCCCTTTACTGTAGGGAGTGTGTCGCAAGTGCAACGACCTTTGTCAAGTTCCAGCTATTGTTTGCAGATTGGTTACACACTCCGCAGGCTGTGAAAGACACATCTGCTACCTTCAGCTCAGTGGAGAGCAGACAGACAGTCAGGGTTGAGGGTTAGGTGTGTAGGTGTGTGTATATATATGTGTGTGTGTGTGGGTAGGTAGGTACATGTAGGTAGGTGGGGTCCTCAACTACCCTGTTGTGCAGTTCAGCTACAGTCTCTATCCTCTTATCAAATATTTGTCTGGCCTTCACTCCCTGTTTGCCTACCATTCTCATTTACTGAAATCCATCTCAGACGCATTTAAAGTTACCAGAAAGTTGTTCCAGATTTTTTCTTCATCTTTTGTTTGTTTTTTGTTACATAATGTCTGTGAGCACTCATCTAGGTGTGTTTCTGTGGGCAGCGTTCACAAACAGTATCTCTTTTTTTTTATTTTTAATGTATCTTAACATTATGTTCATAAATATTTAAAGCTGTTATGCATATTTTTCCATTAATTATGAAATGTCACAGCAGGAACAGTCGTTTGATACCACGGGAGTATAAAACCGATCGGTTTTTAACATCAAATATAAAACCATATTTGTTTAATGTGTTTTTGATTGATTTCCTGATTGAGATCCAAAGGGTGGTCATAAATGTTTCGGGACAAAGGGTCTCTTTGTGTGAATGGGGCCCCAGCTGAAATGGAGGAGTAGTTTGAGATTACCAGATTATTTCCTACTAGCCCAGTGAGTGAGGCGAGGCGAGCCGCAGCCCTGCACCGTGCTGTGCTGAGGCTGAGCATAATGAGTGTGGTGGCAGGGAACCACAACAGAGTCGGGGCAGAGGCTGCCTGGGAACCAGAGGCCCGTGGCCTAAAGCCAAACACACACACATACACACACACAAATCCTGCCGCACACTTGTGGCTTTTTAAGAAAGCAATTTAGTTAATGATTTCATTTTGAAGCACTGTCATGATGCATGTGTCTTCCCAGCGCGCCAGCTAAAGAATAAAGGAGAAACCGGCTCAGAGGAAAAGGTATCAGTAAACTCACGCTTCCGCCGACTACCGCAGAGAAAAATAACATGCAACCGAGCGTAATGTGGCATTTGTTGTGAACTCAGCACAAGAATCGCTTGGATAATACTGTAGATCGTGGCTCCTGCGCCTGCTTATGCATGTCTCTGGACAAATGCAGGGACGAGCTGAAGCGCAGTATAAGTGGTCGGACACATGGTTATCAGCAGACTGCTGAGGCATTTTGTGTTTCAGTCAGCATCTAATCCACTACAGAGCCCGCTACCCTGGAGTGGAAAAACAGCACCGTTCTCTGTTCAACCATGTCTGTCAGCCCTCTGATTTTATTAGGGCTATGTTTCGCATTCATTTACTCAGGTTCTCTCAGTGCCAGCCCATGAATGAAACCATCTTAGCATTGCTAAAACAGCCGCTTGTACATGTCTTCCGTGAATCACATTTTTGGGCAATTACTCAGATCAGTGGCTAGGGCTTCTGGTTTTGCTCCTCAGATTTCATTTTTCTCCCGTCTCTCTCTCTCTCTCTTTTTTTTCTGTATCAGCTGTCAATCACTCACGGTAACTTTTAACCACCTCCAAACAGAGCTGGGTGCCAGCCGTTCATTTAGTCCTTCACTTTTGCTCGGCTTCTTCCCGTCTAACCTGTCAGAATGACACACACTGTTGACCAAGCTTTCTATTCAGCACTGGCAAATTAATTGGTTTCAGTGGTTTAAATCAGCAATCAATGTCAGTTTCCCAACATAATAAGCCTTAATCATAAATCTTTGAGGTGTGGCTTGCCTGACCCCTATTCATCATGGCTCGGCTAGATGGCCTCATCTGGGTGGAGCAAATGAACTACCCCTGTTTTGATTTTCCAATTGACGTGTCACATGAAACTTGGCTACTCTCTCCCCTCCCCAATTCTATCCTAGCCCTTCTTCTCACAGTCCTTAAAAAACACACAAGGGCCCAAAGACAAAGAGGGAAAAGAAGTGCAGTTGTCGCAAGGGGAGACACATTTGTGTGCCTTCCCTTGTGTGAGAGTGCCCAGTGAATACCATTAATTTATTCAGAAAGAGAAAAAAGAATAGCAGAAAGGGGGAAAAAGGGACTAAAGGAGTAGAGGTGGGTCTAACTGTAGCTAATGAGCTGTTGTCCCTCCAGCCTGTAGAATAAGAATAGAGCAGCTTAATTACAACAGTGTTGAAGGTAATTTCCTCATTTTTTCCCCTCTCAAGCTGCAGAAATCTATTTATGAGATGAGAATGAAAAGGAACAAAACTGCTTTTCTTTTCTGTGGACACTGCAAATTTGTCAATTTGGTGACCAGGACTTGTGAAGCGTTCTGCATTTAGGAAAAAAAAAAAAAAAGAAGAAGAAGAAAAAAAAGAGAGACAGAGACGAACAAGGATAGTGACAGAGAAAGTGGGCCACTGTGTGTCGACATTCCAGATGTCCAAACCAACGGCGGTTGTACCAACTCCAGTGCTGCTGGGCACTGAGGTTGCCAATGATGACCTCATGGTGGCAAGACCAAAGACTGAGGCCCATAGTTCCCCTGCCATACACTACAATAACTCGCCCCCCACTTTCATAAACCATTCAGAGTCACCAATACCCATGCTTTTCCTGCTCTCCGCAAAACTGCTCCTTCAAACGCTATTTTTCCCCCCGAGTATTTGGACAAAAGGCGAAGATTGTGGCGCTTTTTTAATTTTTCTGCTCAGAGGCCTTTGCTTTCTTCTTTTTAAATTCCCCTCTCCATTGAGATTTCTATGCTCCCTATAGACTTATTGTGCATCTCTTTGGTAACTTGGGATGCGTCCCTTCACTTCTGTTTGGCACCCCAAAGCTAGCTCCTCAACTCACTTTTCTGGCAACTGTGAGAGATGTTACACTCGATTTGTTGAAGTGCAGCCATTTGCTGCAAACTCTCCAGTGCACAGAAGAAGTTATCTTTATAAATGACAGAATGGACCTGGGCCTGAATGGCGCTTTGTTTACTGTCTTACAAAAAGGGGGCCCCACTCTATATTTCATCTGTCACCGTTGCTTTTCTTTCCTTCAACAATGCTCAATTGTTTCCATGAAAATTTCAGGTTCCATGAACAGGAGAATTCTGTATTATTGTTCCTGCCAAATTCCGATCTCTGTTTTCCTTCTCCTGCTCACAAAGGGCTCATAACTTACTGTCAACTATGAGGCAAGCCACAAAGCTCTACTGTTGCTCAGCAAATAGGGTTGTGTTGGTTGATGGCTTGACTCGCTGTGAGGTTTGCTTAAGTGCAGCAGCAGCAACAGAGGGCTCTTTGGGAACTCCATCCCCCAGCAGGCCGAGAGAAAAAGAGAAAGTAAAAGAGAAAAAAGAGAAGGCATAAAACAACAAGTAGCTTTTCTTGTCTCAGTATTTTTTTTTTTTTTTTCCGCTCTCAGACAGAGGAACAGTTTGGCTGGTGAAGGACACTGCTGAAGTCATTGTCCCACTGCTGTTAGCGTCTTCTGGTGTGTTTCTGTGAAAGTCTGACTCACAACATCCAGCGCGCTCTCCTCCTTCTATGGCTAATTTCTGTTAAAGTATGATGCACGTCCAGAAAAGAAGAAGAAGAAGAAGAGGGAAAAAAGGACCTGTAGTGAATTTTTTTGGATCCTTCGTTTGTGAAAGCATTCGCATGAGTGAACTTGTGTGTGTCCTGGGGAACTGAGAGGTTGTTATGCCATCCAGCTCTGAGCTTGTGTCCTGGGATCAGGAAAAGGGCCAATGGCACAGGGGACCAAAGGAGGAGGAGGAGGAGGAGGGAGGAGGTAGAGGAGGAGGGGGAAACGAGGGATTCAGAGTGTGAGTGCTCATCGACCCTTCCTGAGTAGACAGACAGGGACACTTAAGCGCTCTCACACCTGCATCTGCCTTTGCCTTGCGTGGGGGGCAAGGACACCAACCATGCTGTCATGGCAGCTGCACAAGTGTTTAAAGTGAGATACAAGGCAGTTCTTCTAGTAGCATATTATTGCAAATAATTTACCCTGCAAAGTAATTATCAATGCTCTGCTCAATATGTAAAGTGTGCACTTCAGGTGGCTTGCTTAATTTGCTCTGGGCGGCTATCAGTTGAGTGTGGATTTTAGCTGGTGGTAACTGTGGCAGTTTCTAATAGAGAAGGCATCAGGAGAGAGGATGAAGAGAGGATGAAGTGCCGCCGTAATTGAGTTGACTTTTTTTGCAGGGGAAGGTCAACAATAATGGAGGAACAATTTAAACAAATTCATTTAGCCCACTCTCCAGTCACTGTACAGCAGGTTACCTTGGTGGAAAAAAATCTCTATTTTCCCAACCATTTCCTATATTTTAATATCATTATCTGTAATTACTTTGTCGTCTGAGGATTAAGAGATTTAAATCAATTTATGCATCAGTGACTCAAACTGACAAAAAGGAGGGGGAAAAAAATTAGCTGTAGCAATCTGTTTTTCAGATTTACCTGTTTTTAAATCTGCAGGAATTATCCTGTACGTGTGTGTGCGTGCGTGCGCGTGAGTGAAAAAGAGACCAACTGTGTGCAGTATACAGCCCGTATTACGAGTTGATTATGTATCCAGAAACCTGGCTGCTGCACAGCATGGCACAATCACAATGGAGGGTGATAATTTAATTGTGCTAAACGGTGGATTCCGTGTCAATGCTCCTCCAGCTGGGAGCTGTCAGGTAGTAATATCTCATTATGGCAGGTGAAGAACCCAGAGGAACCCTACCACGACACCTGTTAGAACAGGAGGAACCCCTGAAGGGAAACAACACACAGATGATTTTCTCTCTTTCTCTCTCACACACACACACACACACACACGCACACACGATTTACAACTCCCAAACTATTCTCTAGTCTAATTCCACCTCACTTTAAAAGATTACTACTAATGATTACAAATGATGTTTTTTTTAGCTTGTTGCCATTGTTTGGGAAATGATTCAATTAAGCAAATTCTTTGTTTCTTAACAGACTGACAGAGCAGTCAAAGCTTCTGTTAATTTGCCCCTTCCTTTTCTATTCCTGGTGAAAGGTGGGATTTAAATTACGATGTGAAAACTCTTAAAAGAAGTAGCACACGCTGTGCTTCTTCCAGTTGTCTCTCTTGTTCTTTTATAGTTAATGTTTGAATATGAGCCTTCCCCGTGCATGTATGCTGTGCATGGGAACACAGCGTTGCACACGGAAAGTTAAAGCCGCTCATCTGTCATTGCCTGCTCCTTTAAAGAAAGAAAAAAAGCCCAAAACCTTCCTTTTTTATTAATAATTCATATGATTTTCTCTCTTTTGTCTGCTGGTTACAAGTGAAGAAAGAGGGTGTAATATTCTCTCCCCTGTTGGAACTTGAAGGTGCAAGACGTCAGCAGCCAGACAAGTGGGCATGTGGGTGGGGTGGGGTGGGGTGGTGGAGAGGGGGGGTGGGGGGGGTGGGGGGGTGGGGGTGTGGAGTTACATATCACCATTGTCTATAAAAGGTAAACAGTGTGACAGAGCAGATACAGTGGGTGAACGTCAGTCAGACCCTTTTATGATGAAAGAGGAAATGGGATAGCTGAGGACATATGGTCCCGCAGTCACAAGACCCCTAAGATGAGCAGCGCACAACGCTCCTCTAATACTCACCAATTAAGCAGAGGTTGTTTTGCACGATGAGGAAACATTATCGCAGGGAACAATTCATGACTCAAAGCATTCCAGGCCACATGAGCCCACGGCTGGAGAACTTAAGTCTTAATCCTTCAAATGTGTGCAATATTGTCAGCTATATATAGAGCAGTTCTCTTCTCCGACTGACCCTGCCTCGTCTCTGCCTCGCGTCTTCAGTCAGTCACTGGGGCTTTGTCTTGGAGAAAACGGGGCAGGAAAGCAGCGTTTCTTGCACTTATTGATTACTCTGGTTTGTCAGTTGTCTATTGTTATTGTGTAATCAAGCATGCGGGAGGAGCAGCTACAGTCCTGGCTGGCTCTATGAAGCTTAGCTACCTCTTCAGTCTTTTTTTTTTTTCTCCACTGTTTAGTATGTAAAAAGCAACATTTTTGGTTCTTGTTTTCCAGAGAAAACTGATTCAATTATTAATGTGTGTAAAGTTATTTCAACAGCAGCAGAACACACCGTGGCTGCTGTTCTGCAGATTTTATTTTGAGAGCATGGAGGCCGGGGCCGTGAGCAGCAGCAGCAGCAGCAGCAGCAGCGTTACTCTATCAGTAAATATGATCAGATTCTACACGCACCCACATTCAAACTGATTTCTTCTATGTATTTTGCTCCTCATCAAATGCCTTTGTTGTGTCTGTGCTGATCTATTGCGCACAAACCCCCTTTAGATCTCAGCGCTGTGTGATCCCTGCTCAGAATATGAGGAATAAAATACCGTACGGTTGCCCTCAGATATTTTCAGAGAATTATTGCTGCACTTCTCCATTTCCCTTTCAATAAATTGAGGTAGTATTGTATGGGGCTTGTCAGAGGTGGGGGGTGGGGCAGAAGGGGGTTCTCCGCACTCTTTAGCTGCCTGAGCGCAGCCCTCCCAGCACTGCTAATAAATTATTAACTCCTGCTGACAAATACTGTTATTGAGCCTGCCGCAGATCTGTTGCATTCTTTAACAAGATTGCTGTAGACACATGTTACAGGAGGATGGAGTCTCTCCATCGCTCCCTCTCTCCTTTTCTCTTCCTCTATCCCCTTCTCTCACTCACGCCTCAGCAGTTTGACTGATGGCTGGAGACCAAAGTAAAAGTGCCTGAGAGACTGAATATTTTAGGGGTAAAATAATACCCCTTGATTTACTGTGTTAGACAAACGTAGTGCTTTGTTTCACTCTCACACTCCACTGAGGACGAGGCGCTCGTTGTATTCAGTGCTCGGGCTTTTTGGGTACATGAATAAAAAATTGTTTAAAAAAAAAAAAAGGAGTCTAAGCACTCGACCTGTATTAACCACACACACACACATACACACACATCCCGCTGCTGCCCCCTCTACTTACCATTACATGCATGAACTGAACTTTGCTCTGACTTTTGATTTTCAATTAACAGCGCCCAATTTTGAGATTGCTTTCTGTTTGATATAATTACAGGAAACAATTTAATGGCTGATTAACAGTGAGGGCTGAGCCACTAAAAAGACACATTGGGTAACACATCCAGGCACAGAGGCTGAACAGAGAGGGGGTGGGGGGGGGGAGGGGGGGGGGGTGGCGGAACAGACAGGGGGGGCTGGCTGACAGACAGGTGGACAGACAGGCAGGCAGGCACGGGTCTCACAGTGTGCCCTGACATCTACCTGACTTACTGGCTTTGTTTGTACAGCTGCTGAGACACATGAGATTAACTTTGGCTACCATTGTTTAGGTCAGCCTTCACTGCCCATGCTGATCTGTGAGTATGTGCCAGTGTGTGTGTTCGTGTGTGTGTCAGAGACTGAGAGGCAGTGAAAGTGCGGTAAGGCAAAAGAGACTATTGTATCTGGAGTGAACATTTCTGAATAATACTTCAGTGTTGAATTATGTCTGATCTGCGTCGGCACTAACTCCCTCCAGACTTCTCAACTCCTCTGAGGTTTGTCTGCTTACCGTTTTCAGTTTTCAAACAAAACACAGTGTCACCGGCTTTAATTTATCTGTGTGACATATCTAGAATAAACGACCACAAGGTCTCAGGTCTGCTCCAGCTATTCTAAATCAAGATTAAAAACCTTCCTGCTATTTATTATGGAATCATAATTGCATTTTTGCATCTGACATTATGTTTTAACCTTTTTGTATTTATTGCATTTTCATTTTCAATTACCCTATTTACACTTTTTTTTAAGGCCACTCAATCAATTTACCTTTATTTCCAAGAGTTGCTATATAAAAATCACCCCAGACAATAACAATTGTCTGGCATTGTCTGCACAGGGACAATGGCCCCTCACTTGATGGATTTCCTTGAGTAAGACCAAGAACTATTAGACCTTGTTCATAAAGTCTTCTCTTAAATGGAGGATATCATTGCCTATCTCTCAATGCTCGTCTGCCAGCAGAAAGTGCAAGGACACAGTCGCAACACAGCCCGCCTCAACCTTGAGAGTCCCCTCCTCTCAACCCCCCCCCCAGGCAAGCTGAGGGTGCAACTAAAGTGCTGTCACACTGACCCCTGCGGATAGAGCAGGAGAACGGGGCAGATGGTGATCAGTGATGAAATGTATTACAAGAAGTACCCCGAGCATTTTGTCACATAGAAACACACTCATACCTTCACCCCACCCCCAATTTGTCTTTTCCTCTCTTCCTCTCTCTCACTCTCTCAGTCACACGGAGAAACACAGACATAGACTCATCCTCCAGATAAGATCAAGCCCTAAGTAATCACATTCTAGTTGTAATGGTCAAAGTCCTGTAGTTGGGGGGGGGAAGAAGCAGAACAACAGCTCAGGGAAAAGCGGATTAGGAGTTAAATATGCTCCAGCTCCCTCTCTCCTCTTCACATCCGTAGGAAGGCCATATTATCCCCTTTTTAATTTAATACCAAATGCATAATTAGATTTGCTGGCACAGTGTTTAATTTCATTCATTGTAGCACACAGCATGAGTGCAGCCTCATTAATTGTGAGAAAAGGCAGAATTGGTTATATAAATTCAGCACCCAATAAAGAGTTGGGTTGTAAAAGGTAGGAGAGAAAAAAAAAAACACAAAATTAGAATCAATACAAGTTTCTTTAGCACCTGATACTGTATGTCAAGTACACTCCTCTTACTCACTGTATTATTCATAAAAAATGTGACAGATTTGTGAATGTGGTCCTCCACTGTTAGCTTTTGATTGATTTAAACTGCTCAAGTATTATTGGTTGGCCTTGGGGAGCAGTGTCACAGCAAAAAAAAAATTAATTATTTCCTAATTTGATGAGTGGAAACAAAAGGAGTCGAGGCCAGTTTTTGACGTGTGGTTGCTTTGGAGTAAAATTATTGCTCGATGCTTGAAGGACAAAACCGAGATAAATCAATATGAGAAATAAAAGAAATTATTCAGAGAGCTTGAGAGCAAATAGAAAAAGAAAATCTTTGTGTGTAAGGAGTTAACTTATTTGTGAGTTTGTTTGTTTTTGTTTTGTTTTTTTTATATCTGGATGGTAGCTCCACTGCCTGGCTGACCTACTGCCTGACTAACTGTCTTGAGGTTTGGGCCGGGACCCAAGCAGGCACAGTTCCAGCCCTAGATCAAGCCATCCATCTGCGTTAAACAAAGGATTACAGACGTCCTATTCCAAACTCCAGTATCAAGCATTTAGTCCATTCAGTATTATTATCTGCTCAGGTGCTCTAATTATAACCCACGTTAAAGCCATGTGCAATCCCTTGAATGGACTTTCCAGACAGTCAAGTCAAGGAAACAGTGATGCATTTCCACATATTGCTGATGACCCTTATGAGATCATTCTTTCTTTTTTTGACTCTATTCTTTTATTTCTTCCTTCACAGCAGAGTCATGTCTTCCAAGCAAGCCACGTCTCCTTTTGCATCCGTGGTTGATGGGGATGATGCCATGAGTCAGGAGCACTTGTCTTGGGAGAAGGAGGAGAGCGCCGAGGCCCACGGTACGCCACAGCTGCCCCTCCACAGCCTGCTCCACGGAAAAGCCCATCCCGACGAAATGCAGCCGCTCAGCAGCGTACCGCCAGAGAGCGACTGGGACAGTCTGGTGTCAGCCCAACAGCGCATGGTGAGACACGTTGAATACTTCATAGTATAGTAGAAATGTTGATGTTTCTTTTTTCGTATTTGGTCCAGAACCACTATATTACCATTAGATTGGTCGGGCGCGAGTGAACAACCTTACAAAATTGATTTGACAACCCAAATTTCAAATGGAAACCACTATGAGATTCCATTCAAGGCAAACTGAGATGAAACCCGGATCTGATTTAATTCACAGACTCCATAGAGAGGTAATAGAGATAAGTATAGCATTCAGGTATCACTGAATGATTTCCATTTGGAAGTAAAGTTAGCTAAACTTTGCCAAAAGTGCTCAGTTTAAACTATAAATCCTTTTCTTACTCATGTGATTCCGCTGTGGTAGCGATGGAAGAAAAGAAAACTGGGAGCAGTTAAAGAAAGTCTCATAAAGCAGGACAGTTTCAAATGTTCGAGTGCGCTAGTGTCCTATTGTCCTCCCTTGGGTCCTCCAGATCCAGGCCCAGCAGGCTTTCATTGTTTCCGCCTTGTACAAAGACGCTCAGCCAATACTACATCCTTAGCCCCAGCCCCATGGTTCCCTAATGCTGTGAAACCTCTGCGATTCGGGGGTCTCCAAATAGGCACAACACTACAGCAGTCAGCTATTATTAGGTTCGACGGAGGACCTCTCACTCTCCCTTCAATAATGTCACATGAAATAGCATCATGGCCGATGGAGGGGAATGCAGCCTTGCACTATGAGCTTGCGTTCCTGCTGCTATTAGAGCACCAGGTCTTGTCCTTGGTGCATGTGCTGTTGTTTTTCTCCTTCTTCTTTTTGTGTGTGCGCTGTATCTGCAGCCAGACTGAGGCGCCGCACATTCGAAGCGCGGGGCTGCTTTGATGTGAGCGGAGTGAAGAAGAGCGCAGGCACTTGTGAGCTATAGACATGGCATGCAGGTGGTTGTCTGTGACAGACGGGTCTGAGGTAAAGAGACCCAGAGGGCCTCTGAAGTATCCCTGCAGTTGGCCACTGAGAGCCTCAACACCTCGGCACTGCAGCGACGCACACACAAACGCACACATGAATAGGCTCTGTGGCAGACTGCTCCTCGTGAAGCTGGGGTGTGACAGCACAGGTCATTGAGAAGCAAAGGACTGCTCAGGTGTTGCCTACATCTGCGGCTCATTTCAGGATGTCAATAATGGGATTTTAGCAAGTTTGAAAATCACAGGAAACTTTATGAATCCCAACCAATACACGCAAAATGATAAATAGATAGTAGATACAGTAAAAAAACAAACAAAAAAAAGACATTTGAGCAGCCTGGTCACAGCTGATGAAATTCTGATATTGACTGCAGTTGTAATTTCTATTGCACATTGTACCATAACATCTTGAAAATCATCCGCAAAGGTTATTCTCTATTATTATAGAAAAGAAAACTCATGTAACTGATTACCTTATAGTAGCTCAGAGTCGACAACACCTTCAAAGAACCTGTAGGTCAAAATGTGATCTTTTTAAAGTAGATCTTTCACGGAGATAAACCAGGCCAGCAGCCATCAAATTAACCTCAAGAAATATGAAAAGCTTACACAAGTCTGACAACAGATTTGAGTACATCTCATCATAAATGGGTGAATGATGACTATTCTAAATGTCAGCGGTAGGATGAATGAGCATCTCCGTATTATCGCCTCCTATAGCCTTGATCTTGTGTTAGAACGAGAGTCTCAGCTGATATATTACACCGTGAGGAGTGTAAATGTTTCAGCTTAGATTTATGTCAAGAAGTTACCTAAAAGGAATGATGGGTTAAAAGAGTAAGTGAGAAGAAGGTCACACAAAGAGAGTGTAGGAGCCATTTATTGTGCTTTTATTTGTTTATTTATTGATTACTGTTGGCGGCTTGTATTTTGGTGACACCGGAAGTGGCGTCACTCACTTCCGGGTCATGGGTGATTTAAACCCCGGACAATCATCCCCACCAGGTGTGCTGGTCGAAGGGAAACAGTTTTGACCGTGTCATCGTGTCATCGTGTCATCGTGTCATCGTGTCATCGTGTCATCGAGTGGTTTACCTGTCCTGCCAACGAGGTATTGTTTGTTAATAAATAAGTGTTTTACCATTGGAACCTCGCCTTGAGCATTTTGTTGAGCTAGAAGAACCTGCACGCGTCCAAACACTGGAGACCAGCCACCGTGCCCTCTTATAGGGAAAAGAGGGCACTACAAAAGTCAAAACTGCCTTCACTGAAGAATTGAACGCCGTTCGTGTTGTGAGGGATAGGCCCGAGCCGTGCTTCGCCACCGAACCAGGATCGCTGCCGTCACCAGAGCCATAGGGGCTGCAGGATGTCGGAGCCAGCGGAGCGAGTGGAGAGCTGGCCGTCAGCAGAGCTTCGGGAGCTGTCCGCCGTGACCGTAGCCATAGGGGCTGCGGGTCACCGTCTACGGAGCTGCCGGAGCTGCCGGCTGCCACCGCAGCTATTGGGGCTGCGGATCTACACTCGCAGGGGAGCGGTGGAGCTGCGCGGCGGCAACAGAGCGGCTGCGGCGCGGAGCAGTGGAGCTGCGGGTCGTCCACGGAGCCATAGGGGCTGCGAGTCGTCACCGCGGAGCAGTTTGAGCTGGAGCTGCCGGTCTGCACTGTGGCCATTGGGGCCATCAGCTGAAGCTGTCTGTCATCGCCGTAGCCATAGGGGCTGCGGGTCGTCGTCAGCGGGAGCTAGCAGGAGCTGCCGGTTTGTACCGTGGCCATTGGGGCCACCAGCCGAAGTCGCCGGTCTTCCCGTCGCCATAGGGGCTACGGGTCGTCGTCAGCTGGAGCTGCTGGCTGCCACCGGAGCCATTGGGGCTGCGGGTCGCCATCTTGCCACCACAGCTCATTGACTGAAAATGTAAATTGTTTGTTTTTGTTGTAATGGCTCCTGTTACGCATGTGTATAAATTGCCCTGGTTGCCGACAGAGGCAATTTGGGGCCCGGTGTGTAGGAGCCATTTATTGTGCTTTTATTTGTTTATTTATTGATTACTGTTGGCGGCTTGTATTTTGGTGACACCGGAAGTGGCGTCACTCACTTCCGGGTCATGGGTGATTTAAACCCCGGACAATCATCCCCACCAGGTGTGCTGGTCGAAGGGAAACAGTTTTGACCGTGTCATCGTGTCATCGTGTCATCGTGTCATCGTGTCATCGAGTGGTTTACCTGTCCTGCCAACGAGGTATTGTTTGTTAATAAATAAGTGTTTTACCATTGGAACCTCGCCTTGAGCATTTTGTTGAGCTAGAAGAACCTGCACGCGTCCAAACACTGGAGACCAGCCACCGTGCCCTCTTATAGGGAAAAGAGGGCACTACAGAGAGTAAAAAGAGAAAATGAGCAAAAAAAAAAGAGAGAGACAGAGAGGAAAGGTAAAATGGAGGAGGATGGGGAGAGATAGAGAGAAGAAAAGGGAAAGGCATAAGGCGAAAGGAATGAGAGTGTTGCCTTTGCTGATTACCTGACTCCACTGCTGTGCCATGCGTCTGTGTGGGCTGTGCCCTGAACCCGCGCCAGCTGATTAACCCAGCACTGCTCCACTCCCCTCAAGCACTCTCCACTGTCTCTGCCACACTGCATAATCATCCAACACAGGGGCTGGGAGGTGCGGAGTAGGAGGTGGGTCGGTCGTGCCACCCTGGCGCTTGGTACCAGATCGTCCTACACACACACACACACTCACACATACACACACCGATGCAACTCTGCCTGGGGCTCGACATGCCACGCAGGGATGAGAAACTGGCACTGTCAACATTCCTGCTCAGTTTACCGCATTCTTGACTGTTTTTTTTATTTTTTTAATTTAAGGATTGTCAGTGGCTCCAGGCGCGGTCGTATCGTTTAACCCTCCTTTATCACGCTGCTGTTGATTAAAGCTCGCTCTTCCACGATAGGTGTGCACAGTTTGTCTTGGATACAGATGTGTGTCATGTTTATTCTCCGCGCTACGAGCGCCAGGGCTTAAATCAGAACTAACTGTTCCCTCGTTGGGAAACAGGCTGCAAACTTTCTGGCTGCCGAGCTACTTTTCTGCATTCTCAGACTCCAAAAACCATAATTAACACCACCTTCTGTCAGACACAACCCTCGACCGTGGTGCATGTGTGCTGACTGTATACTCCCATGTGCAGAGTTTTCTTTCCCCCCTCCTCCCCTCCCCTCTCCTCTCCTCCCCTCTCTCTCTCTCTCTCAAGCTCGCTCCCATTCTTCTCCCCATTTCCTTCATGTCTCTGTTTGTGCACAGGGAGCACTCAGCCAGTCAGTCAGAGACAGGACCCCTTAGTTAAATACTAAACCATACAGAGGTGGGACTGAAAAACAACAACAGCTTGAGACAGGACACAGATGTACGATGGCTCAAGGCACTCAGCTGAGAATAGGTCTCTGGTAGAAAATGAACAAATTACACAGCAGTCACCCCAACACAAATGCACACTCAAAAGCAATTTGAAAAATTACAGTTGGGAGGTTTCTCTGTGTAGTCTATGCAGATGAAAAGTAAAGCCTGAGCACATTATGGATATGCCCAATGAAAGTATACCTCATCATTTCATCTCAATTTTTCACTTGTCATATCTCATTTACCGGCACAGCTAGCTCTGTTGAAGAAGCACTGTATGAAAGCCAGAGAGGAGCCATTTGATATGGCCAAATCGCCCCCTGAGCTGCAAACACCTGGCAATCACTGCATTTGAATGAAAACCTGTCAGAAAGCTCCAATGGAGCCCTGACAGAGCCACGGCAACACCGTCATCATCTAATACAAATCCCATCCCTTGTTGTCACCCCCCCCCCCCATTCCAACTTTTGTTTGTCTTACAGGAATCTGACAGCAATAAAGTATGTTCCCTCTACTCCTTCCGGAACAATTCGACTTCCCCACACAAGCCGGAGGAGGGGGCCCGGGAGCGAAGCGACCTGCTGAGCGGATCAGCGTTTGGAACACCGGAGCGCCGCAAAGGAAGCCTGGCAGATGTAGTGGACACGCTGAAGCAGAAGAAGCTGGAGGAGATGACAAAGACAGAGCAAGACGGTACGGCCTCTGTGTGTGTGTGTGTGTGTGTGTGTGTGTGTGTTTAGGGTGTAGGACTACCTTTTTCCTCCTACGTGCACCCGATCATAGATTTTTCCCTCTTTCTTTTTATAATTTCCTGACCGTCCACCTCTTTTCTCTTGTATCTCTCCGCCTTATACGCTCACACGGGAACACACACACACACACACACATACACACAAGCTGGGAATTCTGACGTTACAGTGTTTCCAGTTTGTTCTGAACCTCATCCAATGTGACAAAGACTGTGTGGCAGTGCACCTCAGCATAAGTGTGGTCTTCTTTCGATGCCAAGCCAAACTCCTTGACTATAAAACTCATAGTCCTGACCTGATGCCAGGAACATTACCTCTTTATTTTGCTACACACAGAGCACTTTTCACTCTGCACAGTTGTTCATCAAAGTCTGCAACCCACAAACAACCTTCTCCAGGATTTTTTTTTACCTTTGTGTTTATAATTAATTCATCACACTTGATTCAGTGACGACAGTTCAGCAGAGTTTTTATTTCCTCACTATTCTCAACAGGAGAGAAAAGAAAAAAGCTTTTCCTGTGATAAGACAGTTAGGTCTCTGTCACATCTGCACCCTTTTTCACCCAGCTCGGCTCTCCCTCCCACAGCCTGCAGTCTATCAAGAGTATGGCGGAAAAACAAATATTTGAAAGAGCTGCTGAAACACATCCCCCTTCTTAATTAGGGCTGTAGTAATATAACTACATCCAATCAAATGTTAAACCCCCTTGGGAATGCATGTGTCTCATTTAGTGTCTGGGGAGCTCTTAGCTTAAGCACTTCATCAGACGAATAAATTAGACCTCTGTTAGCCTAAAAATAATTCCCCACTTCTTTTTTAAGTGTTCGTTTGGTGATCTTTGTATCAGAGCATCTCAGGGCTCTCAGCAGATAATAATAATTTAGCCACATGGTGATACAGTATGGGGAGTGAGTATTTTGTGGCGTTGCTGTGAGATGATAAAAACAGAACAATCAGTCCGTATTTATCTGAACACCAATAAAGAGATCATTGACAAAAGTGAAAAGTTTAGATGATTAAGTTGCATCAGAATGATCGATAAATGCCAAAAATGTATTTGAGACATTAATCACACAAAACATGCTGGTGTACATGGAATTTCTTCAAATCATGCATTAAGGTTTAATTTGAAAGAATTTGATGGTTAATAGTCAAACTTGACGGCCACTGTGACCTCACAAAGCACAACTTTTGGTTATAACCTACAAATTCATAAGCTATGACACAATTTCGCATAAATATTACTGGATTAAGTGAAGAATTTATGACATTTTGAATCAGAAGTCACCCTCAGTGACATCATAATGTTCTTCTGGCCATTATTTAATGCTGTGACGCAGGAAAGGGAGAGGTGGCCATGTTTGTGGCAACTTGGGTGGTTGGCGAAGGTATGAGTCTTTTTACTATGTAATCGATACCTTTTATATTATTTCATGATCACTGATGTCGGCGATTTACCAAAAATATATGAAACATTGGTCTGTGTCAGGAATTTTCATGCTTTCCCCGGGTTCAAAACACTTTCTTCTGAAAGCGCTGGTTTTCTTCCACACCAACGGCCAATAGACATAAATATTATAGGGACGTGCAGCAGCAGTGTTGCCATTGGGTTTAGCTTATCTGGCTGCTCACAGCACCTTACAGGACAAATTTTGGTTAGTAAAAAAAAAAAAAGCAAAGCTGTTACATCTTTGTTTTACCCTGAGGTAAGAATATATTTCATATGTGTCTCGTTTTCTTGCCGGGTTGATTTTCAGGGCAGTGCTCTATGTAGCAGCGGTGGGTGTTATGGTAATGAGCCCCAGCTGGTGAAGGCTGGTTGTTGCAGTAATTTAAATGGTCAAGTGCAGCTTGTAATCCAGGGCCGTATGTTAGTGCAGGGAGGAGAGGGTGCTTTAGAGTGCCATACAGCTGTTTTAATCTCCTGTTAATAATAGAGACTTGGTCTGCCTCATGCGCTGTGTATCATCGCCACCAAAATAAACTCCCTTGTTGCAGGAAATTAGTTTCTGAGCAGGGAACACAGCAGAAGACAAGAGGCTCACAAAGTTCGGTGTGCTGTCCCCAAGCTGCGGGAACGGAGAGACACTCTGTTCACGAGAGCACTTGAGGAAGCCTCAGTGGTGATGATCAGTGATTACTGTAAAATGGAGGGAGAGGGACTCTTATAGAAAGCGCCAAAGGAAAACCTTGTAGAAACCTTTGACAAATCATAACCTGATGTCTTTGTTTAGGGAGCGAGACGCAGTTGGAAATTGAAAAAGGGGGCAGGATTATCCTATTAAAGAACACACAAGAAGGCTGGAGAAGCCATTTGTTGTCTTAATGATGTCGCTAATGTAGCACAAGCAACAGATGAGCTAAATATAAGCATGACAACTGTTGTGTCTCATTCTGCTGCTTTGGTGCCTGCCTGGTCGGGATCACTGGGGTCCTCAGAGACTCTTCACCATCTGCTGCCATTCTTCTCTGGGTTTGCCTGTCTGGTCAAGAAAGTTCATAGTCCTGATTCACTGAGGATAGACGCCATGACCTCAAGTGCAGAGGCAAACAAATGGTCAGTGGAACATGTTTTGTACAATAAATTGCTCACACTGTATGGGAAGAATGTTATAAATAATATTCTTATTTCCTCTATTAATACTCTCCATGCAATTTAAAGCACTAGCCATGATGCTTTCTAAACACCATAATAATAGAGGCCCTGCAGGGTATTGTAGGTATGACTGCCCCGTCCCTTCAGCTCTATATAGTTGTACCCTTTCACCCTCTCTATCCTTCCACCCTTCCTCTCCATTTCTGGTCCTTAAAGTGCTTTAAGTGCTTGTGACTGTGCTAATGAATGAAAATGTTCCCCCAGCAGCGAGCACCGCATTTAGCTGAATAGTCACCTTTGCTGTAAAAGCTCTATTAGGCCCAGTTGCCAGCGGGGCTAACGATTGTGCCCCATGTTTATTTACTAGGTATTGTAAATGCATTATTTATGGATAAGGCTCCAGACAGTACTTGTCAAGAGTTAAAAATGTCAGTATAAAGTATTAGGGGAAAAAGAAAAACAGCCACCATTATAAAAAGCCAAGGTGACCTTGATTTGATTCACATGCAATTAGAAGAGTTTAATATAATGCACTAAAGTATGAATCAATACCGTGCAAGTCAACAGAGAAATACTTTGTGTGTTTAGTCTTTATGATCGTCCCTAAGACAAGGACGAGTAATTGGGTGTCAGCTTCCTGTCTTGGCTTTTAGGGATTCTCCTGGGCTTAGTATCTACTTGTTGAGTCCTTGCCAGTACAAGCGGCAGTGAATTACATGTAGTTATGTATTTTATCATCTATGTGTTATTGAGTGGTATGCTGAAACAGACACAGCCTCATTCGCTCTTTAAGTGCTAGTGAGTAAAGTAACATTCTGAATAGACTAAAACAAACTTCTAAAAATAAATAAATGACAGTGTTAGAGCATTTCAGATCAGATCACTATATAAGGTCAGTTTATTATTGTTGTCTATGGTATCCAGATTCACAGCTCGGTTCCCAGGATGCTGTTGAGAAAACAGCGCTGCAAACGATCCGCGAACAGGTGTGGTCTGAGGACGTTCGACACAGCTGTTGAACTGACTGTTCACGGATAATCTATAGCTTTAATCTATAAATATCAATAATCCAATCTCCAACCTTAAAGCTCTCCTTCTAAGTCCCATTTATTAAGACTAAAATACAAAACCACACAGCGAAAGAGAAGGCCCCTCCTTAAGACTACAGCTGTTTTAGAGAGGATTCAGTAGCTGCTCAAGCAGAATATTCAACACCTGGAGCCTTTGACAGAGTCATGGCTAATTAGCTTAGCAAAGGGGAGCCATACCACTATTCAGTCAAACTGCAACCCCTTTTTAATCTCAGGTAGAAGGATATTTAATGATTCTGTTACACCAGCAGGTGACCTAACCATTGGTTGTGACATAAAATAGCACAGCAAATGTGGCCCGCCGCTGTGAACTAATTGTGTCTGGGCATAGGGTTATATGTGTGTACTGTATGCGCTTCCGTGTTACCACTTAGCTGTCTCTTCCTCTCCCTGTGCCTTCATCACCTCTCTATTTGTAAGTGTAATCCCCCTGGCAAGGTTGTGTATTATCACTGTATAATGACTGTGCAGTAGGTTGAGTGTGGGGGAGTGATCAGCATTGTGTGTGTAGCCCCAGGTCATTATCCTCTATTACAACAGGCCATGTAATGAGATTCAGGGATGGGTGAAAGCTTTGGAAGAGAATAGGATCAGCTCTAAGCCTGTGGTCTGATTAGCACTGATGAACTCTTGACTCTGTTGTAACACTGTCCCCTGCCAGTGTCACAACCCGTGCGGCTGGAGCTCACTGGAAATTGGATGCAGGTGCTTCACAGCACCGACAGAGGATATGGTCTTGAAAATGTATTTAGTTTAATTGTAGCATTTAAAATATTTCTGAAAGGTTTTCTGAAGATGTAACCCTGTATACATTATGAATTATATTTGAAAAATACCCCGTCCCTTTCCCCAAACAGACTGATGCACTTTCTCCCCTCCTCTCTTAGTTCCCTCCCTTCTCCCCTCTCCTCTCATCCCAGCTGCCATGTCATCTGGTTCTGCTTTATCCCACCTAATTAATAGGAATCTTTGTTATAATGATCTGAGCATGAGCCTCTGACTCTATGCATATGCAATGAGGGTTGGAGATTCAGTTGCCTTGGTTGCCGATTTTGAGGCATTCTTCGCACATAGCTCGATGCTTGCCTGCGACTGAGTGCAGCATCCTATCGGACAGCCGAAGGCCGGGACCCTCCTGGCAGGACACGATGGCCGAACATCAGTCGAGACCCGTCCCTCCTGTGTGGCATGTTCCCATTTCCTTTAATAATCTGTTGTTTATTCTGTCAAGATGATTTGAGAGAGCTACTTATCTTGATGCAAGTAATCTATTTGATCAAATGGGCGATGTAGTTTTGTGTGTGAATGCTTGCATACTATACAGTGTGTCTCCTTCTGTGTGTGTGTGAATTGCACACACTCTCTTGTGTGTGTGTGTGTGTGTGTGTGTGTGTGTGTTCTGTCTTGGCCTGTGGCGTGGTGCACCAGCCCAGCGGAGCAGTGCTCTGGTCTGTCACTTTTGTTTGAATAGGTAATGTAGATCTGTTCAGGCTGAAGAGACATGAGCTGGAATCGCTTGTTAAGACACATGATCAAAAGCGGCTCTCTGCTCTCTGCCAATCAACCCTCTTGTCACCCTGTGAAGCAGACGTTAAATAGATTTTTCGGCTGTATGCCGCGGGCAGCCTGCCAGCCTGACATGTGAACTTTCACAAAAAAGATTCCCTGCCCCTCACTCCTCCCTAATCGCACTTTCCCATCCTTTTCCTTGTTCTCGTTTTTTTTTCTTCTTTGCCCCCCTTTTTTTCCCCACTCCCCCCTTTTTTTCCTCTCCCCATCTTCCTTGTTTGCCCCTCCATCCTGTGACCCTTACCTGAAACAGATCAATATTTCTCCTACGACTATGATTTTTTTTTGTCTCCGACCCTGTCTTACTCTCTGGTGACAAAGTTGCTCCTGTGCCAGGCTGAAATCAGAGCCCAGGGCTAAATGGAGTGGCTGTATGAGGGGGAACAGGGAGCCCAGAGTGCCCGGTCCACTGCTGAATTATGTATTTACTATCTGTTCCAAAACAGAGCCCTCACATAACACAAGACACGTCCCCATAGGACGACGGGAGGCCGACACAGGTTTCACTTTACACAAGCTAAGATATAGATTTTGTTGCCTCTTTCAAAACGGGAACCCTTTCTGCTGTCTTGGTCATTCAGATGACAAAACAAGCAGCTGCTTCTTCAATGTGCAATTCTTTGCATTCAGGATCACCTTCCCCAGTTCTCATATTCCGATTAGTCAACAGTAGCAACTGCTGTGGAGCATTCCAGGGGCCATCTTCCTGGGTTTCAGCTGTTGAGCGTGTCCCCCTGCACCCATGCAGCACAAAACTCCCATTGTGATCCTGGCTTACTGGCTGCACAGGAACCCCTTGATAGGAGGAAACGGGTGTCTCTGAGAGACAAATCACAGCCAGGGCTGCACAGAGGCTTGTTTGTCCTGACGTGCTCACAAACCCCCGCACGCTATAGCTGTAGGTATGTCTGATCAACTGTGGTTAAAAAGAACTGCATATAAATATTCTCAGTGATTTGTTGATTTGTGCAATAGCAATTTGGAGAGTGCAAAATATTGTTGCTGTTGTTTTGGTGGTTATAAAAACAATAGATTTACCTCTGTGTTGTTTGTGTGAGTGATTGGGTGAGAAGCAGTTTGTAAAGGCTTGACTGTTTTATGCGACAAGGCAGTATTTGGAGGGGCACACGCACAGAGATGGTGAAACGCTGACACACAAGAAGCCAGAAGCCATTAATGCTACTATATTTGTCATTGGGCTGTAACGCCTTGATTTGGGAAATATCAAGGCTTGTTGTTCTTCAGTTGTAAGGAACATGAAGAGGGGACACACAGAGACAAACCTCCTGCAACGACCAAGAGTGGAGGAGGAGGAGGTGCTGAGGCAGTCCAAAAATGAGAGGAACAGGGGCTATTCCACAATGGGATGGGGGGTGGGGGGGGGCAAAGGGAGGGCGCATGTGTCCTGCTGTGTGTGAGCGTTTGAATGCCTGCAGTAGGGTTACACTGGGGGACTTGTGTGCCAGCTCAGTATCACTGTCCTAGCTGTCGCATTCAGCTCCCAAGCATTCTCCACACATAACTTGACAAAAGAGCCGGTGTCATCTGACCAAAGATCAAAATAGTGCGAGTGTAACTCACACCCTGGGCACAGACAGCCTCTGTGGCCTGCTAATGATTTCAGAGCACATTGCAGGCTTGTTCTGTAAGTCAGAGGTACGTCAGCCATCCAAGCCAAGAGATCCGCCTCGACACAAGGCAAACATGACAACCGGCGTCGACGCAGCCTATTAACATATTTGCATTGTTTCCCCCCCCCACCCTCCCCTCCTTTACAGCGAGCATGAACGTCTTACACCAAACTTTGATGTGTTGCCTCTTGAACAAAGAGACTCTTTAATCATTTGTGATGAAGCAGATGTTTCCTCCCACTCAATGCTTTCTCTTTCCCCCTTGTTCAATAACGTTACAAGCGCCAGGAGATGTGATGAGGATGTCAGGAGAAACGAGTAGAAATGTGTTTTATTACACTCACAAAGCCTCCAGCGCCAATGATGATAATCACTTTTACAAACGTCAGCGCCGCCATAATAGTTTTTAGGTCTGCACTAGATGAGTGGTTAATATGCTTCTATACGACATTTTCAACTGCATATCAAAGTTGAATCAATTTTGCATGCTTTTCTTTGAAATTTGGATTTGTTTGGGGGTGGCCTTCTGTCTGTCTTGTCCTAATTAGCATAAAGCTGTTAAAAAGAAAAGTGGATCAAGTGGACTCTTTACATTCATTTCATATTCTACAGTATAACCCATTATTGCACACCTCATCCTCCTCTTTCCTCCTCCTTTGTTGTTGTTGTTTTTTTTTCTGGGTGGGTGGCACTTTGCTTCAACAAAGCCAATACTGTAGCTTCCCCGTTGCGAGCTGGGCCAATGAGCTCAGTCGCTCATGAGAGGCAAATTTCTCCATCCTTGCCCAGCAGGTCTTAGTCTGTATGGCCCTGTACCCCCACAGAAAGGGGAATGGACCAGCTGAATAGAAAAATACAGCTTCTATTGTTGCTGAACCAATTTGAACAACAGCACATTGAGACACTCGGTTGTGGGCAAATGAATGGGGTTTTCTATGAGTTGGAATACTTAACCTTTAGAGGTACTATGGTTACTTCATCATAGCAAAGCGAGGTTTAGAGTACCACATAGCTTTTTAATGCTATAATGAATTTTATTTGTTCAGTAATGGTTTTGATCAAGTTGCAATGATGATACGATATTAAAAAAACAACAACTATTTTTTGAAACTCTAACATTGTACTGTGAGAGATTTTTGTTTTTGTGCATGTATCTCCTTTTTCCTCAGAGAAACCTAATCACATAATTTTTAAAATAGTGACTTCTGGTGTTACAGTCCAGTGAACAGTGTGCATGCGTCCTGATTTCTGGCATATTAGTAAACAAAGTTGGCTCTGAGATTCAATAAATGACCAAATTGCAGAACTAGAAATTAATAATGCTCGCACTGTGAGCTTAGTCTTTTTTTTATTTGCTTAAAACCATATAGTTTATTCACACACACACACACACACATGAGAGCAAAATGTACCAAAAGTACAGTATATTACCCAGCTTATTCTTGTAATTTGTGCTTTTTTAATATCTCATCTTATGGTTCAGTCTCTGGAGCGCATCGCCATCGTCCAGTCGTTTATGATGAAATAAAGTTTCGATGTCTATACCAGACACTTGGCTTCACTGCAAATTGTAATGCATTCATGTGGATCCTATTAGTCTCTTTTTGTCCTTGTAGAGTCAGACACCCATTAATTTACTAAATCACACTGAACAGCCATGATCACAGTACTCCACGTTTTCTTCACACGTCTATTAATTTAACATAGTTGAATAAATGTGAATGTTTTCGAGCATTGATTAGCAGGCAAGTTTATATCTGACAGTTAAATTGCAGGGTACCCAAAAAAAATCTCTCCAATGCAAGGTACCCAATAATTTAATTTTTGTGTAAAATTATTATAATTTATTACAGTGTGTGGACCCTAATGATTACCGACATCAAATGGAAATTATAAATTGAAATCAAGTCCACATATTTCTCCTCATAATGTTCATCTCCACGAGTGCTGATCCCCTCATCAGCACCGCTGAGATTCCAGAAGTAACGTCTACTTTTTTATTTCTAATAAACCGAACACAGACTTGCTTGCACACACTCAAAGACGCATTATCTCTTCAGAATAAATATAATCAATGTCACACTTGAGACACTGCTTTATTAAATGTTTGATTAGCCTGATTTTTAAATAGAAATTGTTTTATCCCGCTCCATTTTAACAACACATCCACTTCTCTCTGACCTTGCCTGTGTTTTTTATTTTTTTATTTTTTTTACATGCACTATTTAGTCTTCCTTTTATTTAATCAAACGAGTAATTGTTTGTTTCCCTGAGAGTGCTTTGTATTAAAAGTAATGTTCAATAGACTCCCTCTGCTGCCGGAACAGAGATTTTAAAGCAAAGGAGGGGAGACAAGAGGGGATGAAAAGTTCATTTTGCTATCCAAGCATTTAATGGCCCTAGTTCTTAAAAGTGACCTTGTGGGGTAGAGAGCGAAGCAGCACAGCAGCTCCTTCCAGCTGCACACATGGCATCCATCGGGGGCACAATCACGCACAGTCCCAACACCTCAGGCTCGGACATATGTTGAGTTTTATTTCATTCTTCTGACATTAATCCTATTCACCAGCTGTTCTGCCAGCTGCCACTCTCCGGCTTAAGGGGAGATTGCAGTTTTGGGGGCTCTGTGTACTGGTTTATCTTGGCTCCTCATCTCCTCTTCACGAAGTTTTGATTGTTTTTTTTCCTCACTTGCCCTCCTCTTACTTCCAGGTTCCTTGAGTTGCATACTTCTCCTGCAATCTTTTGCTCGCTTTCAACTGCTTTGCTTTTGTTTTCTTCCTCTTTAATTTGTGTAGATAAAAGTGTCTCAAAGCTGCAATTTCTCTTTGAATCTTGGCTTTTTCAGGGCCCGTGCATCTACAATGCCTGCAAAGTCTCTGGTAGCGTTTCTTCAAGATATGTTTGAAAAAATATGCAAAGAATATTTACAGTACTGTTAACACTTACAGAGGCTAGTGATGCATAACACTTATCAGCATGCAGCATACCAGTCTCACGTCTATCCCTCAACTTCTCCCACTCTTTCTCTCAAGAAAACATTTGTAAGGAATCTCGGCGCTGAAACCGGCTCACCTCAGTCATCTAACAGCATTTCTCTAGGATTAGCCTGGACATGGCCTCAGCCTGTACAGTTATGATTATTGACATATTGGGTCTGACATATTTCACATTTATGTGCATTGTCTGGAAGCATACTCAAGTGTTCTCAATGTCATTTCTGCTGAAGTACGGCCGGGCAGTCTGCGAGCAAGGGCCGCAATGAATTGATCATTGCTCACTGCTCACTTTAATAATTCAAGCCTGATTGCCACAGAGTGCCGCAGTAAAATGGATTGGGAGAGGTCACATGCTGCTCAGCTCAGGAGGTGAAGCCTCTTGGGGATGGTTAATTCATATATGCTTGATAGACACGTGTCCTATTTAGAGAGGTCAGGGTGCTGTGTGTGTATACAGCCTCTCTGAATGGCCAGGTCACCACTGGGGGATTAACACGTTGGTCAGTGCAGATAAAGGGAAGGATAAGGGACAGGTTGCTGGTCATGTAGGTCAGCATGTTTAGCTGCTTGAGGTAAAACCTACAACATTTGAAAAAAAAAAGAGTTACATACAAGGTGCATCTGTTCTTGGCATTTAATGCTGCAGCCTTTACTTGCACAGAATACAATCAGATAGATTAGATGGAGGTACTGGAAGTAAGAAGTACAGAAAAGAGGATGAAGGGAGACAGGGAGGGAGGATGCGTTCACTGTCACAATCTCAGATGAAGCACATCTCATGTAGGTTACCTACAGTATATTTATAGAAACTGTTTACATGACCAAATAAGGTGACTAACAGAGATGCTCACCAAGTGGAATAATGATTAGGTGTCAGTTAAAGAAAGCCCACCACGAGGTAGCAGGTGCTCCACAATACACTGACATGTCTCAAGGAGCTGGACCTCTTTATTTATGCATGCCAGCACTACGTAGTAATTACATATTAAAAAGCTGGAATTATTTAACTGCACCAAAAAAAGTCTTCTGGAAATGGTAGAGGTTATTAAAACTGTTGACAACGAAAGAAAGGTAATTGCCTGAAAATGAGCGACAACGCACTGTTGTGCTCAGAATGTTTTTTCCCCCCAGCTCCCTCTTTAGCGTTTGCATTGTGCGGCATCACCCGGGTGTGTAACCTATTGCGTTCCGATTGCTCCCTTGCAATTAGTGCCCTTTTTGTCCTCACTTCAATAACGCCATGATTATGGAGACTTCAGGAGTATTTGCAGCATCCAACAGCTGTTGTCTCAGGGACTACCGGCTGAATGACAAAAACATGTTTTCTCTCTGCATTTCACTTCCCTGCCTGCCTCTTGTAATTATTATGTTTTATTTGGTGTGATGATGGGGTCTTGTTTTTAGTGTGTCTGTGATTAAGATATTCAAAGGACTCCTTGGAGTATGTCACAGTCCTTTTCTTTTTTATCAATCTCGACTTTTGATTTGTTTCCCGTGCAGCACAGAGTGGATGGGAAATTACATGTCAGCTTCTCATTGTCTGACTGAGATTTCTGAGAGTTTGATCTTTGAGACAGAAATTTATGCCTAAATTAAAGAAATATACTACATCCACTACACTGAATGTAGGAGTGGGATTTAAAAGCTTTTTAAAAAAAAAAAGCTATTTAAGACATTCCAGTTTTCTTTACGCTTTAGAATTGAACCACATAGTTTTCACATGTGTAATCACATACTGCAGTCACTGTGATGAAGTAAATTAAAAGCATTAATATAGAGGAGTCAATAAAAGTAGAATTTAGGGCTGTACAGCTTCAAAATAACAGTGATTGGTGTAAACTCCTGTCAAACTCAATAACACTGGATATCTCTCATCCAGTTTCTTACTTCATTAGACATTTTAGCTTGTAGCTCGTCACAAAAACACTAATCATCACCAAGCTACAAGCATCCACATATTGTAAAACTTTATAACTTTTTATTTTTATTATTATTTTTTTTTAGTTCTAACGTGTTTTACTGTATTCAGGACATGATTTTGACCAAACATCTCTGTTTCCCATTATTTTCATTATTGCATTTTCAATGTTGGCACATTTTATACATTGGTTTGACTGCAGCTAACTAAGTCTATAGTGGTGAATACTTAAAAAGCTTATTTAAAAGAATTACAGTCACTGGTCAGAGTTTTTGCAAATGTAATTTTAATATTTTGAGAAGTTATTCCCTACATTTTATCATCTTTATTTCATTACTTCTTTGATTCGCTCTTTGTTTATTCATTATTTATAAAACTCCTCATTCTTCAGTTTTGTTGCTGCAAGTTCATAGATCTTTCTAATGCCCAGTTTAATGTTCTGTGGAGGTTTTGGTTCTGGTTGACTATAACTGGATTATGACAAATTGTAAAATATGCTGTGCTTCTTTCAAGCTGAAGCTTGTTTAGCGACTCTAAGCCCCATTTCCTCTGTTTCTCTGCAGCTCACTGCAAATACCGCTGTTTGCCTCAGTGTATAGGCCTCTGCAATCTGGGGAGGAAATTATGTATATGGTCAGTGTCAGTTGATCATTGATTTGGTAATTACATGTTTCCCCTTGAGGCAGGGACAACTGATATACAAGGCCAATGCTAAAGGGGAGGTCTCCGAGTCTGTTATCCATGACTTATGGCTAATTTGACTCTCCTTGATAGCCCTCTTTTCTCTGCCAACGGCTTTTCAACACAACAAACACTCAAACACAAGTATCATCTTTCTCCCGGGAGAATAGTGCACACAGTGAAGCTCAGACTGTGGTGGCAGACAGTTGAAGCATTTTCACTGCTGACAACACAGGGTAATAAAACACCCACTGCTGCGTGTTGTAACAAACCATCTTTGAGCTTTGAAGCAGTCACGGTCGTTTGAAACAACATGATGGCGTGTTTTGTTGCATCAACACATTTAATAGATCAAACCTTTTAGCGATTGAAAACATCGATATGTAAAAGTGAAGATTTTTTTCTTTTTTTTTGCCCAAAGCATCATTGGTATATTTGTGAACTTTTTTTTATACCCACACTGGACTTCATGTGTCCATGCAGGCAATCTGGAGAGCCATTTGAAAATGAGTGTATCATGAATTTTTAAGATCTGCTTTATTACCGTCCAATCCAATTCCAAAGTGACAAGATTTGATTTGTTTGTAAGTGTGTTTATTTGTGTAGTTGGTGTTTCGCTCAGTGATTTGAGTTTTTCGACCGTCTCCAATGATGGTTTGAATGCCCTGCTCTGTTTAGAGCCGCAATAAAAAACAGAAATTAGCAAAACGGCTTTTCTATCTTCGCGTCTCAACCACAGGAATCAGTGGCTAACTAGCACAAGATTTAATAAACGCATTTTGTCATACACCGTAAACAATGAAGACGATAATTAGTTGGTGCATTGATGTGCCAGTGAGCTAACAGCTATCTGTTAGCTACAGTACTTTCCCCTGAAGCCTGTCAGTGAGTAAAGATATAGGACAGATATATTAGTATGAACCTGCCTCGTAGCTTCACTACTGTGGTTTACAGTGAACATGATATTCTGGCTGCTCCGACTACCAGGTGCTGAAAGCTTTGTTTATGTTACACATTAACCCAGCAACATTCTTTTGTTGAGATTTATGAGGATCATTAGCTTTGTTTTTAATACAGTAAAAAAAAAAAAAAAAAAAAATCTATAGCCTAATCTAGCCGACTCATCTCAGCTCTAGGCGTCTCAATCCCCGCGCCTGTTCACCCACATCAACACAATCAGAGATACCTGCACAGGAAACCTGTACACAAGAGATGACAGCGCTGATAGGAGATAAACAAATTGGATTTGTTCGTATTAAATCAGTGATGACTATTCACTTTCTTTTGAGTGCCACTTGGAAATGCTGTAAAAAAAAAAAAAAAAAAAAAAAAATCTTGGGAAAGGATTCAGTGCATTTTTCCAGCTATACAGCACCAGCCCCAGAGAAGAGACAATGAGACCCAGACGGGCTTAGTAGTCCAGAAACCATTCCTCTCTCAATGGGAACACGTCTTGGACGCACACTCCAGTAGTTTTGTCTTGTATGTTGCTATCTGTGCTAGCTGCAGAGCGGAGGGGGTCTGTGCCAGGCAAGGGTCCATAGGGACCATTGGAATCGCTGGGGCTGGAGGAAGTTGGTCTGGGTCCAGTGGGGCGATCTGGGCTTGGTGACAAGCCAAGCTGTCTACTGCAGGGACGCTGGGAAAATGTAAATAAGAGCCTGATAAGGGCTATTGTTTTCATTCCATTCTCATCCCAGCTGAATGGCCTGCTCCCCAGCCACAGAGCATTTTATCTCGAGAGGGGGAGGGAAAGAAATGGAAGGGGTGGGGGTGCGAGAGATTTAAGAGCCCCCATAGGAAAATAAAAATAAACTCACTGGACTCTTCTCTTGTTTAAGCTAATTCCCCAGTATGTGATGTCCTACTTTAAGAGGACAAGTGTGTAACTCTTCTTTACACTAAAAACTTCAGAAGTTCGCTTTTAACCGTCTTAAATAATGATGTTTCGCCTTTCCCTTGTAAATCTACCGGCTTTTGATATCCAGTGTAGAGTGATAATAAATAATGTGTTATTTTAGGGTGAATACAGTGTGCATCAACTTGATTTTCTCTGTGTCATAACCTGACAGTAATTATTATGTTGATACTAACCAGTGTTTCCATTGGCATCTATAATTTCTCCAGAGAAAACAGACAGGCATTTTAGAAACTGAAATAGCATTCCTCCTATTAATCTAAATTCTTCTGAAAACTAGGCTGTGGAAGGGTGCTTTGAAAAAAGCCAGACATCTGACTCATTTACTGTTTTCCTCGAGTGCGCCTGCGCAAAAAAAAAAAAAGTTTGCTCCGCTTTCACCAAATCCATTTTTGGTTGCCTGTTTTGTCCACGTCGTTTTTGAACACTGGAAGGTGTTTGAGAGTTATTTTATAGACTAATCCTGGTCATTATTCACCTCTCCCAGGTGGAAGGCAGGGAGGACAGCGGTGCATTCCAGCTGTAGTCTCTCCTGTTGGAGGACTTGGCAGGTCGTGTTTGGCCCGGCGGAGGGGATGGAGAATTGAGGGAGCGGCGGCTCTCCTGGGAGGGAGGTGGAAAGGAGGGGGAGGACTGGAGTAGAATGGAAGCTGGCACCATATTATCTCCAACAGTTGGTGCATTCCTTAATGATCAAGTGCTGGAGCAGCATCTGTGATGAAAGCGTGCGTGTCTCCGTGTGTGTGCGCGCAAGAGAGAGAGGGAGCATATGTGTACATATCAACATATGTTGACTGTGTTTGTTTAATTCCCCTTTACACCGCTGTAGAAATAAGGCTTTTTTTTCTGTGCTTTAGGGGAGAAAAAATGTCAAGCACTGATGTTGTTCTGTCTGTTTGAGGATTACGATGTATGGGGAGGTTGTTGTTCTGGGAGAGGAAGCTGCCTCACAGAGGGAAGAGGCGCTGCTACTCCCCCGTGCCCTTAACCCCTGTTTTAAGATCTGTGATCTTTGTGCCATGCAGGGAGTTAACACACACAAACACATACAATATACACAGCCTCTTGCTCTCTCTCCCTCTCTTAGGGTCAAGGGGACAAACTGTGAGTTGGGAATTGGAAAGTCAATAAAGCAGAAGTAATGTTATAATGACCCTGGGCCGAAGATGTCCTGTCGACCCCCATCACATTGGAGGAAGTGGACAATCAAACAAAATGGTCACTCTGCTTGATCTCTCTGAAAGCCATCCTTAAACAAGGCCAACAAGAACCACTGACCCCCTGTTACTCCCAGTTCCTCTGAAGTCAGTGTGTTTGTCAGAGAGAGCAACAGTGTTTGGTTTGTGGAAGCGAGGGGCAAGAGATGTTACAGCGGGATAAAAGGAAACGACACTTGTATACATTCTGAACTGTATAAATCTTCTGTGTCTGATGTCAGGGGTGATAATGGAGAAAGTGGAAGAGTCCACAATGCTGCATCGCGTGACAGGCTGTATTCCTGTTTGTCGGTCTGCATTTCACATTATGTGCAACATGGAAACACGTGACAGCTACATCAGACTGAGAAAACAAACTCCTCAGTGACTTCATTTGAAATATTAACATGCTTACAAACAGTCTCTTTTTTTAGGTTAGGTATGTGGTTAGACTCTTTTTTATTATTATGCCCCCAGGATTTTTGGTGGTCATAATAAGCATTAGTTTTGCATTTTACAATACGATAGTTAGCTATATACGATCTGTCCTGATGTGGTTCAGATTGAAGGCGGTTTGTGGAGACAGTAGCTCAAGGTGGAGGGGTGGAGGCTCCTTCTCATGCTGCTGGTGTTTGATGGGAACAGGCTGACCCCTAAGCAGTGCAGGGATGGTGGAGGCCTGGGTCGGCTGGCCCAGTGTGTTCTTTATCAGCTACCCCAGCGACAGCATGGCAGATTGCAGCCATTCCTCCTCTGATTCATTGTCTGCCGGACAAATGTTAATTGTTTTCATCATTGGCAGCTCTGTGAACGCTCGGACGTACCCAGTCTCACTCTT
This sequence comes from Decapterus maruadsi, assembly GCA_030347415.2. Taxonomy (NCBI): domain Eukaryota; kingdom Metazoa; phylum Chordata; class Actinopteri; order Carangiformes; family Carangidae; genus Decapterus; species Decapterus maruadsi. Next base: position 31,539,927 of record CM064900.1, read on the forward strand.
TGCCTTCCCACTTTAATGCGTGTCTCTGCCCTTACAGCGTACGCTATCCCCCACAATGCCGCTTCCCTTTCTCACTCCACCCTTAGCTCATCTCCTGACTGACAGACCGGAGTGTCTTTGAATGTTTGCCGTGCACTACCATCAAATAAAACAGCACTCTTTCATCTGATATCATCTTTCTTTAAATTAAAGCGAACAGGCATAGAGATTCACAACATTCGCAGCACTTAAAAAAACAAAAATCTAAATCCATGCAGATGATTTCACTATTTAAAAAAAGCACTCGAAGATCATTTACTCATCCATATGTTGTTGTATTTGTTTGTTTGTGCAGAATCCTCATGCATGGAGAAACTTCTTTCTAAAGACTGGAAGGAGAAGATGGAGAGGCTCAACACCAGTGAACTTTTGGCAGAAGTGAAAGGTAGGACGACAACCATTGCATAAAACTGAGCAGATTTACAACACAAACACCACTTTAAGCCGTGTTAACAAGTCCCTCATTCCTATCAGACATACATAATCTATGTACTGTATAATCTCAGAAACAGCCTTGTACTGCGAAATAAAACAAAGGCCTTTGGCTGCCCTCCTCATTCATTTCTCTCCTCCCTTATCTTTTGTTGGAATGCCCGACTCTGTCCAAACTGCTGTCTTCGAAAATTCCAGCCCATTTAGACCCATTCGGAGGCGCTCCGAGCTTGTCAGCAGTTTATTGTTGTTGTCCCTTCAGACGGCCCTGAGCCTAGCGACTCATGTGTGCGGCTGGCACATGCGGTGCGTTCATGCCGCTCTGGTAATTGCTGAACCCAAAGCGTGCTCGATGTAAACAGAGCATGAGAGTAAGAGCAAGAGAGAGGGGGGGGGGCGTACAGAGAGGGAGATGATGCGGAGTCGTCTCCTCGGTGCGCCTGTGTTCGAGTGGAATGTCTTGACTCTAACAGTGAACACCCTGCGCGGCGTATCAAGTGCTGCACGGCGGAGCGCAACTCCACACTCCCCCAAAAAATCTCTGTTTATGACAGCATGAAGGTGGGCCGCGGATGGGCCGGGCTGCTGCTGCTCAGTCCTTAGCACTGACTGTTACTGAGAGCTGGCGTGTTTATACAGCACAGGAAAGCACAATATACCAGCTGGCTGATAACAGCAGGCTGTCACTGGATCCTGTGCTCTCCCTCCGAAATTATTTTATCAGACAACTTCTCTCTTGTTTGTATTTCTTCAAAAACCTCGTAGACAATATGAATTTAGTGCATTCCCAATAAAGTGCTGAATTTTTTTTTTTTTTAAATGATCATTTCATGCATGGTTTTCACTGACCTATAAAGAAAGCTGGTTTTACTGCTGTGCAGGTGATTTTGATCATTTGCTTAATTGTTCCTTTTCCCAAAACATGTGTGACACACATAAATAAAACTAGTGTTTGGTTTTAATTATTGAATTACACTTTCTCCACGTGCAACGGGAAAGGGGGGCAAAAAGGCTGTTGAATGTTCTAATAAGTATATTCATTGGCAATAACCTTAATGAACTGAAGGATAAATCACCGCTTGGTAAACTAGATTCATTGTACCTGCCCTAGTATACTGTATGCCACTGTAGATCAAAGTGCACTGGGTAAAATGTTTAAAATGATTTAGCCTTTTGAAAGCTGGTCTGTTAAATTACAGGCAGGGCATTTCTTCTGATGAATGGGAACTGGAAGGTTACTTGGTGGTTTGTAAACAGGTAGGGAGTCTGATAATAAACACTATGGCCTCTGTCTGTTGATGAGTTATGGAGACAGTCTATACACCACAGTTACCAATATAAATGCTTCTCCTATCACAGTGGCAGCCTTAGATTTTTAATTAGCATGCCATTTCATATGACTGTAGACATTTCAAAGGGCTGCTTTGTGCTCCCCCTTACAAATGTCTCTCTCTCTGCGTTTGATGTCTGCCTGATGTAAATACAGGCAATTAAAAAGAAGCCCAGGGTTGGAGACGCACAAGGTCCACTTAATTAAAACACAAACAAAGGTACCGAGCAGAAAACACCTTAGGATTAAGATCTAAAGTGTTATGAGGAATCAGAGGTTCCATTAATTGTTAGGTTAAAATCAGCACACAAGGCAAACATGCCTGTAGGTTTCAAATGGATAAAAAGAAAGTAGAGTATAAAGACAAACATTCAGACACAGACTACAGTACAGGACAGGCAGGGTGGCCTTGTATATTCTGTGCCGATCGCTCACCAATTCTTTAACCAATTACACACGGCACCTCTGTAGGCTACCTTTGTCGATGTTCCATCGAAACCTTGAGAGATGAGCCGTGGTGTTACTGTAGAGGCAAAGTGCTGGAAACCGACTGGTGAGGAAATAATTTTGACTCGCTCTTACAAAACCAAATAAAAATGCAAAACAATAAGTGTGACAGAATCTGACCCGAGGGCTCACCCATGAAGAGAGAGAGAGACATTCTTCTACCGCCGCTCTGTCGGAACATGCCCCGAATACTTTATCCTGCCGAGGTGAACACGCACGTACAGTAAACAAACAAAACAGAACAATTGTATCGACAACATCAGAGATTTGCTTTTCAAAGTCTGCTCACCCAGCCAAGCATGCACTTCTTACAGATGACACATCTATAATTATACCTCATTGTCAGGAGGGTGTTTGGCCGTATATAATGTGCCGTTTCCGAAGGTTAAAACATTTTTTTCGGGGGTTTGAGTGTTGGTTGACAACGGGAGCGATAATCCAGCAGAGGCAAGCGCTCTTAAGTCAGACATGTAGAACGGTGTTATTAAGAGTTAATGATTTCAAATCTCTACCACCTTTTTCTTGTAAGCTGCGAGGGCTTAGGCATCAACAGGGGTGCAGGGGGGGAAAAAAAGAAGGAGAGTTTGTGAAGGAGCATTAGTGGCGGATTTCTTTTCACCAGTCAATTCCAGAGCTGTTTGTTTTCATACCTGAGCTTAGCTGTCAATCTGCAGGAACGATGAGGAGAGAGATGAAATCTCCCGAACAAAACCACAGAGCAAGAAAGGGAGGCCAGCTGGAAGGGCTCCAAACCACAGAAAGTAGCAGATAATAGGAGGCAAGGTGGTAGGAGGAGTGCTAGAGGGAGAGAAAACAATTTTTGACGTGGATACTTGACTCGACATTTATAATTATACAGCTCAGAGAATTTTCGTTTCCTTAAAAAAAAAAACATGAAGCCCCCCCCTTCCTTTCATCACATGACTTGAAATGCTACAGTATGGATGTATGTATATCCACACATAGGCTATACATTGTGTGAAATGTATACAAATATAGCACACACAGTGTCCTATGGTAGATAAGGTTGCTCTCTGTTGCATGCTTGCTGTGTGCAGGGTCTTTGAGCCTCGTACTCAACAGAGCTGTTTAAGTTTCCCTGCTGAGTGCCAGTCTCCCAGCCCCCCGTTGGGGGAAGAAGAAGAAGAAGAAGAAGAAGAGGAAGAAGGAGGAGGAGAGAGAGAGAAATACTCGAGCATTTACTCAAACTGGAGGAAAATATGTAGTTACTAAATTGGAACACAAGCTGTATTCATTCTCTTGGAATTTGGTTTAAAAAAAAATATAAATAAATATAAATAAGAAGAAGAAAAAAAGAAAAAGAAGCTCAACATTACACCAGCGTTGAAATGGCTGCTTGAATTCTGAAGCAGAAAAATCAGGACTCTTGCACTGTCACAATCAATTTGAGAATGGTGTCCACATGACAGTGGTTGGGTGCACACAGACGGTCCTGTGGCAGGCAGATAAGTGGAAGCTCTTTAGGAGGAGAACACAGGGCAAGGCAGGGCGGCAGCTGAGACTGATTTGATGCTGGCCCTACCTGTGCTGGCTTTGCTCCTGCACAGACAGAAAGGACTCCACTGTGTGAACACAGAGCCCATATTGTTCAGCCACACGGGGTTAGCTTCAAAACATGATTATTCACTTTAAATTTTTTAAACTTTATTCTTAATGGCTTCCATAAAGTGAGGCTTTTGTGTCCGCTGCAGATTGTATACAGCGCCGTGACTGTGCGTACTGTAGTAGTTACACCGTTCCCGCCCGGCGGTGACACCGACTACCGTCTGTCGCTTTAGAAAAACAAGTATTTTGTGTTAGCGGTTGATTTCAAATGGCCTGTGTGTTTTCACAACATACTGTATATGAATATTATGTTTATTATATTTACCCAAAACGTACAAAAACATTCACACACAAACAGCACAAAACACTATCTGTCCAGTTGCTCCAGTCAAAAAAAAAAAAAAAAAAAAAAAATGCCTCAGTTAGCATTTTCTCCACAACACTTCAGTCAACTGTTTGCCCTGTGCACTCAGGTGAAATATGAGCCACAGTAAATCATTATTCCTCAGGCCACATTTGCCAGATGAATGTATGAGAGTGTTGGACTGTGTGTTTTTCTCCTCTAATGAATTGAGGAATTTAGCTTGTGGCAATGGAGGTAAAGAAGGAAGTGCTGTGCTCGAGTGTTTGTGTATGTGTGTTTGGGAATGTGTTGAGTGTGTGTGTGTGTGTGTGATAGGTGCAGAATTCTCTCTGTTTCTGTTGTGAATTATATTCCAGCGGTTTGTCCTGGTTTAACTAATGACTTTTAAAGTTGTATAATACGTTTCACGTCAACAAGAATATTAATCCTGTCTTCATCTGCAGAGAATGTAAAACATTTATGGAGCTGACAAAAAAAACACACACATTTCATTCTTTATAGGGGAACAAGAACATACGCAAAAATATTTATCAACTTTCTCTCAGCAAAGAAAACTGTGCCACTGTTATGGAAACCTGCTGCAGGCCTGCTCTACATTAGCACTATAGATGTGAACCAGTATTTGGATTTTAGGGATGATCCCTGACCCTGCAAGAATGGAAACAAGACGTTGTCAGACTTTAAAGGGATAGTTCACCCAAAATTCAAATTTCACTCATTATCTACTCACCCTCATGTCGACTAAGAGCTGTCCTCCGTTCCTTCTCTGAGTTACGGGGGGGGTCCGCGCAGCAGTATTTGTCCATATAATGGTTGTCAATGGACACCAACTTTCTTCGTCCAAAAAGACACACCAAAAAACATCCAAATACCTCCATACTGCTCGTCTGTAATGCCCCTCTGGTATTGAAGCCCTGACATGAGAAATTGTTCCGCCGGAAGGAAGAGCAGTGAACTGAGGCACTGGGGGCTTCCGCTACAAACAAGCTTAAAATATAGACTTATTTAATTTTTTTCGGAACAATTTCTCATGTCGGGGCTTCAACACAAGAGGGACATTACAGACGAGCAGCATGAAGGTATTTGGATGTTTCTTGGTGTATTTTTTTGGACGAAGAAAGTTGGTGTCCATTGACAACCATTATATGGACAAATCCTGCTGCGTGGACCCCCCGTAACTCAGAGAAGGAACGGAGGACTCTGAAAATTCTCACAGCTCTTAGTCGACATGAGGGTGAGTAGATAATGTGTGAAATTTGAATTTTGGGTGAACTATCCCTTTAAACTTTCACATTTTTTCTAGATCTTATTCCTCCTATGAAGGTGGGGCTCAGTAACACTGTTAGCTTTTCATAAGTGCATTATTAAAACTATATTTTATACTTCTCATTTTGTATATTTCATGTGCAGCTTTTTTACTTCTGGTTGTATAAATAGTGTCAGAAAGAGTTTAACACAGAGAAAAATGTAGCAGGACAGATGTCTAGTAACAAACGTTTCTGTAACAAAAGCAAAGTCTTGATGGTACACCGCCTAATTAATAAAGACGCACTAGATAGATGTCAGTGTGTGTCAATGACTTGACAGCTTGAGAACTAAAGTAGGTGTTCTTGTACATTACTTTGTGAATATCTGCACTGGTCTCAGCTCTCTTTGCTTCCTGTGAAGCTTTTTCAGTCCATCACTTGTGATCTGGATTAAACCCAGACAAAACACTGACACCGTTGAAACATTTATCCATCAGAGACAACGGTCTCCGAGTCTTTTGAAAGATCCCCTTTTGCACAGTCTAAGGGAACAGGTATGCTCTGCTTTAATTATCAGCTGTATAGATAAGGCCGATGAATAAATGTGCTGTGAAAAGAATGAGATAACATCTAGCTCCTAATTCACTTCCAAGGTTTTGCAGACAGTAAGCTGTTGCCTTGATCACTGTCTCACAGGCTTCGCACCTTTTGTATGTTAGGGGCCTTGAAAACTGTGTATGCTTTTTTATAATTTAAGGGGACAGGGGTCAGACTCATCATCATAAAGGCCATGAGAGATGAATAAAGTGGAATGGAGGGAATCTTTGTTCTCTTGTAATGATATTTCCTATATTCTGCCATGCACACACATGCAACGCTCTCCATGGTGTCAGGATTTCTGGTTTGTCGCACTGTATAACAGAGCAGAAGAATAGCGAGTTCACATATTGAAAGAACAGAAGTAAAGTTTCTGTGTTGAGTTATTTTTTCGCCTTCAGTGTGAATTTCAGGGTCAGTGGCATTCCCTGTGGAGTTATCTGTGAGGGTCGAGCCTCTATCTTGGCTTTGATGAAGTACCTTGTCCCGTGTCACGGACAGACAGTGAAGTGCTGGAGCTTTTTACATTAGCATAATTATACTGAAGAGTGAAGCTTCCTCTATCATCAAAATATTAGTCTCCATCGGTGTTCAGCATGAACAGCAGAACCACAGCAGATGAAGTGTGCTTTTATTAATAACCTCTCCACATGCCAATCAGAGTATTTATTTGAAAAAAAAATCATTTGCTGAGCCATTAAAATGATTATAATCACATCTGTCAAAACTTAAATACAGTATATATGCACACACACACAAGTGCAGACTTATAGATACACCATAAGAGGCTTATAACACCAGACGTCCATTAGCATTTCCGAAAAGTAAATAGCCGTTTAAAGTCTCAAGAACATATGTTAGAGTGGTTTTAAAAATTTTTGAGAGGATCCGACTTTTACTTAAAGATGGTGGTGAGTTTCTCAGTGAGATCTATCCATTACATATAGAAAAGCTCAGGGACCGAGAGTCATTGCTGCCAGTGGATGACATGTGCGCAATGTGAGTCATTGCTCATGCTTGTTAATGGGGTTTTATTGGCAAGATTAACAGCTTTTATATCATGGCAGAGGCAGCACGCCAGGTAAAGCAGCTGCTGTTCATATTGTCTTGGTTTGCAGGACATGGAGACATGTTAACACCATATTACTGGAAACACATATGGCTGCGTGGCATTGATGAACAAGTAGTTAAAAGCAAAGGGATATCATAAAGCGATAGTTTGTGTTACTCCAGCTTGGTTTGCTGCCAGTGCAGATCCTCAATATGACATGTTTTTTTTTCTCACCAAAGAATGAAATGTTTCAGTCACAAAAAACGAATTTGGTACAAAGCACCGGCGTGCGATTCATGCTTTTGTTGAAGCGTTTTCATGGTTTTTAGAGAAAGGTCTGCAGCGAGAAAAGATTTTCACCACCAAAGAAGGTACCAATAGATGCTATTAGCTGCTACTCAATTGGCTCTTTGTGTTTCCCACTGAAAGAATGGACAAAGGGTCAGATGACCGCAGAGTTCACACACGTGTGCATTTACTCAGAGGCATGTACCTTCTATCGATTGGAGCAGCGTGCAACACACATCTGTACACACTCGTGTCCACATACACATACACTTCAGGAGAGAGCGGAGAGAAAGAGCCTCAGCACGCAAGGCATTCAAGCTATGTGCACTGTGTGTGTGGATACAGCTTGGTACAATCGTAGCATTTAGACAAGTCCTAATTTACTTAGGATGGGCTCGCAGCATATGGAAGCATCCACAATGGCTGACTGATAGAGAGACAAAGAAATTCCAGTCTTCTGGCGCTAAAAAACTCAATTCAGATCTGGTCATAATGGCTCAGCTGTCCTAACCAAAGGAAGGGGAGAGAATAGGGTGCCTTGTGATTTTCCCCCTTTTCACCCTCACCCTCCCTCGCTTTTCTTCTTTTTTTGTGCCTGAATCTTTTATCTGTGTTATTCACTCGGGACTCTTCAAAGTAACAAGCCTCCTTCTTTTTCCCCGGTACTGGACTTGGAACCCAAATTAGAGACTGCTTGATTAGAGCAGAGAGGAGGGAGCCAAGAGAGAGGGAGATGTGGGTATTGGACAGAACAAATCGCACCCCTACAAAGTGCCTTTTATCCAAAGACCCCAAGGCTCAAATACCCCCATCCCTCCCCAAGCAACCGTGGCTCTGCTTGTTTTCCTCTTATCATTTATTTAGTCACCCGTTGATGTTTTCTGCCCTACTTTGTGACGTTTAAAAGAGGCAGGAATCTCAAAAGGTGAATGCTGAATGGGCTGAAATTGAACAACGCCGCTTTACCGTCGTCTCCTCCTATTTGTCGATTTTCACATATCTGAAGTTAACACAGCGGCGGCCTGAGAGAAAAACAAGAGGAGCGCCAGCACAGCTTGACCACTCACTCCTGGGATCTTCTTCCTCCTTCCTCTGTCGGGCTGGTATTGTCCTACTGAGCCTCAGTCGTCTAACAGGGGGATGTCACAACATGTTAGGGTCTGGGCCAGTTTATGTAGCGCCAAGGCATCTCTGGGCTGTCTGTCTGCCGTCGGAAGCGCAATGTGAGGAGACATGTTAACGGGCAGACCCCAGCCCCACTGCTGTTAAAAGCCATGCAATATGCAGGAAACGGCCTCTTTTGTCAGCGGGCTGGTTAGACACAGACCACGACTCTCCTCTCCTGCACCACCCAATAAAAGTTTTATCTGGATTTTAAAGCTGATCCATAATTTAAAACAGGAAGAAAGAGATTTTTTACACTAACCAGCCAACAAAAAACACATGAGTCTGATTTTCTACTAAGCTGCGTATAGTCTTGGAGGTGAAACTCTTCCTCCATATGGGGGTGCCAAAAGTTGTGTTTAAACGTTTTTTTTCCTGCACTAAGAAACTAAAATGTTCAATAATTATGATCAAAATGAGTACAGAGGGAAGGTCCAGACTGTAGCGCAGAGGGCAGCTCTGACTTCCCACAATCCAGCTCAGCATCAAAACAATGGGCCCTCTGTTAGTATTCTTCTGGTGTCCAGGCAGAAGTGAGCTCTCCACACTGAGACCATTAGACCCTTCAGTGGGCCCAGTCCCCCTGCACATTCATGCACACAAATAAAATATATATCCTGTATATTCTAGACAATTTTGCAATTCTTATTTTTACACATTATGGACAATAAGACGGACTGAGACCTATGCACTCTGTACAGATATTTAGTTACCAAGTCAAAGCTGCTCCATCCTGGTCCCCGTCCTCACCTGGATGATGGTTTTCTTTCTTTTTTGTCCTTTTGTTCTTTCTCTATTCCTCTGTCTTTTCCTGTCCTCCTTTGTCTCTTTCTGTCTTTCGTCGCTCCCTTCTTTCCACTACAGTATTGATAGCCAGGATTTATTGTGACAACGACTGATGTATCTGTAAAGGCAGCTCCTTCATGGACACAGCCAAAGGTTAATAAAATTGGTGCTGATTGTATCAATTTTACAGATAAGCCATTCACAACAAGTGTAGTCGGGTGAATAAGAAGTCAATTCAGGCCTTGGAAACTGCACGCAGGGCCAATGAATAGCTGCTTTTAGGTGCTTTTTTTTCGTTAGGAGGATAAATGGAGAATTGCAGCTCTCTTCCATTGCAGCAGGCAGCGGAGGCAGAGTGAGGCGAACCGAGGTTCAGACAAGCGTGCCAGTAAATTGCCCTGAATGGGATCTGGAGGTTGACAGGCCCTATTAAGACAAACGGCTTTCCTCATCGGAGAGATAAAATAAATCAGGTGTTTAGTCAAATTAAAATAGTTTGAGTGGAGAGGGCCCATGGGAGCTCTCGGAGAAACTCAAGACAGATGTGGCCAGAGACGAGAGGAAGACACCCAGGAAAGAATTCAGCTCGCGCTGGCCCCCGGCCAGACTTCACTGTACTGTTATCTGGATCTCTGGGCTTTTATCCTTCTCTCCCTCTCTCCCTCTCTCTCTGTCTCACTATCTCTCTCTCTGTTGCTTCTGTCGGTTTTCCCATCTCTTTTCTTGTATGTTCCCCAGATCAGCTTGTCACACAGGAGTGCAGTGGGAGGAGAGTGAGTTACTGTCTAGCCTCTCACTGGCAATTATGTTGGCTGTGTAAGTCAATGGTAGGATCACTTAGCATTGATTAGGCGGAGGGAGAGAGCAGTGCAGCTGCTCTCTCTATCACACACAGTGTGGACATGTGACTGTAGACAGAGGAGTAAGTCTATTGCTCTGTCATTGCATTTCTCTTTTAAGGTAACTACACATTTAATAAAATAAAGAGTGAGCTGTTCACTGTTGATTATGATACAAATCTCTTTACCGATGAATCGTCATTGTGTAAACACCAGAGGTTACGGTGCCGTGTGTTTGTCTTTTTCACAGGTTTGTCCGTTTCTTTCAGTAAAAGCCGCAGCTCCTCCTCTAATGTGCTGCTGGACTGGTCATATAATGAAGAATTGTGCAGATCGGAGGCCAGTGCAAATACTGACTCTCAACACTTTCTTTATATTCACCCCCGGTAGTCTGACATGAGCTGCCACCTCGGTTTGACAGCTCCCTGCAGCACTTTGTCTATGTGTTGGGAACAATGAAAGCTGTGACCACCAGCTACAGTAAAATAGTCAGCTCCAGACTGTATGTGACCTTAATACTTTTAAGTGACTTCACTGCAGTTGCTTGCTGCCTGTGTGGTTTTCTTTGTACTACATATTGTGTTCAGTACAAAAGCATAATATAGGGACTGTTGGGTGCAGCATAGTCACTTTACTATATTCAGCACTGTACAATTACCAAGGTCTTCTGCAGGCTCTTATAACACCTACACCCTGCTTCTTTAGCCATGGCCCACTGTGAAAATGTTTGTGCACTTTTTTCCAGCAGGTATGCAAAACACATGCCCATATATAGGCCTATATATATTTGCGAATCGGCCTTCATAGTTTATGTTCAGTTTTTCTGCTCCTGACGCTGTGCTCTCCCTCCCTCCCTCTCCCCCCTCACCAGGGACTCCAGAGAGCCTGGCAGAAAAGGAGCACCAGCTCTCCACGATGATCACCCAGCTGATCAGCCTGCGAGAGCAGCTTCTGGCTGCCCACGACGAACAGAAGAAACTCGCTGCTTCGCAAATGGAGAAACAGAGGCAGCAAATGGAGTTAGCTCGTCAGCAGCAGGAGCAGGTAACTGCTCGCGTTCACACTATCTGTCTTTGTGAGGTTTTCTGCCTCAGCAAATAGATTTTCTAACCACATGTATTTTCTTTCTTGCTTTCTTTTTCTTTCTTTCTATTTTAAACCCTTATCTCCCTTTTAAATGTGTTTACTCTATATCCCCCTTTCATCCCTATAATAAACCCCATTAAATACATTTGTAAAAAAAAAAAAAAAACTCACTTGAATCTCTATTTCATATTAACTTTCATGGCTGAAATATGCCAATAAAACCTCACTATGAATTTGGAGATGTGATATTCTATATTGCCTCTGATATTTCGGTCATGCTCTCTCGCCCACATTTATGCTGCGTGGTAGGAAAAATGTTATTATGACTTGTACTAACAAATGCAACGGAATGTGTGAATTAAACGTTATATTAAACATGGAAGTCCCTCTATATCTTATAAATCGACTCCTATTAGAACAAGCCTGGCATTAGATTTGCAGCACAAATCAGGCCAATGAGCCATATTGTACAAATCAGCAAATTAGCAGAGGCCATGAAGTGTGTTAATGTCGGGGAAGAAATAAGGACACAAACTATCCACACGGGCGACACTTTTATTATCACCAGCCACCCTAATGGCTATGAGTCAATTATCAGCAAGGAGTTCACTCAGAGTTTTCTCAGCACACTCTCAGAGCCTCCTGTGTTAAATGAAGAGATAGACCATATACCTTGGAGTGATGCATTTGGACATAGTACACTAATAATACATTAACAGTATTGATTTTTTTTCCCAATCAATGATGTTCATTTGCAAACTACACTTGACTGTGTGCGGGTCTTTGTGGGTATAGCAGCACAAATGCACAGTGATAGAGCACATTTTATTATTTGATCTTATTTGGAAATAGAAGAATATTAATAAAATGAAGAGTGGGTGGGGGGGTAGGGGGGGCGAGAGCGAGAGAGCCCGCTGAGAGCTAGAATGTCATCAAGCCATCAAGATACAACACAGTAATTAACTGTTGACACTCGTGAGGAAGCCAGCACAAATTAATCTTGACACATTTGCAGACGACCGATATCTTACAGTGAACACTTTGTAATTATATTTAAAAATGAAAATTAAATGACACTTAAAACTAGGTTGTCACGCTCAATGAAGTGGTGCATGTAGAAAAGAGGGGACTGCTGGGATGAAGAGGGGATTGCGGCGTGGCTGCTCGTCACCCGCGGGTGGCAGGGACCTCTGTCACTCGCCAGCACGCCGCTCGTGCTAGTTATCACGCTTGTAACCGCTTTCATCATCATTCATCCTCCTTTACCTCTGATTTTGATTCATGTTCATTAAGAAATTTTTTTTGCAGCAATTTAGTGAGAAGAATATATTTTGTGAGACAAGAGGAATAATTGTATTTTTTTGCTTCACTAATTTACCTCCTTCTTTCTTATATATTTTTTTACCATCTATCTCAACCCACTTTCTCAACCATCTCTGGTACTGGAACAAAACAATTAAACCGTTTTAGTTCCTCCTCCTGCTCCTCCTCCTCCTCCTCTCATATGTCCATTTAATATGTGTTTGATTAATCGGGGATTTAATTGACTGAATCTTTGTTTATTTCAACCAGATTGCAAGACAACAGCAGCAGCTTCTGCAGCAGCAGCACAAGATCAACCTCCTCCAGCAGCAGATCCAGGTCAGTGAATATGTTCCTGTTTACACCTCTTGCTTTCTCTTCTTGTGTGCTGATTACTACAACAGTTCCCGATCTTCAATGTAATTATCGCGCCACCGCTGTCAACATGAGCCAAATGTCTGGATCTAATGGCACAGATCAATAAAATTAGACATTAAAGTAAATATCATTGCTAACTTCTGTTAGCATCCTCCTCTCATCTTCTATGGTATTTTTTTTATTTTTTATAGTGCTTGTCTTTTTATCTTTAATTTTTTGTGTCAAAGTAACATTCGTCACTCTCATCAAATGTTAATTGCCTGTTGGTAATCGTGAGGGCTTTAAAATATGGAGGAGAATAATTAGCACATCTTAATGAACAAAAAAAGGGGGGAAAGTAACAACAGCTAATGAGTCCTGTTGATGGAGAAGAGCCTGGAGGTGGGGGACATGAAAGAGGCTGGTAAATGCCTCTGAAACAACTCGGTCCCACAAGGGCAACGTGGCATGCTTTCACACGGCACAGCAGCCTCTCAAACTCATAATGTCATTGTGCAGTGTGGGTGGCATTGTCTTCCCTTCTCGTTCATAGTTATTCCCACTGGTTTATCTTGCTTTTGAACTGATGCACCTCATCCCAGACATGATCATCCTGTGACTGTGCATGCTTGTGTGAGCCCTAAAAGATACCGAGACCACACAGGCTGCAAGATACCGGACATAAGCAGACAGTGCAGGGTGACCCCAGGGCTGGTGGCTGGCAGCGGTCAAGGCTGTGAGCCTGCATGGCTGCCTGTGTGAAGTGAACGTTCCCCTGCTGGGTCAGGCACATCCCTCTCCATTCAACACCTCCTCCTCCAACTGACAACTCCCCGTCCTCTCATTTACCTCTTCAAACTCTCTCAAAATAAATTGTTCCTCCATCACCTTTACGCACTCCTCACACGAGACGCTATTTTTCTTTCCTTCTAAAAAGCAGTTTCTCTTAACGGTATTATACAGGGCAGCAAACCCCTACAGAACACAGTTTGTCCTTATAAAAACTTCTGGTTTTAAAAAAAGGCATTTGGCACAACAACCAGATTTACTGCTATGACATCAAAATGACTCTTTCAAGGGCTCTTTGCAAGAGAAAGGCCATACTGTTAACATGTTCTTGAGGAGCCACTAGTCTGGACCTTTCACTTCAACTGTGGACAGTCGACTGAAGGAAAAAAAATGATGCCATATTACACTTCACTATAAGCACAGAGCACAACACTCTGTCTAGAACACACTCTAAAATCAAGTACCTAACACTACTGAGAGGCTAGTATTACTCATATCATGGAGGGTGCTTTACTTATGCTCATTGAGCATAAGGGCACAGCCCTAATGCGTCTCACTTTTAGAGCCTCTTGCTTTCATCACAAAGTTAAAGGGAAATGATACCTGAAAATTCCCCTTAATGCATAGTTTTGAGAGAGGGTGGAGAGGGTTGAGTGTGTATGTGCACATGCTTCTAAATATCCATTTCAAACACTTGAACAGAGATACAAGTAAAGTCCTTTCTTGTAGAGCCCAGTTAGTCAGAGTCTCCCTTGGCCACACGAGCCACAGATGATCCGCCCCTGATAAAAAAAAGAAGAAGAAAAAAAAGAGAGAAAAGCCACATCCACAATTAAACAAAAGAGTCCCATGTTCAGACCATCTGTTCGTCTGCCCATCGGCCACTGCTGGCTGCACTTTTCAGACAGAACACCAACGGAGAACAAACAGGAGATCGCTCTTATACTTCAAATAAGTTTGATCACGTGCAAAATTGTTTATCCAAGAGTGAGTCGTTTGAAGCGGTACATGTTGTCTCTCCCTTAACCTAGTTCCTCCAGATACCCGGCGTTGTGATGTCCAAGCAGCAAAAGTAGATAAAAGAGAGTCAGGGGCAAGTTAGTGAAGCTTTTTTTTTTTGCCACTCTGTTTTCATTACTGCTGCCTCTTAAAAATGCCCCGGCCATTTTAATATATAACAGCTTTGACTTAATTAGTTCTGTAAACAAGCTTCCAGCCTGTATGTCACAGGCCTTTAGCGAAGAGGTAAGCAGCATTGGGAGATTGAGTTACTCCACTCTTAGCATGGAGAGCACTAAACTTTATTAGAGACCCTACTGGCCATCAAAGTCCTTCTGTTTTGGCCTCGGGGAGAAAAACCAAGAGGTCGCCTCATGCTTAGGTCTCGTATTGATCACGTAACTGATCACATCAGTGGACACTGTAAACTGTCCAAACAATAAAACCACGGGCATTGCAACCGGAGACTGTTGTTGGCATGCTATATATGTGTGTTTTCTTTTTCCTGCATGTGGATTGAAGAGAATCCGTCAGAAGTGTGTAGTTATTGAGGTTTAGTGAGTGAGGTTTGGAGCAAGGCAGCATTGCAGTTTAATCAAGTTTCCCTTTTGAATAGCCATCTCTCTTTTTATCCTTCTCTCATCACTCCTACAAGAGAGCACGAGAGATTTAGGCTTTGTCCTTCGGGATTACAATGTCACTTGTTTTAAGATAGCAGATGTTTTGATTGCAGTGTTAGGGGGGGCTTATCAAAAGTTAAACCTCAAGGCTTTGTGTGTTTTTCCCTCAGCTTGTTTGTATTCCCTCAGTCCATCCTCGCCGCCGAAATCGTCTTGGCACTAATTCAATCCCAGGATGAGATTAACTCTTAAGTTGATTTAGTTGAAACATTTTGAAGGACCATTCAGGATTGTATAAGACATATTACAATAAACATATGTATTAGCAGGAAGCTGCTTTCCCCCCCACTAGTTACTTATCTCTGCGGAAGAAGAAAAACACTGTTTTTCTAATTTGTTTCAGCTCAGCATCACAGCGTTAGCCAAGTCTCCTCTTCGCTGTTCTGTTTCATAATCACATTCACTTTCTCCTGCTCCTAATGGAGAAGCAGTGGCCGCAGATGAGCAGCTAAACACCATCACATCGATCGTCAGCATGTTGACCCCTGTTAGCTGACATTTTCTTTTTCTAGTTACAGTACTGTACATCCCAGTTAAAGGAAGAAGCAAGAATTAAAGTAGAGAAGTGTATCAAAGTAAAGTCAAATATACAGTAACGCTCTCACGACGAGACTCTGTAAAAACCCCAGTGACAGTACGGTCTGTAGTAATGTCACAAGCAACGTCTCCTTACCTCACATGGTAATGACTGTGGTTTGACTCTCATGCAGTTACTCATACACATGCACAGAGGTAATCGTGTACAGTACACAGGCACACACACAGGGACCCAATGCATTGATACACACATCAAGAGAATAAATATTGGCTGAAAGGTCAGGGTGAACTTTATCTTCACAAACAGGCTGGAGAAAGCAGGGCTCCCCTGATGAAACAGAGGGACTGGGTTTTTTAAAAAAATTCGAATCATTTCATTTGATTTAATTTCTTTTTAATTCATCAAAAAAAAAAAAATCACAATATCATGACATTGTTATTTGGCATTGGCTGTGGCATTGATGTACCAGCCTTGAGTACACTGTGAGATTCAAGATCTGCCAGATGATAAATTTCTATGGAGGCCATTGTCGACAAGATTATTTTTCTCTTTTTTTCTTTAACCTTATATGATCTGTTCATAAAGCAGGTCTGTTTCTGTTTATCTCCCTTTGACCTGTCGTTCTCTACCTATACGTACGTGAACTGGCTTTATGTACATAGCGCATTATCTGTGCCTCTGCATCATACCTTTAACCTTTTGTCCACAAAGACGCAACAAATGCACACATACAGAAAGCCTGGCTGTCCTCCATTTAAAAGGAGGAATCAGAGATTAAAACAGAAAAGGCCAGTAAATTGTTGTCTATTGCAAACTTCAAAGTGTTGGAGGCTTTCTCACATGTATCTTTAATGGTGTAAAGAAGCAGTGGGGGACATGCAGACATTCAATGGCTACATGCGAAAGGTCCCAAGATTAAAGATGAAATTCACTTAACGCCAGCATTTAGCTGCCCACGGTTTATTAGGGTGGACAATCTAGGGGCGGATTTCAAAGCTTATATTTTGAGATGAAACGAAGGACGACAGACAGAGCCGTGGTCATCGCTAGCAGACGTCTCTTCTTAACCTCAGGGTAACTACAATGCTCTGTGATACGTTAGTGTTTTTGTTACTCCAGACATTTTATTTTAAGGTAGGTGATTAAACTAGACAGAGCTGGTAGTTACGCAGTTTTAAGTTCAGGTGAATAGACCCTTTTTGTCTTATAACTACTTTTTGATACAGACAAAATTATCTTACATGGTGCTGTTTACTTTCAGCCAGTGTATTTTTAGAAGAGGAGGGGGAGAAAAAAAAAACCCTGGATAGCAGTGTGTTTTAGTCAGCTGCACATGGATTTCCCATTTCCGTCTGTTACAAAGAAACCAGAGAATTCACAGGGGACGCTCTGTAAAAAGTGTCGTCTGTATCCAGCGGCTGTAGACTCTCAGTCGAACACTGCACATTCACACTGTTTTTACTTAATGCTGGCAGGGATCGCTGTTCTACGCTATGAGTTTGCACCAAAAGAAATCAATTTTTTACATTGTGATGGCAAATTATCTACTAGTTCCCACTCCCGACATAATCTACTGCAGTTAGATGGAGCACATTTTAGAAGCATTGTTGGCAGAGGCTCCCAAACTCCGAGTCCTCTGGAAATATTTGTATGAGCTCGGCAAATCTGGATTTCGACTTCTTTTTGTACGTGTGTACATGTTTTACGATTTTATGGTGCAGATGTTATCAAGATTGGTCAAGCTAAATATGAGACATCGACAGATGGCCATACTAGATGTGAAGCGTCTTGCATGACCAGCGGCTATCATCAGGTCTTTCCGCAGACTTTTAATAAAATCCATCTCCTGCTTTAGTTATGCCACTCAAGGACTTACACATTCTTACTGTGATGCCATTCTGCTGTACGTCGAGCACTGGTTCACAGACCTGCTGCAACATAAATCATCAAGGTCTTTGTCACTGAGAAGCCGTTTCCCCCCTAATAACTGGCCTGTATCTGACTGTATTAACTGTTTTCTCCATCCCCAAAAGCCCCACACAGCCCTAATGCTTCTACCATTATTCTTTGCGGAGGGGACTGTGTTACCATTTTTATGTAAAGCTTGTAACTACAGCCGAAGCATTAAATCTTTATCAAGTGCTGCACAAATATCTAAGCAGATCTCCCGGCATGAACAAAAACAGGTTCTGTTAAACTGCTGTCTGGTCTGTAGGATAAATTGTCGTTCAGTCAGCCTTGTTTCTAATCACATCTTTATTACGATACAAAGGGAAATGCATGCTATCCATTCCACCGCAGTAATTTAATGCACTCGTTCTGTTTAGTTGGCAATTTAGGGAAGCAAAGGCTCCAAAACTACAACATTATGGTAAATATTTTAAATCAGTCAGATGAGTTTAAATAAACATAGGGCTGTATGGTAATTGCACAAAGATAATAGTGCTAATTTGTGTATTCTCAGATGCTTTTGTTGTCTCCCTGGCACAAATGATTTTCTCAGTGTGAGACTTATTAATGCACTGGTGGAAAAAAAAAAAAAAAGGCACAAAAATAGACATTGTTAAAGAGAATGTGTAAGTCCCCCAATTAGCACAGCTAGATTGGAACTGTTAGCATGATAATAAGAGAATAATAGAGCAGGGAAATGATAATGTGTGTGTGAGAGACTGTGTGTGTGTGTGGTGCTGTGTGCACACGGGTGTCTGTGTAGAGACGCTGGGCTGCCAGTGCTTCCCCTTGTGTTGAAGAGCTCTGTGTTAGCCTGCTAGTAGGATTATGTGGGGGCATTAACAGCCTAGTCAGACGGGCTTGGCTCTCACCCAGGGAGGCTCAGTCCAGCATGTTCATCCACCATTTAAGGAGACTGTTAGCTGATGAAGATGTGCACATGCAAGACTGAAGATAAAAGAAAGCGGTGACCCGACTCATTAGCCCCTGTGATTTAATATATTGACACTTGGATACAAATAATTCCATTTAGTGGACTCTATCGGCGGCGGGAGGAGGAGGGATCAATTCAATTAGTTATGAAATGTGACTTCTTGTCACGAGGCGGGAGAAATACTGACGTTAAATAAAGTCGTGTGCAGTTTAAACAATAAAGCTATCGCAGCCCTGTTAAAACTTAATGATGCACAAAAAGGTGTAATAGATACAACCCCCCTGGCTCAGCAATGGCAGTGATAGTTTGCAAATGAAGCTAAGTGGATGAATGTAATGCTATTTGTCTGGAAAAACTAATTCTTGCTTTAGGATTATAAACAGTTCATGCCGTTAGAGCAGGCTGGGTGGGCTCTGTGGGTTTTGTCCCCTTAGGTTTGTATTCGAGATGAATTGCATCTATTTATTTAAGTAGCAGGGTTTTTGAACTTTGTTGATTTAAGACAGTTTGTTTAGTCGCAGCCATGAAACATATGCTTTGCCAATGATGTAGGAAAGTAGACAAACACCGAACAGTTATTGCTGTGAATGACACAATAAAGCCGTGTCTTTGTGTAATTGGCCTTTGTATTCACACACCTAAGCAGTTTAAGCAGCAATAATTAAGAGGCTCCATATGAGAGGTGCCACATGAGCAGCTGTAATGTGTGAAATCACACCTGAGGGTCTAGTTAAAATTAGTCACCTGAGGGTTTTTGCTAAGGAGCCATGGGACGGCTTAATGTGCGACACAAACTTCCAGCCGTCTATCAGCCTTCGCAAGCGACGAGAATAACCGACGCCACACAGGAATCCGACGAGGTGAAGTGAGCGTCGGTGTTCTGTTCAATAATCCCGATAAGTGAACGTCTATCCTTTACATACGCACGTGATGAATGAAAGTACTTTTATATCACAATAAAGCACCTGTTTGCAGCGCCATGCCTGCAGACCCGGCCCCTGGATGCAGGCAGAGCGCATACACTTAACATCCATTGTAACCCAACGCTCGAAAAGGAAAATATCAGTTGAGGGAGAGAACACATCCTCCAGTGTGATGTTGATTTAGTTTCCTCTCCCTCACTGCAGAGGCTGTGTTTTCTCTGCTAATGTTGTGCAAACTGTTTTGTCTTTGCATTGGCTTTGCGTGGCCCATCGTCCTCGGCAGTGGGCACACTCACAGGGAGAAGGAGCTGCATTAATAGGCTCTACTGTGTACGGGCAGCCGGCAGGGAGAAAGGGGCGCGTGTTTTCTTAGGGCTGGGGTGGGCAAAGCAAAGCATTCAGCCCATGGCCAACGTAAAAAAGGAGCTTTTTGTTTTTGGGGTGTAGGAGAGTCCAAGCATTCCCCAACAGAAACACAATGAATGAGCCATTTTGTCCCACTTGGTTTTTTTCTCCCTCCCTCGAATCAAAATTGTAGAATTTTTTGTTTGTTTTTCAATAACTCACCCCTCTAAAAATACACGGTTTTGATTTAGAATTTTTTTTAAATTCACTGAATCCAATCTTCACCAACATGTCGTCACATCACCTCTGTCTGTTTGAGCTCTCACAAAAAGCTGCAGCTCTTCTTGCCCGTCATCAGGTGATGATATTCGAGCCACGGTTCGAAGTCTCGACAACACGCTTGTGTCTCCAATAAAGTTGGTCCCTCCTGACAGGGCTGTTCTCTGCTGAACAACAGAGTGGGCTCTGTTGTTTTCTGTGGCCCCAGCAGCTGGGAGGTAATGAGGAAGACAGAGCCTCAGTCTATGATGGTGGGGGGGAGGGAGAGAGGGAGGGAGGGAGAGGGAGAGGGAGAGAGGAGGGCAGCCGGGACAGAGGGAGGAGGGGTGGACCCAGTCAAATTGTGTGGATGATCCTGTCGCACAAATTAGGGATGATCTACTGTTTCACATTCAGACAGGACACTTTTTTCTCATTAACTTTATCACTAAAAAAAAAAAGAAAAAAAAGAGGATGGTCTGTCAGAATTTTAAACACATATTGAATTAAGGAATTAAAGGTGCTTCATAGTGAAATATAACCGAGGCTTTTCGACAGAGGGCCGACAGAGCACCTAAGCCTCTCCGCTCTCTGCCACACAGTGTTGAAGATGATGTGCCACATTATTTCATAAGCCTCACATACTGAAATCCGTCTATTTCCCACTCCCCCCGGTCTGTTCACATCACATGGATGTAGCTGGCTATCTGACTCGCCCGTGTCCAATGTTCTTTAGAAAGCCCCTCGCCCCCTGTATTGAGGGGGTCAGAGGCATTTCACTTATTTCCATTTCCATACAGCGAGGAGGATGTATATAGCAGGATAATAATACTGGCCCCAAACCCCACTTGTGGGTTTGTTTATGTCTGTTCTCTTCTTTCTCTTCTTTACACATGCTGTTTGAGGGAGTCCCCGTGGATTTGTCCAGTTTACTGCAAACCTTAATTTTATGGCCAGACCTTGAAAAGAAATATTCATTCTTCCTTCCATGTATGCCCTTACTATCAAAAAAAGAGCTAATATGCTTTGGAAATATAACAGTGAATTTTCTGTTGAAAAAAAATCTGTATTTTATGGCACCATTGCAGGCTTGTGTTGCTGCGTGAACACAATTCATGACATGCATTGTGCCAGCCTGCAGGGATGATATTTTTCTCTTTTCTTTTTCCTTTTTTTACTAGATCTAATATCTAAATGCGTGCTTTTAACATGTCCAGAGTTAAACACAGACAATGAAACATAATAGAGAGCTGTCGCATAAAAACTCTCTCTGGTCACTTGAACATACACCAATGAAAATAGCTTTAAAGAAGAGGGTCAAGCCTGGAAGCTTGGTGTTTAATTTCTGTACAATGCAATTTTGCTTTTATCATAGAAAAAGAGGAAAAAGTACAATTTGCTTTTTGTGCACAAATTCTAATAAGCACATTTCACGTCCAGAAATTCATTTGTCCATCTTTCTATAGCAGTGCTTGACTTAAGTGTTCCCACACACACACTGCCTTGTCATTTATAAATATGTTTGTTGTACTCTAAATTTTATTTTTTCTTCTTCTTTTTACTATTTTCCATCAAACTTGATGTCAAGCTTTTATTATGAAGCCATTATTCCTACGACATTTAATACTAAAGCTACATTAAATTAAAGGAGTGTGCAGCAGCAGCAGCAGAAACCCAGTAAATGCCAGCCAGTGTATTTAAGCAAACGGTAGCCTGCAGTTTTACCCAGAGCTCCAACCACGACAGGAGGAGCAGTGAGAGATGGAGGAGGGCTGGGGTGGAGGGATTTGGGGTGGGGTGTGCTAGGCGGGTCAGAGGGTTGGACTACCCTGCTTTCAAGCTCCCGTCTTAATATAGACATATTGGAATGGCTGTTTTCCAAGAAGGCTTGTTTTACTGTGTAAGGAATTAGTGGAACAAGAAGTCATCTATTGGTTATTCCCTCTGCATGGCCTGACCTCACTCACTCGAGTGTCTGGATTTGCGGCACTTTATCCTGAACAGCTCTCAGTGTAACGCACACAAGCATGACTGATGTGCAGCGTCACACTCAAACCTGAGCAAACAGTGGCCCTGCTGTCAGAGTCAGTGCTGCACCCAACAATATACAGGGAATATTATAGGCTGGGGCTCGTACACTGTTTATCTGTATAGTATTTGTTATTTCTGTCTTTGAATTTTTGAAAGGGGGGTGGAGGAAAAAAAAAAGGTGCTGCACACACATTTCAGATTCAGGAAGGAAGTGAGGATAAAAAGGTCAGAGACTTTACAAGGACAAGGGCCCTTTGTTAGTGACCTGAACCTCTCCTGTGTATTCGCCCTCCCCGTTCCAGCGCTGCGCTCAATTCCAGAGCAGACAAGCAGGAATAATATGCTCCAGTCTAGTGGGTGGTAATATGAAGACCTTCATTCAAGGCAGAAGTCTGGAGCATCAAAGTCTAGTTCAAATCTATTGATCTATTTGTCTGATTACCATTAGCTACAGACAAATCCAAACACATCGCATCTCTGTTCGATCAATGTGCGCGTCTGCCATGTGATGTAACTGTCCAGCGTACGGCGTTAGTATAACCGGCGGATAAGTGACCTGTAGTAAAGGAGTAATATGTGTTTAAAGAAGTGCTGATTGTTTCATTGGGGGTGGATCTGAAGCAACGCAGACCATTCAAACGGCAGAGAAGTGCTTCCACTGAGTGATTTTCCTCCTGGTTAGGCTCCAGTACAGTGTACACCCAGCGGGCTGTGTACACAGTGGCGGGTGTTAAACATATCCTGCTGTCTAGTGTCAGTTTTACTGTGTGCTGCTGCTGTTGAGATGTAGCCAGATTTGCCAGCTTCCTCAAGATCACTTTCCCTTTAAATGGATCACAAAAGGTGATTTCTACTCACAGGCGTTTGGTGGAGACCGAGCAAGGGAGGGGGTGAAGGGGGGACGAAGTGTGAACTATCAGTTCTTACAGCAACAGCTGGAGTCTATCCTCTCTGGGTGAAATTACAGAGCCCCTCCTATAGAAAATGTGAAAAAGAAGGTTAGCGAGAGCTGCGGATCTGACAGCTACTAAAGTGTGGAAGTAATTTTTATTAAAATGAGACGTCAGAGAAACATGAGTCCTCCTCTAATTACTAGCTACTGGTGATTGTGATCTTTACCTAATGGGAAAGGCACCTATCATAATTTAAATTATTGTACAGAATTAAGAACATTATCACCATGAGCTCCCTCTGGGTAACCCTTTTTTTTTTTTTTCCAGTCGTATTGTTTTGAGACTTTTCATAAAACACTTGAAGTCTCTCCAAAGCAAATGAAAGCAGATTATATCAAAGATAAGCATCTGTATGAGAGGTGTGTAAAAAGGTGTCAAGTGGCAGATAATCAGGATATTAGAGCCAGGATCGTGCAGGTCATTACAAGCTAATAACCATGAAACAGGATGAGAGAGGTAGATGTTTATCTTTTTTTTTTTTTTTTGCTACTTGTGTCTTTCAATCTTATTCTGCCAGTAAAAACACAAAACTTGTGGCTTGGAGCAAGCGGCAAAGTATGAGTGTGGATCAATGCAAGCAAGTGTAATGGGGTTTAGTGGGAGAGCCAGCAGGGGGTCCTCAGGCCTCCTCGGTGCTTTGTAGAGGCTCTAACAGACAGTGAGGAACATGGGTGTTGACAGGGGCCCAAGTGAGAGCTGTAATGCGCTGTACATCTCCATTTGCACTCAGTGTTTTGGAGCCGCTTGCTCGTGTGTTATAGGTGGATGCTTACACGTTTAGAAAAACGACATCGTTCACTTTTTTTTCCCTCTCTCTCTCTCTCTCCGTCTCTCTTCAGCAGAAATATTTTATAGCGTTTTCTGGGGTTTAATACAGGTCTGTAGAGTTATTTCTAAAATATGAAACACAGGTCATTAAAAATAAAAGTGCATCTTTCATCTAAAATGTGTTAGCAAGCATTGGTTGTAAGCAACTAGATTGAAGTACATCATTCATGGGTTAATGCAGTATTAAAACAAATTTAGGTGTGAATGTTTGAGTTTGTGTGTATGTGCATGCTGCATGTGTTGTAAGTGCTGGGGCGAAATAAAGGGAGCTCTTTCAAGTCTACCTTGTCTTTTACACCTTCTGTATTTACACATCAGAGCTGAGTGTCTGCGCCGCCTTGACTCGCCCTCTGCAGTCTGATCCCACAATGAGCTGCTGTTGTAAAACTCCTGTACGCTCAGTCCAGCTACAGTCAACATAATGTCTTGTTTATCTCAGTTAAAGATATATTTTTTTTTAAAGAAATAAGATCAACAAAGCCTTTCTCAACGACACGCAGTGAGCAGAAATAATATATATTTTACCAGAATAACATAAGACTTGCTGTAAAATGATCCTGTTTAGCCTTCCAACAATGTGGCATCTGTATCTGCATCAGAGCTGCAAGTTGGTTCTATTTATCAAAGAGCAGCGTCTCCTTGAGAGGCAAACAGATTGCATGCTGGCCTGCTACAGACTTCATCAGGTCATGTGAATTGATGATACATGTTGCAAAGGCGGCTGAGTTCCCCCGGAAACCTCTGCTGGAGCGCGTGCTGGCAGAGACGGGGGCCTCAGCCAAGTCTGTCTGACTGATCACTACAGATGCTCCTCTTCAAGTATTCCGAGTCAGATCCTTAGTGCCGGGTCTTGAGGGACAAACAATAGCACCTGTTCCTCATAAGATAGCCCATTCATGTATCTTTAATGAAGCCTGGGGGCAGATGGTGTGAAATGACATTATCCAGTACTTAGCAGTGCTAAGACAAAGGAAGAGCAGTGCCAGCACAACAATGGCGCTGTATTTACGAGGAGAGGGGAGGACGCTGCCCAAGTGCCCCCGCTCACATCTGCTCCACTTCATTCTCTGACTCCTCAAGATCATCTTGGCAATAGAAATATCCTGGGCACTCGGCCCATACCATAGATGAACTTGAGGGAGAGTAGAAGGCACACATATGTATGCACTTTTTTTTCTGTTTCTGTTTTTTTTTTTAAACTTCTTTATTTATTTTTCCTTCTAATTTGCTTTAACCGTCAGTTTTTTTTTTTAAAAGCTCAGGTGAAAACGTTGGTTTCGGCTCAGCCCGTGTGCCAGCTGTTAATTGACAGCTCAACTAACCTCCACTATTTGTTGCCACCTTGAAGCTCCTCAAAATTTGATTTGCCTTTCTCTGACATTAGTTGCCGTAAATTAAACTTTAATGCGTGGAGCTCATTACTGCAAATCACAGCAATTCAAACTCAATGCATTTATTTCCCCTTCAGCGCACATTTACACTCTGTCTTGCCTCGATGGATCCTGTATAAACTGCTCCATATTTTAAAATAATAATAGTAATAAAAGCTGATATCCCAGATGAAATGATATCATTTACATTTAGTGTTGCTGAAGAAAAAAAAAAAGTCCAAGTATCTGCTGCCTTTTGCTGATGTATAAACTGTGTTTCATCTTTATACAGCCTTTGTGCCAATTCAGTTATTTTTATAAATTCTATTATGGGAAATAAATTATGGATTTGTGTGAATGACAGAATGTATTCAAACACTTTTTTATTGTTTACGTTATTCTATTGTTCCCTTATGTGAAGCAGCTGTGCCTTATGTGAAACAGCTGGATCTTTCTCAGTCCATAATTATGTTCATAAGCATTATGTGTACAACAGTTTCGCATAGTGTTGACATAGTAGAGTGTGTGGAGCCCTGTGAATTTCCCAAACAAAAGGAAACATGATCACATGGCTGTGAATGAATCGCTCACTTTGAAAAATGGACTGAAAAGTTAAGAGTCATCACTCATGGAAATAGAGTGAGGCATGCTTTTTTTGTTTTCTCCATTTAGCTAAAAAATATTTGAGAGTCAGTAATTTCATTGGGGGGAGAAAAATGATGTAAGTTTTAATTTATTACAAATGTATATTAGTTATTTAATGAAAATGTATGAACGACCATGTCACACATTTACAACACAACACGGAGCGATGTGGACTTGAGGGAGACCTTTTCTGTTCTATGACTGCTACACATTCAGCAACAGACTCCATCTGGTTTTACAGTCCAAATACACAGACAGAGAAAAGCTGTGTTCCCCAGTGTCCCCCCCCCCCCCTCCCGCCTGTCACTGGCCCTACCTCATGTTGTGACATTAATTATTGTGTTTTTCCATATGTTCCATACATGCAAGGCCAAGATCCATCTTTCATCCATTCAGCCTGGAAACTTGGAACACAAACCCCTATAAAGCAATGTTTTATTTAAGGTCATTTGTCGCAGTCTCCTTGGACATTTATTTTTTCTTCAGCAACAGCACATTTTACAGAATTACTTTTGGAAGAATTATATACTTTTCTATTCTTCCATAATGCACTTTCTGCACTTGCACTTCTGTAAAAGCTCACTAGACACAAAATGGTTCTATTTACTTAGTTTTCAGTCGAGCTCTGCAACCTCTGGACAGATCAATAAAGTGGTTCTGAGTAGGTTTAGCGTGCTAGCTGGGAGGGAAACTGGGTGCGACTGCTCCGGTAAAGGGTCTACAGGGGGAGCAGCACGGGCTGAAAAAAGTGGAGATCATAGCAGACCTCAGCCAGAACATGGTGGATGGGGGGTGGGGGGTGGTTGTTGCTCTGAGCAGGTTGATTTCATGCCCCAATGCAGCGGCAGTAATTGCACCCAGACCCGTTTTATTGCGAGTTGATTTTAAGGAGGGATGAATGGAGAAACATTCTGTAAAGTGTTTATTTTGGGGGATGACCTTTATTAACCCATTTTCCAGGCAGGTTCCCTTGAGGTGGCCTGGCGCAGTGCTAGATTAACTCTTGCAGGCCCATGGTAGCCGGGGCTGCTCCCCATCATAAAGTTTCAGGAAGCGGAGAATGACAGTGAGATTGGACCCTGCAACATGTGTGCAAAAAACCCCACACGCCACTTTTTTGAGGCATAAGCTACTCACCCACCCTTGACACACACATGCAGGGAGTTTGTGTTGATATCCCCAGACGGCGAGTCAGCAACAGGCTGCGCGGTGAAGGTTAATATGTGAGTGGAACAGACAGTCACAGAATGACATCAAGATGAAATACAGCGAGGGACAAGTACTTTTCAACTGCCGGCTGTTTTTCCTCTGCCAAAAAAACAGTTGCAGTAAATTACTGGCTTGTCTTTAGGCTTTTATCATCTAAATAAATGATCATCCATGATTATGTGAGTCTTACTGTAGATTTCCCCTCGAGGTGGGTGTATGTGTTCATGCATGTACACGCTGATCAGTCCTGTCTCTGCACCTGTGTAATACATTCAACAATCCCCTTGCTGACATGTTGTATTTACTGCAACGGCCAGGACGTTGGTGAATGCTTCTTTCAACACCAACGGTACTTCTCTACAGGAGCCATTCACATCTAGCGAGTTGCCTCTCTGCTCTCCGTCCTGCATGTCGCTTCCTCTAACCGACGCTGGAACAATGTGCGTGTGCAAGGGCCCCTTTGATGTACCGAGGTGAAATTGTGGTTTGGATTAAGAGCAGGCGTAGCTTGGCGAGGTATTGTGTGAGCACACGAGGGCCGTCATTGCCGCAGAGCCCCCTGTCAGCACGCGTTAGGCAGAGCTGTGATCTGGCCTCCCCCCCGAGTGGGGCTCTGTGTTTCTGTGTACCATACCTATGCTTAGGCCTCTCTCTGATCTCTGCTCCCTATCTGTTCAGCAGGTCCAGGGTCACATGCCTCCGCTCATGATCCCCATTTTTCCACACGACCAACGCACTCTGGCAGCAGCCGCCGCCGCCCAGCAAGGCTTTCTCTTCCCTCCGGGAATGTCTTACAAGCCAGGTATGTTTGAAACTTGAGTCTTCATTTTGTTCTACCCCCGTTTCCTGTCTGTTTCCTATGTCTTTTTTTTTTCATAATTATATCTTTGTGGTCATAAAGTTGTCACATGCACTCAATACACAACAAACATTTAGTGTCAAACATATACTCGATTAACACTTGAGGCCACTAACATGCTCGGTTCTGTCTGAACTTGGGCTTGGGACCAAGGCCTGGGAATGCTCTAGTCCATGTGGAACAATAGATATGGGTAAAGAAGCAGAGGAATGTAAACAAGTCTTCAACATGAAAGTATCTTTCAGGACTGTGCTGTTCTGGCTGTAATGGTTTTTCAAGTATCCACTGTTCTGATCCCAAAACACAGGGGAGGAATCCTGCACGAAAAAAACAAAACAGCACAGCCCTATCGTTAACAACTCCTCTGTTACAGTTTCACACATGCTGCAAAAACAGTGCAATTAAGTAATTAAAAGACAATTATAATGTAGGCAGTTTTTAAGTGATGTAAGGAACAGGTTTCCTGCACATGCATTTTCACTGCTTGTAAGAACATGTCTCTTTCTCTTACTGTGACTTTCAAATTGGCTCAAGACAAGCTCTGCAGCTTTCAAAGAAAAGAAATGTTTTGTTATAAAATCAGTTGAAACATGTAGACTGACTCCCTGCCAAAACAACTAGTAACTAAATTTACCCTCATATTCTTGTGAAAATTAAAGATGTCCCACCACACATCTAAAAAAAGAAGAAGAAGAAGAAGGAAAAAAAGATCCATGGTGTCGAATTCCTTGTTCCTCAGTGGAAGTGTTTTCTTTCACATGGTGTATTTTGGACAAGTCAATCAGCGAACTAATCATTTTTTAAAAAACTGTTTTCCTGCTTTCTCTCCATTGCACAAGTGCACAGAAGGAGACAGTGTCGTATTCACAAAAATCCCTGCGAAAACGAAAATGATTTACGAGTGAGCCACGTAAAGGAAAAGTCCACTGTTGCTGAGACAGTACGAGAACAAGGAGCAGGGCTGAAATGGAAAGAGAAACACTAGGAAGTCAGCAGGTTCACACCAGAACATTAAAAAGGTGTGGTAGTGCAGTTAATGAATTAACTATAAAACCACAGGATGAAAAAGAAAGTCAGCTATTTTGGAACTATGGAGCCATGACAGCTGAAACAAAGTGCCTGAGGGGGAGTCTTTTACCAGTGTGCTTTCTGCAATAGGTTTGACACGGAAAATGTTTTAGTTCAAATAACAGGAGCTATTATGGAGTCATGGTCAGGGGGTCGTCATGTGTATGGTTCTTGCATAATTCATGAGCTCATGAAGAAATAGCAAAGGGGGTCTGAAAATGACTCTTGTAGTCAGGAGAGGTATTTTTAAAACTCTATTATCCCCCCCCTCCCCTCCATACAACACAATATATCCAGAGAGTACAATGTTATCACCACCACCTGCAGGGTATACAGGATGCTGCCATGTCCTTTCTCCATGAAGTGAGTGGCCAAGCATTCACTTCCAAGACTAAGGCACACTAATCTGATGTTATCATTATGAGACAGCCCCCAGGGACCACTGCTTATGACCCCCAGCCCTGTGGTGCTCACATGGCAACAGAGTCATTCTAGCACCATAGTGGTAAGTCATCACCCCGTCCACTGGCTGTGCTCAATGGCCTGGTGTTGCACGGTAGACAAGCACAGCCATAGAAACACCGACTCATCTTTTAAACAAATAGATACAAGTCGGACTTCCCAGTCTGTTTGCACTGTTTACACAGACATGGCTGCGTTCAGTCTGATGTACGTCTAATGGACCCGCAGAATGAGCCCATAGTCTTCGCTTTCCTCTTTCTCATAAGCATCCCGCTGATATTTGGCAGCATCCTAGTGCTTTTTTTTATCTTAAGTGTTATATTTTTTCCACATTATAGATGTCACTTTTAAACCCTTTCTGTTCTCTGCACTGTGGCGTATGTGTTAACTTGGAGACACAAGGATAGTTTCAACCAGATTTTAACATTGTGATCCTGCAAACAGGAACTTAAAGGGATAGTTCAACATTTTGACAAATTGGCCATAATCCCTATAGTTTTAGGAGTAGGTTTGTTACCTTTAATTGTCGGTGCAAGCTATTTTCAGAACGGTGGAGCAGAGCCGTGAGCTGCTCAGAGCTACGCTACGGAGGCTAATAGAATTTCTTGGTTTCCCTCATCAAACTCGGTGCACATTCACCACACTATGAGATAATAACTGAACATTACCAGACCGAGTTGTTTTCCAGGTAAATATAGAGACTGATAGCTGAAAAACTGCTCTTGACGGGAACATGCATCAGTGGTTTTGCATGAATTTACCTCTAAAACAACTCTGTCTCATAACGTTCCGTTATTATCTCATAGCGTGGTGAATGTGCAGGTCACAACTTGTCCACCAGAGGGTTTTGGAGTTGTTGGATTGTGTATTTGATGAGTTTGATGAGGGAAACTAATAAATCCCATTAGCCACTGTAGCGTACAGTAGCTCTGAACAGCTCGCGGCTCTGCTCCGCCGTTCTAAAATTAGCTTGCACCAACAATTAAAGGTAACGAACCTACTGCTATGACTATAGGGATTATGGCAATGGGCCAGTTTGCCAAAATGTTGATCTCTCCCTTTAAATTGATTAAAATTTTAAACTATATGACTTCATAGGATCTACAGGAGAATTAAATCTTAACCATGTAAAATAATATATTTGTATGTTTTTCATAGCTAACAGTCCTGGTAAGTTCATGAAATGAAAAAATAAAAAAAAATCAGGTGATAAGCGAAGATAAAGCCTCAGTGATACAGTCATATAGGTCATTTGAAAGGTCTCAGCTGTGTCTGTCAACCCTGACCAGATCTACGACTTATATTTCATGGTATCACATGAGGGAAATATACCCTGTTGTGACTATGCCGTCACCTGAACTTCTCCCTCACCCCCATCCCCTGTACCCCCACCACCTTTAGCATTCAGAGTCCAGGCTCTGGGCATGGGACCAGCCCAGGCCAGTTAAGAAAACAAACAAACAAACAAAAAGAAAACTGTTTTAAACACTATTGGCACAGTGCCCATTCTGCTGGAGCCTGGTCGGGCAACCCATGGACCCCAGAACCCTCAGAGCCCGACGAGACCCCCAGGGCAGCGCTGGTGTGCTCGTTTAGTGCGTGACCCTCCCCAGGTTTCACATGACATCTAAAGACATCCAGCCATTTATTATTCCCAAATCCTACGTCACAGAGGCAGACAGACAGAAAGAAAGCCATACCAAAAAAAGGAAGGAGAAGGAGGAGGAAGGGGGGTGTAGAAATAACCACAGTGCACCCCCGCACATCCAACCCCAGCACTATTTGAAACCACTTCTGCTGTGTGATTTTATTTGCTACTAAATGGGGATTGAATTTCCATGGCCTGTATCACATTGTGCTGTGCTGTACGAGATTGCAAAGTGAGGCGAGCGGGCGAGGGCAAAGTGAAAGAGAAGGTATATACATTTACCTTGTCTGTGGCTTAATGGCTCCATATGTTTGTGAGGAGAAGTGACAGGCAGAAGTGGGGTCTGAGCGAAGGCCAACTACCCCTCCCCGCCCCCCGACTGTGCACCCCACCTCCACTCCTCCAGACACATGCTTCAGACCAACCTCCCCTCCATGAGCGCTGTGCTGCCCCGTCTCACTGGGGCTGTTCTGTCTGTCTGTCTCCACACACTGAGGCTGAATGTGTAAAAGCCTCTGCGCCCCCGTGGATATCACTCATACTGCAGCCGTTTTTATATCCCCCGTCTGACAAATGCGCTGATGGTGAGCCAACGGCGGTGAATAGTAATGAATAGTGCTGCTATTTGGAGACCAATTCTTCCTCGCTTGATCACAGTGATATGTGAGATAAGGACGTGTGTGTATATGTTTGTTTTTTTCGCCCCTGTTATTGTGACTGCACACTTGTTCTAACCAGTTCTCATATAAATGCTTTCGCTCTGCTGCCAAAGCTATCACTTAAACACAAACAATGCAGAATTGAACAATAGCCAGACAAGTCTACAGCTGTATGAACAGCCTGAAAGAACATGCTGGTCCTTTTACATAATCTCTAATTGAATACCATGCATTTATTGTGAACACAAACACGCACACACACACACACAAAAAAACAAAAACTTTAAAGCGTTCCTAACTTGTTAAACTATGCAGTTATTGTTGTCACAGTATTTTGCAGCAGTAGTGTGCAGGTGGAGGAAGGAGGGAATGATGTGGAACGTTCCTAAGTAATCCCGCTCCAGTCAAACCAGCTTAGCCTTTTGTTAATGCAGATGTTTGGGCTTGAAGCCGAGTGCTCGTTGCAATGTGCCACATTGCTGTGGCAAAGCAACGGAGAGAGCCCGGGCTCCGTGTTGGCACTTGCCTGGCCGCTGTGGGCCGGCTCATTGTCTGAACCTGTATGCATTGTTGTCTCTCTCTCCCTCTCTGACAGGTGATAACTACCCGGTGCAGTTCATTCCATCCACAATGGCAGCTGCAGCAGCGTCAGGACTCAGCCCCCTTCAGCTTCAGGTATGTACAGTACTATGACAAAGAATGCTAGGGAAGCCCGCCAAGCCCAGGGCAGAAAGGATGGCTAAGCAGCTGTACGCTAAGTAATGAGCTGCACACTAAATAATCCTGGAGGCCCCCAGCTCACACACGCTTATCACCTTACATATGTAATTTATCCCGTTTTATAGAGGATTTATCCCCACTAGCTCTGCCAGACAGAAGAGTAAGGAAGATAATAGTTATTAGAGGGAATGAGAATCACTTTGGTTTCTTTAATCACCTGCCAGTGAATTTATCAAAAGACAATTGACTGTGTAAGCAAAGAATGTCTTTATTGCTTTTATCTAGTAAGAGCGCTGTAGTGTTTCTTTAATCTCTGTGGGAAAATAAAGAAGTAGAACGAATGGATAAAAATCTGAGTAATGCTAATGTGTGTGCAGGAAAAGAAAGCTCATAATATGTAATACAATGTGAAGCTGACTGGGGGGGGGGGTTAGAGCCACACAGACAATTTTGGGATAGGCTCCAAGCCCTACAGGCTGCTCCAGGAGCTTTTTTCAAAACAGCATTTAAAAAGAGCCGAACCCAGGTCAGACCTTAACCCCAGGCCATAATGTTTAATAGAGATAATTATCCGCATTTTATCCTTCAAGTTACTATTAGAAGCACTTCTGCTACCACAGCGGCACTCTCAGCATGTGCATGATTTTTGTTTTCATACTAGCGATAATGATTCTTTTAACTTTTAACTTTGGTTTCCATGAAAAACACACAATGGGAAGCTGGGATAACAACCAACTATGTATTCAGTGCTGCTTGTTTGGAGCAACAGTAGATTTTAAATCTATTTGAGACTAGAAATCAGTGCTGTTCTATGGAAACAAAAAGAGGGCGCAAAGGATTCAAAAGCACGTCTCCTAACATATGGTTAAAAAAAACAAACAAACTCAAAGCTGTAGTATGTGACGTTCAACAGTATGGTGAGATTAAACAAGAGAGCTAAAGACGGTGGGGGGATACACTTTGCACAGGTGTTTGTAAGAATAAAAGATGGAGGCTGCGTACGTGAATATGTTTGAGTGTGCATGTATATGTAAATACTGTATAGGCTATCACTTAGTTTGTGTATCATTGCAAAGTCCATTGGAAAGGGTTGGTTGTTCAGACAGGCATGCCGGGTCTATTTATAGTGGTGGATGAGGTCAGATGAGACAGTCATATATCTGAAGGTTGGGGTGAGGAGGGGAGACGGGTCTAGAGTCATTAATTCTGATTATGTATCTAACCCTGGGAATGGGCAAAAACAGTGCCTCCAAGACCATGACTTGGCTGACCTTTATAGAACACAGTAAACAAAAAGAGGTGCATTTTCCATTAATTGAAGTCTGTCAGCCTGTCACATATTCCGCCTGCTGGCTGCTATTTACCCTGCATAGAGACTCCCATTAAAATAGCAAGGCAAGTCAAACATGCCCTTTTCTACATAGCTGGGATCAACAAACCATGTGACTGCCACCACTTCCTCTACAAAGCATCGAGAGCCCGCTATGATTAAAAACATCATATCTACCCAGACATGGAATTAAGTTGGAGTCATCTCCTCCCTTTTAGAGCAATAATAGCACCAGCGCTCTCCCACTGCTTCAAGATGCAGCTGTTGAAAAGCAGATTTTAATACACACATGAGTTTTCACACTACATTTCCCATGAGCCTCCGCACGGTGAAATTCTTGGACCGGCACAAGATGGACGAAAGCGAAAACATTTCCCATAATGTTTTTATTAATCAAGAGGTGTGGGGGTTTCGTAGACGATCAGATACCGTTGTAGTTCCGATCATAAATGGCGATTCGGCAGCATTATTCCCATGACCCGCGGAAACCGAGACTAGGAAATGCTGGGCGAGTCGACCACTAAATGATAATAACAAAATAACTATAAAGACAAAACTAGATATTCATCGAAAATGGACCCGTTATGTAGATGCATCCACATTAATATGAGAATAATCTGAACTGAAACAAAATAAGGAGACCCTTTATCTGATAGTGTAGCGCCCACGACTGCATAGCGTTAACACAAAAACACTATTAAAATAAAATTAAATAATGAAATAATGAACCAGTTTATTTTTCATGCACCATCAAGCAGAAGACTCTACACTAACCCCTTAAACTGTCCTAAACTTTTCCAGCTCCACCTCCTCCAAGGCCGTTCGTCCTCATCTCCCTCACACAAACACACACACGCAGACACACACACACAAACATGCACGCAAAAATCCCCATACACATATAGCTGAAGAGGTTGTTCTCCCCTCCCCCACCCAACTCCCAATTAAAATATCTCCTCCTGTCAGCTCCATGGCAAGGTATAATTTTCACCAATTTACTCAGTTTAGATTGTGCAATATATGAACCTTAAAAATTATCTTATTGGAAGAATTAATTCCCACAATGCTGCAGAGGTAATGTGATCAGCCATCCAGTCAGAAAGGCTAGCCGCTCCGTCAGTCTTAATGTTGGCCACGCAGCCTCTTCACAATCTCCTCTGTCATAACAGTCTGGGATCCCAACCCCCCTAAGCACACCCCCCCCCCCCCCCCCACTCTCTGCCCTTTCTCTCTAGGAGAAGAAAACCCAACAAGGTAACAAAGGCTTAAAGCTGATGGATGTAAATGAATCTTCCAGGAAGCGTTTGAGTGTTGGAGACTGTAATTTGCTTGTCAATACAGGGTGGTAGCATCACTCTGGTGGCTGGCAGTCGGCAAGTGGCTGTCACCAGGCATTGCTGTACCACAGGGCAATTTCACTCAATGTTTTCCTGACAGATTGGCTCTCGTTCTCAACTCACAGGAGAGGAAGGCGGGTAAACTATCCCTTGCGCGACATGCCCCTCTTCATTAGTGCCCACACAGAGCTGGGATGAGCCCAGGACCAGCAGGAAACAATGGCTCCATCCCCGCCTGTCCTTCCCTGATTACAACTGACACCTCTCACCTAACAGAGGAAATTGTGTTCAGATTGTAGCCCAATCTGTCCGGACATCTACTATATTCAATTGAGTGAAGCTACAAGAAGGGAATTTCCCTAATTCCACAAAAGAATTTTCTATCTGGGGTGAAACTTAATTTGCTGTTTGTACACTATATCCTGCAGCAGTTGCCAAGTGAAAAACAATTTACTTAAGGCCAATATGAACTTAATATATGTGACCCGAGCCAGTAAACAGGAAGGATCTTTGAGAAAAGTCCTGCTTTTTGTCATTGGAGGCAGACTTTGGGGGTTAAGCCATTTTAAAGAAAGCATTAACAGAACATCTGTGCTCTCTGTGTGCAGTATCACTGCGGACTAAATAAACAGAAATCCTCTGTTTTCACTCAGTCAAAGATTCATTTTCTGTCTCTTTGTGTCTCTGTCTTGCTTTTCCGATTTCCCGTACACATCTTGAATCTTCTACAAGCGTCTTAGTTTGTGTATTTCTCTCTCTGATACTCCCTTTCTTTTTCGGGTTTTGAGTGTCACACTCGCGCTCTCTCTCCCGGCATTGATTGTCCAGACCCATCGCGTCCTCATGCTTTACAACAGTGGAAGTCAAGCTGCTTGAGCGAAGACTTAACGCTGCAATTACCAGCCGCCGCATTCTCTGTGGCATCTCTCTGGGCCTGTGATAAACCTGGGCCCGGCCTCGGCGCACGCTCCCACTATAAAGATGAAAAGAAGCCCACATGCGCAGCGACAACTTGGACCAGATCTCAAGCAGACAGACATATCTGAAGGAGTCCTCAGTGGCTCAGACGACTGGAGTGATAAGAAAGAGTGTTGCACAGTCAGGGACAAACAGGAAGAAAGTGGGAGAGCAGCAAACTGCACATTATCTTTTGTTTGAATGTAAACGGTAAACGTCTGTGTAGTACAGATGTGAAGAAATGGCTTCCATCATTAACAAGTGAAGCACTTTTGACTTTGAAAGAGAGAGAAAAAGGGAGAGAGAGAGGAGGAGGAGGAGGAGGTGGAGGAGGAGGGGAGAGAAGAGAGAACAGACATACTGTAGAGAGCAGCTGTTTCTGTGTTTATGAGCAGAGGAGCTGGGTCTTTGAAGGTAACCCAGAGCAGTGCAGCAATGCTAGCTGCGTGTGGAAGGCTGGCTAATAGGACGGCTAGGTGAGCAGCTGGATGGAGGCAGTGGTGAACAGAGGGACAGATGGACAGATAGAGTGGATAATGCAGTGAGCAACTTTGAATGGGAGGGTTGGCTCTGGGGCCCCTGGGCTTGGAGAAACCCACACACACACACACATACACATACACAGGGCAGACTGTGTGTGTGTGTGTGCCAGAGAGAGAAACTGATAGAGAAGGACTTACATATATATACTGTAGATGTAAGATAGAGAAATAGAGAAAGCCAAGAGGAGGAGGAGGAGGAGGAGGAGGGGTGAGGGCAGAGCAGGTTGGGTGCCAGCAGACGAGACAGATGTTGGGCCATACTGGAAAGCATCGGCACAGTGCACCAGGACGCCTTCCTCCACTCCTGACATCTGGGCCTAGCCTGGGTCAGCCTGCCTGGTCGCCATGGGCAATGAGCCTGTACAAGCCTTGTGGCAAACGGGGCTGGCGCTGTGCTGCCTTTTAAATGGTGTGGTGCACTGAAGCACAGTTAATGCCCTCATATCCAGCCCAGTGCTCCGCGCCCAGGCCAGGCAGAGGTGAATGAGACATTGACAGACAGACAGACAGACAAGACAGGACGAGACGGACAGAGAGACTCGTTCGCAAACACAAAGAGATGAGAGAGCAATTAATGGAGATAATGAAATTGAATTGGTCATAGAAACTGTTATTGGCAAATATTTTTCTTTATTTTTTTGATGTTTTTACTTTCAAATGTGCAATTGAGGGTCGTTGCTGGCAGCAACAAATCTGACAAATATTTGCCACTTATTTTCCAGCACATTTTGCCATGTTTTTCCACAGAAAGTTTTATTTTATTCTCAATACTACCTACCAGGCACAGTTTGTTCAAGTGCTAGCAGAAAGAGAGAGGGGGGGAAAAAAAGCACCAGACAACGAATGTTTTTCTCGAAATTGATCGAGTATATATCGAGTCATATTATCAGCTATGTTGTTCAACTACAGTAAACAAACAAGGCCACCCGTCGGAAATTGCAGCTCATACCTGAGATGGCTAACATCATCAGCAGAGTGTGTAATCTCAGTTTAATGTCACAGGCAGAAAAGCGAACCTCCCTGTTTAACCTCTGCTGCCTCCAGAGGGCTTGTTTTTAATTACCAGAGGCTAACAAGCTGACCTTGGGCATGCTGCATTCACTTTGAATCCATGCTCGCTGAGATCTGCTCCGCTCTACTGGGAAACAAGGAAGTGAGGAGAAAACCTTACATTCTGTGCATTCCCTATTATAAAACAGGGTTTGTTCTTGGAAAAGTGCAGAACCTTTCAAGGCACTGAAATAAAAAAATAAAATAAATCAACACGTGTGTTACACGTAATAATACTCGTTATACAAGCATGCTTTTAACAATGGAACATGGCATGAATTTGCTCCTGCTGTCAAGTTAAGAGAACACATGTAATGCGCATTTCCTTTTTTGTCTGATTTCTTTTAACACCCACATTGCAGGCTCATTAGCTATTATTTCCTTTTGCTGCTTTCGACCATCATACAAGCTGTGCCTTAGTGTGCGCTGTGGCTTTTCATCAGCACAAGTATAATATGCGTCCTAGAAGATGGAAAAAAAAGAAAGAAAACAACTCGTGTTAAGAGTGTAGTAGGGGAAGGAGGGGGGGAAGCTGTGGAAGATGGAAACAGAAGGGCCCCGAGTTCCTCTCAGGCTTTTGCCTACTCCTCCAATACCCCAGAGTTGGAGCATTGACTTTCAGCTTGACCCTCATTACCATGAACCTTTTGCTGCCCCCACCTGGCAAGTAGATATGAAGAAGGGGCTATTAGATGTGAGAGAGTCAACTGGGGGAAGCAGGCAGATGTCTTCTGCTCGGGGAGACCAGCCTTGGCAGGATGCATCATCCTTCAGCCTTGGACACCAAAATGCCCTTTACACCAACAGCTTCCCTCAATGTTCCATGAGGTTGTTGTTTCTACCCGAGAGTGTCAAACTATTTTGTAAATCTGGAGCAAACATATTGTTCGGCGTCTACCAAACCACACTATAACATGAAGGCAAAAGCGTCCAGACTACACATAACACTGGTGGACCACATACGAGCAGCGCGTGGTGGGTGAACACACCTTTCATCTGCCTCTCCCTCTGATTGTATTTATTGTTCTTTGGCTCTTGGAGGTAGACTGTTCCTGGTTACAAGGGCGGCTATTGCTTCTCACCCCATGGCACTGACCTGCTAATCAGTGCTGAAAAGGGGCATCCTGACTGCGTCTAATTTGAGGCAAAGTCTAATTACGCTCTTTTTCCGGGACAATAAAGTTCTTCCCACTCAAGGTCAGGGGCATGCCAGAGCGACAGGCCTGTTAGCAAACATCTGTCCAGCAGACTCCGCTTCCGCCCTTCTACCAAGACCCATGTGTAGCCTGGAGTGACAGGCGGTGAATGGAGTATCCCCTCGCTCTCCTCCTCTGTCACTGCTTTTTCTCGCCACACAGAGTGCCTTTACTGCTGACATTAACTAAAGTCTAGCTTTGGATGAGGAGAAAACAGAGTTGGGTTCGCTCCTGAGTGTCCATTCCTGTCGGAGACAAAAGGCTGTTTGTGAGGGAGGTGGGGGCAGTGCTATCATTGTGGGAACATAATCAGTCTGTCATTTCCGCTGCCCATGTGCTGTTGTTATCCCCAGGTCCCCTGGAAGAATGGGGCTTTTGTACTGCTGCTTATATGGCAGTGATAAAGTTTCTTACAGGAGCACATATGTGTTTATATCTGGAGATATGTGCATGGACATAAAGTGCTTTGTTTGGTTTTTAGCCCTGCATCTATACTGTCGAAGGTGAGGCCAGCGGGGCTCTGTCACTTTTTCCTTCCACACAAATGCCGGTCTGTACCACGACCGGTCGGACCAGGAAATGAGAAAGGGTTTGCTGATTGGCCAGAGGAAGAGAAATTAGATTCTCCCTGACAGCACCATCTGACTGAGTAACACAACAAACCACGAGGTTTACCTAGTCTGAAGAAAGCAGGCCAGCGGGGGAGTTAAGGGCTGCTATCTGTCTGATGAAGTGAGGTCTAAGATTACATGGCGTAACACTCTTCCCCAGACAGTAGCTCTATTTGACAGACCCCTGCCATTTGCAGCAGGAGACAAAAGCCAATTTCATCACTTACCTGGTGGCCAATCAATGCAGACCTGGGGCGGAAAGAAGTCTCAGCGGTGCACGAGTGCTGGGC
This sequence comes from Decapterus maruadsi, assembly GCA_030347415.2. Lineage (NCBI taxonomy): Eukaryota > Metazoa > Chordata > Actinopteri > Carangiformes > Carangidae > Decapterus > Decapterus maruadsi. The sequence goes on from CM064900.1 coordinate 31,580,063, forward strand.
TCTGTGGGCGCTGAAAAACAAGCACAAAAATAATCATTAAATCAAATCAGTCTGGCATCATTTGTTTCAGATTTTAATGTTATAAAAAAAACCATACATACAACATAATGTCATGACATTAAACTGTAACTTTACCCAGGATAAAGGATGAATTACGATGTCAAAAAATCTGATCCAACAGACAATTAGCAGCCTGCGGCTCACCAGATATTTTTTTAAATACTTCCAAACCTTCATATCAACGTCTTTAACCAGCCTTTCTAGTATATGCCATGTAATTAGTCCAGTGGTGGAAATGTAAATTGAGCTTTCAGAGTTCAACCCTGTTACAGGCAGAAGTGTTATTGAGTGCTTCGCCAGTCATTTGAACCACCCACTTGTGTGGTAATGTCACCAACAGTTGGACATCTTACTGATTTCCCGCCAAGGAAAATAACGGTGATTACATCAGTGTTCTTTGTGCAGGTTTTCTAAGCCTTAATAATGCTTGTGTTTAAAATATTCTGTGATGGCAATCCAACCGGGGTTGGGTTTCTAACATTGTGGAATGGGACTGTCTCACATGGCAGCGTGGAGACAAATCACAGGCTAGAAACTTCAATAGGAAGCTGTGTAGATCTAGAGAAATGAGAGATCTTTGCTAACACACTTGCATCCAGTCGGCAAACTTTTTCTCTGTGATGAGTGGAAAATAGGGGCTCCAAGTATTTTGAATGAAAGCCATCTCTGTGTGGTTTTTAAGACTGCTGTCTCTCTCTGGGTTCAGCCTTTGAAATACAGTTAAGACCTTTGATGGAGGTTCTCTGCCAGCCTCATGGAAAGAGAGGAAAGACGTAAAAGAGAGAGAGAGAGAGAGTGAGAGGGGGGAGATGAAGGCAGACACAGAAGCAGAGAGTTCTAGGGAGAGGAAAAGACAGAATATAAAACTTTGAATGTTTGCTGGATTTGGATGTTAACGCCTTGCGGGTTTTCTCTCCACCTCCCTACAGCAACTATATGCCGCCCAGCTTGCCAGCATGCAGGTCTCTCCCGGAGCCAAGATGCCCCCGCTCCCCCAGCCCCTCAATGCGAGCGGGCCCATTTCTCCCTCCTCTCTGAAGAATGACAAGAGTTCCTCCAGCCCCATCACTCAAGTCAAGGTACAAACCCTCAATTCCATCGCTCTGGCCCGCTCTCCGCCAGCCCGGACCTTGAGTGGTACTTGACCTAGCCTAGTTGGTGTTGTCTCAATAAAGTAGCATCTACACTGTTCACTATTTCAGTCGGTGCTTACAGCCAGCCGGTGCTGAGCCCGACATCTAACAGGCCATCAATCTGTGGTGCTTTAACAAGGCTCCTCTCTCTCTCTGTGGACATGGTTGCTATGGCTATGGCTGCTCCAAGCCAGTAATTTGTGGAACACATGGCTTCTAATTTTTATTTTATTTTTTTTTAACACAAAAAGGTTTTTTTTGTTCTTTTTATGCAACTGAAATGGACCAAAACCATTTACTACGCTGCCATACAAATGCTGTAAAAACTGAAGCGATTGTTGACTTTTTTTTCTTTTTTTTTACCTTGTAAACAAACCAAAACGGAGGATGTGTGTTTTCTGCCGCTGCCGCTGCTGCTGCTGCTGCCGTATGGCACGACTCCACTAGACCTCCACGCAGAGGGAAAAGCCATATACATCATCCCCACTCACTAAGGTCATAATCAGAAACATGTGCCCATTTGGAGTAGTTTAGCTTAATAATATCACAATGGAGAAAGACCATAAATCATCTCCTTGAAATGGTAGCAAGGCGCTCTGGCTTTCTTTTCACACTCACACACACATGCACAACCGTTGAGGTCTCCGGCACTCCTGGGATTTAGATTGAAAGATTGCCCTTAAACTGACTCAACACTGTCATTTCATAACACGAGCACAATTCTTTATTTACTACTTCAGTCGGTAAGATTGATGCGGAATAGGCCAAATATTAACACAACACCAGCTCTTGTCAAAATATTAGAAATGTGGCCAAAATATTACAATGTAAACTACTTTAGATGAAATGAATCATATAGAAATGGAAAGCAAACACACACTGGCATCCCCCCATGTGTATCTACAGTCCAGTGGAATCAGATTGCCTTTAGTTTTGTTTGTCTGCTTTCAGCTTCGGTGCATGACAAACTGTTATTGGCACAGCAATAACAAGGCCTTGGGGCAGTCTATGCTTGAGCCATATGTTTGGACAAGGAGACACTTGGGCTTTGAAAAATACTGTTAACGACAGCATGAGTCCTAATCTGATTCGAAAGACTCGCTGTACACACACACACATACGCACACACACAGGATTTATACAGTGCAAACTAAGTGTCATTTCTCTACTGGGATGCAAATGTTTTAGTTGTTTCCGTTCGAAATGCAGAACAGGTGTCATGTAGTTTCTCCATCATCCTGAATATATCTATATTGAAGATGCTTAAATATCAATGTTATTTTTCATTAAAACATTTGAAAATATGTTACATTTATCATGATATCTGGTGGAAACAGTGGAAATATATAAACTGTTGTCAACATTGCGCACATCGCCTCAGCTTTTTGGGGGGGTCTTTTAAGCCAATGATGAGGCTCTTAGATGTCTGGTTTGTGGTTTGTTAGGTAACCACAGATAAAACATGTTTGGTCCCAGTACACAAACTGCTGAGGATGGCACCTTGTATAACACTGCTCTTTATCTCACATCAGTAACTGCTCTAAAAGGCTGTAACCAGCCCAGCAACAAACACACGCACACAGTCCTCTGACCTCATCTCTGATCTACACTATTGAGGGTTTTATTTTTTCTTAAATCACATCTTTTTTTCTTTTTTTCTTCAGAATAGGCATATCAAAGCAGATGATACAACCAAGTATGCACAAATGAGGAATGAAATTAGAAAACAAGTTAATGAAGTAGATAATGTAAGTCGACATCTGATGAATGGAACAGCTGTCTTTGATCACTGGCACCGCCGTTATCTGGTCATTATTTATTCTTCGAACCAGAGTGCAGACACAGAGAGCAGGGAGGAGGAGGAGAGGGAGAACAGATGAAGATGTACAGAGAGACAGAATCTGCTTTAATTAGTGTGAACAAAGGCGCCGGGCAACTGTGAAGGAAGATCGCAGTGGCACAGCTCCTAAAGCAAGATGGACAGAGGAGACGGAGGAGTGGAGTAGAGGAGAGGAAAAGGAGAGAGGAGAGGAGAGGAGAGGAGAGAGGAGGTGTGGGTCAGGACAGGGATCCTATAATTAACCAGGAACAGAGGAGAACTGTGCTGTCTGGGAATTCAGAGCTTCTTGAAAAGGGGAGGAGGGGGGTGCACCTATTAACATCTGTCTTCTCTCATCCTCCTATCTCTGCTGCCGTTTAGGAGGAAGGAACGCAGCCGCTCAACCTGTCCGCTCGGCCAAAGACGACAGACATGGTCAAATCCCCCACATCCCCGACACAAAACCTGTTCCCCGGCAGTAAAAACAGCCCCAACAGTCTCCTCGGCAAAGGCGGCATCCCCAGCCCGATCGGAGGAGGCCTGGGACGGGGCTCTTCCCTGGGTAAGACCTACGACTTCAGTAAGCAACACTTCAAATATAGCTATTATTTTTGCAAATGAATGTTTTTTAGGAGCTGAAAATGTTTATACGTTTTGTTTTTTTTGCATTCAAGAAAACTAATTTGTGTGTGTATGTGTGTTTGTGTGCATGTAGATATTCTGTCAAGCCTAAACTCTACCGCGCTGTTCGGGGACCAGGACACAGTGATGAAGGCCATCCAGGAGGCGAGGAAAATGAGGGAGCAGATCCAGAGGGAACAGCTGCAACATCACCAGCAGGGCATGGAGGCGAAGCTGTCCGCCCTCACTTCAGTGGGTCTCAACAACTGCAGAGTTGACAAGGTTAGGACCGCCATCATATCGTCTGCTGCTCCTTTAATCCTAGTTCAGGTCACCTCCACTGCAAGTTTGTTTGTTTTTCTCGCACTACAGAGAGTGTTGAGCTCTTCCTAAAAAAAAGTAGCGAAGAAGGAAAAACTATTGAAGAAAGTGGATCATGGTGATTTTAATACAGCAGTCATTCTTAAGACTAATATTTTTCTTTAATCCAAGTCCAGGGTGGTCAGATTGATAAGAGCTGGCGCACTTCAGTATGTGCATGTCCGATTACTGAAATTAGTCTGAATATGTTTGTGTGCGCGTGTTTAGAGGGCTCGGCGTTGTTGATGTTGGTGTGAGGGGCCGTGACAGGCCATGGCAGTGCCCGGTGTGGGTTAAGAAGACTCTGAAGTCTCTGCCCAATTAAAGCAGACTCGCAGCCCTCTCTCCGTCCCCTGACACGGGATGGGGCTGCTTTGTACCAGGAGCACACACTCCCAGGGATTCCCTTTAAAAATATCTTCAATCGATGAGTCAATCAAGGAGAGAAAAAAAAAGCTGTCCTCCTCTCTTCAGCTTGATGCCATGTTGCCAGTTGGCTGTGAGGAGCAGGCAGGAACTGGGAGCGATGCTCATTAATATTTCAGCACCTGACACTTTCAACCAACAGCCTCAACTAGGTCAATGTATATGTAAAAAAGTCAATGAATATCTATTTTGATTTCCCCCTAATTTGGGTGTTTTGGAAGAGATCACTGTCTATGCAGGTGGCAATCAACTATGCTCTTACTGAAGGGAAGCAAATAAATTAGTGCAGCCCACAGAGAGGACGGAGCTGGAACCTGCACTGATCCCTCACTAACCAGAGGAGACGGTCTTTACAATGATGAATTAAAACATATCTTCTTTTTGTTTTTACATACCATCTTGCACACAATAAAATTTCCTTTTTTACCTTTCTGTCTTTTGTTCAAACATGTTCTCTGAGGAATTAAGCATGAGTATGTGGAAAACCCTCAGTCACGTTAACCGGTGGTCAGCAAGCTGCTGAATCTGCCATGACATGAAAGCAGTAAATGAACAATGCTTGTAAAGAGACACTTTCAACAGGCTGCACACACCTTCACCGCCACATTGTCCCGAGCAGGTAGAGCTCACTGGTATTTTCACGCCCGGCTTGTGTAGGATTTCGTTTGGTTTCCTCTGAATTTAGGACTTGTCTGCTCAAACCTATGTTAAAGCAATCAGCTCAGAGGAGGAGGAGGAGGAGGGGAAGGGGGGTGGGGGGGTTCTCTCTTTTGTTGTTTTTTCTCCCTAAAGGGATCCTATGCTTAAATTTTAGCCTGTCACTCTTCACCTATAATCTACCTTTTGTCTGCGTTTGCCACCTGAGGAGGGCGAGTGTGTTTTTAAGAAAGAGTGTGCGTGCATGTGTGTGTATGTACTTTAGGTGGAGGGGGGGTGGGGTAAGTAAATGTTAAACCATACTAGTCAGATCATAGTATTGACAACACAAAGATGAAATGCCAGATAGTAATTAGATTACGCTCAGGGGGAAAATGTGATTGTTGCATTGTTACAACCCGTCATTTGAAGTAATTGAGACCCGCCCCCCCCACATACACATACACATACACATACATGCACTTGATGCAAAGACAGACTAATATCAATAATTGAAAGCAGCACCTCAGGTAATATGTTTCTGTTTTCATTACATCCTTCATATGTCTTGTTGAATGACACCTTAACCGAGGCCCACGCTCGACTCCCCGGCTCGTGCAAATCACGGTGAGATATTGTCACCTTTTAGTTTCAGTGACACCGGTCCTATTAGGATGGTGTGAAATTAGAGGCACGCTTTATCAAGTCAGCTAAAAGAATTGCCCCATCATCTTCATCCTTCGGCCGCAATAAAGAACAGCAGGTTGTAATTCAGCCGTGCAATGAGAGGGAAGGAGAGAGAGTCTTTTGCTGATACAAGCCAACGGACTAGAAAGGTTTGAATGCCCCAGATAAAAGCTTTCACTTTGGTCAGTTTCAGAATATTAATATTTCAAGAAAGCGCCTCACCTGACATAAATATGGTGTGGTCTTTAATAGCTTTCCTCCTAGTCTCTTGTTTGGAAGTTTATCATAGTGAGAGCTTACATGAGGAAGATTCTGGAGAGGTAACATAAATGGGATTAAGGAGAGGTTAAGATCATCCAGCGTGGCTGTTAGAGGGGGATATTAAATATTGATTTATCCCACTGTAATGACCAGGCACAGGAGTGGGTCTAAGTGCTGCTTACAGATGGATCAATTCATCTTTTCATACAAAGTGTGTCTGAACAGTACAATGCATTCCTCCCTAACCTTTATCACTATGGCTGTAGCTCCGTCTCTCCCTCCCTCCCTCCCTGGCTGTTGACCTAGGAGAACATGGTGTAGATCAGACTCTGTTCTACACTGTTCTACAAGCCTTTAACCTGAGGACATGTAAAATATTCATGTTTTACTGGAGCAGATTTTCTTGCTTGTCTTTTTATTTGTCTGTTTTTACTATATCCCATCAGTACAATAAAACCTTTTACAACCCTTCTGCAATTTACCTTTTTGAAATATTTATCCAAAGATATTATTGTCTGCAGAGGGCAATTACTTTGTTCCATTATTTACCATCTCCTCCTCACTCGGTGGAAGCTTTTACCTAGAATGCACCAGTGTGCCTACAGTCAAACACGGCACATCTCAATCCATTTGTAACCTTTTGAATTGTTTCCCTCTATTATGCACTGCAGCTATAACAGGCCTTGCTGTTTTTCAGGGTCATGGGTGAAGGTGAAAACGTAATTTCCCCCATGTTGCCCTCTCTGTGTCCAGGCAGTATATACAGCTTACATAATTAAGTGATGGACGTTTCTGTGTACATCAACTGTAAATTATAAATTGCTTTTTTATGGGAGGCTGAATTATTCAATTTCAGCTTCAGTGACTGTTTTCAAAAACAAAAATCTATTTCAAATCCCCGACTGAAGTGGCGTCCAAAGTGACTGGATAGAAAAAGCAGAGAGCAGATGATGAGAGTCGGCCACTGGCCAACCGCAGAAAAAGAGATAAAAGTCTTACCACATTTTAGGCAAATGACAACATAGTCCTTTGGCCCAAATCTGCCTTTTTTATTGGTCCTGGGGGGCGACGGCCAAGCCTTGATGTTGAACCCTGCCTAGTCAGGTATGACTGATTTCTCGTGCCTCAGTTCAGATAGATGATGCGCATGTGACGTCCTGGAGGTTGTGCGGATAAAATATATTCCTCTGCTGACATGTCCCTAACTGGAATCAAAAGGTGAAAGGCCAGTGTATTAACCTATTGAACTGCCCTTTTCTGCCCCGCAGCACCTCCTCTCCTCAGTATTGATGACTACAATTGTCCATTTCCCGTATCCCAAAGCTCAGCCTGTAAATATTCAAATGGAGCTTACACTGGTGCTCCACAAAATCCACACTCCTAACCTATTGGTTATAGTGGTTATACTGTTCCCTTCAGCATGTGTATGTGTGTGTGCGTGATTTTGTGTGCGTGTGTGCATACACGTGCATGCATGTGTGTGTATGTGATGCCAGGGCCCTATTCAGGCAAAGCCCTCACAAAGACTTTGAATATAATCTTGTCTGGTCTGCAGCCCTGGAAGCAATTTTCTGCTCCTTTTCGACTGCTGTCTTGGAAATTGCAAACCAAGGCGTTTTGGCTGCAATGTAAATCCTTGGCATACAAGGGTTTGCCCATCCAAATTAGATTATGCTCAGCTCCCAGACACTGGCTGTAGCCAGCAAGTGCTATTGTGAAGATTGCTTACATTAATGCTTTGTCCAATTGTTCACATTTGCCAAAAGAATAAAAATAATGTATGACTCTGTATAATATGCGCCAGTGCGAGTGTGTTTGTGTGTGTGTGTGTGTGTGTGCGGGCTCCTGTTCCAGGTCAGGTCTTTTGCTCTGTCTCGCCTCTTCCCCAGAAAGACATCAAAACTGCATCTTGGTGGGGTCATTTGGCGATGGTAGCTCCATTATTTCCTACAGTTGTCATTTTACATGGTGAATTTCTGGCCCGCTGCAGTCGCTCAGAAAAGCTGCTGGCCTCGGTGGCAAAGACCTGTGAAGCCACGTTCACCACAAGGCACATACAACAAAGAGCGAGGAAAAGAATAGATCACAAAGAACCATTTATAGTCTATGGTATTGTTGCAGTAGCAACACAATGGCTCCAGTGTCCAACAAGTCTTGAGGTTTTGTCCGTGTGTGAAAGGGCTTTTGGTAATGCTGCAGTTTCTAATATCCTGCTGTTTGCAACCTGGGCAGTCTGATAAGGCACGAGATTTCAGCTTCAACTTCAAATTCCCCAAAGGACCCAGAGAACAGTTCTGGATCATTGAGGACTGGAAACCCGTAAAAGTACATGATGTCAACACGAGTGATCTCAGCAGTGTGGAGAACATAAACACACACTCCTAGGATTATGACATTTTCAGCACATCTGAGTCTAACTTGCACTTTTTTTTTCTCCCTCCAATAAAACACACATATAATGCGTTTAGAGCAGGGATGTCAAACATACGGCCCGTGGGCCAAAATCGGCTCACCAAAGGGTCCAATCCGGCCCGCCAGATGAAAGAGGCATAATGTTGTTGAAATTAGATGTGTTTTTCAGGTTGTTCATAGTTCACAAAACATCTTAATAATGTACTTCTTTGCACTATAAAAAAGAGAAATGTCATTATTTATAGGTTATTTTGCTCTTATTTTACCGGTCTGGCCCATGTTAAAATTAGTTAAGAAGCTTTATTGTCATTGTAAAAAAGGAATAGGCCTACAACGAAATTGCCAGAAGCCTCAGTGTCATAAACAGATACCCACAAATACCATTCACAACAAGATTGGACTGGCCGACAGAAAAAATGGATAATAAATAATAAATTGCATCAAATTGCGCTTATCGTGGCCCCTGAACTAAAATGAGTTCGACACCCGTGTTTTAGAGGCATCAGCCATTGTCCCAAAGTAGACACCCAGTCCCGCAGAGGAAAATCTGACAGTTTTGACAGTGTCCACGTTTTAAATTTACACCGAAGGGTCATATTTTCTGAGGTTTGACTGGAGCATGAAATAACTCCTGAATCATGATAGCATGTCCTATTAATAAAAACAAACAATAAACATAAAACTGGCCCAAAGCCCAGAGTGGGGTTTAGCTCGCCATTTTCTTACATAGTTTAAGCCCCTTAATTTAATTAAAGGCCTTTCTTCCCTCAGTTTTAAAACAAATGAGGTGATGCCCTGGCAGTACAAATGGGACTGGAATAGCTGGCCATCTCTGCTCCGTGTGATGTTGTGGATGACTACTATAGAACAGATGCCAGCCTTTTGTGGCTGCTACTGTTGATTCTCCTGCTGCCTGCATTAGGCCTTAGCAAAAGGGGAGAAGCTCAGGGTAAAAAAGAGTGCAACAGCCTGAATGAAAGGAACTGTGGGTTTACCGCATGGCTGGATGTACTTAACATTTAAATGGTTCAAAACTAGCAAAAACTACTGGAAAGCTGCAAGACTTATAAATAACATTGCAACTGGTTACAATAAAAACACAAAACAGATGAGGCGCTGAGTTGTGAGGCGCTGTAGCCATGTTAGAGTGTAGTCTTTGTCTCCACCAGGGCTGGGACAGATTGTCGAGAGGCTTAGTCTGAGACCCTCAGAGAGAGAAGACTCTGAGGGCCGCAGACCACAGTGATGACTGACACTTGATACACAAAGCCCTGTATTGTGGTCAGAGAGCCACTGCCTTCAACTCGCCACATACCAGGTGTGTGATATAACCAGAGCCAGTTCAGCACATTATCAAACATAAGTGGCTGTTTAGGGTCCTGCAGCTGTTTGAGGTTCCAATCATGAAAATTTTAAACACATGCGATCATATAGTTTCCAACGTGAAGGAGAGATGGATAAGATTTTGCCAATAGTCTAGAGATCTAGAGAGCACAGTAGTTACTGCTGTCAGATTTCACAGAAACATGTCATTTACTGTATATACATACATATATTGGCCAAAAAAAATCCAGACTATTATATGACTTTAAGCTGGCAACTGCTGATTTTTTTTTTTGTTTTTTTTTTGGAAGGACTAAAATGTGTCATGTCTGCCAGCTGCCTGAAAGAAATGAAGCAGTTTTTCTCTTCAAATAATCATTTTGATGTCAAAATGTTTTGGCGAGCAAACATGCCAGCTTAATCTGCCGCCTGTAGCATCTGGTTTACCTTACTCCTTTCTCGACATGGAGTCAGGTCAGTCTGGCCTCAAAATTACACAATGTTGAAAAAAAAAAGTTACAGTACAACAAGTGATTACAAATGACACAAACATTGATTTTGTAGTGAAAACAGAATTAAACGATACAAGTTTTGGACCAGGTTTGTCTATTTATATCGAGGAATCAACAACACTCGGGGCTGATTACAACGTTCAAGTGTCCAAACCTGCCTGGTTACAGTGAAGCATCTCTTCACCTTGGCTCAGCTCTTTCACTGGAGCAGCAGAAGCAGCTTTTAAAGAACAAAAAAAAAAAAAAAAATCCGACACCCAACAAACTGAGCAGACTACACCTGACTGTGTCTCACCTTTGACTGTATTTTTCTCTTTCATCTGTTATTTGAACAATCTCGGGGCCATAGGGCTTTGCCTATAGCCTGGAGCCGTTTGCAAAGGAGAGAGCGAAGGAGTGTCAGGATTGGCAGTGTGTTCCTTAAATATAGGGCAGGAGGCATAGGCACAATACACAGGGCCGTCCGCCACCCGCCTCTGCCCAGAATACACCCTGTGGGCAGAGCAGCAGGCCTCCGGCACATGTTCTGTGGCCGGCCAGATTAAAGCTCTCTTTACAGCACTGACAAGGGCTCTTCTGGGTTCCCTCGCCCAAGAAGTTACACACTCTGCCTCTCTCTCTGCTATCTATTCCCTTTCTACTTCCCTCTCTTCCTGTGGGTCTCACAACTTCACTGGACTGGCTCATGACTTCACTGGGCAACCATGTGCAACCGAACAAAATGCATCTGTTACCAGACTTTAAAAAGACAAAGGGACTGCACAGGCAGGGCAGATGAGATTATTGTGGGTGGCAGTTTTCCACTCCAGCTTCGAGAGAGAGGGAGAGAGAGGGAGAGCTGCTGTAATTTTAGTTGTGGGGTGGAGAGCTCCATGCTGAAGTCATTTGAGGGAGGGACAGGCCTCCTCGCCAGCAGTCGCGGTCAGATTGGGAGGGGAATAATGTACTGTTACATCTTTTGTTTCCTGTCTCTTTATCTTTACCTCTTCTCATCATCCTTGGTTTGTTCTTTCATTCGACTTTGCTCGTGTTCCCTTTCTTATAGGCCTTTCGGCATTTAGCAGCACTCATATTGTTTTTCTTTTTTTTTTGCATTCAAAGTTTTTTTTTTATGTTATTCTCTTGCACTGCACATTATAAATACCTTTTTATATCAGCCATATACTGATGGGCTCCCTCCCTTTCACTCTCTTCCTCTCTTTTCCCTGGCAGGAAGGCCAGATACTGCGTGTCCTATACTTCTCTTTGTCAGAGTGATCAGTAAAAATTTAATGACACTATAAAATAATAAAAGTGCCATTAATTTATCACAGCACTTGATGCGTGGGCAGTAAAGAAGCATTAGTTCACTGAATATTTTCCAGCCTTAAAACAAAACCGCCCGATGCTGTGCAGATAATTTACGGTCCTAATTTCAACTATAATTCTAATTCACAGATATAAATTACCAAACTTATAACCAATAAGTATATTAAACTCAGTATATAAAATTTTATGAAAATTTGTGGTGCCATATTGCACAGATAGTCTAATATTAATTAGCATAGATAACACAAGCGAGGGAGGGAGGGAGGGAGGGAGGGGTCCTTTAATGCAACCACATCTTTATATTATGGTATGTAAAACGCTGCCTCGTGCAAAGTATATAAGTACATGTTCTGTGAGGCAACCACAAGAACGCCCCTGACACTTTTTTTTATGTCGGATGAAGGGAAGCCACCGCGAAGAATGCTCAAACAAGAGCCTCATTCAGACGCGCTCCCAGCTGTCTAATGTGCTGATGTTCACTAATCATATGACTGTGCAGTGAAGAAAGAAGTTCAACATTGAGCTAGTTATTAATGAAAGTCATTGATTGATGGGCCCTGTTCTCTCTCCTTCTCAGCCCCAACATGATGCTTAATGATCATGAGTTTATAAAAGGACTTGATTGATCAGGGGGGACCGGCGAAGCGCAGAAGAGGGACGAGATGACTACTTTATTACAGATATACAGTACCCGCCCCAACGCTGTGTCTTCCTAGTGGACTGTCCAAGTAGCATCCTAAAGCGGCACCATCGCCCATCCAGCTAATAGCACATAAGTCACTTTGTCATCGGGCTGCTAGCTTCTTTCATTAAGAGCAATAATGTGGCCGGGTGATGAATACGGCTCTGTGTGCGTGCACGGGCTCTGTGCGCGTGCGCGTGTGTTGCTTTACACAGAATGTGACACGGAGAAAGGCGCCGCACTCCATCTTCTCTTTACAAAGCGTCCTCTTGCCCAGCAGGGACCACCGCATATGTCATAATTAGAAAACACTTAAGTAAGCAAAGGGCCGTCAGATAGACAGGCTCTAATCACAGGCCATAAGCAGGTAGTGGTTAATTGTATATCAGAATCACTCAGCTGGCTATAAATAATGACTGCTCCTTCAAGTATGATGGTAAATTGCAGTGCTCTTTCTGTCTCTCTCAGTCCTTTCTTTTGAGGAATAGTTCTTGAATAAATAAAAGCATGAGGAAAAATCAAAATACTGTGAAAGGCCTCAAATTGACTTGAACTATCTCCATCCTTCATCTTGTCATCTTTTTTAACCCTCAGGGGAAGAAAAAAAAAAGGTTATACAAAAGAAAAATAATAATAAAAAACATTTCAGAGAGATGTCTTAATTTTGTTTTTTTCCAAAGTGCGCTATAATTACTGAAGTCTATTGTCAGCAATTTGATTTTATTTGTCAGGGGAAGACAACTGAACAAACGTAGCTGAAAAGAGTAAATACTTTGCCTTACGATAGTTACATCTGCTTAATTTTTTAGCACCTTCTCGCGTTTAGAGGAGAGAAAAACATTCCCTTTGGGGGGGGGAGTAAAAAACAAACAAAACGGTACAATGCATTACAAAGACGGAGGGACTGAAAGATTAATGTGTGTGCTGGTGTCGGTGTGTGTGGCAGGGGAGCTCTTAGCATTGTGCGAAGGCTCTACCTGAGTATCTGTTCAGGCTGCGTGTGATAGGCAGGTTTAGAAAAGAAAGAGGCAGAGGTCAAAGCAGACATTACATCTTTGGCAGACACTGAACGCTCACCCTGAGAATAAAACAAATGCTTTTTTTCTGAATGGTGGCAACATGCCTGCTTTTAGTGTCATCCAGGCGAAACCAAGGGGGGAGAGATTATTTGTATCATGCAGAGTCAAAGTGTCCATCTCCTAGTTGAGTCTTTAGAGAGGAAGACAGCCCTTTGCTAATGCCCTGTGTATTCACTGAGGAAGTAGGTCATTCAACAATGGAGCCAGCAGCAGTCGGCACTCTCCCCTTGCATAATACATTAAGTGTAATGTGCAGCAACTATTCAGAGGCCCCCCGAAAGCTGTTATTTTATTCTGTAAATGCACACGGACATGACATTTAATATTGTCACGGAGCGCTGAATGACAGGGTTTCATTGTGTGTCAAGTACAACATGATGCCAAGTTTAATCTGAGCACAAAGCGACATGACAAACGGGAAAACACGGTGTGTTCTCCAAAGCATGAACTCTGAATAAATGATGGGCGCTGAGCTCTGGGCGCTGCAGACTGGAAGGGAGGATGTAAGGAGAAGATTACAGAGGAAAATCTGAGCACTGCAAAGAGGGCCACGGCCCCATTGTGTGCTTGGGATCACAAAGTATCCTTCTGTAAATCTATTTACAGCACCCCTGGCCCTCACTGTCTCCCTGCCTCCTGTCATCCATTATAGCGGCTGCTGAATAGAGAGATGAGAGAGGGAAAAAGCTACATCTAGCTCATGTCAAAAGAGCAGCTCTTCAAAAGAACATCCATTTATCAAAGACACTTTTATTCTTTTCAAAAAATTTCAGATTCCTGATGGGGATATTTATTTATTTATTTTTTTACAATTCTATCACTGTACAGTACCAAACGTGCATGCATGTGTTTGTGTACCTGACTGTTTGTATTTCCCCGCAGGAGAGGGCGCATTTCGAGAGCATCGGGCACCACCTGGGCAAGCTGGGTGAGGAAGGGAAGATCGGCCACAGAGTTATTGACCTCACCAGGCCAGAGGATCTAGACGGTAAGACCATCCCAGAGTCATTTCTGTCTCTTTTTTTGTTGTCGTTTTGTTTTGTTTTCAACTTTGAAAGCAAAAAAGGAGTTTCTGATGGCTGATAAACGCCGCTACTCTGAGTGTTTCAGAATTAGATAGAGCGGCTCGGGTGTGTGCGTGTGCACAAGAGCGATGTGGGGGCAGGGGTGAATGCCGTTTGAAATGAGCCGTGGCTCCGAGGTTTTCACAGGTAGGTGAGCGGAGGACAAGGGTGTCCGAGGACAAAGCTGGCTTTTCTCCAAGCTCGGCTCCTGTTGCTGTTGTGCTTGTTTGAGGTCCGGGGCACAGGGGTGTAAATTCGAGTTGCACCAGTGTGACAAAGCGTCATCTCCTTTTGTGGCACTGGCTCCTGAACAGGAGCAAGGAGTACCTCGGTGCACCAATGTTTGTCCAACATAAATATTTGTGGCAGTTTCCATGGCACTTCAGAGCCAGAGCAAAGAGGAAAATGGTTCTGACTCATCTTTGATGCCTCGGAGAGTCTCAAGGCAAAGAGGGAAGATATTTCTCAGGACAATGTAACCCATCAACAACTTGAAATAGCATCTTACACACATCTCCCATCAGTTTTAACATAATTGGTTCACATAGAGTTTTAGAAAGAAAAAACTTTTTTTTTTTACTTCCTATAAATATTTTGTTTTCCAACACGAGGGCAATCAACTTTTTGTCACTTGTAGTTTCACATCACACCCAATCCTGAAGACGAGAATTAGAGGTGCATTTAGAGGAGTTATTGACATTTTTCCCATGTGAGCCACAGAGGCAGATCCCATCCCACCCGTCTGTCTGACTCCTCGGACAGATGTGCTTCCAGTGCTTATTCAGCCAGTGGGAACCTTCCCTCTGCGGCTGCTGTGGAGTCAGGACCGAAACACAGCGCACACCAGGGGTAGTTGTGTCCTTTTAAGTCCTGCTCAGGGCCGAGGGAAAGGCTCTCGCCAGACGCCTCGCATCAGTGTTCCCAGTGGGCTATGGATTAGGAGCAAGCAGAGGTTAAAGGAGAGGAGAGGTCCTCTTCCCAGGGGGAAATGGCTGGGAGCCACAGCGGCAGCGCACATAACTCAAAACACACAGTTAACATTTCTCCTCTTACGCCACAAATATATCTGTCTGTCTCTTTCAGCCTCACCAACAGGAAAACACATACGGCTGATTGATGTCAGCCACAAAGTGTTTACTCTTCTGAGAAGATGTTTACTAATTGTGAGGATTTTCCTTCTGGAACCAAAAGGAGGGCTGGCTCCCTCGCATACCTTGATACATAGAAACATATACAGTAGCCGACCTATTTGCCTGTTATTCAACAACCCACAGAGCGCTGATTTACAGATTTGCAGGTGACAGGTCATGCAGATGCCACAGTTAAAACTGGGCTAAATGTGGTCATGGTATAAGTAGGTTTTTTTTTTTTTTTTTACATAACTCAGGCATTCAAAAGATCAACATAAAAACACACAGAAATATTATATTTAAGTTAGCAATGGTTATATATGGCCCATACATCCTTAAAGTGTGTACTTAGTCGTGTTTTATCCAAGGCATTGGGATCTGCAAACTGAATAAGATGGGAATTCATAAGTTATAGATGTAATGATTTCTGGGAGAGTTTTCTACAGAAGGAGGGGAATTAATTTGGAATCTGTCTTTGTGTTTTAACTCACTTTTCCCCGAGTAAAGTCAAAACACACTGCATATACTTTGGTGTTTCCTGAAAAGGAAAATTACTGGGTGTAACTCCCAGCCCTTCCATACTGTAGGGTGTGAAAGCCCCTTGGTGTGTGCACTGTGCAGCAGTTTTCCCTCCAGAACAGAGCAGCCACACTGAGCAGGCCCTGTGTACAGCGGCCCTCTGTCATCGCAGCAGTTCACAGAAAGCTTTAGGTTGCTTAAGCTAATATTTGCAAAGTATGCAGCAACCCAAGTCCTAACGAACAGGGGCTGAGGGGGGGGAAGAAAAAAAAAAAGTGGCAAAGGAATGGAAATAGATAGGATTTCCTTCGTTTTACAAAGCCACGAGCCACGCGCACCATCCCCGCCGCAGATTTCATTAGGTCTTTTTAAGCTCTCGTGAAAATATTACCAAATACCACAAAGGCCTCAGTCCGACGAGGTCCTTTGTTCATTCACATATGGCGGTTTGGACTTGCTCCGTAGCCGAGGTTGTGTGTTTGTCTAAACCGCCCCCTCCACTGAGGGTCTGCAGGGAACAAAGAGGTTGTTGAGAGATATGAGGAGACAGGAAACAGAATTAATCTAAACGGCCAGTGTGATAAAAATCAAGCAGAGAGTGAGAAGAGATGAGGCATCAGCCAAACAGTGTCTAACAAAGTCCCGGTGGGATCGGATGAGAGAGCGGTATTGCATTGTTGTTACAGATCGCTGTTGATGGGTTTCTTTACTTTGGTAGCTCCGAGCCGTTCTCAAGTTTTATATGAGTTGATTGTTTGAAGAGGTCTTTGTTGCTGTTTTCCTTGCGCCGAGGCTGTGGGAATCGAGCTCCGGCTTTTATTGCTGAGGACTTTCCTTGAAGGAAGCTCAGACGAGAAGGCTCAGACATGATTTATCAAGTCGCAGCAACAATAGTTGAATAGGTCAACGCAATCAATAAGAAACCTCAGTTTTTGAAGTTGGCTAATTTAAACTGAGCCTCAACAGGACAAATTTCTGTTTCTGTTGTGTGTGTGTGTGCATGCATTGCCTTTTGTGAGTGCAAAGCCGGGATGTTGTGAAAGATTAGACTCCACTTTTAGGCTAAACGCACAAGAGAGGGGATCGAGCAGACAAAAGTGAAAGCCATAGCCTGCATGTTGAAACAGGTTGGCTGTTTGTTCCCAAGTTAACATGTGCGTGCATTCACACTCTCTTTCTTTTTCTCTCTCTCTCACACACACACACACACATACACACGCAGGCTCTAGAAAACTCAAGTCATCTGAACTGTAAAGAAAAAAAAAAAGGGATTGGCATGTTATAATAGGGCTTATATCACTTGTAATTTGTAATGGTTTAATTGCTATGAGCTCAGGCTAGAGCAGGGGCACTGAGCGGCCGTGTCCTGTCTGTCCATACACATTAATCTAGCCTGATCCTGCTCCGAGGGAGAGGCTCTATTGTCAGCGGTAAATGCCTTCAGTCAGAGGTGTTAGATTTGATCCCAACAGGGAGGGCTTGGCAGGTTTGCGTGATTGTTGCCTGCTCACTGAGGCTCATCCTCTTGAGCGGATTCCTGGGTGACATTATGTGTCTGCCCGCAGAACAAAGATGAGTAAGGAGGAGAACAGGCGGGGGTGGGGGTGGGGTGGGGGGGACGGCTGGGGCAGTGCTACCCTCTGGCTTGGTGCACAGTCGAGTCTGAGCCTGCAGCTCACAGGTGTGATCGGCTTT
This sequence comes from Decapterus maruadsi, assembly GCA_030347415.2. Classification (NCBI taxonomy): domain Eukaryota; kingdom Metazoa; phylum Chordata; class Actinopteri; order Carangiformes; family Carangidae; genus Decapterus; species Decapterus maruadsi. The sequence goes on from CM064900.1 coordinate 31,597,790, forward strand.
TTTTTTTCCTTTTCTTTTTTTGGCCTTGCTAGATCCTCTCGCTAACACCCCCCCCCCCCTCCTCCTCCTCCTCCTCCTCCTCCTCCCTCCTCTTCCTCCTACCTACTTCCTCGTTATTCCCTCTCCTTCTTTCTTCATTTTTTATCCCCCGCCCCCCCACGCTCAGTGCACACACACAATCATTCTTTCTCACTGTAATTCATGCCGCTCATCTGCAGTGTTTCCAGGAGAGACAAATTAAAAGGGGATTCTCATATCGCTCTGTCACACTTGAGCTGCAGGCCTCATGAATCACAATAAATTCTATTAAGCAGCTTCTCCCCTCTTGTTTCGCTGCCTCCCCAGCCGCCACCACCCAGGGGGGCTGCCCCTGTCACCGCTAAACATCTGTGTTTATTTACACAATCACACACCTAACTAACTGATTCCTAAATGTCCTGCCCCTCCTGGAGGAAAAAAAAAAAAATAGTTAGTGCTCATTTGCAAAATGTCAGAGCGGTGTCACGATTTTGAATAAAAAACACAGAAACAATGTTGAGGCAAATTGCATGTTGCCGTTTCTAGAGATTTACTACGACCGGCTGCTAATGCACAGGACGCCTCTGATTAAGTCATATGTATTTTCAGAGGGCGGGTGGAGGAGGCGATTGAAACCACCAATTAAGTCTTGCATGCACTTATGCAATATTTGTTCTGTAATCAGTAATATTGCAGAGAAGATTGTGATATTGCTTCAGGTCAAAGGTCAAACGCTGCGTTCGGCTGCCTGCGGGGCAACCTTCGGTCTGAGTCAGCTCGAACCCTTCATCACTTTGTTGTTTACACATCCAGGCCCAAAGCACCTGCCTCAGTACGGATGAAAGTAAATGATGTAACACCGCTGTGGAGCGTTTCAGTGTCTTTTTCTGTAGCATCAGGCGGAGCAGACAGCCACTTTCCCCATGTGCCATACCTCATCTGGCTTCCCTCCAATGAACCAAGTCACGTGGCTGGTTTCCTGGCTAACTATGGATGTGGCACTAGCTGATGGCAGGCAGTTGTTTTGTCCCCCCACCCCCCCCCTCCCCGTAAGAAGCTCACCTCTGCCCGTATGCATGCACACCAGTATATAAATTGCTGAATCAGTGTCAGTGATAGAGTAATGGCACGGGAGGCATCGTAAATTACAGCAAGCGATCCCGGGGTGCAGACACTGGCTGTCGTGTCTGAGTGAGCGCTGCGCTCCTGAGCTAATGAATACCTTCATCTGGCCCCGGCAGTCAGCAGATTGCCCCGCGTTGATGGATACTGTCAGCCCTCCGCCACACCACATTTCATTGCACAATAAACATGGTTGTCAAAACCAAACAAAGTGAAATCAATTCATCCTGTACAGTGAGTGCATGCTAAATGAAATTAACGTACTGTGGGGTTCGGTGGCAGCAAAGGTAGTGTATTATTTCTGAATTCATGATGGCTTTAGGGCCCATAGCATTCTGGGAAGCAAAGGCAAACAGACAGAATATGACATGGTACGCACTCACACGCACACAGTGTGAACGAGCAGATACAAAAGCGACACAAAACACCTTTTAAATTCTCTAATTTTCTATTTTTGTGTGCATGTATTTGTTAAAGAGCTAAAAACGAAAGAAAAGGCGGAGACTTTGGGGGGGGGGGGTCATTGTTTGATTAAAACTACTTAATATCAAGTTTATGACAATGTTTGGAATTTCAATAAATAAAGATTATATAAACTAACTTCTATTTTAAGAGAAGACTTTCTGTTTGCCCCTTAAATTCTATCTTAGACATCATGTTTTTATTCTTTTTTTAATGTGCTTTGCTGAAGACAGATTTTTTAAGAATGTGCTTTGAGGCTTTGTAATTAATGAATCAGATATAAAATCAGTAAAGATATAAAGACTAAAGAAATAAGACTTTCAATCGATCCTGGGATCTTTGGAAAACCGCAGTCTTGAACTATGAGCCTTGGTCAGTGTGACAATGTTTAAAAAACAACCACAACAAAAAATCCACGATTCAGTGGACTGCCAGATGCAACAGGACGACTCAGTCCATGAGTTTCATGTTTCAGACTGGATCATGTCAATCCAGCTGCAGAAATATCGTGGGATGGGAATCAAACAAATGTGGCTGTTTGACTGTTAAAACTCTGAGCTGGTCCCACACAGAAAACAACTGATTACAGAGAGGGGTGCGAAGCCATTGGAGTATACGTTTACTGGGACAGAAACAGGTTTCCTAGGTGGGCAGCTAGATGATAAGAAAGAAAAAAAAACTAAACTGTGACGGCAAACGCACCGGCCGTTCTGGTATTTTCCAGATTGTCCCGATGGCCAGTCCGCCCCTGGATGAAGGCGTGCCTCCGCGAAATCACAAATGTGGCTGTTTGACTGTTAAACATGAGCTGGTGAAAATTGATTTGGGGGAAGCCTTTGTACTGGGAGAAACAGGTTTCCTAGTGGGCAGCTGGACTTCAAACGCACTCTGTGGGCATAATCCAACTTCCACCTTGCCCCCCCCCCCCCTCCCACACCCCCATCTCAATTACAGCTGGTGGCTTCTGTGATTACATATATTGCCTTTTCAGCACTTGTCTCTTATAATAGTTCTGAAAAGAAGACAAGCCTTTCCGAAGTGAAGACACTCTTCGGCGTCTTCAGTGATTAGAGTCGAGAGAGCTTTCTGTGGATTTGGAATTAATGCCTCTGCGCAGCCCTCCATTACTCATTAAGAGTTTGATTTTGTTTATCAGCTGAAATAATAATAGAAATCAAACCCCAGGTAACATGTGCCAAGGCTGCTAGTGGAATGGTCTAATGAGAAGGCTTCACATGTGGATGATGAAATATGCATGAGTCATCCCAAGCTTTCTTTTCCAGATTTGAGATCATTAAAGATGTATCGTAGCATATGGAAGGCTTTTTTTTTTGTCTTATTTTTCAAGCCTTGTTTATCAACATGTTTTTGTTTGTTTAAATATTCATACTGCTTTTATTTAATTCTTTCACATCTTACATATAAAAGGAAGCAAATACGCATGCAAACAGAAATCATTATCAGTCTGATGTACAGTTTAATACTGAGAGAAACTCTCTTATGCTGATTGTGAATGCCCTGATTGAGAAACAGCACTTTGCCGAAACGGCGCACACTCTCTCATCGCAAATGTGAGCCTGGTTTGTTTGTTTGTGTGTGTGTGTGTGTGTAAGGATAGCGAGAGGGAGAGAAGAAAAAGCATGTCTGAATTTATTTGTGCCCATATGTTTTAAAATGTACTCTGGAAGAATGCTCTAAGATTTTCCAGCTTCTGTCTGTGATTTTTTTTTTTTTTTTTTTTTTTTAAAGTACTGTGTTTGTGTCTCATGTTGGCAGTCTGACGTTATGGACGCTATGAATGTCAAGTTGAATTGTACGTAGCTAGAGAAGAAAAGTGTGAGCACTTGCTGACAATATATTCAACAGCCTTTGAGGTCCAAGGTCTTCCTCTCTTAAGTTTTGGATAGACCCTTTTAAAGTGACATTGTATTCACTTTTATTGCAAAAAAAAGGGGAAACCTGTGAAGTCAGGTTTTCCACTGAATAGAAAGTCTACCCCCTCCAGGAGGGTGTGCGGCCTTGCACTCATCTGAAACAATGTTCATGATGATGATGACGATGACGATAGCAGCAATAACAGAAGATAAAGGAGAGTTTGGAAATGGCTCGTCATTTAATCAATGTCTTGCCTCGCTCTCTCTTCTTGTTCCTGCTCTGGCTATTCCAGGGGCCAAGGAAGTCAATGGCTCTGCAGATAAACCCCAACCCTATTATTGTTGGCCAACAGGAGGCGCTGGATCTACCGAGGCCCGAGTCTTCAGGGAAGCCCGAGGACGGAACAACAACGAACCCCACATTAAGAGACCGATGAATGCGTTCATGGTGTGGGCCAAGGATGAGCGGCGCAAGATCCTCCAGGCTTTCCCCGACATGCACAACTCCAACATAAGCAAGATTTTGGGTAAGACCTTCTAAATCAAGTCCGGTAAATATTTATAGGCTGATAACGGTGATAAATATGCAGTGTTTACAGCTGCTTTCATGACGCTGTGTAGAGGTGGAGAACTACTTTTCTGTGGAAGACAGCAGATATTTTATGAGATTTCCTTAATCTGAATTTTGGGTAATACCTCGCAGACTTAGCAAGCGTTTTGTTCACTTAGAAGTGGGTTTATTCTGCCCTGATAGGTAAAGTTGATCCGACAGAGCAAGCCGGTATCTAAAAAAGGGAGAGAAGGTGCGTTATCTCGTAGGGGCCGCTGTGAATCAGTTCAGCTCAGCCGCGCAGATGGATTTATAGGCCATCGCTACCATAAGTGTTTGTCATGAAAAATGACAGAGGCTAAATGGGTCTTGTCCCCTCAGCATTGGAGTCCATACATCAGAGCTGTTAAAAGTGCTGTCATCCAGTACCTGGTATAGCACACTTCACACAGCTGTAGTATTTACTACACCAGCCTGTTGTTTCTTACCATCTGATACCAAAGTACGTCTCTCAGCTCAGATAATGTGCATAGGCAGGGCTATCAAGAGCCCTTTGTGGGGGAGGGAGGGCTGGATAGTAAATCACGACTTGGCCAGAAAACTTCTGTTCTGATTCGAGACAGTCTTTTTCTCTTTTTTCTTGATTTCAATTTCCCCGAATCTCTCGTCCAACAGGTTCTCGGTGGAAGTCCATGTCCAACCAGGACAAGCAGCCATACTACGAGGAGCAGGCCCGTCTGAGCAAGCTCCACCTAGAGAAGTACCCCAACTACAAGTACAAGCCGCGGCCTAAGAGGACCTGCATCATTGACGGAAAAAAACTCCGAATCGGAGAGTACAAGCAGATGATGCGCTCACGGCGGCAAGAGATGAGGCAGTTCTTCACCGTGGGGTAGGGCAGTCACATCACACCACCGAAAACCACACTAAACAATCTGAAAGCACTGTAACTGGACCGGAGCCCTTTTTGCCTCCCCGGAGCCTCTTCTCATAGAATATAAACACCATTTCCAAAAGTTAGTGCTGAGTTAACATCTACTGTATCAGTTTTAAGACAAGAGCCTGACACGGCCATTAAAATAACGTTTTTCAATTGCTGTGATTTCATAATTTTAGACAATAGCAGTCTGCAAATGGAGCATAAAGTGCAGACATTATTGCAGGATATAAGCTCTAAGTATAGACTTACAGAAGCCTGGAGGGCAGCAGTTTCAGCTTAACACTTTAATTTACTGTGTGTGGTTAGCAGGAGAGCCCTTCTCCAGGTGTTCCCATGTCAGTCATAAGCTTCAGTGGCTGGAGTATCAATCATCCGCCACAACAGCAGACAAGAGCAGCTCTAACCACGTATTGGTTTTATGTCACCAATAAACTGGGTCGTGTTTCTGAACAGCTCAAAACGGGAGCTGTCAGGAGGACCTCTCTTTTCCCAAATCATTTTCACAGAGCTGCTGGCTTCAGGCACGCTGCTGCGGGAAACCCCTAATCCAGCAATCTCGCTTTAAGTGCTGCAACAACAAAAAACACACGCACGCAACATATAGTTGTCTATTTCTTTCTGTGACACTTTAAGAATTCTTTCCGTCTGTTCTTTTATCTTTTTTCTAGGTCAAGTTTCAATCGCAACTTAGCCAACTCGTGTTAATTTCATCTTTTTGTCTCCACATCCAGACAGCCGCCACAGATCCCCATCACTACCAGCGCCAGTATGGTCTACCCCGGCGCCATCACCATGGCGACCACCACGCCCTCACCTCAGATGACATCAGAGTGCTCGAGTGCCTCGGCAAGCCCTGAGCCATCCATTCCCGTCATCCAGAGCACCTACAACATGAAGCTAGAGCCCAACGCCATGGCGAACAACAACAACAACAACGAGCCGGTCAACGGCGAGGATGAGATGGACATGTACGAGGATTTCGAGGACGAGCCCAAATCAGACTATAGCAGTGAAAATGACACACAAGAGCCAGTCAGCGCCAACTGAGGCCGATGCAGACACAATACTCTTACAGGAGGAACGCCCAGAGGGCTGGCCTGATCTGAGGGAAAGAGCAAAAGAAAAACAAAAACTACACCACAAAGGTTTAAAAGTGTTTTGTTTTGTTTTTTTTCTTTAAAAAAAAAAAAATCAACGATGTATCATTTAGGAGCCAGCATGCAGATGTGGCTTCATCAGAATCAAAAGCTATTTGGTCTTAAGTGTTTCTTCAAGTGTGTGAAGCAGTTTGGTTGTGGTAATTTAGTTTTTTTTGTTTTGTTTTGTTTTTTATCTCATTGTTTATGTTTTTCATTGTGATCATGGACATTTACACAATTTGTTTATTGCCTAGAACAAAAGACAGAACTTGAAATGGAACATTTGATATTTGATAAACATGAATCAAATATCAATATTTGATATATATACGATTTGAATTCTTACAATAATTTACCTTGTTTTCCTCTTCAATTAGATCATTTTGATATATTGCATAACTGTTCAAGATGGGAATAATATACTCACTCAGGTATAGTGTGCCAGCCAACAGCTTGTGAATGTGTAAAAATCAAGAGTAAAATATTACCAGTACAAAATAACTCTAAATTCATATGCGGTGATTCCAACTTAGAGAAGGAAATTACACATTATTATTATTATTAATATTATTATTATTATTATTATTATTAATTTTAGCATTGCTGTTTTGTTCATTAATTGTTATTATAGAAAAATTTAGTGCAGAAGTGCCAAACATTTCAAGTTTATTTCTAAAATCTGTCAAGTCTTTTGGGAGAGGCTTCGTGAGTCTTAGACAATCTCTTGATCTCTTAATGCAGCTTCATTATCCAGTCTTTCTTTAATTTACCCTAAGAGAATAAACAAATGAAACTCAGGAACTTGGAGGCAGCAGGCTCTGCAGGAGGTTACAGTTATGTGACATCTTTGGGTTGGTAGCCTGTGATGCTAGCTGTTCTCCAGGGAGCCCAATGCAGTGATCATCAATGAAACCGGCCAGTCCTTTCATTTCCTCATCCCAGTCCACACACAGAGCACCGTGGCATCCTTCACTCTTTTCCAGCTCTGCAGCCCAGTCTGATTCACCAAGTTCTTAATCAGAGTGATTGTAATCAGGCCAGAATGCTAAAAGGCCAAAGGCCTCCAATCTGTGGGATTGGAACAGCAGTGAAAGGCAGCTTTGGGGGCATTACAATCTCAAATTGATGTTGTACAATGTGTAGCTACAGTATGTTCTCTTAAACACTTTAGCCCCATTTGGACGGCAAGTTTAAAGTCTTAGGTCTTAGAACTTCTTTTTTTTTCAATCTTAATTCTTTTTAGACATTGTAAATCTTAAACTGACACTAAGAAGTCTTAAAGCGGAGCACAGTCATCGGGTTGATGCAATGAGTTGATTACTGAAGCAGTCTTAAAAGAAGTGACAGTTTATGAGGATATTTCAAAACAGAGAAAAAAAAGGTTAATATCAAATGTTTCTTAAATTACCTTGCCATATGCATATGGCAAGGGTGACTTAAAAACACTTTTTTTGCATGAGTGCACTTACATTAATTCTCCTTCTGCCACCTTGAGCCTTATTTTGTTATTTCTAATAATCTTATCAGCTTTTAGAATGCACTTATCTTTTGCATTTAAAGACGACGACATGCAATGACTGAGAAACAACAAGGACAAAGTCTCTCTCCTTAAAAAGGATGACAAGCAGTGACCTTCTGGAGGCTGCAGCTAGATAAAGCTCCTCTAGCGGTCAAGGCCTTGATGTTGCCACTCAGATCCTCTTTACAGGGCAGAAAGGTCTAAGTGGCTCCCCTCCCTGCCATGCCCTGCTCTGACCCCTGCCTGTGGCAACCTCAGCACCCAGGGGGCGCCATCTGGCTCGGAGAAGGAGAAAACACCGGGGAGGGGTGGGAAAACAATAAAAATGGGGCGTGTGTCCCTCATTGTGCTCTCCATCAAAGTGCTGGAAGTAAGGCCTCAACAGGGCTCCCACCCTGGCCCAATCACCAGGCACTGGCGAGCAGATGGAACAAGTACATCAAGCTGTGGGGGATTATTAAAATGACTGACGACTGGGTATCATCTGAAATACAGCATTATTAATGCATGAGTCCAGCTATTCCCCTCCCTTGCCCTTGAACCTGTCCATTTCAGAACGAGAGCAAAGCTTTTTGAAGGATCTGAATGGCTGGTCACTGTATTTAACTGGTAAGATCCCCACAATGCTGGTCACTGCATTTTTCTCCCAGCTCTAATTGGTACAGATGGCTCTTTATATCTCTTTAGCACTGTTATCTTCTGTACTTGCATTGTCAATGCCCATTCAGTGCTGACTTGCATTGTGTTTCTACTTCTTGGAAGCATTTATATTATTAAGTCTTGTAGTTTTTTTTGTTTTTTTTTAACCACCTCTCATCAATAATTCCTTTTTTTTCCCCCATCACATCTTTTTCTACATTGTTCTCATTTTGAGGTACAAAAACATTTTAAGGATGCTCTCTCCTACGAACAAACCCAAGTGGATTTCCCTCCAAGTCGACCCTGTTTGGTATTTTTAAGCTGTTTGCTCCTGTTTGCTGGTGGTTAGATTGATTTGTATGTGACTGTAAATATTTTCATGACCACGCCACACTGCTTTAGGTGGCTGGTACTTTAAAAAGGACTCTCTTCACAGAACTGAAACTTGACTGTGCTTATATAGCAAAAGGAAAAAAAAAAGAAAAGAAAAGACAAAAAAAGACAAAAAAAAGAAAGAAAAAAATGACAACAAGAACTCATGAGGAGACAATGTTTCATAAGTGTTATAAGCACTGGATATAAATTGTATTTTTTATCAATTCTGATTAATGTGAAGCTGTTTGAGGAAAAACACCATGAATGAACAAAATCACCCAGTTGGACTCGAGTGGGTTTTTGCTCTTGCAGTTGCCAGATTTGAGTCTCTTTTTTTTTTTTTTTTTGTCTACTTATTTTGTTTATTTATGCAAAGACACATGATGATGAATGAACACTTTCTTTAAGCTTCAGGGCTGCCTAGGGGAGACACTCAGCACAAGAAAGTGAGCAGAAAATTCAACAGCAGGCTCGGTTAGACGTGAAACACCCGACTTCAGACTTCAGTGCATTGTATATTGTATTTGAAACTGTAGAGTATCAACATATTGTATTTATTATTAGCCACTGCTGGCTCTAAAACTGTCAGTAAAACAACAACAACAGCAGCAACAACAACATGGACAATCAAAGACAAAAAAAACAAAACAAGAAACATGTTTGATGAATTGGAGCTAAATATGGTTTTCAGTGAATTCACCATCTCATTTAGATTTTATTGTAAATATAACAGGAAATATATTTTTGTTCATTAGTGAAGTATAAGTTATGTATTTGGCTGTTCTATTTTATTTCCTTTTTCTATGTTTTATTTTTGTACATGGGTTCATGTTTTTAAAAACCTTGACAAGTCACTGTACCTCATGTAGATGCTGAATTTTTTTCTGCTTGTTGAAAGAGAGCAGTATTGGACCTGAGACAGAGAGAAGCACCTCACTTCCTTATGTTTTGATAATCTTCCCAGGAATGTTCAAAGACCCAATCAAAATGATAATATTAAATAAAAAAAAGCTGTACGCATTAGACATTGTAAACATAGGAGTCATTTCAAGTAAGGTACTCATTCAAACAAAAAGCACTTGATGTGTAAGAATTTGTCCTTTTTTTGTTGCCAATCATGATACAATCTAAATGTTATGCTGTATATCCTCACTTGTGTTTTGTGTTTAATACAACACTCATTATGTTGCAAATTTCTTATGAGGAGCTGATATCAATCCGAAGAAAACAACAACAACAACCCTGCATGCATTTGGCTTGCATTTACATTATCATAATAAACAAATGTGTTTTTTTGTGAATGACTGTTTCAAACACAAGTGATGTTTTTAGATTTTTTTTTCTTCTTTTTAAAAAGGTGGGAGCGTGCAAATATTTATTTGTGTTAATGTGGCAAAACGCACCAACACAGTGCAGCCTTCTTAGTTAATTCTCTCCTTGCCATGTTTTTTTTGTATGTCGCAGATTCTCGATGAACATGTTCATGACTATCCAGCCATCTGCAAAGGTTTGCCCTCAAAATTGTTCCCTTTTAATCCACTTGTTTAGACATGCAAATGGTTTGAATGAACAACTGAAGACAAAAGCTTGTATGCTGTTTCAACATTTACTTACTGTAATTTGATTTTTTTTTTTTTCCCTGTCTGAACTTTGTGATGTATATGGTGGGAATGTTCTCTGTGTTAATTTAATCAGCACAATTCACTGACATGCTGGACTGACATGCTAGCTGCTGTTCAGAAGTGTAAAATTTGATGTTCAGGGCAACATTTATAGTTGTCTTTGGTACTTTTGCTTTTTAGAGTTGTCTCTCAAGCAACACTGTGTGTGGCTCTTCTATCACTGGAGCCATTGTTTTTGAAATTGCTGGCAGCCTGATACAATTTTCTGCGTAGAAATCTTTTTTTTTTGTTTGTTTGTTTGTTTTTTTTTCCTGGCAGGTACCTAGGCCCATGGCAAGTATTGTTTGGGTGTTATTAGAGAAAATGAAATACATAGTGTCTGTTGCTGCTTTAAAAAAAAAGTTTATGTCTGAATATGTAAATAGTTTATCATAATATCTTGTACAGTCCAATGTAAAGTTTTTAATTCAACTTAAAAAAAAATGTTGCCATCACATTTGTGTTCACATTCTTCTTTATACAGTACAAAAGATCAATTATTTGCTAGGGGTATTATTGCTAAAAGGATAAAAAAAAAAAAAAGAAAAAGAAAATGTTACTAAATTTTTTTTTTATGTTTGTTTTGTTTTGCTTGGCTTCAAAGTGTACACCAGCAAGTCTTTAGTTTCCATGTGCAGTATTGACGTGAGGTAAACATAAGGTGAATAATTTTACAGTGGTGTGTGTGGAGAGCGATCTCCTCAGCTTTTGGTAGTATTAATACACTATATCGAGTTAAAACAAACCAATGAGTGACACATTCAGGTGCATCTAGGCACCACAGAAATGTGGATACTGTATATGATTAAATTTATCCCCACAGGATCAATTCAGGCATATTATAATGTAACACCATTTTCTGTGTGTCTCAGTCCATTGTAACAATGCAACAGTGGGCTGAATAACTGCCTGTTTAAGCTCATTTACCTCAAGAATTTCCTCCTTTTCTGTAAAAGAGACAGAAATTGTGTTACAGAAAGCTTCTCACATCACTCCATCTTTTGTACTGCTGTTGACACTTACAAATTAAAGAGACATTTTGTTTTAAAACTCGAGTTATTATTTTCTATTGTGGAAGCATTAATCAGGTGTTCATACATGCAATGAAATGAATGTGGGTAGATTATATGAAAACAGGGGCGGTGGAACATACAAGACAAAGCTTATTATTCCTTAATATTTGAGCTGACCTCATATCAAGGTCGTAGAAAATACAACTCATGAACATAAGATATGAATAGCTGCATTGTGTTTATACTCTTTTATTTGTACAGAAATTTCAAGGACACTTAAAATAGCACCTAAATGCTTATTACTTCCGTAGCACTATTACATTTTGATTAAATGGCGATCAGGTTAGCAGGTAACTGATGTATTTGCAGTTCAGTATTGTCTTTAAGTTAGTAAAAGCAATGTTAATACATGATTCATTGCAGGTTAGTGTTTATGTGGGAAAGGATTTCTAAATTTGATTGAAATATACATATCATTTATGGGAATTAATGATAAGTTTTTTCTTTATTCAATGCTAATTCCCGAATATAACCTACACACCGACTTTATACAGATGATGTCATCACAGAAAGATGGACACAGCCTAAATTAGCTTTTTTGTGCCAAAGGGCTGATGTTCTACACTTTGCAGCACTGATGCACGATGATTAATAGGTTTTATTACCGTACGACACAACTTAAAGGAGAACTTACCATATGTTTTACCTCCATTTTCTGGCACATAAAATCAATTCAATATTTATTTGTACTGCACCAAATCACAACAGAAGAAGAGTTAGACAACAACTTGGATCCACTTTATGCTCTCTGCATCAGCACGACCACGAGGGCCGATGTGACATTAATGTTCTCATCTGTCTTTGTCAAAACGGATCTGGAAAAATTATTACTATGTACATGCATCAACAAACATGTGGATGCATCCGTGCATGACGACACAGATGTATAAATGGAGCCATGTGTGTATGTGCTGTCATTTTTTTCTGACATTCAACCCCTGAGAGACAGAGCACTCAGGCTCAGCTTTCATAACTGTTGCAAAAGTTATCGCAGCAAAACTCATCTCAACAACTGGGAGGTAAACTACAATCAACAAACAGAGTAAGTTATCCGAAGTATATATTTACATACATTTGACTGGCCGCGGGACAGCGCCGCTCCATAAAGTTGGATTTTATTGCAAACAAAGTTGAACCTGTGTTTTTTGCCAGGTCCTTCTGTGTCTGGATCCTCGCTGAGCCAGCACAGTGATCTCATTGATAAAAACTAGCAGGCTCCATATAACTGTATAACTCCATGCTAATATCATCTGAATATGTTTGTGAGAATTGCTGCTGCTAACTGGTGGTTAACCCCTTCAGCTAGTGACATGCCCACCACAGTGATTGAAATTAAGGACCTCCTGTTATCCTGGAACCAATAAAAATAGGTCTGGGAAGGATTTAAATAGTAAATGAATTCAGGGAGGGATTTGTGGCAAGAGTTAAAGAAAAAAAATGGTGGTGTTAAAATGAACATGTTGGAAATAAACTTGGTTTTGTGTAGCCCCTTGAAAACATACACACCCATACAAACGTCACAGCCAAGGCTGCATCTTATCTTATATACTGTGATCTTTCACATCAAGAAAACACACAGCAGACCATCAGAATCTGACCTTACAACAGCTGCAAGTGCAATAAACAAAGTAACAGTAATGTTAGAGTTGTTTGCTCTCTTGGTCGCCATCAGAACTAAGCTAGAACGGTTCTAGTTCAGACTAGGGCTGCAACTAATGATTAATTTCATTGTTCATTATTTAACACGATTAACTGATTAGTTGTTTGGTCAATAAAATGTAAAAAAAAAAAAAAAGACATCCTCAAATGTCTTGTTTTGTCCACAAACCAAAGAGATACTCAGTTTATTCTCATAAAGGAACAAAGAAACCAGAAATATTCACATTTAAGAAGCTGAAATCACAGAATTTGGACTTTTTTTCTTTAAAAAAACAAAAACTACTCAAATCAGTTATTCGATTATTAAAATGGTTGACGATTAATTTAATAATCGATTATTGTGCGATTAATCGATTCATTGTTGCCATCCTGCTGCTACTGATCATTGTGGGTACATCCGCACAAAAACACATCAGTAGCATGTAAAATAAAGGTGACATGGCATCAAATGCTGTGTGGGCTAATTTACCTGTACTGTATATTTGTATGTGGCTCTGTGTTGCCTTCAGATATACAACATGCAGTTTGGCTTATTCAACCTAAGAGGGGCATTAACTCACCAGCCGATCGCTGTGGTTTGGTTTTAAGAATCATCTACCCAAGCACACGTCCTGAGGATCCTTGACCTCCTGAAAAAGCAGACACTCAGAGGGAAGAGCTCAGTGTGAGTGTGTGTGTGCTTACTGAAACAGGTGTGTGTGTGTGTGTGTGTGTCAGAGCCAGAGGTCATCTTGAGAGTTGTAAGCCCAGACTATGTCCATCACTCTTCTCTGGATCTCTGCCATCTATTGCTCATTATCATCATAATTATTATGAGTTCTACACCCTGCTTCCTTTTTAAATAATGTCTTACTTGATGCAAGGGGTAAAACATTTCAAATAAATTCTGAGGCAGTGTTATTACAAGTCAACGTACACGTTACTGATTTACAGTTCTTATAGCTCGGTATTAGCTGCACTTATCAACGGAACAGAAAGGAATCTGGAACTGAAGACTTTTTGAGCATTTGGGGAAACTGTTTCATTTGTTGTTTAAATCAATCACTCTGTCTTTTATCATTGTTCTGTTTGCTGCCTTCCCATGAGCATATGAAAGCTACAGTTTAACTGCAGGGTCTGTAATAGATGTCTGTGTAAGCGCTCTCCGGCAGTAGATGGAAAACTAGACATACACCTCTGCACAATAAATCTTATAGTAATTTTCCAAGCCTGCATGACAACTAATGGCACGGAGAAAAGCTCCGTGCTTTGTGTATTTGTCTTTGCATTATTGTACGAGTGAGTGTGTGCCATTAAAACACTGCTGAGCTGGTGATATTTTAATTGTGAATATGAGACTTTTTATTTTTTATTTTTTAAACCTCTGCATTGTATCCACAGATTCCTGTGCGAACCAAAATAAGAGGTCAGGGAGGAATAACTGGGAGCCTGCTGGGCCGCTGGGAGTAATGCTGCTGTTTTTAAGTGGCCTGTTTGGATGAACTGTCACCGTTGTACAAAGATGTGTATGTTTGAACAGCGGATAGTAAGTAATTAATACAGCGATGCTGTCGTGTAGCGGCAGGGCTGCTATTTCACAACTCTGATGACTAAACACCGGAGGGAAGGGGAGCAGTGAGGGGCGCCTGGAACAATATTTTACTCATTTGGATCTGCTCAATGCTACAGCCCTTGCACCCAGTGAATCTGTCAGACAACACCATTTCCCCAAGAACAGCTGCTATTTATCTGATTTTCTCATTAGAGTTGACTCATGACTTCATTGTGCTGGCTTTGGCGGAGGCAGTGAAGTGCCTAGGTATGGCTCTTTATAACAGCTGAGACTCGCTCTCCCTGATGTTACTGGATGTAGGAACATGTAACACCTGTCTATGTTCCCTTTTTCCTGATTTTCAGCCATCGGGTAAAATTATGTTGAGCATAAGATTTTTTTTTTTTCTTATCCCATATCTGTTTCCAACCTTGCAGAAACACACTCAACCAGATGCTCAATATTCTTTACATGTGTGCAACTTTCAGCTTATTTCTATCTACTTTGAGCGCAGGTGAAAGAAAAGACGTCGGCATGGATCTCGAGAGTCATCAAACATGGATACAAGAACAGTATGTAAGAACAGCTCAGACCCTTAGCAATGTTTTAATCCTTGGAGGTGAAGGACTTAGGAAATCTTGCTAATTTCACAGATGGTTTAAAATAGATTAGTGTGGAGTAGCAGCTCCCGGAGAAGGGCTGACCCACCAGGCTCCCTGTGCAGCTGCCAAAACCCTGCGCCTGATGCTCAGAAGTGCCTTCCAAAAGTCCTGCAAGGTTAAACTCAAACTTAAGCATCCTGAAAATGCCATTCTTGTTGTTGGCTTTAATGTATCTTCAGCAAACTTCATCTTTTTGTTTTGTGTTTGGAACAGCTAAATTTCTGTGATTTTTTAAATTTTTTTATTACAATTCTGTTTTTCTGGTAACAGTATCATCGTCATTAGCTTTTTCATATTTTCTTTTTTTTTCTATTAAAATCAGAAGTAATGTAATGTATCATGTAATGTTTTTGACGTTAACATTTGTGGCCTTGGGAAAAATAACTTTTATTCTTACTATTGGCTAAGACAATGTCCTGGAGGACAAAGGGTTTTAATTTGAAATCTGAGTCTGCCTCCTTTGCCACAGTTACCATTCTTTCCTGTTACTTTGTGTTCTCTCTCATTAGACATTTAGCACAATGCATCCAAGAGCCATTTTCTGTAATGGAATAAAGGAGTGAATCAGACTCTGCATGGTATTTTGAATAGGCCAAGCCTGCTGCTAGAGCTGGGCTGTGTCCGAGTAGGCCTGACACAACTCTGGCCTGGCTGAAAAGGCCCAGCTTGGAGTTAATGTGGGAAGACAATGGCACAGGGTGAAAAACTCAACATGGTTTTGTTGGACTTGTCATTCTTTGGTGCATAGCTGTGAGGAGAGCCTAGGAACCATCTGAATGTTATTTGTGCTTTTTTGACCCATATTTGGGACAGCTTTCACAAAGCCCTTGTGAGAAGGTTGAAACAATGGAGAGGCGCTTTCAGAAGAGGGACAGGCCCCGACTTCAGCCAAAGCCATCTTGGACCTGCTTCACTGAAATGTGTTTGTCTCCAAGAGGCTGACATCATCGCACAGCTATTGGTTGATTTCAACTATGCTGGAAAAAGGTTAACGATCACTAATAATTCAGTTAGTATTTTAATCATAACAAAGATTTGAGGTTATAATTTGAAACAAAAGAAAGGTACATTAACAAGAGAGGGCATTACTGTGTGTTAACAGCTGGGAAAAATGTCGACATCTTGGAAATGTAGTGTGAAATGTAGACAAAATTCTTGGTGTTTGATTTATTTTCATTTTCTTTTAAAGCGTGGATGTTATGTATTATTTTGCATATCTTCTTGCGGAACTGAGATGATGCTGAAAATGTGTTTCTATCTATGTAAATCAATCAGATTTCTGAGCACAGTTGTTAGGAACACTGGGTCGCTAAATGAACTTTTGAAAATCCACATGGGACAATATTTCAGAAAATGTAATTTTGCATACTGTTTCACATCATTGCATCTCCTCGGTGCATTTGTCTCCCAAAGCATTTGACTGCATTTCTGTGGGGAAGAATAAATGCGTAATGTTTTTTAAAAGCATCTCTGCTCCCTCGGCTTTTTTCAAGAATTTAACAAAATAAAGGTTTCTTTCTCGCAAATGTGTTATTCTCTCATTGGTACCACTCAGCTCTCTCATGCATATGTGAATTACACACCTTTATGAATATGTAAATGTTGCGAGAATGCCTCATTAATTAGTAATTCATGCATTTTTCACAAGCCCAATACTTTGCCAGTGTAGTCTGATGAATTATCAGGCAGAAGTTAAAAAAAGGGATTCATCATCACGTTTTCAGAGGTTTTGAGCTACATCTGTAATTTGTGTAGTTCAATGAATATGATTTGCGTCGCTTTTTTTTATGGCAGTATCATTGCAGCTGTCTTGTTATATGATCTATGGATCTCTACTTGGAGTCTCCAAGTGCACTTAGAATGTTAACAGGAATATTTCACTATTTCACTATGTAGATGTTTACTTACATCATTATATTCTGGTTGCAAAATTAAAACGCAACATGTCAAAGGAACATCTCACGCAACACACACAGTGGAGTAAACTCAAGTCAACCTGCACAAGTGCTACAAGTCAAAGCCTCACAGAGTCATTTAGTCCACGTGCACTGGGGTTTTTGTAAATCTTTCTCTTGCTCCTGTGAAAACGTTAAAGTATGAGAATGTTAGTATTAAAAGAGGGGGTTTGGGCGGGGCGGGGGGCATAGTGTAGTGTTCAAAATTATTTTGCTAAAAATGTGTAATGTTCTTGGGTTTTAAACATAGACAAGTTTGCAGAAATATGGATCTTGTGTGTTTGTGTTCCTTTAGAAATTAATTTCTACATGTAAGGCAAGTCAGAGGGACTTTAGAGAATGTTACTGAACATCTTTCAATAGTTTTATTACCTCCTGCAAACTAGAATAGACTTTAGTTTTATAGATAATCATTCCGCATTCAGTGGTGTTAATATTTACAAAAATGCTAACCTTAACAGTTAATTCATTTGGTTGGTTACACTTGGTTAGAATGAACAAATGATCCAGCCAAACATACTATGGGGTTTTCTCATTGTCTCTGTGCGTGTCCATGAGTGTGTGTGTGTTTCTTGTTTAATCTTGATACTCACTTGAATTGAATATAGTACCCGTACAGCTGTACTGTCTTGGGGTTTCCTGGACGTGTGGCTTTTAAATGAGCCCTCCTGTTAAATCATTACTACGTTCAGGAGAGGTGCACACCCGCCGAGAGCCAGTGCAAATACATTATATTAGCGTGTACTGGCCAGTGCACATTGCTGGACCATGAATTTAACATGAGGGCGTGGAGGCAGAAGTACTGGGGGATGCTGCCTTTTCTGTTGGGGATTCGAGTCTGCTTACCTTACGGATGCAGCCACTTTGTTCCTGCGTCCCTATTGGTGCAGGAACATTTCTATGTAAATGGACAAAGGGGGGGTTGGGTGGGAAGTGGTGGTGGGGTGGGGTCTTTGTTGTAAACATGAGTGTACTCTGAGGAAAGGGTGCCAGGGGACTTTCAAGCAGTAAATATGTGATGGCAGGGGGGGGTTAAAAGAAACAAACAAATGTGTCATCATAATAATGTATACCACTTTACAATTCAAAAGTGCAACATTAAATCATTCATCTGGATTATTTTAATGAAACTGTATTAGTTTTGAATAATGCGTTG
Organism: Decapterus maruadsi; assembly: GCA_030347415.2. NCBI lineage: Eukaryota > Metazoa > Chordata > Actinopteri > Carangiformes > Carangidae > Decapterus > Decapterus maruadsi. Next base: position 31,616,125 of record CM064900.1, read on the forward strand.
TGGGGTGTGTGTGTGTGTGTGTGTGTGAGGGGGGGTGATTTAGTATCTTTGCGCTCACTCAAGGCGCTCTCTGAGGTATGACAGTGAATCAACTTAGCTGGACATATGGATCGTTTACTCAGAGAGCCACTGGCTCGTTCCCTCTCAGTTATTTGTTTAAAATACGGCACGTTTTCCAGTCAAGTAAAGTAATAACGTGCTTGTTTGTGTTTTTATTACCAATCTAAAATGTATCTTTTTACTTTTGTTAGATAAGAACCGAACAAAAAAACTAAACTTCCCATGAACCCTTCCATTTGCAAATACTCAAACCCACATAAACTTTAACATCCTATCGTTATACTATTTGAGGTAAGAGTAGTTAATGCAATGATGGGTGTGTAACACAACGATAATAAGACAAATTGTGTCACGGATTTGCTCCCAGCAAGTCATAAGTAGAGCAATCACTTCTAAAACGAGTAATAAATAATGATTAGTGTATACTACTTGACTTGGTAATGAGTCCAACAGTGGCAGGTAGCAGCAAGTCCCCAATCTTTGCACATGCCCACTGGCGTTCCCACATTGTTGCTGTTGTTGATCGGCAGTCAAGCTCTAAACGCAGCTTCTCGCATCTCAATGTGATTTCAATTATGATTTCATGGATGAATTTTCTACAGTAACCCAGTATGTTATGAAACATGCAGCTGACTCTACAAACGACTTAATGTGCAGAACATAAGCCGATGCAGGATCTCTATCCTTCACGCTGCCACGGCTGTGCTGCCACTACGCCTCAGGATACAAAGGTCACACTACGTTGCCAAGACAATCCGGCAGTCTATTGGAAAAATACGACGACTGGATGTGCCCAAATGTTGAGAAGAGAATGTGCAATTTGAGCTTTTATGAAAACAGGGTTACAACTTGGACATGTACTGACGACTGCCAAAGACAGGGGGAATGACACAGGATCAGCGCGGAAACATCTGCTGACAACTCTTGTGATGTTGACGGATCGCCAACTTGCTTCTTTTGCATCCAAGAACGCACATTTGGTTATTGTATAATTTAACAGTGTGTGTGTGTGTTTATAGATGTTTTTGCATGCAACTGAATATTTGTGTTTGTTCAGTAGCTGTTTGCTCCAGTTTGGTTCTTGGATCTTACACAATGTTAAATAGAGCAACCAATAAGGTTTCATTGGCCGATCTTTTTATTGTACTGAGGAAAATACAAATTAGATCATACAGTACTGTACCGCTATGAAGCGGTTGGTCTACGAGGTGAACATTTTATTGAGTCTTTGCTACTCTTTGAATCCTTATGCCGAGTATGTGAATATTTTGACTGTTAAAAAGACAGATTAGACAAGTAAAAAGATAAATAACATGCACGCACGAGGAACCATTCTGTTTTCTGTGGCTGGGTTAGAAGAGACGTGTTCGTTGCTCCTGTTGTGCAACGATTTTACTTGTGATTCTTTAGGATTTGCTCTCTTCTGTTGGGGACATGTCTCGTCTCCGTAGACACAGTGGTGGTGGTGGTGATGAAAAACCGACATAAGATTAAAACATGGTGTCTGAGGATTTCAACATTGTCTCCTCTGCAAATTTAACATATTACAAATCATATTACACCGAGCTTGTCAAGCATTTGGCTTCTGATAATTACTATGCAATCATATAGATGCAAATGATATTAAATATTCATTTACTCGTTCCTTGAGGAATAATGGTGATGGAAAAATCTTGGAAGTTGTTTTCTATTTTTAATGATTTTTTTTTTCTTTTTCTTTTTTTTTTAAACAAAGTTAAGCTTTGGTGTGATGAGATTCATATTTTGTCTGGCTGTGACAGGATAGAAACATACAGTACTAAAGGATTTTTCTCACTGTGAAGGCTGGCTGAAGTCTCTCATATTAACCTAAGGAGTTAAGTGTTAGTCCATATATTGAAGGAAAGCAGCTCCACATTTCTAAACCCTCCCCTCATTCATGCTCTAGCCAAAGAGATTGACATAGTAATAAACTGATGTTAATTAGACACACTTTGAAATTCTCCATTCTGCTCCTCTCCATGCCCTAGTGGAGCTGGTGGCTTATTAAATCATTTGCTGCTCTTGGGTGATCTTCTTTTGAATCTTGGTCTGACCCTCCGGGCACAATTTATTTTTATTTCAAAAAAATTTTAGCAGCAAATTTTGCATTAGTTCAAGAGAATTATAAATCATTATTACACAGGCCGACACTTCAAACATTTTGTTTAAGAGTTTTCTGCTCGATGAGGCATCAAAGGAGATGTTCACGCTGATGACTGTTACACTGGCACACATCCATTCATTAGCACACTGAAGTTGGCGTGATGAGGTTTTGTACATGTAGTACCACACAAAACTGTATCTACAGCTGCCACCTTTGTAAGCTTTTGTTGTAGGAAAGGGGAGGTTCTGAATAACATCTAAAACAAAGATGTCTCCAACAATTTATCAAAACAGTGAGCGCCGCCTAATATTGACATAAACATGTACATTAAAAAACTCTGTTGTTTTCAGATGTGCAGAGCTAGATAATCAAGCTTTTCTTATCTAATACAATACAATAGTGTCTAGTATTTGATGGTGCAATGAGACAAAGCCCTGAAAGTGATGCTTCAAACACAGTTGTGTTACGAATACGAATATGAATACGTATACGAATACAAACACGAATACGAATACGAAGAAGAAAAAGACGAAGAAGAAAAATAAGAATAAGAACTAGAAAATTTCCTCTTGGGAAATTTTGAAAGGGCACCGGAGCTACTGCCGTTCCTACCATCTCTGTCAACATGGGAATCAAACCCACGATCTTAAGGTCAAGACAGAGCTGATCAGACACATGATCATCTTTCTATAAGCACTGATATGGAGGAGCTGTAATCACATGAAGTTACCTGTGTTAGAGTGAGAGAGATGAGTGCGCGCTTACGCGCGCATTTGATGTGTTTGTGTGTCTTTAACTGTAATCACAGGAAGTTACCTGTGTGTGTTAGAGTGTGGGAGAGGAATGCGCGCTGACGCGCGCATTATGTTACCTGTGTGTTTTTAATGTGTGTGTGTGTGTGTAACTGTAATGACATGAAGCTGGTTCTAGAGTCTGTGTGTGTGACTGAGCTGCATCCTGTATCAGTCTGATTTAGCTGTGTGTCTGTGTTTACAAACATCTTAACGAGCTCCAGGTGGATTGTTTATGGAGTTAACGACCCTGGCCTGAGGATCAGAGGTTACCATGACAACTTGAGCTGGTTGCCAATGACGATAGGGGCCCCCAGGCTGAGGCAGACAGAAACGTGGAGAAAAAGAGCCATTTTCTGCCTCTACACTGGTCTCGCAATTAGGCTTATTCTGACAAAACGGTAGCTCCTATCAGAACAAGACACGGATCAACGGTGCCCTAAGGCCTTCCTGAAAATTTTGGTACGATTTGGTGTTTCTACAGTAAATATTTTGGCGACACGGGCAGTTTTAAAACATCAGTCCATTCTGCTCCTCTCAGAAAATTTTTGTATTGGAGTCAATGAGGAGGAGAGACAGACATGGCCACACTCAGAGGCTGTTAATTCAAATTCTGTAAGTCTCTCTGATATTTTGAACACATTGTGGGAGACACAACAAGTTTGTCTACAAAACTGTGAAAAAATTATGTGTGTACAGTGTAAATTGTGTCCAAGAGGAGTTTGGAAAGAGAAAGATTCAGGAGTTATTCAGGGCTTTCCCCCACTCTAGCTGATGACATCACGCACTCTAGCACGAACATTCCGTGCAATACACACCCATTATAATCTCATAATTTCTCCAAAAATGATCATGGTCATTGATCAGGGATTGATCAAAAACTATACGACCTATCAAAACGTGGAGTAATACACCAATACACAAGACTTGTGTCTACTATTTACAGTTTAAACAGAGTCTCTAGGTGAAAGTATGCCCGAGCAGTAGACAACAGTTGGCAGTATGAAAAATCCGATGATTTGTTCGTTTTTTGACCTTCTCCCATGCATTCTCTATGGGAAATTTTTCGCAGTTTTTCGCGACTTACGTCGCGAAAAATTCGTAGACTGCTTAGAAAAGTAATAGCATAGCGATCCCGATCAGGACGCACGTTTTGATATATAATATGTCCTGCAACTCTTCGAGTTGCAGGACTAGTAGCGAATCGAAAATCGTCCGGAAGATGAAAAAAAATAATAACTAGAAAAAGTAAGCATTTCCTGCAGAAAATGCGTGTGAATGCAGAATGCAATGCCGAATGAGCTGAAGAAATTGTTGAAACAATGCTGAATGAGCTGAAGACATTGTTGAAAGAAAGACAGAAAGAAAGAAAATGGAAAGGGTAGAAAGAAAGAAAGAAAGAAAGAAAGAAAGAAAGAAAGAAAGAAAGAAAGAAAGAACATGGAAAGGGTAGAAAGAAAGAAAGAACATGGAAAAGGTAGAAAGAAAGAAAGAACATGGAAAAGGTAGAAAGAAAGAAAGAAAGAAAGAAAGAAAGAAAGAAAGAAAGAAAGAAAGAAAGAAAGAAAGAAAAGAATAGAGAATGAATGAGAGAGACAGGGGGTAGTAAGAAAGAAGGAAAGACATTGGGGTACATACATGGAAAGAGAGATATACAGAGCGCAGTAGAAAGAAAGAAAGAAACAAACAAAGAAGTAAAAAGACAGAAATGGGGTAGAAGACAGAAAGAAGAAAGAGAGGGGGATGATAGATAGATAGATAGATAGATGATAGATAGATAGATAGATAGATAGATAGATAGATAGATAGATAGATAGATAGATAGATAGATAGATAGATAGATAGATAGATAGATAGATAGATAGATAGATAGATAGATAGATAGGACACATGTTAAAAGCTGTGTACTATGTCCGAGGCTCCACCTCTAATTGTACTACTATTTATAGAGGTGGAAAGGTTAACCCTCCTGTTGTCCACCTGGGTCAAGGAATGAAGGAAGGGAAGTAGGAAGGAGGGAGGGAGGGAAGGAGAAAGGGGAAGGAAGGACAAAAGGAAGAAAGGAAGGAAGGAAGGAGGGAAGGATAAAATGTAAGCTGGAAGGAAGGATAAAGGGGAAGGAAGAAAGGGAGGAAGGATGGATAAAAGGTAACCTGGAAAGAAGGAAGGAAAGAGAAAGGGGAAGGAAGCAAGAAAGGACAGAAGGAAGTAAGGAAGGACGGATAAAAGTTAAGCTGGAAGGAAGGAAGGAAGGAAGGAATGAAGGAAGGAAGGAAGGAAGGAAGGAAGGAAAATAGGTAAGCTGGAAGGAAGGTAGGGAGGAAGGGAGGAGAAAGGGGAAGGAAGGAAGAAAGGAAGGAAGGAAGCATAAAAGGTAAGCTGGAAGGAAGTACAAAGGAAGGAAGGACAGAAGGAAGGACAGAAGAAAGGATACAAGGTAAGCTGGAAGGAAGGTATGAAGGGAGGAGAAGGGGGAAGGAAGGAAGGAAGGAAGGAAGGAGAAGGAAAAAAGAAAGGAAAGAAGGAGAAAGGGAAAGGAAGCAAGAAAGGACAGAAGGAAGTAAGGAAGGACGGATAAAAGTTAAGCTGGAAGGAAGGAAGGAATGAAGGAAGGAAGGAAGGAAAATAGGTAAGCTGGAAGGAAGGTAGGGAGGAAGGGAGGAGAAAGGGGAAGGAAGGAAGGAAGCATAAAAGGTAAGCTGGAAGGAAGTACAAAGGAAGGAAGGACAGAAGGAAGGACAGAAGAAAGGATACAAGGTAAGCTGGAAGGAAGGTATGAAGGGAGGAGAAGGGGGAAGGAAGGAAGGAAGGAAGGAAGGAAGGAAGGAAGGAAGGAAGGAAGGAAGGAAGGAAGGAAGGAAGGAAGGAAGGGACAAAAGATTGTGGAAAGAAGGAAGAGAGAAAGGAAGGAAAGAAGAAATGGAGGAAACAGATTGGGTCAATGTGTCCCAGAAGGACAACAAGAGGGTTAAACGTCTGAACTGAAATTCATGAGAAAAAATTTAATTGTTGGAAATGTTTATATCAAAAGTATAAAATCATTGAGAGGCTGATGAATGTGAGCTGAAAACCTGTGTGTGTGTGTGTGTGTGTCTGGGTGTGGGAGCCTGACAGTCTCAATGTCTGTATGCAGAAGGTAAAATTGTTTATAAATGCCACAAAACTCCCCTCTCCCTAATGATCTGATTGATTACACCTGGCAGCCTGCCCTCGGAAGTTGCCATGGTGACTTTAACTGCTTACATTTTGTTGCGTGGAAAAGTGTTGTGTTTGTCTCTTTCTGTATGTGTGCATGTGTGACTTTGTGTGAGCGTCTGTGTGTGTCTGTCTGTGCGCGTGCATGTCTGTATTTGTGTGTGACTGACTTGATACACACATCAGAGTTCAATTCATTTCCTAAGGACATCCTGTCAGTCTGTTTTATCATATCTCTGTGTGAGGCTGTGTGTTAACGAGCGGGCAGGCAGCACCTGTACCTGTTCTATTTATAGACATTGATAACGAGCTGGCTGCTACAGCTGGCTACTGCACAGAGCAGAGCAGAGCAGAGCAGAGTGGGATTTCAGCTCGGTGCAGCCTCCGCAAAACAGCCTATAAACAGAGAACCGTACCGCTTATCAGAGTGTGGACATGATTAATCCGGCAAGGAGACCTTCCTGAGCTGGCTGTGTGACTTACATGTTCGTACGACAAATAGTTTTCTAACCGTGGCAGTTTAGAAAAGAGTGTCCTTTCTCCTGTTCTCAAAAAATCAGCTCCTACTTTTGTATTGGAGTCAATGAGCCAGTGGAGCAGGTCTAGCTGCACAAAGAGGCTCATGCAGACAATTCTGTAAATCTGTCTGCTGTTTTGATCACATCATCAGAGACACGACAAGTGTGGCTACAAACCTTGAAAAAATCAAGTGTCTAGAGTTTAATTTGTGGCCGTGAGGACAATTTATCCAGAAAAAATCCAGACTGATTTTTCACTCTCTCCCACTCTAGCGATGATGTCACGCACTCTAAGCTCTGCTCGTTAGACGCAATACACAACCATTATAAAGTTGGATTTTGTTGAAAATCTTAATGATTTAAAAACTGCCAAATATCTGAAACTGTTGAAGATATCAAGAAGATGAGTTATGCGGGAATAGATTAAAAGTTTGTCTACAGTTTAAAAGAAAAATGGAGTCTGTGGGATGAAGTATGTGAAAGCAGTAGAGGTTTAAAGTAGTATGAAGATTTTAAAGGTTTGAAGATGTTTTCAATGTATTCCTATGGGAAAAAAATTTCAGAAAAAGTTAAATATTATAAAAAGTATAAATAGTATTAAAGAGAAAAGTAGTAGCAGGAACGTCCTGAAAAAGCTGAACGTTTTGATGTATTAATTGTTGAAATAGCACAAAGTATGAAGGAGTAGTTAAAATCCAAAAAAGAGCGGAAGACTCAGAATAATAATAATAATAAGTTTAAAGAAACAAAATGGCCGACCAGAAGAACAATAGTGTGAATGCATTCTGCATTCACACTAACTAGGAAAAAATCCACAGAATAACAATAGTGCCCGGCTTCGCTGTTGTTGTCTGCTGACAACTCTTGTGATGTTGACGGATCGCCAACTTGCTTCTTTTGCATCCAAGAACGCACATTTGGTTATTGTATAATTTAACAGTGTGTGTGTGTGTTTATAGATGTTTTTGCATGCAACTGAATATTTGTGTTTGTTCAGTAGCTGTTTGCTCCAGTTTGGTTCTTGGATCTTACACAATGTTAAATAGAGCAACCAATAAGGTTTCATTGGCCGATCTTTTTATTGTACTGAGGAAAATACAAATTAGATCATACAGTACTGTACCGCTATGAAGCGGTTGGTCTACGAGGTGAACATTTTATTGAGTCTTTGCTACTCTTTGAATCCTTATGCCGAGTATGTGAATATTTTGACTGTTAAAAAGACAGATTAGACAAGTAAAAAGATAAATAACATGCACGCACGAGGAACCATTCTGTTTTCTGTGGCTGGGTTAGAAGAGACGTGTTCGTTGCTCCTGTTGTGCAACGATTTTACTTGTGATTCTTTAGGATTTGCTCTCTTCTGTTGGGGACATGTCTCGTCTCCGTAGACACAGTGGTGGTGGTGGTGATGAAAAACCGACATAAGATTAAAACATGGTGTCTGAGGATTTCAACATTGTCTCCTCTGCAAATTTAACATATTACAAATCATATTACACCGAGCTTGTCAAGCATTTGGCTTCTGATAATTACTATGCAATCATATAGATGCAAATGATATTAAATATTCATTTACTCGTTCCTTGAGGAATAATGGTGATGGAAAAATCTTGGAAGTTGTTTTCTATTTTTAATGATTTTTTTTTTTTTTTTTTTTTTTTAAACAAAGTTAAGCTTTGGTGTGATGAGATTCATATTTTGTCTGGCTGTGACAGGATAGAAACATACAGTACTAAAGGATTTTTCTCACTGTGAAGGCTGGCTGAAGTCTCTCATATTAACCTAAGGAGTTAAGTGTTAGTCCATATATTGAAGGAAAGCAGCTCCACATTTCTAAACCCTCCCCTCATTCATGCTCTAGCCAAAGAGATTGACATAGTAATAAACTGATGTTAATTAGACACACTTTGAAATTCTCCATTCTGCTCCTCTCCATGCCCTAGTGGAGCTGGTGGCTTATTAAATCATTTGCTGCTCTTGGGTGATCTTCTTTTGAATCTTGGTCTGACCCTCCGGGCACAATTTATTTTTATTTCAAAAAAATTTTAGCAGCAAATTTTGCATTAGTTCAAGAGAATTATAAATCATTATTACACAGGCCGACACTTCAAACATTTTGTTTAAGAGTTTTCTGCTCGATGAGGCATCAAAGGAGATGTTCACGCTGATGACTGTTACACTGGCACACATCCATTCATTAGCACACTGAAGTTGGCGTGATGAGGTTTTGTACATGTAGTACCACACAAAACTGTATCTACAGCTGCCACCTTTGTAAGCTTTTGTTGTAGGAAAGGGGAGGTTCTGAATAACATCTAAAACAAAGATGTCTCCAACAATTTATCAAAACAGTGAGCGCCGCCTAATATTGACATAAACATGTACATTAAAAAACTCTGTTGTTTTCAGATGTGCAGAGCTAGATAATCAAGCTTTTCTTATCTAATACAATACAATAGTGTCTAGTATTTGATGGTGCAATGAGACAAAGCCCTGAAAGTGATGCTTCAAACACAGTTGTGTTACGAATACGAATATGAATACGTATACGAATACAAACACGAATACGAATACGAAGAAGAAAAAGACGAAGAAGAAAAATAAGAATAAGAACTAGAAAATTTCCTCTTGGGAAATTTTGAAAGGGCACCGGAGCTACTGCCGTTCCTACCATCTCTGCCAACATGGGAATCAAACCCACGATCTTATGGTCAAGACAGAGCTGATTAGACACATGATCATCTTTCTATAAGCACTGATATGGAGGAGCTGTAATCACATGAAGTTACCTGTGTTAGAGTGAGAGATGAGTGAGTGCGCACGCGCGCATTTGATGTGTTTGTGTGTCTTTAACTGTAATCACAGGAAGTTACCTGTGTGTGTTAGAGTGTGGGAGAGGAATGCGCTGACGCGCGCATTATGTTACCTGTGTGTTTTTAATGTGTGTGTGTGTGTGTAACTGTAATGACATGAAGCTGGTTCTAGAGTCTGTGTGTGTGACTGAGCTGCATCCTGTATCAGTCTGATTTAGCTGTGTGTCTGTGTTTACAAACATCTTAACGAGCTCCAGGTGGATTGTTTATGGAGTTAACGACCCTGGCCTGAGGATCAGAGGTTACCATGACAACTTGAGCTGGTTGCCAATGACGATAGGGGCCCCCAGGCTGAGGCAGACAGAAACGTGGAGAAAAAGAGCCATTTTCTGCCTCTACACTGGTCTCGCAATTAGGCTTATTCTGACAAAACGGTAGCTCCTATCAGAACAAGACACGGATCAACGGTGCCCTAAGGCCTTCCTGAAAATTTTGGTACGATTTGGTGTTTCTACAGTAAATATTTTGGCGACACGGGCAGTTTTAAAACATCAGTCCATTCTGCTCCTCTCAGAAAATTTTTGTATTGGAGTCAATGAGGAGGAGAGACAGACATGGCCACACTCAGAGGCTGTTAATTCAAATTCTGTAAGTCTCTCTGATATTTTGAACACATTGTGGGAGACACAACAAGTTTGTCTACAAAACTGTGAAAAAATTATGTGTGTACAGTGTAAATTGTGTCCAAGAGGAGTTTGGAAAGAGAAAGATTCAGGAGTTATTCAGGGCTTTCCCCCACTCTAGCTGATGACATCACGCACTCTAGCACGAACATTCCGTGCAATACACACCCATTATAATCTCATAATTTCTCCAAAAATGATCATGGTCATTGATCAGGGATTGATCAAAAACTATACGACCTATCAAAACGTGGAGTAATACACCAATACACAAGACTTGTGTCTACTATTTACAGTTTAAACAGAGTCTCTAGGTGAAAGTATGCCCGAGCAGTAGACAACAGTTGGCAGTATGAAAAATCCGATGATTTGTTCGTTTTTTGACCTTCTCCCATGCATTCTCTATGGGAAATTTTTCGCAGTTTTTCGCGACTTACGTCGCGAAAAATTCGTAGACTGCTTAGAAAAGTAATAGCATAGCGATCCCGATCAGGACGCACGTTTTGATATATAATATGTCCTGCAACTCTTCGAGTTGCAGGACTAGTAGCGAATCGAAAATCGTCCGGAAGATGAAAAAAAATAATAACTAGGAAAAAATCCACAGAATAACAATAGTGCCCGGCTTCGCCGGGCACTCGTCCCTACAGCTATTTCATAGCTGTTGGGTCGAGTGCCCTGGCGATGGCCGGTGCCCTAATAATAAGAAGAAGAAGAATACGAAGAAGAAGAAGAATACGAAGAATACGAAGAAGAAGAATACGAAGAAGAATACGAAGAAGAAGAAGAAGAAGAAGAAGAAGAAGAATACGAAGAAGAAGAATACGAAGAAGACGAAGACGAAGAAGAAGAAGAAGACGAAGACGAAGAAGAAGAAGAAGAAGAAGAAGAAGAAGAAGAAGAAGAAGAAGAAGGTTACCTGTTCATACTGGTGCACTCTGAGTTCAGGGAAGTACCGATGAGAGCCGGTGAAGAAGCTGAGCCATGAACCTGTGGACAAAATACATGTTTTAGCAACTCTTAAAAAAAAAAATCAGCTGAAGTGCCGGCTCAATTTTGAATATTTTCTTTCCTTTAAACAGCCCCCTTTACTTTCGCACAACATTTTCTCACCTGTTGAACTACTGCATTAGAGTAATGCACACAGGTGCAATGAATGATGCTGCAGCTGAAGATCAGCTCTTTGAGTCAGAGGGAGATATTTGCAGGTGCACTTGTACACAGGAATACAGCACGGGGAAAGCAATCTTCAGGCTGCCCAAAAACTATTGTCCTTTACATTTCATATGACTTAAACTGTAAGCTAAACTTTCAAAACTACAAGTCATACTAGTCAGTACATAGACACACTAAACTAGTCATTTCTTATGAGTTCACTTTGAGTCATATTGTGCTCATGACTCACTAAAAAGATCCCTGCTGCACATGTAATACAGGAACAAATGAAAATATAAAATTAATTCATAAATTAGGCCAACGGGTGCTCTTTAAACAGCTGATTAGGGTTTAAGTCTCAGAAGTCAGACCATGATTTCTATTACCCTCAACTCAATTAGATGACACATTCGACATGCACCGAACCAGTGTAATTGTGAGACTTGAGAGGCGTTGTGAATAATACCATTGTTAAGGTTTCAGCAGCGCCTTTGGCATGACCAGTGGAACAGAAAGTAGTCTTACAATCAATTATAGTGGCATGATTAGCAGGGTTTTGTCTCCCAGTCCCACAGAGCCACAGAAAACCAGCTCAATTACCCTCCACCCAGAGGTGGCAGAGTCTTTTGATTTACCCTGCCTTTTAAATGTCTACTGTAATTCTAATATGTCTCATTATGGACCATAGCCTCAGTCCTGGCCAACAAACACTTAAACACTGACGAAGATCAGAGGAATGTCCAGAATACTAACCCCTAATGCTCTATGTGCAATCACAATTAATTGAAATAGATCTGAGCTGAAAAACACAAATCATTCCAACATCCAGCATGTGATTATTACTCCTATAATAAAGCAGTGCCATCATTACAGTACGTTCGGCTGATCCTCAGCGCTGAGGAACATAGATAAAATATTCATATAAAATGTGAATATTCATGGATATTATGCAAAGAATAGATACATCAAAAGAAAGGTTTAAGGGGTAGTCACGGAGGATCCTGGGTTCTCTGTTATTATATGTTTACAGTGACAGATAGTAGAAAGTAACACACACAACAAAATAAGAAGATGAATGAGAGGAAAAAGGAAGAGGAGGAGACAGAGGGGAAGGACATGCTGTGCCAATTAAATGCTCCTGGAAAATATCTTAATAATGAACATCAGAGTAAAGTTTCACATTCATTTAAACTGTTGGCAAGCTCAAATATAATGTGCATTACGCATGAAAATAGAAAGAGGGAATTGAGATCATATTGAAAAGTATTAATTTATCAGTTTATTGGTTTTGCAGTTAAGTACAGTGTATTTCATTTGAGGATTTGGCAGTTATCTCCACTGTGGTTTTGTGCTTAAAAGATGTAAAAGGCCTTGTCTGAAAAAATCATCTGACTCCCTTTTTAAAAAAAAAAATTACTCTCCTCTGGAAAAAAGTCTTGAATGAATTATTGCAGTCCATTTATGTTGTTAATTCGTGGGATAAATGGTGTTGGACGGCCGAATATCTACGTTGTCAGAAATTTGGCGCATTGTTGAGACACATGTTCGCTTCTGGAATCACTGCAACAAAAATCAAACTTTGACATCTGTTTCATATTAAGACTCTGGTTTTAAAAGCTTTCAACTAGTCCACTAAATTGTAATGCAATTTTTCCAGAGCCTGTGTTCTCAATGCGTCTCCCTACAGCTAAGGATGTAATGGTGTGTGGTTTAAAATATAATGTTGGCTCTCTGGAGCAGTTGTCATCTGGTTTCTTGTGACTGGCTCTTCCATCCCAGGCCTCAAAATATAGGTATGATTATGAGCGAACAAGCAGAAAGTGAGATGTGGACGGGAAATGAAAGTTGTTAGCTATGGATTTTACCACTGCAAAACAGGCTCCGTTTTTGGGGCCAAGGTTTTGTTGTAACTGGACGAAAGTCGCAGTCATTTTTACTGTACATATTGTTCTTTTAAATCTCAAGGATTGATTGCTGTATACACATTTCTGAAGATTATTTAAACAGAACTCCAAACACTCGAGATGCTAAATGATATAGTACTTGAAATCCTTGGCCTCGCACCCAAAATCATTCCTCTCTCCAACTTAGAGGTGTTGCAACAGGGCAGGCTGCTCTGCAATGCCTCGGGCCCCGGGCTGGAAGGGGGCCCCCAGGGACGGCTGACACTGGTCCGTATCACTGACGGATGACATGATGTTGCCAATGGCATAGCATGCACAACGCTACCAACACCAATCTTTCTTTCTCCCATTAGCAGTAGAATTATGCATTTGTTGTCAAATGCTAACATTGACACCAACATCAGTTTAGCCGTCAGTACATCAGCATGTTCTGTCCAAACTGTCCAATTATATATCTCCTTGAATTTTCTGGTACAAATGTTACACTAATGTGTTATGTTGGCAAAACTAAATCATCAATGGTTTTGGGCCTACGGGGTGCCTCTTGTCTGGGGCCCCCAGAGTGTCTAGAAATGCCCCTGCTCTAACTAACTCCCAGAAAGATGCCCTGGTCTTTGCCACTATATCCACAGTTTATCCTCATGGTCTACCTCGCCACTCTCTAGATGAGAGATCCAATCAGTTCCATCTCAAAAAGAACAGATGTGCATGACAAAGGAAGGGAAAATACCTTCAATGAATGTACTGGCCACCCATTCTTTTCTGTCTATGCTTTCTGCACCAATGATCTCATTCATTTACTGTCTCACAAACATTCATAAATATAATGTTCCCCATTTCCACCATATGAATTCCTCTTCGTCAAATCTATGCCTTTATTTGACAGTCTTGGTTTGCATTAAATGTGTGTACTCTTTTCTATTATGGTAATGGTAACTCCAAGAAAGTGGAGGATTGTTCTGTTGAACCACTGTCTTCATACTTCTTAGGCATGAGAGGACCAGATAAGAAGAATTTAAAAGAAGAATGTTTTTTAAAAAGAGGATCAGTTTAAGACATGCAGACACCATTCCTGCAACCAATGACACTTTGATTCCAGAAACTCCCATACATATGATTAAAAAAGTATACTAATTTATGTTGCAATGGAAACCCAGTGGTGTAATGCACGTCTGAGAACCACAGAGAAGCATATGTTGCCTATCTGACGCAGCGAGCATCAGAACAGAGGGTTAGCGCTGTATAAACCCTGTAGTTAAAAGAGTAGAAGCATAAACCATGAGGCTGTGTTCCACTCGACCACAGGATTTACTCTGACAAAGTATACCGTCAAAGAGTGACGTTAACACTGGGAAGGCAAAGGGATGGTGGTGGATGGTAGCACTCAGAAGGGATCAGATTTCGGACATGAATGTCTCCTGAAATAACTGAAAGTAAACGTCAAATTTACCAGACGACACTAGTTATTTAAACACTGGGTCACGTGTTAGGCAATATTTTAACCCATAAGGACAATGCTAGAGGTATTTGGAGGGAACATTTATTTCGCATTTGCATATGTTCCTTTTCTGTGATTTAAATTACATTGAATAAATCACAAGTTGAACCAGTTTACGACATGTCTACACAGGAGACGTTTGAGCCCCTTTTCTCAGTCGTCCGTATCATGTACGTGAGAGGACCTATTTTAATTAATCCAGCTGTCTACACAGGCTGCGTAATGACCCATTTTTTTTACTCATGTTATACAAATGTAACCACAACCTCCGTCAACTTCATGTCTATTTTCTTCCATATTACATACATATAATGCAGTAATTGTGTGTTGGGCTCTGAGCGCTGCCAACATGCAAGGGGCCCAACACTCAAAACTTAGGACATGAGAAGTGACAGTGTTTTTACAAAGACGGCTGAAGGAGTCAGTTAAATTTGTGAATCGCATTTATTTCTCACTGATTAGCCCCTCTGAGCTGAGCTTTCCTAAAATTGTCTCTTGGGTGATTAAAAGAAATTAAATTAATAAAAATGAATGATCCCATCACCACAGCGCAGGCAGCATGATGTGAAGTCAATGTTGCTGATCACACATGCTGTCATTACCCTGGTTTTTCAGACCACATTACAACCGCAAAACCACGATTTGGTCAATCCGTCCTTCTCCATACAAAATCTTTGGCTCAGAATTTTGTAGTTTTGTAATTTGTTAACAGAAAATAGTACGTGAGTGGGGGGGGGGTGGAGGGGGGTGGGACTGTTTCTCAGCCTTTATTATGTCCATGTGTGGACAGTTCAAAGCCTGAGGGACGGGTGGTGAACAGGGAGTGTCCAGGATGTGTGGGGTCTCTCACAATGTTGAGTGGATGTCACTCAGGTTTAGAAGTGGGGAGCCGAAGATCCACAAAGTTGAATCTGGCCGGGCGGTTGCAGGCCTCGATGTAATCTAGCTCCAGTCTTTCTAGCACTTCATTATTCTCTGTGGGAGAGCAACCCGCCGATAATCATTCAGGCATGTAACTGCTGAGGTCTTGGGTACAGAGGGACGGCGGCGGCTGTGGCGTGTAGTGACCAGTTTAAATTGTTTGTGAACACTGCAGCAAGCTGGTCAGTGCACGCTTTCCTGCTTGACCTGGTGCTGCGGTAAGTGGGTGGTTGGCTCTCTGCTGAGGTGACAATTATCCCAGATCTCTTGCTGGAGCTTGAGCATGTCCTCAAACCAGATAAAGATTGTATTGGGTTTATCTGGATGTTGTTCTCAAAGTCTTGTTTGTACATCAGTTTTAATATCTCTAATTCAATGCCGGCTCTCCTGTTGAACTTTTTGTCTCCTGATCTGTGAGTGCTTCATCCTGGGATCTCTAATTAAGTTATTAAGTTATATTCAATAATACTGGGGACTGCGATGGTTAATGTCTGTTCAAAAAGCTTCCACAAGGTCCTTAAAACAGTCCTGCAGTTCTGCTGAGGCTTCTTCTGTCCAGATCTGCACAGCCTTGGTCTGAGGTTTGGCTGTGCCAGTGAGAGGTTTGTAGGTTGGTCAGACGGGGAATGAACCGGACGTGCGGGCTCCAGGAATATTTCAGTACACCTGGTCCAGCGCTTTATTTTTTTCTTGTTTTTCCGTCAATATTCTTGTAAAACTTTGGTTAAAAAAAGATCTTCAAGATTGGAGTGGTTACAGTTTTCTGCTATGATAAAAATACTCTCTGGTTTGTTTTATTGTCTCTTGACAGCATCTTGTAGTGTGTTCAGCGCTGGCTTAGTCATTCAGTTTGTTGACGAGACAGAAAACATTGGCAAGAAAGACACTGGGTCTCCCAGCCTTGCTTGTGCTTTCTCTTGCATCTTCAGCTGCGTCTCCTCTCAGCCCGACTATTGTTATTCTTTTTGCAAGTGATCTCCAGATGAAGGCTGCGGTCGAAAAGTCAAAATAATCTCCTGTTCTGACCACAAGAGCAACATGGGGCTGAATTCATAAGCGCTCGGGGGAAGACAACATTGAGGCGGAAATATACTGTATATGATGCATTATGATGACATTGTGAAGTAGAAACTCAATATTCTTGTTCTTCAACATGACACCTAACTGGAATTGAAAGAAGAAATCAGAATTTGTGGATTCAAAGCTCAACCAATCGTACAAGTTTTAGATATCACATACACAAAACAGGTGCTTTAGATTAGGAAAGAAGGAGTTATGGGATGGTATTAGTTCATTTCCTTTAGTCAAGGAAAAGCTACTGTAGTTCCATCTTCCTTCGTGCTCGTCTTTGGTAGTTTTTGCTGACCCATTTTGGGTTTTTACAAAGGTACAGTCAAGAGCGACCGCAGCTTTTCAAAGCCTGCTGCATGCGCCTCTGTTCTCTGGTTTTAGCCTCAATGTTTGATAATTTAAAATTACACCCACACTTTTTTTTTCGTTGTTGCACAAGTCATAATCAAAAAGGAAGTGCTGGTCTGTGTGTGGGTTTTCTGTATACCTCAATTTCAAGGCTCCCTCCTCTTCTCTCAGGGAGACCGCACAGTCCGGGAATGTCAAATTTACTGCTGCGTATCTCCCCTTGCGTTAAACTTACACCATTTTCCTTTGAGTTAATGTGTTAAGAGAAAGCATCTGCTATCAACATATTTAATCCAAGGGCTCAGAGTCTCTCTCTCTCTCTCTGCTTCATCCATTTATGATTTAGCTGACATAAGAGACACAGGTAAACCCATAGCACAACTAACATCAATCATTGAGCATATTTGCTTTGACTTGAGCTGCAGTTTGGTCCAGCAGCAGCAGCGGGCTTCAAGCTACAGGTGTTAAACATGTAATACATAAACATGTACAGTCTTCCCCCAAGGTAAGGGTGATGGTACAGATTGAGATTGATTACTTTCTGTTTCTTTAGTGACTGTAAACAATCAATAAAATTCATTCCTTTGGTGCACATGGATGAGATGTCCTTCCTCTGTGTGTTAGTGTCAGTGATTAATTTTAGCCTTTTTTTTCCATGTGTCTGATCTAAACTAGTCTGCCAGTCGAGCGGTTATGTTCGTGTCATTAGTGAGTGAGAGTCCGGGGGCGATCTTCTCTTATGTTTCTTCTATGTTTAAGATTTGATGCAGGTTTGACGTGCCAAGCATTATTTATGAAGTCGGGCTACACGAGTTGTTGTATCTGCAGAAGGTCAGGTGGTCAGCTCGACGGTCGTGTTGGATCAGACTGCAAACGAAAAGTTTTACGCAATAACTTGAGGTATGGTACACGGCCTGTCCAACTCATTCTTCACCGACTTGTCCTCCTACATCTTTTATTTTTTTCATTTGAACATTAATGAAGTTTCACCAAACACTGCCAAAAGCATGTTTGTAGGTCTGAGTCATACAATGATCTCAATAATCGTCACAGTAAAAGAATTCCCCACCACAATAAAAAATGATGAGTTACTGTACTCTCTGACCAACCCTTGATAAAAGCATTCTGGTATAAAACACATACAGACAACTACTGTATGGTTGCAAACATAACCAGGAGGTGAATCAGATCTCCTTTAGAGAAAAGAGAATAATTGTAAAAAGATGTAACTTCTACAACAGTGGTAACTGTTATAGTTGCAATAAGCAGATTGATTTTGGCATTCATGTCAATATACAGCTTTGAAAAAGTGAAGATAAAATCAAGGTCTGTGCAGACTCAAAGCAGACGTCTGCAGGATGTGTCCGCACAAAGCTCAGATTTACTGTAACTACCACGCAGACTCTGCATATGGGCACCAGTGCCACACAAAAGACTGTGCCATGACAGAAAGTGTGCAAGGATTGTGGGAAATTGGCACGCTTGACTAGGACATACCGTGCAGTGTCCGGTCTGCTCACAGCACGCCAGGCCCTGTGGGGGCCTTTAAATTAAAATTATAATTGGGAAAATTATAAAGCTTGGGCTTTCAGTTAAGTGAGTGACATAGGTTAAGTCCAGATGACTGCCGAGACTACGAATGTTAAAACAGTGGTGTCCGCATGGTGAGCTGAAGACTTTCAGGAGGTTGTTAGAGAGTAAGGTCCGTCAGATGACCTGTCACAAGTTGTTTCATTTCCTGCCTCAACATGACGCGCCGTGTAACAAATCTAACACATCAAACTGACACAGAAAGTAAATTAGCACGTTATGATTTTCGAAATGCTGCAGTTGTACGAAGTGCAAAACTACTAATGACCAGCAGGCTTTCTTCTGAATTGGTACCGTATTCACGCTGCACTGTAAGTTGAAAATTACTGAGGAATCCCGTGGAGTACACATTTTCCCCCTGAGACTTTTTCTTTCAGTGAAACACAGAGGGCGGACTGCAGTGACTCAACATTTCGTCGTATCAATAAGGGCCTCTCTCTTTTTCTCTGTCTGGTGTCACTAGCGGTGACTCTGAGTGGCTCCACAGCCAAAGACCTGCTTTATCAAGCAGCCAATTTAACAAGACAGCTCCTTTCATGCTTGTTGGCTTCTCCAGTGGTAATGGATTTCCTCAATGAGTGTCTCTCTTTCTCCAGGTTTCACACTTTTCCCTCTGTACTGCCGGGCCCCACTCCAGATCAGATCTTTTGCCATTGACTTTGATTTCTTAAGGTAAGTGATCCATCGCTCCAGGCCAAACCAGCATTGCCTGAAATCTGGCCTCACTTTGGCTCGTCATGCCTGATATTGTACACTCTAATGCAAAGTGAAGTAGCACGTCTAAATAGCCTGTCACTCCACCTCCCCTTACCCTCCACCCCACCCACACCTATGCCCACCCCGCCTCCGAGTCGCTCTCGTTACCGTTGCTTTCTAGGCTGCCCAGCTGGGAGTCATTTCCAGAGTGTGTGTGTGTGTGTTAAGGGGGTGTATTTAGAGGTATTAAACAAGTTGATGACATTCTGTGATGAAGACAGGCACTTTTAGACAAGGAGGAGGGGGAATAAGCGACCGAACAGGCAGGTAGCCTCCACTGTACCGTATATGATGTCATTCACTCCATCATTTCAATTCTACAACATGAAAACACACTTTTTTTTCATGATGAATTCAATTTACACTCTGTTTTCTGGCTCTACGTTAAGATTGTCATCATCAGTGTGTGGTTTCCTGCCCGAATCTGGATTGTTTTCAGAGCCTCTATTCCTCCTGATAGGAAATGCAACCCAAGATGTGTGAAAACAGTGTGTATATTGTTGCTTAATTGGCCCACACTGTTGCTCATCACGGGCCTCATGCACATGCTGCTAAGGATGTGTGTTTCTCAACAGGAAAGGAATAAGCTCGGGCTCAAATCGGAGGAAACACAGAAGATCTGGTTCTTGAAGACTCAGTGGCCTGTGATATGATCTCTTTAAACCAAATCACTGCTGGCTGCCGTACAGGCCGACAGATGCCTTTACTCATACTGTAATCAAAGCCAAAAGCAGAGAGACAAAGTATGAAATAATTGCATTTCACGACATCACTTTTCCCCTCATCTATGTTTGTGCCAATTCATGGTACAGACACTTTTGTTTGAAGTGCTGATGTACAGTATGCGCGCTGAGATTCAATCTTAAAGGAGTCATCACCCGGAAATCGCAATTTCTCTTGTTAAAACATGCATATTGGTGTTTGACCTCAGCTGAAACTTGCCTGAAAAGCTGGACTTTGAAAGCGGCGCCGTTTTTTCGCTTCGGCTCTTTTTCCGAACAGGAATAGCACACAATGGTGTGCCGTCCTAAAGCACGAGAATTTGATTCTGCTCCGACGGTGACCTCGGACTACCACTGCCGCTTTCACCACCCAACCCGGCCCGTCCGCTACCTGACATCGCCGAAGCGGTACCAGGGGGCTGTTTATGTTTTGGAGTCTGCATGCAAGCAAGCCCCCCCCGGCTCTGTCCTTCCTGCGGCGAATCAACGCGTGCCTCATACAGTGCACATCCGGACCAGTCAAAACTTTCTCGCGTGATAAAGTCGCGGTAGGAAAAAGGGTCAGAACAAGCTCAATGTTTGATTAAAATTATTTATTTTTTTTCTAATAAGTTTTACGAATTGATCCAAAGCGATCCAAGGGGGGCTGGATATGTAAAAAACCAGGTGATGACTCCTTTAAAATCTACTCAGTGGCTTAGCTTGTGACATCATCAGCTGTACTGATGTACCATCTACCATATAGGACCACAATGGAAATAAGCCTTTTGGCTTTATTGTGTTTTTAATCCTTTTGAACATTGGTTTTGTTCAATAAAGTTTTCAATCAATCAATCAATCAATCAATCAATGCTACCAGATGTCAGAAAAACAAACCATTTACTGTAAAGCAGTGGTTCCCAACCTGACATCACAAATTTCTGGCGACCCCGATCATGTGCAGTCATGTGATCGTGGCCGTCAATCATGCGTTAGCTCAGATATTTTCATAGTATAGGATACAATAGTTGAAGATTGTGTGTGTGTGGTGTTTTTAATCTCAATTTCAAAATGAATAATAATTAGTCAAAATAATATTTTTATCAGTAATTTTCATCAATTAGTAGACATTTCAGGCGACCCCATTTGAATTCTGAGCGACCTCATGTGGGGTCCCGACCCCAAGGTTGAAAAACATTTAGTATCCTGAATAGAAGAGAAGGTGGTTGTTTGGTACATGACTCCGCCCCGTTCATTATGCAAGTTATCTGTTTTATTTGAATCAGTTTTTTTAAATCAAATTTGACATGTGACTCTATTTGGTTATTTGTTTATTTGTCTGTAATTAGTCACCAAGTGAAGTTATGGCTTTCTCCCTATGCATTAAGGTCTTGGCTTGTTAGTGTAAAATAATTGACCATGGTTGCTGCTGAGTGCTGAGACTTGTCTATAAGGACTTTGATGATCACGTATTAGTCGAGGCACCTGAGGATTTTACTTCTTGCCGATGATTGTATGAAAAGCAAAACTGAGTAATATAGTTAAAATGTATAATGTTTTATTTTTTCCACATTGATTTTTATTTTATTTTATTATACATTTATACCATTAATGAGGAAGTAAATGCATTCGACATGTTAGACCTCACAGATATAGTGTGTGTTGGAATTAATTTCTGTAATTGTTTTTTAAAGTTCAAATTCTACTCAGTTTAGGATCAAATTCGTAATACATTAAGTAAAGGTTTGTTATGACTCTAAACCAGGCCTTTCTTTTTCTTATTAAATACGTAACTGGATATTCTGTACTTTGACTGACAGCATTATGTTACTACAATAAACATAACCAGTAAAAGCAGACACAAGTTTCTTGTTTTACGATGACCCGCCTACCTCGAACATATTTCAAGTATCTGTGGGTTTGTTTTCATTGTGGGGTAAAGTGAAACTAATGGCAGAACCTGAAGTCTGGAGAAACGACTCAGTAATGATCCAGAAAACTTGTGAGTTAAGAAAGATGGAAGGAGCCAAGAGGTCTGCAGAGATAGTTGTCATTATCTACTGTAACTTTGCATTCACCTTCACAGTGTCTCCTGTGTATGTTCCTGATTTTGAGAGATTGGTTTTGGCAACGCCTCTTGTGGACCGGGGTGAGTGGCATCAGGTACGTTCAACCTGCAGTCTATGACCACTGACCCTTTAATCGTCTTGGCTCACTTAAGCCGCTGGTGGATCCCCCAGTAGATTTGTTTTTAATGCGCTGTGATTTTTTTCCTCTTCCCCCAAAGCCCCCCTTTTTATCTTCTTCCTGCTGTGTGGCTGAAACCCCAATGAAGCCATGGCAAGCCTCAAATCCCTCACATCAGGGCAAGGAGGAAAAATTCAGCTCAATCAAATCCTGAAAACACACAAACCACTGAACTGATAAAGGCAACTATTGTTTGGATGTCCACTAGCACTTCAATATATATACATTATATATAAATGAATAAATATATTTACTCCTTTTTGATTGCTTTGTGGCTGAAGTGGTGAAAATACATTTGCTATCCCTGCACATATAACTGTATATGGATCTTTTAAAGTGAAAATGTTTCATCATGATTTACTTAAACACTGCAACTCACTGCTGTGAAACCTGCACAAACTGTATTGACTGACTGCTACTGACTGATGTAATTCAAGTTTCCAAAGAACCAAGATTGGTCTTCAAACCCCATGCAACTTGGCAGAGTGTCGCACTGACTGACCTCTAATCTAAACCTCTTTACTGAAAATCCAGAGAGGTCAAACAAAATAACTTCAGAGTTGGAGAAAAAATACACGATAACACATTGAGTAACAATTAAAACCTTCTACAGTTATTGCAGGATATACTCAAGAGACCACAGTGAGTGCATGTGAAAACGATTACATGGGAAAACATAGCTGGGTTAAAAATATTTATCTTCCAAAATTGTATTTACCTATTATTAGTGGTGACAATAAAATGAGGGAAAATGGGAAAATGTCAGGCCAGCTAATATGTGAGATGCTGTTTTTAATACATGTGAATGACTTTTAAAGTTGCCTGGTCAGCCAATTTAAACATTCTGCTACGGCGTGCTGTAATTAACATTTTACAATTTCCATAGAGCATAAAAGATTATTGTTCGAGCTTATTGTAGTCATTACCCCATTATACTTCAGGCTGTCATCTGAACCTAAATTCTATGATATTTGTCTGCACTCTAAATAAACGTCTACACTCCTACAATAGCAGGTCCCCTCCCCTCCTATTTTTACTAGTTCACCAATCAGGCTCTTTTTTTCAATGCACTTACTTGAGAGCTGGCATGTACCGTACCGTAGCATGCTGCTCTTGTAAATCCCTGTATAGAGAGAATTGTGTCATTCCCTTGAGCGCTCTGATTTGTGCTAAAGAACACTGACTTCATTTTTTTTTTAATTATGCCTGTTGAAACAAAAAAAAAGAAAAAGAAAAATCCTGTATATTGCAGTGCACCACACCTGCATTTGAGAGGGGGAGCTGAGATTTCGGGGGAAAGGCAGAACAAAAAGAAGTATTGTTGTAGGGTGTAGGTCAGTGCTGCTCGGCTGCTGCTCACTAGAACATTCCATGGTGTCACATAATACTGTCAGTTTCCTGTTGAAAGTGCCAGCCCAGAAAGATTGAGTGTGCTTGCAAAGTCAGAGGAGTGTACTGTATATGTGTGTGTGTCTGTATTTTACATGTTAATATGTGTATGTGTGTACCTCTGCTTTCTTTTAACAGGATTTCTGCTGGTACCGTACACACGGTACCGGTTAAAAGTTGCACAACACCAACTTCTTTCCAGTCGTTCCCTGTATATCTACATTTAAATTCCTCTGTCTCACTGAATTTAAGGCATTACAGGAAAAACATCTACATCTACAACGTTTACAAACTCATCCAGTAGCTGAACACACTTAAACATGACATGACTAATATGGAATTTTTTTAAAATGTAAGGAAAGTTTGTCTCAACACTGTTCCCAAAAATGCGTTGCAGTTTTACTTTGCTTTGCTCTCGTCCTCTGCTCAGTTTAACCCAAACCAGCTCCACAGAGCTGAATCCTGGAGGCTGGTTCTGGTGCTGGTACTTCAGCATAATAAAACTATCCTGTCTGTCTTTCCCTGCATGGTGAAAGTCTTGCGCTAGTATGAACCACTCACACATTATACATCACTGTGCTTCCTGCAGCACAGCATCGTCCAAATAATAATGCATTGATTGTTGCATTTAATGTCAAAGCTTCATTTACTTCCATTGTTGCAGTAAATAAAATAACTATTTTCTATTTTAAACTATTATCTCTGGAGAAGGCCTGTTTTTCATTGAGTTTATTTCAGTTTTTGGTGACCCAAACAGTTTTTGGTTTGTTTGTTTTTTAACCTTTTTTATACCTTGCACAGTTTACTGCTTTCCTTTGTACCATTTAATGTTATTCACTGGACTTGAGCTGCTTAAATTTCAATAAAAACTGGAAACATTGGGGTGTTCTAAAACTTAACACCGGTAGTGTATACTGCTTCAGAAATGGAGAGAAAGAGAAGTATTTTCCTCCGCTGTGAATTACCAAAAATGTCCATTTATGTGTCAGAACATTTGGAACAAAGTATGATACATCTCCTGTGCAGGGAAGTAGGTCTGCACTTAAATTTTTTTATAGGGTGCTCCATAATATGCATGAACACAGTCATGTGTAAAAGACACAGCCAAAGAAATAACTCACCTGCCCTCTACTTGGAACTGTAAAAAGAATTGCTCCCTCCGGACACCGCCAATAGAAAAGGCCTGGGACGCAGCCTACCATTGGTTTAGCTTGATGCTTGGGTTAATATGGAGCTGCATGCTGGATCTAGAAAAGGTGCCAATATAAAACACATAACACAAATTATAATGTTGGCATAATGTCATGCTGCGGCACTGGCAACTACACAAAAAAGTACTGACATGTGAAAACAATATTTTAATAGGAAATTAGGTCAAGTTATTTTTTTCTGCCCTGTTATGCTAAAATGCTAACTTAAATGTTTTTCTTCGCTATTCAATATAGGAACCATCCTGTGCATTTTAAAGCAGCATTTGCCTTAATTTGCAACAGTAAGAAGAAACATAAACAATGGCCACATCTATAAGTTTAAAAATATACACAAAAAGAAATAAGGGCAATAAGCCTATGAGGACCCACATTCACATAAGAGCAGTTTTAACCCTTAGCTAAGTGTCTGTGCAATCTCATCATTTATCTACATGCACATGCACATGCACATGAACACGCTCACGAACAGACAAATCTGCGGGGGCAAAACACCCTTAAACATTATGCCAGTGAAAATGTGTAAATTAGACTTGGCCCTGCGTGTGCAGCTCTGGAGCTCAGTGCGCAGGCTGTGGAGACGTTATCATGGAAGGGGGAGTGATTTAGAGGAGAAGCAGCCCCACACCACAGAAGGAAAATAAACTAAAATAGTGGATCTCAAGGACGTAATTAAGAGAATTGTGATTCAACAATGAGGTAACTATAAAGTCGTTGGAGCACGACAGCCAGCTAAAAGTCACATTTAAATGTGTGATGACATCATTTATGTTAAATAGAGTTTTCCCCTCTTTGGCTCTAGTCTAATGGCACTAAAGAAACCTGCAATATTTGAAGGTGACATAAAACAGTCCCATATAAAACACTCCAATTAAGACCTGTGTAATTCATGGATAATTATAGGTATATTTTTGTAAAGTAAAATTCACCCATGATAAATCCTTGGTTTAAAAAAAAAGGCAAGGGGGGGGACAAATGTATAAATAATTCATTACTAGTCAGTGAATCTGGTAATGAATTTCAAATATCTCTGAACAACTGTGTTAGAAACAGTGACAGTTCATCTGACATGTGAAGATCTTCACCAGGGACTTCAGGAGTCTTAAGTCTGCATCTGTTCATGAATCACAAAAAGAGCAGACCACTCACTTACACTTGGCTGTATTGCCTGATTAACTGCAAATCATAACATTGTCCCTAAGCGTGCCCCGGGTAAATAAGGGGTGCGCCAAGTAACAAACATTTATTTTCTTGTGCGTCTGCTTCAGAATTTAATTAGCCTTTTTTTTTTCCTTCTTCTTCTTCTTTTTTTTTTAACCTGTGAACCCTCGGCTTCACCCCGGCTGTACACAGACGCAGAATTCATTAAGCTGTTTTCTGCCCTCAGATTTTCACACCACGGCTTTGAACATCTGCACCCTGTCATGTATCATCCCATTCATTTCTACTTAATTTGATCCTAATAAGTGCCTACATGAGGAGCCAGATGTTGCTGCTTTTCGACTGTGGCACTGAAAGTTTTGTTTGAGGGGAGTTGTGCTCGGTGCCTGGTGGGCAGGGAGGTGCATCCAGTGCAGGCATAGACTGTTTGAAATCACTCATTAATATGTAGAATAGTTTTGTGATTTCTTATTTTCTAGATATTAGTTTTTACTTGTCAGTGCACACAGAAATCCATCAACATTTGACACGGTCCCTGAGGGTAAGCCTGAGAACTTGCTTTTCATTTTCATTAATTCCAAAAGACCTGTTTACAAGAAAATCATCAAACACATTTTTGTATCAGACCACGTTAAAAAGACATAACTTCGGTGTTTCCTTTTTTCTTTTTCTTTTTCTTGGAATAAAAGTTTAAAATAATGGAATATAATTTCTATTTCAGAGGGATCAGTGGCATCTTGTGCATGTGTATGTGTGAGATGATGTTCAGTGGGCAGGATGCTGGGCGTAGGTCTGATTATGTTCTGTGGATGGAGAACCCCTGTAAACTTGACTGCTAATCAGCACCATATGTCAGCCCCTGGCCCTCATTCTCATCTTGTCATTTCAAGTGGCTCCTAGACATGGCTCCTGACATGCCCTGGATTCAGCCACAGCAACTAGCAGCCTGGCGTGTGCTAATGAGAGAAGTGGTGGATGCCGAGGAGTCTCATGCACCGCAGAGATGCTGCAGGAGAACGGCCAGAGAGGCCAGAGGCTGAGCCATATGACCCTTTAGAGTGGGCCTCTTTACCTGTAGAGGGAACAGTGGCGGCGCCGCCTGTGCACCGTGAGACTCTGACTCTGCGTGTGTCACAGCTCAATATGCTTGTACTTGTGTAAAAAGCCTTTGTCAACGCTCTACTTTCTGTATCTTTCCTCTGAGTCACCTCAAACAACTTTGAATCCATGAGGACGTTTCTTTTCATAGGTATGAAATAGTTCACATTTCTGAGCACAGGGTGGCCTTTCCAGTCTCAATCGTACTCAATCACTTCTTCGGCGGTAACCTAATTCCGAAGCCGACGGTAAACAGGAAAGGGTCAACTTGACACTGACGGAGAGCAGCGGAGCACTTCGCCATCAGCTGAGCATCGAATCAGCTCTATCTAAATAACTCCCTTGATTATAATTTCTATAGGCTTCGGGGTCACGGGGGGTCAAACGTGTCGGCTTGCCGTGGATCATTATTACACGGGAGGAAAATTGAACTGGGACGCTTGAGAAGAGTATAGAGCTGAGAAGAGTCACCCACCCTCCTGTCTGAGCAGGCATCTGCTCCTATTTAACCCCAGGCCACAACAGCACTCTAGGTAATCAAAATGACCACTGGGCTTTACTGAGGAGAGCACATCGCAGCCACACATGCAGGCGGCTATTCCCTCCAGACTGATGTTGTTGTTTGCAGCAAAGTATTACAGTCTGTAGCGCACAAACGCTACACGATAAACCTACGACAGCGCGATCTCAGCAGCTTTGACTGACGGCTCTGATGGAGCTTTCTGTCTGCTGTTTGTAGTGAGTCCCAGACCGAGCGGCTGGCTGCACACTGTTGTCATTCAAAGTGACTGCAGCTTAGTGTATCTGTCAGCTGACTAGTTCCTCATTGTTTTACATGCTCACAGACTATGCCTGTGAGAGAGTGAGTGCAGACCCCTCAGGCGAACATCATGTCAGCCAGCTTTGTTCTACAGGATGCCGGCGCTCCCTCGGCTGCTGCTGCTTGGCTCCTCCGCTAACTGGGGAAGTCAAGGAGATTAAATGGAACATCCTGAATCTCATACTTCCTAATGCTTTGTGACATCCACACTCTGCTGAGACTGTAGGCGTGCCGACACAAAGGAACAGTGACAAAACAAATAGTGCCTCTCAGAGAGAGAGAGAGAGGGGTTCTGTGCCACAAGACATGTGTACATCATTTGCACTGATGTAGTCTGACAGAAGTGGGATTTTTCACAATGCTACCTTCAATAAATTATGGAGAGTGTTTTGAGTGGCATTATGAGATTTAGTCGAACAAGAACACTCGACAGACTGTGTACTCAGAGCTGGGTTGTGAAGAATCAATTCAAAAACAATTCAATTGAAAATACTGCTTTTTTAAAGATACACAAGCTTGTTTTTTTTACATTGCATGTAATAGTTTATTAATGAAGCACTTGATACTGTTGCATGAATTATTGAAGACAAGACAGTAGTCCCAAGTCAGTCAGTCAGTCAGTCCAGTGAACCCAGGATTTCTGACATCAGGGAGCGTGTCCCAAGAGAGAGGTAGTCCAAAGCCCAGCTTTGTTGAGGGCTGCAGTTGTAGGTTTTAGTTATCCAGTAATTATGAATCTGAATAATATCGAGAAGTGAGGTTGTTCTGGGTAAAGCTGTGTCACTCATTTCCCACAGTTCCTCGTTTATGCCAAAATAAACCAATAACAAAAAAAAATACAGTATATATCCACACCACAACCCTAAAAACAACAACTAAAGAAAATCATGGGCACGTCTACGAAACGGAGCTATAATGGAGACATGTGTAGGAGGCTTGGGGATATTGTGCTGGACACAAAGAAGGAAAAGGAGAGATGACAGTCAGATGCGGAAAATATAAATGTCTGAAACGGTCATTATTATTTCATACAAATGCCTTTTCTTTGCTTGAAAAATTTAAGCTGCAATGGCAGCACCAACGCTGCACATGTCAAAAGAAAGCCCAGGGACCGCAGATGATTTAAGTGGGAGAGGAGAGCATATGCAAAAACCACATGTGTAACAGCCATCAGTAAACAGTGAATATGTGGTAAACTTGGCAGAACACTGACATTTTTTTAGAGCGCAGCCAGTGTGTTAAATAAAGAGAGGGCCCTGCTAGCTCCTTTCTTATGTCAGGCTGAGGATGGGCCAAAGTGAGTGTGTGCACTGCTGTGAATATTATGAACCATAACAAGATGTCACAGAAACTTAACAGTGCTGGTCTGGGTCCTTTATAGGGTCAGTTATGACTTATTTTATTTACTTGTCAGTGTATTAAATGTTCTAGTGAGAAACACTAAATAAAACAAAATATAACTGTGAGGAATGTTGTCACAAAATAAATGGAACCTAGAAATAAAGGTCACGACCGCGGGATTCGTCGTCGCCATCCTCGGTAATACTTCTCGGAGGAGTGAGACTTTTTAAATTTTATTCACAGAGCAAGGCAGCTGCTAATTGTCCCCTTTTACTGATCTTTTCATTTCAGATTTCCCTGAGCTATAGAGGCCAGAACAAACAATCAATGTATTACCAAGCTTTGAGTGTGAACCATTAAAGAAAAAGAAAAAAAAAAAAAAAGTTTTTAAATGCCGAGCTTTCTGGCTAACGTATCGATCAGATCCCAGTTTAACATATTGATCACAACCAGCTGAACTACAACTGGTAGTTTAATTCAAAGCACACGCTTTAAATCATGCATTATGCTAATTGCAGAATGATGTTTTTCTAAACAAGGAATTTCAACAAGCCTTAAAAATTTCAGCGTTGAGGTTTTTCATGACCCCGCTGCCTAATTACACATGCTTATTGGCGGACCGACGGTGCGGCATCGTTCGGTCAACAACCAATAAACAAAATTTTCGTATATTGCTATATTCTTTAGTCATTAGTTCACAGGCCATCTGTACATAGAAATAAACAAGAAACCTTCTTCTTGCCTGTGTAGGATTCTAACAGTGGCGGTGCCTTTGATCTGTGGTCCTTGATCTATTGGGCTCATGGTGTCATATCCCCCTGTGATGTGGTGGATTAATTAGGTGGAACGGGTATTTATCCCTTAAAATCATAATACTAATTTACCCAATGCAATGTGGTGTCTCTGTGGGTGGCAGCAGTGGGTCCAACTTCTATTAAAAACGCTTAGCCCTCACATCATCTGATGAGTTCCAACACTGAATGGATCGCAAATCAGCGGAGACATTCAGCACACAGAAATGCCAATTATTAACAAGAAGCAATTATATCAATATCAACAACAATGTTTTTGCTGCTTGTTCCAGAGCGTGTGCTGCTGCACAAATGTTTATTTGTACTACTTAACGGTATCGGAAGAAATTGAGGCTGGAAAAAAAAAAAAAAGCCTTTCATAACCTGAACAAAGATTTCACTTTATGCAAGATTTTCACAAATGTAGTGATAGAGATTGAGTACGCTGAGGGAGGGGAGGTGTGTCAGTGGAAAAGTGAGAATATCGAGGGGAGAAAAAGTGTGTACATAGACGTAAAGGTGTGAGAGACTGGGGGAAGTAAGACGGTGATAAGGAGAAAAAAAAAGAGAGGGTAGTAAGCTACCAGTGTGTTTGTCATTAACAAACTAGGTATAAAACTGTAACAGAATATATATGTGGTGAAAGTGCTGCAACGAGGAGGCAGCAGGTAAACAGACAGACTGGGCTAGCGAGGATACACAGAGACAGAGAGACAGAGAGAGCATCTGCAAACAAGACCTGCCAAACCTTACAATAAAATCTTTCCTTGGTTCTTTGTGTCCACACCAAAGATAGTGTACATTGTCCATCCCTGTGTACCATTCTGGAGAGTCGGGCCCCTGGTTCCCCCAGGCTGAATGCAGCCCGTTCTTGAGCTCTGGTCTGTGAATGCTATCTCCGAGCAGCAGTGCCCAAAACGCTGCCTATTCCCACACCCAGCGAACGTCACCAGGGGATAAGGAAAACACAATTGATAGAAAGTGTATTCTTTTCCATAGGTTCCCAGCAGCATGTCGCTAACTGTTTCCGGTGCCTTATCAAAGAACAAATGCCTTTGAAAACAGGGGTTGGGGGGTGGTGGTGGTGGTGGTGGTAGGGGGGACAAAGCGCCAGGCTGCATTGTTGCCTCCTTTTTGACAGGAATAATCTGGCTTCCCCATCACACACCAAAGTAACCTCCACCTAACATTCCTGCTGACAGGGGGGCATGCTGGGAGCTCGCCACACGCTTGCTGTCCGTGAACAGACAACACCAGACAGGCGCCGGGCAGTGGTCGCACAATTACCTCCACGCTTCCACTTGAACTTGTGTTGTCTGAAAAGCTTCACCATTGGTCATAACATAAGCATATTTCTGTGGTAATCACAAATAATGCACCGTGGAGAAGTGCAGCGGTTCTTTATGAATTCCTTTAAACGTTGCTTTATCTTAATGACCTTGTGAGAGTTTATACAACTCTGAATCTCACTCTTAACAGTGTGTACACTACCGTGTTCTTGCTTAGCCCCACAGTAGAGTACCATCTACTGGCAGCCTGCGGTACTGGACACACAACCAGGAGCCTCAACTCAGCAACTTGTGCACAATCAGATCTCATCTGCTCTTTCAGGTTCAGATCGAAGCCTCTCCAGGCAAACATAAGGAGATGAGCCTGAGTATCTGCGCACTTTCACATAGTCTTTGGAAAAAGGTGCTTAACTGTCAAGCTTTGATTTGTATTCGGCACAAATTAATTGTATCTTCATAAATCATAAAGGGGGAAAAAGACTTTATTATTTCTGATAAAGGATTTTTCTTCTTGTGCTTCACTTTAAGTCATCACATCACACTCACAAGGCACAAATCATATTCATGTCATTCAGTTACGTTACAATACAAAGCACAGTGTGCTTTTATGCTACACAAAGGATCCTGTATAACAAGTGTTGTTGCGTTACTTATAACGGAGCCATTGCTGCGTAAAAGGAAGTTCACTGCATTTATTCTCTTGTATAAAAGGGTTTTCAAGGTCCCAAAGACGATGGAAATATATTGTGAATGGTCAGTGATTTATTATTTTTTTTACTTGAAAAAGCCACATACTGAATACGGCACGTCAAGTGTGGGACAAAAAACATAATTGCAGTTATTGTATTTTTTTCTTACGAGTCTTCACTCTAGGAAACCCGTGGTCACTTGAACTAACACATTGTTTCCATGCAAGTGTATGACAGTCATTCATACCTGACATACAAGGAACAGCTGCTTTATTAAGTATCCACAGGACTGTCCTTATAATAATTACTGTCGTCAGGAGGTTCTTATGGCAGTTAATCAGTAAAGCCTGTTTTCACTTTCACCTATTTTGCTGAATATGGAACACGTCCTAATAACACTTGTGTTGTCTGTCTGTCTGTGGGATTGAGGAGGTGACAACCTGTTTCCAAAGCCGGGGAAGGAGATGTCATCGGCACTAAAAGATGAATAGATCAGGGAAAGTGTCACTATCTTTCCTGGTTTGTGGCACACAGACCATTGATAATTACTCACCAGATGACAGCCACTGTGAAAAAAAAAAGAAGAAAAAACAGAAAAGCAAAAAAATTCTTGTCTGGTGATTTTCAGAACTAAATGGATGGCAAATCAGATGCGAAATGAAGCATTACTACCACTAATTAATTATATTATCACTCATATTTCACTCCCTCGCCTTAAAAAACATGCCATGTAAATTTGCTAATTTCTGGAAATTAATGAAGGAAATACAAAAACAAAATCTACTTAAAACTAGTAGTAACGTCCTCCGATTACCAGCTCTCACAGCTTGTGAGTGATATGACATGCTCCTCAACATGTAGGATTTTTAGTTAAGTCTTGTGTGAGTGAGAGAATGGCTTGGTGTGGAGCGAGTGGGCGACACATGGAGAGACAGACTGACAGGGAGAAATATTTTGGGGAAAAAAAACAAAAGGACAAAACAAATTAAACAATGCTGTACACAAAATAAAATGATGCACAAGATCAATAACGTCTCTAAAATATGAGTGTGAGTTTCAGAATGTCAAAATCTTGCAAAGCACTTGCAGTTATTAAATTTCACAACAAACCAGCAAACATCAGCCAATTATGACTTTGAAGGAATAAAATCTCACTCTGGGTCATGATCACAGATATATCTTCTTTTTTTTTTTCTTGGTGAACTGCTGCTTAGATATTCTGCTCAGATTTGTTGATTTGCAAAAGGAGGGCCATGAAAAATGCACTGACACTCTGCCATTGTGCCGCTGTACTGTTGTTGGTATCCACTGAGCCTCGGTGTGGGCTGCTCTGCATCCTCACTGCCCGAAGGCTGTTTTCCTAATCATATTAATGAGGGAGCGATGCTCCAACCTGTGCTGCAGAGCCGCTGCCTATGCTCAAGGAGCAGTCCTATTTACACTGTACCTATACTAATCTGACAGCCTTGATCAAGGAACAGAAAATAAAACCCCTAAGGCCTCTATTGATCAACCTTGAGTCTTACTCTAACACCGTTGTGAGGGGCTGGTTAGCTATTACAAATGTTAGTGTGTTCAATGAATTATTTCATCAGAAAAAGCACGCTGCATTAAGTATTTATTTTGAAGTAAACTATTTCAAAGGGGTGTCCATACTATATCATCCCTGTTGAGATCAGGGTCCAACAGTGCAGCCTATTCTTTGTGTGCATCTACAGACTGGGGCAGAGAGAGTGGAATCACACTTAAGGAGGACGTCAATAGCAGGAAGCGTCTACCAGTCTTTTCGGCTCCGAGGTGGGCTCCTCAATAGAGCAGTCTCAATTCTCAGACTGCGTGATCATATAATTGCAATCTCTGGAAAATCAACAGGCTTTCATTATTTATGTCATTCAAAAAGCGGAGGCATGGATTCTGTGTTTCAGCTAAAACTGTCAGTGGGGCTCAGGAGCGCGTGCACCAGCCGTCTCAAGACATCAAACTTGTATTTACGACCTCCAGGTTCATTAATGTGAACCCGCAAATGGTGGGAGAACAAAGTTGGAAACATCATAAAGAAGATGAAGGAATAAAACACAATAAAGCAGAGTGTATTTGTTGTAAATAATCAGTAATATAATTACCCGTGGAGACCTGCCTTCTCACTGATTTCCTAAATGTTTACTAATGGACTCTCTCTCTCAGCCATTCTATTACAGAGAATTGTTGAGTGTTGCCCTGGAGGCTTATATCTCTCCCAGGGCCATGGGCCTGGTTAATGGATGACCCACTTGTTAGCTAATTGCCGTGGTGTCCCTGAACACAAAGGAAATGTTAAATTATGTTATGTGGCTGTTAGATAATGAGCTGGAGCAGGCATAGCGCTTTCTTCCATTGCTTTGAGCACAGTCCATACATAGAGAATTACTGTTGTTAACACCTTAGGAAGAGAGGAGACTCTTTATCCCATTATTTTTACACCCAGGAGTGCGTTTTAAAAGATTATTGTTCTAAATCTAACATCACCTTTTTGTCTCTGCGTAGCTAATTCTCTAATGTATCGGTTGTTTTTTATTTATCGTGCGTTTGTCTTTGCATTTTAAATGGACACAAAAATCCATCGGCTATCACAGTTATTCCAGCAGTAGTACACAAATACATGCAGTAGATGTGTGTACTCCTCTTTTTCCCTCTTAAACACAGACTCCAGGCCACATGTCGTGCTGCGAGTCGTCAAAACATGGAAGCTGACTTTTATTAGATCCGCGCTCCCGACAGCGCACACATGTAAATGGTGACCCCATTAAGACGTGGGGTCGCGGAAATCTAAAACAAGGACCTATCGCACTGTCTCTAATGTCTCTGCTCTCCAGTAAAACCTCAGCAGACGAGCACCTCACAAAGCCAGACAGCAGAGGAGGAGGAGCTCATAAGTTTTTAGACTTTCAGTCCACCTTACCCAGAGGCAGGCTGATTCAAACCAAATGGACAGAACTGCTTGTTAGAAGCCCCCCCTGCAAGAGGAACAGTTTATAAAAAAATAAATAAAAAAAAGGCTGAAGAATTAATGCATCAAAGAGCATTTTAAATGATTGACATTTTTATTTATCTGTTTTTGTTTGATATTTCTTTGTCTTGATCTGCCAAGTTTGCTTCGTCTTTGAATCAAAAAAAAATGTGAATTTTTCAAGCAGAAAGGCGGACGAAAAAGCTCAGCCGTGCGTCGAGCCCTGTGTGACTATATTTCAGGATCCCTCAAGTACAAGGCAGCCTCCTCACCTCTTGGACCTGAAGCCAGGAGTGGAGAGGCCAAGCCTGGCCAAAGAGTCTCTTTCACCCTCCTCTGAGGATTTGTTTTCACTGGAGGACATGCTGGAACACAGAGCCATGTTTGAATTCTACTGGCACTTTTTTCAAATACTAGCCACAGCCAATTGGAAAGGCCTGGCTGATGATTTTATTCAATATTTAACGTCCTAAGGCTGAATCTCTGGCAGCGCGGGATAAACAGCCAGGACTTGCGCTGGGTATGGAAATGAAATAAATAACTAAAGCCTCGCTTCCCTTAGATATCCTACAATTGAGACTTACTCAAACCCCAGAAATTACACTTTTCAAGCCCCTTTTCATGCCTATGGTTTTGTTACGGCTTTATCATCAGTATCAGCAGCCTGTGTTTATTCAACCCTCAATTACCAAAGGCTCAGCCGGCAGGCCTTTAATTGATTACTTTAATTGATTGGTTGGGGGGGTAACCATGGCTGAAAAGCAGTTTATCTTAATCAGTTGAGAGGAAATTTAGAGAGGGTCTTGATTTCCTCCAGCTGATCACCCCTGTGTGGCATGGAAGTGCATACTGGGAGGAGGTGTGTGGAAATGTCTACTTACGAGTCCAACACTAAGGACAGGATAAAAAATTTAACAATGTTTTCTTCCCTCTGTCCAAACAGACAGAACAGACTGTCACTCTCAGATGCTTCATCCTGTGACATCAAACCGGTCCAGATGTGGAAGATTCACATCACGTGACATGTTGATGTCGAAGTGCGCAAACTCCTTTTTAACTGTACACACCTATCAGTGTTTTGCATTTCACATCATTTTATTGCACTGTATTCTTTTTTACATAAGTGTAGGCAAAGTGAACATGAATGTATTTTTCCTTTTCATTAAATTAACAGCACTCTGGACTTGGATTGTATAAAACAAAAAGAAATATAGGAGGAGAAGATTTGTGGGTGCTTGCTCCACTTTTGTTAAGTCCATGGATCTTTGCTCCTGAATGTTAGTGCCTTAATTGAATTCAAGAGATTTAATATAATCGGTGGCAAGTAGCACCCGTTTCTTTCATTATTCTCTTTTTTAATCCTTTCTCCTGAACCACTCTGAAAACTGTTTTATAGGAGTAAATGAACACATGATCTAAAAGGTGCATGTGCAGAGAAACATGACGACACTAAACTTAACCACAGACGTTTGAAATATTCCTGTGTGAGGACAATTACTATGCTCCTCTTTGCTGTTATTCCTACTGACAGGACAACACAGACTTACTACACTGTTTATGGGCAAACAAGTGATTAACAATGCACACTTGTCTATTTATGGGAGGGGGAAATCTAACTGTTTTTGCTGTATTGCCTCTTTTGTCCTCGAAGCAATATGGACACAGTGTCGGCAGGACATGTCAGCAAGTGGACGAGACGTCTGATCCATATCATAAACAGACTGTTCATAATTACACCTCTTCTCTTCAGCTGTGACTGAACAGTAGCAAAGACCTGGGGAATATCCTGCAAAGCCAACAACCTGTCAGTGACAACATGTCGCTGTTGAAAGGAGTGGAGTTGTGAAACAGCGAGGGATTAACTGCAGTCTTTCCTGTGATGTGAATGAGTTAAGAGATTTTTTTTTTTCTCACTTCAGGTTCGTTAAGAAAAGGAGGAGCGGTGATGAGCGTGATCATTTTTCTGTGGTTCATCATCACAGCCAGGAGCAAGGATCCTTGAGTATATTAAAAAAAAAAAAAAAAAAAATTAAATAAATAAAGTCCAACACATTTATATTTACCGTCTGAGTAACCTTAAGTGCTGCATGTCTCACAGTATGTACTTTCGTTTTATTTCCAAAACTGCAAGAAAACAACAAGTGCACTTGTCTGTGACATGAGAAACCTTTTGAGAGCTGTTACTGCTCCGTATCAACAGTGCGCACACACACGCGCTGTACACGGGGATCTGCAGAACTTCCCGTGTCTCACGATGCCCCGGGGAGGAACCGACATGTGGATGTGTTAGTAATGGTGCCTGGTGGTATCACTTTGCCGGGTTAAGGACATTTTTTTTTGAGTAATTCAGAACGCTTACTGGAGATAACCTCCGACTCTGTTGTGAATTCAATGAGAATATCAACCTTATCGTAGGACTAAAAGCCCCGACTGATCCACAACTCATTAGTGTGTGATAAATTACCGATGCAAATGATTTTTGTAAAGAGATTAGAGAAAGACAATTCAGATAATAATAATGCTCTTCTGCTGCAGTAAAGATCCCTAATGGACAGCATTTATTGCACTCAAGCAGTGTGTACTTAATTTAACCCTTCTTACTCATGTATTTATCTGGGGAGCTATTTACAACTTTAACTTGTGTGAAATTATGACAACACTGACCTTTGCTATGTATGACCACTTTGACCCGTCTGGCTTCATTCATGTCCGCTTACTGTTTGCCCTTTGCCTGCTTGTAATTGCTCTCTGCCTGGCACTAATGGCCACTGGTAAGGAATGCTTTTCCCGTGTCTGTTCGGAGGATAATGACAAGAGGCCGGCGTGACCTTGTCGGGGCGGGAGCAGCTCTCCTCCTCCTGAGAGAGGCCACTCCAGCAGGCTCCCACTAGGCTCTGGTGTCTGTCAGCATCCACAGATCCAACACGCTGAAGCACCCGCAGCGGGCCAGCCAAGCACAACCAAGGGTTTGCTGGGAGCAGAGAGCGACGTGAGCAATCTTTCCCATGATCCTTTGCCCGCGGTACTTTATTACAAGGTCCTGGTCTACGCTGGAGAACTCGAGCCAACTCAAGTCAAGTTGAAATAAAGATTTTCGAAAGAGATAAAATAGGTCACGTTCAACTCTTTTTGTTTGTTTGTTTAATCTTTTGTCCGTATTTCTAAATATGCTGATTATTTCTTCTGGTTAAATGACCTTACAGTAAGTGTCTGAAAAATGTTTCAAATGCCTGTTGCTGTAAGATATTTATTTACCAATTCAACCACAGAAAAGCAGAAAATACTCACATTTGAGAAGCTGCAACTAGTACATATTTTGAATTTGAGTATGATTAAAAGACTTGCACTTAGTTAATCACAAAAATTGTCGCTAAGGGGGATTAATATTGTTGTTCATTACTGCAAATGACACAGCAGTAGTTACCCTGCCAGCTAAGGTGTTTAGATCAGTCGCCTGAAGAGGTTAACCCCAGTCCAAAGATTGAACATCTACAATAAAATCAAAAGCACAATTTCACTGGATTTTAGTTTTTTTTAAAACAAAGATTCTCAATATATTGTATTATAACACATTTAAAGATCTCCACTTATAGACTAAGACGTAAATAAGTGACAGAAGAACAAAATGTGCCCAAAGCTGCGTTTGCTGCTCAGTGAAGTTTGACCACTGAAACACTTGGGTAGATTATAAGCTTTGTGTCAGAGCTCAGCCTCAGGGTTTTTGTTAGGAGTTATCACGCCCAAAGCCTCTCTAAGCTCCCAGAGCATGTATAAAACTGTGTGTGTGTTTACTGTATATACACGCGTGTGGTGTGTGTGTGTTATTTGTTGATGTATAGACCAGTCTGTAGTTGCAGGATTGTTCATTTTCAATGTAAATTAAGTTTGCGTTGGCAAAAAAAATGTGCACACTTTCCGTAGTTTCTCTACCTTTACCCTGCAAATGGAATGACGGAGAGACAGACATACATACAAACACTTTTCTTGTTATTCTGCCTCTCTCTACCTCATTCCATTCTGTCACTCCATCTCTCCGCCACCGCTGCGCTACTCTTCCCAGATAAATGTTTCATGAGGCAGCCCCCCATATCCTCTCCTGGCATAACGTCCTCTGGATGTGTCCAAGAGATTATATGACACATCACTCAGTCACATTTACCTCAGACTGCACATCTCATGGCCTAACACAAGCGCATCTTCAACAGAACTAAGACAGGAAGGGGGGAAAAACAGGGGAGAAGCATATTTTATTACCCAAAACTGACTGTCAAATAGTGTCTGCAGTCAAAGAATTATCAAAGGGTTTATCCTTTTCAGATGTGAAAGTCTAAAGTGGGTCACACGCTA
Source organism: Decapterus maruadsi (assembly GCA_030347415.2). Classification (NCBI taxonomy): domain Eukaryota; kingdom Metazoa; phylum Chordata; class Actinopteri; order Carangiformes; family Carangidae; genus Decapterus; species Decapterus maruadsi. The sequence continues at coordinate 31,655,623 of CM064900.1, forward strand.
CATTCACTGTAATATCACAGTAAATATTCACAAGCTTATCATTATTTAATCATCCCCTAATGGAAAAGATCCCCACCCCAAATATAGACCCACCTCCAAACTTAATAATTTTCAAATATGTTAACAGCTGTAACTGTAAACTTCATGCACTTAGTCTGTCTGTCCTGCCTTTCACCTCCGTGATTGTACATACAGCGATGGAAACTAATATTAATGTATCTAATACTGCATCTGTTGACATACCAAAACAATCTTTTGCATGCAAAATTGCTGTTACAGACAAATATCAATAACTTTTTCTGTTACAGTAAACTGGAAACCAAAATAAAGTTGATTCAAATTACTTTTTTTTAAAAGGGAAAAATTATACTGTATTTGATACGTATTCATAGATCACCACATTCATTTGGCTCATAAACTATTCACAATGTAACATGTATAGCCTGACATTACTTTCAGTGATTTTCTCTTTATTTAAGAATCGTTTTTCACTCTGCATGAAGTTGTGTTGTTTATTGTGTCTCGAATATTTCTCTCCTGTTTTCACACTCAAGGATAAAAAACAACCAGATACCTGTTTCATCCAAGGCATCTTCACCTCCCTGCTGATTGCCACGCTGTGTTTTGTTAGCATCGGTGCGATACACGCTACATCACTTTGACAGAACAAGAGGCTGTATATACTTCTGTGTGCAGCTGGGGCATGCCACCCATGTAAGGTAATAATATATGCCTGCATAAAGATGAGTTGTGTTAACCATATGAACCTTGGCTCTCTGTTAAGAGCCCTGCTGTTTAATCAGTGGTAAATTATACTGTCTTGCCTGCCATGGTCATTTGTCAGCACATATTGATGCCTGCTGGCAACAGCCGGCGTAACAACACCGTTGCTTCTATTGCTGCTGTGGATGTTTTCAAATAAAAACGGTCCGAGCCCTTTTCTTTGTGTTGTTTCCTGCACAAGAACTTTTTCAAAACACTGTTAGGTTGTCCTCATTTAAACTATGGTCAAATAGTGCAACAATATGCGTCAGTCCAATGACATGCAAAAGCACAACTAACACCTTTATCAACAGTTGGACTCTCTTCACCTCTCAGGACCATGGGGCAAATCTGTCATCAGTTTATCATCTAAAGATACACAGGTTGCATTGAAGCTTGCCTTCTGCAAAAGTACTGTACAATATTCTTTTCAATACACAGGTTTCTCTACAATATTCTATTTTCAAGTCCAGTTCTTAAACTTTAATGCACTGTAACTTCATTGCATTCAAAGTGAGATCAAAGTGTTCTGGTTCTCTGTTTGATGTTTCCTCTATTTGAAGTTTTTTTTTCCAAAGACAGAGAGTGTAAAACAAAAGTTTACATATTCCTGTCTTTGTGGGAGCAACCTTTGCTGCGCATTATATTGATCCTACATTCCCAAAAAAGAGAAAGTAGAAAGACTTGGGGTTTTTTGTTTGAATCATGTTGTTGCATTGTCAATACAAGGCCAGCAGCCTATAATGCTTGGCTGGCTGCTCTGGTGGAGCTCAACTGAGGCAAGTGGGTAAAAAAAAAAAAAGAAGACAGAGAGAGAGTGAAAGGCCAGTCAGGTTTGTATGGCATCAATCTAAAAGAGGTAGATGGGCCAAACGCGGAACACGGTGACCAGCCCCGTTCCTGATGGACAACCACACCCCGGGGAAAGTATCACCCAGTGACAGTGATTGACAGATAGAGGAAGCAGTGTTGTTGTGATGCTGAATGGATAGTTCCCGCCACACAAGAGATGTGATTAGGAGCTGTCAAAGCAACATGAGGTAGTTGACAATGACATCACTCACAGCCAAAGAGGCGACAAGACCGCTGATGTGTATTCATTGACAAACTGCAACCGCCTTTGGAAAAGCACTACGTGTGCACATGTGTGTGGCGTTGGGTGTAAAAACGGTTCAGAGTTTGCTGTACTCCTAAAGAAAAGGGCTAAACTGCACTTTTGTTTCCTCTAAAATTGTCAAAGAGCCAAAATGCATGTCCTGCTGTGGAGATTACTTTGCCTAATCCAAACTGAGACTGTTTTTGCAGCACACACATACAGAGTGTTTACGTGTAACACTGCGGCTGAATTACTACTGATGTGTCACAACGTCAAATTTTGTTGATCTCAGTCAAACGTCCATATGTGGCATTTACTACTTTACAGCCATGTAAATAACTTTGCAGTAATTTGTAGCGGTAATATGTCACATGGTCATTTATCTTAAAATATGTTTTAGTTATATGTGGGCAATACCATATTTCAACCCTGCTGCAGCAATGAACCACCGGTGTTTCAGGTCTGTGGCGTATGGAGGGAGAATAAATCAGAGAGTCGGAGGTTGAGGATCGGAAAAAGCAAAGTCAGATAAAGATAAAGTTAATCTGTAAAATATAACTCAACTGTATTTTGTAGAATTGGCCATTCATCAGATTAAATCTTCCTATCTACAGTATTTCACACTTGATTTTTGCTTTGCTGTAGTTTTCCTCTACATAACTACAGAGAGCAGCATAACTATAATGGATAAAGTGTACGAGCCGTGCCAAATAAAACATGCGAGAAGGCCAAGCAGGGGCAGGTACGGCAGGAAAGAGCCGACTTGTTCTCTGTGCTTGGATCTCACAAGGCAGACGCAGATGGAAAGATCTCTGTTGCACAGAATATGTAAATATATATGTATATATGAAGCTCACTCCATTTAAGAATTACTGTTTGGTATTTGGTGGCATGAACAAAACTGTCAAAGCTGGAACCAACTAATGCATTTGACCTCTGGTAGAAGAAACATTACTGAGTAGCTGCAAAGGAGGAGGATAGAGAGATTTAAATACCAGGGAAAACATGTTCAGCGATGCCCTTCTTGTGTCACAAGAAGGTAATTCAGATTACAACGACCACAACAAACATACTTCACACAAGTTCTGATTCACCAGCGTTTCATTTTTCTGGCATGTGCCTGGGACCTTCCTCGTCCTCACTTCACACTTGGAAGCAGCTCCATGGACTCTGTTTCTGACCCTCAATGTTTGTTTGTTTGTGTGGGCGTTTGTTGTTTTAAAAAAAGAAAAATCATAAATAATATATAAGAAATGCTTCTGAACAACAGGGATAAAGTTCATGGAACAAAATCAACACAAACCAGCGGCTGGAAACATGTGCAACTGTGTTCAGTATTAGCAATTTGCTGGCGAAAACTACATACGCTGCAGAGTTAGATAAACCTTTTCATATTGTAGTTAAAGTGAACATAATGCTCATATTTACTGTAGTAGAAGAAGCGGTGCAGTGTACAGCGCACAGACTGTATGTTGTTATGAAATCAGTTCCACGCTCCACATCCAATACAAACAGTCCCATACCTGCTTGGCAGACTTGAGTCTAAGGACGTTATTCACTGTTTCAGTTTGGTCAGGGTGTAAACTCCTGACTCACACCTAACAGTAACATTAGATCTTTGAAAAGATGTTTGAAAAGTGCAGACGAGTGGACGGATTAAAGGAAATAAGCCCTAAATAAATGAGTGGAGACACGTAGTGAATGCAGATGCTTCCACACAGGTGCACTGTACTGTATGTGCAAAAATGTGACGACTTGATTTTGTATCAAGGAAAAGATCTTAACAACTTTGAAAGGACATTCATTGTTGGGAGACGACAGGAGCTTGTTCAATTGAGTAATAATAACTTTGACTACAGTCACTGAAGAGACATCTGCATTTTATCTATGGAATAGACATAACTAACTTTTCATGACCTTGATGAGGGAATATCTTCTGACAGAATGGCGTCCATCCGTCCAGCAGAGTTACAGTATTTAGACCTGTGGCTCGTTTGCTCTGTTCCAAATCAGGGGCGAAAACGATACAATTGTTGCATTTTTCTTTTGGGTTGTTTGTGTTCACAAGGTTCCAGTCCCAAGTTGTAAACAAATGCCATGCACGAACCAACTGTTCTCTCATTGGTTAGAAACCTTACCCAGAAGGAGTAGGAGGTTCCCGGGAAAAACAATCACCATGGAATAGAGGTCCCAACGGGCCTGAACATCAAAACCCGACCCGGTCTGAATCATCTGCATATTTTCAACCCAAACTCGGCCAAAACAAACATAAAACGAGGAAGCCCAGGGCTGGACCAGAGTTATCCAACATTTTTTCCGCCCAAACCAACCAGCGTGTTCAAACTGGCCCATTGAGAACAATGGAACATCAGCAGCATGTTGTATCGGTCGTTCAAATCAGATCGAACCGAGACCACCCTTTCTACGCGAACTTGGCCTGCTTGTTTTATCCCGTATAGCGCAATTGCTGTGTTCACAATACGGTATGTCCAAACGAACCGATTTTTGGGGTTAAACGCTCGCTGTTTCGGAACAACCGCTTCAAACGAGCCAGGTCTGAATACGTGCAAACTAAGAACCAATGCGAAGGCACATTGAAGCTCTTCTGTCACATGTGTTGGCCCAACCCCTCACTCAAGAGAAATCGTAGTAATCGTTATTGCCTTTAATTTATTGCCAATCTCCAGATCATGATATGGAAAATATATGCAAAATTACGCACAATAAAATTGACAAACTAATGTGTCATTACATCAAACGGCACTCTTTGCATACATTAAAAATACTATCAAAACCAATTAAATATACTACTGCTAACATTAACTAGTTTTCTTTATTTTTAATTATATTATTATTGCTTAGAATAATTAATTTAAACAACATACTTTCTTATTTTTATTGCACTGATTCCCTTGACAGTGATTAAAGAATAATGAATTATTGATAGGCTCTATGTTTAATGTTTCTAATTGTCTTTACAACAGAAACACTACTACTTAATGCACTATACAGTTTATGCTGACTCAGTGTTTTTCCATCCTGTTTGCAGGTTATGGTTTGACAGTTTCTGAAATTTTGTTCTCCTTCCCTATCTACAACAAGAATATTTTCCAAGGTCCCACAATCATTTCAATTTTTCAGTTTGTCACTTTTATTCTTTCAAAATTCACATTTTAATACGTTTTGCTGCGTATTTGAGGTTTATCAGTGTTATTTTTTTGGTTTAAGTATAACTTGGTATTGTATCAGAGATATTATGATGTATCAATCAATTTCATTTGGATAATAATCGCTAGTTATTTGTATAGTAGTAATAAAAAAGTGCAGCGCACTGTATGTATGCCTGATGGGGAACCTTTATCACACGTCTCAGTGTGGCTGTCATAATGTGTAAACGTCTGTGAAACTGTAAACTGTTGTGCTCTTTCCAGACTCTTTCCTCTCCTGCATTTGCAAACATAATGGGTACAATAAAAAAAAAAAAAAGAAACTCTGGTATGTTCTCAATGAGCAGCAGAAAAACGACATTGTTGTTGAACGACATGCAAATGTCGGTATTACGAGCCATTCTTTCTCGTTCCTGCAATTCTGTACAGAAAGGTTCAGGATGATAACTCCTCCGTAATAATTAAGCTGATGGCCTATTATGCTGTATTGCAAATCAAATATGTGTAGTATTTGGCGGTGCCTGAAGTGGGGAGTGCTGGCATGAGGCCAGCCTGTATTGCTGTACAGATGAACAGATGCAGGTGCATCACAACTTCCTGTGCCTGTCAGGGTAATAAAATGGATCAGTGACAATGGCAGGCATCTACTTCAGAGTAATTGTACAAGATGGCTTGCTTGCTCTGAGCTTCTTTGTCAAGCAGGTGCTGCGAGTCTGTATTTGCGTGTTGTGTTAAACTTTATGTACATTAAGTTTTTGGTCTTGTTTGGTAAATTCAGAAAGAGCTGGAGCGTTCATGACCTTTTTTTTTGTTGGAAATTTCTGCAAAACTAAAACGTCATTCTTTTTATGGCTTGTGAAGGTATTTGTTGTGCGTTCTCTGACACATTGTGACTCATCTCATTTGATTAGCTGCATTCAGAGTTGTTTATAACTAAGATAAAATAGTGCTGTTACTTTTATGTTGCTGTGATATTGTCAACTTTTTGCAGTGTTTACCATTACTGTAGTTGTTTGTTTGCCACAGTTTTGTTTATCCCTTGAATTCCAGTATATTTCCAGGCTATTGGATGTTGTTTAGTTGTCATCAAAAGGAGCTTATCTATGAAAGTTCTTCTGTTTTGAAGGAGAACTGAATTCCAGCATTAAAAATTAAATGGTATATTGCAAAACATCACTTCTTAGATTTGGGGCAAGTGTTGGAGCAGATGTTCCTCCAGTGATCTGTAAATAAGTGGAATTGTAGATAAAGACACTGAGGAGGCTGTAAGATATTCAGGAAGCAGCCCAGCCCTGCTTCAAATCCACTCTGAGAAAATAGTGCAAAAGCAGTCAAAAACTGTTAAAGCGTATTTGATTCTAGCATCTTGTTTTAGTTCTTCTTCCTCTCCCTTTCTCCTCAGACCCTCTCTCATTTCTGCTTGAACTGGGAGTGGGGGGATAGAGAAAAAAAAAGACCTTGAAGAAGTCTGCGAGATTAAATTAATCGTTGGTGGGAGGAAAAATATCACTAAAGTATGCACAAGTGTAAAAGAAATGAAAACAAACAAACATATATTAAATAATATCTTGAATTGCCAATGGAACATGTTGCGAGTAAAACTGGATGCTTTGTGGGTTCTATCTCCTCCAGCTTGTTTGGAGGGAGTGTGCTGCCCTCTGCAAGGCTCATCGTTTAATGAAATATATAACAATTGTTCCTCAATCAGAACAAGTGCTTGTTTAAAATGCAAATCCGCTCTTGTCTGTGACATGCTGTAATTAGACAGAACAATGATGTATTATTTCTGTGATCTTTCTCAGTGCTCATCAAGGGCTTTGAGAATGGGACAATGATTGACCACCTGGTCCTGCTACTGTAGCTAAATTTATTAAACAAGCTCGCTTTAGAAAATCAATGCATGATTGTATGAGTTGTGCAGGGTCAGGCTTATTTTTCATGAGAAGACATAATTAGCCTGACCTGTGACTTGCAAATGCTTAGGATTGTTCTGCACCGTTACTTGAACCGTTTTCTTAAGCTGTGTGAAATGTTTCAGAAGTATTTAATAAGCCTATAGTGTGATTACATTACTGTATATTTTAAAAAAAAACTTTATTATTAGCACAATTCTTTATTTTATAAGGACTGATACAGAGCCTGGTGCTTTCAGTTGGATTTATTTTTCTTTGTTGTTTGTAATGGTTGTTTTAAATTTCTTGACAAATTTCAACATAAAACCCCTCCTGCTATTACAGTAGTATGTGATGATGAAATCTGTGCTTCAACAAAGCTTCTGAGGATTACACAGCCGGGCGTGTTAAACATTAAACTAGTGTATTTTGATGCTTTTCTGCTCCTCTGTTATGATGTTACTGTATTGTGCAGAATTCAGTGTTTGGTGTGTGGCGCTGAATAATGTTTTCTTTTTTCTTTTTCTTTTGTAAAAAAAAAAAAGGGGGAACTGGTGCATTCACCTTCCAAAAGGCCAGTGGGCAAAGCTGCAGGCGAATCTCTCTGCTACTTATCCAATAAGTTGTGATTAACAAAACAGGCTGTTTCACAGAAGAATTGCGCTTGGAGAAATGAACCCTGCCTTGTCTCTCGAGTCAGTTTATAATTATTATATTGTGTCTTAATTGAACTTCATCTTAGTGCTCTCAACAGCACAGCTCCATGACCAGAGCCGGCTGATATATTCAGCTCATTATGCTGCTTGGATAAATTAATTGGATTAAAGATTTGATTATCAGTTCCTTTGTGCATCCATGCTTGAATCTTAGCCGTAAACACATCGGTATAAATAGAAACATATGTTACCGGCTCCCTTCCCACGAATAAACAGACACACATCACACAGCAGACTAAACAAAAGACAAAAGGACCCCCACACGCTCTTATGTGAACCTGAACCGACACTGACAACAAATGATTTTCATTTAAAAATATTCACATATCTCATGTACATTGTACGTCACGTTCTCTCCAGAGCGCAGCAGTTTATTCTGTAGCATGAGTTTTCTTCTATATCACACTACAAAGACAGGAAAAGTTGCAAATGATGATAGTCGTCTTAGTGCATGTGTGCGTGTGTGTGCGTGTGGGAAAGAAAGAGTGTGTGTGTGTTGGAGGGGCTGCTTGTGACTGGTACAAGGGTGTCAGGAGCAGATGCAAATGAGCAGAGTGCAGCAGTGTAAAACCAAATCAGAGAAAATGAGTGGGAGAGGAAGTGAGAGAGGATGAGGGAGTGTGTGGAGTTCACAGCCTGGGCTACTTTCACACCTGCAGCCACTGAGCTTGTTTTACACTCAAATACACACATATACACATTCTCCCTCTCCCTCACACACACACACACACCAGATGACAACCTCATGACACGGCAACAACACGCCACAGCATGCCACTTCTGTATCCACTCAATCACAGTCTTGCTAATCACATGCAAATTAATATCCCGTTGTCCTCAGGTCACATCCATCACGTTAACAACAACATCATCCACCACTTTTGCTTGACTTCCTCACTATTCCTATGATAATCCTGAGGAAGTATGACAGCTTTTATGCTGCTTACATCCAATCCAACGCCTACTCCTGTCCAGCCTTTGAAAGGTTTTTTTTCTCTTTTTTTGGCATCGAAGCAATTTTGATCAAACGCTTTAAGCAAATGACCAAAATTGGTGAATATTTTTTAATTTGAAATCATTCATCAGAGCCTATATTTCCTACTCCCGCATATAACATACCCGGTTTTAATCATCATGTTTTGGTTTTATGTCCTGTGGGGTGGAAACTTTGTGCATCTTTTTAATGAAATGAGTGCAAGAAAAAACCAACAGCCATCTGCTTTTTTCTATTTACTAAACATTCTGGGAAAATCTGTCCTCAAACTCAGGGATCGGATTGCTCTGGAGCATAATGCAAACATATCTTTTTGATCCTAGATTGAAATTTGATTGAAATTGTAAGTATAAAGTGTACCTTTGAATTAAAGCAATTATTATTCCTTTGTGTCTGACATCAAAAGTACCTCCGAGTGAATTGACAGTGTTCCTGTAAGCTTCAGGAAAATGATTGATGCGCTTGAGTTAGTCACAGTGACTTGCATCACAGTCTTTGAGATTTAATTTCATTTGAATACATCCATAATCATTATCACCATTTTGAAAGGAAGCTATTACAACCATTTGCTGAGACTTCAAAATGTTTTACAACAGGCCCGAAACATCAAATATGAGCATAGCTGAATAGTCTTTAAATGCACTCATTAAGGCAATTGAATAATGTTGTGGTGTAGTGATCAGAAAGCAGCTTGCGTTCAACGACGGGTTAAATTATGAGGTGTGCTACCTTGAATACAGATTCCTTTTTAGTTTCTTCTATGTTTTGTCAGTAGTTTTGCCACATGTAGTACATATTACTTCACACACACACTATTAAAAACACTTGAAAAAGGTTTCTCCAGGAACTTTATCAAAAGGAGGCTGACTGAGGGCTATTGACTGTAAAAAGAGTAAAATGACGGGCATTGTGAACGATTTATATCCGTGCCAATCAGTTTTGTTAAAATCGGGGCTTACCGTCTGGAGTGACTGGAGATTAAATATTCATTTTAGATTCAGGAATTAATCATTTCCCTTCCCCATCAGCTTTTAAAAAAAAGCTAAAACTCTGATGACCCCCTGGACTTTTTCCATCACTACACACTCACCTCATGCCTCGCACATGTAGTGCATGTTGCAATGCAAACCTTGAGTTTGTAATATAGTTGATGCAACTCACTCACCGAATGTTCCTATGAAATGTTTTTCCATCTGCAACAGTCAAACATATTTTTTCCTATTTGTAAATAAATGAGATGCCAAGGTAATTCGACATCAACATTAAAAAGTAGTTTATACACTGCTATACTGAGGAATCAAAGTTGCATATTAAATGTGACAAAATAGTCGACACTATCTATGTATTTATGTGTTTGCCTCCAACTGAAACTGTAAATATGTTACCTACACCTTTATCACATGTAGAATCAATTACATGATTAATTGAATGGTATATTATTTTTAAGTAAGTTAAGTAATATGTCATAATGCAAAAAAATCTAAACCTCTCTTTTTACCTTGGCCTATTTGAGCCTCAGACATGTGGCTGCATAGAACAAAAAGTTTTATTATGTCGCCTGAGCCTATCACAGAGACCTATTTTACAACAAACAAACTGATAAATCATCAATCAAAAATAATCATTAATGGCATCATGGCTTTAGACATGTCTACTGTAAAAATCTTCCGACCCAGAGGAACGCATCAGCTTTTGGGAAGTGAATCAGCTCGTCTCAATCCCCACCATTGGGAGACACTTAATCCTCCCGCTGCTCTGCTCTCATGCAGCTGCTCAGTGGTCAGCTCTGGAAGACTGCGGCTGAACAGGGCACATCCCTGCATACGATAGGTTAACTGCAAAACAGGGATACTCAGTTAACCCATACCCTCGATAAATAAATCGATCCGCAACCTGATAAAAAATAAAAATAAAAAAAAAATCCTGTTTAATACTCAGTGCATGAGTAAAAGGCTGTAACTGGCAAATGTTTTCTGAATAAACCTCCAAATGACTCCATTTCACTGTGAGAGACAGAAAAAGAAGCTTCCCTTACATCTTCATGGCACCTCTCACCCTCAAGGATTATTTCCTTTTAAAATTATTTGTCAGGTTCTTAATGTGGAGTTGACCCAGCCCACCTGTGACCCTTTCCTGACCTCCTACAGTAGCTGTACACCTCATCATAAAAGAGACAGAAAGATTCTCATAACTTTAGCAGTAAAGTGAAGAGGCTATTCATTAGAACACAAGAAATATCTGACCATTAACTTTTTTTTTCATATCTATATATATAGTTTAGTAATTTTAGCCCTTCAGCCCAGTGAAAAATCATATAGTTTTGGAGTTGTTCTCGAATGTATACACTATATTGATATTCAGGCAGGAATAGAATTCAATATGTCATTCCCAAACATTTCCTCCCGAGAATCACTCCTTTCTCTATAATTTCCATAGAAATTTTGTGTGCAAATGCGGTAATAGACACATTTATAACATCAAAAGGATTCAATTTTCTTTTCAATCACATAACAGTATGAATAGCTTTTTCCATTGAATCTAACAACGAGAGGCCATTACCACATGCTAAAGGATGGGTTGCCGCCACTTGCTTTTATGAAAGTGTGTCAAACAATTTTTCATGTCTCACATTTGTTCTAACCAAACGGGGCCTGTCAAACAGGTTTATTTCTAATTTGTCAGGCAGAGGTCATTTTTATTTTCAACTGGTATGTGCAATCATCAGTGATGCATATACATACACTGTATGTACATAATACATCTTTTAATGCAGACTTTTATTTTTAGTCTCTTTAATACATTAACTCCTCTTCTAAAGAGTTCACAAAGTACTGTGATGACAACTAGAATCGGCTTAATTGCAGCTGGTAAATTATTTGGAAATGATGACATGCAAAGCAAGACTGTGATTGCTACACACTGAGCATTTTTCTGGCTGGAGATGTGGCCAGTGTGTTCAAATAGATGGGTGATAAAAGCAAATATTTTCACCTCAATCGTGTAATGGCTCCGTTTGGAGCACTTTGTAGAAAAGGTTTGCAGTAAATGGCTGGAAAGGGGCGAGTTCCTCATCTTTCAAGCATATTGTAGCTGGACCATTCCACTCAGGCTTTTTGTGCTGCTGCACTGGAATCAATTCACATGAAGCAATTCAACTGTATGATCAACATATAAAAAAAAGACATGACAGGAAAAAATATATATATAAACTGCAGACTCAACTGTTTCACTTTAAACTACTAACGTTAGTACTTTAGTAATTATGGAAATTTATAAGGCAAACTCTACAATTATATCCCTGTTATATTAAGTCAAGTCTGTAAAATTACTCACATCAATCATTCCCATATGAAGTACAACAATTAATGCCACATAACAGATAAGTATGAGTATCCATAAACCTCTCATCGTTCATTAACTTAGAGATTACTTCTTTGCCAGTTATTAATTTGCCACCAGCATATAAAATTAAATATATTGCTTTTTTTTATGAAGTTTGAAAAAGAGATCTAACTTAACAATTCAAAGACAATCAGACAAATCCTGTAGAGGCTCCTTATTTACATACAGTACCTATACCAATTTCTTGACATTTAACATCATTTCACTCACAGTGTGCTTCAACATAGCAGATAAAATCAAACCCACAGGTTCATCTAAGTGTTTTAAAGTATTTACTGAAGCCACACAGTCAAATTTATGGTGTGACAGGTCCCTGCCATATAAAGAAAGCTGATTTTTTTTTTTACATTTTTATTCCAACCCCAAGAAAAGAACAAGAACAAGGTGGAAAAATGCCGGTGAGTGGCCTAACAGTATGAGTGGAACAGCGGCAACAACGACCGCAGTGTTTGCATGTGGGAATGTGCTGGTGTAAAAAAAAAAATCATTTCTATTTAATTTTATTAATCACGCAGGAACAACGCATATCAACCAAAATCACTACAAACGAGTGGGTGTGGGCCAAGTGGCTAAGTTTCAACTGTTGTCCTGCTGCCATGACCTTGTTGGTGCACGACTCTCTGGGTGAGGCTCCTTCACAGCAGGTGCAAACGAGCAGCTAGCAACATGTGTACTAAAGGCACATGCCAATCTCTCTCTGCCAAGGTCAACAATAGATTTGTTGAGCCGAGTGGAGTTTAAGTAGCCAGAATATCCTCGTCTTGTTCCAGGACTTTCCAATAGCACGGTACTCAGGGAGGCTGCCAGAAACATTTTAGATACTGCATGTTATATTTCCAAGAATGTCAAAGCAGGTTACTGCACAGAACTGACCAAAGGTTGTCACCAGTGAAAACACAACTCGTAAGAAACACAATCCAAAAAAAAAAAAGGGAGTGGGAGGGAGTGCGCACCAATACTGCTCCGTGTAGATTCAGTGTTTCATGTCTTTCAGCATTAGCCTGAGGACACTGTCGGCCTCTGTCAAGTCACCTCAAGCTGATGTAACAAAATCTCACTTTGATTTTAAGATAAGCGTGTACATATATAGATTTTTTTTTTTTTGATACTTCTTCTGTTCAAATTGGCATATTTATTCAATGTGCCTATTTATTCCATGGCTCAAAACAAGTCCATATCCATGAGTATGGATTCTATGAATTCTACAGAGAATTGCTTGGATAAGGGAATATCATTGTATCCCAATTATACGGTTGGAGCCAATTTACTCATTTATTTATGCGTCCCAGTGTGGCTCAGATACGAAGTCTCCTTTATATCCCCTATGGATGTCTCTGCTTAGATATTATTCTTGACTATTCTTTTTTCGATCAAACAAGTCATTGAATAAGAAAAAATGTCTCAGTGCATTGATGTAGTGCAACACAACCTAAAGACAGACTGTGATTGAATTTATGGATGTTTTATGTGAGCAATGAGGTTTTCCTAATTGCATGAAACATCTCAATATCCAGACGCTATGCTGAGGGACTGGTGCCTTCCAACTGAAGCATGGAACCACGATCTGCTGAGAGCCAATCTGAGAAACAGCTGCACGTGTCAGATATACTTAAAAGTGACTATATCCTTTGTGAAAGATAAAGCTTGCAGATGGTAATGAATTATGAGTGTGACAGAGGGGGGGGGGATACCAACGGCACTGCAAACTCTGGGCTCCAAGTTGTTGTATGGATCTAATTAAATGTCACTCTAATGGCGGTGAAACCATAACTGCAATAAAAAATGCAGGCTAATGAGTAGTGAAATGTGTGACATTGTTCTACCTGGTACTGAATATTCCTCGCGTGTTGACATTTGTTTAGCGTTATGTTATAGCAGATGTTTTTACAACATACTCAGGACATTCATAGAGACCCCCCTCCCCCTACTACCCCCCATTTCCCTGGATGAGGTTCATGATTTTGCAATAGGAAATGTGTCATTTCCGAGTTACTTTGGCTTGTTCTGCCCCATGAGAGAGGCTTACTAGAGCTGAGGGAGAGCATGAATGCCATTGCACCCGACAGCATGTTGACTTTAATTCTCATTGTAGTGACAGGGGAGGTACTTCAGAGTGGATAATTGTATCTTGGGTCTCCTGCATGCTGCTTATTATTCATTCATAGAGAACAGAATGAACTCCTTATAAACGTATAAAAATGCATTTAAGTGTCCATTCTCCTTTCCTAAAATCGCAGCTGCAGCTATCTGCTTTTGTCACTTCCAGTCCTGCGCTCTGCCAGCTCAGCTTTTAAGGCTCTGGCAGGCAGGATGGAGCTTATATTTAACAAAGCTGACAGGCTGGACAGTAATGCAGTTGTCTGGGCTTTTTATTTCTTACTTGGGATTGGATTTTTGAAAAGCCACAGCACACTAGAATGAAGTGCTTTCCGTCAGGCCCCACATGAAAGTTGAACTCGGGCGGTGGAAACCCACTACAACAAGACATACAGTAAAAGGCTGTCTCTGCGTCTGAAAGAGGTCTCCAAGTCAAGACTACATATGGACAAACTTGAAGAAAGTTTTAGCAATTATTCAATTGATTCTGTATTTTTAAAGTTGTGTAATATTGTATGAAAAAGTTGGACCATAAATTTTTATGACTGCTGCATAAACTATTCCAACATGTCAAAGAGAGGAAGATCTTATTTATTACACCGCACAATACAATAGGTCTTGCACAGAGCAAGCGACAAATCCAAAAGTACCATTGGTTTAAAAGTTTTTTTAGATTAATATTACAACAAAAAACATTTGTTTTCTGGTAGTGATGATAAACAAAAGGCCAACTCATCAGTGAATAGAAACATAAATGGGAATGCAGACAGTAGTTATACCTGATGTTCATCATTTAGCCTGGAGACCAAACAATAAACAAGCTTGTGTACTGTTTACCCACTCTAACAGATGGGTCCCAGACAGATTTACTTCCATCCAGAAACTGGTCGGGCCAATCAAAAATATTTATCTATAAAGGGCCAGACTCGATATGACGACCGACAACAGAAGCCACTGAAGCTTCTTCGCCCTTGATGTGAAGAGGTTTGTTGAATCTGCTATCAGGAACCAACTAGATGGTGTATTTTTGCTAAAAGAAGAACAATTGGACTTAGACTGTAGTTTGTTTAGACATGTAGACATGTTGATTAGACATGTTAATACCTGATTAGTTTGTGACCGCAGATAACTGCCCTTGGAAACCAAAAATAGATAGCAAGGTTTGGGAACCATTGATAAAAGGCAAATAGGTCTGACGAAACAACTGGTTTACTTTCATCAAAAACAAAAAGGTACCCAAAATAGTCATGCTTTTAAAAATTCTAACAATTAAACAGCCATTAGATAAGAGCAGAGTAGCACAAAGGATTAATTCTGAAGAAGACAAGCATTCATTAGGAGAATACCAGAGTTTCCTGTCCACTCTCCCTCAAAAGGGTCATCAACCAAACTTTGTAGACTCTAAATAATAAACACCCTTTATTAGTGTTTTCAGTATTACACCTGTTATAGCTGTAGTCATTCTAAACATGATCACCTCAATTCATAACTCTATTTTCAGATCATAACATAAATGTGTTCTCCATTCACTGATACCGTTCCCTGTAACCTCTGGTCAGTATTTCATTTTGTTGTATGTGAGCTGATGGAGCCAAACAGCAGGCTTTGAGCTTCACCTCAAAGGGAACTCGCCTGCCAGACAGCTGGTCCTCATCACATTCACTTATGGGGACACCCGCAAAAGCAAGCCCTGAAAAGATGACAATGTACCACACTACAGCTGGAAACCATCACGATAAAAAGTTGAGACGATGGGCCTTCCCTCCATGGCTAAATACCGTCTGTGCCCAAAGACCGTCTTGGCACAGTCTTTTATTTGCTCATGTAAATGTGTCATTCCCAATTTATTCTTCTCATTTTCAGCGGATAAAGGAATTAAACAGACATTTTCTCTAACTGAAAGCCCCGGTTTATTTGATTTATTCCTTTGATTGATCAGTCATGAAAATACATGTGTCATTAGATTGATCTTATGCACAAGATAATTTCACTTGCTTTGATTATTTGATTTGACCCGAGGCTAAAGTACATCATGGCCCCTTTTGGTGACAAACGTTAAGACTCCATTACAAAAGATATATTCCTAACAACTCCAAGAGTTTGCTGTTTTTAAGTCAAAGAAAACACCTTAAAAGATGCAACTGCTGGGTGAAGTGCTGAATGAGGGAAAGAAAGAACCAATACAGAAACAAGAAACAGATAATGATCTCATTTTTTTTCAGGGAGGGGGGGGGCGGGCGGGGGGACTGAATGAGAATAGCCAACAACAATTGCTTCAATAGGGAAATAGGAAATTACTAAGTATCCTCTGCCTAGTCCATTAATGTGGCTGGGACATGAACCAAGACTTCCTGAATTGACAGGAAGCCATACACATGTTGCCACTGAGTGATGGAGTGTGTACAGGAAAAGGGCGGGGCTGGTGGAGGCTTGTGGACCTGGCATGCCCAGACAAAAACATTGTGTGATGAGCGCCACTAAGCGTGTTTAGAGCCTGGGATGGCCATTCATCCACACCAGTCAGGCCTCCATGGCAGTGATTAGCATTGTCATCCTCATTTCCAGGCCCTCTATGCAGATGGCCCGCATGCTGGAGGTGCCAACATAAGAGTGGCTGTTCTCTCTCGCATAATCACTCTCTGGCCTCTGCTCTCATCTGTCCTCTTTATTTCCATAAAAAAGTATTCTAGGAGAATTTGTATGGCCGTTTTATGTTCCTTCATTATAGCTCTGGATTATCAAGAATAGACTTGCCAGTGCCTGTGAACTGATGAATGTTTCTGCGGTATTAGTGACGCAATTGTGGTGTTTCTTTTTTTTTTCTTTTTTTTGAGATACTCATATTGACACGGCCAACATTTGATCTTTTTAATCGAGTAAAATCAGTTTTATGCTGCAATATAAAAACACATATCTGTAGAAGATGACAGTTTAGCGCAGCAGAGGGAGAGGTCTGATCAGCACACTGCCTGGGGCACTACAGGGCTGCCGTGGGCTCTTCACAGCCTCTGTAGATATACACGGCAATTAGGCCCCACCATGAGGCCTGTGGAGAAGAAAGTACTGCAGACAAACAGGAAATGGCATGTCAGTCTGATACTGTATCACCACGCACAAATGTCTGATAAACTCATTTCAAACATTTGACAACAACCTTTAACTTGTCTCGCGTGGCGTTGTCCCACTCATCTATACTTTTACTCTCTTCCTCCTCTCTTCCTCCTCTCTCCTCGGCTCTGCTCACCCCTCCTCTCATCTTAAAGCCAAGATTATAGGCCTAATAATTAAAGCAATTCTGTATGGGCTGGAGAGCTCCAGAGCATCTGTGTGTGTCAGACTCCTGACATGATACAGAGGGACAGCACAACTATTAAATATCCATCATGCCACGCCACATCAGTTCTAATGCAATCAGAAACACATGAGTACGTCGGCTAAGTCCCCTTCCATCCACAATGATTAAAGAAGTCTTTAATTTCAAAGACAAGTAAAAAATGCAGGATCATTTTATCAAAAATGTAAATGACCTGTCTCTTTACATGACATTTACCAACGACAGAGCTGGAGCTAATATGAAAGTCTGTATACTAGTGTTAACAGCAACACAGGGAGGGACTGCTGCGATGTCTTGACGGACGTTATTCTAATAGATTACAAGGCTTTCATGCTGCATGCTGTTATCCTGTCCTTTGTTTTCATCCTGCACATTAAAAAGATACAGATAAGATAAACAAATGAAGAAAAAAAATATGAACTTATCTATATTCCATCACGAAGATGAAATGTAGATTCTTTTACAGAGGGCACTGTGAAACTACAAGCTACAGACAATAAGAAGCTTTTTTCAAGCTTCTTGCTTCATTTTCATAATTAAATTGTAATTTGGCCAAATTATTTACTTGTCTTGTCACTAGTTTTTTGGTGGATTTTTGTAAAGATGCAAATATCCAAAATAAATTTACGATTTGCGATCAGCTATTACTTCAATTCTGCATTTCTTCTCCCTAATAGCATCATGCTCTACTACGAATGACAATTTCTATTGATGGCCAATCTGAAAAATAAAAATGAAAATATTCTGGACAACAAGTCCATCAACTGCAAAAGAAGTTTCAACATTGGAAAAGTCAAAATTGAGATTTTGCAGCAATACTGCAACAATATGTGTAGGGGATAAAGTGCATAACAGTAATTTTACTTGGCATAAAATGACGTTTGAATTTGACAGCAAAGGCGGAGGGATATACGACAACACAGTTAGTGTGAAGGAACCACTGGGGGGGATGTCAGACTCAGTACTGGCTCACATTCAGCGCAGCCAGCCACCTCCATTGCTCTCATGTTTATGCAGAGAAAGACTCTTTTGATTCTACAGTGAAGCTTTTGATTTGGTGCTGAGTGTCTGCTGGCAGCCTTTCAACACTGTACTTCAGGTTCAGGCATTTACTAATCAAGCTCAGGTGGGGCAGGGTAAGGGCGTGAGTGGGGATGTCACAAATGTATGGAGCTGGTAAAAGGATTATTTGGGAAGCTGCATCACCCTTTTCACATTAAGACAGTTTTCCATGGTCCCTTTCGCTCGTCCCTGTGTTACCCCCACAACCCACAACCCTTTGCTTGATGTACATGTAAGTGCTGTCTCTGCCAAACAGAGGCACTGGGAGCATTTTTAGAAGGCTGATGAATACATTACTTATTCACACAAACTTGATTCAGACATAAACAACTTTAAAGTGCATCTTTTTTTTTTTGTACAAGAAGATCAGGAAGTGCCTTGTCAACAACTCAGAGCTGTCCTTGATGCAAGTTTCTCCAAAGTTTCCTGAGTTTTATAAATCATATTTTTTCGACAAAAGCTTTGCTCGAGATGATATTTAAGCTGCAAATGAAGTACTCAACCACACATTCTGAGGATTTTTCAAGTCATTAATGAAGATTACTTGCATTTTGTTAGGAAGTAAGAGCAAGTATGATGGATTTTACCGAGATAGTAGGCTATTTATCTTTTTTTTTAAACACACATTTCTTGTACAAAAACAAAATACCTAACGTTTACGATTATTGTACGTTATTTAGTCGTGTTTTAACTCATTTGACTGTGCACTAACAAACAAAAACTGGTATGCAACTGCAATAGCAATCCTTGCAGCCTGCCATCACTTAAAGGGATAGTTCAACATTTTGGCAAATTGGCCCACTGCCATAATCCCTATAGTTTTAGGAACTATAGGGACCTTGTCGGTGCAAGGTATTTTCAAAACGGCAGAGCAGAACCGTGAGCTGCTCAGAGCTATACGCTATGGAGGCTCATGGTTTCCCTCATCAAACTCATCAAATGCACAATCCAAGAAACAAAGAAATCCCATTAGCCTCTGTAGCGTAGCCTGGGCAGCTCGTGGCTCTGCTCCACTGTTCTAAAAAAAGCTTGCACCGACAATTAAAGGTAACAAACCTACTCCTTAAACTATAGGGATTGGCAATGGGCCAATTTGCCTAGATGTTGAACTATCCCTTTAAGTATATGGCATTGTAGTGCAGGTCAGAGGCTAATGCAGATCTTTATGAGGTCAACAAAGAGAGAAGGTTTTGTACATTTGTGTAAATCTCTGACAGAGAGACTATGAATTGAGCATTGTTTCTTACTGTTTAAGTACCTATTCCTAACCATGAGACCCTCATCTATAATAATCTAATGACCATCTGTCACATGCGTTTTATTGTTTTGAAGCTGCCCCCCCGCCCGCTCACAAAAGCATAAAAGGACCAAACATTAGAAATGCATTTTAGCACAGGAGTGCCATATACTATTGATTATGGGTTTGCAGAAATGAATGGAAACAGTTGCATGTAGCGAGGGGCATGTGGGGTCAAACACAGGGGTACTGTTATTCAGGTGGGGGGCTGAGGGGTGGGATCTCAGACTACATTAGCCAGCGCTTCACCTAGAGATCCCCCACAAATGATCTACTGAGCCTGTCAAGTACAGGGTGGGGGGGTGTGGTGGAGGTGGGGGGATTGCCGGGTAGCAAGTCAGTTAACATGACGAGGAAGCCACACAGATAAATCACAATTCACTCAGGGAGCAGTCACACTCAATGACATATTCACTGGCTGGCTCTACAGCTCATTTGATAACGCTCTTGCCACGCCATTCATTTCTCTGAAGGATGAAAGGGAGGCTGAAAATGTCATCAGCTCACTGAGGCAGGGACGCCAGTGACTCAGAATAAAGAGGGAGGGAGGTGCCTCATAATTAATTAAGTTTTTTAACCCTGCTACAGCCAGAGAGACGTCGCACTATTTTCCAGGGGTCTTTCAATTAGACATGCGTTGTAATTAAATGCTGTGTCACAGTGCTGTCCCAGGATAAGTTACTGCCATTCATTATCATGATGGATAGCGCAGTGTGAAAGGAATATTGTTGGGGTCCCTTTAGGAAAGCTGTAGCAATTGCATAATAATAGAAATATCTCTTATTCTTGTCACCTCTCCTCTTCACTGAGGGGAAACTGTTATATTTCAAACCAGACCTTCAACTTTCTTTTACAGGATCTGGAAAAAACTTAATCTTAAACAGTCTGACACAAATTTCTGAAACTTCACACATACTGGAAGATAAATCTACCACTTCAAGTGAATTAGTTTTATAAAATGACAAATACTTTGCACAGATTTCTTCATCCACAGATCCATAAATGACCAGCATTATCTCCAGCACTTTTCACAAAATAATTAATTGCTCAAGTGGTACTTAAAGGGATAATTCAACATTTTGGCAAATTGGTCCATTGCCATAATCCTTATAGTCATAGCAGTAGGTTCGTTACCTTTAATTGTCGGTGCATGCTGTTTTTAGAACGGCAGAGCAGAGCCGTGAGCTGCTCAGAGGCTCATGGGATTTCTTGGTTTCCCTCATCAAACTCATCAAATACACAACCCAAGGACAAGTTGTGACCTGCACATTCACCACGCTATGAGATAATAATGGAACGTTACAAGACGGAACTGTTCTAGAGGCAAATGCAGAGACTGCTTGCCGAAAAACTGCCACCGACGGTAATGTGTATCAGCGGTTTTGCATGAATTTACCTCCAAAACAACTCCATCTCATAACACTCCATCATTATCTCATAGCGTGGTGAATAGCGTAGCTGTGTAGCTCTGAGCAGGCTTGCGGCTCTGCTCCACCGTTCTAAAAATACCTTGCACCGACAATTAAAGGTAACAATCCTACTCCTAGGGATTATGGCAATGGGCCAATTTACCACAATGTTGAACTATCCCTTTAAATATTTTTTGCACAACATAAATTTCACAATGGTTGCTCCTTAGATGTAATACACCACACTCTTCTTACCCGTCCTTATCTTAAGAGTAAAAAAAAAAAGAAAAAAAGGGAGAGACACCAAATACGTGGCTCCCAGGTACCGCTGCTACTACTGTATGTGGCTCACTGTGAAGTCAGAGAAGGCTGAAAAAGTGCCTGTACAACAGAGGCAGGCCTGAGACATCTTTTGGAAGTGCCTCCAGGACATGTTGTTGTCATCTTAACACAACACAACTTTTGTGCTAGACTTGTACTTTCAAGTCTAGAGTGCCCTCCTCACTTCAGAAAAAGTCCCCAGGTCTCCATCAGGGTCTCTCGGTATTGCCTCAGATCACACAGGCGGTGCTGCCTCGCTTTGTCTAGATGTCTTAGATCACTGTAGTTTTAACAAGTGTCGTCATTATAGATCATTATCCTTGTATCCCTGTATATAATAGTGGATCTACAGTAGTATTTACAGTTACTTTTTTCCTTCTGTGAAGTGATTCTTGTCAAAGAAACCTTTGTTCACATCACTAAGGAGCCATACAGTATGAAATAGGCACACTTGTTGGAAAGTCTTGAGAGGAATGAAAAAAGTATAGCTTAAGGACAATGATTTATACATTTCTTTATGAATACTGTGGCAAAGGAGTAGAACTACAATACTGTTCATTTTTTTTGCGCAGCTGGTGCCAGTGACTACAGCATGATGTGCTTCATTTTCTGCAGCTTAAGTGAACCTAATGCAGTGATTACTTTTTCTATAATGCCTCTTTTATGTGCGTCTATAATTTGGACTTGGCCAGTGGACGTAAGGAATAAGCAAAGTCCTCAGAGCAATCAACAGACAACATGAGCAAGACATAGCGCAGACTTGGATAATTTATTCTGTGTTCCTCTTAAGTAGGTCAAAGTAAATTTATATCATAACATAAACATTTGATGTGGCATTAGCAATGGAGACAAAATCCTCTCCAGTCAGCCTTTTCTGTAGTATCTGTAGCGCCTGCCAAACAGTCACTCTAATACTGTAATAATAGCTTTACTGCTTTAAAAAGGTAAACTGGACTTTTAACTGTAATGGAAACATGTGTATGGGTCTTATAACAGACATTACCATGGAAATAGTTTTCAGATATCTCTGTCAAAGCGATACTGCTGAACTGACTGTTAAAGTCTAATAAACATGTAAAACGTCTTTTGTGATGAAAGTTTCAAACAGCTACTGTAGCTGTCTGTCTGTCAACACACTGGTCCAATGACAGTCACTTTATTGATAAAAAAAAATCTAGCTCTGATTCATGTTTTATCCACCGAGGTAGAACTACATCACACTGTACAATAGATGTGTAAACAAGTATTGTGGAGTTTCCCTCGCCTGCTGCCTCCAACACTGTTGTGTTCTGTCGTCCTTACTACTGCACCAATGGGACTGGCCAAACAACTCCGCACCGAACAATTGAACGTATTCTGAGGGTTAGAGCGCCTCGGCTCAGCCAGAAAGAGTCACACCCACGGAGCAACAAACTGTGTAACACTGATTCATGTTGTACTTTATTGGACAGTTCAATGTTTTCATTTCATAGCTGTGACAGTCTGCAAAATACGCAACAAAGCATGAAGAAATACATAACTAAGACATCACCCACTCCCATGTTTGTTTACGTGCATGCTGGTCCGATATTTGACTGGCTCCTCAAAACACTACTGTGTACTGTAGCACCACACTGGATACCTTTAATGGTGCTACGATTCAGAAAAGCATACATTGTGCTTCCCCCTCAAAAATTGATGTAACAGTAGCCCTGACCCCTATTTTCCTTTATTCTCCTGCTTGCTTAAAAAAAACCCCAGTGTGAGTGTTTTCTGTCATTGCCCTTTCTTGCTGTCCATCTTCCTGGTTTGACTCTCAGTGAAATTGCCGTACGCTATAATAGACTTGGCCATTTGAGGCTCCACACAATGAATGTTGTTGTAATTCCTGCTGTCATGAGGGCAATGAATGTTCCATGTTTTCTTTTTTTTCCTCCCTTTTGCTTGTTTCCTACATGTAGACAGCAATTTACATGGAGACATTAATGTAACTGTCATGTTCTATCCAAGAGCGCTGAAGCAGAACTGCTAAAAGACAGCCAAGCCACAGCACTGATGCTCAGGGCACCAAAGATTGAACAGCAATACAGAGTTAATGGAATTAAGTAAAGAATCCCCCCCATCCACCAAAGCAGGGGAAAAAAAGAGCAACATTTAAATAAGCCTCGGCTTGGAAATAAATGATACAAATAAGGAACTCATAAAGCATTTGTGAATGTAATGTCTAAGCTGTGAGATGGTGTTGGGGGGTGCTAAGAACAGAGAGTGAGAAAATATAGCATATCATATTAACCTTGCTATTGCTGCAGCATCAGCTCTTTGTACGATTTCTCTCCTTGGCTTATTGTTGTCTAAATAAGTGAGCGGGAAGTTATTATGTCCAAGAAATTGCTCGGTTAAGTGTAAACCTTCTGGCAACGGCTGCTACTGCAGTGAGTTGCCATCAGGCTGCACTCATAATGCTGTTATGCTGTATTCCTGATGAAATCTGCACTTCATGTGGATTATTTTATGTCTGAGAACGAGAGGTGGCAGGGGAGCTCAACAGACTGTAAAAAAGGGGGCTTTGAGAGAAACAGTAGAGAAACAAGGTCTTGTACCTCTGTGTAACATGTTCGAAATCTGTCTCATTTTCACCAGGGGGATCCTGCAAGCACAAGCAGCTCAACACTAAATGGAAGGTCAGTGTCGTCTTTTTTCCCCCCTTCACAACAGTTTACTTCTAGAGTCAACAACCTGACTAAAGAAAAAAAAACAAAAAAAACTAAGCCATGCAAGCTGGGGGGTTTGTGAGTTTGGGGGGAGATACTGCAGACATTACCCAAAAGGATTACAGAAAAAAGAAAAGCTTCTAAGTTTACATGATAAAAAATGTGTTTGCATCCCACACGACCTCTGTGCAAAACCCAAAATATTCATGTCAGGGATCCACTGGTGATTGAAAGGGAGGGAATATTTTTATTCAGCAAGGTTTATCCCTTTATCAGAATGTCACTACGCTATAGATATACACAAATGCAAAGAGAATTGCTGAATTGTCACATTTTCTATGAATTGATGGGGCTCAATCGCTCAATTTAATGAATATAATGAAGAGAAAATACTGTAAGAGAGAAAGAAGCAGTTTGGGGTTAGGGTTTAAGTTTCATGGATCTTGCACAAAGAGGAGGGTTAGGGAAAAAAAAAAGCCTTTATTTACTTTAAGGGGATTCTTCATTCAAACATCCACTTACTCATATTCACTCTGATGTAAAGCCAGATGTTACAGAGGAAGGGTTTTATAAGAAGGAAATGATCACTTATGGTTGAACTCAATTAATTCTTCTGCACATCCATCTATCAACAACACACAATGCGTCAGGCCCGTAATTCTTTTGTCGTTAATAATTCATTAATGCCTTCTTCATTAATTCATAATCGTTTTGGAGGTTTGATCCTAATTGCTTGCTATGATTTTGATTTGGATCACAGCCTGTGATCAATTAACTCACTTCTGCGAGCCAACCAGTCTAGCCATCACTTTATGAAGCGGTGCACACAGTGTACACTTTAGTTTGAAGGCTGGGTGTTACACTTGAGCCCTACAACACAGTCACATGTTTAAGCTCACATAAGTGTATCACGGAAGAGGAGGTAGAATGTATGAGGAACATTTTGAACAACGAAAAATAGATGACCGTCACATGGCAGTTGCGACAATGACATTATCGCTTGTGTTGCAAGGACGACCATAAAATCTCTCCCTTTGTATAAACCATCAACAACATACAGCTACGTCAGCAGCTGCATCTATCACCTCCTTTCCAACAGGACAAAAATAAAATAGCTGCAGCGGTGAACAACAGCTCTTTCCAGAGGAGAAAGGGGTTTGTATTTTCTAATCAACTTTCATGGTGGTGCAAAGTGCAAAAGTGCATTTTATTAAAAAAAAAAAAAACTATTCTTAGTGGATAATAACATAAAAGCTTAATGATTTGGAGGGAATTAGCCAGTTTGTTTGGGGTTTGTTTTTTCCTATCGAGGCTTATGCGCTTACATGCTATTGCTTCTTTTTTAGTTGTTGCTGTGTGTAAAGAAAATAAAATAAAAATCCTCGTGAATGCAATTTTAATAATCACTTACGCAAGCAAAACTCAGGCAACCTGCAAAACACAACAAAATATGTTGAATTTTTAACTTGGTTATTGCAACTCGATGTATCAGACACTATAGAGAAGCTTGATAATATAAACAAGGCACAAGGTGTAAGTATTCTTATCCAATCAAAAATACAATGCATGCATTGTATCATCCTACTGTATTACATTAATCACTGATCCGCATGTTAATAAGTCTCATAAGGATTAGTGCATTAATGCAATACAGACACATGCACACTTCAACTACTGTGCTAATGTAACACAAGCGTTTTCTTTCCTTACGTATACCACGTACTCCTGTGGTTTAAGTTACACAAATCTAGTCTGTTGCTGATCATTTTTGGGTACCAGGGATTTTTGTTGTGTAATTTCTCCTCAGATGTAAGTAGTCAGCCATTATGACTTATGAAAAACGCATCAACGCATCTACATTAACGTTAAAAACTCCTAATTACTGATTAAACTTTCAGGGTAGAACACCTCGTCACCCAGTCATCTGTACTCAGAGTCAGATTTTATTTTATTTTACAACTGACACTGTATAGGACATGCATTCCTTTACCATAAAGAGAAGATAGAAAGATAAGAAGGGGGGAAAAAAACCTCCATCTTCGTCCAATTTAAACTGAGCTTCTTTGAACACATCACTTAAATGTAATTTAGTGTTTTATATGAGATTTATTCAAAATCAACCATAATAAACAAAGCATACTTTCTCCATGAAATCCAATAAAACTGAGTGCATGTGTCACAGAGCTCCTGACAGCCATGACTTCAAAAGCATATGGTTGGAGATGAATGCAGGAGTAAGGGGGTGGAGGGCATGATTAGCAGCCCACTTGGCTTCTCTCCCTGTCGTGTGTGCTGTATATACATAGCATCAGTCACCTCCTCATCACCTAATTAACTCCTTCACCTTTACACAACAAAGTAGCAGCTACTTCAAACTGCTCTGTCTGACTGATTTGACACAAATGCTTTATGAGTATTTTGGAATGAAAGATGATTTTGAAGATGCAACACACATTGCTAATAGCCATCAAATGCCTCAGCGGCCATTTCTTTTTTTAAGATGATTAAAGCTGCTGGTGGATTTGGGAGGCTTACCTGACCCAAATGTTGGCAATTTTCTATAAAAACTGCCAAGTGCATGTAGGAGGTGTGGATTGTGCACACACACGTGTACACACACACACACGTACACACAGTTGCTAAGCTTTGTCTTCACACTTGCGTCAGTCCAGCAGCAGGTAAAACTCCTGCAAATTATAGCCCGAGGGCAGCCTTTGCTGCTCAGTGCTCGATGCTGTTTGATACTGTCTGCCTGCAGTTTGTGAAATTCCAAGTTTCTCTTATTGAGGTTTTTTTTTATTATTATTCTTTATTCAAGTCATACCATCTGTTTTCCACGAATATTTACATAAAACAATGATTTGCCTTGCCAATTTGCATGTAGTAGAATTAAATAATTGCTCAGCATTTTGTTCATTTTCAAGTGTTGTGTTATATTGCATATGCTGTATTTCAATCTATGCTCAAAAATACCTTTTCTTAGAACTGTCATATACATGGATTTAATTTAATAATGCAACTAATTTCAAAGTGCAGGCCATATGGAATAATATATTCTGTGCATCAGTGTCAACACAGAGAAAAAGACCTGTTTATTCCCTGTGGAATTATTTCACACTTTTCCAAGAGGCCAATAGATGGAAATGTGGATGGATGACATGCAATGAATATTATCTGATAAACAGCAGATTTTTAAAAAGCTGCAAATAATATTTTAGCATTGCAACTACTCATTTTGCGTGTCTGTAATATATTTTTCACGCTGCCCTATCAGAGGTCATCATCTAGCTATGTCCAAACGACTGCTTTCAAACAAAGCTAGCAGCACCAGTTCAGTCTATCATGAGCTGAATGCTGGTTTCAGGTCAGTACATGGGAGCATTGTGTCAACACTGAGCTAACAAAAAGGTAGGAAAGTCAAAATGTAAACATCCATTACTACTGGTACAGTGTGAACGCAAGTCAATTTAATTTCTATAGCCTTAAATCTCAAATCCAAGTGTGATGGATATTGAATTGGTCGCAATATATTCATTCATGTAGCCTGTGTAATTAAGGGAGATAAACTGGTTGGTGGTTACAATGATAAAGCGGAGACTTCCCCATGAGCTTGAGCATTACTAAAATATTATAATGACTCAAATGAAATTTCTGCCTAGATCCCCTGAAAGGTCAGGGGTGGCCTTGAGCTACATACACGATATCGTGCTAACTCAGCACTGCAAAGATGAAAAAAAAAAAGAAAGAAAAAAGAAAAAAGCATGAGGCTAACCCCTAATCCTAACTCAGTATCCTCACTAGTTGTTGAATCATATAAAAGACAGGGGAATTAAGCATCATTACTATTTCAGAGTAAACAGTTCAAAGGAGGTGAATCTGAACAAAGGGGTACAAACTGCTGCATAACGCTTTAATGACAAATGCTATGTTCAAGAAAGAAAATCTTTGCATTTTTATTGTGATAGACATAAAAGATTTGTATGTGTGTACATAGCGCATGCATTAAATCTATGCCGGCATGTCTGTGTGTTTTGGGAGAGTGGGGGGTCTTGGGTTGTGTTGGTGATCTAGAGCTGACTTCTTTCTCTAAGTGTGCAGGATCTGCTTGGCATGCTCTGCGTCTCCTTTCTCCCTGCTATAGGCTCTGCTGGCTATAGCTTGTGGCGCTCCCGGTGGAGTAAGCTCTTTCCACTAACAAAATGCAAAATACAAAATTAATAAAAACACCCTTTGAAACTGACAAATATGCCTCAGGCAAACTATCGGCCCGCCGGCTGCTTAAAATTTAATCAGTATTTTTTCTTTATTTATTTATTTTCCACGGCCATGCTCATCTTTTTAATAACATGTTGCTGAGACTGTCTGTATACAAAGTTTTCCTCTGTCAAGAATTACATAGGGCCTGTCAGTTCATGGTCTCACTCCCTCAGGGGGTTTCCAGAAAATAAGCCAAGCAGATTTATTTTATCTTATAACCTTAGTCCTTGTCCTCCTCTAAACTGGTTTTCTCCTTAGTCCTTGTGTGCGTCTCACAGTGACCTCCACCCTGCCTGCATGCATACGTATAATATGAGATCAACACACATTCACATTACTCAGATATGCTGGAATTCCCTTGCATTGTGTTGGAGCAGCGGATGAAGATGAACAGGGGTGATTAAAGTGGCAGAATGGTTGATGCTGGAAAGCAACACTAAATTCCCTGATAGCTCCCCCATACTGATATAATATTCATGCACTCATTTATAATTTAATTATATTAACACACGGTTTTCAGTGTGAGTGATGACAGACCGTCAAACCCTCATCTAAGTGTCAGTCATGCTCCCCAGTCGAATCCTAATCTTGGCTGTAACAGAACAAAGAGATAAGACACTGAGAGCTGCAAAAATATTTACAAGTTAATATTCAGTTTATTGTCTCCTGGAGTGTTTTGAGTGAAATTGTTTGTCCTACTGGGGCCATTTTTGCAACCGGAACCAAAACAGATATGAAGACCAACTGGTTTTATTAAATATTGAGGCCCTATGAGCTGATTTTGTGTGTATTGTTTTTGTTTTAGAAAAAATTGACATCTGTACCTGTGATAACTGGTAAGGGACATGCATTTCTGTCACATGGTCTTTATTGATCTGATCAGTCTCCAAAATCAGACAAAATATTATAGACAAAGGGACTATAAAGTGTTTAAGATCAAAAATATTTACCATTACCCTCACTAATATAAAAAAAAGCACAACAACTCTTTTTTCATGCATACCGATAACGTCCTGCTTCTCATAACCAATGCCGATACACCTGAGGTTAAGAAAGAGCGATGTAAGGAGCAAAGATGAATTTAACATTAAAGCTCTGCCTCTGACTCAACAACAAATACAAGAACAGTTACAACTCTTTAAAAATCAACACTTATTGTTTTAAATCAACTTAGGGGGCAATGGGACTGAAAATGAGCAAAATCAATGCAATGTTGGCTAATTAATCATGTCATTATCAGACTTATCTGTGTATTTGCCATTAATTGTCAGCCAATATCGGTCCGATATTCATCTGTACCGATAGTTATCATGCATCCCTGTTAACATGCAAAGAAGCCAGTTCCAATTGATTGGGAGGTTTCTCTGGGGTTAGGAATAGAAAACAGAGAACAACTCGTGTGTGTTCATTTAGTTAAAGTTCTCTCTTGTATAATGTGACGACGACTAGCTGGTGCCCTGTATAGCCTGTCACCTCCACATTTCTGCACCTATAAAGCCTATATCCTTTGTCCATCACTCCACTTTACAGTGCACAGTGGCCTCTACTTTTTTTTCCACTTTCAGCTGAAAAACATAAGCTCGAGAGAGATTGTATTCTTGATACATGAATGCAACCTGAGAAACTCTTAGGTACTGTATGTTTAATGAAATGTCCTATGACCTACACAGGTTGTTTGTGTTTGAAAAGAACAGAAGAAACTATTTCACATAAATACAAATGCAGACGTGTATTTCCATTCAGAGGTTAAGGGTTATACATATTGGATTAAACATATACTTAACAAATAATGCCTCTTTTCAAATCCATCATGAATAAAGACTTTTTTCCAGTGTGCTTTCTTGAATTATACCCTGAAGGACGGCAGCCTCTTGTTCTTACACATAAGCGAATCTGAATCTGAGATAAATTCCCCTTGGCAGGTTTTTCTCCTCTGTGTAAAAAGCCTCCAGTTTTGTGCTGCTTCTTCCTTTTCTTACTTTCTTAGTTATTAATTGAGATCATGAGAGTCAACGCTTTCAGCAGAAGGACTAGCTCAAGACAAGAAATGCTTGAACTTCTCAGCCATAAATATTAACAAGCAATATATTATGCATATTATTCTTTAAATACCATATAAAATGTGTTTTTGTGATGAACTCTTAATTTTGCATATGCTTTTAAGTAATGTACATTAAATAATAATTGCCATTAAATTGATGGCAGAGGCAGCTTTTGGTACTGTCAATCAAATTTGTGCAAACCCCCTCTGACACTTTCTGTCTCTCATCACTTCCAGCTGCCAAGCCATCATTGTTCACACCAGCGTCTCAGAGTGCAGCAGAATCAGCACATACTCTACTCCCAGCACTTTACCATCCTACACTTACTACAGGTCATAAGAGGTCATTAAAATGTACTGTAGATACTGTAGATTTCTTTTAAACCAAGGGAGAGGAATTAATCTGAAAGCACTGCAATATTCACCATGTTATTGCAGTGTGGACAGGGATGGAAGGCGACAGGGAAGATCTTCCCTCCTGTGGTGACCTGCCAACTTTGGATGAAAATGCGCAGGACTGATTTTGAAGCACTTGGTAAAAAAAAAATAATAAAAAAAAGCATTCAAACAGTATAATGAAGTTACGAAGGGATCATTTGGTGCAGTTGCTGACATTACTAGGTTAAAGGCTTCATTATGGCGGAACCTGAGTGCTTGTCACGTCTTCACGCACCTCTCCGACATCGGGAGGACTGAGAACTTTTTCCAACAACTTTCCCCGAAGCAAAAACCCAACAATCACGCCTTCTTCTTCTTCACGGGGAGGTTGGCCAATTACGCAAAAGCGAGTGAGTAGCTACTGTATATAAGATCAGAACTCTCAGTTTGCAGCTTTTGTATTCCAGCTCTAGAAAAGAGAATGACGCAGACAAGGATAAGAAATTGCCACCGGACACTTTTGGTTACACATTTCCCAACCGAAGCTTCGTGGAAGCTGAGCGTGTCTCAATGGGAGGTGTGGGGTGTGGGGGGTGGGAATCAGAGCGGCCCCTCCCCACTCTATTCTCTTTCACTTGAACAGAGGCATGGAAGTATTTCAAGGGACAGCGCCTTTGATGTGAGCAATTTATAAGGCTAATTATACAAACAGGATAATAACAATGGAGACTACAAGCTGCCTGTGTGTTTACCCTCCCTGTGTTTACATCACAGACAGGTCCTTGAGCCATACGACAACACACGTGCATGCGCAAACACACACACACACACACACGCGCATATTTGTAAAAAAAACAAAACAAAAATAAAACAGCTAGGGTAATTCTCAGTTGTTCATAATGCAGATCATAATAACAACAAACAATGAAAAATGCCTGACATCAAAGAAGGCGATGATTATGTATTTAAAAATTCTTTAAAGTTTTAAGAAAGAGGCAAAACATTGTTGTTGATGCACTGACTTCCTCCTGGAGTTAATTGATAGCACTACTAGTTGCTACATAGCTGCAGGACAATACTTGTATTATCATGTGGACCCCTTTGCCCCTGGGTAACGGATCTTGTTGTTTGCATATTTATTGTATATTTGTGTATTCATGCTCTGCTTGTATCTTATCACCTAAATTGGCTCATGTGTCATTATTTTCAGTGTGGGCGGTTGATTGTGCTGTGGCAGCTCCAGGAACAGATCTCCTGGAAAAAAAAAAAAAAAAGTCTCCGCTTTCACAGAGGATTCAATTTAAAGGGCCCGAGATAACAAGCTTCTCTTCTCTGACATTTGTTCAAAATCGTGTACAGTCACAGAATACAAAAACCTCAGATGTTCTTCAAAAAAGTCTGGACAACGGTTGTAAATTTTTCATTTGAAACATGGATTCTTTTTACCTGTTCAACTGAAAAAGAATGGGCACGACTGTACGCATCTACCTTTCATCATACCGCCTGGCTATTAGGCATGCCTTATCACCCCATGCATTAGAAGCACATTAAATTTGGAATCACAGCACTCTTCAGGTTCAAATAATGAGCATTTAATTATTGACAGGGGATGAATATTTAACAAAGACACTGGTGGTTCACTTGGTCGGCCTCATATGGAGTAGTATTAAGGAGGACATGAGGTCCCCATGACCCAGAAACCAACCCCCATTCTCAATGAATTTCCGCCTTTGCTATTACAATCCATAGCATGGTGGGGTGCAAGTGCAGGTCCATCCACGCAGAAGTACTGCTGTGCAAAGGGTCTGGGTGTGCAATGTAAGCGTTCTTCAAACTGCAGCGACAAAAAAAGGACTGTGAAAATATGCATTAGCAAAGAATACCTCTAGATTATCACACACGTATGACCCTTTTCCACTAGCACTTACTCGACTCTACTTGTGTTTTTGCTTGTCCACTACAAATGGTACCTGGTACTTTTTGTGGTAATGCTTCAGATGAGAATCAAACCCACTTTTTTAAAAACACATTGGCCAGAATGTTGTCAAAGAGACGGCCGAGATGAGAATTCTTTCACTGATTCTTTCACGCGAGTTAAATGGTTGCTGCGCGGAAAACCACACCGTAGTCCTTCAACGAGACTTATGACTAAGATGAGAGGATACAAAAAAGACAGCAAGACGGTGCCACCACACGATCACGACCCTGCCCACATTGAAGTAATGGAAAATGACCGAAACCGAGTCGTGTCGAGTCGAGCTGTAACTGTGTAGTGGAACTTATGCAAGTCAGTAAAATGGAGGAATCCAACACGTCCAACACGGTTCGCATCTGAGTGGGTTCAGATCTCCTCTATACAATCAAAAAGTAAGACAGACAGACAGATAGAGAAGAGTGGCAGGAAACAGAAATAACAAGATCTACATCCACCCTCTAGGGAATGAACCATTTAGCTGTGTCAGTCACCCTTCCTTTTCTCAGCCCACATCCCATCTACTTATCCTCCACTCTGTCTGCAGATGAGTGGCCCTTCAGATCTGTTCTGTTGTGAGATGTACAAAGTCTCACAGAAAACAGGATGATGACATGTAAAAAGACAAAATTTTCTATTTGGATTTTACTTTTTTTGTCTCATTTCACCAATTTTATTTTTAAGGGATATTTCAACATTTTGGAAAGTTCTGACCTTCACATTCACTGCGCTATGAGATCATAATGTAATGTTACAAGACAGAGTTGTTTTGGAGGTACAGTAAATTCATGCAAAGTCGCTGATGCACGTTCCCGTCGGGGGCAGTTTTTCAGCAAGCAGTCTCTGCATTTACCTCGAAAACAACTCTGTCTCGTAACGTTCTGTCATTATCTCATAGCGTGGTGAATGTGCAGGTCACAATTTGTCCACTAGAGTGTCTTGGAGTTGTTGGATTGTGTTTGTTTGATCATCAGTTTGACCATCCAACAACTCGAGGGAATCCAAGAAATCCCATGAGCCTCCGTAGCGTAGCTCCCAGCAGCTCGCACCTCAGAGCTTGGGCCAAAATTGTGGCCTAAGGTCCTGTTACACATTTTCGGGTTTCCTTGGTGTAAAAAATGTAATTTGTCCTATACAGTACGTGTGCATTCATAGATATCACACAGCAGTCGCAGCGCCATCTTTAGGACCGACTTACAACAGGCCGTTCCTTCTGTCATGCCATGGGTTGTGACAACAAGTCTCACAAAAACAGTGGATTAACCTTTTTTTATTACAGTGCTCTATTGAATGCTGTACTCTAATTACATTCAGATTAATTACACTCTGATTTTGCATTTTATGGCCTGTTATTTCTGTATAACATAATCTTCACTGGCCTCACGATTTGATTACGATTCACCAGTTTAAGATTTTGTTCGATTCGATTATACGATGCATTTCGATGCATCACATCCTCAATTTTCTATGTTGCCACACAGGACATGTCTGTATGATGATACAAGTCAGCAGTGTAAAACTCAAGGTTGTGGGACATTGAAAAATCCTGAATGATATGAGTGACAGGCAAACAGCCAATCATTTAACAGCTGTGTAGTTCGGTTGCAGCACCGTATCCAGGTGTGTCTATTGACAACGGGAGAGGAGATTTGGAGTGGAATAGGAATAATCCTGCTCCATGTGCAGAACATTATTATTATTATTGGACATAATCCATTTTAAATGATGCATCACTTCACTGTTGATATAATACTGTCAAATTTAAACATCACTATTGACATGTGTACGGCATACAATCTATCACGTGAATGTAATTTGTCATCAATCCTCCATTATTTGTACAAATTCGTTATAATAACACACAGCTCAAATCAAGTGTTCTGGTGACACTTATCTTAGCCCTGTCATTATTAGACACTACAACAGTATGACTGTTCAGATACTAATGACGAGTGATGACTTGGGCTCGTCTCCGATTCCTGCAGTCCAACACAAATGCAAGCTTTGCTTACTGTGCGCAAATGAGCCAGTATTTAAAATGCCATTACATTTACAATGAGGACGTGTGTGTAAATCAGAGCCAGGAACATCCCTCTTCTCTGTGCCTGTCCTCGCACATCCAGCTGAGCTTTTTGCAGAGTTACTGTATATCTTCGACTTCCAGTTTCTGCACTGCAGCTGACCTACACATACTGACATCTTAATTAAATCTTTAGGATCCCATTAAAGCCTTTTATTGAAGCAGAGACATATGGGTTTGCTCTGCAGTCAGGAAGGTCATTTATGTCCTGTTGTTATAAGCAGCTGGATGGCAAAAGGCACATCATACCTACTTTAGCAAGCTTTGCTAAATGTGGTTTTGCGGTAAACGTTCAGCTTCGGTCTCTGAATCTCTCAACTCTGAGCTTTTCTCCACCCCTCCTTTGTGGCTATGCGGGCTCTATGATGGTATAATGGTTAATTCATCCCAAACCTCACAAGCGAGCCCCCTGCAATGCTTCTGACAGCTGAGAAATGTCATTACAGGCCATAATGAAGAATGAAATCAGTTATACCATCGCCACACGCCCAAAATTTAATTAGCACCTCTGAAGGTCAGCTCAAATGGTTTTCCTCACGATGTTTCATGTGAGCACAATGTTTGGTTGTACATTTATTTCCACTTTTTGATTTTTGCACAGGGAATATACTGTAGCACGACAAAACAAAAGTGAAGAAACATATGGAATGGGAATGTAATTGGTGATAAAGTGATAACTGCATGACTTATGAATGCCCATCAACAAGCAGTGACTTAACAAAGGCAACTGATAAGACATTGAGATTGAAATGAGGTGTGGAGAAAAGCCTTTTTATCATCCAATGCCATACCTTCACACAATGTACAATTAGAGCTCATACTCTGGAGTGAGACACAGGCTAAGTGTTGCATCAATTTGCAGATCATTTAGTCTTTTCACATGCATTCGGCCTCTGATAAAACAGCAGGAATCAAAGCTGGATAAAGATGAAAATAGAGCATGACAGGAAAAAAAAAGTCATGCAAATGATTTTTGTTATTGCACTGTGATTTTTATTTGAATTGTAAGTGATCATTCTGCCTTTTAGTTACAGCTGTCAGCCCTCATTAATGTGCATTATAAATTGCATCAAAGTGCATAAGGCTGTGTGTGATTAATTTATACAGCTCTTTACGTAGGAGGAAACCGTGCAGGTGCTGAGGAGCCTAATGACTTGGTTTGGGTGGCACAGCTCCTCTGACTCTTTACTCTCAACACAGTGTGTCGTATGTCAGATCTGGCATGTGTCTGTCACACCACCACTATTGGTTTGTAGGATCCTGCGGATGAGGATTACACGCTCGTACCCGTGGACTAACACAGTGTCCAAAACAACTCAGAAAATCACCCTCTTTTCCATAATGACAATCAGTTATGCCCTGATTAGATTCAATAAGTGATTTTAACCTCATGTCATTTCCAATCAACATATGTAGCCACAATGAGAATGATGTATTAAGCTGGAAAATGGTCTTTTATCATGTTATAATTACACATTTACACTGGCACTCTTTCACAGGTTTCCAATTATCAGCATAAAAATGGACAATGTGATTTTCAGTATTTAAATAATGAATTATGAACAAGAAAAAAAACTCCATTTAACTCTTCCACTGACACTTATAGGTTTTGGGGTCTTAACATATATTACAATTTATCTCATATAATATAAGTACATCAGAATCCAGAGTTGATACATTTTTAAAGTATACTTTAAATTTACACAGATAGTGAAGTTTGATATATTAAAGGAGTCATCACCAGGAAATCGCAATTTCTCTTGTTAAAACATGCATATTGGTGTTTGACCTCAGTTGAAACTTGCCTGAAAAGCTGGAGTTTGAAAGTGGCGCCGTTTTTTCGCTTCGGCTCTTTTTCCGAACAGGAATAGCACACAAGGGTGTGCCTTCCTAAAGCACGAGATTTTGATTCTGCTCCTACGGTGACGTCACCGTGGAGGCTACTTGCATAAGCCCACCCCTCTTTCACCACCCAACCCCGCCCCGTCCGCTACCTGAAATCGCCGAAGCGGTACCAGGGGGCTGTTTATGTTTTGGAGTCTGCATGCAGGCAAGCCCCCCCGGCTCTGTCCTTCCTGCGGCGAATCAACGCGCGCCTCATTACATATTATACAATGCACATCCGGACCAGTCAAAACCTCGCGCGTAATCTCGCGTGATAAAGTCGCGGTACGAAAAAGGGTCAGAACAAGCTCAATGTTTGATTAAAATTTTTGTTTTTTTTCTAATAAGTTTTACGGATTGATCCAAAGCGATCCAAGGGGGGCTGGATACGAAAAAAACCAGGTTATGACTCCTTTAAATGTTACAACTGACTGAATGGAAAGTCTTCATGGAATAAATAATTGTTATGTTTGCCAAATCTTTTGATGGTATCATTATGAAATTCAGTGGATTTTAACATTTGACGATAGAATCGTAGAATTTTGAGAACTTCAAAGCAGCAAACACTTAGTTATGCTCTTCTTAATTTCCAGCAGTGGTAGCTAGAAGTTGGTGGCTTGTCCATCCTTTGTCTAACTAGTTACACTCAGTCTTGGTTCCCAATTTTTCCAAAAGAAACTGTGTATCTACCAAGCCTGTCTTTTTTAATAATATATAAAATATTATGTACGTCGATTATACAGTATTTGTTTCAGTGCCTGCATTGTAAACCCCTCTTACTAGCTAGCGGACTTTTTTGCAGGCTTTGCAGCCCGATATCTCCATATGTCCACCCACATCTTTAATCCAAATAAAAACACTACCTCATACGTACACTACATGGCACCTTTAATTTACAGTTCAGTTGGATGTAAAAGTGTGAAACAGTCTCAGTTTACTTTGTACTTTACCTTCAAGCTAAAACATGCTAGGGTAGCATGTATCAATATCATAGCACGAAACAGAAACATGTTGAGTGACAGTGGGTCTACACGGGATTAAATGACAAATCTTTACAAATAAATTAATCATTACAAATGGATTAATATGAAATATCATCGCAATGTTGCCAAATCACCAATGTCTGTTTATGAAGCAAATAAAAAAGTCAAAATTCCTCAACTATCAAACTGTGTTGTGTTCATGTTAAAACTTCACCATAGTTCACCACATTGCTCCAGGTTTGCCTGTTTTGTTTTGTTTTTAATAAATAATGCAATCTTTATTTTCAGTTTTTATTTAGCTCTCGTGTGTGTGTGTGTGTGTGTACACGGCTATTATTCTACCATTAAACTTATTAACATGCTTGCCCAGGTTTTAAGTATTCTAAGTAGGCCTATTCTTAGAAATATTTTCGGAGAACTGTAACATGGTAATGACTTACACAGTACATCAGGCATAAAAAAAATCATTGTGAAAGATTAATTAAAGGGCTTTTAGACATCCTGTGCTATACTCTGTCCTCTTATCCCCACTTATGTCCTCCTGCCAGCCTTGCCAGATGAGTGCCACTCTATTTATTCCTGAAATTTTGACATTTAGATGCCAAAGACAGGGGGTAAAGCAGGTCATAATAACAAAGCAACAGTTTTAAACAGGTCTTTGTCTTTGTCAGAGGAGAAGAAACGGATTAGCTCTGAGATGCTACTTTGAAGCCCTGGAAATCTGTAATGAAAAATTTAAGCTACAAGCGAGCAGGATGGTGAGGGTTTTAGGGGGGTTAAGCACAACGATTCATTTGACTCTGCATATATTAGAGGGCTGTAATTCAAAGGTTGTGCTGTGTGTTTTTGTAATTTTTGCTTTAATAAATATTTTTTCTTTGATATACTGATTGTCCTGTGGCAGGCCTGCATGATGGTGAAAGGGAGGGCTAGAGAGAACGAGCAGTCTCCTGGCGCTAATGAGAAGGTCATAGCTCTCTAATTATCACAGGCAGCTCCGTCGCATCCTTCAAAAGACCCTCGGAAAGCACCAGCTCCAGACAATACTCTGAAACAACAATCTGCAGTCACGTACGTAAGCAAACGTGGACATCAACAAACAAATATTACTTATTAAAGCATGTATAAACCATATGCTCAGCTCATTTCACACAACTCTTCAGTCAAATGTAGATGAACGTGTGACCTCACAACTATAATTCAAATCAACTGATGAACAGCTAACCAGCTGCTTTTTCTACCCGGAAATATAGACCTCACCTCTATGAAAGGAATAGGTGTATAATCCAGTTTCGAATAGCTTAAATTGATCAGGTAAAGACTCCACTTTCTTCTTTGTTTTTATTCTAATTAAAGTAACCTTACGACCAACAATATCAACCGTTTGGTCTTTCACATTAAAACCTCTAAACTGCTGATACAGAGACTAACTGTCTATTACTGTAGTTATGTGGGCAAATGGACAGCCTAATCTGAAAAAATGTGAAACCAGTAAACATATTGATTATACTCTATGGGTTACTCTTGGGACCGTTACAGCTGTCATTCTCCAAAGGCATTTATGATGGAAAGCCATAACGTCTATTGCCACAATCTTTAATGGACACGCAGGTCAAAAATATGATTAACCACACTTTAGCAAACATACTGCAGCTTAAAACTTTTTCTTTTTTTTTTTCAAAAATGTACTGTAAGGGTTTAAGGCCCATTGAAACTGAATATGAGGCTTAAATGAAGGCATTATGTTGTATTATGTACAGTATGTCTGAACTTTATCACTATCAGTTATATCTTTTTTTTATTATGAGGTATTGTACCGCCTTGAGCATTTGTGTCACAGTAAAAGATACTAATTATCATTCATATATGAAGTGAAACGGGCATGAAAAATAGAATGCAAATTCATTATTAATGACATGTTTGACACTTTAAACAAAAAACCTACTTAATGTGCTCGGAGCTGAGGAGAAAAGGGAAAATTATGCTGCTGTTTTGACTGATTTGTCAGAAAGATGGGTGTTCACAGGGTCCCTCATGCAACAGTAATAAATGGAGGAAGAAAAAAAAGAGGCAGAAAATGAATAGCATATGGATTTGGTTCTCAGCTATCCAGTGGCTCCCCAGTAAACTGCCTGTGAATTAATCTAATTAAGAAACCCACAGTATGACTCAGTGTGCTGTCACTGAAGTAAATGCATCTTCCATAGTTTGTAACAGTGTCAAGTCTTGAGAAATAAGCTTTGTAAGAAGTTTTAAAAATTCTGGGAGACACAGCCAATGACTTTAAAAAAAGAGTAAACAAGTCCAAGTTTGAACAGACTGTCAGTAAATTAAGGGAAAACTGTATTTGAGTGCCATTGGTGATCATAATAATGCTCTTAAAGTGGAAGTTGAATTACCTTCATTGGTGTGTTTCTGGAAGTAGCATCAATCTACGACCATTTCTGAGCACATTTAACTAACATCAAACTCAAACTTCTTTTTTTTCTTCTTTGTGGACACCGAGAGAGCTTCCATTTGACATGTTTTGGATTACACAGGAGACTATTTTCAATTTTCTTGCCATTTCAGAATAAAAAACTTACAAACCGTGGCTCAGAAGTACAATCATAATGTAAGACATCTCCATCAATTTTCCACTCTACTTCAGTTTGCTTTACCAAGTCCTTATGGAGAGTACAGTACAGTCGGGAGATAAAAAAGCTTCTTTTCTTCCCCTGCTTCTGCCTCACTTCTCCTCCTGCCTTATCAATCGACCGCCCATCCTGTGTGCTTGCGACCTCTAATGGATTTCACATGACAACAGGCCAGGCCCCAGACAAGAGCGCGGGCCCTCGCTAACTTGACAACCATTAGCCTGCGAGAAGGGAGGATGGGGGAGAGGGTCTCTCCGTGTCCTGTAACTGATGTGTCGTGCACTGAGCCATCTCCCCCGGGTCAGGCACGGATGTATCCACTCTGACAAGCGTCTCGCTCCTTTCTCTGTGTCCCGACGAGCCTATTATCATGAGGTCCTGTGAATGTTGTGCATTCTGGGAAGTGGCACATAAAAGAATGATCAGGCAAAGCTTTCAGACAGAAGTCGTTCGCACAGGCGGGCTCTTTGTTGAACAAAATGGAAATGCAGCAACGAGAGGTGCACCTGTTGAGCGTTCCTTGTGGAGACACAGGCACTCACACTTGGCATTATGTACCTTATTATTTATATGGGGCTGTCAGCTAATAATGCATGGGTCTCTCACCGGAGCACTTTCTGCCATCTTTGAAAGTCATGGCAAGAGGCACCCATGGTTTCTGAGACATCAGGGGTCCTCTCACCAGGGTGTTGTCTGAAGAAGTCATTCCCACTTAAACTGATATAATGCATCTGTGCTGCCGTGAGTGGAGAGCATCTTTATCTCCCTTCACTGATTTACTCCTCCGTCTTCTACTCTATTCTGTTTAGTGCATTAGCCTATAGGTTACCGCTGAGCTGATGATTTTGGGATCTGGAAAATTATATAAGGAGTGGAACCGTTTCCCTCACAGCTTATTTAGCTCAAATGAGACGTGGACATGAGCTTCAAGAATGTAGACCTGGCATTTTCTGCTAAGCACTGGTAAGCCACTGTATCACGGATCATGTGACGACAATAACATGAGTTTT
The DNA here is from genome assembly GCA_030347415.2 of Decapterus maruadsi. Classification (NCBI taxonomy): domain Eukaryota; kingdom Metazoa; phylum Chordata; class Actinopteri; order Carangiformes; family Carangidae; genus Decapterus; species Decapterus maruadsi. The sequence goes on from CM064900.1 coordinate 31,697,103, forward strand.
TCTTGTTCTAAGTTTGTAAAAATGCAGAAGAACAAAGTCATATTTGTGTAGTGATGTTTCACGATTCCTTCTGCTAATAGCTGCGAGGCCTGAAAGGGTTAAGGGCATTGTTCACTGATCATGTGATGGGGACATTTTTTATGCAAGAGCGAGCCCTGATTAGAGGGTGAGTTTTAATGACAACTAATTAGCCAACCTCTTTAGCCTTGGCGTTATGATCAAACGAGCTGTCATCGGGTACCTGATACAATGATCCTCTCACTCTTGATATGATATTTTATTCCTCTGCAATTATGCAGCCCCCACTGCACCACATGTGTTTATTGCCTCAAGCACACATGTCAAATTAAAGAGCAGCTTATGCACCTGATATTTAATTATTGCCTGCTGCACCACCATGCACAATGGGAAAATGTCAAAGCCAGCAATCTACAGTACTTCAAGCAGCAATCGGTACGCTGCGATCACCGAGCACTAGGGATGGGTATCGTTTGCATTTTCATCGATTCCGATTCCTATTTCGATTCCTCATTTCGATTCCGATTCCTTTCGATTCCGATTCCGATACTAATATTATTTAGAAAGTAAATAAATAGATATATGACTTGTCTGCTCATCTGTTTTGTATAAAGTGGCCGTGGTCGATTGGTCACAGGAAAAGAACAACAACATTTGGAGCCGTTTCTTGTCAAAATTAAGTGAGAACCAATATGACTGAACAGGAAAAGGCTATAGGGCTTTTAATTTGAAGGGCCACACAGGAAGTGTGACTCTCACTCACTCGCTGTCAGCTTTGTTGTTGTTGTTGTTGTGTACACGCCACAGCAGGTCTCTCTCTCTTTTCTTTCAAAAGCGACCTTTTCCGACGTTGTTCCAGACGTTTCTGGTTTGGAGACTCCAGCGTGAAAGCACGTGTCACTGCTGTTTTCGGGTTATTAGCGATTAGCGGGTGCTGCCGTGCCCCAGTCCCGTCCTAAAGCGCTCCCGCCCGGCGGCCAGTCTCACAGTATCACGGAGCATGATCCTCGGCTGCAGTCAGAGTGGCGCACCGCTCCACGCCACCGACCCACTCAGTCACTTCCCTCTTCATCTACTGTGTTTATCGGTGATAAACGGGCAGACTGCCGGTAGTAACGGTAAAACCAGAGCAGCGTGTTGATTGAATCTCGGACCCAACGCGGCCGGACTCACAAGCATTAATTAATTAATTCACAACCCGACCGCGGGGAAAAAAAGGAAAAAGAAAGCCGGCGGCGACACTGGTTTTGAGACAGTTAACTGATAACATTAATCACCGTTCATCAGCTGTGTAACGTGTGTGTGAGTGACTGCCAGGAACCGAAATAAAGAACCGAAATGCGCATTTTTAAACGATTCTCGAATTTTGGCGTTTCGATTCCGGTTCCAGAATCGGAACCGGATTTCGGGACCCATCCCTACCGAGCACTCATGCACATACACAGACACACAGACAGGAATTTGAATATTGAATATGAATGGGAACATCTTCCAGCTTGTCTATGCTCAGTTGGCTTTTTACACGTCCCTTTGTCACTAAAGGGAATTTGGCATACGAATGCATTGCTTGCCAGGAGGAAGAGCTGAGAGCTAAAACTAAAAAAAAAAAAGAAAGTAATAGTAAAACATCCTACAATGTAATAACAGATTAATTATTATGTGTAACAATTCACATTTGGGTCAATGACGTGACGCCTCAATATTCTGTCCGGCTGTATTTTTTCAAGTTAAAAAAAGGTTTAAATGTACAAAAAATATACTAGCTATATAAAGTATATCTCCCTTATATGTAGTCACTTCAACTTATCAAAAATCAGGAGATATTTGTAATATTTCTGCTATTTAAAGTGTCAAAATATCATGTGGTGCGACCGTCCAGCCATGACTGCTGTTTTGAAAACCTATTCAAAATCACTCAAAATATATTACAATTTATTTTCTGCCCTATTTGGCATGATTTGTGAAGTGTTTTGTATTCCTGTACAAAATTGCAAAGCTTTTGCAGTTATATTTCTTTCATAATATACAAATAAAATGTGTCCGCTCATATCAATTTCATTAAATATCATGTGGTGCGACCATCAATAAATCACCACTTTTGGAACTTTTATTTTGAAATCTACTCAAGGACAGGAAGTTGCATCATCCACCATTTTGTCATAGAGCTATGGAAGCAGAAAGAAGGTTTGTGGCTCTCTCATTTTTCTTAAAAAAACAACCTTTTTAACGGCTGTAATGATGTTGCCATATTTGGATATCATGTGGTACGACCTCAAAAAAACAATTAATTTAAGTTTTTTCTGCAAATTTGTATTTTTATTATACATTTCATAGTGTCCTTTCGTGGAAAGCTAGCTAGCTTTGTTCATGTTGCTAATCTTGTCATAGTAATATATGACTGAACTTGAAAATGTCATGTGGTGCGACCGATTATCATGTGGTGCGACCGCTGCAGATTGTTTTCTAGACCTAGATTGGCCGTTTTTGTGCTTTTTATATTCAATTGATGATTGATCAACATTAAGTACTTAATTTTTATAATTATTTTGAATATTTTTTTTTTATATTTGATGAGTCATTTTGCTAATATTTCAGAAATAATGGTTAGTTGTAAAATAATGGTTTCTTTGTAAAATATAAGAAAAAATAGTAAAAGCATGCAGTTTCACTTGGGTATTTATGCAGTTATTAGCAATTTATTAATTATTATTTGTCTATTTAACTCATTTTAATTTATTTTACCAGATGCCACTGCCAAGCAAAGTTAAAAGCGCTCGCCACAGGCAGCGTGTCAACTCTGACCCCATAGCAAGAGCAGAGTACCTTGCCAGGAGAAGAGAAAGGTGTGTTAAAAAGTTTTTAAAAATCAAAACAATAAATGAAGTTTAACTTGAACTTGCAGTACATATTTCTCTGTGTTTTTCATTACATGGTGTACTTTTTTCACTAAAGGGATAGTTCACCCAAAATCTACTGACTTTCATGACAACTAAGAGCTGTGAGGTTTTTCTCAATCGATCTCAATTCTCACAGCTCTTAGTCGACATGAAGATGAGTAGATAATGAGTGAAATTTGAATTTTGGGTCAACTATCCGTTTAACATATTCATTTACTGTGATCTAATAGTTGTCCAAAATAAAAATAGAGTAGGGATTTATGGCATGACACTATATTACATTATTGTTTCAGCTACCAGAGAAGGAAATCAAAAAATGTTTATGAAATTAAATGTTTGTATTGATGTTGCTCATGCAAAGTTTGGACAAAGTTTAAAAAGTCCTGGGCCACACTAGCCTCGTAAACCAGCCTCCCCCGGAAATGCATTTAATTCATTTCTCAGGGAGAGTCTGGCCTCATACCCGTTGTAACCGTTTCGCCGAAACACTCCGCCTACCGAGCCAATCAGGGACCGAAGAAGAACAGCGATAACGTCTTTTCCTCCCAGAAACTCAACAAGCGCCGACTCTTGCTCTAGTTTAAGTTCTGTAATTGATGGTATTTCATTTAGAACTTCCCTTACTGCTGTTTTTACGCCGCTGTTTGACGCTCCGCCATGTTTGTTGTAGGTGAGTCCAGTCCATGTAGTGATGTTTTCAGGCCCTGATTGGCCAACGTGCTGTGTCAATCACAGCGGCGACGCTGTTTGGCTCGGTAGACGGACGATTTCTGGCGAAACGGTCTCAACAGGGATGAAGCCAGACTCCCCCTGAGAAATGAATTAAATGCATTTCCGGGGGAGGCTGGTTTACGAGGCTAGGGCCACACACACAGTTAGATTTTTGTCAAAAAATGTTTATGAAATGAAATGTTTGTTTGAAATGTTAATAAAATCTGGTTTACATGTGTAATTTGCATGGAATTAATTGTTTATCTGTCTCTTTAAATTGATTTTTAATGATTCAATGTCTTAAGGTCATTTGGTGCGACCACCCATCATGTGGTGCGACCAATAATAACAATACCTATATAAAATACAAACTAAAATAACGGATTTCTGTAACTTAAACATTAATAACTGATACAATATGCTTAAGGGAAAAGTATTTTTAAAACATTTTTATCAGTATTATGCAATTTAAGGAAAAAATTTGTCGTCAGCTACAATTAATAGGGCGACTGTGACATTATAGAGTTAAAATGTGAGAGTATTATTTGCAAAAATTCAAATGAAATGAAAAAACTTTGTTTCTATGTACTTCATATTACTGACAATTTGAAAAAATATATTGAGTATGTTAAGAAAATGTATTAATTTTCAGATAAATTATGGTCGCACCACATGACATTTTTTAAGGCCACGGGCGATTCATCTACATGAAAAAACACTAAAATTGCTAAATTTAAAAATGTAACGCTAATTTTTGTATACACAACATCCTTGAGGTTTGAACAGTTGCAAAAGATATTATTATTTTTTTAATTTTAAAAATGGCATGTTGAAAATCCTTATACGTCATTGACCCATTTTCTTCAAGCTGCTCCTACATTTTCACTAATTCTAGTTCAGTATATATATTTTTCTAACAAGCAGTGGCAGGTTCATAAAGAAACAAGAATATAATTTAGTGATGCACGATATATCGGCATTAATATCGATATCGGCCGATATTTGTCATTTTTTAACATATCGGTATCAGTCCGATGTTTAAAATTGGGCCGATATATATCGGCCCATATATATTCGTATGCAAAACCTGCAAAGTTGAGGTAATGCGAGGAGGATGGTAGCCTGGAACCTTGTTATTTGGAAGTAAAATACATTCTGAGAATAAAGGACGACATTCAAAAATTCAGCTTGCATGATTTTCAGTCTGTACAAAAATGTATCATCTCAGAAACTTTAAAAAACCCAACACATATCGATATCGGTAAATATCGGTTATCGGCCATAACAGAAAACTTCATATCGGATATCGGTATCGGCCAAAATTTTCATATCGGTGCATCCCTAATATAATTTTCTATATCAGGGAAATTAAATGGTGTAGACTTTCTTCAAGGAGTCTGATTTAAATGATCAAACATCCAGAGGTTCTTCTTGATGTATCCTCACTAAAGTAAAGCTGAAACGTGCAGCAGCACTTCATTTATCTATATAAACGGAATTGAGAGCAGAGACACAAGCATATTTTGAAGTGAATGAGAATGCCTGAGCATGACTCCATGTGCTCATAATGAATGTCGCTGTGGTGAAAACTCCAGCTGTAAACACTGCATTTCTATGGATGATTCAATTATTTCAAAAACCATGAAAGTTTAATTATTCTTGAACTAGTCTCTGAGATAATTTCTAGGTCTTTGTCTTCTCCACAGTCCCTTGACAAATTTATAGCTGTGCAAAATGTGATTCTGATTATTCTTCTGCAGCTAACCCACTGTTTACCCCATCTTTTAAGAACTGAAATAGCTCCTTTTAAATTGACTTATTCTTCCCATTTATTCAAACACGATGCTGTGGTCATGCTCTAAGTGTTTAATTCTTCCCATTTCCTTCCGCTATAGAGCCAAGAGCTGCTCTATTGATGTTAAAATGTGTTGGTCTCCTAATTATACACTTCTCGAAAACAGATTGTCATCTTGGCAGTGTTTCACTTCATACTTTCTGGCTTATTTCTCTTTTTTCTTTTTTTTTGTCTCCTCTTTGTGAGCATCCAGCATTATCTTGTGTATCTCAGAATCTACAGTGAATGATCCCGTCGCACTGTTAGGAAACAAGAGGGAAATGTTGAAGAGCATTTGGAAATGCAGAAGCAGTACGTACAATAATTCTGGCAAACTTTGATTTCATCGTCAAATCATCTCCATCTTTTTGCATTTTATATTTGCTTCCTTAGCTATTAAAATGGTGCATTATGGGAACATTGTCATTTTATTTCGCTTCCCAATAACTGTCACTGATAAACATTTATATGTGGAATGAGGATTTATATGAATTAGTGAGGTGACAGTGGTGAAATGATCGACTTAAATAAATCCCTCATGTGCATATGTCACATGTAATAAATCAGAGAGTAACAGTCAAATATGAAAGAGGTCCATGTTCAGGCCCTGCCTTGTAAAGTTTTTTTGATTTACTGGCATTGGCCACAATAACTTCCCTTATATTCATTGTTGGTTCGAGTTGAGAGTGGGTGTGGACGAAGAGAACGGCGCAGCAAAGGCTTTGATTTGGTGAGGAAATCAAAGTGTGCATTTCCAAACAGCTCCAGCATTGAGCCGGTCTGGGATAGATAGCCAGGTTGTGTGACAGTTGCCATCCTGCTGCACTGTAATGACATGTACATTGAGGGGTCTGAGTGGTTGTATGACAGACCAGCACAGCCCTGCAGTGGGAGACATCACTTAACACAGGAATACACACCACTCTGACTGGGAGCCCGCTGGCTGCTCTCCCTGGTCCCTGGTGGACGGTGTGTTAACTTACCACCTGCTCTGGTGTATGGTTTGTGACAAATGTTGATAGATGTTACAAGTTTATAGAGATAATTGATTGTTTAAGCCAGGGAATCCCCCCATGCAGGCTTCATTTATCAAACGGGCTGTTTTTCATTTGCCAATTTGCCGTCATTTATTGTGGCCTTCGTTGGCGTATAGGTGTGAATGTGTGTTCTTGAAAGTGTGCAACATGCTACACAAACCTGTGCAAAGAGGCGAAGAGAGGCTCATGTCCTCAACTTTAAGGATAAACTGAAATATTATGTATAATATGTAAAATTGTGTACAGAACTGTGGACCTATTTTTCAGATATAAAAAAAAAGACGTTTTAAGAAACTGTCTGATGTTTCTTTAGTTACAACAAAAGCGTAAGCTGTTACCATTTCCCTTAAAACATTTGACCACAGAAAGATGACTGTGCTGTTTGTGGAGTGCTGTTACACTCTGCAAGTCAGTAATTACTCTTTTTTTTTTTTTAACAAACAAGCTGTGTGTATATAAAAGCTTTAACGGGGAGGAACCGTGTGGTCCGCCCAAAGCCCCTCTGTAGGAGAGCAGCGCTGCAGACAGCACCTGTTCAGTAGATGCGGGGAAGGAATGTAGACTGGGGAAGTTTCTTTCAGGGTGCCCCAGATGCCAGTATAACACAGATGTTGTAGTGTTGCTCCAAAACCACAATCACAACATATGGTAATTGCTGCAGAATTATTTTCTGGCCAGCTCTCTAACCAGGGACTGATAAAATGGAGAAGTCAGCTACCGATGCTCTGCGGAATGAACACCTGCCAAATCTAACTACATGAGATGTCAGTCCTGTGAATGAAGGGCCACCAGGTAAAGCCATTAGGGCTGCTGATGGCCAGAGCAATCCGAGAGGCCATGGGTGAATGAATCCACAGATGTTTCTCTCAACATTCTTCACCAAGCTGATTGTTGGTGATACTTCGTATGCTTGACCTGAATATCCTCCTGAGCCTTTTTTAATACACTCAAACAAGACATAACATATTTACCAGTAAGATGGGATTGTTATTTCAAAAAAAAAAAAAAGAATTCAACAGTGGTTTTAAATTGATTTTCCTGAACACCACACTTCAAATTTTAGATCCAAAAGACAGATTTTCTATTTTCAGTTAAGATATGAGAGGGGAGAGGAGGAGGAGGAGGGGGGGGTATCTCTGATGAACAGCCAAAACGCCACAGCCAATCATGTTTGAGATTTAATTTTGTATCGCCTTGCTAATGAAATACTTTACACAGTGTGAGATTGTAAATTATACAAAAGATTAAGTTCCACTCAATCAGATTTCACTTTGATTCACTCTAGGAATATGAACCCTACAGGCATGATGATAGTCTTGGTCCAGCCCTTTGAATTGTCATCAAGAGTTTTTTTTATTAATTACTCTTATTTATACTATATGCAAACAAATTACTTGCATCGGGACAGGGGAAGTTCATTAGAACCTCTGAGTGAAAATGTTCAGGTGGGAGTCTTAATATCAAATATTTGTATATGCCCAATAGAAAAAGAGGAAAAAGGGGAGTTTCTGAGGTTTTGCTTTGCTCCCTCTACACATCACTATTAAAAAAATCTCATATCTGCTTCAGAGCTGTTGCAGTCTTAATATTAAGCTGAAATCTGAAACAACTTCCTTTATTAGAAAATTGCAAAAAACAAACAAAAAAAACCAACATATACACACCAGCTTAAACATATGTGCAAAATCTGTTGCCCTGATGCTGACATATAAAAAAAAACTCTAATTATTTTTATATGATTATATCAATATGCATTCTTAAACATTAAAAAAGGACCACCTCCTCTAATATTTCTTATTCTTTGAAATGGTAACTTCAAATCTGTGCACCAAATTTGAATCTGCAATGTACTGGTTCTGAAATCTGATTTTTTTTTTAAAGTGTGTTGCCATCATAAAAACGTTCTTTCCAGACATGCCAATGCCTATATTCCCTTTGCTCTTTCGTCTCAAAACAAAATGTAGCTTCCCTAGCAAATTGACTCATTTCCCAGTGTTGTTGAGGCACATCTAAAACATAGTTAGGGTTTTGTGAAGCATTCAGCAATATCCAGGAGCAGCATTTTATCTCACTCCAAGGCGTGACTTACCAGTCACCCGGATATTCAATCACTGAGCTCTCTTAATTGTAAATGTTCAAATGTGGTTGTTTTGCTCTGGCTATTAGCTTTGCAGAGTGTGTGGAATGTGTTTCTGTTTCAGCACAGTTGAATTCAGCCATTATTCATCCATAGCCCAGAAGCAGCCAATGGGGTTGGTTAGAAAATGAGCCCTGTTCTCTGTTTCTCAAGTGAGTGTTTTTAGTCTAGGGTAAACACACATGCTCACATGCTTTTATACACACACACACATGCACTCACACATACCTACACATGCATGGAGACACTACAAACTACAGAGCCATCCAAGAAACTTGAGGGTCGGAATAAATTACACATCAGACTTGTTCTCTTCTGAGTTTTTGGCTCCACCATCTGGTCTTCACTGACACAGTCTCAGACCAGCATTTCAACTAGTCACAAAATATGTAACAGCTAATGAAAAGGCATTTAATTCAAGCAAATAATGAATTCTGCCTGTACCATATCATACATTTAAAGAGGGTTTTTGGCTCTGTTTATTGAAACAAAGCATGTGACTCATTCCAGTGCTAAATGGTTGAACTCTGGCTTCATGAGCAGGAAAAAAACAAGATCCTTTTTTTGACACCTTAAATGGAATAAACCGAAAAATAAGTGATGACAGAAGAAAGGAAAATGCCATGGAAATGTTAATTGCTAAGTTCAACAACTCCGCAGCCAAATCAAGAATTATTCTGGAATATTGTTTAGACCAGCATCTAATGAGTCTGGCATAAATAAGAGCCTGATGTTTGTTTCTAATTTGCGATGAGGAGAAGAAAAGGGAAGCGGAGCCGTGGCGTTGCATGGTGGTTATCTTCAGAAGACTAAGTTTATTGATTGGTGGAAATGAGATTGGTGAAGAGAGGTTTTTTGCTCACCAGGGGGTTGACTGGTAAAGGAAGGAGGGTGTCTCACTTAAAAAGATCTCATGTTATGGCAGCCTTTATTAAGTCTCTTCATTTGCTTTTGAAGACAGGCTGGGGGGATCAGTCCTGGCAGGTTACAGACATGTGGCGTCTCCATTGCTTATTCTCCTACTGACAACATCCTTTGAGAAGAAAAAAAAAATGTTTTCCTGGCTCTGTGTGTGTACATGATTTACAGGTAGGTGCCCAATCAATTCTGCATCACAAAGATGTCAATCTTATTTAAGGGAGGATATTCAAAAGGGTAAATACATCAATTATGATTTTGCCTTTGTTCGTTTGTAGCCACGTAATCTATAAGATGAAAAAACACCTTATTGTTACAGAATTAATCAGATCAGAATGTTTCCCAATATAATAAGTCACAGGTGACAGCTGCAATCTCTCTGACTTTTTAAACAACAGGTAGATAACAGTACAACAAAGCAGTGTGAGAGGTTTGTTCTCAACAGGAAGCCATGGTCAAATTTAAATCAAAATTTTATAATTAATTCAACAAATGTTCATGGTTCCATGGTCCAATTCAACAATGTGGAGTCATGCAATGTTTTGTTCTCAATACTGAGGATGGCATTTATTTTAGACCTTATACTGACAGGAAATGCATTCAGACAGCAGCAAATAGCAACGTTGGCAAAGTGGCCACAGTCAGAACTGCAGGTCACATGATAACAAAGTTACCCTTTGACATTTCGCCATAGACAATAGGCTGAGGTTCACCTCAATTCTTCACATGGGAGTCCACATACAGTTTTATATATGCCATATCAAATCTGTCATCAAATACTGTTATTCTAAATTTCATTCCAGGTCTGAATGAGTCTCTATGAGGACATTCAAAATATCTGCTAATATTTTTAGTTCACTGCTGCTTACTAGAGGTGAACTGTGCATGGCTATATAACATGTCTGACAAAGTGTAAAAATAGACACTGACTTTAAAGTGAGATTATCTCGTAGCTCTCCCTCCCCCTCCCCCCTCCTCTAACGATGCTATGGCGCCCAAGTATTTGCTCAACTGAAAGTCAGGCTTGTTTGTTTTGAGGAGTATTCGAGCACGTTGTCCACCACACGTTCTTCCTCTCCCCCACCACGCTGCTGTTACGGCTGCTGAGAACTGGCAGAGTGGGCTGCTTTCCATTAGAGCAGCATTGGGGAACTAACCATGCAGAAAGCAGCGGACTTAAAGTAAACTTGTTTCTCTTTTAAATGGATAGGCAGTAAACACTCTCCCCAGCGATTGCTTTCTCCTGACAAAAATGATATTTGATGCTTACACCAACTCACTAGGTCCAGATGAAGCCCTCAGCAGCTGGTTCGCTGCTAGACTCTAGTGAATTGGACCTTTTTACACATGATAAATAAATGTGCTGGAATTTTTTTTTTTGCGCTGACCTCAACGCCTTCAATACAAATAGGAAGAACCCCTTTATATGCAATGACCTCTAATTAAGCTTATTTTAAATTATGTGGAAATTATTTAAATTTTATGTGCAGGCACCATCGGAAACAGTATTGTAGCTACATACATTATGCATACAGATACACACATACACATACACACCACAGCTATTATTATACCATTAAACCTTTGAATATGCCCACTGAAGTTTTTTTTGTAAGTATTCAATATTTTGGGGAGAATTTTAGGATACTAATGACTCATACAGTACAACAGGCATGAAACAAAATCAATGGAAGAAATGGAATTAAAGGGCTTTTAGATGTACTCTGGCACTCATCTGTCAAGGATGGGGGGTGACAATAATAGATAAGAGGCAATAAGAGGAGATGGCACTACAGTATGTTAAATCCAGAATTTGTGATCAGGAAAAGTGATGCCAGGAATGAGAAAAAAAGAACAGACACTAACATGCAAGATTATATACACAAGTAAAGACAGGGCGCAGATCAGGTCCACACAAGTCAGTGACTGGCACACTATAAAATCCACTGAATTTTTCAGAAAGTGTTCACTGGATCGCTGGGGAGCAATTTTTTTCTGGATGTTTTTAGAGAAGCAGGACACTTGTTTTTATCTTCAGTGTGCCCCTTACGGGTGGTTGAGTTCATCTGAACCTGCCTGCCTTGAGCAAGCTCACCATCCCCAATGCATGGTGCACAATGCAGAGTAAAGGGGGGAGTACAACTGCAATTTTAGACAATTTAGTGTCCATGCTGAAAGAACTTCAGATTTGTCGAACGCTTGTATCTAATAACATAGTTCTTTATGTGCTGAGGTAGGGATTCAAGCATTGTGTATTTTTTTTTCTTTTATAATATGATGACAAAATGTATTTCATTTCAATGCGAAATGAATCAAGAAGACCCCTGAACACAAGGACAACTGTGTATTTTTGTCTCTCCTTGGCAGTGGTGGTTGGTTTGCCATGGTGCATGATATAGCAATACACAGTACAATGTAGGCCTTGTAGTAATGTACAATGTAGGCCTTGGTTGCCATACCCTTGCCCCAAAAAAAGTTACAGCTGAATTCAAAAAAATGTTTCACACGAGCGCGCTCCACGTCCATTGTGTGACGTTAGCAAAACTATAGCTAAGGTTCATACAATAGATGCACTGGACAAATATTATTGTACTGCAACAATAACAGACTGAACACTACTGAATAAGTGGTGTTACAACAGCATTCACTACAATACACAATAGAGTCAATAGAGTAGATAACTCAGGGGCTGCTGGAGTCAACATCATTCACATTCCTTATGTGGGGCTTTCAAATCCTCAACTAATAGATTTCTTTCTGTTTTGAGATATACTATGGCATACCTAAAGAACAGCAAATTCTTTTCAAATACAGTCTCTTGAATCTGTTCGATAATGTTTTCGTCTTACTCCCTTAAAAAAAAAAAAAATTCTCCAGTGTTGTTCATTGTACTAACTGCAGTGGTTTAAACGTAAAAGTAATTGGCGATTTGCTGAGCACTTAATATTTCCACTTATAACTGCACAGTTAAAGGGCTCCTTTGTCTAATTACATCGAAACAAGATGATTATCATCAGTGCTAAGCTTTGTTGTTGATCTCAGTGATAATAATCCAACACCTTTGTAGTGTTTCGACTCAGATGTAAATGAAGAGATGATTACCATGCTTGTTTACTTTTTTTTTTTTTAAAAACACAGAGGACAAAGGGGGACGCTAATTTAGAATTGTGAAAAATGATAATATAAAAATCTTAAATTTATTGGCCTTAGAACATTTGTTATGCACATTATCCCTTGAGATTCTCCCCCAAATGAGTAAATAAATACCATTGTAATGGAGTACAACCCTGCCCCCCGATTTGAGGCAAATCCCCTATTAGTAGTATAAATCTGCAAGGCTTTGTGGGTAATTAGCGAACATGCTCGGGAATGTTAGCAGGGCTTGGCAGGTGCGTTTGATCAGTGGCAAGAGGCAAAATCACTGTTGACAGAGAGCGATGGCAGGAGGATGGAGATAGGAGGGCAAGTGGGTGGAGGAGAGAGAAGTGTGAGGGCTGAGGGGCAGGTTTTACTAAACCACACTTCTTTTTTTTTTCTTTTAATTTTACCATGGAAAACCAAAGGCAAGGCGCAATGTAATTATTTACTGGGCAGCCAACAGGAGTTAAGCACATCAATTGACTATACGATCTTTTTATACTGTTAATGTGTATTATACATTCTGTTTCAACTCCTAACCCTCAGACCAAGAAACATCACATATAGTAATTATCAACTAAGACACAGAGATGAAGCCCCAATAAATACATACAAATAATAAACATATAAGATGGTAGAATCACATAAAATATAGGGCTTGGCTAACAACTGACCTCAAATACACCAGGCTTTAGAACTGGTTTCTCTGGTTTCATGAGAACCCCTTGAAACCCCACTGAAAGCTATTAAAATACTCCTGTTTTAATATTCATGATCACCTCACCATTTAATTTTGTACTGACCTAAGATTATGGTTTTACTAAACTGAAAAGGTGATGTGTATCAAATTAATACAATGCAAATAAAATGCAATCTAATGACTACTCTTAAACACATCTTATGCTGCTGAATTATTAATATTATTGTGTGTGGGTTACCGTGGGCTCAATGAGGCCTAATTAGAGGAGATACACTAAGCTAATTTGCAGATGCCAGAAGCATAGTTTATATGTAAGAGCTAATATTTGAAAGTCAAATTAAAGTTGAAAAGGCCTGTAATAACTGTTAATTAACTCTGGTTTTGTTTTTTTCCTTTGACAAACTTGAACTGAGTACAATATTCACAGGGCTAGTGCTTAACATTTCGGACCACAAAGATAAATTTCAAAGCTTTGAATTATTCGTTTGATGTGGGTATTCTCTGTAGATTAGATATTATTTTAAGATCCCTTTGTTCAAAAATTCATTTTTATTATCGCTGCATGAAATGCATGGCAATTCCCCACATAACTAACCATTGGTGCAATTAACATCTTCGATCGAGTTCATATTCCTGATAATTTATACAGACTATGCACCTCCCCTGTGATCGCTTGCAGGGTTTGACTCTACCACAGCTGTCTTGCATTTACAGAATAAGTTTCATACTGATGAAAATGGAAAGTGAAACTTTAATGAACAGGACTCGACTGTCACGATAATAAAGACTTTGAAACAACACCAAGGCCAGTTCAACAAGCAAGCCGACAGCAGCACCAGTGTAGTGACATCAAACCAATTAAGACTGACGATAAATATTAACAGGAGTGCGTATTAACAGAACATGACTGGGAAGCCAAGCTGTAAACAAGTGCTGGATGGCTGATCATTAAAACTGTGTCACACAGTGCTGCACATCAATGGCGAGATAAAGATTTCAACACTAGAGCTGATCTTTCTCTGGAGCTGAATGAACTGCACTGCACATACTGTATAAACAGAACAGAAAAATGGTCAACACTGCCTTTATCTATTAAGTCTTGAGAGTTGTCTATAATAGCAGGTAAGCAGTCATCTGTCTAGATAATTCAGTCCTTTGGGGAATAAAAAGAGCATCAACATTTGTATAATGCAATAAACTCTCAAAAAGTAGAATAGTTAGCTACAAAAAACACAACTACACTGGAAACAAATAAGTCACAGAGTCCCTGTTATGTAAGACATGAGGCAACTAAATAATGTCACTTGCATATTAATTTTCTAAAAGCAGCAAGTGGTTTAAGAACCATGACTGTGTACATGTACAAACTGGCAAACATAAAGGAAAACATAGGATTTCAATGCCCACCTTAATGAACTCCACAAGAACTGCACAGTCTCAATAAAGGTGGAAGCATTTTCTGCAGAGAACAGGTCTGACAAAAAACACTAGGTTGCATTATGGGAAAAAGAGGGGTCCAATGTTTAACAACCTAAAAGTCAGAATTTAACCAAAAGTGAGAAGAAAAACAATCATTCTTGTTTTACTGTAACTGTGTTGCCAGGATATAAAGAATGTGTCTATAAAAATATAAAAAGTCAGTTTTATCAACCATCAGCTCCCTTCTTCTGAGCTGAGCGTTAAAAGTATTTCTTGCTTTTTAAGTCGCCCTGTAAAATTCACCTGCCTCTGCTGGGTTACACATCAAGTTTCCCATCACATTCAGAAACCAATACAGACTCACCTCAGTATATCCCTGGACAATCATTGGACAATTTTCATTACAAACATGTGATCAATAAATTGGAATAATGTTTCAAGCCTCCTGAAAAGGCATCGGCTGTGATTAATACTCAGTGTGGCTGAGCGAAGGAATCTGTAGTTCCACCTCGCAGGTTGTTCAACACGACCAGCGGTCACCAAAGCAAAACAACCTAACAGCTGTGTGGGACTTTTACACAGTGTGCGGGACTGATATAATGTGGTATTGGCAGTGGAACTGTCAGTCTTGCAAAAACTTGATTGGGGCTTCCCCATTTCATTATTTTGATTTGTCTTCAAAGTACAGTTCAAATAGCTGGACTGTCTTTGAAGAGTCACAATGACAGAATAATATACCTGGATCTGATTTCCACAGACTCCAAAGTTAAGCCCACTTCCTTCAACTATACAAAGGCTGAAAATGGGGAAACTTTGAGCACTGGTGAATGTCACGGTTGCTAATAAATAGGCAGGATTAACGCATACCTTTTAATATTCGCGCTGCTTAATGGGCTGACAGTGTTGAATTATCTATAGGTCTCAGTGATTCAAAAAGGACCATCAAACCCAAACTTGAGAGCAGTGTCTTGTAATTGAATAATACATTACATGTGGCAATTATTTCTGTTAGAAGCAGACTGAGAAATCAATAACCAAGGGATCAAATCAAGGACTGTGAAGCTCTTGTTTCTATTCCCCTTGTGACCAATTACATCACCACAGTTTAAACACCTGCAGTGTCACAGCTCACTGTGACACTTTTCTTCCACACTCTCACACTCTGTCTCCCCTCACACACAGACACACATAGAAATTGTGTTAGACAGATGATGAGGACTTTGAGAAAAGAAAGGTGCCTGTATTGAGATCTTATTTAAATGTGCACCGATAGACTAATAACCAATATTAAAATTTTCACATGCTGAAATCTCGTCAGGAGGGTTATTGCTGCATTGTGTGCTAAATGAGCTGCGCATCAAGACATACTTGTAAATATGAAATGATGGGAGAGTAATGCATCTTTGTTGAGATAATATGCACTCATTGCACAGCCTGACCTGGAGTTATAAATTATGCACTAGTTTTTAGCTCCAGGCAGTATCCTCCCATGACATATGTGGTGCTGATTAAGAGAGAGTGAAATGAGCCTGTTTTAATGAACATATCCCATTACACAAAAGGCATAGCTCCACTGTATCACTTGGAACACAGAGGTGACAATGCAACTCTGACCACCCCATGGTCTGTTGGTATTGGTGAATACAATTTGCTTTTATCTGAAATATTCACAGCTCCTAAAAAGGCTGATATCAGGTCTCATTAAATGTTGATGCTCCTGGTGAGTAAAGAGAATACTGGCTACATCAAAGGCCTTGTTATGTCCAGTGAATACTAACTAATCCTGAGCTTCTCCTCAGGAGCATCTAAAGCCTGTAAGACCAGCAGTGTCTCATTCACTGCTGGGACCCTGCCTGGTCCTTTCGGTTCCAACAGGAGACTTCTACATACAGTATCACAAGAAAAAATGAGGAGGTTGGGGGCGGTGGGGGGATCGAGTGGAGATTATATTTTTCTGTAATTATCTGCTCTAGCATGTGCAGCATTGTGTTTCATCTGCACTTTGCGAGGCTCGGTGTGCTGACACGCTTCCTCTCATCTGAGAATGGATTGTCAAAACTGCAACAGTCAATACTTCACAACACACACAGGCTCACCCGAGCAATAATAGCCTGGAGTCAAAGGATACCTGTTCCACGGATGATTGATTATTAGTCCCATTTGTGTTATTTTTGTTTGTTTGAAAGATGGTGTGTGCATGTGCATTAGAGAAACAGAAAAGAAAGAAAGTCATCTCTTTCCAACCATGATACATTTAACTTATTTTATGTATTACCTGTCCAAATTCTTTTTATTAACCATAAAAATCTGTGAAGTCAACCGACTGCCATCAAAACACTGCAAGTGCACGAGAAGAATCAGCCGGGAAAAAAACAAAAACCGCCAGGGTTATTATCAGCCGAAATGCATTCGTGACAGTATGTTAGTGTCCACGGTTGTAACAGGATGGTGAAATGCTATGGTGGGGCCTCATAAACCTTGCCAAGGAGAAACACAGCATTCATGAAATAAAAATCATGGGCAGAACTGCAGATCCACGTTACTCTGATGTAGAGAGGGAGAGTGCAGTGCTGGAGCAAGTTTTACAGAAGGTTAAAACATCCACAGGCTAGTTGAATGAAGACATGCACAACCAAAGGACTTAACATCAAAAGAACCTGTGTTTTCAGCTATTCTCTGTGGTGGGCTTTCTTTGCATATTTCATGGCAGTGGGTTTCATTTCTATGCCCACCTTTCTATTGATATGTGCAAAGCCTTTTCTGTCTTTCAATTAAAAGGATTTTGTTTGCCAATTGTGATCTGTTGTTTGTAATTTGTAGTGCGGCTTCAATTGTTGTGCTTTACTGCAGCAGGGAGCCATGCTAACAAGTGGAAGCCTTCACCCCTGCGCAGTTCTTCCCCCAAAGTGAAGAGCAAGAATAAGAACACAACGTTTGTTTTTCTCCACATAAAAGCCTCCAGATGACCTATGGTTCCAGCCAGACCTTTAAAGAAATGGAGGACAATCAAAAGGACAAATGTGACGGGCCTCCTGTGTGAGGTACAAGATGAATGCGAAACAGCGCGTCAGTTCTGTGATGTCTTTGACCTGGTAGTTCAAAGCTGCTCCTGGACTCTGGACCCCCGTTCAGTATGTGAGCACCTCAGACAAAGGCTTTGTTCATAATAAAGTAAATCCACCACATTGTTCCTTTGAGCTGAACACCTCCATTTCAACAGAGAGGAGGACACTATCCAGATCTATAGGCAAAGCATGAATGTGCCTAAAAATGCATTGACAAAATTCAAAAATCTTGAACTAAATTCTAATTTTTATACATTTTAGATTATGTGCATGATGTTTTCTGACAAAATGATGCATTTCAACTGAAAAAATTCTTCGAGATGCAAGTCATTCACATCTAGCCTACCTTCACTTTTCATTACACTGCTCCTAACAAGTGTGGCCTTGTAACGGGCTGCATAATGCACCTCTGTTTTGCAGGGCCAGGTTGTACAGTGGCAAAGCACTAGGTAGTAAGCTGTGGCAGTACAGCCCCCCCATCCTCCACCAGCCCTGCGCTGGTATCAGGAGACATGGGGAGGTGCTCCAGCCTACGGTCATAGTTAACCATGGCAAAGCAGCACAGGCTGGCTGCTATGGTGCCTCCATTCCTCCTGAGACACAAGGGTCGGCAGGGCTTTGAAGTTAAAAGTGTGGCTGGGAGACAATATGAGCAGCATGTGAGCATCTATCTGGGGTGTGTGCTGTGTGATATAAGGGCAAAGGTGGGGTGTGTGATGGTGTCCCGACTGTACAGCAGCTGTAGTGGAGAAAAGTCTCTGTAGCCTGTAACGTGTTACAGCATTCAGCCACATAGGAGGCACCTGACTGCAAAAGCTTGGTTACATATGAAGTTCATTATTGGTGAAACACATTACGTTTTTAGCAGGCCAAGACTCTGAGGAATCATTTCAGGCCAAATTGATTCCCATTGTTCCTGCTTTGCCTGTTTGTGTGTGACAGTGAAACTGTTGACGGGAACTAATTGTTTATGGTGTTAGTTTTGCAAAAACGTTTTCTGCAAGTTAAAGCAATGATCTGTCACCCCTGACAATCAGTCTGTAGCCAGCAGGAGCCCGGAGGGAGGTTTGGTAAGTGGCATTGCACACAGAAAAAAGTCCATTACAACCAGAAGAAGAATTCTAAGATTCCTAATTTCATTTCTATAGCACTAATAGAAAAAAAGAATCAATATCACAGTTATTCATCAAGCTTTTTGCAGATCTGTTAGAGCCTATTTTTTCTGTTTTTGTGGTCTTGATTGACAAGTTTGTGCCAAATGGTCCAGCCACTGAAACTTTTTACATCCAACCAAATCTGATGTGTGTATTATGTTCAATGCATAAAATGAGCTGGAGGCAATGTAGTCAGTGCTGTGAGCTTATGACTGGAGCTTCTATATATGCATGTATGATCAGAGGACACACAAGACAAGATGAATACCATGGAGCTATTTCATTATCCAGTCAGGTCCCATGACGCTGCCCTAATGAGAAGTCTAACAATTAGGACTGCATGTTGTGTGTGCTTCCTTTAAGAGAATATCAGATCGGCATCTTTATCAAACATAGTATTTTATAAATCCCTCTGTCATTTACAATTAAACAGATCATCAGCAGCTGCATGCATATCTGAACAGAAAACCTGCTTTACATTTCATGGTACACAAAGAGCTTTCCTGTGGCCTTCGGAGAGATCAAGAGGCAGAAACAAGAGCGTGCAAGGAGCTAAATCTTTGACGGAGCACAACACAAACTGCAAGTGCAAATGCAAAGTCGGTTTAATGCTGTCTTTAAAAATGAAAAAGCCACGTACTAAGCATGCCCCAGTGATGACTGAAGTTTTGAAAGCGGCCAAAGGGGCTGTGACTGCTTTTCTTTGGAAACCAGGATGTCAAGAAGCCTGAGTTATGTTTACGAGAAATTTATCATAGTGAACAGGTAATACTTCTTGGTATTATTCTGACTTAGCTGCACTAAAATTATCGATATTTAAAAAAAAAAAAAAAGACTAAAATAAAAAAGGTAGAGGGGTTAACAATACTGACAGCTTTGCAGATGCATGTTTTACTGCAAGGGGCATGAATGCATTAATAGACTGATAATTTGGATGAAACAACATATACTACCATTTAGTGTTCATCATGGACCCCAACATGTAACTGCCTATTCTCATCTAATGCACTGATTTGGTTACCATCATATTACAGTTATTCTGTTAATTTTTTCTAATTGGGATAATTTGTTTGATTAGATGGATTTACAAATGGAAAAGGAAAAGCCCTCTGCATTAATGCACAGCAAACACTTTTTAATGCATTTCATTAATAGAAAAGTGATGAGTTGTAGCAGCGTTGTATGGCTCTTTGCTGCCATCTTGAGTATCTGAAAAGGCATTACAGATTTTGGAAGATGCATAAACTACTTTCTATGAATCAATATAGCAATACAATTTTGTTGAGTTAGTGGGGTCTTGGCATTTGAAAACTTTGTTTATTTCCCTCTTCTTTGAAAAACTTTTTTCATAGGCTGACAGCCATATAGGCCTAGGTCATATAACATGCATGCAGCAATAATTATATTAACATTTACACTGGAAAAGTAGAGATTGGTAGGGGTAGAAAAATAATAGCTGCAGACTATTATAAATCTTGAAACATCTGGGGAAACCTATATTCCTTTCTCCTCTTTGATATTAAAATTCTCATTTTTCCATTGCACAATTAAAAGCCACGGGGTTATCTTTCTCTTTGAATTTAATGTTATGCACAAAGTTCATTTTGAAATCTTGAAAGTCTTTGGGAAAATCCAACTGGAGGGTATCTAGATCACATACAAAAGTTTTATTACCACTGACATGTAGGAAGCCAAATTAGGCCCTGAAATTACATTAAATTAAACCCAGCAGACTTGGCTGCAGTGTTCACTGTAGCGCATTATGAATATAATATGAAAGCGTTGTATTATTGAAAAGGCTCTTCAAGCTGGCAGAATGTGTTTTTAGACCTGGGAATACTTATTGGTAGGCATTTGACAAATGTCAGGACCATCAAATTTCATTGATGGATTGTATGGACCTTGGTATTCCACAAAAAAGGCAAATGTGAATTCCAGTGTGTCTGTTCGTCAGTTGATGAGTGTCAACTGATACTGTACCAATAGTCACAACTGAAAATGCTAGATGGGGCATTGGCAAGTAGACAAATCAATGCACTGATCTGGTCCCATGTTTTTACAGTCAGCAATTCCTCTATATTCATTCAGTAGCTGCACACTAGAATTCCTGTCAGTTGCAATGGGCTACTACTTATTACTCATGGACAGCGTGCATGAAAACACAAAAGCACACACACAAAGAGAAAGATGTAGGAACTCTGTGAATGTGACACTCAGCCCCTCGATTGGATTAGTATTAGTGTTCCATATAATATGAAAGCTGGAATTTAGAATCAAACCATGTGATTTGGAAAACTTACTTTTAAGAAATCTGCCACTGAGATATTTACCATTCGCCATCTCTATGTTCCAACCACTAGGATTTCCTCACATGCAACACTACACATACTCAGCCACATGATGGCACAGCAGCACAAAAGGAGGCAAATTGTGGGCTCTGAAGAACTGATGTCTGCACCTGATTTACAGCAATGTACTCAGCCCTCAATGCTTAGGGTTTTACAATATGTGTCCTTGCCCTTGAGGACAACTCCTGAGGTGAGACTGCTCAGTTAGACTGTTGTAGTGGGTAGTTTTCAGGAATAAATGTTGAATAAAAAGGAAAAACACTTGGTAGAAAGATGAAGGATAAAAAATGGACCAAGTCACCTCCAGAAAAAAAGCTATAACTGATACTATGAAACAAAGGTCACCTTCTACATTCAAGCTCTGCACTGCAGCTATACAAAATTGTATGTAATTGCTGTAGAGAGCTAATTTCATGAGGGGAGCACAAGTCCTTTTTAGGGATAAGCAATAATATTTCAGACATGTTTGAATCAACACCCTACATAAGCAATGGTCAGTATCTGATTTGCATTGGAGAGAGCAGGTTTTTTTATTCTGACTAAAACTGTCCTGCATGGCAATATTCAGGCAGGGCTCCGTGCCGAAGGTCAGTAGGTGGTTTAACATTTAAGTGTCATTCACCAAATGTTGCCCGGCCCACATGGGCAAAAAAGACACTATAAACATAACAAACCAGAGTAATAAATGCAAAGAGAGTGAAAGATTAAATGTGCATGTGAGCACTATCTTGCTCTTTGGACATTATAGCTATAAAAACAGACAAACAATTCAAACGTAAAGTGACCTCATCCACTGGTAAGGATGTACAGTAACAGATTTAGCATGGTGTAGGCTAGCTCTTTGAAAACAGTTACTGAAGTATGGAGTTCAGGCCTTCTTGAAGCCCTGTGGTGTCAGGTAACAGAAAAGTGGTCAAACTGGTGAGAAACAAAAGGGGTTCAATTAAATCTGCCAATCTTGTCAACCTCCACAAGGTTAGCTCTACTCAATATCAAATCACTAGCCATAGCAGACAGAGAACAGCATGCAGGAACACTATGATAAAGGCCTTAAAAACGAAATGCAGGAAAGCAGGGCGTAAATGGAGAAAAACTAAACTTCAAATTCACCATGACCTCTACAAACAAAGTGTTTGTAATTTTAACCATGGGTTACACAAGGCTAGACAGTAACACTTCTCTGAAATGATTACATCAACAACACTCACACGGTTGATAAGCTCACAACCCCCTCAAAAGAGAACTCTCTTTCACAGACAAATGCAATGAATTTGCTCTCTTTTTCAATGAAAAATCAAATCTGTAAGGCTAAATATCAACACAAATCAGCAAAATAATAGAATGATGCAATGCTTAAAACCACCTAGAGAAAATCAACTGTCATGTCAGAATTTAATATAGTTGACCAAACAACTGAAGAAGAAACAGTTCAGCATCTTAAACCATTGACATACTGTCTTGACACAATGCCATCTGACTTTTTTTTAATATTGTCAGCTCTGTCCAAACAGATCTACAGCAAATAGTTGCTCACTTCAATCAGGCACGTTTCCTAAACCCCTAAAAGTAGCTGCCATCAAGCCACTCATCACCCCTACAGACCCATCTGAAATCTTATAGCCAAGATCATCGAGAAAGTAACTCAGCAACTTCTTGAACTCCAGTGGACTCTTTGACAAATTTCAAATTTTCAATCAGGCTTCCGACCTCACAACAGTACAGAAACAGTTCTTATTAGAGTGTTAAATGATGACTCAGGCAAGGTGTCCTGTTGGATCTCAGTGCTGCGTTTGACACTGTGGATCACAGTATACTGCTGAACAGGTTGGAAACCTGGGCAGGACTCAGCGGGACAGTCCTAAAATGGTTCAGATCCTACTTGGAGGAGCAGAGTTATTTTGTGACCATTGAAAGTTCGCCTCAAGTCACTGTCTCCAAAAACTAATCATGAATGGTTTAGGTCCAGAATGAATTAGTATAAACCCAGTTGGGCTCTGAGATCTCCTGACTCAGGTCAGAAAGTGTAGCACAGAGTTCAAAATAGACATGGTGAAGCAACATCTAGTTGTTATGGTGCACACAACTGGATCTTTGTTCTTGCTTTTCACTGTATGTTTCTGTGTTATTTTAATTTTTAAAAAATGTTTTTATGCTCTTTTATGGTGTTCTTTTTAAATGTTAATTAGTTGCCTCTTGGTATGAAATGTGCTATAAAGATGCCTTGCCTTACATTACTCAGACATTTATGAATAAGACTAGCCTATATGGACCAAAATAGCTACATCTAATTTTCAACCTCTCACCCCTCACACATGCCACACTTTCTATTTTCCACTGAGGCAAGATACCACATCTAATTTGGGCACAGACAGGCTTCTGTGTGTCATCCTTCATTCCACATACAAAAAGTGCATCAGTGAGTTGAACAATGAAAGAAAGACACTGTAACTCTGACTCCCAGTTTTTCCTCAAGATGATGATGCAGCGAAAGTGACATCCCTCGATACTCAAGAGATCTGGCATCTTGAACAAGTCCTTTGGGGCTCTGAATTAACACGATACCAGCCCTCATCTCCTTCATTAGCTCTGTTTAGGAGTTTACACATGGTTGCTCACAGCCAAGAGGAGCCCCAGTCTCCTCTGTCTAATCAAACAAGATATGGATAGTTGGTCAACACACAGGGGAGAAAGTTTTAATTTTAACTTTAAACTGTTGAACATGATCCACCATAGCCATGATGTTCATGTTTGTTTTTCAATATTTAGAACTTTTGATGCTGCATTTCAAAAAGTTTGGAAAATTAGGTTTGGGTTTAGGTTTTTAGAAAACATTAAATCTTATTTCAAGTGCACCATCCTCGTCAAATGTTCACCATTAACACCTTAAAGGATCAAGTCGCATTTATATTGGTAAACCACTTCACCACTTCATTTTCGTAATTTTGTCCATATGCCATTAATTCATTAAAAAATATATATATATTGAAACAGCTGTATCCATTACACAGTTCTCCAATTAATAATTGGAGAATTAATTAATGTTATTTGCATGGTGGTACAATAGCTAATCCCTTGTATTACAAGTTTCAAAAAAGCAGAAACTCCCTCAAGAGACACTGGAGTGGACGAGTCAAACAACTGGTAGAATAAGCATGTCAATTAAGGAGGACTAGCAGGCATGAAGCTCAGGGTCTGTTAGACAGGAACTCTAGAGAAATTATGACAATACTCAAGAGGGCTGTTATATCTATAACAAATGTTTCCTGGGGATATCCTTCGTTCTACAGAAAAGGGTCAGAGTAACTGTTGCTATAATGGGACACATGGAAAAGTAGAGGAGACTTTACAAAGACAGAGCAGGACTCTGACCACCATGATTATAAGAAGTAGCCTAAAACAAAGCTACTAACTATCAAGTGTCACCATCAAACGCTGCACACACAAAAACAGACAAGCAATTTCAACAGTGGTTTCAGTAGCCTATACTGTAAATATGCAGGCTACTGCTCAAATCGGACACCTGGGCCATAATGACTGATGAAACATCTTCGTGTAGCCTATAAATCTACTCCTTCATGTAGCCTACAGTCACAAACTGATACTGGTGAAATGTTTTAGTCTATCCCAGTGTCAAAAAAAAAAACACTACCATGCTAATAAACTGACAACCACACCCAAGGGTCTAACATATCTCTTGATTGACAATGACTCCACCCAAAATGCGTGAAGCTGTCAGACTCCACAACAAGAACTGCTCTCAGCAATAGGCTAAACATAATTCAAATGTGTGCATATACTGATATTTCTTCTTATTAATTATTTTTCTCTCAATAATACTACTACAAATACTGCTTTCTTTTTACCGATGTTGCCATCTGCCATCTATTATCTGTCCTATAGCCATTTTTCTTTGCTGTCTGCTGCTCCACCCCTGTAAATTTCCTAACTGTGGGACCAATAAAGGATTATCTTATCACTGATGGGACCAAAGGGTTATTAATGCCGCAGCAAAAACACTGATGCTAATAATTTCCATCAGTATGTTCACTTATGTCAAACGTAGCTATAAAATAGGCTAACTTACTAGAGCCGGTCAGGTGGTTTCTTCTTTCTTCATTCCATCTTTGGTCAAACGTTCTCCGATTTGGTTCCATCCAGAGCGATTCCGGTTCCATTCAGAGCGATTCCGGTTCCATTCAGAGCCATTCCGGTTCCATCGCCATGGTAACGAAAGTGCGCCACTCTTAGCTCTTTGCTAGTCTGAATTTAAGAATGAGCAAACTTGCACGTGGTTTCCATCTTCAGCAACGACGGTACGTTTGTTTTTCTTTGTCCACGGATATAATGACTTTCTGAACCAAAGTTGCAGGTTGAATCAATTTTCCACGTTTCGTCCCGAATCCATGTGGCAGCTGGTAGGTTAGCTTTGGTTTAGCAGTATGCTAACGTCGACCTCCTCCTCGGCGTTTCGGTTTCCGTGGCAGGTGTTTGTTGTTTCAGGAACATGTTTCTTGTTTGTTCACCTCCTTCATGGTGGGTATTTGACTGGATGCTCTTTCTTAACTTTCGGGTTGGTGATGTTTCAGTGACATTACCACAATGTCACCAACTTTTCATCAGGCCTAACCAGATCGATTGACCATGGCTCTGGGCCTAACCTGGGGGCCGAAGCCCCGCCCTCTCTCCCACCTGACCTCTACCGATCTATTAAAGGGGAACTCCACTAAATCGGTCTTCAGACATAAAAACAGACAAATTAAAAGGAAAGGTGGAAACATGAGTAAGTGCACCTGTGTGAAACTGCACCATTTGTTTTGTTTTGGTTTTGTTTGTTTGTTTTTTTTTGGGGGGGGGGGGTGTTTTTGTTTTGTTTTTTTTACTGACTGGTTTAGTTTCATTCATGTGACCTCCCATGAGTCCTCCCAGTTGATCAGCACAAGGCCTTATTCCCCACACCAACTATGGGGAATAGCTACGCTTTACTTCTCCTTGGCTTGATGTATAAAGCTTGCTGTGTATAGTGTTGCAGGTCTGTTATAGTAACTGCCTATGATCCTACTGATGTATGAATATGTTTGCTATAGCAAGCTTATTGCCAGTGTTGCGCTGTGGGAATGATTATGTCTGTATTGTTGTGTGTTTTACTGGCCACTTTCACTGGCTTTATAACACCGCGGTAAGAGCAAGACAGAAGGGTTGTGGGCTATAAAGCAACCTAGGAGGCAGTGCAGATCTACATCTACAGAACTGTTCAGCATTTTATCCAATAATGCTCATGTATAAAAATGCTTAACAGCTGCAGCTTATTCAGAGTTATGACTTAGGTCAGGTAATTGGTGCATCGCAAAGAGTTGAGGTATAATAAAAGATGTATGGAGTTGGTTTGGCTCATGTAAAGAACAACAGTGGTGACTCCATCATCCAATGTTTGTTCATCTCAAAGGTTTAATGTGTTAATGTTAAAGTGCTCATGTCTCTGCTGTCGGGTACACTCACTTCACTGTTAATTGAAAAAAAATGTATAAAACCCTTTAGCCTCAGAGGGAGGTGTGCGAAGAATAGACTGCGTATAAAGACAAACATAACCCTCATTAGGTGCGACAACATAGCCTAACTATAAAGACATGAGCTTTCTAATGTATCCAAGACCAAAATAGTACAAAATACCAGTTTATATTTCATTTAAATATTTTTTCTTTTATTAAGTTTGGTGATTATCCACATGGATTAATTATGTCCACTCTGTTGATACTGTATCACCCAATCCAACAGAAACACAATACGAAAGCCTGATGTAGCTAAAATACAATTTATTCCTGTTTTCAATACACAATTGTTAGTACATTTTTATAGTTGCATTGTGCACTATAATGAAATATCATGAGAAGTTTTACATCAAGGCACAAGACAGCCACAGTTGTTTAGTTGGTAAGTACAGATGTACACACTGGACTGCAGACACAGGTCAGAAGTGCAGTTGAGTCACAGGAAAAGAGAGAGGAAAGATCAATTCTGGTCTATAAATGTAAACCAGCAACTGTGTTGTAGTCTGAAAACAAGACATAAGTCCATGTTTGTGAATGTTTTTTTGTTTGTTTTTTTGTCACTTTACTTTCAAAGTGTTTTAGGTGGATGATGATGCAGTTTTGTCATTCAGGGAGGCTCTCAGTCCTAGAGAGGAGAGAAAGCAAAACAACAGTATAGTGACGCACAGAAAATTGAGAAAAGATTCAGATTTATAGAAGATTTTAATCCTGGCTTTGTCTTAGTTAGATGACACTTGTTTAAAATGCAGTGATTCTGGGTAATGGTTATGGGTGTATGGCGTGGTAACATACCATGTAGCCTATTTGTTCTTGAGCTCACACAGGTCCGTGCCGCTTCCGTCTCCCGAACGCCTGGGCTCCCACATTGGTGGGAACAAAGTTGCTGTGTCCCAGTCCCCCTGACCGACTCAGTAAGTCAGCCAAGCGATGTGTCACACAGGTGGCTGTGTTGCATGCCCGCTTCTGTGCTGTTGCATTGCTTATTAGAATGAAAAAAGAAAATGACCACAGTTTGTTATAAAGTTAAAGATCAGATAAACACCTCCATAAGAGACTTTGAAGAAAATTGTTCAGAATTATTCATATAAGAGATTACATTATACAGTATGCTTACCCTCTCTTTCTTCATTTTCTTATTCTCTGTCATGTGTGTTTTCAATTTTGAATTAATTAAATACAGCTTTGATTTGAAAAGATAAATGTATTATTGAGTAAAAATAATTACCATGAAGAGAAGAAGTTACCATCAGAAAGACTTTTAGCTGTTCTCATGTTTTATTGCATTACACAGAACTGCCAAACACAATTATACGTTTTCATTTCTCTGTCAAAATCTAATGTGAGCCAATGGAAAATTAAAGCAACAATGTTTTTTTTTGTTTTTTTAAACTAATCTGACATGCATCAGCAAGCTGGTGCAGGGATGGAGCTGGATGAAAAAGCAGAAGTCAACTCAGACAGACGATGAACCGATGGGCTAACAACTGAATTTCAAGTGTATGAGGTGGCAAAGTTTTCATATCACTCAGAGAGACTTCTCTTCTTGCCAGGCGTCCCCGCTCCTACGTCAGTGCGGGGATAGGTTTGCAGTTTGTGAATATCCTGGGAGAGTTTACCCAGCACACAAGTGCTTAAGCCGGTGCAACGCTTAGACATGGGTCTATCCAAGCTGTTAGAGACAGAGACAAACATGCGGAAACAGGCTTACAGTAACTGTGGCATGCAGATGAATATTTATAGTTACATGCATGATGTTTTTCAAATATGTCATGCATTTACAGAACTGCTGAGTGGAATTAACATTTCAAAGGCATGCTAAAAGATCCAACAGGCATATGAAGATTTTCGTTAACCAAAATATTTAGGTTGAGTTATCATGCTGTCGTTCAGCTTCGCTAATGTCTGTCATGCATGTTTTCATGCTTTCTTCAGTTATCTGACCGTGGAAACACATTAAATGCTGAAAGAACGAATGGATGGATAAATTAAATAAGTCCATGCAATAAAGGATTAGGACAGAGATTAGTTCATGTTTTTTTCACTATATACCTTGATAAATAATAAACATCAAAGTTGGAGCTGTTGGACTTATGCACAAAAGTATGTTACATTTTGCTTAACTGATAAAAGATTTGATTACTGATGATAGACAGACAGATAGATACCTGATCCCATCGGCTGTTTGGTGTTCTTGCTCATCTGAAGCTATCTGCATGAACACCTTCATATCTCTGAGTAACCTCTGCGCATCATCGCTTGATAGTGAGACTCCATCTGACAGGGAGTCCTTGTTGGTTCTGAAAATACAGGAAGACATAAGACATTATATCAAGACTAATGATGATGCTCAACATGCATGCATCAAAAACAACACAATACCGGTAATAATGATTTTCTTTTTTTTTTGCATTACATTAATCGGCTTTTTAGGGATAATGCTACAAGTCTCACCTGGATGGAGCTGCCTCCGAGATGTACATCTGACAAATGATCAGCGCATTGGCAAGAAGGACAGACCAGAGTCTCAGCATCATTACGACTCCCTGCGGAAAACACACACAAAAACGGTAATCGAAAATGTTGTCTTCTTCATCTACATGCATTCACAGCTGTTGAATCCTCTCCGTCAATCTTTCACACCCTTTCTGTCTAAGCTGCTGAGGACGCAGATTGAAGAGCTAGTGCTGATGTACGGTTATAGGAGCCTTTTCCAGGAACAGTCCATTAGCAGAATTAACTGCACCCTACCACAGATATCATAATATCATCAAACCAGAACAGCACAATCTATCTTGCACTAAAAACCAGTAGGCACCAGTATAATTGATAGCTACCCAGTCCACTCTGCAAAAACAGCAACATTTTTGTAAGAGGCAACCAACTACTACTGTAATCTGGCTAAGCAGTCTTGTACTTACCGTAAGCTGATAAATCTTCTGCGAATGAAGAATTAAATGATAGGACTCAGTTGTGAATCTGCTGAGCACTCCCACAGTGCAGGCTTATATATATGCTCCCTGTGGGTTTCTCTAGTACTTGAGTGAGCACTTGATCATAGTCTATTGGCCAGTCAGACGTTTTACCTCAAACTGCTAGCCAATCAGAAGTTTCACGTCACTTAAAGAAAAGGCCAATAAAAGAGCTTGCATGTAAATTGCATCAATTCACAAAAAGCTGCCACGTATTGGAAATGGGTGAACAAGTTGCAACAGTAGCATAATTTGTAGTGAAGTCATCTCTTAAGAGTCAACGGGACTTGAAAACCCACTGATACCCTCGTCTGACGATCCTGAGGACTAATATAATACTGCAGTATATTACAACGTGCATCATTTTGTTGGTGACTAAGGTTCTTCCAGTCATGACACAGAGGTTATTTTGAAGCAGCTGTTTTCCCCATAAAAAGACAAAGCAGACATTGTTGCACTCACTCAAGATGCATTTTTATTAAGCTGATCATCTTTTATCTATTGAGTACATTTTTAGTAGGTTATCTGCTTCTGAATTGGGGTTGTGGTGGTATAAAACTAACCACAGAGCCTGCTGTCAGCTGTTATTATGATACAGTAGGTCTGGCATCAAGTCGAAGGCACTTGACCATCTTACAGTCAGGGGGCAATTCACATTTCCAGGTGCACCCCATGCTCACAAACTGCTCCCTGTTTCAGTACAACCAGACTAAAACAAATTAAGAAGAAGCCCCCCCCCACCATTTTTTTTTTTTTATCAACATACTGTGTCTCTGCAAATCCTCCTAAATATGTTTGGACAAAATAATGCTTGTGTGGAGGTCATTGTAGTGAGTTCTCCGTGGATAAACTGAACCTTCTCTCAGAATTCAGCGGTGTTCATCCGGTTTCTCCGAGCTAATTACTGCGCTCTTGGTCTCTGGCCATTTTCTAATTCCCTTTATGTAACAATATTGGATGATGTAGCATAAAACATCCTGCCTCCCAGTTATTTTTTTGCGTCACAAGGAAACTCATTAGCGTAGATGAGCCTTTTAGTACTATTGAGCAGGCCTGCAAGCCCCACACAAGGCACTAAATTAGCCTCCAACAGCTCCACATACTGTCAGAACTGCTGGTGGAGGACCAAAGGCTCAGGAGCTGGAGATTCCAGATACACACACAGATTAGTTTTAATTGTCTTGCTCTAATACCTTGCTCAGAAATGACATTTTCTTTATATTTATCTTTTCGGAAACTGCTCATCCCGAATCTGACCACAGAAAATAAGCAGCGCTCATAGAAAAAGATCTTTTCTTTGTCTTTTCCTTTATGGTTTAAAAGGCCAGAAATCATTTGAGGCACACTTTATAATGGTCTTTGTAAAAGTTAAGTCCCCCTCATGCAACTTTGGTCTGAGGGCTTTTCCGAGCCTGTTGTGACCTGAGACATGAGTTGAAATATTCCAAGGGGGAAAGTGTATTGTCAAGAACGCAATTAGCTCGCACTTTTCACATTAATCCCAAATGTTAGGCATGAATTGGTCTGGAAAATTAATTACAACACAGGAGAGTATTTGTGACAGAGAGGGCAGCGTTATTCTCACTGCGATGCACATCAGTGACAGTCTCAGTTGCGTCAGTATGATTTTATTATTTATTTTTTTGTCAGAGTTGCAGCACTATTCTTTGACAAAAAAAAATGTCCCTAAGAGAATTTCTTTCAACGCTATATCGTCAGCTTGCATTATTCAAATAGGCAGCAAGAGTTGATAATCAGCTGGAGTGATCCTACAGTGATATCAAAGTGAGTGTAAAAGAATGAAATTATGGAAATTTGAGCGTATGGAAGGATCTTTAATTATCTGTGACGTTAAAGATACATCAGTCCTCCGCTGAGTTTTTCTTCCCCTCCTAAGATCTGAGCCTGCGTCCTCAAACAGAACACTACATTTAAAGTAAATTAAGACCTCATGGAAGTATAAACAGTAAGTAACCCTCAGCGAAAGGGACATCCACCTGCTCTCCATTAGGAAGCTTACCAAAATGTAACCTAACATTTAAACACCTGGCCAGTAGTTACAGAGGGATTACAAGAGTCTTTGTTGCGCCTGCCACTGTCATTGTGCTGTCGGAAAAAGAGATTCTGGACAGCATTAGAGGAGTTTGGTAATTAGATTTTCCACATGCACTTCATAATCCCTGTCGTCTGGATGGTAAATAATTTACCACAGGACAACAGTGGTCAAGGCACCCATGTCCTTTAGACATGTTGCACATGCCCTTTAGTTTAGATCGGCCAGACGGACACTCTTCAAGCATTCTAATGTAAAGACTGATATTCTGCTACCACACATACATGTACGGTAACTGCATTAAATCCCATACATTGGAGGAATTGGTGGAATAAAATTACCCCATAGTCCTGGATATATTATGATGACATACTGCATACTGCATTTTCCATTGCCTCTATAAATTGGCAGCTTTTACTTTAATCTTTGTTATTTTACTGAAGGTCATTACAAGTAATGCCCAGGATTCATAGTAGTTTTGCATCGTTCTGGTGAAATACCTTCATTTTTCGGTTATTTGATTTCCTCAATTGGCCCAAGAGATTCATGACTCCATAGTCCATAGTATCTTATTAAATGTATACACCAGATATTTTTGTGCAACTTGCTAGCAACATAAATTTAAAAGATAATTTTTAAAACAAAAACATAATGCAACCAAGGCTGAAATACCCTGCTCTATAAAGGTATGATCCTTTCTACAATTTAATAAATCACGTGGCTCATCACACTCCTCTGCTTCATTCACTCCTGCCAATTCCAGTTTATAGTTCAGCCTTACTGTTAAAAAAAAAAAGTCTCAGCCCAGGCTGAGATAACCCTGATTACATTATCTGGGTTAGTTTTTAAAATCTGGGTCATTATATAACTGTTTTTACAATCAGAGTGGAACTTCTCTTAACAAGTTAACTGAACTTCATGTGTAAAATTTGAGTGTTCCTTGAAAAAAATGTAATATATTCTTATGTACATTTGGGAGAATGTGCCCAAAATAAAATGATTCACTCCAAATAAGAGTTATTTTACAACACAGATGGAAAGAAAACTGGCATTTTCTTCCAGGTGGGATACAGTTACTGGGCTCTACCAGTGAAATCTGTTCAACCTAACCTTGTGATATTTATACGTTCCACTCCAAACATAAGAATGTTGACATTTTTTAATATTTTCTTTAATAATAATAGCAGTAGTTATTCCAGTTTTTTCCAATGTTGTTATTTCTAAATTTTTTATATATTTTTTTCTGCATCCATGTTACTTTCAAACGATGGTCCTTTTTACCACCTGGACACTTGTCACTTGTGTTCAACAAGATAATACAACAGTGAAACCATTTTCATTTGATTAAAACAGACAGATTGGCATACAGCCTCTAGGATAGCTTTTGAGTCTGGGGAAGCAGGAAGCATAGAAGTAATTAGCAAGAATGTCCTCATTAGGTCGCCCTGACAAATCTGAATGATTGGGAGAGGTCTGTAGAGACCGTTTGAGGCATCTAAGAAAAAAAATGCTTCCCAGCTGCCTCAGCAGGAAGGAACAGCTGGATAAACAACTTCATGTCTAATGAGGAGTCAGTCATGATGAACTGATCACACAGCAATGTGGAGAGCATGCTTTTACAAAAGTGCAAATTGTTAATGGAATAACACCTTTAGTAGTGTTAATAGCTATAAGGTCCATCAATCTTAACTTCAGCTCAGAGCACAGGGGCAAGAGAACCCCCCCCCCCCCCCCAAAAAAAAAAAAAAAAAAAAAAACTTAAACAACCGCATTGTGTAGTGATTGTAGTTTAGGAATTGGTTTGGATTATCCTAAATATCTAGCAAATATCAAATATTGTGTAACATCTATTTATGGATTTTGATTCACTTGGTTTAAACAAAACAAACAGCCACTGTCCTGCAATCTTGAAACTCAATACCCATCCATTAGGAGACTCTTCACCGTTCTGGATGAGTTTAGGTTTTCAGCCAACAAGTCTGAAAAATCTTACATACCCATGCAAGTCTGGAATGTGGTGCATGCCATAACCTTTGACCTCTGAATGTAGTGCAGGACCTAACCTTTAACGCGTTGAGGTGAAGGAACCTGCAGCAGCTTACTGGGGCAAAGTTTATTTGCTTTAAAAACAAAACAGGCTAACTAATAAACAAATGTGCCTCACCAGAACCTCCTGGATAATTACTTCAGTGAATTCAATGTTGGTAAACAAAAGGAGCTTTCCACGTTTCGGTGTAATTCTTTTTATTCACAGTTGTAATTACTATCAGTGCATTACATAATCCTGTGGAAAAAGTCAATTTTCTCAAACATAGAAAATATGAAAGCAATGTTGCAGTGCTTTAGAAAGAAAGAAAGAAAGAAAGAAAGAAAGAAAGAAAGAAAGAAAGAAAGAAAGAAAGAAAGAAAGAAAGAAAGAAAGAGCTAAGTGAAGTTATAGACCACAAAGCTAGGCAAAGTATGCAAATAAACAAAATCAAACATATATTCTGATAATATTTCTTCAAAATATGTTTTTTTTTTAAATCAATCAATCAATCAATCAATCTCTTTATTCACACACAAAATCATAATTGAC
Organism: Decapterus maruadsi; assembly: GCA_030347415.2. NCBI lineage: Eukaryota > Metazoa > Chordata > Actinopteri > Carangiformes > Carangidae > Decapterus > Decapterus maruadsi. The sequence goes on from CM064900.1 coordinate 31,731,625, forward strand.
TTGTTAATCCTAGGGGTGTGTGTGTGTGTGTGTGTGTGTGTGTGAACAGGTCTCCCGATGAAGCTAGCTGAAGCTTGTGGAGGGAGCCATTTGGTTTGCAGCAGTTTTCTGTAGGCTTAAGTAATTAATATTCCACTCCTTTAAAAGTAAAATGATAAGTTCCCTGGACAGATGTGGAAAAAAGTGTGCTTCCCACTTCACTGTTGTATCATCACATGTTTCAGCTGGTTTTACTCACTAAAACACAATGAGCATTTTTTCTCCCTGTATTTGGAGAAAGTTGTTGATAACATCACGCTCAGGTCTTTATTATCTCATTACATGTACATGCATTGAAAACCGAAACAAAAACAACTACATGATTGAGAGGAGATCTGTAGAACAGTGCACAGCTGATTTAGGCCTGCATGTCTGAGAACATGCATCCTACATTATAGTGCCTTTATTGTGGTGCTGCCTGTTGACTGACTTTTACTTTAGTTGACATTTGAGGACAGCAAATATTATTGTCGCCTCACTCAGTGGTGTCTACTTAGAAGTTGTTGATTTTAATATGAAGCTGTTGCGTACTGTAGTGCATAGTTTGCACATTGGAGTATGCATACTAGTCTGTGTTGCAGCTCTCAGGTGGTGTTGTCGACTCTATTTCTGCTGATCCTTGTTTCTGTTTATGGCGGAGGAAGCTGCAGCTTTAAACATTCACTTTTCCCAGAGTCTGATTTTGACCTTAAACGCGCCATAGCGTTTTCCATGTAAGAGGCTGTACGAGGAAAGAGGCTTCCAGACTTTGTGTGCACTGCAAACTGCGGTTTAGTCTGAGGTCTCCTCCCCGCTTCCCCGCCTCCACTGTTATATGATATATTTAAATCATACTTACATAATTGGTGATGTCAATTAGCCTAGTGCTTGTGCACGTGTCATTCTCATTCCTCGTATCCAAACTCAATATGTGCACGTGAGTTCAACTTGGAAGTGCATTTTACGTTTAATAAGAAGTTTTCAACTTTAATAGGCGAAGCTTTTTTACGATCAATAACTGGGCCTGATCTACTGTGGTTTTATAACGTCCCGCCCTCTCTGTAGGTTAATTAAAAGCAGCCAGGATCCCAGCCTAATAACCACCAAAATGATCCCGATTATTGATCAGCAGCAGAGCAAAGTTCACGAACAGCTGACTCTGACTTTCTGGCCAATCTTCGCCTTAGAGGCGGGGGATAGAAAATGTGCAAGATGATACATATGTGCTTCAGTTCGTCTGAGGGGAAGCCGAAGTCAGCAGGGTTCGTTTGGCAGCAGAGAGGGGAAGAGACAGTTTGGAAAAGATGGTTTCAATAAAGTCGCCGTCCCTGGTGCCGGTGTCCTGCGCGCAGGCTCTGCTCGGTGTGGGCTGCTTGGCTGTCGCCCTCCTCGCTCTCCTGTTGGTTCGCCAGCTCGTCAAGCAGAGGAGGCCCCCGGGGTTTCCTCCTGGTCCATCTCCCATCCCTGTGATAGGGAACATTATGTCGCTGGCCACCGAGCCGCACGTCTTCCTCAAGAAGCAGAGCGAAGTTCACGGACAGGTAACGACACAGCCGAATCAGCGCTTTTCATGTCTGGTGACTGGTCTGCAGGTATTTTTAGCCGAGGGCTGTGCAAACTGTGCATGAGCTACTCTAAGGGGTTTCACATTTTCATGACACACACACATACGTGCACATGCACACACATATGCAAACACACACGTAGGAAAATCCTCCTGAAACAAAGGAGACTCGCCCTGACGCTCTGTCGCTCTGTTGCATTAGCTTGGAGGAGGAGAAGTGGCAAATCAGGGTCTCCCACAAATTAAAGCCTCCACCCAGTAGACACATACAGTATAAGGTCACAGACTTGCTTCTGCTAACTGTCATTTGTAAAGTTAAACTTAATTTAGGTGCAGAGCTGGGTCATCCTCATCTGTCTGTCTCATCAAACCCCACTTTGGAGAGTTAAATGTTGCAACATGTCCACAGTTGTTCCTCATTCCTCAGTAAAAATGTGAATAGAAATGTGCATGAAGAACAAATGGGAGTTGTGCTCATGTCGCAATGTGTACATTTCAGATTTTTAGTCTTGACCTGGGAGGCATCCTCACTGTGGTATTGAATGGTTACGACTGTGTCAGAGAATGTCTCTACCATCAGAGCGAGGTGTTCGCTGATCGTCCATCATTGCCCTTGTTCAAGAAAATGACCAAAATGGGCGGTAAGATGCTGTGATGTGATTACTAGCGATAAAATGAACCTTTAATTATTATCTGTATAGTGATTAAATTATACGTATTCTCCATTATCCACAGGCCTTCTGAATTGTAAATACGGCAAAGGCTGGATTGAACACCGTAAACTGGCCTGCAACTCTTTCCGTTACTTCGGCAGCGGGCAGAGGATGTTTGAGAGGAAGATCTCAGAGGAGTGCATGTTCTTCGTTGACGCCATCGACGAACACAAGGGGAAACCCTTCAACCCCAAACACCTCGTGACTAACGCCGTGTCCAACATCACCAACCTGATCATTTTCGGACAGCGATTTACATACGACGACCGCAACTTCCAGCACATGATTGAGATATTCAGTGAGAATGTGGAACTAGCAGTGAGCGGCTGGGCCTTACTCTACAACGCCTTCCCATGGATTGAGTATGTGCCCTTCGGGAAGCACCAGAAGCTGTTCCGCAATGCTGCCGAGGTTTATGACTTCTTACTGCAGGTTATTCAGGGTTTCTCTCAGGGCAGGGTGCCACACGTACCTCGTCACTATGTTGACGCCTATTTGGACGAGTTGGAGCAGAATGCAGGAGATCCCAGTTCCTCTTATTCCTATGAGAATCTCATCTACTCAGTTGGAGAACTCATAATTGCTGGTACAGAGACCACGACCAACACCCTGCGCTGGGCCATGCTGTACATGGCTCTCTACCCCAACATACAAGGTCAGTTACAAAAGAAGCATCGATTTAATCTAAAACATTTTAATTCTGGTTCGATCATAAGAGAAAAATGTGTTTTCTCGGAATGTAATTGTTATGTTATGCATGAATACATGCCTGATAGTGGCGTCTGTTTTTCTGTACTAAGAGCGGGTGCACAAAGAGATCGACAGCGTGTTGGCCAATGGGAGAGCACCCACTCTGGAGGACAAGCAGAAGATGCCCTACGTTGAGGCCGTTCTGCACGAAGTTCTCCGCTTCTGCAACATCGTCCCGCTTGGTATTTTCCGTGCCACCTCCCAGGATGCAAAAGTCAACGGCTACACAATCCCCAAAGGCACCATGGTGATCACAAACCTCTACTCAGTGCACTTTGATGAGAAGTACTGGAACGATCCTGGTGTTTTCTCACCGCAGAGATTTCTGGACAGCAATGGCAACTTTGTGAGGCGGGAGGCCTTCCTTCCTTTCTCCTTGGGTTAGTCTTTTAACATTTCTTAATCTTTAATGAGTCAGGGACCATCAGTGGTTTTTTCATTTTAACCACAAATTGTTTTCAGGAATCACTTTAGAAATGTGTCTTGATTACTTGAGGCTTTCAAATGCATTAGAAATATAAAACTAAGGGTAATTGTGAAATACAGTATACACTGTCCCTTCAAAACCCTTTTATCTTAAACCTATTAGTCACATGTGCTTGTGTGTCAGTCTAAATTAAGGACTTTTCTCTTTTCAGGGAGGCGTCAATGCTTGGGTGAACAACTGGCCAGGATGGAGATGTTCCTCTTTTTCACCACTTTGTTACAGAGGTTTCATCTTCAGTTCCCACCAGGAACTGTGCCGACTGTCACTCCCAAACTGGGCATGACCTTACAGCCCAAACCTTACTCAATCTGTGCTGTCCGCAGGCAACACAAAGTTCCCTGCTCCAGAGACACTCCTTATCACAAGTAGGCAAGCAGACATTTATTTACAGCTTCTTCCTTTTTTTAAACTATTTTGCACAGCAATGCAACCACACGATAGAGGTGCATAAAACTGTCTGTCACCGAACTGTAATGTTTCCGGTGCATTACAGTTTTTTTCCAAAGGATTATCAGTGGCTGAGGTGGCTCGCCACACGTGAGTGGGCGATCCAGTTTATTCAGTTACTATGAAATTCTCTTACTTGAGAGGGATGCGGGTTTGCACAATACCTTTAAGGCAGCAGGGGAGGAGACAGGACTCTGCTGGAAGGACATCCGGGAAACATAAGTGTGGTATTGATTTAGATCACTGGAGTTCAGAGACCCACTGAGTCCGGAGAGTGAAATGTCCATGCGGTAGTGATGGGTCAGGTACCTGTATATGTCAATGATTGATACTAAGTACACCTATGATGGTTCATAGCCCTGACTTGTCTGGACAGCTTCAGGTCAGACAAATGCCACCGCTGTTTCGTGGTTGAGGGACAAAATTGGACTAACAGACTTTCCAAGAAAGTTCTGAACACTGTGTGTTGGAGCTGGACGGGGGCCAGGATTTACGTCATCTGAACTGACTCTGACCCCTCCTCCAGGGATAGCGTTCTATGGAAAATCTTTCTCTCAGAAGGCAAATGCAACCCTGGTGGATTTCTAAAAACTGACTATGCAACACTGATTTCTGCTAAATGGTGCTTATCAGTACTAACAAAGTACTGCATTGAGGTTTTGACATTTGTTTGTCCTTTTTTTTTTGTTGCAATACTGGTGGTATTAATAAATTGTTTTTTTAAGATAAGATAATGAATGACGTCTGTCTTCTTTTAACCTCTGCTAGATTTCTCAAAACCAAATCAAACATTTCAGATTCTCAGAATTTTGTGACTGAAATGCCAGTCACAGAAAACAACCGTCCTCACACTGAGTCTCTGCCTGTTTAGTCCCAGGACACAACAGAACCATTTTGACAAATGTAAACCAAGAGGAATGTGCTGACAATCCCACACATAATGCTCCGTGCATCCATGTTGAGTAAATGGTATTTCCTATATTAACTTTTTTTTTTAGCCACGTGGGGGCAGCACAACAAGCTCTAACCAACCATACTGACACAATCAGCAGGAAGTGGCCAATATGTCAGCTAAGTGGTTGATTGACAATTTAGGCACAAGTGGAAAATATAAGCATTAGATCCGAGTCACAATGCAGATGAATGTAAATCCAGTCTTTACTGTTGTTTTACCTTTTATCTTAAATATCTTGTTCTTCAGCAATATCTGCTTCTTTGCCAACTTTGTCTCCATCTGTTTGGTGTTTTGTTCGTGTACTGTGAAATAAGATTTTTAGAAGAACTTTTTCACTCAAAAGACACTGATGACAGCATTGAGTGAAATGAAACAAAAGGTTTGGGTCATAAAATGAAAATGTTTCTCTCTCATGACTCAAAACACTGTGTTAGTGCTGAGGGGAACTGAAATTTCTCATCATTATAAGCAGCTTTTTTTTTTTTATATAACACCCACGTAGGCTGACTATACTTATGAACAGGTTAACTCAGGTTTTATGCATTCATATAAATGGTAAGGCAGTAACTCAGCCCATCCTGAGAAGTGCAATGGCTATGCTTAGCAGTTTGTGCGCACACACTGGTCTGAGAGTAGGTCTTATCAGGCTTACAATTGAAAACCAATATGTGGGTTTACAATACGTGTATGTAAGGTTTTTTTTTGGATTGCTCTCTTGTTTATTCGGTGGGGGCATGGAAAAAAACAAAAAAAATTAAGCACGGTTGAATAAATATATTGTGAGTTCACACGGACACACACGCACACACCAATAAAAATCAATGAGAACTGCTGATACTTTAGGGATGGTGTTTTATGACAGCTATAAATAACAACAAAAAATCAGTTGCCCCCACAATGTAGATAAGGGTGAATGGTTACATTAGACAAACGTACGTATATTGATGCTACATAAGGGTAACAACCATTCATAGATGTATTTATGGCACAATCATTAGAGGACACTGTGGTTTGAAAGACTGCACAGTGAGAAGCCAACAAACTTTTACAACTTAATGAGCCAGAATATGTGGGGTCGGGAGCTACCAAGGCTTTATGATCCAGCATGGGTCCATGTGAAAAAACTGACGACAGAGCTGTCAGAATGTATATGGCTCTGACCTGAGTCCGACTCCGACTCTCGCCACTGTCACTGCCACTCTGAGCCCGGTGGGTGGAATATTTGGCTCAAAGTGTTTGTCTTGCATGAACAGAACTGGAGCCCAGAGGAAATGCTGCCAATCAATCAGCACATCACAGCCCACAAACTACTGTATGTAGGTAAAGTTTGGCACTAGTTGGGTTGACTGAGACGACAGTGATAGAGAGAGATAATGAAGAATACAAGAGTGGTTATGATACAGAACAGGGAGAGGCTGAAACCAAGTGAAAAAAAAAAAAATCAAAATCAAAACACCAAATCCCACAGTTCCACACCTGTAAATAGAAGTAGATAAAAACTCTGGAAACACAATGGTAATTACAGGATCTCAATGTACAATATGTCAGCTGCATGTAGAAAACAGATGCATTCATTTGATTATTTAAAAAATATATATTTATATGCACATACTCTTTTGTACAGCGGCTAAACACTTGTTTGGTATTAAAATGTGCACATCTTTATCTATTTTTTTGTCTTTAAATATCATTTACTTGATTTACACTGCTTACTTAACATTTTCTCCAGAGATAATGATTTAATAAGGTGATAAAGGAGCGAGGCAACAACTCTGCCTTCCCTTTCATAAAACGTCTTATTCTAGTGGAATGCCAAGAGTTCTTAGAGACAAAAATAGAGAAATAGTAGTTTTTTTAAACCTGCCACATGGCATGTTATAATATGTATCTATATTTATACCTATATAAAGATATAGGTATAGATATAAACAAAAGTAAAGTGAAATGAAACCCTGGATCCCTTCTTTACACACTGGCCAACTGGTTATGGGTTTGGCAAAAAAATAAAAAAAAATAAAACTGAAAATGAGGAAAAAGAGAGAGATGGGTGAGCTTTCAGTTTGTCTAAACATCAGTGTCTGCTGGTGGACTGCAACACAAACATGTAGACACTGTACTGTTTGTTTTAAAAGCAACGCAGAGAACATTGAATTAAAAAAACAACATTATCTAATATAATGTTATAGAACTGCAAAATTGTACAACGTGTTGTGTTGCTGCTGCTGCTGCTGCTGCAGGAGAGACGTCTGCAGTCTGCTGACAATCAAGATAAGCTTTTCTCCAGTGAGGTTGTAAAAAGGTTATGCAAACAGTGTATGAATGGCCAAGAGACAGCACATACTGTATGTTCCTCTGTCACAGAGGATTTCAATTGCTTGAATTTGTTTGTAGTCAAGTTGTTCATTAAGAGATTACAAACTACTTCAGTCACCCAGATGTTTAATTTTCTTAGTTTTTTAAAGTGTATTTCATATTAATGACATAAATTCTTGCAAAATAATTATTCAACTTTGCGTGAATCCTGAGTAACCTTTAAAAAAATACTTATAATCAAAAAAGGAAAATGAAGAATCCATTCATTGAAACAGCACTCCTGATCTGAATGCAACATGTTAAAACACCAGAGGACATTTCACTGATTAGATTAGAAACCAACCATTACTGAAAGGACACACAAACATACACACAAATTGCATACTAAAATAATTAAAAATGTGCTCTCTTTCTCCCTACTCATTCTCTCTATCACATTCCCGCCCAAAAATATATTCACACACACAAAATGAAGCAAGGAGAGTTAAAAGGATCAAAAAAAAAAACAAAAAAAAAGGAGACGGGTGGTACACATGAGTAAAAGCATCAAAAATGATGCAGATATAATGCTAATAATCAGTCAACATTTCAATAATGTCTCTGTGACTGAGTCTGATACAGTGTTTCGTGTCGCCAGCAAGGAGAGAGAACTACACAAGCCTAGGCTCTGGGCCAATACGGACTCAGTAAAGGTTCAGACAGGCACATTTGATATATATATATATATATATATATGTATGTATATATATAATTCAAAAATATACCTGACGTTGAGGCTGAAACAGTCTCAGTCTCTTGTCTTTCCATGTTTGAACTGTTCACTTTGGTAAAGGGTATCAATCGCTTGATGATGTCGCTGTCTTCCTTGTTTTTCCTCTACCTTTCTTTTCTTTTTTTTATTCTTTAAATAGATAGGAATTGTTTTGTACCTAAGGGAGGTGTTAAGCGCTTTGCATTCAAGGCAGCATCACAGCCAGGTTACCATGGAGGGCACGTTAATGCTGGACCCCGTCCACTCTCTTCTTCTGCACCTTCCTCCTCAGTTCTGGTGCTTTTCTCTTTTTTTTTTCTCTGGGTGCACTCGACTCTCCATGTGGTGAAAGTGCATAGGAGTTGGGCTCCCACCATTGCAGCAAGGATCCGCTCACAGTAGTAAGGCCTTTTTGTTTCTCCAAAAACAATGTGACTGCTTAAGCATCTGAGTGTCTGCACAGTGAATCTTTCAATATATGTGTGTGTGCATGTGTTTGTTTGTGTGAGAGAGAGAAAGAGGGAGTAAAGTGTATTTTATGTGCGTTTGTCAACTGTCTGCGTGTGTTTCTCATGTCTGTGTATGTGTGTGTGTGTGTGTGTGTGTGTGTGTGAAAGGCAGGTGGTAGCAGGACTCGTGCCCTTGTACTGCCTCTCGTCTTCTTTTTCACGCTTTCTCTGTTCTTTCCTTCGTCTTCCTGCTACTGACGCTCCTCTCCCTCCTCCTCCTCCTGGATGACCTGGATGTCATCTGATGGGGAGACGGGCAGGCTGGCGGGCAGGCTGGGGAGCAGGTTGTCCGGCTGCTGCTGTTTGCCCAGCTCCTTGCTCTTCTCCTCCTCCTCGATGGTCTTCTTCCACACCTTGTGGTTCTCCGTCAGGTGCTGCATGATGCTGCAGAACAACCTGCGACGCCTCTTCCTCCTTTCTGCAGTGAACAAGAGGCAAAAGTAATGTTTAAAGATATACAGTAGTTCGACATTTTGGCAAACTACACTACGGAGGCTAATGGAATTTCTTGATTTCCCTCATCAAACTCATCAAATACACAATCCAACAACTCTAAAACGCTCTGGTGGACAAGTTGTGACCTGCATATTCACCACGCTATGAGATAATAAGGGAACGTTACGAGACAGGGTTGTTATCAAGGAAAATGCAGACACTGCTTGCTGAAAAACTGTCCCTGAACGCAACGTGCATCAGCGGTTTTGTATAATTTACCTCTAAAACAACGTTCCGTTATTATCTCATAGCGTGGTGAATGTGCAGGTCACAACGTTTTGGAGTTGTTGTTTTGTGTATTTGGTGAGGGAAACCAAGAAATCCCATTAGCCTCCTTAGCATAGCTCTGAGTAGCTCGCTGTTCTGCTCCGCCATTCTAAAAGTAGCTTGCACGGACAATTAAAAGTAACAAACCTACTCCTAAAACTATAGGAATTATGGCAATGGGTCAATTTGGCAAAATGCTGAACTATCCCTTTAAGGACTCAACTGTTCAACTGTGAGGTGACACTGAACTTTAAAGACCGGGTGTCAAATCTTACTTGGTGCCAGCTCATCTTCTAGCTCATCCTCCTCATCCTCCTCTTCATCCGTGTCCGTGTCCACCTGCCCCTCATCGTCTTCATCCGATCCCTCTTCGTTGATCCAGTAGCCAGGAAGCAGGCCAGCAGCATCATAGGAGTTACAAAGCGGGCCTACAATATGAGTGATGAAGGACTCCTGTAGCTTGGCCAGCTGTGGAGAGGCGCGGTCCATGAAGGGGCTGATGGGTAATCCCAACCTGGCCTCTTCATCTCCCTGCGGATCAAAGGCGACGACAAGGGTTAAAGTTTCCTCATCGAGACAAACTGAAGTACAATAACAGACATGAGATCACCGTCACAGCTTCTAACTGACACTTGTTTTGTTTTATCGTGTCTGACTTTTCCAAAAAGGAACAATAAAGACTGAATTATGAAATAAACTGAGTTGAGAGGATTTTCATTTTTTTTCCCAGTCACCTTTGAACTGTTTTAAGTTCACAACTTTAATAAAGCTGTACTATGGATTCACGGACATCACTCATATTATCTCTGCTCTTTGTTTTTATCCATTTTCCTCTCCCTCATGGTTTTATCTTCTACCGTTGTACTCTTCTACCCTTGTTTATTGTATCTGCAAACTCAATTAGATAGGAATTTGTCAGTTGCGTGTCTGGTCTGAAGGTGATTGTGGTGACTTCAGGGTGCTGAGAGTTCAGGGTTATGAGAATCATAATCTTGTATCATATTACAGTTTTTTAAAGATGCAGATAGAGGAGTTTGGTTTGTGTTGCTGCAGCATTGTACCTGCTCATAGAACTCATTGACAATGCCCTCGGTCCACTTGAGGTGCAGGTCACGGACTTTGGCCGGTCCGTTGATATCTGCCAGCTTGATACACACTTGGCACACCAGCAGTCTGTCGTTCTCATTGGTCCAATCAATTCCTGGGCTGTTGACGTCGTTCACCTGTTCACAGACGGACAAAGATGGACGTCTTTTTACAAGTTTGTTTGTTTACATCTGTAATGCTGCATTATCTTCATTAACTTTGTCACATTATTCACATGAAACCTACTATACTTTGTTAAAAAGTTACAGAAAATTAAATGTTTCGTTGATTTGTGAAAAACGATATGAATTGAAAATACAAAGAGACTACTTTTATACCCTGTAAATCATTTTACACTCACTCAACAGTGACTCAGATCATGTAGTGAAACATTAAGACAACTCTTAAGATTATGACTTAAGACTTATGGGTTTTTTCCACATCCATTACAAGGTTTACTATTCAAATTCAATTTCAACTTCAACATACCATCCTGCTAAAGTTTCCACCAATAGCTTGCCAGAAATTAAAGGATCAATAGATTATTATCTATTCTGATCATGTAACTCAGCAATCTTTAAGATTTCCTCATCTCAGACCTTGGAATTGAACTCAGCCAGGAAATCAAAGTGCTTCTTGAGGTCTGTAGCCAGAATGGCCTCGATGACGAGGAAGCGAAAACGCTTGAACTCCACGTGGTCCAGGTTGACCAAGAAGTTGAACTCGGGCCTGGACAGGTAGAGGCTCCAGGCAGACGCAGCGTGGTGGTTCTCCAGCACCGAGCGGTCGTTGTACAGCACTGCCTGCAACGCAGACGGGGAGGGGAAAAGAAAAGTGGTGAGAGCGGGGAAAGAAAGATGGCACACTAAGAAGATTCCTACAATTTGCTCTAATATGTCAGGAATGAATTTGCTTGCATAATGTGTCTGCATATGTGTTACACAATTTGTAATGGATTTAAAAATAGCAAGCACTCAGTAAATGAGATAAAAGGGACATGTGGGTATTTGGTTGCGAAAGAAGAAAAGGTAACAAGCTCAAGTATACAGTTGAAGGGAGAAGCAGGTCAAAAGCAGTTACAGGGACGTTAGATATGGAGAAAGTGTTAACAGAAATAGTGGTTGGTTGTCAACATTGTCAGCAATCAATAGGTTCAGGGTTCCTTCTCCTTCCTTTTAACCCACTTTCCTGGGACTTTTACAAAAGCCAGACAGTGTGGGTGCTATCGATGATCACGTGAAAATGCAATATTTAAACTGGGGCACGCAGTTCAACCTTTTCACCTGCCATCTACATGACTGACCACAATGAGAGCACAATGGGATTAAATGGCCATGTGTTGTGCAGCTAATCTTGTCTATGATCTCATGTGAGACGCAGTTTGTAGAGACCATATCAGGACATCAGAACAACACTTTTGCGTCACAATAATGATAATAACCTTGCATCTTAAAAGGCTACTTGTTTATTCCATTAATACTAAGTATATCTTGGCTTTGCGTTAAGCATGTGAGCCCCTGTTTTGAAGATTGAAGGACGTTTGCTTGTCTCACTGGGCTACAATAAATGTGTATTCGCCGTGCAACACTTCCAAGTGATGATAAATGCTGTGGGTTACCTGAGGTGCATTAGTGGCTACTAGAAAGGCATTTGTGCGACCAGGATGGTCGTAGTCGTGCATTGCAGCTGCTACATAAAGAGCCATGAGCTCCAGGGCAGGTATGTTCCAGGCCAGGCAGCCGTAGCTGTCGTCTGAAATCGAGGAGCTCTTGGAGGAGGCGTAGGATATCCTGCCCGGAGAGATCCCACTATCTGAATCTGGAACACGACAGCAGACAAGGTTGAATGTCAGTGAATGTCTCAGAGATGATAAATGAAGTGTAGACCTTTGGCGTCATTGTAAAAAAATCAGGTTAAAACGACATATTTTACACAATTAAACAAAACCTTTTTCTCCACAACCAAAGCAGAAATTGGATTAAATGCAGACAGAAACTTAATGTACACACACACAGAGACACACACAGTTCCATTCATTGTTTTACTCAATTTCTCATATCACTGCCATTTTCTCATCCCCTACTCTCTATCCCCTCTTATCAAATGACAGCTGTTCCGGCAGCCTCTGTGGCAGACGTCAGTGGATAAGCCTCAGATAATTTCTAATAGAGCTAAAATATTATCAGCCGAGACGAGGCTGGGAATCTTTAAAACCAGGCCATCTGTGTTCTGTAGAGTAAAGGCCACATGCAAGAAGAGACGACTAAAAGCCACAGAATCGGTCAGAATTACTGTATTAGTGACACCAGAGAGCAGGCGAATGATAGAGCAGTAGTGTACACACACACACACACACACTTCCAACCGGTGTGATCAAAAGAAAAAAGACTAATTTGGTCATTTGGATTCTTACGGTCTGTCTGGAGATAAAAACATTTACATTTTCCAAGAAGTTTTCTATCTCTTCTCTAAAGGCCTTGGTTAAAATAAATTATGATTTTTTTAATTTCAAGCCTTCTTCTTCATCTCGTCCCATCATTCAGAACTTCATTCCCGGAAGGGAAACTCAGATTAAAACTTGACCTGATTCATTAAATTAATATCAGTGCACTACACACCATCTGGACAAATTGAACTTTATGGACATAATTCCTAAGTCATTGTCCTCATACAGACAACTTTTAAACTGACCACAAGCTCTGCATTGAGATCAGTACACCAGCATCTCTTTTGATAAATAACAACTACTACATTTTACATGTCAGATTTATTTTTGCATATTTTATGGACAGCAATATACACAAAAAAACAAAATATACATATATTTTAAAAAATGACTCATTGATGAGATGAGCGGAGTCGGTTGAGTGGAGGCCCTCGCACAAAACTGTGAGCAGACACTGAACAAATGTCCACGTCACAACTGCTGCTCCACAACAATCTATGACTAATGAGTTTATGGGCCCACCTGTATCCATGGTGTTTACCTGTGTCACTTCCTGTCACATGCTCACTGTGGATCTGCTGGAACCCAGGGATTGGTCGAGTGGTCAGGTACCAGACAGCGTGGAGCACATCAGTAGCATGGACTCGGTTATGATCTGTGAGTTTTTAAACCACAATGAGTTTTAATTTGTCCATTTTACCATGAAGATTAGTGACGCAGAGAGGAGGAGGTGATTGCACTGCCTATATCTCTGCTATTTTGCATTTGTAACTATTTATTATTACTTATTCTCTATGCACTTTAATGGTGTAGAGTAACACTTGTATCTGCTGTACTTGCTGCTCACATCTTGCATGTTTTATCCTGTATGTCTTATATTTTTTTGTTGTTTTTTTTCCAAATGTGACTGTTGAATGTGTGTCTGCTGCAAACCAAATTTGTAGTGAAGTGAAGTGAAGTGATCTGCATTTTAGCGAGGCTATGCAATAGCTATATAATACCTGAACTATTGTATATGAACATCCTGGGGTTATATTAGAAAACAAATGAACACTCACAGGGAATGTCTCTGTAGCCACTTTCCAGAGCACAGAAGTATGTCATGAACTCCCTCACTGGGATCTTGAAAATTTCAAACAGACACGTATCCTGGAAGAGGGTGTACGTCACCTGAGGAAACACAAGACAGTGTCAGTGAAACATCAGCGCAACGCACTGATCACTGATGATCAGTGGAATAAATATCACTATGGTTGGTCACACAGATCTTAACTCCCAAATTCTTCACATAACCAGACATGGGTGAATTAATGTTTGACTACAAGGAAAAAGGTGCTGCCATAAAGACGGCTCAACCTGTTTTTTAACAAATACATCTGTCTATTTATTAGGACACGTTACACTAACATAGCTAAGTATCCGTCCCGTCTCCCCTCCTGTTTTGTCCACCAGGTCGAAGATCTGGAAGTTCCAGGTGTTCATCCTCTCCATGAGAGCCTCATGTTCCTCCAGCATGGGATCTAGTCTGAACTCCTTCTCGCCCTGCACACGATCAGATCAGAACAAGTGGTAGAGATCAGCACAGATATCATTTCCACTGATACAGAATGTCCTGAACATGCAAAACCCTGATCTTACAAATGAAGAGGATCGTCAAGCATTTGATTTAATCATAAAGTCTCTTTACTGAATGTCACTAAGTAAATAATAAAGTTAATATGTTGTAGATTGAACCCACTAAGCAAAGTGTTGTATGAATGTATGAAAACCAAATCTGCTTAATTGCGAACTAGTCCAGATAAAAGCAGCAGTCATCGTGTGAACAAAAACTGTCTGAAACACACCTCTGATTCCTGAGTCTGCTTGTCTGTGCTGCTTGGGCTCTTCTCCTTCTCCTCCTCCGCCTGCCCCTGGTTCCCTGCGAAGTCTCCCGACACCTCCTCCGTCACGCTCTCCTCCCTGATCAGAGGCTCACCTGTGAAATCCAGCCCTTCACCTCCTGAATGTGCAGATCACACATATAAAAACACATACATACATGTGTAAGAACAGTGAACAAGTCATATTCATGTGTTTTAAATTGAATTTATGTGGATACATTGCAGTCAGAATATGTAATGCCTTTTGAATGGACTCTTGATACTAGAATTCATAAAGTTAAGTTATGTGAAAGTTGCTTTATTTTGATGACGGTGGAAACACAATGAAAGGCACAGGCAGTGTTGTAATTTGTGAAAGTATCTGTTGTTTCCCAGCTCATGATGGTGAGCTCTGTAATTTGTGAAAGTATCTGTTGTTTCCCAGCTCATGATGGTGAGCTCTGTTCTGGCCCAACAAGCAGGATTTTGTTCCTAAATTAAATTTGCTAATTTGAAGATGATTAATAAAGTTTTAACTCTCTACTTATCGACTATTATACGACTTTGCACCTCAGTCTGTGTTTCTGTGAGTGAACGGTCTAAACTGTGTGTTTCTCTTTCGATCTCCAATACGTTGCACTGTCTAATGTGCATTACACTGTATGTAGATGTATGTACCTGAACGCCTGCGTTGAGCCTCGCTGCTGAATGGCTGATGAGATTCCCCCGTGTCACTACTGGAAACTCCTTTGAGCATCTGGCGTCCACATCTGGAACAGACAACACAACAAGACCTGCATTATAACCACTGGCTCAAAGGACGGATGAGATAAGACACAATGACATCCCAGTTCAACACGGCGGCTCTCACCCGGTGCAGAGGGGGAAGGAGGGGCTACGGAAACCCTGCTGGAAATCAGGTGAGCTGAGGGTGTAGCCCAGGGGCTTGTGCAGGTTCAGGTTGACGCTCGGCTTCGTCAGGAAGTCGGCCGTGTCGGGGAACTCCACAGGCGATCGAGTGACGACGGACGACGAGGAGCCCGTACCTACTGCGGGGGGACTGTGGCTTGGTGAGGTGACCGGGCTCAGGCTCGGAGACGCACCTGAGGAGGACGAAAGGGAGCAGCAACACTTGGTGAGAATAAGAGGCGTTACTAAATAAATAAAAATACCACATCTGTGAATAGTTTCAAGTCTCACCTGCTCTCCTGGGCCCTGCGTGGTATGTGAGGGTAACAGAGGAAGACCTCTGCTTGGGAATTGTGAGCAGGTTTGCGCTGGGCCCATTGGACAGACCTGAACTGCAACACAGAAAACACACAATCCAATGATTTAACTCTCAACCAACTTTGTGCACAAGTCTAACAGTACCCTCTACTGTCGTCTGTCGTCTCTGATACTGAAAGGAACATGCCGATCTTGTCATCACAGCCGGTCCTCTGCTGCCACCCTGTGGAGAAATATTCACACTGCGCCCACAGTGTCCAGTTCGCTGTCAAGGTAAACTGAATGCTGTGTAACAGATTTGTTTAGTTGGAGAAGAAACTTAATGACAGTGCATGTTCACGGTACCATTATAATCCTTAACACATTCTTTAACTTTGTAAAATGCAGATCAGTTTCTTAATTTTCAGTCCAACAGAGGCAACAGAGTGACAGATTAGGTTGCTCTGTACAGGTAAAGTGACAGCAGAGAACAGCAGAAACACAGTCAACTGCAATAAAAGACACGGGCAGTGTCGCCATTAGTGACAGCATCATTTGATGATGATGATGATGATGATGATGATGACAGTGAGCTCTGTTCTGCCCCAAGAAGCAGGATTTCAGGGTTAGCTCGGCAACGTTAGCTTCAAACCACAAAACAGGCGACAGACTAGTACATCTAAGCATCAGGAACATGAGGCAGCTGATATGATGATACAGCTGTTAGGTATTGTTGCATGATTAAGAAATTGTTTTATTTTTTAAAGTATATTTTTTGACGGGTTAGTTGAGAGAAACAGGAAATGGGGAGGCAGAGAGAGAGGAGGAATGACACGCAGCAAGGGGCCATCGGATGCAGGATTCGAACCGGGGCCGGCTGCAGACAGGACAGTAGCCTCTGCACATGGACGTACAACACCAGTGTGTTTTTTTTCCCCCCATGTCGTCACCTGAGACCTGGCTCACTAATTAGCCTTGCTGTTACGCTGTCATTATGCTGCGTTCGATTGTACTCGGAACTCAGAAAGATCCCGGTCGGAAATTGCGACTTCCGAGGTAAACGCGTTTCATTGCGCAACCTCGGAAAACATGGCCGGCCACAGTAAGCTGATGTCTGTCTTTCGAGCAACAAAAAGTACTGCTGGGGAAGAACATTAGCTGCTTGGGGGAGAGAGAGACACCTGCGTTCAACACACAGTCTTGAACGCACCAGCGGGGAATCCTGCATGTGTCACAGCGAGCCGTGCAGATTCAACTCTTGCTGCAGTGCGCGCGGAACTAGGCTATTCCCTTTTCCACAACTTCTACCTTCTCAGTTATTTTGTTTGTTTTTTTACTGAGACTGCACTTTTGTGCTTTTTGTTTGTTTGTTTGTTTTTTAAAATCTTTTTAATGCTCCGGACACTCCTACGTTTTATTTGAATTCGAGTCAGTACTTTTACCATATTTATATTTATCTGTGTGAATGGGAGAATTGTGTGTATGTGAGAACTGTGCGAGGAATGTCAATGTACTGGTTTTTATCTGTTAGGTGTACTTATGTAATGCAGTTACTTGCGGCACATGACTGTCCATGACAAATTTCCCTGCAGGGACAATAAAGTTTGTATTGTATTGTATTGCAGGTTGGAAAATAAATAGCATAAATAAATAAATACCTCTCGCAGTGTGCGACGCCTTATTGCTGTGACGCAATTCCGACCGACTCGGGCTGCTTGGATTCCACCCGAGTTCCCGAGTCGGAGTTCCGACTTCGAGGGCCGTTCTATTGCATTTTTCCGAGTCGGAGCATTAGCCCAGCCCATCCAGTAACTAGGTGATTGACAGCCCCTGACTGAATGTAAATTAGCCAATGGGATGTGTGCGATTGGCTGTGCCGATGGAAATGTCAGTTCTGTGGGGGGAAAAGTAAAATCACCTGCTGAGCCCACATTAGGTATTGTAGTGTAAAATTGTGTGCATGATGAAGGAGAACATAAAATGTGTACGCCCTATTATGTTACCTATATAATCAAAAATGTGTATTTCATTTATTATATAATCTATGTGTAACTTTTACTTTTCTTTAATATCATTTTTAACATTTGATTACTCTTTATTTGAGCTCCTGTTGCTCTAAACGAATATCCTCCATAGAAAGATTGAGCCCAGTCCAGGTTTGAGGACACATCAGTCGCCTGTCGGCCCTCCGGGACAGCGTCTGGTCCGCCAGATGACCCGGCCATCCCTGCTCGAGTCAAAGGGCGAGGTAATAAAATTTCATATTCAAAACTCACTGAGGCCCATTGAAAACTTTTCCTGAGCTGACCAAGAACAACACGGCAGCCTCGGTTTCCACAGGTGCAGCTGGAGAACACTCGCATTGTTCAAAATCTTTAAATAACGGCCATTAATCTGATCGAAAATCGAGCCGAGTCGTTGGCGCAATTTAAAGGACCGGGTGTGTTTCTGAGAGGGTGGTGAAGTTTGTGTTTTGTTTGTGTTGGTACCTGGTCAAGTTGAGGTCAGGGTGGGGTCTCTTGCCATTGTTGCGCTCCCACCGCAGAGAGGCGGCGTCGAGGGCGGAGAGCGGGGAGGACGCGGAGGAGGTGGAGCTCCGTCTGGGCTGCGGGGTGGGGAGGCTGTTTCTGCTGCTCAAACCCTGGATGGAAAAGGAAGTCTTCAGTTTAGATTTATCATATTTTGTGTGTTATACTGTTCTATTGCTGTTTTTAATCTGAATTCCACTCTGACTTTGCTCTATTTTATGATTTTTAAAGTGTAAAGTGTCTTTGAGCATCTGTAAAAGCACATTATTATCATTATTATGTTTCATACACAGGATGAAGTCGCTGGTTATTTAGAGTCAAACGAACACTTTTATGTCCTGACGACAAAAAACTTGCAGCATTAATATAATCATTAAAGTCAGCGAGGTTATGTGGTCAGGCGGTTTAACCTGCTGCGACACAGGATCATCTGACAACACAACACATTTGGGAGGTGGGAATTAATGAGATTTTATTGATATCACCAGTGCCATTATCGATTCTCCTTGTACTGTAGGCCTTAATCGATTCCCTTAACCCTAATCCTGATCAATTATCTGTGTGGATAAAAAGTGTCAATGCAATTTATAATCTCTGAGTCTGAACACAGAGCAGGACAAAGGTGTGTGTGTGTGTGTGTGTGACTGCAGATCAAGCTGACCAGCTCTGTAAAGCCTGTTTGGCCTTAATATTATCACTTCATGGCTTTAGGACGTTTTGCCCTGGAAACAAACGTGCTGCAGGGGCACTTGTGCATAGAGCGTCAAATACATGGCATTCCTGGCATTTAGGCCCATGTTGCGCAGAAAGCATGAGTTTGACGTCACTGTTTAGAAATGCGTGCACACCATCACAAAAACATGCCAACGCTGATAAAACACAGCGATAAAGTCTTGAGGCTCACAATTGTGATAGTTTGGACAAATTGAAACCAGTTCTTGATTCCCCCGCTCTTATCACTGGTGCGGCTTTATAATCTTCCTTTGTGATCTCAAAGATAGAGGATTAGTTGTAAAAAAAAAAATCCTTTCTCATGGTGTAAGAAACCACTGTGCAGTGTTACGGCGTCTGAGAAGTTCAAATGAATTTCATTTTACAAAACTGTTGTCAGTCCCGGGACAAATTAAATTCCAAATAGGATGAAAAGGAAAGAATGCAACGGAAAAAAATAGAAAACCTGGTTAACTGATTCACTTAAATGTTCATAGAAGGTGCAAACAAGGAGCTTTAAGTGGCTGCGTTCGTCCGCGGGTCAAGATTCCTTCCCTCCTACAGTTTGTTAGTCCACGGCTTGTTGTGTGTGTAATTCTCGCGCCCACCTTAATGGTTTTCCTGTCGCTCCTCTCCACGGTGTCCTCCACCTCGTCGCAGGGGTAGAAGCCCGGGAAGGGCGTGAAGGGGTTGACTTTGGGGCGGCAGGAGCCCGAGAACGTCCCCATGAGGCTGGAGATGCTGCGCAGGGACGAGGTGGTCTGCGGCGACAGGGACGAGTCCATCAGCAGGTCCGACACCAGGTTCCTGGCCTCGTTGATGACGGACAGGTCCACGCCGTTGCCGCTCACTGCGCCCTGCGATACGTACGGTGCAACAGGTGAGGAGGGAAACGCATCCACAGTGTTGTCCCACAGTGTT
Organism: Decapterus maruadsi; assembly: GCA_030347415.2. Taxonomy (NCBI): domain Eukaryota; kingdom Metazoa; phylum Chordata; class Actinopteri; order Carangiformes; family Carangidae; genus Decapterus; species Decapterus maruadsi. The sequence continues at coordinate 31,751,651 of CM064900.1, forward strand.
GTCCAAGCTTCTAATTCATGCCGCTAACCAAACAGGCTGTTTAGAGGAGTGGTGTTGTGGTGAAACAACAACAACCTTGGATTCTTTCTCTCTACGCTGCAGCTACATCTTCATTTCTTTTAGGAGTCCCGTTTTCCCAGAGCTGACTCTGCTAATAGTTACTATTTCTAACTTCCTCTCCCACCTCATTCTTCTTCTGTTGTCTCTTCTATTGCTCTCACCTCTTAGGCAACAGGACCAGTAACAACTACAATATCTAGGGAAGAAGAAAAAAAAACACTACATCTATCGGCATAAGGAACCAATAAATTATAAGAGCAGTCTGTCACTAATAAAATGTGTAATCCTTGTTTTTGTTTTTTTTAAAGTTCAGGTTTCAGGACGGAAAATGTTCAGACTGGCTTTGCCTCTGTCTAACACGAACGAATGATGACTTTTGGTCTGTGGGAACAAAACTCTTTGATAGATTACACAAATAGTTCAAACAAGACAAAGAATGTCTGAGTGAGATAAAAAAAAAAAAAAAAAGTGGCATGACAACGATTCCAAGGTCATTGTATTTTTTTTTGTTTAACACAATGTGTATTTTGCCTGACCAAAAAAACAAATATCAGGAGCAAGAACTGAATGTACAAAAGGTGATTTATGGACGGCCTCTATATTTTAGAGGACCTGTGCAATACAACGCAGCACTGACCTGATACTGTGGTTTGTACCAGTGTTTCAGATCCCAGTCCCACAGGATCATCTGGAAAGAAGAAAACACACAAAGAGAGACACAATAGCTGTCAGTCAAACCTCATCACTGTATGTGTGTAGGTGCGTAACGAGACAATATGAAATGTGTTCACATGACCCCGTGCTCCACTTTGAGCACATTAGCCTCGTGTCTTCTCCCGCAGGTCAACAGCGAGAGCGACGCGGCTCCCGCTCGTCTGTTCTGCCTGTTATCTAAACACATGGCGTAGTAACAGTTCACATTAAGGATTTCCTGCCGCCGCGTGATGCACTTTCTACTACGGGTATGCAAATGCACGCCACTTTCAGCGACAGCGGGCCAAGGCCTTTCACCGAAAGAACGAGAAGAAAAGCAAACCACTAAAACCACCACGGTGCGTCTACAATGGAGCTATGAGATCTTATCTGGCTGCAACTACGTCAATTGGCAGCATTTCCACATTATCTGTTGGTAACCAGACAGCTCTCTCACACACACACACACACACACATACATACACACACACACTACAGCGCTGTACAGTCAAAGTTGTTGCAAAGTTGTGCAACACAAAATTGCTGGACATGATAAGCTTCCTTGTTAGTCATGAATATAAATTTTATAGACACAAATTAGTGAAGAGAGCAATTATCTAGGTTTATAGTGATACAGAGGTTTGTTTTTTTTAAATGTGCATTTCCTCTTTTGCAGCCACAACAATCAGAGTCCAAGGTGTCGATTTTCGAGGTGACAAAAGGACACATGATATTTTAGCTCCACTGTCGTATGTGTTTTAATGGGCAGCAGTGCAGCAGTGTCAAACCCAGACAGTAAACAAATCAAGGCCACTGTGCAGTCACATCCCTCGCCACAAGGGGGGGAGACACAGAAGCCTTATATTTGAGAGGGCGCTCCACAAAAACACCAACAACCTGAGCCAAACATATAAACAAGCACCGACACCGACACCACCACCACGACAGCTCTTTGAATCATCTCAGCTAGTTGTTGTGTTGTCTTGTCAGGAATCAAAGCCCAACATGTCACATGTAAAATGTGAAAAGTGGATCAACATCATTTTTGAGCATCATTCACTCAGATAAAAGGCTATAATATAATTTATTGTGAAGAAAATAACTACATCTTACATAAATTTGATGGAGTTTGAAATGCCTTAAATGTGTAAAACACAAAAACCACATATATATGTTTTCAAGCTGCAGGAACAGGCTTTAAATCAAATAAGAAAAGCAGAAAACACAAGTCTCATATTCAAATGTTAAACCTGAACACTGTGTTTTCTGCAACCGTCTGTTTGATGTGTCTCATTACTGCATGTAAAACATACTGTACACGAAATCTATAACTGCGCTTGTTAAACAGATCAGTGGCTCCGTCCCATCTCCTCTAATCAGTAACTGTTTCATTGATCAACGTGGGATGTTGGGTGTTTGTCATCAGCATCTGTACAATGCTGCCAAACATTTAATATGGCAAATAAGCTCTACCATGGCAACCCGACATAGAGGCCAGCAAACAATGCTCCATACACCATGGCAACAGGATGGCGGCAGACGGCTGGAGGACAGAGTTGTTGGCCTTCTGCTTGTTTACGGAGAGAGAGAGACACGGAGGGGCTGAAACAGAGATGGAGACGGGTAAAAGCTGAAGGAGAGGATGCCATTAAGGAGGGGACGGGGAGTAAAGGACGAAGCAGACAGATTTTTTTTAAAAAGGAAGAAAAAAAAAGGAGACATAACTAGATACAACGTGACTTTGGCCTTCATTTAGCTCTAAGGACTGTGTCTTGGTGGCAGTTCACAGCACATGCACTCAGATGTCTTGCAGTGTGTCATACAGTATAGCGTAGTATGTGTACAATCTGTCAACGCGTCATCATTACAGCAGCGTCTACGCCTCTCTTTACCTCCGTGTCGTCTGCATGCACAGAAACCGACGGACTCTTCCACGAACTCCGACAGAGCTCAGGAACAGGAAAAGCTGGCTGCATGGGGCGCCTGGCACCGCCAGCACCGCAACCGCCACCATTAAAAGCCAAAGCAACAACTTATTTACAGTGAGGGCCTGCTGCATGTGATGAGATTACAATCTTTCAATGAACAGGAGAGACATTTTCTCCGGTGATGTTATGAAAACATGGCATGAGGGCGGACACATAGACGGAGACACACAACTGCTGACACTTGGACACCTGTGCACACATAGCAAAACAGATTATATCATGCACTTTATTTGATTCGACTTCATACCTTTAGTCAAATTTAACAATATCTGGTATACGACTCACTGAAGAACACTGTAAACAACTTATATTGTTGCATCATATTTGCACTTGGCCGAGTGTTGGCTGCTTCCAGCTCTTTACCTTTTACCTTTCTATTCTGAACTCACATCTACATAGCCTACAGTACTGTATGTTACTACAGTCAGGTGGCTTTACTGGTTTTTCTGTCTGACAATGGAACAAAATGTGAAATCGTGACTGAAACGTGGCTTATTAAAACTACATTGTGACCTCCAAGAGGATTAGAAAATCCAGATTTTCTAAACATGACATTTACACTTGCTGGTGTTTCGCACACCACAACAACTCAGACTGTTTGCAGCAATTCATTTTAAAAGAGCAACAGTCAATCGGGGAACTCCAACCTTCGTTATGTGACATTCAGCTCACCAATGGTGAAACTATCATCACTCAGTCAGGTTCATTCACAGTAATGGGATATATTATTTTTTGCAGTTAGTTTGAATTATTATGCGTGCAGCATTAACTAAATTTATCTGATAATAACTATTAGAATGAATATGATGGGGAAAAAAAAGAAGAGATTTTTGATTCGCTGGTAAACCTTGTTCCTTCTTTTACGTAAGTAAACATGTGAATGTAAACTGACTGTAAATTGTGTTATAAACCTAAACTTGCATTCAAAAAAAGAATAGATAAAGAGGTGAAGATTTTGTGAGAGTCTACTTATTGATATCACTAACATGTGCATCCATATCACAGCTTTGGATTTTGGACTGACCAAATGGAAACATGTCTGCCACCAGTCAGCCTGCCTGCCTCTTTTCTCTGTCCCTCACACAGTTCTCTATTTTTAATTTTAGGCTGACACAGATAGGGCTTGTTAGACTGGCCATCTCCCATGTATCTGTCATTCTGTGCAACACCGTGCACACCCACATGTGCATGCGTACGTGGCTTATTTATGGTGCAGGTATTTCCATAAGGGAAATAACTGTGCACTACGCACCTGTGTGAATGTATACACCCGGCACACAAAGACAAGACAATAACAGGGACAGGAAAACACTAATGCGTGTTTTAAATGCACAGGCGAGACATGGTAAACATCGAAATAACTCCTCACATACGCACAATTATTTAGCATGAGACCAGTCGTAAATATTTTCTTACAGGAGTCAATAAACCTGTGCAATCTATTAGACGGCCAGTTAGTCACACCTGCGTGTCATATTAGCTCGGCTGTAACACTGTGGTGTGAGAGGTGCTAGAACTGATAAAAAGACGCTAATAAGAGCATGTGTGTGTGTGTATGGGGGAGGGAGGGGGGGGGGGGGGGCAGAGAAAAGGTATCAATGGCAGCCGAGCAGGCGGGCAGGGCATTTGTATGGAGAGCAGCAGGGCACTGCTGACGTCAGTGTGCAGCGACACACTCAGCGTCAGCAGCCCACTGCACATGCACACGCTGATAATGAATGGGCTCTGGCAGTCGAGACACGCACGGGAAGAAAAGACGATATGGAGAGAGGAAAAGAAAAGCACAGGCTGCCTCGATTCTTAGAAGCTGCTGTTCAGGAAAGAGAGTTAACCAGATGAGAGGTCTGCAATCTGTGTCTCTCTATCTCTGTGTGAGTGTGAGAGTGTGTGTGTGTGTGTATGTGTATAAAAGTGGTCAGTCATTGCTTAGACTGCCTGGATATGGCCGACCTGTAGCACAGTGCCAAAGCTCAGACAGGTTCGCTGAGTGTAGGACGGCAGCTGAAGGAAGAAGCAGGGATTAAAAAAAAGTCTGAACTTTTGACCCAGACTGACTCAGTGCAGAGACGTATCCTCTGCTCAAACACATGCAAACCTCACCCATGGGATAAAAGATACTATGAAATAAAAAAAATCACTAGAAATGCAACATTTTCTTTTATCTTTACAGTCCAGTCAATACGAGTTTTATCAGAAATCATCAAAGGCTGCACAAATGGTTACGATAAACTCTTCCTTTCCAGCGTCGTACAGTCCAGGGCTTATTGCTGGCAATAAAATGATCCCTCATCACCAATTCGCTGTAAAGTTTTATTTGTTAACAATGATAAATACAGAGTGGCTTTGACATGGCTCCTAGTACGTGGTCTTCATGATTCAGTTAATCTGACTAGCGTTTCCTCGGAGGTTGTATCGCGGATAATGATTAATACAAAATGGTTATAAAAGAAAAGAGACGGCGTCCAGCGGTGAACTTAAATCAACCCCGTTCTGAAGATGAGGAAGTTAATGAAACAAAAAGGTTCAAACCCTTAAATGACGGTAAGCGGTTACGATATTTTTGTAAGTGGCCAGGCGGCTTTAATGAGTCAACAGCAGACAAAGACAGGAACCACAAGAAGAAGGCAGAAATGTCATGGTTTGATGTGTTCAGTGAAAAAGCAGCGCTAACGTGCTAATTCTGACTCAACAACAACAACTTTCTGTGATTGTCTTCATCAATAGCTTTAAACTGTCTCCAACTGTCTTTCATTTTCATCCTATTTTCTTGCATTTGTGGTCGGTTAAAGGGCATTTCCAGTTGTAATTAATGTTCACCTCAGATATCAGGTCATCTATGACCAGTTCATTTCATGCCATCCATATTCTCAACTGCAGCATGTGGACGTTTATATTCGTTTTTGTTCAAGAATCAAGAGTCCCTCTGACTGTTGTGATCTCTGACCCGGAAAGGAACAATGCGGAAGCTGCGATAAGTCCAAATTTTTATTTAAAGGGACAATGATATGAAAGTCTCTATTTGGTTATAAAAAAGTCTCATATCAATGTGGATGAATCTACGTTACTCACACTTGTAAATGGGTCCATTATCGATAAATATATTGTTTTGTCTTTATAGTCTATATGATAATATTATTATTTAGTGGTCAACTCACACAGCATTTCCTACTTTTCGGTTTCACGGACGCCGCCCAGCAGGTCATGGGAATAACACCGCCAGATCGCCGTTTATGGTCGGATCTACGACGGTATCTGATCGTCTTCAAACCTGACTTTCATTCTTGATGAATGAAAACATTCTTGGCAAATGTTTTTGCTTTCGTCCGTCTTGCGCCGCTCCAAGAATTTCACCGTGCACACAGAGGCTCATGGGAAATGTAGTGTGAAAACACTTTGCTTTCCAAAACTCCTCGTTGTCCCTTTAATTCAACTGTAAAGCGAATTTTAAAATCCAAATGATGGTCAAAAGGACGTCATTCCCCCTTTCTCTGCCTCCCCCTTTCCTGTCTATCTCACTATGTACTATCCAATAAAGGCAAAAAGGCCAAAAAATATACAAACAAAAAAACCCAGATAGATTCTTGAACAAAAACAAATAAACATCCACACGCTGCAGTCTGGAGTATGGATGGTACGAAATGAACTGATCACAGGTGACCTGATATCTGAGGTAAACATTGCCCTTTAATTTACAAGGTCACGGTTCACGCACAACACAATCTGTCACTGTCCAGCTGCTGCAGGAGACGCAGCACGTCGTCCCAGTGTGACCGGACAGGACGGTTCCTACAGGACCTGTACAAATGTCTCTGCGTCAGTGTCGCTGGGCTCGCCGCCGGCCCGCAGGTCAACGGGCCCAAACGGGGAGAACTCAGGGTCCTGTCCTGTCACCAGTGTCGTCAGGGCAACCTGGCAGGACCATGGAAAATTCTTTGACTAGGGAAAGGAGCTCATGCAAAATGTCATCCCTCTCTTTCACACTCATCTACCACTTCACTGGACTGGTGTTGTTCAGCGTCTGCCCTGCAGAAGCCAACACCTCTCGGTGTCATTCTGGAGGACTCCTATAACAACAAGTCCTGTTTCCTTGTGTACTGTTTGGCACCGACCTCGTGGATTAAAAAAAGAAACAAACAGCAATAATAAAATGTCTTCCCAAACATGGTTACAAAATTCAAACCATCCAAAGCGTGACCAAGTTAACAAATACAGCTCTTGTGTTTTGTTTGGACAGACATTGGACAGTTAATAACCAGCTTCTATTACAGCTACATTAACATACAACAAACAACAACAACATAATACGTAATAATACACAATAATTATTTTCTGTGTGTTTCCAAAAGAAGCCCCTCTGCTACTGTAAGATACAAGAAAGTCGACTACTGCCATTTAAAGTTTTCAGTTTCTTATCTCAGTCTGAGGGGGGTGGGGCTTTATAAACAACACCACCGAGCACGTAACTCCTTCATTTGACTCTCAACAAAGATTTTTAGTTTTTCAGATGGCACCCAAGAACGGCACGGAGGAGAAGCTTTATGGGTATTTATAGACGTCAGAGTGTTTCGATGGGAGGGGGGAGGGGGGAAGGAGGGAGGGACTCGGGCCAACGAGGAGCGTGACACAGGCGTCAGTATCAGAGTCATATCAGGCAGCACTCTTTCTGTCTTTCCTACACTGTTTTGTTTACATATGGAGCAGAGGATGTGACAGCTACTTCTGGGCGCACGTTACCGCATTATTTTAAAAACAAAATACACAGTGGACTAATGACAGGGTGGCAGCCAAGAAAAAAAGGTGTGTGGAAATGCAAATGTATGTAAAACGATAGAAAGCAATGGTGATAAATAGCAAATACAGAGGCCGTACACAACGTTTGCCCGTACTGGAGCAAAAAATTTTAATCACCAGAATAATAAAGAAGGCAAATATATTTAATAGGGTTTACTCTATTGTTGACTTTTATGTTTAAAGAAAGATGCCTGTTTGTCTTATCACACGAGATTGGCGAGAATATCTGCCTGTGTGACCTTTGGAGAGCGGTGGCAGAGCGCCCAAGAGTAAATACTTTGAATAGTACTTCTCAAAGTCCTTTCTGCTGACATTGATTTGCTGATCTGCAGGTTCATATAGATATCCCAGGTTTACCCAGTGTTAACACCAGCAATTATTAAAAGGACCATTGACCTTGTGACGCACAGAATATTAAATCAGAGCCAGACGAGGGCTTCGTATGTCATCAGAAAAATGGAAGCAGCTGTTTATGAAAGTATGAGAAGTATCCAGGTCTGCCTCCTACCGGCCTCTGTTTTGTTTTTGTTTTTTTCTTTTCTTACACACTCTGTTTCCGTCTCTGATATCTGATTGTATTTACAAAAGTTGGTAGTATCCAAGACTTCAGCACATGCCAGACTGGACAAAGTTGATCTCAGTGTGAATGTTTTCTGCTGAAACTGTGGCAAGGCCGGAGATGAATCTGACGTCTTCTACACTTGGAAGTGTAATATTTTTTTAAGATATAAGGTTCATTTACAATCTTTCTTAACTATTTAGCGCAGCCAGTTGGGCCAAGGATAGTACTCAGTCAGCGAGCTTGAGTGCCCACAGACCCATGGGATCATGCAATTGTCTGGTTGCCTGGTTTTGTTCCTCCCCTAAACTCTAAGAAAAAAGAAAAAAAAAAGAAAAAAAACACTATTGTGGATTTTTGGAAAAAAGCACTGAGCCAAAAAACCTGCAGCCTCCTCATTCATTTCAGTGACACCAGTCTGGGCTCTGGCACAAAAAAACACCAGGTATTCAGTCCAAAAGTTTTGACGCTGGCTCAACTTTAACAACAGCGCAGCGTAGCTCTGCTGTGTACGTGACTTTAGGTTCTAATCCTCGGAAAGATTTAGTACATTAAATCTGGGAGGGGGGGGGGGGTGCTGCGTCACATTTTTGTACTCAACCTTTATTGAAAAGAGACGGAGAGGGTCTTTTTGGAATTGTGACAGGCTACATGTGAACGCAAGTGATTTGTTAATTAGAGTGAAATTCATAGTAATCCATTTTTAATTGTTTGTTTTAATTGTTTTGCATTTAGAACAATCAATGTATTAGTTTAAACTGATCACTTAAATCACTTGGTAAAATATGAGAATAAGCTTCAATTTCAATATATAAATATAATAAATAATAATAACAGACCTCATTATGTTATGTTATGTTATTATACTCATCATAATTATGATATAATTACGACACATATTCAGATATGAATTAGTCTCCCCAGCATATTCTAAGTGTTTTTCTCTATCAAAGTGAAAACATGTGATGTATGTCCTTCACACGCAACCTTTTTTGACCACTGTGCAGCCCAAGTGTGAGCTATAGTTTGAAGCCAGGGAGGCCTGAGAGCAACAGGAAGGTTATACCTGATATGGACATGAGAGCTAGATGAGGGAGGCTCAAAGCCTTGTAAGGGAACATCTGGTTTTATCATGGAATCAGTGCAGGCTCCTCTCATAAACACAACCTAACGCCTGAGCCCTGGAACTCTGGCCAATAACAAGCATGTGAACACAAACGCCATCCATCAGAGCCAAGCAAAGGCAGCAGGAGGAGGAGGAGGTGGAGGAGGAGGAGGAGGAGGAGGAGTTCACAGGGAAGTGGAGCGAGTGAGACAGACACAAAGAACAGTGAGAAAGGAGAGAGAAGAGACCATAACAGAAATTGTGTTAAGTAAATCATTTACAAGCAAGTGACCAATGCTGGCTGTAGGCAGCTTCTCGTTTCTCCTTTACATATGGCATTTACAGAGCTGCCATTAAAGCCGAGCCGACAGGGGTAGTTAAATGAATAAGCTTAAGAAGCAGTTGTACACTTGTCAAGTTAAAGGTCAATATGGAACAGACTCGCGACCAAGCGCCTCAACATCTGCCAGTCGACTTGTTGTTTAAGTTATTTGAGAACACACTTGAATAACTTCATGGTTACTGTATATAGAGTAATTTCACCAAATCCAATACACTCTTCTAGGAAAAGTCATAGCGAGAGTCTGTTTGTGTGCTCCATAGCAACAACGACAACCTTTCCGTCCTTTTCCTACTCTCCTGATCATGGAGTGTTGACCACACAATGGTCCAGGTCAGTGTCAAACAGGCCTGATATGCACTCGTCAAAAATGTTTTTGTTTGTTTTATCTGGTGAAATTAGCTGGATGTGATTTTGACAAGGTGTGAGTCTGCAGAAACTCATAAAATATCATAAAGAGTAGCTGGAAATAAACATTTAAAGTTTCATTCAGAGAGAGATCAGAGCTGGTGGTAAACTTTGTAGCTTCTTGGAGACTTTCAGCCTCTTTTAGCTTATTTTTGGTATAGAAGACCTCTGACCACAACAGATAAACAGGAAGGTCAGGGGGAATGTGGCTGGTGGAGACCAAACTAGAGCTTAAAGAAAAGTACACAATGGACCACACTGAACAGAAGACTTAAAGGGTCCCGAGTCCATGTCAAGCAGATGGACACCATCCTTTCCACTGTGCGTGCAACAACGAGGGAGATATATCGCCTGTCATTAGCTTAGCTCAAACGCTGGAAGTGTATGGGTAGTGTTAGCCTGCCTCCACCTAAAGTCATCAGAGACACTCTTCAGCGACTCTAAACGGACCGATCTTCGTCTCAGAGCTGACAAAACTCTCCGGTAAGGCATCTTGAGCTGTCAAATGCCGGTAACAGGACAAGATCGGTCAAAATGCAGGGTTCAAGCAAAGACGGTTTATTTTGGTTCAAGCTAGGTTAGGTTAACTTCCTATTTCAAAGTAAAAGCACTTCTGTATCTAAAGTAACCAGAAGTGCGTTGGTCATAACTGCTAGCTTGAGTAGCGCCAAATTCGTCCGAACCAAATTGTAAACAGCTGGTATTTGGACAAATTAACGATACACTGCTGATCTAAACGGCTACTTTCTCGCCTAAAAATGTTTGAAATGTTGATAAAGTGATATATTTAGAGCTAAAATGAGATCAGCTTCTGACTGCTGATTTCGGCTTGGGTAGGAGGCAGGCTAATCCTTCCTATGCACTTCCAACGTTGGAGCTAAGCTAATTACGGGCGATACGGCTCTATCTCGTTTGTTACTGCACGCACAGTCGAAAGGATGGTGTCTATCTGCTCGCATGCACTCGAGAGTGAAGCAAGACACGAAAAAAAAGTTGGCGTATCACTTTAAGACTTAATTGGATAACATTGTTTTTGTATCTGAGGGACCCGAGTAGGCATCAGTTTATGAACTTATCAACCACATAAAGGCCATAAAACATCAAAAATAGGCGTCTCTGAGCTGGTTTTGGAGATCTATGTCCATAAATCCAACCATGCAGCCTTAAGGTTTATGTTTAAAATAAGTTTAAGACCCTTTAAAGTATAAAACTTGACACATTTCTGGATGTTTCTGGGCATTTCTGAATTATAAAATCTCTAACACTGCACTGCAGCTCTGTCATTTTATCCAGCACAGATGTTTCGGGCAACACGCCCTTTTTCAGTGTTAGGCGAACAAATGTCCAACAATCCACTTCCCATGATACAGAGAGACAATGGACAACTGAACGACACTTTCCCCGCTGCTCGTTTGATTTTTGGTTGGTTGGGGACTAAAAATCCTGAGTGACAGGCCACAAACTTTTGTTGTTACAATTTCCAAGAGAAATGACTTGATGTTTCATGAGAATAATCCAGCCTGGCTTGGTACAGGGTATGGGGTGTGTCGGTATTTCAGTGTGGACTAGTCCCATGGTGTTTAGTGCACACATAATTAAGTAAGACTGTCATTGCTGCTGGAGCAGACAAAAAGACGGACGTGTATTAATATTTACAACCACAACTATTGACACCCAGCAACGATGATAATACTGTGAGCTTGAAGCAAAAAGTTCACTACAGTTCCACCACAAAAGAAACACACTTTCCTTCCTGCCTTTAAAAATGACTGCATCAACAATATTTGAATTTAAATAAAACTGATATTTCTGACATTTAGCACAAAAGCATTTCAGCGGGGCTATTTGGGGGTGACCTTCATCACAGGATGCACCAGTCACATGACTCCCTTTTCTCCTACTCCTGCAACAACTGAGCACAGGATATCTACTTTATTTGTAGATACTTATCTCCTGCCATTGATGCATTCACAAACAAAACAGTCCCTTAAACTAAGTGGACACAATACATCCTAAATGTTAACACTAATGAAACAAATAAAGATTATAATGAATGTATGACGTTAACAGTTTAAGTTTAAACGACATACGCTTCCTAATAACTGTATCATGCAGTTTGGAGATAAAACACAAGAGTCGCCAGGCAGGAAAGGTGCATGGCTTTCAGAGCGACTGGGGTCTTCGGTTACTTTCCCCCTCGATATCACGTCTTAGGAAGGAGCTGAATCAGCAGGCGCTGCTGCAGGCAGGGTCACAACATAATGCTGAAACCACCAGAGATCAGCGTTTTACATCTGTAAGTATAAACTCAGAGCTCGGCGAGCTCTGCCTGCATCACCTGAGACAGATGCCACATGGCATAAATACTGGAACACTGGCCGACCATCAAAATGAGTCAGTCACACAACCTGAGGTAGGTTTACTAAACAGAGTTAAGGAGAGCAAAGGTGAGGCCACATACAGTATACCAAGTTGACCAAGACATGTGTGGGCGACAAACTTCATTTCTGAGGAACTTGCAATGTTCTCGATATTGAAATACAATGACAGTGAACTTGGGTCACAAATAAGACAACAGGGTTTTTGAAGAAAAGTGGCAAAACTTCAGACAGAAAAATATCTATTACCAAGAAGAAAAAGGAAAGCCAACGACAGTTTGTTCTCATTGAAAGCAGAAGTCCTCCAGACACACGTGGCATCCATCTGCAAACATCACACAACATATTTGATCTTGATGTGTTTTGTAAAGTAACAATCTACCAATTTTTGATTTTTTTTTTAAATGCCACTTTCAAGTCTAGCCTATTATTTCAGAAAATTTGCCACATCACCGTGGGTCGTTGTCATGAAGAAGCATTTGACACTAGACTCTGCACAGACAAATCCATTATCAACAGTATCATGATAAAATATTAAGATGGACGCCCACAAAACATGTCATTGCGGTTGTTACTTTGAGGTTCATTTTGGCCCATTAAAGGGACAACGAGGAGTTTTGTAAAAGCGAAGCGTTCTCACACTACATTTTTGAACCTCCGCACACACCGTGAAATTCTTTTACCGGCGCAAGACAGACTCATGTTTTCATTCATCAAGAACTGAAGTCAGAGGTTCAAAGAGGTTCAGTTACCGTCGTAGGTCCGACCATAAGCGGCGATTCGGCTGTGTTATTCTCAATAGCGTCCGCAAAAAAGAAAGTAAGGAAACGCTGGCCCAGTATTTCCGCCACCACTAATAATAACAAAATAACGATAGAGACAAAACGATATATTTATCCAAACGGGCCCATTAACAAGTGTGGGTAACGATTCATCCACATTAATATGAGACTTTTTTATTGTCACGGAATTTTTCGTTCTGCCGAAGGAGAAACTCCTCATTGTCCCTTTAAAGGGATAGTTCAGGTTACTCTATTGGTTTGTGTGAGGTACTTACATCCTGTCAGTGCTTTATCTTCACCCAAATCAGATCAGAGGGGGGAAAAAAAGTAGCACCGATGGAAAAGTGCTTTGAGACAGCAAGATAATACTGAAAATATTCAAAATATAGTCTATACTTGAACTGATATTAGTGTTTTCCCCCACTGGTCATGTTTTTAAAAGGAGTTTCAGTGCTTTTTTGGGGCTGGCCCATCCACAGTAGGACATGTGCCAGCTGCCTCAAAGCACCAATCCTTCATGATACTTTTAGCATTTGGTCCGGCTGTTCAATTAGTATTAACTCTTTTTATCCTTGTTTTGATTAGTAATTAAAGATGATTGGTTAACATATTGATGATTTACCCTATGCCAGATCTGGGACATCATATCAGGCATTTCTTAAAGACACACATGATGATGATGAATGTGTTTTTCGACTATAGTTGTCTTTTGCTCCCTATTGTGGTCGTGTCTGCAGGTAAAATACATTTTTCATATGAAGGAGAGTTAAAGTGACTACATTTTCTACATTTATTATAAGAAAGAATGAATTATCCTTTAGTTATTGCAAGTCTAAAGTATCTCCAACTCACCTCTTTTTAATAAGCACATTTGACGCAGAAAAACACAAGCCCTAACCCTAGCCCCTAAGAATAAAGTATAACAATGTTTATCTCTCTGCGGGAGACTCGTTTTATGAAAACACAAAGGAAAGACACAAAATAATCCACTCCTACCCCCTGGCTAGCTACCGCTGTCTGCCTAATGCCCTGTGTCTGTGGTACCATGCCAGGGTGCCTGCTGTTGATATGTGGCATCAAGTCCACTGTTGATCCAGTTGATCCTTTGATACAGGCCCATGACAGATAAGGACAAAAGGAGGGTCACTGTGCAGCAGACAATCCCATGCATTGCATTGTGTTTGAAAGACAGAACTTTTTAAAGCTTTAGAGTAAAAAAAATGCATTGATATAATTTTTTTTAATTGAATAAAAAAATACATTTTCTTTCTGCAGAGCCCCACACCCTCAGGTGGGAGGGATTCAGTGTCAGTGATCTGGTCTAGTGCTGGTTGGAGGCCTCTCTGGTCGCTAACCCACTGCCGATCTGGGCCTTGATCCCTGAATCTCACTCTTTAAAAAAAAAAAAATTATTATGAGCTCGTCATTTCAAGGCCTTTAACGGGGGGGTGGGTGGACGTCACTGACAGTTTGGGGCGGGTCACCGCTTGCACTGTATCTGAACAGCCCAGTGTGCATTAGCTGCAGAGGGGGTGTGCGATTAAACCCTGCACTCTCCGCTCACTCACTGTGCCGTCAGAGAGGAGACCATATGACTACTGCAAAAAAAAAAAAAACTATCTCTGCCCATAGACGACCCCCCCAGTCTCTGCCGGTGCTGTTTTTTTTAATATCTCCAGCAGCAGCAGCAGCAGCAGCAGCAGCAGCCTGTATCAGCCGTAATAACTACATCACAGTGTTCAGCGTAAAGATGCAACAGACATGACAGACGGCCTCCAACTTTTTTCTTACATGCACACACACACACACATACACACACATACAAAGTTACAAGTGTGAGCACAAACTAACTGTGTTGGTCCAGAAATGTGCTAAATTCTTACAAAATAACAACAATGCAACAGAATAAAGGTGAACAGCAGCAGCAGAAGAAGAACAAGTCCATTATTATCTTCACCGGAAATGCTGATGAGCCTTTTGTTTGGTCCACTTTAACAGGTCAGATTTCGTGTGCCGTCACAAGAGAGAGAGAGAGAGAAAGGAGGGGGGGGGTGAGGTGGAGAGAGGGGGGAGATACAGGTCCCCGGGAATTGATTACACTGAACAATGGTGAGCAGATCAAGAGCAGCCTTGGCCGGATGGGGGAGATATCACACTGAAGCTCCGAGTCAGAGACCTTCGTCAGACACAAAATCTATATACAAAATCTCACTTACATTATGTGAGGGGAAGAGTAGAGGGGTGGGGGGGGGGGGGGGGGGGTCTGGCATTTGAGCCTATGTCTGTGTGTGCGTGTGTGTGCTTGCGTATTGGGGGAGGGGCAGACGGGGTTAAAGTGAGAAAGAAAGGGAGACAGCGACAGACTAAAGAAAAAGTGAAGAAAAGGGGGTGGGGATTGGCCGGGTGCAGTTTCTTCTTCTTCTCCTTCAAAAAAAAAAAAAAAATTGATCTTAACCTCATCCTTCCACTTTGAAAGATCTACTTTTTTTTATTTTTACAATAAGTCAGTGGGAATAAATTGTGCAGAGTTTGAAGGAAATGGCGATCCTGTTGGTTGAAGTTAGGGTTTTCATTGCAGTGACTAATAGTGCTTCACAGTTTTGCCCTTTTCAGTGGGATCTGCCCTCAGCTGCTAAACACACACAAGCCCTCCTCTGTAGCTGCGGCTGACGTCAACCGTCACTTAGCAACAGCCTTTTGGTGTAAAAGCAGCAGTGCTGACACCGTTTTCAAAAGAGGCGCACACACACACACACACACACACACACACACACACACACACACACGGAGAGAGAGAGAGGAGAGAGAGAAAGACAGAAAGAAATTCAGAGAAAATGAGAAACAGAGATAGAGAGAAACAAAACGAGGGAGAGAAAAGTAGAGGAACAAAGAGGGTAAAATTTTTTTGATGAGATTGCGATATAGAGTGTTTTTCGATGAGGAGGACGCCATGCAAAAGAAATGCAAAAAAAAATGAGAAAAGGACTGGTTTACAGAGCCACAAAGAGCTGAAGTCACTCCTGTCTGTCCGTCCCTTTAGAGAAAAAGGTGATGTTACATTAATAAAGTCATCTGGAGACTATTAACAGTCAGTAAAAAAAAAAAAAAAACCTATGGTATGTACTCATTTAAATAAAACATTTACTACATCCTCCATTCTGCGTGAATTCCCACAGCAGCAGTTTTTTTAAACCAAAAGGGGCTCCCACCATCCCGGGCCGTGCTCGCTCGCTGTCATTGGACTGGACAAACAGTCAACACATGCAAGGTTCAGCAACCTCATCCTGAACTTAAAAGCTAAGCCACCTGAAATGTTTGCATTGTCGGTGAGCCTCGTGGTGTAATCAAGATCCTTTGAGACGAGGATCTTCCACCACCGTCTCCTCAAGCTGGAGGAAAAAGAAAAAAAAGAAGAAAAGAAAGAAAAAGAAGAAAAAAAAAAAAGCCAGATCGAGCTGCAAACAAGAGCCGGTGGCTTTGAGGAACATTTAGTTATCACTCATCTCAACACTTTTCACAGTCGCAATTTTTTCATGCAGTAAAAACAAGGCAGAGAACAGAATGAGTTGCATTTAAAAACAAAAAGGTCTAATTAGCTCAAACTTAGTAGACGGCAGAGGTTTGATCCCCCCCCCTCCTCTTCTTGCTTTTTCTCCCTCCAGTCCAACGCTGTGGGCCTCAACAACACACAAACTCAGCCACAAATAAGCTTTGTATAGATAAATACAGAGCAAAGCAGATAGACCGGGTCAGGACACCTCATCAAGGCTCATTAGAGAAACATAGGAAAGAGAGGACGTGCTGCACAGCCCGGTTCAAAAACAACGTTATCTCCAATGAATGTTAGAAATGTACAAACTATTTCATAAATATTGTTTTTAAAAAGAAAAAGCAAAACAAAAAAAAAACAGTCTATGAAATATTTTGCGAGTTTTCTCTTCTGATGAAAACTCTTCAGACATCAGAGTCATTAGGCTAAGCTCTGGTAGACCTATCATGAAAACTAAAGAGCTGCAAGCTAATTGCTGGTGATCATGACGCAAACGGTTTCCAGGGCAACCCGAGTTTTGGAGTACCCGCTCCAGCATTTCCTCATCTGTTTGCACTCACACCAGCAGGCTGACAATGCAGTCGCTGCATCCTGTTTCACTCTGCAGTCAGCCAAACACACAGCACCTCGCTCCACTTAACCCTTTCTGCTGGTCCTGCTGCTGCTGCTGCTGCTGCTGCTGCTGCCGCCGCCGCTGAGAGCAGCTACGCAAAGCAGCTCTGACATTCAAGAAAGACGGATGAGAGAATAATCCAGAGAGGCTGTGACAGTAAAGTCACCCGGATCCAATAACAACAAGCCAAGTTTTATCAATGCAATTCCCCTAAATGATTCAAATTATTATGTGCAAACCTGAAAATCTCTATTTAAGGCAAGATTCTAACAAAATGTTTACCTGTAACTATTAAAGCTACCTGTGGCTCTGATGACGGAGTTGCTAAGCAGTGAATTAGGACGTCTTGGTTCTTCATATTGCAACTGTTACACAAACACACTGTGGTTAACGTCATCCTCCGTCAGTTAAACAACAGCTCAGCCTAGATTACATTTCATCAAACACAATTATATTATAATAATCAGCTCAAAGTCACATGAACATGAACACTGCTCCCACTAAACATGGCCACGCATCCATTTTAATTCAAAATTCAACATTTATTCACATACAACAAAATTAGTGTGATATATACTGTATATATATATGAATTATACTGTGGATGCCGCCACAGAGTAAATACTACAGCTTGAAACTTTGTTTTAAATTCAATTTTCTACACAACACGTACACACAACCTTAAACTACAAATAACTTTTGACTTTTTTTTTTTTTTTGCAGTCAATTCCAATGCAAGATTTTTAATATGTATAAAATTAACAGAATAAAATCTAAAAATTCAATAATGTTATCTTAATTATTGTAATTAACCTTAATTAATATATTTCAATAAAATAAATAAATGTTGCCAGAGGCATCACAGAATAAGAATTTCATTGTACTGTGTGACACTGTCTCTGGTGCATATGACAATAAAGATTTGAAGTTTGAAATAAAATATGAGCAAGATGAGCAACACTGTTTTCTTTAAAGCAACGTATCAGACTGAAGAAAGTGAAGTAAACATATGGAAGATTTCCTGTGCACTGGAAAATAAAACAAAACTATATCAACATACACTGTGCACGCACGCACGCACACACACAAACACAAACACACCTGATCTTGAACACAACACACCTTGTTCAGACAGTGGTTCAGTTCTGATAATAGTGAACCAGGGGCAGAGGAGCAGCAGCAGACGGCTGCACTAAACGCACACAGGCTTTCATCTCCACACACAAATCAGATAAAGAGGATGAAGGTGTGAACAATACAAACAGCACATAAGGTACAATTTAATTTGGTCATGACTTTATCTCATTAGACCACTGACAAAAAAAAAAAAAGAAAGAAGAAAAAAAGAAGAAGCGAGAACATTATGATAATGCACATCTCTACGTTTAGAATGAAGCTAATTATAATATTATGATTTTCTAAACAACAAATCTACTGTTAGATTTTACACTAATTACTTTCTCCCTGCTCTGATCTATAATACTGATGAGAGAGCATTTGTTCAATCAAAGTAAACATTACATAACTAGTTCAATACACTTTCACCACTGTGCTGCTGACAGTGCTGTCCTCACGCTATAGCTTCAGCAAAATATTATTTTAAAAAAATTTAAAAAGCAGGAAAATATGTTCTCCTGTAATACAAAATAATACAAAATGTAAAAGCCCAGAGCTTTGTCTGATATTTTGGATGAATAAGCTGAAGTGGTCTGGAGAACAATCCTCCACGGCACCTTTTCCACTTTCTGCTGCACGCCGTCTGACGATGGACAATTTCTCCCTTTCTCATCACTGCTAGAGGCGAGACACTATATTCTACAGGGCGATTAATAAGACTTGGCATTTTTTTTCTCCCCCCTCTCCTCCCACCCCCCACCTTCTTTGCAATCACCCTGTGGTACGTCACTGGGTTGTGACGTCAATGTTATATCATTCCACATGGCTTTACAGCAAGCGAACGTGACAGCTGAGAGCTGCTCTGCGTTTTCACTGCTCTCCCTTCCAACCTTTTCTCTCTGCAGCCTGCTTCTCTGTTCTCGTCTGGATGGGGGGTTAGTTAAGTGTATTATTTACCCCTGCCTGCCCCCGTGGAGTGGTAACCACACACACACACACACACACAAAAATGGCCTTCTCCCTGAACTCACTGTCTTACGCATGAAGTGAAGCTTTTAGATTTCTACCATGAAAGCCCAAATACAATAATCCTACTTTAAAAAATATTATCTCCACTTTATTCTCTTTATCTCAGAAAAAAAACTAACTGGGTGTCAGAGACACATGCTGGCATAATTCTGGGCAAGAACAGGTTGCCATTCAGGTCAGACAATAAAATCGTTGTTTTGTGGAAAACAGTCATTTGAATTAAATGATTCTCAGAAGCCAAAGCCAAAACATGCAGCAGAACATTTGCAAAACATACTTCTCACTTGCAAATAGCTTTAACCTAATTTCTAGGTCTTTACTTTGTGACGCTTGCGATTACTGGACAGTCTCAAAGTGCAGGAGTGATCTCTCAATAAAAATGTAAAAAGTAGGAAATACAACGTTTTGCGGTGCACCTTCGCTCCGTGCTTCACCGACTTCTTTAGGAAGAATTCAGCTCAGAGTGACACGGTTACTGCAATAAATCTGGGATTCAGTGAGCCTGACCCCTGGAACTTACAGTCAATCCATAAAGCTTTGGTTGTGCAAGAGGTTTTGAGTTACTGTGACAAAAAAAACAAAAACACACACACACACACAAAACCAAGACTTGAAATGATCAGAACAAAAAGAGAAATTCACATCAAGTGAAACTAAACTTGCTAAATGAGACAATCCTATTTTCAAAAGCTGGTTTGTAGATTTGCACTGGATTTTTTTTTTTTTTTTTTGGCGTCAGCGTGTAGGTTTGGCCATGTTTTCACTTTTACAGAGACAAAAACCTGTTGTTGTCCTGTTTCATGATCTGGAAATGAACAGTCTGAACACTGTTTCAATACATCCAGCCTCATACAACAGCCAGTCACATGAACATGTTCACACATATTCAAATTCAGTGACGCAGACGGGCACTTTCAGAACATTTGTGTCATTCATCACTTCACTCACACTTAGATTTTGTTCTTAGTGGTCCAGACTTGTGCGACCGACGACCCCGCTCTAAGAAATCCCAATCAATTATGAATGATAGTGGCTTTATCTGAATGAATTTTGGCTGAAATTGATTCAATTAAGAAGATATTCTGATCATTATCACTATGGTCTGCTAATTTGTTAAGAATTTTTTTCTCTTTATATTTACATTTTTAAGCAGCTTATACATTTCAGTGGAGACAAGTCAGAAAACCCTCTCGCTGAGACGACAGCTGCCTCAGGTTTCTGTCTGTCCAGTATCATCCAGCCGACGGTGTAACATCAGCTCCTGTAGGTTGTAACATCCTCTGGTCTAATTGTCGTCACCTCCACCGCCTCACATTTTAGTCCTGGACTTCGGGTTCGAACTCATGTAGCTTCAACTATTCCCGTCTTTATTTCTGCAACAGTGCTGCTCTATGACAGATTTACTATTAACATTTTCTAGTTGTTTTGCGTCTCGACTCCTGCCTCCTGTACTGTATGTATTATATGTTTTGTGTTTGCTGGTTGCTGACAGGAGGGCTTGAAGCTCTCTGACATTTTTGTGAATGAACCTTTCACCCAGACGTTGAAGAAGTTGAAGAGACGACCTTATATGGTGATTTGGTGGTGTTGTGCGAATAGGATGATGATGATGATGATGATAAAATCTTAAGGACGTGCACCTGCTCATGAGCACCACGGTATATATTAGTCTGAGGGCGGCTCTTTGGTTAGTTTGGTGAATCTCAGCTGGATCAGCCGCACGGGGCAGAAAAACGACACGCGGACGTTCTTGCACGCGGTCCGCGTTGTTGTGTAATGGTGAAGACATGTGTAGGCATCAACCAATATGAGGGTCCTTCTTTAAATCTGTCCGGCAGAGCTAAAGGATCACAGCACAACACAACACAACAACAATAAAAAAAGATGTGCTCAGCTGCAGACCGTCACTGTGCACCGGACGCTACACACAGGCAGAGACAAGAGAGAAACTGACCTTTAAAGTAATCTTTGGACTCGCAGCATGACTGTATCATGACATGAAAATGAATTAGTCTGTAAATTCCAAGCACTAATTCTCATTGTTTGTTTGGCCCTTGCTTTAAGATCACAAACAGATAATAATTATATGGTTTATTGACATGTGGCGCAGTGCAGCTCTATTTTAGATACACAATGTTTTCATCCGAGCCGCGGTCGACTAAAGACGCTTTAAAGCAGAGTCAAAGAAAATATTATTTCATGGACCACTATTAAACCAAATATAGGGTAACATTTTCTCCTAATATTAAAAAAAGAAAAAAAAAGAATAAGACTAACAAGCAGGAGAGTAAGAGAAATATCTGCTGTTCTTGCAATGACATACTTCCATCAACTTGACAACAAAACAAAACAGTTACAGTGACGTCAATGTGGTGAAACTGCACAAACTAGTGTCTGTAGAGATTTGTGCCCTCAGACAGACGGATTTATATCAACTGATTTAAATCTGTATGAAATCTTTGAAGCTGTACTGTCCGTATTTGTTGTAACATGTAGCTCAGCCTTTTAAAATTGAATTCTCGGCGTTATATTCATTCAGAAAAACAATATGCTGAATTAAAGAGGCTGTGGAAGCTTTGATGAGATGAAGACTAAAAAATGTGTGTGTTTTTTTTCCTGGTACATCGACAACATATGTGCTTGTCGGTACCAGCACAGGCAACGTGCCTCCCCCAGTTAAACTCTGTATGGTTTCCAGTGTATAATGTCAATAATTGTTAAGTATCAGTCAAGTCTCAGACATTCAGCTACTCCTCCTACCTACTACCAACTATAAAATAACATTTAATTTCATTCTTTATTTCTTAGCACATAGTTTCCTTTCAGGGCACATTACCACCTCCAACTGTTAACATGTAGGTTTGTGTTAATCCAGGAAAAGCCCATAAACCACCTCTTTTTCACTTGCATGGTCAGAAAATATTGTTGTTGTTTTTTTTATGGCAGTTTGACATGCGGGCCAAACTACCAGCTAGCATGTCCTACAAAACATTCAAACCAGGAGCTAAATTAGCCTCATTAGCCTAACAGATTAATATGTTTGGCATGCACGGCCGGTCTCGTGCATGACAAGCTGCTCATCAAAGCCTCTCTCTCTCTCTACAGCGCCACCAGTGGCCAAAGTCAAGTTTCACAACAGCAAAAAGCAATAGCCTCTGTCCCAGTTCTTCTAATCTGAGTTCAAAGTGAGGACACGTATGGCGATTTATTTCTTAATAATATAGCTACAAGGTTTCACAGGTTTTGTCACTGCTGTTTCTTCACCTATTGGAAATAACTGGTTTTATTTGACCTTACCACACCACTCGATGGTTAAAAGTTATTGCTACACATTTCTGTGTGTATATATTCAACTAGACTTGGTAAACTAGACATTTTTGTATTTTTAGGTGCAGCCAATATGGTCTTACAGCTTTCTATTCACTCTTTTACTCCTTCGTGACCAGTGGCAGGCCAAATATAACCTACAAAAACAATCCAAATATTTTAAATATCTATTTATCTCTGGTAATACAGATACTGGACATGGACAAACTCTGGTGTCTGGTGGCCTAACTCTCACCCGTGGTGTCTTTCAGGCCATGGGGTGTGTTTATCTGAAGCAGCACTTATATCTTTAATATTTATGACAGCATCATGTTACAATTAGCCACATTAATGGAGCGGTAACGAAGAACCCATCGGTTCAAACACAAATGTCAAATGGATCCTCAGTTGCATTACAGAGAGAGAAAAAATATTGAATCACAAACTGAGTCTCGTTTTATTCCTACATCTAATAAAATATAATCCATTCACATGATGTGATACAGTCTTTATAGCAAATGTCTTTAGATTCCCATAACTGTTCCTACACAAATAACCTGTAAGTGAATGGATGACATGTATTTTCCGTATTACGACACCTCAGAGTGCAAGTCTTGCGGTGGTTATACGATGATTATTTAACACAGATAAAATGATAGCTATGTTTACATCATTATCTATTTTTAAAGTGTGTTGGTCCGCGAGCGTCACTCTTGTTTAGGTCCTTTTCAGGCAGGCAGAGTCGATCTGTTACACTTTTACAGCGACACAGTACCGTCTAGACTAGACCTGCACTAAAAAAACATATAATCCACACAAATTAAGAACATTTTGTTGACAGCATCTTTTTTTAACAAGCACATGACGGTAAATTGAAGAAAAAGCAAAATAATCTTGTTTAAGTTGCTTTCTACTTCGCTCACACGCTGTTCATATTTTTCCCGTTCACCTGACCAAAGCAGTTCGTCTTGATGACGAACTCTCTGTATATGAAACCACGTGGTGCGGTGAACAAAACAACAACCCCCCCCCTCCTCCCTCCCCGCCAACCCCTGTCTGCAACAGAAAGACAGAAAACCTGTGACCCTCTCTCAGACCACAGAGCGAGGAGGTTGGCTGTTGTGCGTCTGTTGTGTGCAAAATATGTGTGAAGATGAAGAGCATGTGTGACATCACCAGTGAGCCCTGAGTGACTCCTTCCTGACTCTTCCTTTGTGTCTCTTTGTGTTTGTCTCTGACGCAGAATGTAAAAATACTCATTAATACGCAGAGAAGTTCTATCACAGACGATGATTTCTGACATTTCCTGAAATGAAAATCCAGGTGGAATTAAATTAGCAGCTAAATTTAAATTATTTCAATTTTTTTTATTGAAAATGTTTCCCTGTGTTCTGGGGGCTACACAGTTTATATTATCACACTATCCACAGTGAAGATGTAACCCAGCATGCAGTGGGGGACAACACACCAGACGGGCTGCCAGTAAGCTGCATCAAAGGGCTGACACCTACAGACGCACTCGCCACACGATTCATAACCAACGGGCTCCTCAGACATGAAATGCACCTGACGGGCATTTCTCAGAAGAAAAACCCACACCGACAGGAATATTATGTTGGCTCTTTGTGTCGTTTGTCCCCTTGTTCTCACTGAGGGAAACTTAAGTCCGGCATTTAAATGTTTACTGAGACGCTGCCATTTGTGCTGTTAACAGTGAGGTGATGACGTTGGCACTAACAATGGCCTGCAGTTTTGGTTATCTCTCGACTTAGTGCGGATTAGGATGCATGTCAGATATTTAGTTGATAAGATGTCATGACCATACGCAATCAACAGCATCTTATTCTCCACTTTTGCGGAAGTTTTGACTGTTCTTTTACGCCACAATACTGCCTGAAATTTGCATGTGTGCAATTTTATCTGTTGGATATGATGTGGGATTCTATCCGCTGTGCACACCTGCCGAAGAAGAAAGTGTAAAACTTATTTTAGTGCATGAGGAGAGAGAAATTCTGACTTACTCACAAGATTTGTGAGATTCAAGTCTCTGAATTATGTCAACACTGACATATGTTTTCTATTATAAATCAAATAACAAACTAATACTGATGTGGAATAATCCAAATATGAATGTGTAATGTGAATACTCTCATCGGGAATGTTTCTTTAGATTCCTTTTTTCAACATAAAGCCCTTTTCTGCAAATATTGAAGAGAAAACACCTCATCTTAGATTATATTCATCAACTTTCTCTTCAAGATAAATAGGTCGGTAAACGTTGTAACTAAGGCGTCCATCACAAAACTAACTTTTAGGAGAAGATATTCCAGCCTACATATATCATTGTTTACTTCACAGTAATGGCCAGTAACACATAAAGCACATTCTGTGATCTGATGTTTCTGTATCAGATCAGATGAAGCAAGAGGTGAAATGAAATGGTGTGGGAGTCCAATAAAAAGCTCTTTATGTCGGAGGTCGTATTCATACAGATTCTTGAATGATCCTAAATGTTTTTTTGTTGTTTTTTGTTTTTTTGTGTGTGTGTTTTTTGGTTTTCATCCAATGTTAAAGGCCTGACTCAATGTGAGTGCTAATCTGCTAACAGCCTAAAACACAATGAAGTGGAAAAACAACTGCTGGAAATAGGACAACTGAAACAAACTGGACATACATTTTTAGTTCTCTTATCATTTCTAACTAAGCTTGAAGGACACAAAAACAATGTGTGTGAGCTGATGGCCTGGCGTCCACTGAGGAACTGCACATTAAAATATATTGTTTAAAATAAGAGCAACAACAATAATACAGAGGACAGCAGCCTGCATCAGCTTTTTTTGTTTTTTTTTTGTCTGCAATATACTGTATGCAACATGATAGTCTTCACCTGGTATGGATATCACTCGTATTGGTTTACGAAACTCATGCAAAGCAAGAGAGGCACATCACTTTGCGGTGGACCTGTTAGCTACTGTGTGTAAACAACAGACAAGGGGACAACAAAAAGAAACAGACAGTGAATGAGGACACTAAAATAATCCTGGTGTGTGTACGTGAGTGTTCACTGTCATCTTTGCTTTGTTGACCGCTCCAGTCAGATGGGACTCTAGGCCACAACACTGGGTTTGCTGCTAGTTTTAGTGTTATTATATAGGGAATAATGACGATGGTGATGATGATGATGATGCAGATGGTCACTGATTATCTGACAACTTTTATATTTATATATATCCCCAATCCATCTTGACACCATTAATATTCCCTGTTTTCATCTTCACCTAGCATGTGTTTATAATTATTCAGTATTTATAGACTATACAAGCAGATTAGATTTTTTTTTTAAATAATTATTTGAGGTGCTTTAAATGTCTTTTCTTGATAGTGATAAACACATAAAGGCCTGCATGATAATAACACTACAAAAATAATCCGTACAGCACCATGTTTACCTCAAATACAGGCTATTTAGCCTACTTTTTGCACATGCAATGTCAGACTGATATTATTATTATTCAATATTATGGTCATTATTATTATAAAACAGCTTGTTTTTGTGGCTGTGGAGTTACTGTGGGATTTTTTCATGACCTAAGACTGGGTGTTTTCTTCCCCCTGATGCACATGTGTGTCCTCGGTGTACTGGATCAGTGGGCCTACTTTTTTGTTGTTGTTGTATGTGCACAAGAACAACAGCAGCCGTGGTCCTGCATGGGGAAGAAGAAGACATACCTGCTCTCTGGATATGCAGGGCAACGAGGGTCTGCGAGGCATTTTACAACTGCCATAATAGCTGGTCGACGTCTCCCCCAGTGACACACAGCTGGACCTTCTCCTCGGTCTGATCACAGGAACCTTTTCCTCGGCGCTGGAAATCCCAGTCGGTGCTTCCCTCGACGGGTAGTAGCGGTCAAAACAGAGCCCCAGCAGGGAGCCACAAACCCCCGCAAAGCAGGCGAAGAGCGGCCGGAGCAGCGCGGGCAGACCGCTCAAACTTGTGAAAGAAACCAGCCACACAACGCTGGCAAAAACCAGTATGAGCACACTGTGTTTGAGTTTGAGAGTGGGGATCAACGTGAGCAGACCCACACATCCCAACACGAATAACAACCTGCCCACCATTTGCATCTGGTGCTGGTCCTCTCCCCATTGCAAAAACCGCAAAACCAGAAAATCCCCGAGGTAACACGACGCTGGTAGTGACACGAGCCAACATTTGCTGCTCTCCTTCTTTTTCCTCCTCAGGTAAAACGTGAGAAAGAAGAAAGCACATCCTATGCTGAACAGGGGGCTGATGGACTGGGAGAAGCCCCACAAAAAAGTCCGCAAATCCCAAAGCGAGTCACTTTGCAAGCTCCTAGAAATGAGGAAAGAAAGCGCGACAATTACAAACGCGCCGACGTACAGGGCAGAGACCTTGAGTAATTTTGAATTGAGGATGTCTTCGTTGCAAAAGCCGCACAAGTTGAACAAAAAACCCCTCTGATGGTCCTGTTTAAGGGGGGTGACGCAGCTCTTCACATAGCCGTTCCTGAAGCCCTCTGAGCTGTTTACACTTCCAGCTCCGTCGTGGTGGTGCCTTATTTTACTGTGCAAAACCTCTCCTTCCTCCCATGCAGCCATGGCTCGACTGTGCGCCCCTCTTCGTATCCACACCAAAGTCCCCCCCTTCCGATAACTATTCACGCCGTATTAACGCTGAACTACATGACAGCAAACGCACTCCATGGTCACTCAAACGTGCTCCAGCACTTGGACTAAAGAAAGAAGGTGAGATGTTGTTTTTACAGAAACGGGGCTCCGTGTCGCCGCCTACAGGCCACAACTCAGACCTTTTCAGGGCTCTCTCTTTTTTCTTTTTTTTTCTTTTCTTTTTTTTGTAATGTGGAGCGCCTGACCAATCCTGGGCTGCATCATAAATATAACATAATAAACACTCTCCGTGGCTGCAATAAAAACACACAAAAACTTTTTTTTTTTCAAAGTAGGTTTGGTTTGATAAAAAAAAATCACTCTTATAAGAGTTTTACCATAATTTCCTGTGGTTTCTGGTATTCCATTTTAATTAAGGTGAGTAGGCTATTGTTGTCTTAATTCACAATGTTTGTGGTTACTACACAGTTTAAACAGCCTATCAATTTGTGTAAAGTGGAGACAAATAAATGAATTAGGCCTAACCACTTCCACAGTTTGTGAATGTGAATTCCTGATATGATTAAATTTTACACCTACGCACATGGTGTTAGTATAAATTAGTTCCACCACTATCTAATGAACTGTATACCGTATGTGAAGTGATTTTTTAAAATCATTTTTAAATGAATTTGTGTTTTGCTTTTGCTTTTTTTCCCCCAGTCTGTGTTGCTGCCTGCATCACATTGCTCTGTGATCTATTGCTCCTGCCTGCCGTCACTGTCCCTGCCGAATGCCGATAGTCGATGAACTGATCAGAAAAAAACCGGCTTTGCTTTCACCATAAGCATAGTTAGAAGAAGTGAGATATATTAAGGCCTTTAAAAATATATATATATATTTATTTATTTCGAACTTTAAAGCATATTCAAAGTCATTTTCATGCAAGTTAATTAATAAAAAAAATAAAAAATAAAGCTCTTCTGAATGCTCTACCTGTCTGAATAGATTGTCCTAAAAACCTGAGTTATCCAATCATGAGAATGGACTTGAAACTCTTTGAACTGAAGATAAGTAGCCGACTGATAGGTGTTCAGTGAGAACTGCCAGCTTAAGAAAAAAATAAATCCTTACCCTAAAACCTTTTCCTTCATCCTGTAGCTAATGTTGTCCCATCCAGCCCAGTTGTATTAACTTCAACAAGTTAGAGAAGACAAACTGTTTGATGTGTCAATATGCAGCCTAAACTTTGACCTCTCCGATTAAGGTAACGTGGCCTTTTTCACAGCAAGCCTATTGTCATGTGGCAGCAGGAAAAACACAGATGTCATTAACAACATTATGGCTGCACAGTTACCACTGTGCATGCAAATTTAATGTAGGTAACACCTGTGTTTCTGCTGCTATGACAAGTCAGAGTGTTTTCAGGATGTACGCAGGTAAACTCTGTGTTTTCACATTTACATGCATGTAGAGGTAATGTTTATAGGATAAATAAATACACATTGAAGGAACCAACGACTAACGCACACCCTCCACATGAAAGTATACGAAGCCTGTGTCCACCCTGAAGTCACAAACACAAAAATGTGCGCACGCACGCACAGACACACGCACACAAAGCAACTAATCATCACAGTCTGGTAACCTATCACGCCTGAGGAAAGAGAAAGGGTTTCAGTTTGTTTAACCTGGGCACAATTCTGTCTGAGCTCCTGAAACACACTGTGACTGAGGATTGCACAATTTTCTGATTAGCACAATGAATTTTCTGATGGAAGGCACACACGTATTTGTGCAAACACCAGCTTGCATTATGAAATAAAAAAAATGATGTGACCTCAAAATGAATGTCTGCCATCCACAGACTATAGAGGTGCAATCTCACATGCCTTTATAGAGTAAAACTCATTGTTTGAAGAGGTAGTACTTTTGTTTTATGTGTGATCACTTGTAGTCCATAAGCGTGCTTTTATATTTTTATTTAATGTTTTGTTTACATTTTACTTCTCCTTTACTTGGTTAAATAATAAAAATTTTGATAGCATAACAGGTGCACAAGTGTAGCCATTGTTCTTTGGCTGAACACACTCTGTGACATAAACAAGCAGGCCTACTTTGTTTGTGGCTTGAACCATAGCAGTATATAACACTATTGTGACAGGTTTAATTTGAATATGTCTATGCAAAGACTTGTGAAGGGAGGAATTACGATCAGTGTGTAAGGATGAATGGGATCTGTTGCCGTGTTTGCAGCCTCACAGCAGCATTTGTTACGTTTACAAAATCCATGTTTCATTTAAAAAAAGGAATGAGTAGCCTACGGTATGTATAAACCTTGGGCAGCATGGTTTGTTCAGGTCAAGACAATAGCCTACTTTACAGTGGGATGAATTAACTGTTGATGTTTTGGTCTTTAAATTGGATTATGAACAATAAAACAATAAAATAAAGTTATACTTCTCCTGTTAGTATTTCCTTCTCAAATATGATTTGTTGTTAGTCATCAAAGTGATAATATTCACAGGGGACAGTTCATTCAAGTTTCCATGTACACAGCGTCACTAAAGCTAGATTCCACTGGAGGGTGCTGCACACCATTAAAGTCCATTGTATTATTTTGTAGCACTTGTGTGTGTGTTACATTACATTTTAAATAATTTGGTTGCGTTTATGATAAAGGGGCCAAATCAGAAGAGACTGTGGCAGTCAGGGGGCTAAAAAACCAATAAATAGTAGGCTACATTTTTAAATGGAAGTTTTAAAAAAGGGAAAGAAATATCACCCTTCAAAACATTACCTGCTGGAAAGTGATGGGGTACTTAGGCTTGCTTATAAATTCGTGGATAGCTTTTGTAGGCTACAACATTTACATTTGTGAATGTGAATTTGTGAATGTACAACATTTACATTTGTGAATGTTGTATTTTTTCGTATTTTTTCCCAAATGTCTATAGTATTGAAAGTATGCGGTAGGCCTATGTTTTGCTTTTTTCCCCTAGAGATTTCTTTCTTGCCTTTTCCGGTGTTTGACCCTTCCGGCGCACGGTAGCAGTGATGTGGCTCAGAAAGTAATCTTCCACGTCACTAGGAAGTGGTGGAGAGAGACAGCTCACGAAGGAAGGGAGCGTTTCTTTTTACAGATGTGAATATCCAAAAACTGGATATCGACGGCCACTTCGGGGGATAAGAGTCGTGCAATAGGTAAATCATGTATCTTTGTTTTAATCAACAAACAACGATGTGTTAATTTCCTCCGCCGCGGTGGTAACTTGCTAAGACAGCTAGCTAAGGTTACTGTCCTCCATTTCATTGAAGCTAAGCTACCGCTAGCTGCCATTAGTTAGTTAGCATTGAGATAATTTGTTTTAACAAAGTTCATATAATATCTCAAATAATCAGCCACGTTACTGATGTTTTGGATTTCACTGAGGTTTTGTCGTACAGCTGATGTTGCTAACACAAGACACGCCATCGAGGCTTTTATCGCTGACAGTAGCTGCAGTGTTGTGCCGATGGTGCTAATGCTGCGTGTCACAAATGTCTTAACCTGCTGCAAAAATATAACACAATGATTGCTGTTTTTATCAACTTATGCTATTTTTTGGTGTTACAGTGACTGCTACTGACGACATCATAGTTTTCACGATCAAAATTAACAGAAAATACAGGATGATATCCGGTCTATGTAAACATAACCTTCATCCTGAGCCGAAAATAAATATAACAACAATGTAAAACGCTCTATTATATTTGTAAGTCCTGAAATATAAATGGAACTTAGACATAAACACGTAAATGTGATTAGGAAAACGTTCTTTAAGTATCAAAAGGTAGAAAAACAGTGTATTTGATTAACCAAAAAACATGAATTAATTAAGATGAATATTTATAAGATGTTGGGAAATTATTATTATAATTTTTTTTACAGTGATATTCTTCATTGGGGTTTGTGTGTAAGCCCTTAATCCCTAAAGTAACCTGTAACTGCAAGTCAAATAGGTGATGTGGCCTAGTGTAAAGTATTGCTCTTCACTGGAAGACAGACAGCAATGCCAAATACAGAAAATATAATTGTCCAAGTTAATCATTTGTTAATCATCCATTTTTCTTAAGAAAAATATAGGAGAGAATGAATCATGTACGAAATTAATATAAAAAACATTCCAATAGATAGTCTAATTCAATTTAGTGTCGATATAAACAAATCATTTTCAAGTTTGTTGACCCAGTGGAATAGAACAGAGTAAACAACTCATCACATTATGTTAGAAGTTTGTTTACATGTGGTGTATAAACCAAAGTAAGTAATCAAATCTGCTTTTAGCAACAGTTATGATTTAATATGGCACATTGAAACACTTGTAATGCTTATTATAAATAATTGCAGTAAATCACCATGGTCATGCAAGACTTAAGAAATTACTGAGGCAACTTATTAAAGTTAAAATGGCAAAGTGTCATGCTGCTGTTTCACTTGTTGTAACAAGGCATACTTGTTATGAAGAGACAAACACATATACAAAGACATTCTCAACTATTTAGAGTTTGCATTTCACCTGACATGTGTTTCTTTAGGGAGACTATGAAATACTTATTCAGATAAACCTAAGAGACGGTGTTTAACAATGAGCCAAAGTGCTGCAGATTTTGAAGTTTAATCCAAGCAAGGATTCAGTTCAGTTAGCTTTGTAGTTTCCCATTAAAAGTAAGACCTGTCAGTGGCATCTTGATGACTGCTCTCGGTTTTTAAATGCTGATGTGAAGAGTTGTCCGGCCCCGTTTTATTCAGATTCATTTAGTTCAGTCTATGCAGTTGTCTTTGTAGTTACAGAGCACATTCGCTGCCCGTGTATTTATGCATCTGTGTTAATGTTTTTCCCACCATTTCTTAAATCTCCTCCTCTCTCTCCCACAGGTGTTATCCTGTAAGCAACATTCATTGGGATTCTCTGAAACGGATACAGGCCCGGCAGCAAAATGACGGCTGCAGAGAACGTTTGTTACACTCTGATCAATGTCGCGTCTGACTCGGAGCCGCCCTCCGAAGTCAGCCTGAAGACTGACCTAGGTAAATATTCTGTGGCCAGTGTTAGTCTTAGCTGATAAGTTACTGAACGGAGTTTATATTCTTGGCATAAAAAACAAATGATTCAACAAATTCTCTGAAAAAACAGTTGAAATGATAATAATAATCGTCTTTCTATAGAAAAGGGGGAGATCAAGGCAAAGACCGAAGCTCTGAAGAAGGTCATCATCATGATCCTGAACGGTGAGAAGTTGCCTGGACTCCTGATGACCATCATCCGCTTCGTGCTGCCGCTTCAGGATCACACGATCAAGAAGCTGCTGCTGGTTTTCTGGGAGATCGTCCCCAAAACAACTCCAGACGGCAAGCTGCTTCAGGAGATGATCCTGGTCTGTGACGCCTACAGAAAGGTAAGCTAACTGACATGAATGGGTAGCTGCAACAGTTTTGCAGAATAAATATGAACTAGCAGTCACTAATATTTGGTCCAAAAGCTGTAGCACTAACAGTATAACCAATAAAATGTTGGTCTCACAAATATTTATTTTTCGATTTCAGGATCTCCAGCATCCCAACGAGTTCATCCGTGGCTCCACTCTGCGTTTTCTGTGCAAGCTGAAGGAGTCTGAGTTGCTCGAGCCCCTCATGCCAGCCATCCGGGCCTGCCTGGAGCACCGTCACAGCTACGTGCGCCGTAACGCCGTCCTGGCCATCTACACCATCTATAGGTACAGACAGTTCAGGATCTTGCGCCTCCATTCATTAGTGAACAACAAGCACCTGATCCTGATTTTCTCTTATGTGTAGGAACTTTGAACATCTCATCCCCGATGCTCCAGAGTTGATCCATGATTTCCTTGTCAATGAGAAAGATGCCAGCTGTAAGAGAAATGCTTTCATGATGCTGATTCATGCCGATCAGGTCTGTAGCTTATCGCTCTTTTCTAACCTTTTCTACAATCGAGTGGCACCAAAACCAAAACCTGTCGCAGAAGCCTAACTTACATCATGTGGTTGTCATTTATTCACATCGTACAGGATCGAGCTCTGGATTACCTCAGCACATGTATCGACCAGGTTCACACGTTTGGTGACATCCTTCAGTTGGTCATCGTGGAGCTGATTTACAAAGTGAGTCGATGCTTTGTTATGTTATATTTTATTTTTTCTGATCTTTTTTCTTTCTGTTTCTCCTATTAATTTGTTTGCGCCATATCCGTGACATTTGAAATGTTTGTGAAGATATGTTAAAACAACTAGTCTAATAGAAGCTTTACAGGACAACAGGTTTCCACAGGAGAGCTGCATTGATGTCTTAACTCTTGGAGTGTTTGTTCTTCGTCAGGTCTGTCACGCTAACCCCTCTGAGCGCGCTCGCTTCATCCGCTGCATCTACAACCTGCTGCAGTCGTCCAGCCCCGCTGTCAAGTATGAGGCCGCTGGCACTCTTGTAACTCTCTCCAGTGCTCCCACAGCCATCAAGGTACATCACCAAGAGTCATACATACTGTTTAGACAGCACTGATATTGTACTACATTTGACCTAATGGCAGTGATGTCTTATTTATTCTTTGTGACTGCAGGCTGCTGCCCAGTGCTACATTGATTTGATTATCAAGGAGAGCGACAACAACGTGAAGCTGATCGTTCTTGATCGCTTGATTGAACTCAAGGAGCATCCTACCCACGAGCGTGTACTCCAGGTACTTTGAATTACGTCTGTGTTGAGTCCAGTGATTTTCAACCTTGGGGTCGGGACCCCATGTGGGGTCGCCTGGAATTCAAATGGGGTCGCTTGAAATGTCTAGTAATTAATTTTTAAAAATTACTGATATATATATATTTTTTAAAACTAATGATTAAAAACATCACACACAGTCTTAGACAACTGCATCTATACTTTCACTTTCTCAAATATAAATTGAGTTCAAATGAAATGCAGCATATAAAAATATCTGAGCTGATTCGTGATGTCAAAATGGGGTCACGAGCCAAAAAAGGTTGGGAACCACTGGTTTAGTCCTTCTTATTAACCGTAAAGACAGTTGCCTTCTTTATCAAAACATGTATTATTAAAAAGATCATTAGCTAAAATTGAAGCCCTATTGAAAATAATAAATGGACCTTTCACCCATTAAATGTAAACAAGCTGTACTTATTATTCAGAATAGAAAACAGAAAACATCAACTCTGTTCAGACTAAAATTAAGTGTCACTTACGCTTTTTAATCCAGGACCTTGTGATGGACATCCTGCGTGTCCTCAGCACACCCGACCTGGAAGTCAGGAAGAAGACCTTGCAGCTGGCTCTGGACCTGGTCTCATCTCGCAACGTGGAAGAGGTCGGTTTGTTGTTGTTTTTCTAGCGTAAACAGAGAATATAATGGAAAATAAATTGCAAAAATCAGTGATATTTGTCTTCCAGTTGGTGATAGTTTTGAAGAAAGAGGTGATCAAGACAAACAACGTGACAGAACATGAAGACACTGATAAGTACAGGCAGCTGTTGGTGCGCACTCTCCACTCTTGCAGCGTCCGCTTCCCTGACATGGCGGCCAATGTCATACCTGTGGTGAGCGTCCTGTTATTTCTGTTCATCGTAAAGAAGATGTCCCTGAAATGTTTTATGTTTTTATAGGCGTTTGACAGAAACCCAAATGTTGGTTTATATATAGTTATAATAAGAATATATGAGGCAGTGTCTGTGTGTTGGCTTGGTTTACAGCTGATGGAGTTCCTAAGTGACACTAATGAGGCAGCTGCTGCTGATGTGCTGGAGTTTGTGCGGGAGGCCATTCAGAGATTTGACAACTTGAGACCCCTCATCATTGAGAAGATGCTGGAAGTCTTTCACGCCATCAAAACTGTCAAGTAAGCACGTTTGGCGGTTTATTATGCAGAGCCAGGAATAATCTTTTCGTTTTCTCTTGTAATGGTTATAAAAGCAGCCTATTTGATTTAGAGTCATAAATGGAGCTGATTACCCAATTTCAGTTTATTGCGTCATCTGTTGGGAACTCATTTTTATCAAAAATAATAGAGGTTAAGTGGCTTGAGAGGCACAGTGATGTAATAAATAACGAAACAGGATAACTTGAATTTTATCAGCCGTTACCATATATGAGGAATAAAAATGACGCCTGATTTCAGCTATTTGAACATCATGTTGTAATTAATCTTGTACTTCAGTCATGTTTGTGATCTTTGTATCCACGTTCATGTTTCAGGATCTACAGGGGAGCGCTTTGGATCCTGGGAGAGTACTGCAGCACCAAGGAGGACATCCAGAGTGTGATGACAGAAGTACGCAGGTCTTTGGGAGAGGTATGCTTGTTTATTTGCATTGTTGTCATGTCAACAGTCCAGTTTGTCCCAACTTAAACATGATTATCACAAATATCTGACCTGTGTGTGTGTGTGTGTGTGTTTTTTTAACTTGGACAGATCCCGATTGTAGAAAATGAGATAAAGAAGGAGACGGGGGAGGTGAAGCCGGAGGATGAAGTGAGTGCAGCTCCGGCCCAGAAGCTGGTGACGGAGATGGGCACCTACGTGACGCAGAGCGCCCTGAGCTCCTCCAGGCCCTCCAAGAAAGAGGAGGACAGGTAAACATTGCTCTCTGTGGAGGAGGTTCAGTATAACTAAAGTATTAAAGGAGAATTACGTCCATTCTTTAACCCCTAAATCGTTTTCCTGATGGTCACCCAGTGTTGGGGGGGAGCAAAAAACGCGACTAAAATCCCTAGAATCCCGCGTCCTGCATCCTGCATCCTGCATCTCACTATGTACTATCCAATAAAGGTAAAAAGGCCAGAAAATATACTAAAAACAATCAAATATCTCTGGTACATGACTGGAATCCTTATAGTGTACAGCAGGGGTACTCAAATACAAATCATCAAGGGCCACAAAGATATTTTTCAGTGACTCAAAGGTCCATTTATTGAAGTCGGTGCTGTACTGAAATATTCAAAAGATGTCATTTTTACAACTATTGAGTACCGCTGCTAAATAAACATATTTATGTGGTACTTCTAACCTGAAAATGGGTCACCAGAACCCTAACACAAGAGGAAGGTTAATTTAACAACTGCACTTAAATAAAATAAATTAAAATAAATATTTGAATAAAACAAGAAACTGATTCACATGGAGCGTTTTTTGCGCGAGCGTTTCCACTGTTTTCAATGTAACCGCGCGCCTTGCGCGCGCAAATTTCCGAGGCGCACCAAGATGAAATCTCAACTTTTTCGAATGCCGCACGCGCACCGCGTGTCATGTGATCAGAACTGACCAATCAGCAGCACGGACCTGCTTCTCCAGCAGCAACAAGCAGCCCAGCTCGCAGTACTATCCCGCTGTCAACTCTCCCTCTCGGCAAGTGGCAGCTCAGTTCTCCCTGGTCCAGACCCGGTCCAGTCCGGATCTCTTCTCCATAGCTGCCGTAGCAGCAGTGTGATACCAGTACATTTAACCGCATTTTTAACTTTAAATACACACGGGAGTTCACGTCTCGCCTGTCTATCCCCCTCCCTCCCTCCCCCTCCTCTCCACACGGCGGTGAGTGAGTCCTCCGTTCAGACAGACAGACAGACAGACAGACAGACAGACAGACAGACAGATCGAGCAGTGAAGCTGCTGAGAGGGATTCACGTTGCTTGAAACCTGATTAGCTCTGTGTTTACTCAATTCCTGGTTAAATGACAGAAGCACACTACTAATGTAAAAATGTGACGGGCGGTTTTGGTTGCTTATCAATAAAGGAAAACGCATGCAAAACGCTCAAGCTGGCGTTTTGCACGCCAGGCGCTCCATGAATGGGCCTAGGCTCCTACTCTGGCAAAGCGGCAATATGAGAACCGCCGAAAATAAACAATCTGTGTATCGTTGGCATGGAGACAAGTCCCGATATACACGTGTTGACCCGACCAAAACACGTACTGAACGAACAGTTCGGGGGCCACAAATAGGTGGCCGGCGGGCCGGATGCGGCCCGGAGGCCGCCTATTGAGTACCGCTGGTGTACAGTATAAACAGTATAAACGTTGTGTTTTTGCATGTAGTCACTCACCTCAGACAGCCTAACTCTGAA
Source organism: Decapterus maruadsi (assembly GCA_030347415.2). Lineage (NCBI taxonomy): Eukaryota > Metazoa > Chordata > Actinopteri > Carangiformes > Carangidae > Decapterus > Decapterus maruadsi. The sequence goes on from CM064900.1 coordinate 31,789,119, forward strand.
ACATCCTGGAAAGACATTACTATCCGATCACAGAGCGCCTGCTCTCCCTGCCACATTTTCCTTGAGAAGATTTCTTTACAGTCGTCGGACTCGTAGATATTTTGGACATTACCACTGCACTGCTCGACTGTTTATTTATGTAAAGAAATCGAAATCATCACACAGTACCATAGATATGTTGTTGTTGTGTCCCATAGGTTAGCATTGTTGCTATTCCGAGCGGTTGCCTGCATCAATTTTAGTTGTATTTTTTTGTGTCACACTGGGTGACCATCAGGGAAACGATTTAGGGGTCAAAAATGGCCGGAATTCTCCTTTAATAGTGTATTTTCACCATCCAGAACACACTCAGTAAAGACTGACTCTGTTGTTGCAGACCTCCTCTCAGAGGCTTCCTGATGGATGGAGACTTCTACGTGGCAGCGTCCCTGGCCACGACACTAACCAAAGTGGCCTTGCGCTATGTTGCTATCGTTCAAGACAAAAAGAAACAAAATGTAAGACACCGTCCTGTCGACACGCTCACTGAGAGACAACACCTTTCTAAAGAGTCGATTAACCACCTGCCACGTTTCTCTAATCCCTGCTCTCGTGCTGTTCCCTCCTCCTCAGTCGTTTGTTGCAGAGTCCATGCTGATCATGGTCACTGTGCTGCACCTGGGCAAGTCCTCTCTGCCCAAGAAGCCAATTACAGACGATGATGTGGACCGCATCTCGCTGTGCCTGAAGGTCCTGTCAGAGTGCTCGCCACTTATGAATGACATTTTCAACAAGGAGTGCCGCAAATCCCTGTCACATATGCTGACTGTCAGACTGGAGGAGGAGAAGCTGTCACAGAAGGTAATGACAGTTTAGTGAGAGGCCTGAACCCGATAGTTAACCTCCTGACACCCGTGCACAGCTGTGGCCTCACCACAAGTAAAGTTTGGTGTTAATTGAATTGTTTTTGACGCAGCTGTCGTTTCCTAAGGTACAAAAATAGGCGTGTATGTTTTGTGTTATTGTCCTCATCCTCCTAAAATAACCATGTTTCACTTTGCGTCCACAGAAAGAGTCTGAGAAACGTAATGTAACGGTGCAGGCGGACGACCCCATCTCCTTCATGCAGCTCACAGCCAAAAATGAAATGACTTCCAAGGAGGACCAGTTCCAGCTCAGTCTGCTGGCCGCTATGGGCAACACTCAGAGGAAGGAGGCCGCCGACCCCCTGGCTTCAAAACTCAACAAGGTACAGGCCTGCAGGAGTCAAGACAACTAGAGACAAGGCGGGAGGCATGGACAGTATTTGGTTGTAAATGTCATCTCCGCTCAGACACAGAATAAGAATGATTATATTTTTTTGGTTCGATTATTTCCTCATTGTTAGAATTATAATGCATGAAGTTTTTCAGACCTTAGAGTTGAATCTTCTTCAGAGGATAATGCCTTTGTCATGAATATAATTCATTTTGATGTAAGGACAAAGAGCTATGAATCATTTTAAAGTCCTTGTCATGCAGGCGTAGTGCTACACAAATGAATGACAAAAACTCTTCATTTTTTACTGTGAATAATATTTGCATTTTTATAAGTGGTTATTAAGTGTGATTCCTTTTTGTCACATCCAGGTGACTCAGCTCACAGGCTTCTCGGACCCAGTGTACGCGGAAGCCTACGTTCACGTCAACCAGTACGACATCGTGTTGGATGTGCTGGTGGTCAACCAAACCAGTGATACTCTCCAGAACTGCACCCTCGAGCTGGCCACTCTAGGTCAGTCCGCTTTATTTCTCACCGCACTTCGACTAATGTGCTGCATATTCAAGGCGGTCACATCTGTGTGCGCATTTCATTAAACTGAGTTTTACCCTCTCCACAGGTGATCTCAAGTTGGTGGAGAAACCTTCACCTCTAACTCTGGCTCCTCATGATTTTGCAAACATCAAGGCCAACGTCAAGGTGGCTTCTACTGAAAACGGCATTATATTCGGCAACATTGGTAAGAAACGTGTATTTTTCATATCACTTTAGTCATGTCAGTGTGTTTTACTTTTTGTAATCTCAAAAAAAAAAACTGTTTTGTAGTCAAAGGGCAGAAATACAGTATTTCAGATAGTATTGTTAACGCTGTGTACATGACTGCTGCCTGTTGATGACACAGTAATGATTCTGATCAGGGCTGGGCTATTCATCGAAAAATAATTGTAACTGAGATTCGGAGCCTCAAACCAACATAATCCTGCCTGTGTCAATTATTTCGGTTTATTCTCTCCCTACTGATGCACCGTCACCTGAAAAACACACTCCTGGCTGTGTAGTCACGTGACACCGTGCCATCCAGCGACGACAATGACGACACTGTAATCGGTCATTTATTGTAATCAAGGCAAAAAGTTCAATTAATCGTGATTTAGATTTTTGCCATAATCACCCTAATTCTGATTGATGGAAGTTTTTTTTAATATATTTGATAACATTGCGGTATGTAAGAACTCCTAACAACCAACACAATACAGGGTGAAATGTGCAAACATGTAATAAGGTGATTTACTTCACTTAGACCCATGCTTGTGTTTTGGCAAGTTGACAAATGATGGGTGAATATTTGCCCACAGAGTTTGCATGTCACTCTCTAAGAATGCCCTCCTGAAATATTCCCATAATTTGGATTTACTGTCTTTTATCTAATGGTGTAAGCAATGTTTTGCTTCCTGTGGTGTAAGAATAGATTTCCTGCACCCAGTCAATCAGAACTAGGTCAATTAAGATTCATCTCTATTGACTATATGAGAATAGTCCGAGTCTGATCAGAGCACGTTTTTCTCATGGTTTTGGGATGTTTTAATTCTCTGGTTACAGTCTACGATGTGTCGGGAGCTGCTAGCGACAGAAACTGCGTCGTCCTCAGTGACATCCATATTGACATCATGGACTACATCCAGCCAGCCTCCTGCACCGATGCAGAGTTCAGACAGATGTGGGCAGAGTTTGAGTGGGAAAACAAGGTAAACTTGGTCTTTCCGCTTTGTAGCTAGTGTATGAAAATAATGGGTTTACCTTATGAAATTGTAAAAAAAAACTGATTGGGTTCCTAAATGGTCTTTGTTTGTTGTAGGTGACGGTTAACACCAATATCACTGATCTGAACGAATACCTCCAGCACATCCTCAAGTCGACCAACATGAAGTGTCTGACTCCAGAGAAGGTTGGTATGAGACAGAAGATACATCAGGCTGTCAGGACTTATTATTATGAATGAATAAGCAGCTAAAGACTGTCTTTACTGATGGTTCATTAAGGGAAAAACCACACATCGCCTTTGCAGCGGTCCGATAAGAGCGGATAGTGTTGTTGTGCGATATTCTCACCACGTTTTTCTCTCCCTCTGTTAAACCAGGCGCTGTCTGGCTTCTGCGGCTTCATGGCTGCCAACCTTTATGCTCGTTCTATCTTTGGAGAAGACGCCCTGGCTAATGTCAGCATCGAGAAGCCCATCCACCTGGGGCCTGAGGCACCTGTCAACGGACACATACGCATTAGAGCCAAAAGTCAGGTGGGTCACAGCTGCTGCACCTTTAAGTAAAGGCTCGGTTGAATTTATTTGCCCTCAACTCAAACAGAGCCACCGCTTCATCTTTTGGAAACGATAACATTTTAACCTGATATCTCATTGGAAGAATCATCAGACTGAATGGAATAGGAAGCATTACCTGGATGTCTCCAATCTGTTGTTATTATTATTATTATTATATAGAGTCTTTTGTAATAAATCGTGTCTCCTTCATCACACAGGGGATGGCCTTGAGCCTCGGTGACAAGATTAACCTCTCCCAGAAGAAGACAAACGTCTGAGACAACTCTGACCCAGCTGATCCCTCTGACTTTCTAAAAGTCACCTGCTGTTCTCTTGTATCACCCGTTTTACAGCCTCTTCATCACAGCAAGTTAAGAACTTCATGTGGTCAGTTGCTACCGTGCTGTTTGTGTCTTCTTTTTTTTCTTTTTTCTTTTTTACTACACATCACTTCTGTCTAAAAAAACTACATCTCAGTCATGTCCCCTGTCTCGTTTCTTTTCAATAAACATATGTATTAAAAGAAGCAAGTCTTACTGATTTTTTTCTTTTGTTCTTATAATTTCATTTTAGCAGGAAATACATTCATGTGCCTTTTTTAAAACTTAACATCTACCGGTAAGCAAAAATATAACCAAACGAAATATCCCTCATTAAAAATCAGTTTGAAGGGTAACACCAACAGCAGCCCATATTTGAGAAATATCTCCTGGAAAGTTTTGCTGTATTATTAGATCTTTGGGAAGTGATTTCAAAAAAGAGTATGCTACTGTTATCTAAAGGTGATTGTGCCTCAAAGTGAAAGGACTCCTGCCTGGAGCTCCTGCTGTGTCCAGCTTCATAGCTCTGGGCTCTAATTAGAATTCCTCAGATGCCTTTTAGTGATATGTTGCCCAGCGTGAAGCTGATTGGTATTTGTTCTGGCAGAAAGTGACATCAAATGACATCATGGGGACTCAAAAATACATACGTATCATAGGCAAGTGTCCTTAAAGCAGGATAATATCTTCATTTCAAAGCCATCTGCAGTTTTCTTTTACGCTGGCACTGTGATAATGAGATGGAGATGGATTAATGTTGGCACAGACCTACTGTACCTACTCCACCTGCCCGCCTCTTTATAATTTATAACTAAAGGGACATTTCTGGGAATATGCCAGATTAAAAGGTCACAACCCTGGTCAAGCATTTACAATATCTGTGAAATCTGCCTCTCTGGGGTTTAGATAAAGGCTGAAGGTGAGTTTGAGGTCAGACCTTCAGCTCCGAAAGTAAACAGTCGACCGCCTGACGGGAGCGTCGCTGCCAAACTGCTGTGTTCTCTGGATTGAGGAGAGATATTGTTCATATCTGTTACAATGGCAGGGAAACCCCATAATTTGAGCTCTAGTCTTAAGCTTTTTTACACCCTGTGTTTTTTGTTCAGATTTTTTTCCATTTTGGCACAGCATCACATAGACAGTATTCTTCCCGACAAAGCATCCATGTTACATTTTATAATGCCCTGTGTTTGTGTAGGGATTTTTTTTTTTTTACTGTGACAGTAAGACGGTGAATTTATGGTGCTGTTATGATATTTTATATCAAGTCCCATGTCAAAACAACTTCTGCTTTTCACCTTCTAAGTATTTCTTTTGTTTTTATAGATGTCTGCATGTCATTGAAAGAATTGCTCCAGTAATTTTCATTTTTTCATAGCTCTCTAAACTACAAACTGTCGTCTCCTGTGTACTTTAAAACCACTTGGGTGGTCCTAAAGCCCGAGCAGCCCTATCAGTACTGTAGATTTCCTGTTAATGATTAATACGGATGTCTGAGACCGTTTTTGTTTACTATTCTTAATCGGGACTTTGAAGATCAGTCAACTTCAGCCTCTCGAGTCCAGTTCCTCTCTTTGGACACTAGGTGGCGCCACACAAACCAGAGCAGGCAGTTAACCGGTGCTCAACATAGTCAAACAGTGCAGCAGGATTTGTCAAAACATGACATGTAATTGACATGATGGTATAATTCAGCTTGTGCACACTGAAGTAAAGTCTGTCGTTTCAGATAAACTGGCTTGTGTCTGCTCTTCGGGCTGAACGTCAGCTTAGTTACTTAAAGTGACAGAAGATCAGAGTTGGTCTCTGTATTTTCACCCTAGTGACGACTTATCATGACACCACACACCCCAAAATACTCTGTAAACATCACCATGCGGATCTCTAGAATGTCAATATTAGGTTTGTTGTGTTACTTTGTTCAGTTTTATATCTATTGTTTACTATTATTTCTTAATCTAACTGTGATTTACCTTATTATATCCCCTTCCTACGTCCCTAAAATACACCCACTGAGCGTTTTATGAGGACTTCCTGTGCATCTAATTTATGGAGTTATCAAATCAGCTAATTATGTGGCAGATATAAAGCATTTAAAATCAGGCAGATACAGGTAATGAGTTCATTCAAAAGACAACAATGTGGGGAAAAAACTGTGATTTCTGAGACTTTGTCTGCGGTGTGACTGTTTGAGTATTTCTGAAACTGATCATCATCTGGGATTTTTCACACACATCAGTCTCTGGAGTTTTTACTCAAAATGGTGTGAAAAACAAAAACACATCCAGTGTGTGGCGGTTCTGCGGGTGGAAACACCTTGTTGATGATGAGAGAAAGAAAGGTCGGAGGAGGAGAAACGTAACTGACGAGCTACTGTTGAAAGATAACCACTCCCTACAACTGTGGTGAGCAAAGAAACTTCTCAGAAAAAAAAACACAACACAGGATGACGGTTTGAGCTCCGACAGCAAGAAGCACAGATGAAGACTGGGAAATCAAAAAGCCCTGGTCTGATGAGTCTGGATTTCTGCTGAGGCAGCAGATGGTACAGTCAGGATTTGGCATCGACCACAAGAATCCATGGACCCAACCTGCCTTGTGTCAACAGTCCAGCCTGGTTATAGTGGTGGTGGAGTTATGGTGTGAGGAATGTTTTCTTGGACCACATTGGGCCCCTTAATACCAAACAATCATACTTTGAATGCCACGGCCAGTCTGGGTGTTGTTGTTGACCGTGTGCTTCACTTTATGGTCACCGTTAACTATCATCTACATGTCGCAAAGTTAAAATCAGATGAAACTCAATACTAGATCATGTGGTTGAACTGGAGATTTGTGAGTGAATTAACAAAATCTGAAGAAATGACTGTGATAAATATTTATAGTAGTATATTGTTCCCAATAAAGTAAATAAAAGTAAATTATCATGCAAACAGTGAGAAAAAAGCTCTATAGAGATAAATGAAGGCAGAGTAATATTTAAATACTATACAGCTGTTTAATGTAGATTTAATATTGATAATAGCTGCAGGGGCCACGTTTATTATCACCACATGAGAGGCTGTGATTACAGTGAGCAGGGGCTGCCTCTGTGCAGTATTTGGGGTCAGGAATGTGACTGGGTGTCTGTCTGATGATAGCTATTGGTCTCAGGACCGGGCTGCAGGGGTGGGTTAGGGCCGTGCGCGTGTGTGTGCGTGTGCACGAGAGAGGGCAGGCTGTGTATGTATAGGGAGGGAGGGTGTTGAGTTGAGGCAGAAGAGCCCCTAGCGCCAGACTTCAGTACTGGCCGCCTGGCTGATTATATACACTCCTACTATCGGATCCACATCTTGAACATCGCAGTGTTGTCGAGGAGGCTGAAACACGGTCAGGCGTATGGACAGGCGCCCGTAGCTCCACCGGTCTCTTGCTCTTGCTCTGCCCCCCTCCTCCTCCCTCCACCACCACCACCAACACCCCCTCCTCCTCCTCTTCTCTCCAGTCTGATCCACCACCCGTGCACAAAACGGACTATTACACCGACGAGTCATTCTTGGCAGCTTCTCCGGGCTCTCTGTCTCTCTCTCCGCGCCCCGGTGTCTTCACTGCAGGGCCTCGGCAGTTGTTTTTTTTTTTTTTTTTTTTCTTTACAGGAGAAAAAAGTGGGTGTTCGCTGCTCACTGGTGTTTCGGCAGCAGCAGCAGCGGCGGCAGCGGCGGCGGCGGCGACGAGCGCAGCGGCGGCGGCAGCAGCAGCGAAGTGTCCTCGATGGCAGGCTGGAAGGACGGCTCGGTGCAGGAGAAGTATCGGCTGGTGGTGGTCGGAGGCGGCGGTGTCGGGAAATCAGCCCTGACTATCCAGTTTATCCAGGTCAGTTGCGTTCACGGCTCCACGGCCGCTGCTTTGCTCGCTTTGATTCCTCTGCTTTTTACCCGAAAAACAGAGGGAGAGACCGGGGAAGGGAGGGAGGGAGGAGGGGTCGGAGGGGGGAGGCCAGACACGGGAACCCCGTCAGCGGACACCGGGGTCTGTTTTTCTTCTCCACTACTTTACCGAGAGGCCTACAAGTATTTACCGAGTGGGGTCGTTTAGGAAGATGTTATAGGCTGAGGTGGGATGGATTATTTAGTGAATTCAACAGGGGGGGAAACGGGGGGAAGGAGGAGGAGATCTGCTGTCACTTTAACTCGATGATTTCCGACGGATCCACTTCCACTTTGCAGTTTTTATCGCCGCTGGTCTAAAGAGAAAGGAAAGTATTAAAGCGGAGCTCCGGAGTTGTCCTGTTTGATTGAGTTGGTGTGCAGACTAGGAAAAGTAGCAGATTTCAGAGCCAGTGCTGAAGTTGTTGCCACACTGACACTGCAAAGGGCCCGAGCCAAGGACTGGAGAATAACAATGTAAAAGCCGTGCAGAGAAAGTTGCACAGAAATCACATTAGTGTCTGTAGGCTATGAATGTCAATGGAGCAGTATAGTGCTTCTCTCTGGGAGGTGGGTGGGAGGGAGGGAGCACACCGAGCCACCGACAAAGTGGTGCAAATCTCATTAGAAATATGTGAACTAGACTGAGAAAATCCGTGAAGGGGTTGAATGACTGTAAAATAAGCAGCAGCACAAAATGTCCATTGAAAGATGATTAACTTTTGTGCTCAGGTGTGGACTTCCACCACCAAGCCGAGCTGCTGCTGCTGGTTAACCTGCCAGTAAGTTAGGAGAAGCCAGGGTCATGCATAGCCTATTCTTCAAAATAAAAGTTTTAAGTAGATTTTTTTTATTTTTTTTTAGCAGCTGACTTGAAAACTAATCTGTGTCACATATGAAAGGCATGTAAACAGTTTACCTCCCTCTATCCCTGGTTGCATTCCAGCACACTGCAGACACAGCCTGCCTCGCTTTGACCTTCCAGGCTTTCATAATAGTCACATAAGGAGAGGAGCTCCTTCCGAAAAGGCCCACACACACACACACACACACACACACTGCACAAAAGGAATGACAAACTTTGCCCTTTGCCTTGTGTGTGTGTGTGTGTGCGCCCATGTCAGTGTGTTACTGATGCTGGCTCTGGCTTCCAGGAGACCAGACTGCAGGCAGCTGCATGTCTCCACACTGTCAGACAATAGTGGGCTGGCACACGTTTCAGAGTGGGGGTGAAAAGCTTGTGTGTGTGTGTGTGTGTTGAGGGGGGGGTTGCATCTAATGAGGGTTCAAAAAGCTCATTAACTGCATACTAACTAAAAAGGGATCGGATAGCTGCGGCACAGATTTTTTTTTTTTTTGCCATATAGCCGGGTGACCCCACTGACCTGAAGTAGGGGAGCATCGAGCCGGATAAGACACACAGACACACAGACACAGACACACACATAGACACACAGACCACCAGTCTTATAACTATGAAGCTTCTCGTTTCTAATTTAAAATGACAACATGCTGTTGCAGACGATACCAGAGTTATGTAAGACATGTTTAGTATAGAAGTCAGATAAGGCTCAGACATCGAGGTGTTTTTTTTGTGTGTGTGTTTTTTTTTTAACCTGCAACCTGAGATTTTAGCAGTGAAGATGCAGCTCCTGCTAAGGAGGCCGGGTGTAGCAGACAGCCGTATCAATCAAAAGCTCATTCTTGAATTACGGAAAGTGCATTATTTCTGCTCGGTGAGTGAGTTCATCGCCGCCTGCTACAGTCTCTTAGAAGATATTATCAAGCTGTCTGCATCCTGCTGTTGCCATGAATTTAATTTGGGAGGTAAACAGTGAAGAGTGTCAGTATATGCTGCCATTTTTTCTTCTTTTTTTTTCCCGTCAGTGTGGGTTTAGGTTTATTTTGCTCAAACACCCACTTTGTATGTATTTTGTATTCAGTGTGAACCATGGATGATTTCCTCTCACGCTTGTCTGGCGTATCTGCTGCAGGAGGAGAACCTGTGTCCTCTTCAGACATTTCTAGAAGTCGTCTGTAAAGAGGGTGGGCATGAGGAGGGGGGGGGGGTGGGGGGCACCTAACAGCTGGTTGTGAAGTCCAGGTTTTCCCTGGAACTATGTTGAGTGTTGAGAGGGTTGGGGGGTGGGGCTGGGGCTCAGGGGGGGTCTGAGTCAGCCTGGGTGGGTTAATGGTCATGGACCATGTGGAATTTGGCCCCTTCGGCAAAGGAAGTCCCTCTACTGCTGCTGCTGCTCTTAGGACCTCCTAGTTTTGTATGGAAAAACATGACCTGCTTCCTGAATCACTGGAACTCTGTGTGTGTGTGTGTGTGTGTGCGCGCGCGTGTGTGTGTGTGAGTATTAATTAGATTCAGTATTGTGTCTTTCACCAAAAATATAAAGTACATGACGTAACTTTTACCAAGAATTATTGAGGTATCACTTGTTATTTTTATTATTACAGCTGGTAATTACAGTGCAGGCCTTATTTAAGCTCTCATCTAAATAAAACTGTGTTACTACAAGTGTCAAAACTATCTAGAAACTTCTCTTTGTTGTTGATTTACATTTTTACTACTGCTTTTTCCACAAACACTATTTGCTTCTAGTTCTTTCCATCTTCTTTACTACCAGAAAAGACAATTTAATGTTGTGTACCAAGCTGCCAGTGAGACAATATATCATCATTTGAGATCCTGTCATCAAGTAGGTAAGAAGTTAGTCTTATAAATAGGCCTGATATAAATAGTCTACTTCTAGTTTTTGTGTGCAGGAATGTGTGTGTGTGTGTGTGTGTGTGTGTGTGTGTGTACGTGTTAGGGTGGATGTGGTCGACCACGACACATTAATCATTTTAAGAAACATGTTTCAATCTTGTGTCATCTGAATGTGTCCAGTGTCACAGCACCACTAAAACATGTTCTCCACAAAACCCTCTTTTAAATTTAAATTTAACAAACAGTACTAAACTCTTAAAGTCTCCCAAACACAAACAGCTGTTGGTGGGGGGGGAAAAATTGCCCACACACTAAAAGTTTAGATGATTTATCAGTAAATATGTGACTAAGTAAACAGCTCTGTGAATCATTTGATGCCAAATTTGAACCCAGCTTTCAATTCTTCATTCTGCCATGGCACATTTCATTCATTTCTCAAAAGCTCTGAGGTTGGATGTGGAGGGTGCGGAGCAGCAGAGTGAGTCTTCAGACCAAAAAAAAAAGAGGCTACTGTGCTGAAGCAGGGATTTCTGGGAGTCAGAGGATAGAAGATGATACCTCTAGTAATAACAGAGTGGCAGGTCCCTTGGAGCTCGCCGGCCACCCTTAATGCCAAACAGTTGACTCAAGCTGAAATAGCATTGGGATGACATAACATTGAGTCATCTGACAAAAGTTGTGGAGCACAGTGTGTTGTTTAATGTGACGTCTATGAGGGAGGAAGCGTCCCAAGTAAGGGAAAACATGACTCACATTGACCATGTGAACACTGCATGTGGGGTGGTGTGCGTGCGTGCGTACGTGTGCGTGTGTCTGTAAGTTTGTTTTTATCCCAGAAATAATGACATATCAAAAAAAACATGTCTGATTTACTCAGAGTAACCAAAGAAGCTGCTGGAATGAGACGGCTCTATTATGAGATGTTGTGTTGTCGGAGCGCCTGCCTGGAAAGCGTGGTGTTGCTTGCTCACATGCTTGCTAATATTAGGGTGGTGGCAGCCCTCGGCATTGGAGGCTCATGCAGGAGAGCCGTCGCACATCCTGGCTGATCAAGTCCAGACAGATTAGATGTGGATTTTTCTAGAGATCTCAGTTGGATTTACAGCTATGGAGCACGAGCGACCTCTTTGTCTTTCTTCGACTCCTGTTCCCTTCCCACATATCTCACATTTTTTTCTAACATGGCTGTAATTACTTAGATATGAGGTCATTTAGGAAGAATGTAGCCATAAGTAGTAATTCAATAGAATAAACATGGATTATAAGGGCAGCCCTCGCTGGGCGTGTAGAGGCTTGGTGTAGTAATGATAGCGGTGCCCGGGCTCGGTGCAGTGGGAGTCGTTTCATGTGCGTTTCTCAGAAACAGCCACAGGTGGTTAGGAAAAGTGTTTGCAGCGACGCTTTTGTGCATGTGTTTGAGACTTAGTTGAGAGGCTTTGTTAAATGTAACACTAAGCACGGCAGGCTCTCAGCCCATTTTTGGGTGCAGGCTGTTTTTTTTTTTTGTAGCTTTCTGTCTCTGGCTCAGTGATATGTCACATGCCACAGCGCTGAGTGCAAACAACTCCATTTACTTTCTGACCAGCGTTTCTTCTTCACCTTTAAGGGAGTTCATATCTCCGCTGTGTAACGGAAGACTGAACCATGACAGTAAGCTCTTTCTTGGTGAAGGGTTTTCAGCTGTGGCAAGTGTGTGTGTGTGTGTATATGTGCGTGTGTGTGCGTGTGTGTGTGTGAGGGTGGATGATGAGAGTACATTGTTTATTTAGCTCTGCTGGAGAGTCACCTGCTGATTTCTCACAGAGCGTAACCACAATGAGTGCAAATAAACAATTCATCTGTTTTTCACCGCAGGGCCTAAAAGCATAAGGTAAAACAAAGCACATATACATATATAAACAAAAAATATGATATGCAAAAAAAAAAAAAAAAGCAGCAGAAAACATTTCAACCATGTGTCATCTAGAGAAACGAAGTCGGCCCTCTCATACAAAAATGTCATTGCAAACAACCGCCACAGACCACCTGTTTTTGTGAATGGTTTGACAGTCGCTTTGCTTCTGAATCATCCATCCGGTTAACAGGAGGCAGTTTATATATCACAGCTGAAAGTCAGTTGATAATAGGTGTCATTCTGATTTCTTTTCATGATAAGGTTAATTATTAGGCACCAATTCCACACTCACATTAATATATTTTCCATATAATATAATATAATACAACACCACCTCCTACCGTCATCCAGTTCTTGTGCTGCTACAATGGTCTCAGCCCTTAAACACACTTTCCAATACAAACACTATATAGTGATGCCAAGTTCCACCTGCATTACAGCTGTAGTTCTCCGACATTTATCTCTCCTGACACTTCATTAAAAATAAATGTGCCAGTTTATACTGTGTATAGAGGGAGAGGAGCAGAATACGTATATATGCTTTAGGGCTGGAACTCATTGTCAACTTGTCGAAGAGTTGTGGAAATTGCCTCTTATCCCACAACACTGGGTCATGGCCAGGGTCAGATTACATAAACCGCCCTGTTGAAATCAACCACATATTTAGGTTCTTCCTGTGTCCCTTTGTTAACTCTGCTGTGATAAGAAAACATTTTAATACCACCTTAACATACTCATTTTTTTTTGTCTGTGCTTCTCAGACTTCAGTGACAATCGAATGCTTAACCAGATAAAACCAGATACAGTCTATTGTAACCATGTTTGTAACGACTTTGTGCGACCATTTAGGTAATAACTCAGCAGGCCTTGTGGTTTGTGTCTCACTTTGTTGTGTCTTGATCAGCGTACATAGAGCGCTCAAGATAATGTTTCCTTTGTTGTAGATCAGTATGGTCAGGTCTCTTTAACTGTGTGAGAGTTTATTACAGCACCAGAGTTTATTCTTGCTTCCCTGAAGATGAACCGTTCTTCCTTTGTGCCACCCTGAAGCAAAAAGGGCCAACTTCTTTCTTTCATACAATTATAATTATGATCTTATACATCTTGTAATGTAATGGGTAGCCTTGTGTGAAATACGCTGAGCACATTCATACTTCTGAGGAAATAATCCCCTTTGATTATAATAACCCCATGGCCTTTCATATAGCACTACAAGTTAGATGCTATACTTAGATATGTAATCACTACATTGTTTGTGCCAACAATTACATATATAATGGTTATATAATCAACAAAGGAGCACAAAGGGCAGCACTGGTGAGCCTGTGTTTGTAGCCTCATTCATACACACAGGATAAATACAATCCCGTTGCCGAGGTAGTTCACTTAAATCTGGAAAAATCCCATGCAGCACACCATAGGAATGTTCATGCAAAAAGGGAGTTGGGGATCAGTAAAGACACTCCCACCCATCTGGGAAAGCTCAAGAGACTAGCAGGTCATCCCCTTCACTCCAGGCTAATGAGAAACTAATGACTACCCTGGGAGGAAGACCACTCTTAATCAGAATAAATGCGCAATAGAAAACATCACTCACACAGCTGGATGATTGTATATTTTTGCAGATGAGTCCGTTCTAATTATAGATGTACCTGTGTTTTGTCGTCAGCGGAGTAGTAAATAGATTTACTGTTACACGCTGCCCACCTTCCTTTTGTGAGTGCACTTCCTCATTCTGCAGACTTCTTCTGTGTTTTTGTAACAAGTTCTACATTTCCAAAAATGATTCTCGTCTCATCATTGTCACACTTGCAGCGTGTTTTGAAGAGTTGTGTTACATGATTGTTTACACGGTCATTTCCTTCACCAGTGAAAGAAGAGCTTTATCCCCTTCGTTGGGCCGTACCATGTTTACTATCTTGACAGGGGTGATGATGAGCGTATGATGTCCCCCTACCCAAAAAAAAAATACCACTGATTATCAGAGCAGATTGTCCATCTCATCCACTCACAGTAGCTCTAACTGTGACTGTAACAGTAAAACAGGTTCGCAGTGAACTTTTCTCATTTTATAAAAGGCGATGAGATGGAAAATGAACGGTGTCACTGATCAGGTCCTCTCTAAGACAGTTTGCATCGTCTCTGCTGTGGAAAGCAAAGTAGCTGGAGGCAAACGTGTGATCCAGACTGTTGCTCACCAGACATTACAGATCTGAGATCAGATTATAATTCCATCCCCTAGTATCTCCCTTTCCTACTCTCTCTCTCGCTTGGTCTCTATGCAACAGCCACAAGAGAGGATAAACACTGATGAGTGAGAAGCAACGGGAAGAGAAAAGACTTTTTTTTTCTCAAATTATATAAAACTTCACAATTATTTTTAATGTAATATGCAGATTGGAAACTTTAATCTTATTGATCGCCTGCAGTGGAGGAGAAAGTCAGAACAGAACTAGACTATTAGTCATGGGTTGGTTGAATAAACGATTTCCTGTGTGCTGCAATCATTTGTGTGTAAGCTGTTAATAATGTTAATCCTGCAGAAATTAAAGAAGAAGTAAGTGGTCCGGTCGTTTTCGCTAATGCTGCGTTCCAGGCAGGCTTTTGAAATCGTAAATTACAGCTTCAAGTCACAACTTACGACTTTGTAGCGTTCCAGGTAACCCACTCGTGTTTTTCCGACCTGTTTTACCGGTGAAAGTCACTATAACAGCCACTCGTAACTTCCGACCGGTGAACTCGTACCAGATCGAACTGGTACCACTTCACGGTCGGAAAAATACGAGTTTCCTTGAACGCACCATAACAGTCCTCGTCCCTACGTCGCCACATTCACGGCGTTCCTTGGCTGCACACACGGCCCTGCATGCCGTTCTCTCTCCTCATTGGATAAAAACTGTAGGATACGATAAATGTTTTCCCCTCGGCTCAGAGCAGAGCAGAGTGACTGACAGACCCGTGTTTTGGTCCAAACACTCTATGTAAGTGATTGCTGTCGGAAGATATAACTATTTAAGACTTATATTAACACAAATATATCACTTACTTCTGCTTTAACAGAATAAATAGCAGCGCGTGTCTTTGCATTTCGAAGAACTGTCAGGCACAGAAAGCTGACTTCTGGTCATATTTGCAGTTTAATCATATTTGTTTAATGGTTTAATATTCTTGTAAAGTTGCTTGTGTTGATGACATTTTTTTTTTTTTTTTTTTACAAATTAATGAAACAAACAGATATTTCTTAGAGGAATGTGTTGGAAAAGTGTTGCTGAGGTATCTACACCATTATGTGTTTATTAGTTATAGGCTGGGTCTAGACGCCGTATTGAACCGTCCCTCCATGGGTGTGATATCAAACTCAAAGTGGAAAAAAATCAGACAATATTATGTGTCAGTGGATGTTTGTTGTTGAGCTGCATCATAGGAGAAACATTGCTGCCATGTCACCTGGGTCCGTCTCAAATTTCACCTCAAAGCTAAGTTTCCTCTGTATACATTCAGGTTGTTGACATAGAAAACACTGGGGGACCAAAGTGAGGAGGAGGAGGAGGAGGAGGAAGAGGCCCCGCAGGCAGCTGTGTGGATGCACACCAGAGGCCCAGTAAAGACGGCAGCCTGACAGCGTCTGTGTTTGTCTTTTCTATTAGCGCTTGTCGAGCATTTCTGTTGCAACTGCTGCCAACGTGCCCATGAGCAGCACATTTAATCCTGTAATCTCTGTCAGAGTGAGGTCATTCATTCACAAAAGAGGTTGTATGTAATGATTATCTCTTTAGTTTACGTATTTAAAATATATATTATATCGTTAATTGTGAAAATACTGGAAATATAAATGTTATAATCTTAATGCTATGCAAATAATTATTAATGACACAAAAATTCACAGAAAAATATGAATGATTTTCTCTTCTCAACATGTTTCAGTTGCTATGTTTTATTTTATATACAATATCATTATCTAACATACTTACAGCACTTTATGCTAAATATGACTTGCAATTTCTACTTTGAGGGAACATTTCATTGGCATCACGTCGAGGCATAGGACAGTTGTTTTTGTGTATTGTGGAGCGTCTCTTTCTCCTACATTTCACCTGCGATATCCCTGCTTGTTTTCCGGTCACTGCCCGTCAGATAGTCAGACAGACAGAGGGGGCAGCGGGTTCCTCTGCGTTGTTTTTGGCTATTGTTCTGTGCTCACACATCTGTCTGTTTCAGAATAACTAGCCACAGTATCAGGTCTCACATCTCAGAGTCATATAACAACAACTCTGGCTATGGGAAAGTGACATGCTGCTTATTCTAGCAACACATTCCCACCACCTAACATGAAACACTCCAAATATCTGCACCCATTTCTATTAAAGTTGATTTTATATATTTGTGTATATAGTTGGTGATGTTTTTCTGAACGCTGTGTATTACTGCCGTCTGTCCTGTGGCACATTTACAGGAGACATTTTTCATGCAACTTATTTGATAGAGCACAATTAATGGCTCTTTTTATGTGTCTGTGCTTGTCGCTGATGCCGAGCTCTGAACTGCCTGCCAGGCAGCTGGTGGACATTTGGCACGTCTCATGTAGACAGTGTCCAGAGGCCTGTGGGGCACCTGCTGTCCATCAGGGGGAGGTGAGGCATGGAATGAGACAACCCCTCAACAGGTGACAGTACAGCACGACTCACTGTCCAAATGTTGCTGATGACAATGGACAAGTGTGACTTGTGTCCTCAACAAATGAGCCTCTGAGTCTCTCCCTCCCACCGACACGATAACAGCTCGTAATCAGGGCGAGCTGTTCAGTAGGCATCAGGTAAATGCGGAGATACTCTCCTTAGCCGTATCGGAGTCCGGTTGAGTCAGCGGCCTCCGATATCGTGCGACTGTTACGCCGAGCTAACACGCACAGCAACTGCCGGAGCGAGTCTGCGTCCTCAGCAGCAGTTGCTGTCGGCAAAGCCTGATGTCGAATTTTTAAACTGGCACACACCAGCGTCAACAGCTGCTTAAAAAGTGTGTTTGGTATGTCAAACCAAAACATTGTGCTCTCGCTGCCAGGCCTCTGGAGATGCTAGTTAAAGCATGCAGATCCCAGACCCTCCCACACACCACAGGCATTTACCTTGCTGATAAGCAGCCTCCATGTTTTTGATTTTAAAAGTTACTCTCTCTGCATGTGAGGTTGTTAGGTCACAGTTCACTGCGGTGTGGCACAGATGATACAAGTCTGCGCAGGAGGGGTTAGCACCCTCCCCTGACCTGATAATGATTTGTTTCTTTGCTGACTCTAAAGACCCCGGTTGTATCCCATAGTGAGACAGAGAAGTTCATTTATGTTTTGGCTAAATATCACAGCGACATAGCGACAACACTCGCAGGGTCAGATGCTGGAGCTCATGAGCTAATTGCTAACAAGCTGGGAGCTAGTCAGCACCACTTTCTTTTGTTTTTTTTCTTCTGTTAACTCCCTCCTGGCATTTAAATGAGCAGCTTACTGCAGGTTAACAGGGTCAGCATCACTAAAATAAACTGATTTTTACCTTTTTAAAATGCCACCGTCACTTCAGAGGATGAACCACATGCTCCTACAGGTTTTTCTTATAATTTATCACCTCTCCGCAACCGTCTCAATTAGCTTTCCTGCAAGAAATAACTGTTACTGTGACAGAGATAATTGTTGATTGTTGTTTTTCTGAACCCATGTGAGAGAGCTTGACGTCGACAGGAAGGGAGGAGGAGAAGATGTTCCCATTAGGGCGTATTTATGAGGAGCTGCCTGCTAAAGTAATAGCGCTTCTGCTGCCTGTGTTGCAGCAGGACTGCTCGCCTAAAAGCATACAACGGTAATGCTGCTGCTGTGTGTCTGACATGATGCCAGTGAGTGGCCCCATTTCCTTTGACATATCACCTCATGCTAAGAATTATAGTCTGCAGCAGAGTACACTGGTGCAGAAACACACACTCAGCAGTTGTGCCACAGTTTAAGAAAGAGAGGAGATTGTGGGGAGGATGAATACGTCGCTGCAGGTGCAGGTCAGTTGAGTCTTCTTAGAGGAAAAAAACAAGCATAATTTTCAAGTAAGTAGCAGTAGAAAATTATTTGTAGGCTATCTATAATATCTTCTCCAATCTTTTTTATCTTTTATCTTAATTTTCAATCCAACCATGTGAATCCTCATATTCTCCAGTGCTGATCAGCATCCCATTATTTGGTCAGTCATACGGTTTTCCCGAGAACCACAGACTATAGACTGGGAGCCACACTCCGCCGAGTGACTTTGTATGGGTTTTTTGAAAGTCACAGTAGTTTCTCTGTCCACACAGCCACTGCAGCAGCTGGTGTCCTCTCACTGAGCCGCCGTCACAGTAATGCTTTGTTGATGTGAGCATGTGCAGTCCTGCCTCTGCACAAACACAAGCAGAGGAAGAAGATGTGAATAAAGCCCAGAATAAAAAAAAAAAAAAAAAAGCAAACAAACAAAAAAGCATATGCAAAGATGATGGATCACCGCAGGACATGGTTCTCAATATATCACAATACACTTTGTTTTGACGTGTAAGCATGACTGAGCTTTCTGGGTCAGCGTTAGCAACTGCAGGTATTTCTATTTGTCATCTCCCGTGTCTAGTATTATACTGCTCACTCTCAGCCCTTTGCTTCATTTGTTCTCGATTTTCATACGGCGTCACATGGGCCTCGGTTTTCCCACCTCCACAAAAGCGAGCATTGATGAAGACTCACCAGAGCAAAATGCAGTCAGGAGGAATCACAGCGTCTTTTAGTGAATAACTCTTATCAAAATACGTCTTTTATTTCCCGTCTCTCCCAGCAAAACAAGGAAGGGCTGCAGAGAAAACTGCATTGATGACCCATCAATAGCTGGGCTTAGAGCAGGCTTAATGCAGCTAAGGGGGGAACATTAGTGATGTCACATGATCAGCTAGAACAATACGAGCGGTTCATACAGTTCTCCGTCTTTGTGTTGTTGCTGTTTAATCAGTTTGTGGGCTTCTAAAGTATTTGCACAGGTCTCCACTTATAATTCACAAAATGTACTCATGAAATGGAGATAAAGAAATAGTTTGTAGTGTATCCACTATAGAGCAAACAGGACGGCTTTGAGCCCAGTGATCTGGTGGAAAAAGGGCTTTAAATGGCACCGCTTTGATTCTGCGCCTTTGAGCAGGTTCAAAAGTGTTCAGAGTCCGGCACACATTGATATTTAGCAGGCCGATTGAAGTCTTAATGTCACAGAGGTTAAAGGAGAGCAGGGGGTCGACTGCGGCAGGAGTTGGCCTGCTTGGTGGGACATTTATCCGAGCCTTTATTCTCTGCGTGAGTGCTGTCCCCAACTCCACAGCCTCCAGTGCTACATGGGCCCTTCAGCAGTTACTGTATGTCATACAGCAGTACGTCAAGCATAGTTGCATTAAATCCAAATAGCATCAAATTATGCTTGATTAACTTAAGTATTTTGCATAAATAATTTGGCCAATACCACCATCTGTTACTCTGCAGTGTAACCATGGAGTTCAGGGAATAAGGAAATGTCTCTAAAGAGCAACCAACCAAGTCGAGTGACACACTAAGAAAAGACACATTGTAAATAAACAACTAGTTATGAACAAATTATGTACAAATGTATACATGGAAGTGAAAGTAAGACAACCTGCATTGGGAAACATGCACAATAAGCCACTGTAAATACTGTAGGTCAAATCAGTAACGTATGAATAATGAATTAATTTCTCCGTCTCTTTCCCTGCATTTATAATAGGAAAATACAATATGAATACGATTAGTATTAATGAGATCAGAGTTGTATAATACATAGTTCAATGAGTATTAGTCCTAGTGGCAACATTTATAGTGGAGAGTTCAGGCAGGGGTTTGACCTTTTCACCTTTGTTTTCACTTTTTTAAAGAAGTATCAGACCTTACTTACTTACACTACTCACAAATGGACAAGAATATCCCTATAAAAAGTTCATGCTACAGTGATATTTGATCATGAAAGCAGGCCTTTTAGAAGGATGCAATGATAATTTCTTTATCTCAAACAAAAGCTAACAACAGTGGTGGCTATAATAGCACAACAAAAATCTCAATGTCTCAATGATTTGGTCAATTTGATCAAGTGTTGTCTTGGTCTTACGATGTCAAAATTTGAACATGGTGCAGAGGAGAGGGAGAGAATATACAAATACAAATTGTCATTGAATCAGAACATTTATAAATCAGATGGTACTTGTCATTTTTGTGGTTAATCACCTTGTTAGAGAACAGCATGTTATTCAATAAATACTGAAACATTGAACAATTGGACATGTGCATTCAAAAGTTAAGTGAAGGTTAAATTAAGTTCACCTGTAAAGGTTATAGTGCATTTTAGGTGCAGTCTGAAATTTAATCCAAAAGCCAGACATGACTAACTTTTTGTGAATAGTGTACTTTACTTTATTTGTCATTGTCATAATAACACAGTTATAAATAACAACAAGATATCGTTTAGAGCAGTTTAATACCTGGTGATGGACCCAGCTGTGACCCCATGTTTCAGCAAATGAAGTGATGGAGTAAATGATATGTCACAACAACCCAATCAAATGATGGCCAGCAGCCCGGAGAGTATCGCAAAATGGACACACTTTTCAAAGTCAGTAGAACGCAGATTGATCGATTAAGTGATGAGTAAGAAAGTGTTTACCAGAGGACGCACAGCTCTCCGTGCAACGTCGACAAAGACTCTAACCCGCTGTACGTGTGAATATTTGAAATATCGAACACTATAAGTGGAGGTTATGATTAAAAAGTGAATCATCCCTCAGGGTTTTCGGTGGTTTGTCAGCATTTAAAGACAGGACAGTGATTAAAGGGACAGGCTATCGATCTGTTGCACATTAGGAGGAGGGGAGTTTGTAGGAGTGATGCACGCGGGTTCATTTCATTGGGCACGGAGCCAGAGCACGGTGCTACGCCCAGACTCTAACTGTAAACACCCAGTCCAAGTGTTGTCAGTGTGGATGTTGAGCATGCAATATGATCTTTGAGCTTTACATAAACGGTTTATTATTATTATGATGATTTTTATTTAATTTTTTTTTAAAAGGACAATAGAAACTTTATTGTCATTTTGTGTGCAACTCTAACACTCTGCAGCAACCTGCACTGTCCCAGAGCTTTCCCAGCGTTAGCAGAAAGCTCCCCAGTGGCCCTTTAAGGCACTGGACACATTGTGTGCTCTCTCTCTTTCTCCGTGTGTATTAGGTATTGAATAAGTGACCTTTCTGGTTTGTATGAGCTCATGGGAAAAGTGGGTGTTTCCACAGGAAGTTAATGCCTTTCCCTCCCCCTCTTTTTCTCTTGCTCTCCCTCTCCATGTAGCCTACAGTCTCCCTCCCCCTCAAAGCTTTCATTCTCGCTTATTTTTTTTCCACTATTTCTCACTTGAAGCACTCTTAAGCACTCAACAAAAACAATGCTCCTCAGACAGATTCCTGTGTCACTCCTGTGAAATCCGGTGAAGCATGGGAAGAAAGGCGACGATGGAGGGGCGCAGGCACCGCAGAGATGTAAAGGAATTGGTCTTCACTTCCATCTGTTTAACATTAAAACCTTATGGTGGCTATTTGATTACCGACAGCTGCTCAGTGTCCAGCCCCAGAGGTTCTGCAAAGGTTAAACCTGCGCGGGTTTGAGGACAGGAAGTGATACACAGATGCCCCAAGTCAAATTTTTCTTTTATTAGATCAATGTATGCTACACTGCTCTAGTGTGCAACGCTTAGGTAATAAAGAAAAGTGTGGCCTGTTTATCGTAGATTCAATTTGACTGAGATTTACCCTGAGGACAGAGACAAACTGGTGTCAAGGTAGTGAAGTCCAAACCAAGGACTTGCCTTGATGAGAGGACTGAAAGATGTTTCCTGCATTTTTATTTTGACCCCAGAATGACCTGTAGATGAAAATACAATAGACCCTCATTCTGTTTTGCCTTGTTTTGCTTACTGCATATGAACTGCTTGCATACATGGACATTGATTTCCAAATTTCAACCAACAGTTTAAAAACTCTCCACTCTGTTACAGGGTATAAAACATCCATCCACGCATGTGAAAGTGAAAACGCAAATTGGATTATTGCATTTTCATTTACATTTTCACTCAAATAACATTTACATTTACATGTGGAGGAATTATAATGCTGTTGTGGAATTACATTTCCATTTTCAAGTGTATATTATCATTTGAATATAGTCCCTAAGGGGCTTCCATAATATGAGGAATGGATCATGATGATCTGTCACATTCTGCTGCTGCCGGGCTGAGGGTGCAGCTTGGCAGGCTCCACGCTGTCTGGCATGGAGTTGGTGTCCTTAATTGAAATTGCTGCACTTGGCTCTGGCCCACTGAACAAGTCTTACAAATGGCACGTTTCACCTGTCAGCTGGAGGGCAACCCCCCCACCAACCCCTCCACCCACCCTCACCCCACCCTCGGCCTCCTTGGGGGTGGTCACTCCTATCCAGTGTCTTGGTGCTAACGTCTCAGACGCTTCGTATTGCTCCGTCAGCAGAAGCAGCAGATGGGCGAAGCTTAAGCCGAACGCTCAATGAAAGAGACTCGGAGCTTCTCTTCCTGACCCTTAAAGATCTATTTCCTCTCAATAAATTATAATCTTATTAGCTTTTTTTTTTGTCTAGCGTGAGGCTGAAGACTTGACACTTATCATTCAGTCGGAAACCTGCCAAATTGGATGAAACATTTGATACAATTGGCAGGAGTCTTGTGGTGTGGGAGAGTTGCCCATTGACTCTTAGACAGACATCATCAAAAAGCCAGTGAGAGCTGAGTCTCACTATTGTACTGCTATGACG
The DNA here is from genome assembly GCA_030347415.2 of Decapterus maruadsi. Lineage (NCBI taxonomy): Eukaryota > Metazoa > Chordata > Actinopteri > Carangiformes > Carangidae > Decapterus > Decapterus maruadsi. Next base: position 31,812,386 of record CM064900.1, read on the forward strand.
CAACTGAGAATGTTGCATCATTCATAATGTTTCTTGCCGTGACAGAAACAATGAGTCTTGTCTTCAGTTTTTCATGAACGGAGCTCGCTGATCAAACTTCACAATGGCAGCTTCAGCTTGCTTGTGATATTTGATTCACAAAATGTGCGTTCTATACACTCGGACATAAGATTTAGTGGAAAGGCTTGTTACATCTTCCACGATTCCTATAGCAACGGACTCTCTCGTCGTAGGTATCAGCTCCTCAGCAGAGGAAAATGTTGTGGTGGGGTTGTGGTGTGTCGGTGCGGAGAATGAGGAGGTTGGGGAATATTTAAAAATCTGCAGATGCTGACAGGATTTTTTTTTTTTTCCTAGAATAACACAATTTAATGGCATCCAATCTACATTTCTCTTTAATTAAAGAAAAGCCATGGCTGATGATTTTCCAAGTCAAGGTCTGTGAATTCTCATTGGGCATTGGGCCATATGCGGAGGGTAATTAACTCCTAACTATGCTGATGACTATTTGTTTTAGCTCAGCATTCCCCCTCATTATGACAACGTAGAAGGCAGACACACCATTTCTCCTCATTTGTGTAGGTGCAGTGTGTTTTTGTTCATTTTTTTTTTCCTTTGTGAAAATCTCAGTTTTCTCTGCGTTGGTGCTGAATCTGTAGTTTTGGGGTTTTTTTTGTTTTTTTTTCACTCTGTGGAGTTAATGATGTAAGATTGGTTAACAGTCAGAGGCGGCTCTAACCAAACAAGAAGGATAACTGACAGAGATGGAAAAGGGGCTATATTTAGTGCAAGTAAGGCTGTTTGTGTGGAGAGGAAGTGGGTGCATAGTGCAAGCATGATGTTGATTACACGCCTACACATATCACCCCTTCTTGCTTTCCTTAAGGCTGGCAACCAGCAGTTGTAAGAGACAGGATTTATTGCTTCATGTCTCAAACTGAAGAGCAGTCGCCTGAAAAGAAACCGGAGCAGTTACTCGAAAGAAATTCAATGTATGAATTTTCAAATCGTAACACAAAACTGGAAACTCATGCCGAGGAGTGAGGCGGTTTAGGAAACACTTGATTTGAGGTTTTTCTCTGTGGTTCAATCTGCAAAGATTTGTCTGATCTGGTCAAGTTTTTTTTTGGCTGAACTGTTTGAAGTGTGTCGACCCACAAAAAGTTTTTCAACACACTTGATAATTGTTCATTCATTTCATTTTCTTATAAATGATTTTTCCAATTCCTTCTTCTCAAATGTGATGATTTGCTGCGTCTCCTGTTATCATCATTGTAAATCGAATTTTGTTCAGGCACTGGACAAAATAATAATCCATTGTTCTGACATCAGCATGGAAAGTGTGATTGGTGTTTTTCTTTTGCCACTTAATGGGATATTATTGAATGATGAAGTAATTCATCCAAAAATAATAATATCAATCAAGACTAGGGATGTCACGATTACTTGTTTTCACAATTATCCACAGTATTAAACGCCACAATTAATTGATCGTAAAGATTCCCAAATACTGTCACTTTCTGAAAAAGATGATGTCGGAACCATATCGGCAGATGTGCGCCAAAGTAAAGATGCACAGATACTGGTCCATTTATCTAACATAACACTGAATTGGTAGGAATTTAAATGTTAGTGTGTCATTTGTAATTTTAAAAAATGATTAAAATAAACTTAAACATTTGGTATAGATGACAATTAATGACTTAAATATTTCAAACACTTCCTTCAGGGGATTAATAACTTGTCCTATATTAAGAGATTATATTTTGACTGTATTTGATTTTATACATTCATAGTGTTGTGAAATTTATTGATGCATGATAATCGTAATACTGTGATTATTTCTCTGACAATAATCGTACCAAGAAAATCTGCTGTATAATCATGACATCCCTGATCTAGACAGTATTCGATGATGTGAGACTCATCAGTTGTAGTCTTATTTTCTTGGCTCTTTCTTTGTGTGGTAGCCTCCGCTCGGCAGAAAAAGCTGCGCTGCAGCTGAGAATCTTCCACCGTCCGCGTATTCATGATGAAAACAGGCCTCTAATGTTTTCCTGGTGCGAGGAGCCTGCATGCACGGTGTGTGTGGGGGTGTGGGTGGAGGCCTGGGATGTACAGTATAGCTGGAATGCTGGAGGGGAACTGAGTGACAGGTTTTGGACTTTTGGACTAGGTGGGCGGGATAGGGCGACTGTGACATCACCAGCACCCGAGGGCTCGGCCCGGGCCAGCTGCCTGCTGCAGAGGTGGAGTTTCCTTCCTGCAGCGCTGAACGGGGCTGAGTGTGGCCTGACCCACCTTGCCACCAGCATCTAAACTGCGCGGCGGCTCGGTTCTGCCGACCTTTTGGATTCCACTCCCATTGTTTTGTTTTGTCCTTGCCGTGTATTTTTTTAATAAACTGTCAGATTTCCTTCAGTGCCAACTGTGCTGACTCTGTTTCATATGGTAAACCTGAGACATCTTGATTTAATAATTTACTTTAAATAAACTTTAACTTGACTGCTGCTGCTCAGAGGAGAAAATACAAGGTTGTTAATAATCCTGGTTCCTGCAGCTCACAAACACACCCACCCACCATGGTGGTCATGTCAGCACTAGCCTAATGATTGCCTAAGTGAAGCCCGAGTTGTTCTTGGCTTTTTTAGCATCATTCCTTGCTCCATGCGAAGTACGAGTTGTAAAACAGCAAGCTGACTCTGTTAAAATAGTAATTTCCCGCAGCTTTGTGAAGTTGCTGCAGAACACTGACGGTGTAAACGCCTCAGCAGGCTGTGCTGTAGGGGGAGATTTCATTTAGCAGGGAACGTTGGAAGATTAAGTGCACGCAGGCCACTGTGCAGCATCTGTGTGTGTGTATGTACAGTCCAGACTACACTCAAACATTAAGGAGCGAGCTGCTGACCCCACTGTGACTGTCAGCTGTCTCCTCATGACAGCTGTCAAATGTTTTCATGGAAATTTGTCCAGGAATTCGTCTGCCTGCTCAGTGCGTACCTGTGAAATAGTCTGGCAGATGACAGTGAGCACGCTGATGTCACAGCTTGTCTTAGCTGCAAATAGATCGGGTACCATCTGAACAGTTTCCGTGCTTTCAAGTCAGTCAGTGCCACACTGGAGATTTTAAGTACGTTACAGTTCGATAACATTATAAACTTATCGTCTCTGAGTTTTGGTTGGAACAGAAGAAGACAAACGAAGATGTCGTCTTTGGTTCTGAGAAATGTTTGCAAGCAGGAAACTTATTAAAGCAGATCGATTAATTCACTTTGTATTTTAATACCTCACTTTGAAGACTATAGATGTGTTTTCCCTTCACCCATTTTTTTGGTATCTAGGCCACATTTAACAAAAAATTCCTAAACATCCACATTGTTTAATCTTCTCCTAACAAAAGAAAAGCACAAAGAATATGTACACACAGCGTTTAGTTTGTAACTCCTGGGACAGCTTCGTGGAACTGACGCATTTCATTTGTAGTCTGTGGTCAGAAAGTACTGAGGTTTAATCCCCCGCCTGAGTTGCAGGTGGGGAGGGGGGGGGCATAGTAGTAACTCATACAGGCTGATTCATTCTGTTTTAGGAGGCTGTTACTGATGAAGTCATGGACCAATATAAAGCTTTATAAGACAGATTACTGGACGTGACTCAGGCTGGCTTATGTCACATAGTTATCGGTAGTTCTCCTGAGTCATGTTGCCACCCCAACCAACTGCCCCCCCCCTCCCACCACCGCCACATATCTCCATCGCTCCACCGCCTGCCTGCCCAGCTGAAGCCCTGCCAGGCCGAACTACAGCCCCTGTTAGTGCTGGCTCCGGTGCTGCTGGCACTGCAAAACAGCCTCATCTATCACGGAGAGAGAGAGAGAGGCGGCTCTGGGAGGATTCAGCCCGGCCAGAACCAGAAAGCAGCAGCTACACGCTCCCCATGCATGTAGAGGGAGGAGAGGGAGTAGCCAGTAGAAGTGAGGTGCTCAGTGCGGCTGCCCGAGGTTGACAGAATAGGAATAAGAGGTTGACGGGAAGCCAAAGTCACGTGCTGAAGCTGTGGCTGGGAGACTGGTGTCGGTGCTGCTGGTGCTGGTGCTGGTGGGAGGGACGAGAAATGCGAGCAGCTTTTTTTTTTTCCTTTTCTTTCCCCCTCTCTCTTCCTTTCTCTTTCTGTCTCTGTCTGGCCGTCTGAAGGCACACTGGCAGTGCAGTGCAGTGCAGTGCAGTGCAGTGCAGTGCAGTGCAGTGCAGTGCAGTGCAGTGCAGTGAAGCACGTTCTAGGATACACAGTAATACTGATGAATTATTGAACAGTGGTGAGTGGATGTGACACAGGCCAGCGCACTTGCAGGCTGCAGAGCGACAGGAGAGTGAGAGGGAGAGATTACCTGCATTTCCTCCTGCAACTACAGAGCTGCAGGTTTGACAAATGAATTAGTATGCAGATGATGAATGGGAGAAACAAATTACTTACTTACGAACATCCACTTATCTAAAGTCGAGCTCGACCAACAGGGGATTTTCGAGGCCATTACTGGTGTTGATATTTGAGAGTAAAAAAAAAAAGATGATGACATTAACATAAATATTTTATATCTTTGACATGATTAGTTTGACCAAGATGCTTGTATTTTATCTATCAGTAGCAGAACTGCAGTGATTAGTTGTTTAATTTAAGTCCTATCTTTTCCCCTTTTTCACATTTGACAATCAGGAGAATGATTTAATTGTAAGAATCAGTAATGAAGATATTTATTATGGCAAAATATCTCTGAGCATTTCAATCGCTTGTTATTGATAGGCCATATTAAAAGCATGTATCCCCTGTGATCTATATGTTGCTAAAAGTGTCTGAGATGTCAAATTAAAGTCAAGTTCTCTCTTGTCTCCTTCAGCTGCCACATAAAAAACAGCCCGTGTCATTGTGTGAAACAACACCCATTTTCACACACAAACAATATGACTGTAAAAGTTTAATTTGGCTTGTTGTTAGAACAACAGGGAATCCTGTCTGGATTTTATGTTGTCGCGATCACTCTTGTGTTTTAGGGTGTTGGTTTGACATTCCCCGAGCACTCCCCTCAGCTGTCACCACTTAACTAGTCCCCGAGGAGAGCAAGAACTACAAAACATGGGAAAAATGTAAAAAATGCATGATTCCTCCTCCTCCCTATCCCCTGGCCCCACCCTTCCAGTTTAGGTTACTAGGAGACCAGATATTGGCCCCAGAATGAAAGAATCAAAGCCTTCAGGAGCGAGCGGTGTGTGTGACTGTTGCAACGGAGGAAACGTCTCGTAAAAAAAAAAAAAAAAAGCGTTGTGGGCATGAAAACCAGCCTGCCGTCTAAACTTTAAGCAGTGTGGTTGTTGTGTGGAGGAATATTTACTTCACACTTCTTGTGCAAATGTCTGCAGGCAGTGTGTTTGCCTCCCGTCTGCAGGGACAAGGTGGTAAAAGGTAGAGGTCAGTAAGGCTGTGTGGGTGCTGTTTTAACCCAAAATATAAAAAGGGAGTGACAGTTTGTTCTCGTATCCGTCCATTTTTTGAGGCTGTAGCGCTCCCTCAAAGCAGGATTACAGTGTGTAACAATCATGTGTTCAGTGACAAAATAAAATACCCTCAGGCGCTTGGATAAACTCTGATTTTTTGAGCGTGTTGTTGATGGATGCTGTTCTCCCACCGTGCAATGTACAAGTGAAGTGGGGAAAGCTGCAAAATATGAAATACTGGGTGGTAATGAAACAGCTCTGAAAGCAGAAAACATAAAACATAACTTGTTGCTCTGAAGCCGCAGTTTGTTTACCTTTGTATGTCGCACGTATTTGCCTAATTTCCTGTTAGCGCCAAACAATAAAGCAGCACGTTGGTGTCTTGTTTACTTGCAGTGAGTGCTGTGTACTGTATTATATGTGATTAGGACGCAGCTTTAGTGTCTCAACCTGACATGATCACAGACAGACCCCCCCCCAGACGACATATTCACAGGTTCTTCTCCTTCTTTTGTCTCTCTGCAGTCGTACTTCGTCACCGACTATGACCCCACGATTGAAGACTCCTATACCAAGCAATGTGTGATTGACGAAAGGGCGGCCAGGCTCGACAGTAAGTGCACTTTGCTGAACAAACATGACCAGAGTAAATACACATACGCACAAAGACCATGTTTCTATGGCATTATATTGCACTTCAAGAACTAGTGACAAAGAACTGGCTGAAAATTATTCTTGGTTTGTGTGTGTTTTTTGTGCTTTTGTGTCACCGTGCTTGTGTGTTTGTGTGTGTGCGCGCGCTCTCTAGTCCTCGACACGGCTGGACAGGAAGAGTTTGGAGCCATGAGAGAACAATACATGAGGACAGGGGAGGGCTTCCTGCTCGTCTTCTCAGTCACTGACAGAGGAAGGTGAGTGGCAGCTCTCGTCATGTGCAAACTCACCGCTACGCACACACACACACACACGCACACACCCACAGACACAAACACGCCGCCTTTCTTTCTCTTTTCTGTTAACACATCTCTGTTTACCGTTCACAGCTACACACTCGCCCTCTCCCCCTCCTCTGCCTTCATCATAAATCTTGCATTGATACTCTCACTTGTTGCCGCTCGCACTTCCGGAGCGTTTTGCTGTCGTTCTTGTTGTCATTTTCTTTTGTTCTCGGCACTTCCTCCCTCATCCTGTTCTTTTGCGTTCACTTATCTATGTACCTTAGCTTTCTATTTAAAGCCCCTATGATATATTGAAACAACATTTTGTGGGCTGGTATAGAGTTATGTGTTATGTATTTTTAAAAACAGAGGAGCTGGACAAGAATTGTGTTTTTCCTCTTCATGGCACCGACCTTTTCATTTCAGTATGTATGGGCTTTAGCAGCCTTTAAGCTGCTGAACCCTGCTGACCCACCGGTGAGTCAGACTCGTACCATTCAGCTAAACATTCTTTAATCTCACTGAACTCTGGTGGAGATTTCAAAGTTCCCAAAGATAATAAACATGTCAGTTTGAATTTAAAGTAAGTGCAAATATAAGAAAAAAATCACGAGATAGCTGGAATATTTCCACTGATGTTGGCACAATCATATAAAACAGTCTTGGATTTGAAGATTTTGCTCCTTGTAAACATTATAAAGACTTGGAACCAAGCCAATGAAAAATAATTTATATGACAATAATAATAGTAAGTATGTGATACTATTGAAATGTATGGGCTATAATAAAAACTAAAATATTAAAGAGTATAAACTCTAATCCTAAAGAGTTTAATCCTGGTTGATTTGCCGGCACGCATGGTACCCTGGTAACAGCGAATGTGGTTTAATACAACAGCAAACACTAATCTAGCTGCTACTTTGTAAGAAATACAACAAAGGAGTGACTGGTCTGGACTGGGTCTGCTCACAGAGTGATCAGGAAACAGTGAGGTTGTTATTGAAGAGATACAATTGTGTGTATTGTTTCCCAGTGTATCCTTCTATATAAGAATAATGTTAATGCACTGAATGGCCATAATAGAGCTTGAACAGTGTCACAAATGGGGCATGAGTTCATGAAAATCTTCAGGATTATAACTTGAAGGTGAAATTAGAGGAGGAAATTAGATGGAAGGGGGATTTGGAAAAAGTTAGACTCTCAGTAACTTTACTTATCAGGGCGTAAGTCACCTTGAAGATATTTTTCACATTACACTGTATTGTATTCTTCTTGTCGTCAGTCTAAGTCACACCCCACCCTCCCTGTCTTTGTGTCCCTGCCCAGCAGTGCAGTGAGCTGCATTCCCCTGCCCCCACCCACAGCCCCCTCCCCATGTTTATATTGTAAACAGTCTTTCCTTCCTCCATTTATATTAGTCAAGTCTTTCCAGATTTACTATGTGCTCACCAAGCTGTCTGAGAGCCCGTGGCTGGAATGCCGTCCTGGGCTTGTGGTCTCATTCTGCCCCCCTCTTCAGATTTTTTTTATTTGCCATTTGGCTGAAAACAAAAAACGCACATGGCATTTATATTATAGCGGGACAAGGGCCAGGTCAGTGCACTGAGCACAGCCTCAGAGAAACACATTTTGTGTTTCTGTTACAGTGTGGCTCACTCTCTCCTGTTTGCTGACATGTTCAACCCTGCAGTCTGAGCCACAGCGCTGATGAGCCCAACTGTACATTATTACATGAATGTGTGCACCGACAAGTAAAAACATGATCATCTGTTCCCTATGAAAACATTACATAACACCATGTAATATGTTTTTTTTGTTTGTTTTTTTTACAGCTTTGAAGAAATCTACAAATTCCAAAGACAAATTCTCCGAGTCAAAGACAGAGACGAATTCCCTATGATCCTTGTAGGAAACAAAGCAGATCTGGAACTACAGAGACAAGTAAGTCCAACAAATTGCAGAGATCTGAACCCCTGTATCAACCCAGTCCAGATGATTCACATTTGCATACTTGAAAGTGGAAGCAAGCACTGCAGCTGCAGCTAGCCGCTAGCTGCTAAGACACAACAGGATGTGAGTGAGAGAATAAAAGAGAGACTGTAGAGATGGTGGTGTCAGAAGGGGAGGATGGATGCAGAGAAAAGGGAGTGTGATGAAATGATGGATTTTCTAGCTGCTGGTTTCTATTTGCCTGTGATTTTTTTTTTTTTTTTACTCCAGTGAATCCACACCACCCCCTTATGGTGGAAAGAAAACTTACAGGCTCACACAGCTGATCACTGTCACTGAACTTAGTATTTCAAGCATCATGTGGCACACACTTGGTTCTTATTTTTTCTACCTTTACTACATCATTAAACAGTTCCCATGGGATTGTAGACGTTGGAAGTTATTAATTAGGGTGTAAATTGCTAGACATGGACTGAAGAGCCAGATGGTCACTCCATAATAGAAGCTGAAACATAATTAAACATACCTGAGTAATTCTGCCACTAGCTTAAAACCAGGCAGAACAATATAACATATCCACAAATTGGTCTCTATTTTACATTTCCTACCCCTTGTTATCCTTTTCCTACCATATATAGCGTTTGGCGCCTTTGGACCTAATTCCTTTTTGCATTATTCAGTCCCAGTTTATATGCACAGCTGTGTCACAGTCAGAGAGGGTGGAGGCAGATCTCAGCTGTGTCCCAGATGCATTCTACATGCTAATTTAAGTGTGCCGTAAGTTTGCACTTGAGAAATTACAAATGAAATACAATTAAAAAAATGTTACATGTGAAAGAAAACTACTTCATTTTTGATGCTGAGGGAAAACTACTGTCGCACACTGCACCATGTGATGAAAAAGAGGTTGCTTCACATCAGTCTGGGAGTAAAAAAAGGGGGGGGGGTTTGACATTGTGAATCCTGTTTCGAGGACACTTTTTGAAGAAGTGGACATAAATTAAAATGAGAGAAGCAGCAGCGTCGGAGTATTTGAACATGAATGTAGATTTATAATACTGACGTGCGTGAATATATTCTGTAGCAGAGAAAAGGAGCTAAATTGGAAAGTCGCAAAGTTCTTCTTTCAGTGTTATTAAGGGTCACTTTCACTTGGATGTGAAAGTCTGAACATGTGTGTAATGCTGTGCATGCTGGATAAAACACAAGTCATATATGGGTATGTAGGTTGAGGTTCACTCTGTTCTGCAGCAGCGTCACAGGAAATACTGCAGCTCTGCACCTGCACAATAATGATAATGATTTGATTCGGGTTAATTCAGCTCTGTGTCTGCTGGGATCATCAGCTAACAGTCAACATTTAACAGCAGTGTGGTTCAGTGGCGCAATAAACGAAACTCTGATAATTGAACAGCGGATCAATAGAATACAGAAAATACTATCAAATGAATCAACTAAACACACTAAATTCAGATTTTTATTAGTGAGCTGAGATAAGAAAAGAGCCACAACTCCATCTGCTGCTCTCTTCTGTGAATATGACTTTTCCTTTATATGCTTATGAGCCTTAAATGAAAGGATTAATCATGTGTGCACTCAATTAGTCAAGGGAGCCCTTCAGCTCACAGCATAATAAAGTAGTCTGGATCCACTGTTTGTATGCAGGTATTACATTAAGGATGACTGTGTGCACAAATAGCGAATTCTGTCTCCCACACTTGACTGAACTGCGTCATCTCTGCCTGTCAGAGCACGATACCAGTGTTTCATAAACACATGGTTTGTTTTGAGGGATTGTGGAAAAGGTTTTTACATGTGCTAGATCTTAGCTGACATTCAGGTTTAAGCCTGTCATTATTTTCCTCTTCCTCTTTGCCTCAGGTAACCCAGGAGGAGGGCCAGCAGCTGGCCAGACAACTGAAGGTCACGTATATGGAGGCCTCAGCCAAAATCCGCATGAACGTAGACCAAGCTTTCCACGAGCTGGTTAGAGTAATCAGGTGGGTGGTTTACAAAGGCGCCATTACATGTCGTCCTCATGTGGGGCTTTCACCGACTCACATTTTGAATTTGTTGACAGCTACAACAGTGGCTGAAAAAGATGAATGTTCAAGTGCTCCTATGATAACTATGATAAATGTGTGAACATGTGGCCTATGCTGTTGTAGCATCAATTATTCATGACTCCTGGTGCCCTGGTATTGCCTTGTGGGCCGAGAGTTTAAGTCAGGAATCATGAATCATAATGCTGCTGGTTCAGGTTCAGTGTATGGACCTCAGCATTTTCCATTTTCTCTTTCTCCTTTTGCTCCCATCTTTCCACTGCCAGCTAAACATTGAAGACATTAAATGCCTCCTAAAAATCATTTCAAGAATTAACGACCAAATAAGTGCTTAACCTTTTTAATGTTTTTTTATTTTTTATTAAAGAGACCCCGAGGAGTTTGCTTTTGGTTGTAAAAGAGTCTCATATTAGTGTGGATGAATCTACATTACCCACACATGTTAATGGGCCCATTTTCGATAAACATATTGTTTTGTCTTTATAATTATTTTGATATTATTATTTAGTGGTCGACTCGCCCAGCATTTACGAGTTTACGGTCGGAACTACGATGGTATCTGATCGTCTTCGAACCTCTGACTTTCATTCTTGAAATGTTTTCGCTTTCGTCCGTCTTGCGCCGGTCCAAGAATTTGTGCGCGGAGGCTCATGGGAAATGTAGTGTGAAAGCACTTAGCTTTCCCAAACTCCTCATAGTCCCTTTAAGAATTTGATTTAACAAAGGGCCATTTGGCATCGTAAGCAAACAACCGTACAACTATCATTACATTTTGATCATGATTGTCTACCTGCATCCTCTGCCTAAGGCAAACCAGAGAGAATAGCTCAGACAAAGCAATAATGAGGTAATTGAATATTGATTACAAGTGATTGCAGAATTACACTGTCTAATTTCACTCTCTCCCTAATCCCAGGAAATTCCAAGAACAGGAATGTCCACCGTCGCCAGAACCTACAAGAAAAGAGAAAGACAAGAGCGGCTGCCATTGTGTGATCGTCTGAGTCGGCCTTATCACTGTAACTCATGCAGCTCTACCACCCCACCCACTCTGCCTGACATCACATCCAAAGTGGATGACTGACCGCTGCCTTCTCCACGTGCATGACTTCAGACAGCCTTTTCTGAGTTACCCTGACCAGGAACCGCTGTCCCCAAGGACATCACTATGGACAACTGACAATGCCAAATTTTAACACCACTCTACCTTCAGCCGTAATCTAATTCACACGAGAGAGTCCCAACACTAAACATTGCCTTCTAAATCAGCCTGACAAATTAATGTTTTGTACTCTGAAGGACTTCTCTTGCCTTGTAGTGACATTTGTACTTGCTACCGAGATTGAATGAAAATTATATATCCAGAATGTTAATGACTTTCTTTAGTTTCCAGTGTCTGATCAGAGCAGAGAGATTATCTTATGAAGCTTTGTGTATGTTGTGCCATATCCATCCTTACTCCCATGTGCTAATCTGCTACTGTACATAAGTGACATTTGTTGTGATTTTCAAAGTGTATTTCTAATGACCTATTAAATCACCACAGTACAGTGTGTGAGGTTGAGTTTGGTTTTACATATATGAAAGTGAATATATAAGTATGTATATAAATATAATACCTAGACAGCCCTTAAAGCTACAATGATAGATCTTTCTGGTATTCTGCAGTGGATTCTTTACTTTGTCTGTGGTCTCTGCTTGCATCTCAATTGCCAAACATGGAGTGTCTACTGTATCTGATTTTCTCTAAGTCTTATAGATTGAAGGGTTCTTATTCTATGCCATCTCTGCAGTGTACCGTAAGTAGCAAACTGATCTGAATGTTTAATTTTTGTTTTTGTTTTTTCTTTCCTGGAAGGTGGCGGTTCAGTCAAAAAATTGGATCATCAAGCATTGTTTCAGATTTCTAAGAAGCAGTAGTGACAAATTTATCGGTAGCACATTGTGTAGCTTTGAAAAGGAACTAACGTGAATCCAGATCGATCAAAACTCACTGAACACTGTACATGCTCGACATTCGACTTCTGACAAGTAACGTTAACAAATCCATTTTGTTGCAAATCAAGAATTCAGAGCTCAGTTTAGTTCAGATCATTCCGTTGTAATGCATCATTTCTGTCGAACATTTAGTCTACAATATAGATCACATTACTGTTATATCATTCCAGTAACACAGTGGCAATGTGTATGTTTTGTGTCCTTGAATTATTCTGTCACACAACTTTTTTTTTTACTCCCCACCCCACCCAATGATGTGCCAGTTGGAAAAACCAGGACAAGTGGAAGCACTGAGATGCACATTGTAAAGAAACAACCCGTCTCCATTGGGACATGAACTCACCGGACCTGCCACCTGTGGAGCTATCATCGCCACAGACACAAAATACTGTTCTGCCTTCCCTCTCTACTATTGTACTTCTGTTCGGGCATACAAATGAAGTACTGCAGTTTGTTTTTCATATCATCATCTTGTAATATAAACAACAAGAAAATCAGATGATGGAAATAATGGACTTGATTAAATGTTTCTACTCTACTTTTATACATTATTTTCTTATCAAACTAGTTGACAAGTATTTTTATATGTTTATAAGTGAATACATGTTCACAGCACGGCTGTGTATATATGTAAAGAGGAATATTTAATTCTCTTATTTTAAAACTGAAGATGACTGTTGGCCCAAAATTTACAAAATTGAAATTTTCACCCAAGAATGTTTTTTCTTATCGTGGCTGAGTAATGGAGTATTAATATTTATATTGGGGTGTTCACCACCAGCTCACTGCGTAAAATGCCAGGTCAGGTAGGAGACAGTTTTGAGAAATGATTCTGGTCTTTACATAGGAGCTTTAAACCACACAAATGAATTATTATAATCACTGAGATTTGAAATACCCACGTCCCATCTCATTGCAAATCCTAGTGTACATCCAAATCATACTGTTTTTTTTCCTCCTTATCAGTGTCTTTTGCCCTGTGTCTAGCTTTTGGTGCTAAAATAAAATCTGTCATTGAGCCAGACGCGGTAGAGAATCTTTCTTTTTGGATTCAAAACGCAGCACAGATTTGAATTATCTGTACTCAGCTGTGTCACTGAGATTTAATGCTTTAGGCGCCCGGTGATGGACAGGATTCAAGAAAACCATGCACTATAACGTCATTATTCACAGTGCAGCTGCAAAATGACTAATTGTAAAACAACAGCAAAAAGGAATTTCTGAAATGTTGGATTACAGTCATTTTGGTTAGTTTAGACACATACTGAGGGACACTGGTTTGACTTGGACATCAACTGCATGTCTGGAAGGTTTGTTTTCTTTGTTTGTTTTTTTGGGGGGGGACATATGCATTGAATTCCCCAAAGACATTTGACTGATTATTGAATTTAGCTTCCATAGGCTTACTGATGAGGAGAATGATACGATTTTAGGGGCTTTGTGAAAGCATATTCCTCTTTTTATTGTGAACACACCCTGTTTCAGACTCAAGCTTCTTGCCAGCAATCTTTTTTTGCACATTTTTATTGTGAGCCAAAATAAATATCAGAATTTGCATTTGCAGTCTGAACATTGCAGATATACTGATTAAGTAATCCTCTCTCTTCCATCAGGAATTAGAGTTAGAAACAAAAACCCTCAAATAAGCATTTTAATGATGCATACAATGCATTACAACAGATCCATGTTGCTATGAGAGAGTCGATAAAGACATAAAAGGTTATTTTAAAGTCTTCAGTGGGTAAAATCTTACCATGAGTCAGTGCACTTTAATTCCTCTGAGTGTGTTCACTTGTAAGTCACACCAATCACATTCACTCATTCTTGTTTTGATTATTTTGGTGATGGAGAGTGACGCAATAGCATGCCTGTCTTTCATTTTATTCATCAAACCAATGACAAAATACTGTCTTATTATTCACCTTGCATTGGTGAATGTCTCAAACTCACTCTCACACCACAAAGACCATCATCACTGTGACAGATGTATCCGTTATCCCTCACAATGTGCTATCCGGACAGCCATTCTACTTGTGAAAATTGGGCTTCTCTCCGTGTTCCTGACAGTGCAGTCCATTACATTTCCAAGAGCTGTGGTATGCATTCAACCATTGTGATTGATTTTGCTCTCAGGAAAGTCTTTTATATAGAGGATCATATGCACTTGCAAGGTTTTTCAGGCATTTCACTTAAATACATATTCAAGAGTTGCAGATGCTGAATTTTGAAGTATGAAGATCTGGGCTTGGTGGTAGTATTTTGAAGAGATAACCTGTAAAAGAACCTGTAAAACCAATGCTGCACCTGGTAGTCTCCTACCATCTAGGTGCTGAGATTAGCGTTGTATCCATTGAGAAGGGCACTGTATGAGATTTTAAATGCAACTATAGTAGCACAACAACTAGCCTATTTTTTATGTTTAGACATAACAGGGTAAATAATGTGCTGTAGCTAAAAGAGTTTCTCTGTTTAAAAAAAAAAAAAAAATCTGGGCTGTGAATGAAAAGTTAAAATAATCTCCTTTGCTACTTTCATTCATTATGATTTAGGAAAACACATTAAAAGGCAATAAATAAGGCTTTCTAATCACAAAAACAAAGTAAACAGTGCTGATATGTTTTGAAATAAGATAACATGAAAGGATTAGGCCTATACATCACATAGGAATTAATTCAAAATAAGGAAGTGGGTATAAGGCCTCAGTTGATCATATCAAGATGCTTGTTGACATTTGTAATACGTAGCCTACAAAGAAAATTCATTTGTAGGCGCAATGACCAGCTACATTTTCCCTTACTTTAGCAGTGCAAAGTGCATGCATGTTAGTGCACGACTCTCTCCAGATAAACTGTAGGCCCCTCCCACTCAACTTTTAGGACCGCCCACATTAGACAGGACAGGTATCTTTACTTGAAGAAACAATGTTTTGTCAAAAAATAAAAGGCCTCACAAAAAGAAGAAAAAATAAGACCAAACGTCCATTTTACACTGTCATTTCTGAGCCTGGTTCCAGCAGATTAGTCCAGGCAGGGCTGACTGTGTTTCTTTCCTGTTCCTGTTGTGGAGCTACACCTGGCCGAGGTTGACAGCGACGGACATCCTGACAAGATGCTAACAAGTTCAAGTCTGATCCAGAAACGGGGTTTTAGGCTCCTCCGTGTGTAAGTTTTAACATGATGGTACATGATGTCACTGTTTATATTAGTGATATAATATGACCACCTGTTTGCGCTAGCTGGCTCACTGTTAGCATAGCTTCGGCTGATGTTGCTATGGCTACTAGGCGGAACTCGGCAAAGCTAAAATCGGGCTAAAAGCTAAATGTGCTAACTTTTTTGTTGTTTTTATGTCGGCTCTTCTCATGTATACGGTAACTTTTTTTTAATTTACTTGTGTTTCATGTGTGTTCAGTAGCCACTTAGAGCATCGTGACACCTTGTTGACTGAGCACAGTAGAGAGGGAGGGAGCTTTGTTTTAGTCAGAGTGGTGTAGTGCATCATCTAGTGGCTGGGTCACATACTGTACAGTAGATCTAGACCTGCATTAGTGACCTGGGTCTAGTTAGTTCATCATCTGGGTTTAGTAGCTTAGCCAAGTCCAAGAGAGATGACAAATCCAGACAAATTCTACCTGGGGCTGTAGTTTACTAGCCTAATATTTTAGGTCTAAAAGAATTAATCTTAAGATTTTCTTTTTGCTCCTGTTATGCAGCCTATGTCTGTCCCCAATCGCCACAGCAGTGCATAATGGGAACAGACGGATCTCAGGTGTTAAGCCTGTTTAAGCTATTTCCATCCCACAAAACCTTTTTTTTTTTTTCAGAGACAACGTCAGATGGCTATTCAAGCATACACTGAGGGGTTTGTTTACTTGAAGGACCTGTTTTTAAACAGAGTTGTAGCCTAATGTTAGTACAAAGTGGCTATGTTGTGGTGATGTTTTATGACTTATGGCTATTCAAAAATGCTTTTATGTTTATCAGATCATTGAAAATCATTCAAAAGAAATACAATTATGTGAAATGTGCAATAAATCTAATGTTGACAAGAAGAATTAAGTAGGCCTATGGGAAGGTTGAAACGACTGCGTGGTTGCAGTCCCCTTGATTTAAGGCCTATTTTAGTTTTAGTTTTTTGGCTGAAATGACAGATATTAGATATTAGATAGATTAGATTAGGGGCTGTAGGCCTAAATATGGCAGCATTTTCAGCGTCACCCATTTTTCTCATGTCCTCCTTTCATCTTTCAACCTGATGGTTTGTTTGTTCCCACCAAGTTGAGGCTGTGCAGACATTCAATTAAGTATCTTAGAAGCAGCAACTTTAACCTGCAAATCAATAAGCAGTGCGAATTTGCTCAAACTTGTTTTCATTTGCATTAATTACCATCCGTGGTAATTTTCTTTTTTTCTTGAGAGTGCACAGCCTCGTAGGACCATTTGATTCCGCCTTTCAGTACATAAATAAAAGAACAGAGCAGTAGTGTAGAGGGCAACAGCACAGCTTCTATTTCACTTGTTGCATTGATCACAAGATGATTGAGAAGGTCGGTGTTTGCTACAGGCCAATAAGCAGTCATGAGATGCCAATAATCAGAATAAACAAATCTCAGTTTCCCCCCATCATTCGGCTTTGTTAATTAGGCCGTATAAGGTTCGAGGCTATATCGACACACAGGACGCAGTCAGCAGGGACTTGCTCTGTAAAATTAATCAATGTTGTGGGTCAGCCTGAAAGAAATAAATCAGCATCTGCGCGTGCACCGTGACAGCCGACAGCTCGCGCTCCCGTTCCTGGAGCGTTACATCCTATAGGAGAGCGTCTGGCTCCGCGCAGCCTCTCTGCTCATTCACACAACGGCGATTCCTTTAGTTCGTGTTTGCATTAGTGGAAGGAGAGGTGGGAGAGAGAAGCGTTTACACTCAGTGCTGTTTTCTTTTTTCATTTTTCTTTTTCTTTTTTTTTTTGCCATCTCACCATCCAGTCCGGTCCATCCAGAATCGCCGGAGACATGGAGGGAGTCAGCAGCAACAGGAGCATGTCTTACAGTAGATGGAGTTATGACAGGTAAGCGAGCTTTCCCCTCTTATAACGACAGGTGCACGTTTTAAATCGCTAGGCTAAAGGTTGAGGTTATACATCTCGGTGGGGGACTCCCCCTCCCCCCTGCGCCATTAGTTGACAGGTGCAACGGATTTGGAAATGTGAGATGCGATGTTAAGAAGCATCCTCCTGTGTCCGCGGGCAGATAGGCTACACGGGATGTTCGCTTCACTCAGTGTATGTCCATGGTGTCTTGGTCCTAGACAGCCCACCATCACCAAAACATTGCCACAGGAGTGGAGTGTTTATGGTACTCATGGTACTTACTTTATGCTATTTTTAGTCTGTTTCTGCATTTTCATGATACTCAATAGGTCTCTATCTATCTATCTATCTATCTATCTATCTATCTATCTATCTATCTATCTATCTATCTATCTATCTATCTATCTATCTATCTATCTATCTATCTCGGTGATGTGACATTTTATACTTAAAGTTCAATGTACTAGACATAATTAGCACAGTGAGATGAGAAGATCTGGTGTTGTAAGTGTTTCAGTCACAGAGCAGGAGTCATTATAGGCAGGAAGTTAGCAGGCTGTGTCTGAGCAGAGATGACTGTGATGATCAAGAAGACACCTTATATGCATACAAACAGCCATGTAGGGTATGAACATGGAGAGTACGGATAATAAAGGCGCCCCGAACAGCCTTGGGTGGTCCTTGACAATCCACCACACAATGCACTTCCTTGGAAGGAATTGAAATCATGAGCAAGTGGTGGATTGTTTCTCGGCGTGTGATAATTTATGGTAAGTGTGCGTTTGAGAAGCGATTACAGCAAAATGTCCTGTGTGTGTGTGTGTGTGGATGGATACTATGTGTTTGTGTCATGACAAGAGAATTAAGTGTGGTTGAGTATGACTGGTGAAAATGACTCCAACACAGAGGAAGCACACAAAATCATAAGAATTTAAATGCAGTACAGTATGTAGCAGTACAAATATATAAATATAATAGGAAGCTGCAGATACTGTAGCTGTATCACTGTTTACCAGAGGGGCAATCGAACGCAGTCTTACCAATTCAATACTATATGTTGGCGTTGCTGAGACAGTTTGATTGGTATTCTGAATCTGTGCTCGGACATCCCAGGAGACAGCTGTCAGAGCCAGTAGTCTCTTTAGCCTTCTAAGATTTCTCACAGTGCTCTGAAGTAATGTTTACTATGTGCATCCAGTTATAAACTTGGGGAGGTGTCGGGGCCTGTGCAAGAGTATTATTTTCTTACCCAACAATGTCCTTCAGGGGGGAAAAAAAAATCACAGCTCTAACAAAACCCTCTAACATTAGGTTAGAGGTTTTCTCTGACAAGCGCAAGACATCAGCATCAGGGTTGAAATTGAGGTCATTTGTATATTTTCATCTTATTGGAAAAAAAACACACTGAGAATGCAGATACATTGGGTCGTGAGAAAAGAAGAAAACCTCAGTAAACCTGACCACCACCTCTGTGAGATTTGTGCAGAGGTTGCAGGTTGTTGATTTCCAATCGGTCAATCTGTAATACGTGGGAACGCGGTACAAACATTATCACGTACCTTTTCCAAGCAAAGGGTGGTGTTGATAATGAACAAATGAGATATTTTCTGTATGCACTAGCATTGGACATGTCTGTTTTTCCTCTTATATAGCCCCAAAGCTGTATCCATGACAACAATTACCCCTCCCCATTATAGACTGTACTCACTGATGTTGCACTTACAGAGGTGCTTCATATTTTGTCTGATTAACCCTTCTGTAAGTGTGTGTGGGTAAGAGACTGTGCATGACTGACAGCTCTCACGCTGCCTGGTAATTCGGTAGCACCTGTTAACACAGGAGAGGAGAGCTTCCAGTTTAATCTTTTTTAATTTGTTCATCAAGTTTGCATTGATCTGCCAACCTCAACCTGAGCAGATTTCTCATTAGCCAGAGTAAGACAGAACACGTACTTTGGTCTGCAGGGGTCTCCTCCAGTTTGTCGTTTACTGCGCAGTAATTATTTGGAAAATAATGGAATAGACAAAAAACAACTCTTGAATGTTATAAGTTCATACAGTACACCATACCAGGGAATGCAACCGCTTAGTCACAGATAATAACAACTCCGTAATATTAGTTGATGTCAAAAAAGTCCACAATATTTTCAGTTTTAATGTGTTGTCCTGAAAATACTCAATTTGTAATATTGATAAAATTGATAATGTAATAATTTTTAGCTAGTATTTTCGCATTAAAAATGATTTTAGGTAAAATCCAGTACATGTCTCGTCTGTGTATGATTGTCCCTAACAAACAAATAAAGGAGAAGAAAGTTCTCTATAGCCAAAGGTTAAGTAAGTAGACTTCAACCATCGCTAGCTAAATGTCCCATACACTATCAGGTGTCTTTACAGCGGACACGACAGGCTCCAATCTGGTTGCCTGATAACTCAGCATAATGTGTAATGTGCCTAGTATAGGGCAAGTTTATAAACCACGTTTCATTCAATCGTTTGGCCAACTCAGGGAATTAACACTGACTGGCAGCAGCTGATAAAGCCTGCCAGCCGCGCAGCCATAGATACTGTCATTGCAGCTGCTACTTAAAAAATGAGAACCTTTAAAGCTGTAAAATCATCAAGACATTTTTATGGAAGTGAAGTTCAACCGTGACTTTGATTTTCTCCCATTTAATTCACAGTGTCAGATTAGTGTTGTTTTACATCAGTTCAACAACTTGTGGGTCATTTTTCTGATTAATTACTTAATTAGTCCCACTTCGCCAAAACAAAACCAATCATAACTAGATGGTAAAGTAGCAACAAGCAAACAACTACAAATACTTCTATATGAAAGTTTTTTTTTGTATTTTTTGATGAGTGAGAGGGTGATTTGCAGATAAATGTAACATGACTAAGCATATTTATCTCAGTTGAGTATTGCCATATTATAATGTGTTTTTGCAGCCTGTTCGTACTTGGACCTGCAGTCAGTGCGTACAATCACACTGTGTCCTGGCACCCACTCAGTAAACACCGTCTCCTGGAGATGGAGGGGCAAGGTGGGATGACAAGATACAATTCAGAGCCTACGGTGCTTGGTACAGCATGTCCATGTTATTTATCTATTATCAATCACAAAGGCTAGTTTTGAATTTCCTTGTGTACATGATATTCTCCCCATCAAACTACACAGGATAAATGGGGAAAAAGTGGAAGCAGTGTGATTTATATGTAAGAGTTTTCTGCTTAATTTCTCATTCGTAATTTGGGACCTGATGATGTGTTGAATGGAGATATGTCTCCCTGCTGAAAGCAATAACTGTGGGGGCTGTAAGAAGCGATAATCAGCTAACCAGTCATTAATTAAAAGATTTCTATTTGACTGCCATTGATATGCAAAATGAAATGAAAGCAAACTCCATCATGACTCAGTCTCTTTTCTCTCTCTCCTATTATCAAAGGATTTACTTGATAGCCTAATAGTTGGATTTTGACGATAAATATGCACAATTTTCATCTCCCATCTGAGCTTGTGCTTTTTTTGGTAAAGATTTTCTTCATGGAGTTATGGAGCAGTGATGAATTGAGGGGAGATCTCCTCACTAGTTTTGGTTTTGCACAGAAGCTCATGACTAGTGCTAATACCAGTCTGGCAAGTGATTTATCCCACAGACAGCTGACAGCAGACACAGTGGCTCATTTTATTGGTGTAAGGCAACGTCTTTTGGCAAAGTATCGGTGTCCTTCTTCTTTGTGCAGTAAACCAACATCTTTGACTCATGCTGAGCTTTGCACCGGTCTGATTGCATCCGAAAATTGAATAGGACAATAGATGCTCAGAGCTTTTGGAAGACCATGAGGCTACACAATGTTGACAGGTGTTATTATCCTGCACTTATGTTTATTCTCTTGAATGTCTCCTCACCAGTTCTTATGCTTCTCACAACAGACATTATACCTGCTCCTTTGTTTTAGAATTGATGGATGGAGATCTTCATGGAGAAATTGTGAGGATGCACATTGCTGATTGTGTGAATGTGGTGTGTTTGCTGTTTGGAGGCTTTGTGTTATTTGCTCAGTGGCCATATTGTCAAGCTAATATTGTACTTGAATTTCATACTCGTTTGGCATCTGTGCAGGAGACTGGAAAGATTTCAGTTATCTCCTGACAATAATACAATAATAGCTATAGCAAGAAGTTTATTGCTTGCAAGGTCATTTCATAGGAGACAGTTATGCTCTGTGTGTGTGAAAGACAGAGCAGATCTGATAGGACCACTGAGGTGTGCTCATGTCTGGTTGTGAGGCAGGTGTGAACATGGTCACATGTTTAGGAGCTGTTGACAGCACTAACAGCTTTGTGTGTAACCTGCTCAGAAGCATGTTGTCATTAATTTGTAGTCCGTGCAGAATAATACATATTGTAATTTATAGGGATGCACCGATGCATCGGCCGACCATCGGCATCGGCCGATGTTCGGCTCGTTGACTGCCATCGGCCATCGGTAAAAAAACGTGACATTCACCGATGGCAGTGGCCGATGTTTATGTTGGTTTAAATGCCGCATGAACAGCTGCTGGGAGGAACCTTTCTTCTTTCCTTTTTCTGGGGGGAAGATACTAGTGGTGCACCGGATTGATCCGTGATCTGTTCGGATTCAGTTCAGCACACATGTGATCCGCGGATTGATTTATGAAAAAAAAAAATGAAAAAAAGTTGCGCGCATGTAAACACGGTTGTTAAGTGCAGAGCGGTCATGGCGAGCGGAGGAACGGAGGAGCCTGAACGCCCCTCGTCATTTAAATCCCCTGTACGGGCTTAAAACACCTTTAGAGAAACTCGTCTGGTCGCTTTTTTTTCTAACCTCCGCCTGGCCACGTGTATGTGTTTACACCGAAGCCGGCGAGAAATCAATAAATGGAGCGATGGATTACGTAACTGTCATTACGTTACGCAGCGCGTCTGTGTCGGTGCCACAGAGACAAGAGCTGGGACACAAACACCGCAGCGGTGGCCAAATAGCCTGCTAAACGAGAGAGACGCCAGGTGAAAGGCAGAGAGCCTCCGTTCTCACTGTAACCAGTCACAAGTCATGTAGATTATCACAGTTAGGACTCTGGGGCTTTTTAATTGAGGTGAAAATGTAGCGTAGCCACTGGAGAAATCCTGCTCAACTCCTCTTTCAGTATAGGCTACATATTACAACAACAACTCTTATCATTCTGTCTCTGTGTTAATGAGCAAGTTGGTTAATTGCAGATAAATGGGGTTAGGGAGAGAAGTTCAAGTAATTTAACATATTTGAGCATTTTATTTAATAAAAATAATGGCATAGTTACCTTTCTTGGTAACTAATTACCAAAACTGAATTTGTGCTCATTGAATAATATGATGAAGAGCTGAAAGACTTTTAAAATACAGTAGTTCAGTAATGTTTCTGTGGCACCAAAGACGGAATAGCAAAAAGAAAAAACATCGGCATCGGCATCGGCCATCGGCCAAGTTGTTATTTTAAACATCGGCATCGACATCGGCCCAGAATTTCACAATCGGTGCATCCCTAGTAATTTAACAATTGACCCCTGTCCCATGTACACGTTTGCAGACCCATCTCCACTGGCTCCTAGCTTACTACCAAGTCGCACACTACAGTAAGTGCTGCTGCGAGCTCCTGAAGGTGGGAATCTATTGTGCGTTGGGAGCTGTCGTGGGTGGCTTTAAAAAATGAGTCACGCGAGAGTCATGTTTGTGTCATAGAAATTGCAGACAACCAAACAAAAGGTTTGGGATTGATTCTCCAGCCTCCATCCAATATACTTGTATTATAATGGAAACTAAATTTTCATGGTAAAAAAACCAAACAAAACAGAAGCAGGGTCAGAGGCAGAGTAGAGTGAAAAAAAACGTGGTTGTCATGGCAGTCTGATCAGAGTTTGTACAGTTGTTTTGCTCTGAAATGAAGCATTAGATAAACAACAGATTAGTGGAACAACAACCACTGTAGTTATATTTAATGTGTTTCAACAACAGAGGCGGTGTAGTTTAAAATCATGACTAAGATTCCTCCTCTTGACCGTTTTCCCTTCAACTCCGCCTTCAGCCTCATTGTATTGTCATAAAGTGAAGTGCACTGAGAACACACAGCAGGTATTTCATATTAAAAGTGCAGACCTTCACATTTCTCTAGATTTTTCAGAAATATAGTGTTAGCATGAGCAGGTTTGGTAAGGCATGGTAGCTACAGCTTAGATCCCGCATAAAAAATCCAGCCACACATTTTGATTAACTGTACATATGGGCTTGAGCCTGAATTAAAGTTTTCTGCTATAATTAAGCTTTATTCATTCTCATCTAAATGACAGAAATCTGTTCAGATGAGAGATTAATGAGCTCAACATGGGGGAGACATGCCATGTAGACACTGTTCTATAACATTTCTGATTAACACACAGTAGCTCACTCCCCAATTCATACTTACCTCTACCTCTAGACTGGCCCCGGCCCGTGGATCAGGCTGGTTCAGGCTGGTCTTGGACAGAGACTCTAAACTCTGTGACAGTGTAGGAGAGCAGCTGAAGAGACAGATGTTTTCCTTTGGAGTGTCAGAGTTTCCTCTTCCTTTGTCCTGAGTATTCTGCTCCAGTTGTGCTACATTATGGCATCTTTATGGCAGCGCCATATACTTCAGATGTGTTGTCGTTATGATACGCTCTTGTTTTTGCTGTTGAACTGGATGCAGTAATCCAGATTCCTGCCTCTATATTTTTCTGTCAATGGCCTGTCATGTCTTATTCATCAGACTGCCTGACACTCCAGCTCAACTAGCCCTCTGCTGCACTGCTGTTATTATGCAGTTCATACCTTAGTCACTGTCCACCTGTTTCTGTAGTAACCACAGATGGAGAAACCAGGGTAACAAACAAAGCTTTCAGACGCTTGTCCGCTACACCTCTTATTCTTGCTTGCTATGCTATCAATAGAAAACATCTTTGTGGTGTTTAACCTGAGTGATTACCCATCACCAACACTGCCCTTCATCAGGGTATCATGAAAAGGTAAAGAACAAGTCAGGGTGATTTGAACCAGTCAGATGGACCCTGGTTAAGAAATGGACGTCGTTACGGATTGGCATTTCGTACATACTTCCATCTATAATGTGGGTTTGGTTTACACATTTAAATGCAGGCGACAATGGACAATCAGCTACAGCCTAGGACAGAGTCTCTTGGATGTCCTCCACAGACACTTAATGATTTTTTTTTTCTTTCTTCGGTCTGAAGTGTTTGAAAAGATGATCTGTGAAGTGTGAGAGTGGGCTGAAGATGCTGCTGCAAAGTGTGGAGGTGTTTGTGTAGGACACTTTTCCAAGAGCTCATGAATTTCTGAGTGATGTAAATCTAATGTGAAACAATGATAGTGCCTTATTCTCAGTTACAAAAACATTGCATTGGTTCCCAGCTTGTCACTAGGCAGCCTTGAATTTTTAATGAATTTTTGCTCTGAGCTCAAGATTTTTGAAAGAGAACAGAAACTGCTACACACAATAATCTCAATCTCATGCACAAAATGATTAATCATCATTAATCATAACAAATACCAGCCAGAGTCAGTGAAAGTTCTTCATTTTCAAATCTGCACTGGCTCAGGTAAGAAAAAAACAGTTTTTGTTCATATCATTGAATGCCATCACTAGTAATCTCTTTGACAGCTTGGCTTTTCTAAACAAAGCAAGTCCCCTATTTTTAGACGTAGTAGGTAAAGGCAGTTTGATCAAAGGAATAGCTTCGCCCGGGTTCATAAATCATAATCATTGTTTGAGTGGCATGATGGTGTTTGTAGTCTCCTCACTTTGATGCCTTTGCTGTTTTATTAAAACAGGAGAGGTTGTTGGTTCTCCTTCACATCAAAGTGGATTTGTGTCGAATTACCCTTTTAGCAGCAGGTGTGCCTTTGGAGCAGGAGTCTGGGGCGGCATGACAACCCAGCTGTGCCCTTGGCTCGTATATCTGGCTCCTGGAAGAAAAAGAAAACAGGAAGAAGAGATGGCAAATACAGCAGAATGGTATCTTTTTATTTGGGAGCACTTTAACTAGTTGAACAAAGTGAACAAAGCTTAGTGCCACTTACATGCAGTATGTAAATACTCATGCATATCTGTACCAGGAGCATAGTATAACACAACTATTATATTAGTACATATACAAATGCAAAGAAATTAGCACATGATTGTCTAATGTAAAACGAGTTGCTTGTAATGATGCACCCATACAAAATGATCAACTCTGCAGTTTTCCTCACACTGTACTGAGTGATTTACAGTATGACATTGTTTTGTGTTAGCAGCTTTGCAGCTTTGACTGACACTCTATCACTGCTCTGTTTATAGCTGCAGTTGTTCTCAATGAAAACAGTCCCATCAACACTAAATACCTGTCCAGCACCAAAAGGCAGAAAGGCAAAGTGGGTTAACATAACTTCATCACTATTGATCAGCAAAAATATTTTCTTTGAAAGTCTGCGCATAATAATTTTGACATTTTATGACTTAATTGGATGCTGCTTCTTCTGTGGCCACTTCACTTACTGCACTCAAAGTGCATTACAGTGTGTGGACTACTTTTTTAATTTATACAGTGAATGAGCAAATACCGAAACTGTGGACGACTGTGAGGACAAATCACACTGAACCCGGTGAACCCCACCACCCCAGAGAAGATGAGAAAACCAATTACACTGAGACCCTTCTCCTTTCCTCATTTAGTTCTATTCATGAGCTCCTCTCCCGTTGTGTTCGAAGCCAATGTTTTTAATCACCTCATTTGTATTTTCTTGACCCTATGGAGTCAGCAAAGCAAATTACTCTTTCAGCATGCATCACACATAGATGACAATGATTAATATTCTACAAAACCATATGTTATAGGCAGGCAACCGATGCTAATATTACCTCTTGGAAGCACAAAGCCTTTGGTTGTTAGAAAATCTTCAAAATCTTGACTGAAAAGTGAAGGTGCTTTGCAGGATGTGAACGAGATTTTTTACAGTGTAGTGTTTAGTGGCCTGGCTAAAAATGCTGTTAATCTTTTTTTTTTTACTGTAGATTTGACCCTTTTTCAATTCATGTGTTTCATATTTTTTAATTTCATTCTAATGGATTTTGTGCACATCGACCCATAAATATAAAGTCTGTCTCTTCTGTCCTTCTATTACTGTTCTTTTATTCATCTCCATCCTCTCCGCCATAGCACTCTGCCGCTGATGGATGTGTGTGGGATATGCCTCTGGAGCTGGTTGCTATGGTGAAACATCATGGCATAAAATTGAGAAGTGGCATTAAGTTTTTGAGTAATAAGAGAGAGTGTGTGTGTGTGTGAATTTGCATGTGCGTGCGTGTGTACATGTAATTATGCGTCTCCCATCCATGAGCAGACTGGAAGTGTGAACATGATGCAGTCTTATCTCCCTCTGTCGCGTCATTAGGCTATATTATTCTCATCCTGCTGGAGCTTCAAGATGGTACTGTATGATTTTAATGTTCCACTATTAAACTGGATAGAAAAGACATTATGCAATAAAATCAATGGAACTCAGTATAGACAGAATATCCAAATTTCAAAATAATCCGATTGTAATGTTACAGTATGAAATCTTATTTCATCCTGCTTGTTTTAACAATGAGAATAACTGTATTACATTTAGGTAGCCTACATTTTTGAAAAATTCATTCCAGCAGATTTTTTATTTCACAATATCGGTAAAATTACATGTACACAAAACATTTTGTCATTTTTACACTCTCATCAAATAGTTCCCGTCTGTCAGTTACAAGACAAACCATGCATGACTGTTGAAAATATTCGACGGGCTTGACCAATGCCTCACACTAAACTAGTGTAGTGATCTGCATGTTGCATGACTTTCTCCAGCCGGGTTTTCTTAATGATTTATAATGTCGTAGTTAATTATTGAAAACTGTCTCTCCACACATGATGGGAAATAATTGATTTTGAATATATGTTGACACAGATTCATATTGGATCACTGGACACTGTCTTCAAAAGCAAACATGTTTGTCAAGAACTTACTATTTTGTAAAACTGGTAACATGTGGTAATATTGCCATCATGAGTTGTATAATTTGCCATTTTAACTAACCCTGAGTAACCCTAATTTGAAAGGTGCCATGACTCACAGTGGGCTGCTTCTCAGTTCTAATGCTGCTGAGCTGGAGGGAGCATAAATCATATTGCTGTGTGATTAATGGATAGTTGGAGGATTACTTTGATCTGTTGAACAGGCGAGCAGCTGCCCTTCTTAAATACTTAAACTGGTGCTCAGCAGCCACTGGGACATTGTGACGAACAGTTTGGCTTTCAGCCCGATAGCTGTTGTACAGTTATTGTATTCATTTGTATTTACCCATAGCGCCTGCTGAGTTCAGTGGGTTTTATCAGGATGTCAGGAATTGTTTGCCTGTCAGGATCTTCTGAAGACTGATATGAGACTGCTCTACTGCCTGTCTTTCTTAGGAGACAAAAACAATATTTCTTCCCACCCTGACAAACAAATAACATTTCTTACCCAGCAGCAGTAACAAACATGTAAAACATGCTGACAGACGGAGTGTGATGTGCATAGCCGCAGGGCGGAGTGTGTCACTGTTTTACTTTCGTTTTCCTCCCAACAGTTTGTTGACTTTGACTTTGCCTGAACATTTGATCAGTTTCTCGCAGGATAAACTGAAAGCCATAGAGTCATAGAGCAGATTGCTCTGAAATCACTCTGTAAATCAGATGTTTGCCAGTCACAGAAAAACAGAAACACCAAAGCCCAGCAATACTCTGTGTATCCTGATACTTAGTTCTGCAAAACTGCTTATGACTATTATGTAGATTTTAGCTGTATTTTGTGTATTTGTGCTGGAAACTGCAAAGTGAAGATCCAATAATGGTTAAAGAGCCATGCTGGTGAAAAGCCTATTTAAAGTAGTTTAAAATCCTCTAGGCAAGATGTGATTTTCCTTTTATTGTCTTTCATTTTTCATGTATTATGTTATCACTGGCTCAGCACTCTAAATGCATCTACTACAAATTTACGACAAATCTGGTTAAAGTAAGTCATTCAAAACAGCCAAGGCGTAAAACTGTGTATGCAGTTTAAAACTACATAAACATCAGTTTAGAGCCTTTGACAGGCAATCACAGCACTGACCTGTGCACATAAGGGATATGATGTCATTTTCAGGCATCCAAACGGCACGATACCTTACTGAAATATTATATTTCAGGTTTGAGAGTTGCTGAAAACATCTGGGTACACAGATACAGAACAAAAAGAAATCATAACATAGGTTTTGAATTTTTTATTGGGGAAAAGACGCTAAGATAACTTTAAAATGCTCAATCCAAATGTGTAATCTTGTAATTTCCATGAAAGTTGTGTGCTGTCATCTCTGATGCAGAACATGCATGTTTGCAGTTCACTGTGAATTCCCCTCCCTCACTCAGCAAGTGACGGTCAGGAAATGCAAAGGCTGACAGCACCTCCATGTGTTCATGCATCATCACTACACAATTCTGCCATTGTCCAACAAGTCCCCCTGCTGGTTAAGAAACATCAACACAGCCAGCTTTTGCTGCAGCGACACGGTGATGTTGCTGCAGCCACCGCCAGATGTGAATTCATCCCGGCAACCGGCAGCTGTCGTTGTTGAAAAGCCATCCTGAATGCACGTCTGTTTGAATGCGTGTGGGTCTTTTCTTGAAGCACATATCGCCGCCGTTAAATGTGGTACCCGTGAGCTTTTTTAAATGATAATTGGTTTCCACTGTTGCCATGGCGACGGGGGCAAAACCAGCAGAGACGCTTGTGTCAGAGGGAGACAGCGTGACATACGCAGAAAGACAGCAGCCACTGCCTCCGCGCAAAGATGCTGAGTTAGGGTGCAAGTGTTGCACTCACTGCATCCCCCCCCCCCCCCCCAAAAAAAAAAAACCCAGTCACCCTCACTGCTTATGTCTATAGAATTGAAAACATTCATTAGCACTGCTTCTTCATCCATGAAATTATCCAAGAGTCAGAACGTCATGGTCAGCTTCATTTTTCATGGGGAGGTTTCTCACTTGAGCAATGACTTAATAGTGAACAGGCTGGCTGAATGCTGATGTGCTGTGAGCGGAGGAGTGAGGCCCAGAGGAGGAAAAAAACAAAAACAAAACAGTGTCATTTCAGGCTAGAGTCCATTCTCTTTTTATTTTCAGTGTCCTATGCATCACTGTTTCCTTTTTTTCTCTCTACTGTAATTTGCTCATCTGTTTCAAAGCATATAATTACTGGTAGGTTTCCAAACGAGAGACGATGACTGCAAAAGAAAAAACCTAAATTTGAGTGTTGAAGATGAAACAAAAAAAAGAAGAGCGATAAGTACAAGCAGGCACAGCTTAGAAACAGTGAGTCACTTGCACATAATCCTCTAAAGATAGACACAAGACTCACACATTGTACAGCATCTGACAAGACGACACTCTTATTTAACATCTCTGCCGCTCTCCTGTCTCTGTCAGCAGGGTGTGAGGTATGTGTGCGTCAGTCTGTGTGGGATGTGGCTGGCTGCTATCCCTTATCCAAAACCAAACACGGGTCACTAACCTCTGAAAGGACAAATTATGCTTTGGTGTTTTACTTTTTAATGGTCTATTAATGCCCACGCTAGAGGAGGAAAAATTGTGACGGTGACAGTTTTGTAAGATGTTTTAAATAGGCTATACGTATACATTTGTATGTTTGACAAACCTAGCACTGTAAATTGTTACCCTGGGAATATACCAGTAGAAAATGATGGACAAATTGAATATGTGAAAATCATTTATCTTTGTTTGCCATAGAAAAACCTCAGTACCAGCTGTCAGTGTTGTAGAGGAAAGAAAAGCTTGAATGAATCCTTTTAATGAATATGTGTACACATCAAATAATAGTAGAAACAATATAGATTTAGTAATGGCAAAAATAAACCGGTTTAGCGAAACTAAACATTTCTAAGTTCAAGAGCAGGAAACATAATTACAACAGCTGGAAAAAGGTGGTTAATGCACCTTTTAACTGCCAGAAATCAAGTCTTACAATTTTAACAGCTGGAAAATTACATAATTCTGGCTATGAACCTAAACACATCTGTATATTAGGCTACGGAGGGAAAACATGGTCGATGACTCATCAGTCCATATTGGGTTTTATTATACTAAGCTGTGCATCTTTGTCTGTTGCCCTTGGCTACAAGTGGTTTCCAAAAGGAAACCCTGTCATAAACGCCAATTTAGCAAAGCTGAAGGCTCGTCACAGTGAGGTATTGATTCCGATCTCTGGATGTTGCTGTTGCTGGCGGTGTTTATGTCATGCTCGGCGAATGTCTTATTAAACGCGTGTCTATTTCTGTGGGTGAGCTTCAGGTTGCAAACTCAATTTTCTATTGTCGGCGTAGTGATTGGCATTTGCTGTCACAGCAGGACTCAATAATATTGAGAAAATCATTCCGCTGTGATTGATTTGTATGCTGTTTTATTTATTTATTTAGTGAACAGATAGTAACAGAATTTGCCCCCACACCTGGGAAGTCAGTGTCTTTGAAGCTGTTTGAGAATGAATATCTTACTTCCGTTTATGTTTGGATCAGATGTAAATGACTCGATATTTTCCAACAGACTAGTAGTTAGGTCTGTCACAATTATTATATAATCGCCGCCCTGATTGCAATTATTTAGGCTGACTGCAATCATTTTGCATAATTTGTTTCCATTCATCTGTATAAAACATCTGGATGAAACCAATAGAAATGTCATCTTTCCATCACTATGTCCACATTGTCTTACACAATTTGAAGTTGTAATGGTCCTTTTAATGACATCATCACGTGGCACCCTCTTCCTCTTCTTCTTCTTCTGCTATGGTTTGATAAGGCTGAGTGGAGACATTAACCGCATTTCGATAAGCATCCAGCCTAAAAGTCTAAAGACAAACAGAAGTGTAATTTTTATTTATATGTTCCAATGTTTAAAGGTCCAGTGCTTAAAATGGGGGTAAAACCTTGACATCAAGCGTTCATAATCTAGATTGCAGCGTTCACCCCTCCCGTCTGCAAAGTGATGGTGTCCTCCAAGGACAAAAAAACTTGTCTTCCACGACAGGGAGTACTTCAGGAGCATCATGCGATGAGGTGAAGATCTAAACCATATTACGATATGTCTGCTGTTTCCTTCTCCTTCTTCTGTCTT
Organism: Decapterus maruadsi; assembly: GCA_030347415.2. NCBI lineage: Eukaryota > Metazoa > Chordata > Actinopteri > Carangiformes > Carangidae > Decapterus > Decapterus maruadsi. Next base: position 31,844,161 of record CM064900.1, read on the forward strand.
CACGCCTTGTTCATTGTTGGTTTATAGTATAGACTGTAAAAAATATGGACGTAGCATCCATGACATCACCCATTGGTTTTGGGGAGTCGTTTTTGTGACTCACGGCCTGAATAGCGCCATGTTGGATTGGCCAGCCGAGAACCCGCCCACTGGCCTCGAAGCAGCTGTCCATGGACCGCTCTTGACCTGTCACTCACTGTTTCCGCGCCCTAATTGACCAGAATTTTAACCTCATAACAGTAAAATGATAGAGTTAAAAAAAAATCACCCCCCTCAGAGTGTGTGCGGGGGTAGAAACTATGACACCAGGCTTTGATCATGTTTATTGAGGATGTAAAGTCGGCGATTTTATGGGAGTCTATGGAGACATGATGCTTTCTGACACCAGCCCCCAGAGGAAGCCGGGGGGATTGCAGTTTTTTGAACGCGGAAGTGAGCTTCACTTCTCAGACCGACAACTTCAGATTTTCCCAATAAACCTGGCCAATGCCAATAAATGACTCTTCTTTTTCTTCATAAGGTGTATTATTAAATTATGTTTAGGCTTACGCTATAGGCTAATAGTGACATAAAAATGATCAGAAAAAGACCATTTTTATTCATTTGGCAGTTATAATTCTGACAGCCCTACTGGTAATGCACACAGAAAATGTATATGCTGAATGTGCCAGTGTGTGTCGTTAGCTTTTCCTATGACCACGTGGTAACACAGGCAGCAGTAGCGTACTGTACACAGCGGACGTTGTGCTATGGAAAGCAGGATGCAGAGGAACTTTGGTGTGTTGAAGCAGTCCATCTGGTTGCCACACTGGGACACTGGGACACTGTTTCATCCAGTGTGACATTTTCTAATCCAAATCATGTTTTATGCATGCCCTCTGTTGGGCACAGAGAGACAAGACACAGGGATTTATGTTGATACAAGGAGTGTGTATGTGTGTAACTGTGTGTATGTGTGTCAGTCACCCACCTGCTGATTCTTTAGCATAGTTTCACGCTGTGCTCGTAGTCTCCAAAGACATGGACAACGTGCGCGTGGTGTTGAAATAATGTTGACGTGACGCTGCTGCAAAAGAGGGTGGCCGCATGGAAACGTAGCTGAATCGCAAATTTAAATTCTCCACAATTTGTCGTTTGCCAGCGAAGATCACTTTGCCCACATTAAGAGTGAGGGGGGCGGGGAATCAATAGAAGGCACACATTAGATTCAACCAATACTGGACACAAGCCAATGTGCTCATTCACTTTTCATTCTTTTCACACACAGTCTCTCACTCTTGCCTCTGAAGCCGAGAGATTTACTTTTCGCTCACACTTCACAAACACACACATAGTCTCTCTGTTTCTCTATCTCTCTCCCTCTAAGATTTACAACTCCCCTTGAAATAAAGATACCACTGTTTAAACACGACCCCTCGCAGCAGCCTTCAAAGAGTGGCTTTTTTTTTTTTTTTTTGGTTGCCGCCACGTTCCATCGCTCACAAATGGATCTCTCTGAATATCTGTCTGAAGACGAGCTGTCAAGGTCCTCATCAATAAATGCTGATATCGTCCAGTGAACTGTGGCTGAACGTCAGACTGCTGCTGATTCACCGCGGGCCTCGGCGGGCTGTTGTCTGACTAAACGTGGGATTCTCTTTCATGTGTGTCATGAGCTCTCTTTCGCTTGTGTTTTACAGGTCAATTCACTGCGGTTTTATTATAAAATTATGAAGCGGCGCGCTGGCACGGCACTCCAGAACGAATTGAGCAGTCAAATGTTATCTGATTATGACAGAGATTTCTCAAGTAGCCTGTCACAAGTAGTTTGAATATGGAATGTAATCACAGTTTTTGAAAAGGCATGGCGAGCGTTTCCAGCAGCTCCCGTCTACTGTTTAATTTGTGTTTCTGCCCACTTCCCTGACTGATAAGAAGAAACAATGATTTGCTGCTTTCAAGTGCATGTTTTTGTTATTTATTTGATTCTTCTCCTCAGTTTTATGCACTTCTGAAAATTGATTTTTGTAGTGTTGTTTTCCTGTGTTTGTAAGTGCAGCAGTTGCTTGTTATACTCTCACTTGCAGAAGACAGGCTTTGAAGTAACTGAGAAGTCTCGACAGTTAAAAAGATCTAAGCTCCCAAGGCCTTTTATTTGCTCCCAAAGTCAAGTTGCACTGACTCACAAGTTGCAGTATCTGATATCTGTTGTCGCCCGTTCATTCACTCATCTGTTTTGAGCATGCATCATTAAACAGGTGAGTGTTATTAAACACCATCCATCTTAATCCTGACGCAGACAGGGCTCTCCTGGCTTACACCAACTTATTGCTGACAGGATCCCTTGGCTCGCCTCCAGTCTCTCTGAAGTGCAGCACACTCCCGTGTGTGAAGTGGCGTAGTGTGGATCAAGTCGGTGACTCACTCTTGAGCTGCTTCCTAATTGCTTTTTTCGAAGTCTGCATTTCAAGGCTGAACACGTCACAAGAGTTCCCATTTCAAGGTTTCTTGCAAATGTAGCTTTCTCTTTGGCTGAATCTGCAGGATTGTTATTATTTATGGAGCAGTGTTCAGGCCCATGAAGTTGGGTATTGTCTTGTGATCATTGTGCATGTATCTAGTTTTGATGATAAGCGGTAAAAGGTAAAAAAGAATAATAATTTTTTTAAAAAGGCAGGAGAATGACTCATACAGACTTCACCTCTGTTTTAGCTCTTGTGTGCAGATTTTTAGGAGCATTTCGAACTTTTCAGGATAAATATAGCTGCTCATGCACTATTAATAATTCCGATGTCTGTGAAGCACGGGGTGCAAATTGCAATGATGAACAACCTTATTTTTAATGTATTTTTAGAGGAAGACAAACTTTTTCCGCAATCCACGCCACGGCTGGCGATGATAGTTGATGTGAATCCAACCGATCAGAAGTGGAGGAGCCAAAGCAGCGTATCGAGTGCCAAAGAACCAGTAATACCTGTTAAGTCGGACAGAAAAACACAAACAAGCTTTGCTGTTGTATGTATGTTGTATAAAAGTAGCCGGCTTCGAGTTTGGAGGCGAGCGCTGTGAGATGAAATGAGCTTTGGTTGATTTTGTGTGATTAAAATGAGCAAATAAGAAATGTACAGATATTCACCACACAGACAGATACAGTACAGGGGTGAATGTCACTCATCAGTGGGCACACGTCCTGCATGGCTGATCAGGCTGCTTTATTATTAAGGCCCTGTGCTCTGCAGCTGCGTTTCAGCCAGTCCTAAACCAAGACAGGCAGACACAAGCCAGAGATCCATTTTCACATCAGTGTGTGCCTTCTGTGCCAGAACCATTATTATAATTACTGATACTGCTGGCCTCCTGTTACCAACAATAAAATGCCTCTGGGAAAACTCTGTAAATTCAGGAGTGGAAAAATTGAATTTGTCAAGAAGATCTTATCATTTGCTGTTTAATGTCGTAATGGCTACAAAGCCACAGGGAGAGGAAAAAAACGGGAGAAGGAAAACACTCTGTTTGCTGTGTCGCGGGGAGAATACACTTCTGTCTTAATGAAATTATGTGAAAGTCATCTCGCTTCTCGCTTCTAACTCTCTCGTGTCCACAGCCGAACTTCAAAGTCCTCCCTTCAGCATCAAATATTAAGCAGGGTGCTGTGCTTACACCTGTTCCTCTGCGGAGTGGCTTGTTCCATTTACCTCCACTTTCATCACAGCAGCTGATGAGGGACACCCAGTGATTTAGCAGCTACACGTATTGACAGTCGTCCACATTTATCTCACAACTTAAACTCGCTGACTTCCATTTGTCACGGTCGTACTCGATGAGCCTCTGCCTAGAGTCATCTTCTCTTACGCCGCTTCGTACGGCAGTCAGAGGGGATAGGGAATTGGTGCCTTGCTCAAGGGCACAGGCAGAGCTGATGCTTGTTGACACGGGGGGGCTTTAGTTGGACAAGATGTCTCCCTTATTACCACGCCATCCTGCTTACCAAATTTGCAGCGAGGAAGATTGACGATGCTGTTTATTTTTCTCGATGCGGCTTCTCTTGCTTTGGCTACTTGTCACAATGAGAGCTGCATTATGGGATAAATGAAGAGACTCAATAACAAACCAGCCTCTTGGGTGGTTCTGCAAAAAAAAAAACTACAGGCTCTCTTTGGTCCTGGATTTTTTTTTTGTGTGTAGTGGATGAATTACAGTTCAGAGCAGAAGAAACGGCAGGAGAGGCGCGTAGGAGGGACATCTGACTTTACTGCCCACTTCAGTAAAATACAAACTGTTGTCAACATGTTTCTCAGCAATTAAACAGTCAGATTCAACTCCTCTTTTCTACAGAGCAGTATAGCAAAAACGCCTTTACTAAATCAGCCACCACTACAGCACCAAAATATAAAAAGGGTTCATCACTGTGTTTTCAAGCCGCTGCCCGGACCTTCATTTCGTTGACACATCCCCGTGCCGTGTGCGACAGGGTGGGTGAAGCTCTGTACCAGGGATCGATCTGTTTGGAATTTCATGAAAGCCGATTTATTTTACTGTCGCCCGTCCAGTTAACACTCTCTGTCTGTTTGAGTGAAAACAAAGCACCTTTGTGGCCTGACATTTTTGAAAGGCCATACCGTTAGAGATTTCAATCGATGTTTCATTATGTTTTCAGTAAAGCAGTTGCAGCTGCTGCTGCTGCTGATGCTGATGCTGATGCTGATGCTGATGCTGATGCTGATGCTGATGCTGATGCTGATGCTGATGCTGATGCTGATGCTGATGCTGGCCTGGCCCTTCCAGAGGGGGGAGTCAAATCAAGTTCTGGGCCATATTGCTGATTTCGTGGATGGACTTGTACAGTTTATCGAGCAGTTTACGGAGGGAGAAGTGTTGCTTTTCATCCAGCCATGCATGCATAGTACCGCTTAACCGTGCAGGGTCTCAGAGAGGAGGAGGAACTGGAGCCAATCCCAGCTGTCAAAGGGTGAGGAAAGGGTCTTATCTGACACATCGCAAACAATGTTCACACACTCGTATTCACACTGTATGGGCAATCTGTCAACATGGTGTGCATGTTTTTCGAATGTGGAGGAACCCAGAGAGTGGATGTACTGTAGGCACAGGTAGAACTGAACCAGTGTAATTGTCAGCATCCCTTTACCGTGGGTTTTGTGGAAAGCAATTTAGACTGAAACAGTTTTAAATCTGTGACTTCAGATTATTATTACCACTCTGACTTGATTTAATTATTTATTTATTTACTTCAAAGGGACAATACACATAATGAACATCCGCAACAGTGTACAGATGTAAATGCGTCAGAGTTAGCAGCGGCTAATTTGCATCTGTAGTCCCTTGGCAGGTGACAAACAAACAGAGAAATACACAAAAATTATACAGAGATTCACAATCATATACCCATTCATACTTATACAAAAAGTGCATAAAGTGCCGAGTATAAAGTGCCAGTTTCTAAGTTCAAGTTCAAGTTCTCTTTTATTTATATAGCACATTTAAAAGACCTGTTACGGTCAGCCAAAGTGCTTTACAGCACAGAAATAGAGACAACAAAAAAATTACACACAATAATAATATACACACGCATATCAATACACATCCCAAAAATATATAGGCTATACATGCTATGAACATGCATATATATACACATATACACATATACATAATCATGATGAAGGCACAACAGTACAAGTGCAAGTTTAGTGTGTGACACTGAAATTATGTATGATATAAGGAATATAAACTCAGATTAATTAGTGCGCGTAATCAGAATCTATATTTTACTAACAAGCCATTAATTGTTATTTGGCAGGAAGTCGCATTGTATTTGGTTTGTTTTTCTTTAATCTCTAACTCCTCGAACAAACATTTTTGTCAAGGACCTCATGTAACTGAGACGGAAATGCCTTTATTTCTCTGCTGCTGGCTTTTCTTCCCAGTTTACTTTGGCAGTCTCCCACTGAAGTCTATCAGAGACGCTTGTTTTTTAGGCGTTCAATAAATAATTGATGGAAGATGCCTGAATGCCCTTAATTGCAACTGCACTGTTTCGGTTGTCTTGTTTCAGTTGGCTTGAATAACATTTGTGTAACAATGCGAAGAACACAGTGTTTCTATATGATCAGCATATTCTATGAGATGTGACCTTGAGAGGATGAGCTTGACACCATAAGCTTCAAGACAACCACCTCAGCATTCATAAGTGTGTATATGAGTGTCTGTGTGTGCGCAGTTGATTGCATCTGTGTATTTTGAGTGGTTTGGTGCATTGAATGTCCTAAATCTACTCAGGAACTGGTGCAATACACATGGATGATGAAATACAGCAAACACAAGATTTTGCCCGAGGCTGTTTTATAGGGGAGGCTGTAGATGACAAGATGCTTTCATCTTCTCATCCGTACCCAAAAGTAATAGATTGTGTTCCCCCAAATGAATTCCTGAATTGTCTCAGATGATTTCATTTTATTAAAACGCTTTCAGCTTCAGATATGTTGATAGAGTCGACGTGAATCCAGTCGCTTGTAAAGTCAGCAGTTTTCCCAGTTTTTATTTTTATTTTTTTTTTGTTTAAAGTTGAACTGTCCAAAAGATGGACTCCTGAATAACCCTGGGAACACAGTGAGTGATGTGTGTTTGTGTGGTGACAGTGAGGGGCGGCAGAAGGAGGGCGGAAGCAGATGTGTGAGAGAGAGAGGTTCAGAGCTGTGGCACGATCACAGGGTGCCTTTGTCTGGCTGTAGAGAGTGTTGAATTAAAGGCTGTTAACACTACTCTGCACAGTCATATGCTAATGCCTCTCACTTTGAGAGAATAAATAAATTATGGTCGAGAAAACACATCTGAGTCCACCTCTTTTTTTTTTTAACATGCCTCATGCAGCACTGACAACGTGCAAGAGGGATGCAGAAAGTGTCAAAAAAGAAGGAGAGAGAGAAGGAGAGCATGTACGGCTGCAGCAGAGAAAGGGGGGGGTGGCAGTGAGCAGAAATAGCCGAGAAAGAATATCAAAGAGGGAAGACAAAAGGGATTCTCGATAACCTTTTTCCTTTTGTTTTGCTAAAGGCTTTGCACTCAGTGCCGCTGTAGGTGATGCCGCACGAGAGATAATGAGAGATAGATTGGGCTAAGAGGTAGAGAGCGAGATTTGGACGGAGGAGAAGGAAGGGAGGGGGGATTTAAAGGGCAAGAAACGGAGGGAGATTTAGATAGAGCCTACAGAGGCAGCAGCGCAGAGCAGGAGCAGAGACGGTGGATGGGGAGAAGAGAAGAGGAGAGGCATTGACTGGGAGCGTACACATGGAAGAGACGAATACGGCTTTTTCATGCGCTCAGCGTGCACAACTGAGGAGCGCGGCTGTCTGTCTGGATTGTTAGTCATCTGTTGCCCCACAGCTAGAGGACGTACGAAGACACGCAGGCGGGCTGGGGGATACGAGGGCTGTGTGCAGAGGATGAACAGGCGATGTGGGCTCTCTGGCTGTGATCGCTGTCCTCAGACCCCGTAGCCACTTGCACTGGTGCTGTTGCAGGCCATTAGCCTCGCAGTTAGGCAGCAGCAGGACAGAGTGATTGATACAGAATGAGCTCCAAGCACTCTTCCGACTGGATTCCCTACAGGTACTGTAGCACATTCCTGAGAACACAGGAAAGGGCACAGTGTTCATCTTTTGAAGCAATGTGTGTGTTTGTGTGTGTGTTTGTGTGCGTTATCTGAGCGGGTGTTCAGTGTCTTGACAAGGAGACTGATAATGCGAACACTGATAGGCTTAATAAAAAGGAAACGATACTGTATGTAACCGTAGGAATTTTGCAATCTGGTTTATTGTTTTGTATAAATATGGAAAAATCCAGCTCATATAGAGATGTATTTTACACCGAGGGTCATTTTTGTAATGAATAAAACAAACAAAAAAATAAATAATGCAAAAGTGAATCCCAGAATTTCACCTGCAAAGTATTGAAGTATTGAAGATTTCAATTCGGTTCACACCTAAGAAAATCAGATTATTCCTCATTGTTGATGTGTGAAACTGACTATGATTAGATTCAGACTGAAAAAATAGTTTCATTGGGATGTCATTATGAACGGAGGCAGTGGGATGACATTCTGTTTGTCTCTCGTTGAAGTCACAGAGGAACTTCCCGGCTCTGTGGGTGAATCTGTGTATTTTATGGGCTTGTTTGCACGCATGTGTAGCAAAAAAAAAGAAAGATATTTATTGCTTCATGTTGAGAATGCACCCTCACCATCTGTGGCATCTGACAGCGTTTTTGTAAAAAGAAAAACTGAAACAACTGGCGCCTTAATGAGCTTTTTAGTCTCTTGTTGTACTGTACACCAAGTGCAGGGCTAATGCTGTTGGCTCTCTCCTCTGATTGAACAACCCCCATCGCCATGGTTTCCCTGCATACTTTGATGCCATTGGCTAGTGGTTGCTATAAGTTACAGTGACAGTCCATGAATTTCAGAATGAGACTGCATCAGGGCCACAGCAGTAAGTGATCTGTGTTGATTTTTAGTTTTAAACTCCTGGAAAACATAGGGATTATCTCCAGAAGTATGCCAGTGAGAGGGCGGTGGGGTGGGGGGGCAGAAAGATTGGTGGTTTCTCAATGAGCAGTTTTTCTCATCCCGTGAAGCTGCCATGAAAAATGCATGGGCCTCTGTGCAGAGTTGGGGGGAGACAGCTGCACTGTGTAGCTCTCTTATCTCATTAGAGATATACAGGGCAGGCATTCACAGAAATGAACGAAATAAAGGAGGCACATCTCACAAATCCACTAAGAAAATAGCACAGTAGTTCTTCTCTACTTCCCTGTGGCAAACAAATTCACCATGCACATAGAAGCTGAATGTGCTCTGTGTGTGTGTGTGTGTGTGTGTTGGATCACCATCCAGTGCTGCCGCAAAATCAGCCTGAGACTGTCACACATATAAAGAGCTGGTTATGCATATAAATTTTTATTTTAAAGGTGTGAAGCAGAGTTTCACTGACTGATGATAGCCACATCCTGTGCCCCCACCCAGCTGTGCCAGATTCACGTGTGACTCACTGAGTTAATGGATGATCCACTATCCACTATGGAGCAAATTTCCAGTTGTTTCCGGTCAGAACGGTTAATTTTTTTTCATAATAAACAAGATGAACTGTAAGACCTATTATTGTAAATAGTGATGTCTCGAATCTGACATTCACCAAAGTACAATTTGCTGTAAATACAGTATAGTGCCTATAATGACAGAAGAATTACAATCGAATGTTAATATTTGGAGTTTCTATTAATCTCTCTGAATGTTAATAATAAGACTTGAAATACATATGGACATGTTTCACAACCTTAACCCTAACCAGTGTCAGTATTGTAACCATGATGACAAAGATACTAACCTCAAGAAAGAATTTATTTTAGCCCAAACCATGATCTCCCCCTAAACCTAATCTTCTTGTTTTGTATTTCTTGTTAAAACCAAACCAAACCGTAACCTTCCACCCAACCTTTAATGTGTGTTTTTTTATTGTTACCATGACAACAAGGTCCATTATACCTGCCTCTTGCACACTCATTGGTCGTATCCGTGGGAAGGGACAGATAACCTGTGGTTGTTCAGGTTTAGGTCTGACCTCAGTGCTGAGACTGTGAAGGTCTCAGTTTAAAAAAAACAAAAACAAAAACAATGAGCAGGATTCAGTGGGAGAGTTTTCTGTTCTGTTGATGTTATTCGGTTTTACCTGGTCATTATACGGACTTTTCAGTTACACCACATCACAGTTAATAAATACACTCCTTGATCAGAAAATGAAGCTTCTTGAAAACGTCACCATCAGTGTGTTGCGGGACAAGAGTGACCAGAGCCCCTCCACGATAATGAGGCTGTTTGACCTCCACCGGAACAGCTCTGTTTGTGTCATTATCTTCCTGTCTGATGCCTATTCCTGCACTTGATTACTCTGATTGCAGGCATGGAGTGCTTTGTTTGTCTGTATGTCTGACTGAGAGTGGGAGGTAAATACTTTTTTTATTGCATCTGTGTGGGCCCTTGTCATCAAACCAGGGTCAGTAGCGCAGAGGTGCACAGGTAGAGTGAATATTCATTAACTGATCTTAAACGATGGAGTCGCCGCACCGACTGTCACTGTTAACGTTTTGACAGAAGAGTATAAAAGTGCTCATCAACCATGTTGACAAAGCACCTGCTGTATCTATCAGGCGCCACTGAGAAGTGATGGTGAATGAAAAGAGATTTGCTGCAGTTGCCACTGAAGAACTGACAGATAACAAATTAAAGAGCAAAGAAATAAATATATCCCTAGTCTAACGTAGGGAACACGTTCTGCATGTCATTATATTCAAGCTCTCATCACTGCAGTTGTTAAACAGCGGTGCACAACAGCAAAACTGATGGCGCAAATACGTACAGACTATACAGCCTTTTATCATGTTAATTATACATCTCTATGCATGCAAGGTTTTTAATTGTTGAGAGTAACAGTGGCTTTTATAATAATGATAGATAAATATAATAATGACTTTTGCATTAAGGACGTGAGGAAAACTCCTCAGGTGCTTGCCTCATGAGCCGCACATAATAAAACGATATCCTTTAGAAGGCAGAATGATTGAAATGGAATAAGCAGTGTCAGCTACAATCTGCATTTACATGTAAAAAAAGAAAGAAAGAAAGAAAGTAAAGCTTCTAACATAAAGCAATGTCATTCATATTTAAGAGTGCTGCACTCAGCTCACTCCCTCCACCTTTTCTCCTCTGCCTTGGCCCCATTCTCTCCAACTCTTCTGCTGGAAACCTCTCATTGCCCCTTAATTTGGAGCCATTGAGGTTTCTCAGGGGTCTCAGAGATGCTCGGGCACACAAGCTCAAGGAACAATCAGTGAGTCTGTCGCCAGTGATTAAAAGCAGGAATGGATGCTAAGTGGAAAAGAGAGAACAACCAGCCAATCCCTGGAGCGGGATAAAATAGTCTGTTCCTTTGTGAATGACTGATTAATCTATTCACCTTTTTTTAGCAAATGCACTTTGTTGCAGAGAGGAGCAAAAGGCAGCGCAGTGGAAGCTACAGGGGGAATTCTGCCGGGTTTGATGAATGAATTTGTTTAAAAGTAACAAAAACCTTTGACTGGTCTGTTTTTTATCACTTAGAAAAATAATAACCTTGCATAGTACAGTACAAATAAAAAGAGAGAAATTCAGTGCTGGCATGGAGACAACATTAAGCTTTCACTCGGTCTTTTAAATAACAACTTTACGTAATTACAAATACATTCATAATTAGATTTGTTGTCATGTTGCTGTACCTGATCTATAGTCATTTACACTGCTTGAGTTTCGCCTAATCCTCCACGTGCCATTAACCAACAGGCAGATGAACAGACTCCCAGGTATATTAATGGTCACTGTGAATTAAAAAGCTGGTCAATCAGCGGAAAACTGAAAGAGGGAGGTTACAGTCAATGACCGTGTTCTAATTTTAATCTGCATGAGTATAATGTCAAGTAAAATAACCTCATTATCCCTGTGTAACCACGTTTTTATCATCCATCAAGCAACCCCTGAGCACAAGTGTCACACCTGTAGAGCCATTAGTCATATCATTTCAAGTTCAGTTAAAAGAATATTTACTTTTGAATACATCATTTTTTAGAAAATCAAATACTTTCCTTTAAAATGTGATATATCTCATCATCAGTCGTTTGATGTTCTTTGTACTGCAATTCATCACATACATACAATCATTACATATTCCTATAAGTGGTTATTAGACTGTAGCTTATCCAGTTTGTGCCTACTACCACTGAAAACAATACATATGTTGATTTGTGTTTCGAATATCCTTTAACAATCACTTCAACTGGCTGAAATCATTCATTCATTGAACCAACATTGCTTGTTGTGCCACAGTGACCACTAGACATTTGCTTAGTCCAGTGACATTATGTCTGGGTGCAGGGCACCACCAAATCAAATAATAGTCAAGTCAATACTGGTCTCCTTGTGGAGGGAGATATTACCCAGTTGCTTTTGAACAATCTGCTCAGAGAATCCTTTTAACAGGCTGCGATCAGATGCGTGCCTGATATTGTACAGTCTGTTGTGTTCTGTGCTGCTGGGACACAATGGTATTCTAGCAATGAATCCTCATTTTGTCCTTGTATTGTCTTTGCTTTGCACCAGATGTTGAATTTGCAGCGGAGGACACAAGAATGATTTGGGGGAGATATGAAAAAAAAAAAAAAAGACAATGCACATTTGTCGCAGTCTCTGACAAAAAAAAAAGAAAGACAGAAAAAAACTGTTCCCATATCACCTCTTGCAGATCTTTTTGTGACAAGATGTTACTTTGGAGACCAACCAGGGACTAGTTGAAAGAGTGTGTGTATGAACTTTTTTACTTCAAGGCTGCCCGGCTGCAAGTCAGCAAGTTTTGAAGTGCAAACTGTGCAACAATCCGACACCTGTGAAGTCATACAGTCTGAACTCAGTTTAACAGTGAAGTTTCTTTGTCTAGTTTGTGGTGGTGACACACGACACAAAAGTGTTTTTCGTCTATCTTGGTCCTGGCTCTGTACAGGTGAAGTGTATAGGTGAGGAACAGCTGTAGAAGCTTTTATCTTTTCACTGTAAAAAAAGAAAAAAAGAAGCTGAGGCTGCTGTGAAGGTTGACGGCTGTGCTGTTTTTAGCAAAGGAAGGAAAGGAAGTGTAAAAACTTAACAGCTTCTTTTCTGGCAACACCGGGTGAACGTTCAGTCGTCTACAAGAAGAAATGTCAGATCAGGTCTGGTCGAGTCGTGAATTTATGTAGCACAAAATCATAAATGTGTCTCATCAGACTGTAGAGTCTGTAGAGGATATGACACCCACCATCCTTGGACCTATTGTTTCTTCTTCTCTTGTGACAGACGCTGCTGTCCATATGTTCACTCGTACAGTTACTTAAGAGCTCTTAAGTGTGATTCAAAGAAAAACTGTGACACTTTGCAGTTTAGCTACATCTCTATTGGAGCAGTTGAGGAGTCTGCACATGCACCTCCGTTCACCCTGGGCTTGTAATGCCTTCTTGCCAGTTGTTTTCAATGAATTATTTGATTTCGTTTTTGTTTTCCGGGGAATTATGACCCCACCCATTTCGTTGTAGAGTAGTTAGGCCTCAGCGTGAAAACAAAATGTCTCGCAGCAGAAACAAATGCACTGTTTCTTGGAGTCCACAAGGTTCATTATCATATATATTGTAGCAATGGAGTAAAAATATAGTGTTTAACCCTGCTGTTGCAGTAGCAAGTGTATTAATGGAAGGAGTTTGGAAAATCTCATTGAACAGCTTTAACAGCAGCCTCTCTCCTCTCTTTGCTGTTATCTTTGCAGCACTTTAGATGACGAGGGGACCAACCTCCGGCAGCAGAAACTGGACAGACAGGTGGGTCTTTGCTGTTGTTCTTATAATAATCTCTCACAGGCTAAATCAATTATAATAGGGCAGTTTTATCATGACATAAACTTCCACTGCGCCATCGTGGCTCCACAACTCTACAGGGATGACTCGCTACCTCTGCATAGTGTTGTAAAGACAGGATGTGTAATGTATAATGCACTAAAAAGGCTGAAACAAAGCAGTGTAATCCAAAACATTTTATATGTTTAGTTTTTTTAAAATCCTATAAATACCTACATCAATATGTCGTAATATTATCAAACACAACTTCAGCAATATACCTGTTTTTCTAATTATTAGACATTGTATTAACCTGAATTAAATTTGTATGAAAATCTAGATTGCTGTCTGCTGCTCTGATCTATTTTTTTATTTATAGTATAGTTTTTTATGAATAAGCACTAATAAAATGTAATCACCAGTTGCTTCTGGCATTTAATTGTAAACATGGAGGAAAAAAACAAGATAATGGAGAATAAATAAGTCGTAAAACAGCATTGTCAAGGAAAGGAGAAATAGAAAAGGATTTTTGTAAACACTAGGTATTTGTCAGGGTACAGTAGTAGTAGTGTCAGCAAAATAGTTCCTGCTTCATAATTAAACAGTAGAAACAAAGACATATACAACAGCCAAACATGTAATATGTAACTATCTACCTAATGGGTACACCATGTAAGAAGTAATGATCCTCACATGTTTTAGCAGCCAAATAAATTCAATACAATGATGTAAATCCGAGCAGGTAAATGAATGTTGGCTCGTTACAAGTGATTTGTTTAAGAGGGATGACATCAATCTCATCGTCGCCTCTCTCTCTCACCGACAGGCGTCTCACTGGCTGTATTTTGATCAAACATTAATTTCCCTGCCTCGCATTTCTCTCTGTGTGGGTGCACGCTCTGCCTACAGTACTGACACTGCTGTTGTCAGTGTTTATTGTGAGCAACAGACAAAACAAACACACCCAGGCTGCAGGTCAACCATTTCCGGTTCTTGTCTGCGGATAGTGAAAACTGCTATTTCTTAATTCATGTGAACAACACACGTTCTCTTCTGCAGTCGGTGCTGCAAGGAAAACCACTAGTTAGTCACCTAAACTGGCTTCAGAGCACTTGGAGACTCAGGGTTGAAAGCAGCCGACAGTGTGATGTAATCTCACCAGTTAGAAACAGGGGAGAGCAGCTTGGTTGTAGCGATGCACCACACACTCTTTCCACCAAAGTTTATGTTAAATGCTCTGCCCAGAGGTGAAAGCTTCTACAGATCACCACAAGAAGTGCACCTGCTCTCACAGCAATCGCTGTACTGTTGAAGATGCTGTTGCGCTCCACCGCTCTGCAGTCTGAATCCTCCACTAATAGAAACCTTCAATATTTGATGAGCTCTGGTTTGAAGACTTGCATATAGCTGACAGTTAGTCCAAATGAATAGCTATATCTAGCCTCAGGTCAAAGTGGTTTGGACAACACATCCTCAGATTGTTCTCCTGACTTTAACGGAGCTATCTGTGTGATGATATCGTACAGTAATGCCACAGAGGAGATGATCACGAACAGGTTTATTTTAAAATGGAAAACTATGTGTTTTATCATATTTGAGAGGTTATCTATTCTAGAGGAAGATGTAGAGGAGGATGGCGCTGTGAAGCTTTGCCTCTTCAGCTCTAACATGGTTTAGTAAACATTATTAAGGTGATCTCAAACAATTAGCAGCTAAATTATCACATAATCACTCAGTGAGGCAATCAACCCCTGATTTAACTTAATTTGCTCTGTATAATAATGTAGAATAAGAGACTGCAACTTCCTTCATTTGCTAAATTTGTGTTGTCATTATTTTCCTACTGTATGTGGGCATGTACACAAACACAAACACATACACACATAAAACCTCCACAACAGCGAGTGCTCCTGGAACAGAAGCAGAAGAAGAAGAGGCAAGAGCCGCTGATGGTCCAGTCGAATGTGGACGGGAGGTCTCGCACTCGCCGGACCAAACAGAGCGAAGAGCAGGCTCCGCTGGTGGAATCCTACCTCAGCAGCAACAGCAGCACCATCTACCATGGTACATACACACACACGTCTATCATGGTGCATACAAACATTTCTACCACGGTACATACATGTACACACTTCAACTTCAACTTTATTGTCCCTAGGGAAAATTCATGTTGCAGAAAGGTAAAAAAAAAACACACACAGAACATATAGAGCACATCCACACAACATTGAAATGACAAGTATCCCAGAGGACAAACTGGGAGCTGTTCCATACAATCGAAAATAAGTAAGTAAATAAATAAATAGATAAGTAGGTGGAGTGTATCGTGAATGTTTAGAATTTGAATCACAGTAAGTTGGGTAATGGCTTGTGTTGTGAATGAGTTCTAACCATGGTATACACACATTTACCGCAGTACATACAGACACATCTACCATGGTACATACACATACGTTTACCATGGTACATACACATACGTCTACCATGGTACATACACATATGTCTACCATGGTGCATACACATTGTAATTTATACTCTCACGTTTAAAAAAATTTATGTAAACCATGGTACATACACATATTTAACTCCATGTCTACCATGGTGCATGCTAATCATACACTTTTTACCAGAATCACAAATAAGAGTGACATCAGTTTTAACAAAAACAAAGCTTAAGAAAAAATTACTACCATGGACATCTTTTGACATTTTTCTCTGCATACATGTACAGTATGAGTATCATTACTCTAGCTTGTTCCTGATTGGAGAAAAATGACATGTTGCAACCATCCCCTGTTGCTACTGTCCCCGGTCTCCCCTACTGTATATACACACATTTACCACAGTACATACAGACACATCTACCATGGTACATACACATACGTCTACCATGGTACATACACATACGTCTACCATGGTACATACACATACGTCTACCATGGTACATACACATACGTCTACCATGGTACATACACATACGTCTACCATGGTACATACACATACGTCTACCATGGTACATACACATACGTCTACCATGGTACATACACATACGTCTACCATGGTACATACACACATCTACCACAGTGCATCAACGCATTTCTACCACGGTACACACGCTCAGTGCTATGTTGATGGAGAAAGCTCAAACAGAGGGTTTATGAAACAGTATGGATTGAACAAATAAAGATGGCAGACTGCTTGTTTGACCAGTCTCTTTGATTTAGAAGAAGTATTTGTTCTTTGGCCCAAAGAGATTTTATTCTTGTGCAGTTTTCATGTTTCATCCCACTTAAAACTGTCTGCTACGAGTAGCACATAACCCCAAGGTCAGTAACAAAATAGGCCTATTCACATGGAAATAATCATTTTTCACTGGTTCACACAGTAGTTGTTCTTTATCATTTTTGGTGAATCTGCTCAATTTTACACGTTTTAAATTTTGGTAAATACTTTTTTAAATTTGTATCATAGTACAACATCTGTAATACATGTGAGATTTCATCAATTTTACATACTGTAAAAGATTATTTTATTTGACCATTTTTGTGTTAAAATGTATGGGTTTTTGTTGTAATCTCATTCTTATTTCAGGCCAGAGACTTAAACCTTGATGCATTCTGACATATCTTTTTTATTATCCACTAAATAATATTTCATGTTTTTTTCTTTTGTCAATATTCACTTTGATCTGAACCCTTTTTTCTATCACCTCCATCCCTGTGTTTAGTGCAAGAAGCTGAACAGGAGGAGGTGAAGGTGACAGTGGACACGCAGCCGCCTCGCTCAGCCAAAAAGGGCAAAGCATCAGCCAGCTCCACTCCACAGACAGGCAGCGACAAGAGGGAGAGGAAGGGGAAGCACAAAGGTCAGCCTGCCAGTATTAAGACGAGCAGGTAGTCAGACAGAGTGAGGAACAGATACAGCTGAGATGAATGGACAGGCACGATACAAGAAAGACTGACAGAGTGAATTAGAGAGGAGGAGGTCAGACGAGGTGAAAGACACAACAAAGAAGACAGCAGACAGAAGATATTGTTTGCATTGTAGGCTATTGGTTACAGTTGTATCTACAGTAACACACCAACATATTTCCTACTTAATTTGAATATTGTTTTAAGCATATTGGTATTGGTTTGTATACATCCGTGTTTAAAGAGCAGATTTAAGTCATTAGAAACAGTCCACAGTATGAGGCAGAAGAGGCACAATCCATTATCCGGCAGCCGCAGCTGTCTGTCCTCAGATAATGGTTGGCCTGCTGATTTTTCAAACCACATCTGGAAGCAAACAGAGCCAGTAAAACTGCCCTCTTAGCCGCCGCTGTGGTGTCATGCTTGCCAGAGCTCAATTGTCTGTAGCGAGTGCTGTGAGCCTCCTGACACACACCATAAGTGGACACACGAGTTTGTCTTAAAGGGATAGTTCAGTTTTTGTTTGGTTTTATGATGTAGGGTTGTGTGAGGTAGTTTTGCACAGTTGGTACATATGATAATTGCGCTTCCAGTTAGGAGAGCTGTATTATGCCACAGCTGCAGGTCAGCTGAGTGAATCAGAGAGTGTCATAATACAGTGCTCTTCATGGGTGTGCCTGTGCATAGGATCATGGTAGTTAGAGAAAATGTTGTGCCAAAGCAAAGAGCTGTCTGCACAGGGAGATGAACTGCTGAAAATATTCCACATGAAGCAAATACATGTAAAATGAAAGAGGAAACATTCAAAAGTATTGAAATCATTCATTCTGTATTTACGATAATGTAATTGTTCCTCTTTGCTTCTGTTCTTGTCAGCATCCATCATGTCATTGCAGATTTATGTGTAAAATATTTGCCATAAGATTTAGATACTTACAGAGCAATAATGAACTGATAAACAAAGCCAGTCTAGTCATATTATAACAACCTGAACATATTTTTCTAATCATTGTAATCCATGCTCACACGTTTCTGACATTAGCGATGATCTGTTGCAGTCAAAATGATGCTCATCTTTGGAGTGACTTTGTCCCAGAAAAAAAACAGAAAGAGTTAATGGGATTCCACTGGGGCAAAAGATTAATCAGGCCAGTGGTGCCGAACTCACCACTGATGGACCTGTCTGCCCGTCTGTCTGTCTCACCCTCTGAGTCTCTAAAGCACAAGCACACTGTTTCAGGAGAGTGATTTTACCAAGCTATTATGCTCTCACTAATAAAAAAAAGAGCCAGCTACATTAAGGTGACAGAATAGATTTAGACAGTGAATTTACTCAGAGGGATTAATTCAAGCTGCTCCATCTGATATTAAATATCCAACACGAGTCTGACTGGTTAAATGCTATTAATTGGGATCAAAATAAAAACCAAAATCTAAACAAATACAGTCTGGCTTCCTGCACACACACACACCACCTCTTAGCAAATCTTCCAGCTCTTGTATTCATGCAGCAAAATGCATGAGAAGCAACAAAAACAGCAATGCAGAACGTCAGTTTGCAGAATTTCACTCTTCCATCATCTTTATCCTGTTTTTGCACTTGGCCAGTGTGAAGGGAAAAACATCTGTAGCAGACATCTGTAATGTTCTTTCCTCTTATATATTATTAAAAAAGAAAGACAGACAAAATATTGCTTTTCAAAACATCCACACATTCAGCGGAGAGGAAACGTTATCTCATGTACACAGGAAAGTACTGATTACATTTCCAATTTGTTGTTCTGTTTTGTTTTTTTTTCTTTTCTTTTTTTCTACCGTATGTTAACATGAGTCACCGGATGTCTAGCATCGGTGCAGTTGTGTTCTGATGAAGTCTTGTGGTATCTGTGGCTCTGCAGCAATCGATGGCCTGGCTTCCCAGCAGGATGACAGTCAGATCCAGATCCTGACAGTGGGTCACTCCACCACAGACGAGGGCGAGGGCGAGCCCGTCATGAGCTGCACGCAGTCACAGAGTAAACAGGATCTGCGCGTCACCATGCTCAAAAAAGGTACTGTCAGTGTCACTAGGTCTACAACAGCACAAGCAGCGTCCTGCTCAGCTCCTGTGGTGTGTTTGACAGGAGGGTAAAGCACACTGACGTGTGATACTGCAAATAGAAACGCCATCTAACAGCCAAGGCCTGAATGATATAGTTCAGAAAATAATGTGTGATGCTCACATTTTTAATCTAGTATTCATAATATTTATTCCTTGCAAAATTATTGCTTTATTTTATTTTAGCAGTGAATTGAGATTTTGGACACTCAGCTGTAACTGTTTTTCTTATTATGTATCACAATTGGCAGTTTTACATAAGATAAGCTGAGTTTGTTCATTTCCAAGGAGATCACAGCCTCCTGTGGACCACCTTGACATTTAGTGTGCAGTCATTATATAGTTAACATTTACCTCCTCGGTATGGATGACTGGACTCACTCATCTCTGGGAAACAGTTGCCTTTTTACTAATTTACTAAAGCTGTTAGCACTCACACTTAATATTTTATCACCCACACTTACCTGGATATTAGTATGCATGGGAAGTCAGATAGTGAATGACAGAAGATTTCATGCAGTCGTACTTTAGACGACAAGAAGAAAAAATCAGATCACCTGCTTTCATTTGATGGAAACATCACCTAAGTACCATACAAACATGGTGTATAGGTTATTGTATATAAGCTTCATGCTGTAAAATTGTCATTCCCTCTGTCTTTGTGTCTTTCTCTTCTTCTCGTCTGTGAAGGTATTTCCAGCAGTATGAATTTTGACGAAGAAGAGGACGATGACGATGAAATTAGCTCCAGTTCCTCACAGCTCAACAGCAACACGAGACCCGGCTCTGCCACTAGCAAGAAGTCATGCAAGGTCAAATGAAGTTCACATACTCTGTGTGTCTTTCCTCTGCCCAGCGTCTCTCACCTCTCAATAACAAGCTGGAAAAAAATGGATTCAATTTTGCCGCATAGCTGGACTATTTCACGGCTACAAGTACAGTAATAGACCATTAGGCTTTAATCTGATAGAAATAAATTCCTGTGGCCCTTTGAATACATTTTCTTCCACGAATGATGCTGGCATTATTCTAGCCCTGTCGTTTATGCCTTTGCCACGCAGTTGTAGTTTTGCTGGATATGGCACACTGTGGAAAAGTAATCTCCACAAAAACAGTCCAGACGACTGCCCCGACCAACACACCTGAATATGCATACAAACATGATAAATCAAATACCCAGGGTGTGCATGAGCCTGTGCAAACAGGAAGGAGACTGTTTTATCTGTAACTGAGTAGATGCAAAAATTACTACTAACGAGGGGCAGCAAAGAAAACTGCAGTGTTAAAATATGGAATCTAACTTCACAACAGCCTCTTGTGAAGACAATAAAGTCAGTAACACTAGTTATTCATCATCCGTGGTGCTTTCACGACTGGTAGGTTGGACAGAAAGGAGCCAATCAGGGAGCAGCTGTCATTAATCTGAAATTAAGTATTTTTTTTAAAAATCATCATATGTTTTTTGGGTATGTCTGTAAGTATTCTTTGGACCTACCTGGTCTAGTGATACTCTAGGCTTTGTTTGTATCTGTTTTAGCCCTGCTAATAAGGTCTCAGGAGGACAGACAAACATGTGACACTCTTTAAAAAAACAATCTGTACACCGTTCAAAATGAAATTGCACTGAAATCATCGGTTCTCTCTGCTCCTCGTTCCACTCTCCAACTCCATCTTCCATCTCTACGCCAGGTCCTTATTTTAGACAGTGTGTGCTAATTCTCGGTCCCAGAGGACAGTTTGATCTTCACACTCATTACTCTGTTCTAATGAAAGTCAACCCTAAAGCATCGCTCACCAGTCCACCGTCTCACCAGGGGTCCCGGCCTTGTGTGGGCCGTTCTCTTCCTACAGGAGGTGGCCTCAGCACCCACTCCGCCCGTCAGTGAACCTGCCATCGACATAGACGACCTTGAAGAGTTTTCTCTGCGACCTGCACCCCAGGGAGTCCGAGTGAAGTGCAGAATCACCAGAGACAAGAAGGGCATGGACAGAGGCATGTATCCCACCTACTACCTTCATCTGGAGAGAGAGGACGGCAAGAAGGTGAGGGGGGCTCAGGGGGGCTGAATCACTATTACCGTAAAAAAACGGAGTTTATCACCAACTGTACAATAAGTATAAAACACTCTAAGTACAGAAAGTAGCAGAGTTTCTAAGCTGCATGTAGGATCTCAACCAATATATTCAAATGTGAAGTGTTTCGTTAGATATATCAGTTTTCCGCCTGCTGAACACGGTGTTACTGCAACGAGATTGTCTCCGAGTTTCAAGCTGTGTGCATCCAAATAAGCAGATTTTCCCTGTAAGCGCAGTGGTGAAACTTGTGTTTTTCCAATTTGTTTTCTGGCTTGGCTCGTTGCAGGTGTTTCTCTTGGCTGGCAGGAAGAGGAAAAAGAGCAAGACATCTAATTACCTCATCTCCATTGATCCCACTGATCTGTCCAGAGGAGGAGAGAGCTTCATCGGCAAACTGAGGTAGGTCTGCAGGGGCTTCACACATCGGTTTACTAGTATTACTACTACTATTGTACTACTAGTAGTTGACCAGCACCTAGGAGTAAGGAGTCATTGAGGGGAACTTAATGTCTTGTACTCTCTGATCTTCACTAATGAAAATATATCAGTTAAAGGAGAACTTTTATTACATTATTGTATCTACCCTTATTTTCCTACCTTCCACATAAATACACATTAGCTGTAAATTCATTTAATGTTTAAGGCCACGGTAAGATTGGTAGGAAGTGAGTAGTGACCTAATCCTCAGAGACAGCTTTAAGGCTGCGTTAGTGGCTCCATGGAAACTCCTCGGGAGTTTAATCAAATATGGCTCTGTGCAGCCTTTAATCTTCAGCGCTGGCCTGACTATTGGTCGATGCGCAGCTCAAACCTTTGCAATCACAATCCCACTTGAATGATGGAGATCTAAATTTAAATCAACAGCGACCTTTCATCTAGTGCTTCTCAAGTTCCTGAGGGGGCTGGCTTAAAAGAGGTATGGTCTATAAGAGGAACACAGTCAGCAGCTTAAAGCTTCATCTTTGAAAAGCCACTGTGAGGCCGTGCTACCTACCTGTCATGTGCACACACACATGTAAGTGCCTGCAGTCAAGCCCTGAGTGTGTTTTTATGACAAAGAGAGAATGAAAGCCGTAGTGCTGACGTTCATACTGCCCCAGCCTTAATTAGAATATCACTAAGCTATGCAAACAAATAAAAATGTGTTTATTTTCATTAAATGTAGCTATTAAATAGACAAATTAACTCACCAGATAATAATTAATAAATACCCAGTTTATTTAATAGTTTTTGCTGTAGATCAAACATCAGTGATTATTCTGTTTTTTGAAAAATATTTCTAAATGATCTCCCACACATTTTTGAAAATTTGTCTCATTTAATTGTCTGGTTCAAACAGTCAAAACATGTTTGTGTGATGTGATAAAAAAACACACAATGTGAGAATAACTGACACGTGTGAAGACTTGTTCTGGGCCTGGTGTCAGCTACAAATGAACTGTGTGAGAAGGAAGTGTAAAGGCTTGTAAAAATAAAAAATTAAAAACCACAAAAAAAAAAACATGTGTGCACTGTATGGGGAAGCATCTCCAACTCACATACTCACATCTGGAATTATTTACACAAATACAAAACATTGATCACAGCATCAGTGCATAAAGCAAATGGAGACGGCCACATCTGGCAGCGTTAGGAATCAGCATTTAATAGTGAGAACATTAATGCAGCATGTGTGCAGTGTACATAGAGCGTTAGAGCTGCAGTGCAGTGTTTTCTCCACTAGAGGCAGTATCGGGGTATTAGAAGATGCAGTAATTCCAGTTCACGCCACAGATACATTTCCAGTTTACACACTAAGCTGTTTGAAGCTCCATCTAGGCTAAGAAGTCCTTCAAAGATAAAAGCACTGGGCACAGGCCACTTGTCTCCCTCTGTGGTCGGGATCTGGACCTGACCGTGGTCTTGCTGGGAAGCCAGGCCGTCAGTCTCTGCTGAGCCACAGTCCCACAAGAGGAAAATCCATCAAAGCACAACAACTGCATTACTGCCAATCAGAGTGACCTGAAGTGGGCTGTTTGAAACAGCTGCTCTTCCTCTCTATAAATTATAAATTGATACCAAAAGGAAAGGTTTTCTGAGAAAAAGCAATATGCTGTACATGCTGTCATCAGTCAGAGAGGGCATGTTTTGTTGTTCTGTCAATGATCCACATGAACTTACTCCACTGTATCACTTGATTGGCTCGTTGGCAAGATGTACATGACTGTCACTCAGAGAAATTAGCCAACAGGTACTGCCTGTCTTCACACTTCCTTGAATGTTTATTGTAGGCCATAAGATCAACGTTTTGATCACATAGACAGCTCAAAACGATCTTATATTACATAAAAAAGATTGTAGCAGTCATGCCAATAACATTTCCAAATTTGAATACTTACAGATCAGTGACAAAATGAGAAATACACCTAATTATCTACAGTATCTCTCACCCATGCCAACAGGCACACACACACACAGATCAATCAAATGAATCAAGTGTGTTACACGCCTTTGCAGGTCTAACCTCATGGGAACCAAGTTCACGGTCTATGACAGTGGTCTGAACCCTTTGAAGAGCACCACCAGCCTCGAAGCCAGCAACCTGCGTCAAGAACTAGCCGCCATCTGCTACGTGAGTTGGTCAAAGTGATTACATGTCCAGAGATGTGTATGGTTCACCACAGAATTTTAATTATTTCTCTGCTGGTTTGAAGTAACGTTGTGGACTGAAGAAACTGCCGTTCGTCATGTTATGTCAATGTGTTTGCTGTGAAGATGCAACATTCAGGTTAATGTGTCTGCTGACCTTTTGAAACACGCAGTTTCATTCTGAGTCGGATAATCAGATAAAGTCAGTCATGCAACAAACTAAGGAGTCAGGGCACCGCCATTATCAGGTCGAAATCAACTTATCCTCTATGCACGTATAAATCCAATGGATTATCCATAAAGCAGAATGACATTAACTCACAGATCACATTATCATTAACATTTAGGCTGTGGTTATTAGCTCAATGAAGAACAAACATTGTTTTTACAAATGTGTTTCAGAAGTTGCACCAGGTACAAGAGTAAAATGTGTAGTTATGTGTATTTAATGACTTGCAGTCTCAGTGCAGTTCATCCTCTCTCCAATGTAGGAAACAAATGTCTTAGGATTCAAAGGACCTCGCAAAATGAGCGTCATCATCCCTGGAATGAACATGGACCACGAGAGAGTGTCTATCCGTCCAAGAAATGTAACCACGCCCCTTATTCCTCTTAATGACAAACACAGCCTGTTTCTAATAATTTCTTAATTGATGTGGTATTTGAGATGTCCATGCCCAGAGCTGTTGTTTTCATCCTTACTGCAGGACCATGAGTCATTGCTGGCCAGGTGGCAGAACAAGAACACAGAGAGCGTGATCGAACTCCACAACAAGACGCCTGTGTGGAACGACGACACGCAATCCTACGTACTCAACTTCCACGGCAGAGTCACTCAGGCGTCGGTCAAGAATTTCCAAATCATCCACGACAATGACCGTGAGTTCCACGCATATAAAATATTAAAGGAGTTGATACTAAATACAGTTAAGTTACAGTTACGGGTCCAAGTGATACAGTAGGTTTGTGGCAGACTGAAATAAGGCACCCTGCTGGGATGTCCATTCTACATCAGAAGGCAGAGGACGAAATGAAAGACTAGAAAATGAGAGAAATAAATATGACAGAAGTGATAAAAGCAGTAACACTGTGGGTTTATGATAAAGGCCTTGAATCTATTGCTACTAGGACGACTATTATATCTGATTTCTGAACAATCTAATTGTCACATTGTAGATCAATATGTTAGAGAGAAGGGAAAAGAACAATTTCTCACTTTGAGAATGCACATACAACAAAGTGCAGACTGGCAACATCACACAGCTATTCTCCTGTGTGCATGTTTATCTAGTCACCACATGTTAAGGCAAATGGCTAAAAACACTGGAGGTGAATAAACTTAAACTGTATGATATCAGAAAAAGCTGTGTTATGCATTTCAAGAAAGAAGGGGAAAAACATGCATCCATAAGTCTACTTATATTCCTTAAAGAGGAATAAAAATATGTTGTTTTAAAGAAGCGTATCTTAAGTTTATGTACCGGTTCTCCTCCCCTGTAGCCGACTATATTGTGATGCAGTTTGGCCGCGTGGCAGAGGACGTCTTCACTATGGACTATAACTATCCAATGTGTGCCCTGCAAGCCTTTGCCATCGCCCTCTCCAGCTTCGACAGCAAGTTAGCGTGTGAATAGATCCCAGCCTGAAGTTCAGTGGAGAACTGATCCATCTGTCCTCGATAAAAGGGCTGTTCATGTAAATCCCTGGAGCTGGTTTGAGATCTTCAGACCACCCCAGTACCTTGGAAGTCCTGCATTTCCCAGAATGCTTCACGGGCCTCAAGTTTTTTTTTTGTTTGTTTTTTTTTCTTCTGTTTGTGTGTCGGGGGGGTGGGTGGGTGGGACCTCAGGATGGTCTTGGTCAGTGGAAGAAAACAAGCACAAAGTGTAATCCACTTTCAAAATCCCGTTCATTTGTTTTGATAACTATAGTCATTTTGTACTGTAACGACATTATAAAAAACAAACACTGTTCCTTTATGTAGTAGCTAGAGAAATTTAACATTTCTTTATCTGTGAATTATAACTAACAGTTACGCATCTGTAAGTTTTAAAAGTTGACTGGATTTTATGTCGTCTGACGCCACACACTTCCTGAAGCATGACCACTGCTTATATATTAACTGAATTAAAAACAACATGCACGTCACAGTATATTTATTTTTTCTTATTTATGTATTTATTACATGCTCATTTAGTTTTCTGTTTGTCACTTGCATCAATTCGAGCACCACTGGCTCCACGGAGCTGCAA
Source organism: Decapterus maruadsi (assembly GCA_030347415.2). Classification (NCBI taxonomy): domain Eukaryota; kingdom Metazoa; phylum Chordata; class Actinopteri; order Carangiformes; family Carangidae; genus Decapterus; species Decapterus maruadsi. Next base: position 31,870,557 of record CM064900.1, read on the forward strand.
GCACATAAATTAGCATCACAAGAAGGAATATCTCTTGTATCCACACAAAAACAATTAGCGACTCGGACGTGAACAGGACAAGGGCATGCTACACTGTGCCGTGCACCCTATACAATATCGTGTAACAGTGTCATGTATGTGAATGTACAGGATGATGGTGCACTTTACTTTGAAGTCTGTAGTGGATGAGATATAGCTGTACATACTTTATTGTGCCTTTGAAGACTAATTCCAGTGCTACGCTTTGGCTGTTAAATGAGCTGAGCTTGAACTAGTCTTTGCGATTTTTGCTGTCCTCACATGCACTGGAAATATTTCTCTGTAGCTCCTTTGAATTAAGTTGTCTATTGCAAAGTTCATTTAGATTGACAAATAGCTGGAGTTGCACAAAAAAAAAAAAAAAAGCAGCAAAACAACAACTCCAGAAGATATTATTCCAAAGTTCACATCATTGGGCATCATTTTAGTGACTGTCTATAAACTATATGGTCCTCCACACATTACACTAAAGAGGGGAATGATTATTTACATTGCACTGTAAATCAGGCAGCAGATATAATATCCAAGGCACTCAGGCTTAAGGTTGTACTCATGTCCTCTGATGTGTCCCACATGGAAGAGATAAACTCAACACAGATCGACTTACTGCCAACAAACACACGGTCAAAGTGTGAATCTGCCACAGCTGACACACATTTCATCTCTTGCTCTTTTACATCTTTGGTTCATTTCATGTCCCATTGATGTGGGGCTCAATACATTCCTCATCCGACTGGCAGTAAGTTTCTATATCACATGGTTTGTTGCTGTTCACATTTTTACTCAAAAATATTATTCCTCCTGCTCTTTATGGGGACAGTATCCTTTCTCAAATATATGATAGTATTTTGTATTTTATGACCATTTAAAAAAAAAAAAAAAAGCTGAATGAAGGCAAAGAACAATCTCTGATACCGCTATTGTTACTGTGGGTTATGAGGAAATCTTTATCAAATGTGCTATTCTTGTACTCAGTTGTGTTCTAACTATTTTAAATTTCTATTTTCCAATTGTTGATACTCTTTGCTGTAAAGTCTGCTTTTCATACATGTGTCCAAGAACCAAACGTTCTCTCACTTTCTGTTTCAAGTGCTCTCGTTGTAATGTACAGTAAACGGTGTACAATTTACTGTGGTGGTATAGACACAGTCCTTTGATCATGGAAAAAAAAATTAAACTTCTGTAAGTCAAAAGGTGTCCTGTTCTCTTAGAAAACTTTTTTTTGTTTGTAGGCAGCAGTAAAGATGCAAATATATCCTTTTCTTTAGTCCCTGAAAGTTATAATCACCTAGTTCTTACCCATGTTCCACTTCTGGTTCCTATTTGGGCCAGTCAACGCAACATTTTCCTCAAAGCTATTGGCAAGATGTATCTGTTAGTTTTCTCAGATCCTCAGATTTGATTTTCCATACAGGGGCGAGTCGTGTGTAAATGATGCATGAAAGAAGCAGAAGTACATCAGATGGATGTGGTCATGGTTTATTAGAGACTGAGGAGCAACGCTGACTAGATTCATTTTACAACAATGTGAACAAAACAGTTTGCATGGCTATAACAGTGCAACTATTAGGAGCAGCTGGTTTGTCTACAACCTTGTATATAAGCTAATTACTGAGGAGTGGTTGCTTTGGTTAATGCTGTAGTTTCCCCTGCGAACAACAGTTCCAACATCACAGGGATTTCGAGGACAATAGAGCTTTGGTTCAGACAGATGTTGGATCCTGTTGCGACCGACTGGAGCTGTATTTCGTATTTTCTTACTTTGCTGGTGGTTTTTCTGCTTTTGATTTTTGTGGGGACTGTTCCCCCTGCTTGATCTCACCATTAGATCCACTCATCAATATCTTTACTCGTCTTCTGGCTCAGTAGATGTCACCCTCTTCATGTCTTCCTTTGATCATCTTCTTTTTGAAATTTGCTTTGTGAGTCACGACCAGAAAAGGTCTCAGTCTTTGACATTTTATTGCGCTTAACGGTAACGCACACTGATACACAATTCATGAAACCCTGCTCTAGTTGACAGATGTCGTAACAGTTGTCACCCCGAACTTACAAAAGAGCCATTGTAATAGGATTTACAGCTACATACAGTATATTTTGTAAAAGAAAAAAAAACTTGAATAGCAACTTTTTAAAATGTTCCTTACAAATGTCAGAAACAATAATTACAACAGACATTTCTGAAAGTTGACATTCTGAGTTGTGGTAGGTGAAGCAGTGAGCTGGGCTTTTAGAATCAGAGCAGTTTGGGTGATTGACTGTGAAGTAAGATAACTATTAATGTTTTGTTTCAAGGAGCCCACTGAATGAAAAATACAATTCTAACTGTTAAAATACTGCTTGAGCTTCTGGAAAGTGTTTTTCCACTGTTTGTGGATTTTATATAAAAACCATCCTGGAAGAAGTTCTTACTACGTTGTGTCTATTTAGCTTAAGGATAGGTAATAAACACTGTATGAGGTGAGGAATGTTGATTTACGGAAGAGGATTGTGGTCTGTGAGGTCTAACTTTTTTTTTTCTCAGAATTCTGACTCTTTTTTTTTGTTAAAAAAAAATCCTACCATCTCTGGAGCTCTGGAGATATTTTTATCTCAAAAATCAAAAAGAATCTCAGAATTCTGAGAGAAAAAAAGTCAGAATTCTAAGAAAAAGTCAGAATTCTGTGATTCAAGTCAGAATTCTAAGAAAAAAGTCAGAATTCTGAGAAAAAAGTCAGAATTCTAAGATTAAAGTCAGAAATCTGAGGAAAAAAAGTCAGAATTCTAAGAAAAAACTCAGAACTCACCTTTTTTCCCACAGCGGCCCTAATCCTCTTCCGTATTGACTTTGCTGTGTGTTTGTGAACTCTTTTTAGGTGAAGTCCTTTACTTCTCCCTCCTGTTCCTCATCCTCAGCCCACTCACCCCGACCTCTTTGGGCAGGTCTGTGGTTATGTGGCTGTCGTCCTCCTCCTCCTCCGCTGACGTTAACTCCTCGTTTGCCTCCTCTGCTTCCTCCTCTGGGTTTGGCCCCCCCTCACAGCTGAACAGCAGGTTCTCTGCCTCCATCACGGGGTCTTCCTCATCAGCCTCCTCCTCCTCTACCTCTGTCTCCTCGTCCTCTTCCTCTTCCTCTTCCTCTTCCTCCACCTCGTCTTCCTTCTGCTCCATCTCCACCTCCTCCTCTTCCGCCTCTTCCTCCCCCTCCCCCCTATAAGTTTCCTCTCTGGGATAGTGAAACACTTTTTTGTGGTCGCTGAAGGTGATCTGTTTCTTCCCTCCACTGTGACACTGGAGCTCCTTGCTCACCTCCAGACCGAGTCTCTCCCCTCTCTCTGCTCCAGGTCGGGGTAAACGTGGACTGAGCAGCTGCTTCATCACTGCCATCTCTTCTTCTTCTTCCTCCTCCTCTTCCTCCTCCATCCCAATATCTTCCGCTGCTGCTACCACTTCTTCCTCTTCATCTTCCTCCTCCTCTTCTTCTCCCTCCTCCTCCTCCTCCTCTTCCTCCTCCTCTTCCTCCTCCTCCTCCTCTTTCACTATAGACAGCTTTCTTGCCATGACCTCTTCCTCCTCTTGCTCCATCCTCTCTGCCAGGGCCTCAGCCGTGGGCTGGTGGCAGGGTTCCTCCAGGATAAAGCTGTCAAATCCAAGTCGGTCAGTGGGGGAGTCCTCATAGTCTGGGTAGGTCTCGTCTGGGTAGCCTGCAATGGTGCATGATTATAAACTTTATTTAAAGGGATAGTTCAACATTTTGGCAAATTGGCCCATTGCCACAATCCCTGTAGTCATAGCAGTATACTACTAGTATAGGTTTGTTTCCCTCATCAAACTCATCAATTACACAATCCAACAACTCCAAAACGCTCTGGTGGACAAGTTGTGACCTGCACATTCACCACGCTATGAGATAATAACGGAGCGTTACGAGACAGTTTTCAAGGTAAATTCATACAAAACCGCTGATGTGCGTTCCCGTCGGGGGCAGTTTTTCAGCAAGCAGTCTCTGCATTTGCCTCAAAAACAACTCTGTCTCGTAACGTTCCCTTATTATCTCATAGCGTGGTGAATGTGCAGGTCACAACTTGTCCACCAGAGCGTTTTGGAGTTGTTGGATTGTGTATATGATGAGTTTGACGAGGGAAACCAAGAAATTCCGTGAGCCTTAGTGGCATAGCTCTGAGCAGCTCGCGGCTCTGCTCCGCCATTCTAAAAATAGCTTGCACCAACAATTAAAGGTAACAAACCTAATCCTACTGTAAAACTAGGGATTTTGGCAATGGGCCAATTTGCCAAAATGTTGAACTATCCCTTTAAAATACAGACAAATTCTTTGCATAAAACAGCTTCTTAGAATTGAAGAGACCATTACTGCAATGCAAGTGCAACAGATATTACATGACATACCCTCCCAGTCTGCACCGTAGGGGACCTCCTCGGCCTCCATCTCTGGGGAGGCTGCCTCCAACCGGCCCTCCTGCATCAGCTGTGTGATCTGTCGAAGTTGCCTGAGTAATTTCTCCTCCTTCTTTGTTGTTGACGTTCTGCTCTTCCTCCTTTTGCCACTAGAGAGCAGCACAGATTTGGAAATCAGGCAAGATGGCTGTGTAGTGTGCAGTAGTACACCATATGTTAGATTAGTAAATGACATACTTTCTCTTTGTCTTGGTTTTCTGATTCTATTGAAGCTCTTATTGAATGAGACAAGGCCCAGATGAGCTGGGTTTTCTATATCATGTCAATCATATTACATGAGTGAATGTGTGAGGATCTGTTGATATTAGCTTGATTAGAAAATAATTTCTACCCCTGTGGACATGAATTCACTTCATAAACAATTCATGTTATTATATGACCTACAGAATTTAAATAAATCGGTAGCAGTAGCTGTTAAGAAAAACATGCCAGTGGCCTTTCTGCCTTTGAATAATTTTCCCTTTAATTTTGAACTTTAATTTCCATGCCTGGTCCAACCTGATTCATCCCAGTGTGAAGCAATCTCTCTGGCTCTACTGTCCTATGGGCACTGAACAGGAGTGTGTGAAGAGCAAAAAATAAATCTTCTACCTTGCAGAGCCACGGCCCTTCGCTGAGACAATCCTCTCCATCATCCTTTCTGTTTGCAGAAGTCTCTCCTGAAGCCTGGCAAGCTCATAATCTGTTGCTACAAGATTTACAAGAGACATAACTGCTTTAATATCAAATCATAATGCACTTTTCTGTAAACAGCATATGAACAAATTATATGTCACTATATGAATGTACATTGACACACACGTTATGGGATTTAACTCTTTATATTTATGTCTGAACATATTCATTTATATTGGTGTGAAACCTGTGGCTGTTGAAATGCATGAATTAATACAAGTACGGTAGCTTTATTTTAAATTATGCAGCAAATACTTGAAATTTCTTACTGATTGTATTCTCCATTTCAGGCATGGTTACTGTGGTATAGTTTCCTGATTTAGTCGTTTTCCCCTTACATGTGAGCTGTGAACATGAGAATTGTTATGATAAGAATAACAGTCATATGTAATTCAAAAAAATGTATTATGTATGATTGAATGTGAAATGCATTCATTATCTCCACTTCCACAATAGCATTTCAGTATGCAGTAGACACAGCATTATACTGTATTGTGTACCGCAAAGCTGCATGATAACACTTTATATTCATATGCAGAATTGTATAATGTAATCATACAACATGCCTAACATGTAGGTCAGCCATAGTAATCACCTTGTAGATGATATAGAGGATGTAAAGAAGGATCCCAAAGCCATAGATGGGAATCACTTGACCCATCAGGTTGTATTTTTTGCCTCGCATGACGCCTTTCACTTTGGCCATGGCCTCTGCACTGTGTGTCATGGAGTACAAAGGGTCCACGCCCCACGGCTCTGAGTCGTCTGGCACTGACAGCTTGTGCATCACAGAAGGATAGAAACCAGGTCCAACTAGAAGAGACAAAAATCGATCACTCAGTCATTCAGTATCACTACAGAAAGACTTCACTGCCAACGTTTTACAGTTTCCCTCCCTCAGTGAGTGGGAGTACAGATTGATTTTCAGTTTGGTCCTGGTTAAGAGAGCCTAAGTAGGCTATTTTTATGCAAAGTTTACATTTAAATTATTTTCCACCACATATTACTTTTAAATTTTAAAAATATATTTCTTTTGCTGCAATTTCAGAATCAGAATCAGAAAAGTTTTTATTGCCAAGAGCAGTAAAGGTCACGTTACAGTACAAGGAACTTGACACCCTAGGTGCAAACACAAAAGGTAGGAAAATAGTCAAAAGTAGCGATAAAATAAAATAAAAATTAAATTAAATTAAATAAGAGAAAATGAAATAGAATCAATACAATTAATGATTTATATTTGACTTTGAATTGAATATTTCTTGTAATGCTAGATTACCATAATCGTCTATTCTAGCCTACACTTCCTATTTCCTCTCAAAGTCGTCGTCACCAGAGAAATTCTGTGCGCACCAATCAAATGACGAGGCTGCTGTGGTCAAGTGGAAACACCTGGGTGGCTGTAGCTACCTGTACCTAGGCCCTAGCTTGACAAAAAGTCTGAGCACAACCATCGTTATTACTGAACACCAGGAGGAAGCACATTAAACGGTTGCTCATAACTGTAAAAGCATTGATTAAAATGCCATAGGCCTACATGTTTGTAGCCGAATGCATTGATGGGACATTAGCATGCTAATGGATGTAAACTTGCCAACAACGACAGCACCGCCACAAAAACACGGACAGGAAGTCTCCTACTTTACTTTGGATCAAGTCACTCAACCCAAGACACAGGACACGGAGTTACAAGTAAGAGGCTGCAGTGAATCCTAATTAATCGTTTCATTTTGAAAAAGCTGTTAACCAAGTTGTTCACTGTTATGGTGTGGGAGGGAGGCCGCAAAGTAGCTAAACACACCTGTAGCCCCTGTAGCGACTTTCAAGGACGGCGCATAGGCTATGGCATTTGGGACATTTTTGTTATTGTTTGTTAGCACGATAGATTAGCATCAGGGCATGGGCATGGTTGGTTACTGATGGCGAATTTACTGAGTAGGCTAGAGACCTACAGTATGTGCATACTTTGGTTGGTGATGGTGGCGTTGTAGAATTGAATTTAGGGATTATCGAAAAACTGAGGTTAAATGCAGTGATGCATTTGCATGACGTAGTTACCTAATAAACATCACCAATGCTCTGCAAATGACAGGCTTCACACCCTACGCCACGTTTTATATGACAACATGATCCCAGCAATCCAGAATAAAAAAGAACATGGTAGCGCATGAATGAAGGTAAATTGTCACAAAATTGTTGTGCATGATAGCATCATAAGTGCAGGCCTACTAGTACTACAGAGATGCCCTGGCAAATAGGCCTAATATGATCCCTATATCCCTCAAGGTGTAAAGGGACGTTTTTGTTGGTACAGTATAGCCTAAGACCCAACCAAAATCACATAATCAATTATATTGTAGCCTGTATTATATATTGTATATATATGCTGCCTATCTGAAAATAAAAGGCAAAAATGACAATTTCAACTGAAATCACATATTGCGATCAACTGATACTTTTTTTTCTTAGCTACAGGACAATCCTTTCTGAAACTTAACATTTTAGTTTATTTAGTTATTATATAAACCATCAGTTTGTGACACTTGTATCATTGGAAGCTTTTAAAGCAGAATGAATAGAATATTCCTTGAATTACCTCGAAGGTCATCATCAATAAACACAGCAACACAGTCAGTGTCAGTCAATAGCCTACTTCCATGCTGGACATGAGGTATAAAGTAGCCTATCAAATAAGAAAAGTAACACAAAAATGTACAATACACTTGTTTTTCACAGTGTTGATTATCTAAGATAGCCTACCTAAAGATTAGTGCGCACATGTGGAAAATAAATAAATAAATAAATATAGCCAAACATGTTGCTATAATACAAATAAAGTACAAATTTATCAGGACATGTAAAATGCATGCATTTCCATAGTAATATTATGTTGAACATGTGTGCACTACGCTGAGGCCCTAGGCCTGGTGCACAGACGAACAGCTGGAACAACAATAACAACAACATCAGGAGGGGAAAAAAAGACATGGAGATGGAGCAGGATGGAGATGGATGGGTGATGATCTGATAAGCTGCCTTACCCTCAGGCTGCTCCATCTCCTTTTTTCCTCTGGGTAAAAGCATTCTGGGCAGGAAAAGAGAAACACAGAGAACAGAGCATGATATGAGAGTAACCTTCTGGCAAGTTGTTATAGACATTTTGCCTCAGAAAATCACTGCCATGCATTGATTTCACTTGAACAGTAAAGCTAGTATCCACAGATGTCATCTCTCATCTGGTGACGTTCAAGCCCAGATTAGACCAGATTAATCATGATGCATTCAAGTGCCGTCTGAAATATTAACTATAAATCCCTAACTGGCACAGTTATTATTATTCACTAAAAGCCTCTGGATTTCAGAGACAGCAACACCTAAGCAACGAAATGTTGAACATAGATGGGGCTCACGTCAACTCAGGTACAACAGTCAGCATCAAGTCGCTGCAAAAACAAGGGAGCAAAATACTGCATTCATTTTTCCCAGGATTCTTTTGGTCAAGACTCATAAGTCTGTGAATGCTAACCTGGAAAATGCCATGTAAAAATCACATACTCTCATTTTGATTCTGCTGCACATGTTCACTTACATAGACTTGGAAAATCAGAGGATGGTTTTACATCTAGGAGGTGGCACAAAATCAAAATGTTTATCTCTCAAAATTGATTGACCATCTTTTGTTGTTTCACCCTGTTCTAGGGTCAATGGTGCAACAAACTGAAGCTGGATAATGCGACCCAAGAACTGCACAGAGGCTGGTTTAAGGTAAGACAGCTCACTGTGTTACTGTGTGGCGGGCTATGACTGATTCAATGAGAAGGCTTTGTCAGTCTGATCAGTGCTCTGCTGATTGACTTGTGATGTCCCGGTGTGTGACTTCATGACAGCTCACGTCATCCAGTGTGTTGTAACAGGTTTGTTAGAAATGGCAGAGTGATGGGGCTTTGGATTGAAAGTGCATCACTTCATTCAGGCGAAAAAAGAGGATGAATGAAACCAGTAAGGTTGGAAATGTTTGACTGGTATGTGTAATCATTTGATATAATCTAATGAGTTATCTGGGTGTTTGTTGTTGATAGTAGCTGATATTTGTCATCTAAGTTGTCATTGTGTTATATAGTGGTGTGCTATGAGAGGAAGACATGTATGGCCTTGATGTGCAAGTGTGTGCACTACTAACTTTGTAATGATTGATTTGATGTTTGAAGCCAGGGTCCATTGATTACTTCAAAGTCTGTGAATAGTCTTGCGTTTGCAAGTTGGATATTTACAGTGAGCACCTGAATGCAGCACATGACCCCTCAACCCAGCCACTCTTTTGATGCTGTGGTGCGTGTTTCATATGATTGAGCAGCAGATGGCAGTGCAGGCTTATGTACAGAAGTATGGCACAAGGAAGACAGGGCACAGTCACAGCCACAACAATCAAGTAACTCACATTGTAATTTATAATGTTGAATGGCTTTGTCTATTAATTTAATACTCCTGCAACTAAGGAGGCTTGTTTTGTTTGTATGGTAGCTTCTCATATTAGTAGCTCACTAGAGATGAGCTACAGTGCAGCTCAAGTGTTGCCACAATAGGTGCTACACTCATTTAGTCACCTATTATCACCTTTGAGATGCCTTTGTAGGTCTCAATATCAGGAACATTAATGGAATAATAATTCTTATTACAACTCAGTCAGTTACCTAGATTGTAAAAATAACTTTGCTTTGAATTATTAAAATTCTGGGACATGGGGCGGGGATAATTCTCTTGATTAAAAAACAAAGGAAGTTAATTGAGCATACAAGAATACAAACAGAGCATTAATAAATCACGTGGTGTATGTACTGTAGTTATTTGAAAGTATTTCAAACAGATGGAGGGGGCAGGTGCAAACTTTTGTTTATATTTTGTTAGTGAAGGACCCTCCCCCTGTGTTTTATATCTTATATACTGTATATTAATTATTATTTTTTATTTCCTATGTTTTCACTGAGGTTGTTGTGTTTTTAAAAGTGAGGCAGTTCATCACATTCGCTCAAAGCAACCCACAGGTGCAAAGGTCATGTAGATGGGACATAGGGGACTTATTAGCAAACACCATGACAGAGATGACAACTCCCACAAATACCTTTGAGAGAATACTTGTCATAGGACTAAAGGTTTTCAGTCAAGGGGCACATTAATAATTGATGCTACACATGTAATCAAAGGTTATTTAGGTGTAATTGGTCTTTCCTTTAAAAAAAGAAGAAGAAATAATGCAACTTGCATATCAGTCATCTTTGTGCATCCATTCAGACGCATTCACCGGGTGCAAAACATTGAAATAAGCGTTAAAATGTTGAAGGAGCTTGTTCTACAACCTATTGTACCAACAGATCCAGACAGAATTTAGACATGTTTCTAGAGACGGCTGAAGGCCAAACAGAACTGGAACAACATGAAGGGAAACTCACTAAGAGTCTGAATATTTTCACAAACCCGTCAGATAGTCTGTTTGAAGTCCTTGTGATTAGATTAGATTGATAAATCCTACTTTAAAAGTCAACTATACATCCCTAGCTTTGCTGATAACAGTGTAGGGATGACCCAGATATGCATAATGATTCATATACCTGTATTCTAAATTCCATCACTGACTTTCAAGTACATATCGCTGCCAATTGTTTGTATTGTCAGTATTTTTTTTCTAATGTTAACTCTGTTTATTTACAGTCCAGCACACCTCTCCTCGTTCATAGCAGTCATAGTTTTCACTTTTGGTCCTACACTACACACTTATGACCTTATGATATTGCAAAATTATAACGTGTGATCGCTGTTTGGTCAATCTTATCAGTGCTACCTTCTGGGTTTTATGACTGATTAATTGCAACAAGCTAATTTGAACTAGCTTGTGCCACTGCTACCCTTTTGTGCAGTGATAAATAAAATGCCAATGTCCGACGTCCTTTGAAACATCTCTGAAATGCAAAGGTCTCGAACAGTATTCAGCCAACCTCTCCTTTCTCGCCACTATTCCGGTGAATGTTTTCTGCTGATTGCTTCTATGAGTGAAAATGATCCTTTGAATACATTCAGTCAGGCTTTAGGGCAAACATAAGTTAAAGTAATTAATTACGTATAGGTAATGATGTAGTGTCGAATCAGGTTTGTTGATTTTAGCACAGTATTTAGGACTGCTATTGTACATGCCAATTACTTTGAAAAGGCTTGAGAATAGCACCTAAATGTTGAGGTCCTACAGTATATCTCTAGGATGCTCCAAGGAGTTCCCCAGCAGTGAAAGCACCCGTTCTCCTCTCAATGTATGTCTTCTTTAGGCCATCTATTACATGGACATATCATCGGTATTCTCTATTATGCAGATGATATGCAGCTACAGCTATTATGCAATTCTCAAAACCCACAGGGATTTGACTGTCATAATCATCTCTGAGGGGTTCAGAAGTGGTTGGTTGAATATTTTCTGCAGCTAAATGCAAATAAAACAAATTTGCAAATTCACCAGTTAAATGTTGAGTGACTCATTTCAAGCTCTTTGTGTATGATAGAGTCCACATACCCAGCGCACACCTTGAGGAAGTGCTTTAGAAAGGTTTTGTCGCTCCACCACGTTGAATGTATTTGTGGCTGCAATTGCAGCCGGGCACAAAGGCTATGAATGCTTCACAGTGAGGAGCCCTGTGCTAATTAAATGGTTATTAGGGGTTGCTTTGGAGGCTGTAGCCTGCTGTCTATTGCTTGGTACCCCAGTGGAAGCTGCACCTCTGAACCTCCAGAGTTGGCTGCCCTGGATAACCTGTCTGAATGTGGCTTTTTGTGCAGCCCTATCAAACGATTATGACCTCCAGATCTTTTGTTTTTCCAGTGGTTAGGGCTGTCGAGACACAGGAGCCTTGACTGGAGCCTGTAGCTGGCATGTGCTGCAAGGTCAGAGGAAGGGTACCAAGGGCACCTCTGTCGAGTTTTATTTTAAGATGTTGTGGGTTGGGAGTCCCACTTGGTTGGTCCTGTACTACCAAAACATAATTTTCTCTGGAATTTGTGGTTGCATCTTGAGGCTGTTTTACACTCGTTTCCTAACAGCCTTTGGTCTGTACCCACACCGAGTAGTAGTTTCTTCCAATCCAATCCAATTGAGTACACATGTTGCCCTTTAACAGCCTACCCAACCTGTCTCCCTCTTTCTCTTCTTATTCAGTCTTGTTGCAGAGCTTTTTCTTCCATGGGACAAAACCATCGTCTGACTGGGTGGTGGCCACAACAAGTTAATGCTTTGTCCTGAAACTGAGCCTGAGGGAAGGAACTAATAGTGAAACACAACTCACATTACACCCACAGGTGTGTTTATACTATTCCAGTCTGCTGCTTTTGCTCATTGAGACACTCAATAATTACACTTAATAAGGGAGGAAAACAACACTTCATACACTTACTGTGATTAACTATACAAAACAACAATCTTTTATAGAGAAAATCTATAAATCTGTTATGTTCTGTGCGTTGGCCTGACTGAACACTGTTGACAATTAAGTGTTTTGAACATGTGATAGGCTGGTATGTGTCGGATAATTACCTCAACCAAACTGAAAGAGGCCAAAGTGTGCTACAGAGGAGGAGGACGTATCTTTACAGTCAGTAAGGAGCACTCCACCACAAGAAATTATGAGGTAGACAAAGCCAGGCCATCAAGGCCTTCTCAGTGGTAACCTGCAGGGCATCGCAGGGACAAAGTCCTATTTTATCCCTCTCAAGTGCATCGAAAATCTTAGTCTAAGTAGTGCTTATAGACAGACACCAAGGAGATTTAAGCTAAGTGAAGAATGTCAAAGCACACCGAGTCACTCTGCCAGGGTGGATATTTTTTAATGAAACACTTTTTTTCCCCCCTGTATCGTATGTGTTCAGTTGTCTACCAATCAAATCGTCAAGTCTCTTTTATAATGATGAAAGAATTCCTCATTAGAACTCATGTGCATACCTTGTTAAACTTGTCAGATCTCATATTCATGTAGTAAATTGAATTAAAAAGTAGTAAATTGATGTGTATGACAGCAACAACACATGATGCTGTATTGCTCAAACAATAAGATAAGTATTACAATGATATTTGGTGTTTTTGGTCAACAGAGGATTTTTTTCAGTGATGTAGCTGGCATCCCATTTATCCAGTAGGTTTCCATTTCACCCAATGTAGTAGGCTATAGACCTTTTCAGTCTTGAAGCTCATGTGATGGGTCGGTAGGTTGGTGTGTGTCAAGTGATTATTTCAAAACTCATCATTTGCTGGAAAGTAAAACTACCTTTGAAGGACAGAATAGGTATTTATTTATATTTTGATTTTCCAATGTAACAGTATTGGAACAACGGAATCTGTACTTTATGCTGCTCAAGTATTGGGCTACTGCCTTGTGACTTAAAAAACATGTATCCACAATACAGCTGAAAATTCTGTCATAGCTGGCATGGGTGAACGTTATTGGCCATGCCATACTCCCTCCATAAGCTTTTAATCCTAGGAAACAAATATGCATTTGTGTACCCTCTTTGGATGAATGGATTATAGATTATCAGTGCCAGCCAGTATATGATGCCAACACAGATTATGACTGCTGTATGTTGAATAAAGCTGATACCACTATTTGGGAAATTTTGGCACGGTGAACTACTTTAAAGTAATAAGGATGTGCTGCAGCATTTGACACATAGAGGGTATTAGAGATTTTAGTTGTAAGGGCTCTTTTTCATAATAGGCTGGTATTTTAAAGACAGTTGAGTTTCGAATTGCCATTTTCACCCTTGCTCCCTGTTTCTGTTTTCTATTCCTATTATTCCAGTCAACTCAACTGTGAACTGGCTCAAAATGTATTTCCATATTTCCCCATAATTGCAGCATTGTTGAAATAAGACTTTCATCGTTCTCATGGAAACCCCTGAGTACACATCAAGCTGTGCAATTACTCAAAAAATAAAACCCGCTAATGTCAGAGTGGTGAAAATATCACAGTGCACTCCCATTCCCAAAAATCCAGCTGGGAAGTATTAAATTTTAAATCTGACCACGTGCATATTCACAGCCACAAGCTCTTTAAAGAAATGACATTCAGACTGAAGGCCCGTTTTGGGTGGTGCTTTTGATGCTTTGTCTTCTTTTAGTGATGCCATACTGGTGGTATGTCCAATTTTCTCTGCAGTATACCATATTGTTAATACCAGCACTTGTCTTTTATCTGTTTACTGTGCCTCTCTCTTATCAAGCCTTTAATTACTTAATTATTCTTCATTGGGCTCAATTAAAACACAATGGACTCTGCTGCTGCAAAAGTCAACTATTTCTGCTCCTGCACAGCAGTACACAAAGCACGGGAGAGATAGGCTGTTGCAGTTGGCCCTCTATTATGTACTTGGAATAAATGAGATTCTGTTTTTCTTTGGATGAAAGTCTGGCCTTTCTGATTATTATGCTAACAGCAAAATATAACATTGACTTTTATAAAATGTTCATGCTCCTCGAGTCGAGTGAGGAATAGATTCACATACATGGCAATCAACGCACCTTCCCCAAACAAAATTACTTTTTAGAAATAGAAATCGTTTTCTTTCTCTATTCATGCAAGTGATTTGTTGCGCAATGTCACCTTACTCAATAGTAGCGGGCCAGGTTTACGCCAGGTTTTTTTTCCCCACTCCTCCCTGTGCCTCTATCTAAATCAGTCAATTTATTTCCAAATTGCATGTCGAGTGTAGGAGCAAGGGCTTATGGCAGTATATTAAATCAATGCACTCCTACAGTATATATTTTGAGAAGGTTTAATTTTTTTCCTCTTTTTGCTGATATTGATGGGGATGCACCTGGCTTTGAGTGTCATGAAGGACACACTGTCACAAATTGGAATCCTGTATATTCATAGAAGAAAGACAGTTGTGAAAAGTGATTGAGGTGGATTAATGGAGTTGAAACAGGCTTTACAATACAGGCTAGACCTTCACTGTCTTTTAGTTGTGTGGTTGTTGGTCTGCACACTTTAATTTATTAGTACCAGAAGGACAGACACTATCGCCAAGGAATGCAATTTGAATTTGTGTTGCCTTTATGGACTATCGTGGACAAAACGTGCACACATCTTGCTGTAGAGGGCTAGAGTGTGATCCTTCCCTCATGAATGCACATACAAAGCACATGTACTGTGTATGCACAAACATGGTACTTTGTGTGTGCACAGGCAGCGCTAAGGCATTCATTTTCAAGACTGCATTGATGCTCAACAAATGTCCTCTGTTATCTGTCCTACCACTACCACACAGTATGATGTAGAAGTCAACTGGTAGTTTACAATATCAAATCTGATATTTAGCTTTAGTTTACGTCGATGATCATGATCTGTATAAATGTATTGGCATCTTTTTTTTTTTTTACTGCTTCCTGATCGAATATATTTGTTTACACATGTGCTCCTTGGCTCTATATCTGTGTTTTGGAGCAGCGTCTCAACCACAGCATTGTCTGATTGGTTTAGAAACTGTTTAAACGAGCGGTCGTCGGCTCTGAGCGGATTGTTACATTCACAAGAACTTACAGAAAATAGATATGAGACAGTTTGCTCAAACTCGGAGCCATGCAGACCCGGCCAGGCTACAGGAGAGATCACAAATATGGAGGGGTTCAAGACCCCCCATGAGAACCACTAATCCTGTTGTACGTACTGTAAAACTGTGAAACAATAAACAACAACATTGATGTGATTGAACGGCAGCATTGAGCGGTCCCTCGCTCCATTCTCTCTCTAGCTCTCTTGACCACACCTGCAGGTGAAGCAGCCTGTGGCCTGAGAACAGCGCCACTCTCCATTGCAGCTACGTTGTGGTCAAACGCGGAATTACTCCAAAATATTTTGAGCTGCATCTCAGTAGGTTGCTTCCACCTAGTGGCTACAATGTGACCTACAATTTCAGCAACGCGTGAATCACGTATTGCGCGAGTGGAATGGCCACTTTGAAGTAGTACCTACTGTACATGTCATGTGGTTTTTCTGAAGTAGCTATTTAGTGAATTAGTGAAAATGTATTTGTGCTTGAGCATACAGTAGCGTAGGTTTGAATTTGCAGTAGCAACGACTGATTAGTCATTGTAATGATGAAAACAGCACGAACATGAACTGGGTTGAGACGACATCAATTGGAAATACAACCTTAGTCTAGCTGCAGCACCTGAATGACTGCTTGCAAATGTAGAAATGCACACAGTTTAAAACACAAAGTCATTTAAACGTCTCTGAGGAAGTGTGACTGTGTTTAAATGATATACATTTATGACATATGATTATATGATAAAACTATTAAATCAAAGAACATTTCAAACTACCAGTCATGTCCCCTGCTCCCAGGTGAGAACTGCACTGAAAGCAACCAACAAATTCCAGTCAGGCACTTTTGCAGCCTGTGCATATAACTTATAATAAATCCACCTCACTCTGTTGGCAGTTTAGTAGATACCTGAAGCTAAAACTAATGCAGTTCGATACAACAGTCCTGCAGCAAATCCTTCCTCGTGGAGGTTATAATGTTTAGTTTTTATTAAGATTGTTAAGAGGTGTTGATTCAACTGTTTGATCATTGTGGAGGATGTTGTGTGTGGTGCTGCTGATGTTATTTTACTTTGCTTTCCTCAATTGAGATGGACAAAATGATGCAGACGCCATGGCGGATGACTGTTGATCTGTAGCAGCAGTTTGTGTTGTAATGTCTGTTTCAAATATCAGTTATTGCCTTGCTAATTAGTTGAGCCTTAGTTGTATCGGCCACTTTCATCTCAAGTGAAAAATATTCGCTATTTATGGAAACCCAAAGTGGCGTCCTCAAACATTGTATTCAGCTATGTCCCGGAAGATGTTCAGTTAGCATAGGACAAAGAAGAGCAGCAGATGCTTTCAAGGTAATGGTTTGAATTCTTCCCAGAAAAACCTTTCTTTAAAAAAAAAAAAAAAAAAAGTATATTATTTTGGCATTTTCATGCCTTGTTGAGAGAGACAGGAAATGGGGAGGCAGAGAGAGGGGGAACGACATGCAGGAAAGGGCCGGCCATGCGGGATTCGAACCAGGGCTGCCTGCATCGAGGACTTCAGCGTCAACACATACAGTACTGTAAGGCGCCTGCTTAACTTCCTGGGCCACTTGGAGCCCCAAGAAAAGACCATTATCAAAATAGTCAGACTACCTCTTCATTTTCTCTCAGTTGACCAATTAGTCGAACCATTGTTGCATGTGTAATTAAAGCAGACTTTTTACTTCTTTGAGTACGATCATTTCGACAACATCACTCACACCATGTTTGCACCAAAGATGCATATAAGGATTTCTGTTAACTGTACATTTGTTTTTTGTTTTTTTAAAGCCTCAGTATGTGAGATTTACCCCCATCTAGCGGTGCTGCGGTTGCATGTATTCTTGCTGTTGCGTTTACGTAAACTCGGGCAGAAGTCAGAAAAACAACAGACGCTGCATTTAACAGGATAAACAAGCCTCTATGTAAAGAAATGGTCCGCCAGCACGAGGCAAAACAATACAGACTGTTACAATATGTTGTCATGGAGATGTCGTATTGTTTACCGGCGTCACTCACGGCGTCATTCAGGTGTCTGACTGCACCTGAAGGCAACACCAGTGCCTCCGTCCTTCCTCACACTAGCCTACACAGTGGTGACAGTTTTAACAGGCGCCGTCTGGAAAACTTTCTCCCGAGCCGACAGCTCTGGTGAGGTGAGTTTGTGGTTACCTACGGCCACGCTGACACTGAACGTAAAAAATGGCGATTCAACATGGCAGCAAAGGTTCTGTGTATGTTTGTAACGACTTGTAACAACTCATTCTAAGGTACGAGAAAGCTTTCGTTTTTATGCGGGTGTGATTCCACTTCAGTGAAATACGTATTTATGAAAGCGATATTTGATTTTTTTAAATAAAAAGCCAATAAAGTCCCATACTGTCCCTTTAAAATTATTTATTCAGTACGTTATTCTTTGTGCACAGCAACATCTCTACTCTTTTGGTATATTGAAAAATTACCAGGAATTATAGTGGTTGGATTTTCCTGCTGAAATTTTTAAAAAGTTAATTGTGCTACATGTGTGTGCTTCATTTTTAAGTATTAAAGAGCAGCATGTCTCCCCTGTGTGTTGGAGACACCTTGAATGCCCTTAACCAGCACTAATAGGAGATAATGATTGGTGCTCAACAAAAAGAGAGATTCATTTTGAATTATTAACAAGTTAACTTTGTAGTGGAGGCACTTTATCCCCGAGGACAAACAGCCCAAATGTTTGCAAAATATAATTAAGCCGAGGCATCTTTAAATGTCATTGCTGCCTGTGCCATGTTTCAAATTGTTCTGCATCAACAGAATTTAACGAGATGGCTAAGGAATCCATTTCCTGCAAGCATGTGATAAGCCACACATACAGTGGAGCACTTTCATTGATTGCCAAAATAAAGCATTTTGTATGCAAATGTGGGAATGGAGTGGCTAAGCTGATTCAGCCTCATGGACACCAAATAATGGTCTTTACAATTAATACTTTTACATGCTATCCATTGAAAATTTCATCTTCCATTTAATGGCTCTAAAACATTTACACATGCCCAGAAAAGAGGGGGAAAGGCACTGTGTTCCAATGGATTAATATGAAAGCCAACAAACAAATAAAGCCATGCATCCCTCGCTCCCCCCCAGAGTATTGGTCCCTTTCCTGTCGTCTCATGCTCCTGCACATTTTGGATTAACAGATAATCTTTGAACATGAAGGAAGGTCTGCTAACCCCGAGGGGGTGGGATGTAGTGAGTGAAAGGGAGCACGGGATTGGAGGCAGTGCTGCATTGTTTGAACGTAATGTGCTTGTCTTGTTCTTGTAAACATGCAGCTCTTTTTGTAGTGGTGATATGGCCTTAAATACCCCTCCTTTACTCTTGCAGGTTGTGTTACAGGAGACCCACAGGTCTGAATAGATAAGGAGCATCGGGGTAACATGGGTGTCTGCTAAAAAAGAAAAACAAAAGGGAAAAGCAAGACAAAGACCAATGGGAGCCTTTCATCAGTAGGTCCAGGGGTGTTTGTAGGGACCAACAAATCACTTGTTGTCAGTTAGCGTATACACAACCTTGGTTCTGGTGTTGACCTGTCTAGTCTCATCTGTTTAACCGTTTTGTTACAAACAGCCACAGCGAACAAAGTCTGTTTGTGAAGACTCCTATCCTGGGTTGGTCAGCAGATGGTTAGACCAATTTGTGCCCTGTCCTGTACTTTGTCCTGGCTGTTTTAGTGTCTTATTCTGTATAATGGAGGCTTTGTCGTATTGAATGGCCACTGTGTCCTCCCCTGTCCTCTGGTCTTTGTATCTTGTCCTGCTCAATTCTCTGTAACCTGAGAGACAACATCCGTTATTAATTATTTCATAGCGTTTTCACTGCACATCTTTCACAATTATGGCATTGGCATCATTTACTCATTTATAAAACATTGTGAGCAAAGTAAATCAAACTCAGATTTGTAACAGTGGTCTAAGGCTATAAACAAAGCTATCTAGAGATAGTGCTTATTGGGGTTGGTGCATTGTTTTGAAAGCAAACAAAACATCTGTTTTATCTTAATTTAATCTTAATTTATTAATGGGATTACACATGGAATTGAGTCAATTTAAATCTGTGGTGATTTCATATCATTATGTGCAAAAATGGAAATGTTATATTTGGTATCTTTCATATTTGATAGACAATGAACTCCCCAATCTACTTAACACAACAAATTATCTATGAATGTGTGGTTGCCATGCCGTTGGGGTGTTTTATATTTGTCCTTTGACGTATTTGTCCTATTTGTCCTTTACTGTTTCAAGATATTTTAATGTATGTTCCCCACTATAGCTTCTGTCTATCATCGTCATCTCTTTAGTACTTCATTGCTGCTTCAAAACAACTATACTGTGGACAATTTCACAATAAAAAGCAGTAGAAATAATATGTTCAGTATTAGCATTGACTAATTTGGTTGTGTTCTGGACATATATTTTAGGGTTGGAGGAAAAAAATCGATATAGCATAGTATCGCAACATTTCTGCATGGTAATATTGTGTCGATATACAGACGCCAAGTATCGATCTGAATAGACGAGGTTTGTCTTATTAGAAAAAACAAAGTTTTTATTTGCAGTTGAAAAAAGCTAAAAAAAACATAATATATTGCAACATTTTTCAAATTGCAGTAATATTGTATTCGAGACACAAGTACCATGACACCATCATACTGTATCGCAGGGCTTCTGGTGATTCCCACCCATCGTGTGCTTAAGGAAAGGTAACACTAACCTGCTACTTTTCGCGAGGTCCAGGTTTTTGCTTTAATGACCAATTTTGGACTTTTATTTGCCATTTGTACTTTTGCTCTTCACCTCTGCCGCGTGTCATCCTCGAAGATATGAACCCTCCCATCATTGTAGACTCAAAGACAGCAACAAAAACTGTTGACTGCAGTGTTTGAAGTAAATGAGAGAGCTGAGCCCCTCCAGATCTTCTGAAAGGCTCCGAGAGTGCAAGATGGGCAAGAAGGACGATGATGATGGGTCTGACCTTCTGATCGGGGGAGCGTGAGGAGGCCTGAGGACAGAATCCCCTCTCTGCTGCCCAGGCTGGAATTTTGTGCTTGAGAAGTGTTTAACTTTCTCAAATCCCAATTGCACTCAGTGGGGAGCGTCCTCTTTCCCTTTTGCCCACAGGTTTAGCGACTGCCCTTAACTCCTGGGCCTGAGGAGGAGGAGGAGGAGGAGGAGGGTGGGCGTTCAGAGGTTGGGGAGGGGGGATCAATAAGGATGGCAGCTTGCCTGTTCGACAGAGGTGAAGTTAAGCTAGGAGAGAGAGAATGGGGTGAGATAGTGAGGGCTATAGATATCTGAGTAGGAATTATCCATGACACCTGGGCTCTCAAGCTGCAACCTTTAAGTACATGATTTAGGATCACCTCTATTTGTGGGATAGCCGTAGCACATTCAGCACATTCAGCCTCAGCCATTGTGCTCCGTTAGCTCTCACAGCTGAAAAGTCATCGCCGGATATTTGTTTTGAAATGCTTTCATGGTTAAGTCCTTCTACCCACATTGTTTCAGCCAGGTGAATTCAATTTTGTTGTGTACCTTCTTTAGTTTCACTTAGTTGTCGAGAAGACGTGGGAAAATCTCCCAAGTCATTCAGTCCATCCCCGTATTTTTCTGCACCACTGAATTGATACGAAATTTTCTTTTTTTTCAAACGATAATATATCATTTCTAATAATCTCCCTTAGCTTTGAGAATGGTGTCAATAAACTGACATGTTAAGAACAAATGGAACAGCCTTTATCTCTGCAAAAATCCACAGCCTCTGCTTCAGACAGGGACAAAAACAAACTGTGCGCTTTCATGTTTTGTCTTATTTTTTATTTTATTTTAGAGGGGGATAACCCTAGATGAGACTGAAAATGTTGCCTTTCAAAAGGTTGACATTTAACTATTGTAGATATAATGATGGATACAAGAGATGGAGCACGTTAATGGAAAATGGCGATGTCACGGTTCATCTTCCGAATTGAGGCACATTAATCCACAGTGTTATGGAAAACGCTGATAAAAAATAAATGCACTGAATATTTGTAACAAGTGGCATCAATTTCCCCCTTTGACTGTCAGTGAATGAAGATTTCTTAGCAGATTGCATTATTTACTCTGCTTAGAAAATCACACAGCTGTTAAATCCTTGCTAGCATATTTCTTGGTGTTCTTGATTTCTGGGAGAGATCTCTACAAAGGCGATGTAAATGTCATAGGTTTGAAATGCCCCATAGTGACAATTTAGCTTTCATCATACCTACATTAATTAAACTTGGCCTCATCATATAGACTTTGACACAGTCATTTCCAGGTCGATTGTGTATGCATGAGCGGTTTTGTCCTGGTCTGCTTTCTGATGATAGGCTGATGCTGAATGTTGCTGAAAAGAGCTTGAAGTATAATCTGAATCTTTGAGAAGCTTATTGAAGGAAGTGTGCAGAGGCAGGGACCGCAAGTTTACGTATCCTCTGTGCCACCAGACATGGGGTGATAATGAAGTAAGGAGCATCAGATTGACTGGATACAAGATGCACTGATAACTATAATGATGAAGGCTGCCTTAAAGGAGGGAGAGCTTTAATGTATTCATCAAATGAAACATAAGAGCAATCATATTAGGATTTCCACATCATATGGTACGCACATTTATAGCCTGGATTTTTGAGTTTGCTCCTGGTATTTTTAAAATTGACATTTTAAAAAATATACTGTTGCTATTCCCGCCTAAACTCCCTTAAATTTATTCTTTAAAAATACTGTGCACGACATTTAACAGTTGGAAAATAAGTATTTATGTGCACTTGCACAGCTGAAACATGGTCCACAAAGGGAACCTAACAGAGTGGAGATGCAAAAAGGCTTTGCTTGGACATCTCTCCATCCCGTGTACTTGTTGAATAAAACATCTGTCTCATGCACAAGGTAACGGCAATGAGAGGGCCTGTGTTTGCAGAGATGAAACTCTCTATCCTCCACTATGCCCGAGAGAGTTTAGCCTTGATGCATTTTACACCAGCCCAAAAAACCTGCGTTGACAAGTTATCTGTGACCTGTGGTGAGAGCGGGAATGGCTGCAGTGAAAATCAATCTTCGCCTCTCCTCTCGCCTTGAATACCAGCAGAGCAAACAAACAGGCCTAAACAATACGATATATACCACATATCAATTACACTAAATGCCTCAGTATCTATACTTCACTGTCCCAGGCACACACCGGTTACAAGGCACACATGCTGCTGTAAGACGATAATGGTGCTGCATTGTTCCTCACCATCTGGAGGACTGATAAGGCCTGCCTGTGCATAGTTGATAATGAGAACAGGCAGAGGAAAAACTGAGTGTTAAACATTTCCTTGGCCCATGAAAAAGGTTCCATTAAGTCCACTGACCCCAATTGAATATTAATGAGCTAATTAACGGATTTATTGTTATGCGCAATTTCTGGAGGGGCAATTTTTTTCAAGTGCTATTATTTTTTCTAATTATTTTCTGTACTTTTTATAATTGAATCTTTGTAGCTGCCAGCATCCTGTTTGTGCCTTGGCAACAAGAAAAAAAAAAAAAAAAAAAACCCCGTCTGGCATCTGTTTTTCCTTCTTTCAGCTTGCTGTAACTACAACAACAACAAAAAAACAAAAAAACAAAACAATGTTCTTTCTCGATCGTAGTGTATTTGTCATCAGGACTATTCCTCATACCTCCATCAACTCAAGCCTCCAGATATTGCTCTTTAAAAACCATCTTTCTTTGCTTTTTTATTTTATTTATTTTTTTAGAAATATACAGGGCAAAGTGGTGTTCAGGTGTTGGATTACAAAAGTGCAATTACTTGGTTTACTGCAGGGTGCATTGCATGGAGGACTTGACAAAGGTTTAAATAGGCAGTGACAGCTGAGCTTGATAGATAGCATAATCAGCTGATGTAGAGGATGCACTGAAGCGGTCCTCAGTGGACAGCTGGAGAGTACAGGCAGCTACTGAGAGGGATAGTAACCTTGGGAGGACTGACTACTGATACTTTGTTTAATGGATACATAAGATATGGACTTCGGCAGCTTCAGGATCCACTTTAAGTAGATTGAGCTCCTAATTGTGTAATTGTATTTAAAATCTCTGCCCATGATGTAGTATGAAAAAACACTGTAGTCATTTCGTAGAAGGTCAGCATAGCGTTTTCTATACCCCGACCATTTCCACACAGGGTAATCATGCATGCGGTGAATATAAAATACTCTTTAGAGGAGTGCACGCATATAAGCTCCTGTACAGGAAACGACTGAGACCCCAGGACAGACCAAGGATGCCGTGGAGAAGACTACATCTCCCAGCTATCCTTGAAACATGCAGGGATCTTCCAGGTGGAGCAAAACCAAGCTTAGGGGAGGGGGGAGAATGTGTGGTACTCTGGTTCCTGCTCCCCTCGCCCACACACACACACACTATGGTCATACCTTCTCTTGTTAAGCTTAAAACAGAGGAGTGGAATTAACCAAGTTGTAGATTTCCACCTGCACGTTTTCAGCTGTGCACAGGTAATCAGCCTGCTGCGGTCGGGAAATTACAGCTATCCTACGGCTCAGAACAGTCCCTCTGTTTGAAAACGGCGAATTAGAAGCAGCAGGGGCCACTCTGATAACCTTTTAGATAACACTAATATAATTATTATTACATTTTGCTGTCTGCATGTTTGCCTAATTCTGTTTATGACTGAAATTCAATTCCAGCTTAATAAAACCATCAATTTCTTTTGGTTACTTCACCGATATAACTTAGAGTAATGAACTCATTTTGCTGTTGTATGGAAATTTGGTCTCATTACAATAATTTTGCCTGATCCACTCGGCAGCCAATATTAAGAGTAAGGCCCTACAGACATAGACTGGGTTATTATGCTATACATCACAAAGTGCATTAGGCTCATAAAACCTGTCAACAATAAGGTTGGAAAGTTTGTGCACATGGCCCAGCAGGTTAATATATTTCCTCCAAACACTGACTAGAAGTGTCCAGGCTATATTGCTGCCATACAGAAACCAATTTTCTGCTAGTTGGGAATTCACAACTCAATACCCAACCCGCCCTTCACACACATTACTTATCCTTAATCGACACAGATTTGTTTCCCGTCAAATTCGGCTATTTTAGTCCATCATAATTTCTGTTCAGGATGTGAGAGGTTGATCTATTTGTAAAAAGTTGGAATCTACATTCAGATTCACTGGGCAATTTGGTAAAAAAACCTCATGAGGGGATACAGAGATTTTTTTGTTTTCATAAACATACAGAGTTGAGTGACACTGAGTGAAATTAAATCAGTTCAAGACACAGCAGTGTTTTGTCATCATAAGGTTTAAAACCCAGCCTCACATTGAAGCTGACGTTTTATCCTTCAGTCTGATGCTATACGTATGCTGCAACAACTTTCCCAACAGCAATTCATCATCATTTTAACGACATCATTTTAGTGGTGAAAGCAGCGACGCCTTACCACTTTTTTTTCTCCTTTTTTTTTTTTTTGACATGTGTAAGAATATGCATCCTGTTTGCCTACAACTGACATCCCTTGATAGAAGCCATGATTCCCTGTGTGGCTGGCAAGTGAGTCGTACTCACACTTAGAAAGAACCAAAGTGGGGACAAAGATCAAACAACAGCGCATGGTAATTGTTTTGCAAACTGCATGTCAGCCTGGATGTGTGGTGCTGAAAGAGCCTTCTTTGCACGGCGCTTTAAGGCATCAAATGCAGTTCTGAAATAGCTCGATGCTTCTTGAGAGGGTAATCTTTTGTAACAATCAATTACAATACATTTCCCCCTCTGTCTAGGCACTAATAGCTCCTGTCTGTGCACATGGTGAGGCATGTCTAGTAAATATACACTGTTTTCCTTTTAAATGTCTTATAATATGCATGGGGAACACAGAAACACACTATGATAGAGGGGCTGAGCATCAAAGCTGGAGAAGCAATTCAGCTGAGTTTCTCAGTCAAAGAAATGAGAATGGAGCCGTTTGTGGCTTTCCTCCCATTAGCCAGATTGAATTACTGTGTTTTACTTTTAAGGGCCATCTGTTCTGGTTTAAGTCATATTTCTAAATCTGTCATGTTGTGTGTGCGTGTGTGTGTGCGTGCATGTGTGGAGAACACTTCTTTGATGGGTGGGAAGGGTTTTTTTTTTTTTTTTTTTGCCGAAAATAAAATTATGTGTAAAGTCTATTGTGACATCTGTGACTTGTGTGGAAATGCTGTCGCAGTGTGCAGACTTTACAAGACAGAGGTCCGTCGTACAACGCCAACTGCCATTAGCTGCATTGTAATAATGGCAGTATTGACAGGTATGTGTAGTCAACAAATGATCCCTCTGAAGCAAGGACACGCATCACTTTAAAATGAACTTCATAAGTAACACAAGAAGGTTTGTCCGCTTATTCTCTGCAGATTCTGAAGGAGACAGAAGTATGGGTGCTGTAAAAAAAAAGAAAAAAGGCAGAAAAGAAGAAGGGAAGGAAGAAAAGAAGGGGAGGAATAAAGAAAGAAAGAGACTGCAGTGTGATAAAGAGATGGTGTGCTGACTGATGTGGTTCACTCAAAGGCCGTTGTGTAAGAAGCTTCATATTGAATTGCAATATGAAAAGATTATTCAAAGGCCATACGGTGTCAGAATGAGCTGAGAGATCTGCATCGTAGTCAATGACTTATAAGGATTGCTTTGTATGTTGAACTAAGCCTTTCAGTGTTCTCACTGCACAACTGTTAACATGCTAGCACACAACTGACTTTTCACTAAACCCCAGACACAGACATATTTCATATGTCAATGATGATGTATGTAAAAAAAAAGAAAAGAAAAATTGGCGTCTTTATGCTATATTTATATAAAAAGGTATCTTGTGAGAGATTTTACTTTTGTGAAATTACAGCTCCTTTGATGTGGATAATGTTTTGATTAATTGTGCAGCCTTAATTGTAGTCAAAAATAGTGTAAAAAGTATAAGCAGCAACTGATTAAACGGTATGATTGTCTGCTGCTTACATTAGCATGTCCATCTAGCTAGCATAATTACAGTAGGCTAACAACTGTCACATCCATGGCCACAAGTCATAAAGTATTTCATTCTGCATTATAGTTTGGAATTTAATATGTTTTATGACGGCGTGATGCCATCGGAGTATAAGGCTAGCATTAGTGATTATGTCCTGTTCTTTATTAAATCTGAGGAAGTTTAGACTCGAGCAGCCTCTGGCTTTATTGAGAGGGGGTTGTGTTTGGTAAACAATTTGGTTCCTTGTCCTAAAAGCCTTTATAAATAAGTCATAAATCCAACCTCTGTCCGGGTTATTTTACAATGAAATATGAGTTTAGATTTTTTCCTCCCAATTATGCTTTTCACACTTGAACTTTAGTCTTATACTGCAATACCAATTCAATACCAATGTTGATTCTTTTTTTCCTCTCCTGTCTCCAGGTAATAATGTTTGGACAGCTTTCTCTCAGTCTTTTAGAACGATATCATGCATGGAGCATTCAAGTCTTTTATTTTAGTCTCACAGCTTGAATCATTTAAAAAGGATTTTTTAACGAACCCACTGAGCTAACGTTGGCTAAATGTACCTAGCTTAATTAGCGAGGTAGCGCCGATAAAATTCATTAGCTGCAAATGACAGTGCAGGTGGCAAAATAAGTGGATGTTTGCTGGAAACGAGGACTCTGCTTTTGTTTCCTCGGGTGTTTGTGCCATGTGACAACAGAAAGCTTGACAGGTGTTTTAACAGCAAATGGTCACATATCAAAGCATTGTGCTTCAATAGTGGATTAGGGAGCATAAAAACCCTACAGAGCCCTGGTAGGAATAGTTTTCGCTTTGTTCCTCCAAATGCTTCCAGAGACAAAATCAGTCAGTAATGCTGCCCTTTCCATCAGATGCACTTAAATCTATGCAGGGGATACATGCTAATTTAGGATACCAAGAAAGCTTTTAATTTAATTCTTGCTCTCGGGGCATACATTTCTGTCGTGTCATATTCTTTCCTCTTTCTGGGCTGAGATGCTGACAGGATCCTATACAAGTGAGGCTTGGAAGAGCCTCTAAAATGTCAGTGATCCACTGTGCCGTTGCAAATATGGAGGTGCACGGCTTTAAGGGACAAACCATTTCCCTGCCAGCAGAAAGACTCTCCAGGACAACCTCTTCGCAGCCCAGCAGGCCTTGCACTGTCACTGAGTCCCACAATTGAATTGAATGGTCCACAGATTACTCAATTATTTCTATATACCAGCCTTCCATGGCAGACTAAAGGCCTATTATTGGAGGGACTGAGACCATAGGAACTTATTACATGTGTGACCTTTTAAAGCCTTTCACCGTGATGGATCTCAGGTGAGAATTTACTGGAATCAATTTTTATCTGAAAGCTCGATGCTTGCTCACCAGCCCAGCCCTGTGTGAAACATTCACTTGATAAAAAAAACAAAAAAAAGGAGAGAAAGAGAGAGACAGCCCCTTGACTACTGGAAATGGGCAACATTTTAAAGCACCCCAAATGCCTTTGTGTCCTTTCCTCCCAAATTAAAGAGACTTTGAAATAGAGGGCTGGAGGAAGTGCTGGAGTATTGTGCTTAATCAAGGTAGAAATACAAAGACAGAGCTGGTTCCCCAAAGGCTCACATCAAAAGGTGCATCCCACTTTGTGAGCTATTTAATCAGTTAAAACACAGATGGCAGGCTGCCGCAATTAATTAATCATATATGAGGCATCCTGTACCTGCTAGCAGAAAGTATGTCAGTGCTACAGAGATCTCATTTGGATTTCATTGTAACTATGTGCCACCAGAATAATTGCTGAATATGAATAGGACTAGCTTTGGAGGTAATGCTGGACATAATGTACTGATTTCGAGCGACTGTTCTCCCCTTGTATCTTTTTCCTTCTGCTTCATCATAGCAGGGTAAATGTGAGTTATTGTCAGAAATCTTTGGAGGCCCACCCCTGCTGCTGCTTTGATGGATTTGATTGAATACAAAATAGATGCTATTGACATACCGAATATGATGTTAGAGAAACAATGGACTAATCAGAGCTTTGGGGCACGATTGACACATAGCTACCTAACTAAATTCATTTACAAATGAAAAAGACATTGGCATTAGTGCCAACTGGCAGTCATTATCCAACAGCACCCCCACATCATTATAGAATTAATTTCTACAATTATTCAATAAGGGCACATGGTTTAACCTTAACAATTAGATATGTTTGGTATCTTTAGTTTCAGGCATTATACATGTTTCAAATGAAGGAACCTCACTCTGTAATGGAGTCATTAAGCTATAGTTCTGTTTGTGTTTTCTGTCTTGTTTGACTGTGAGAGTCTATGTCCGATGTGAGACAGTTTCCAACACTTGGGTGTCATCTGCGTAGCCAGTGTTGATCATTGGTGGGAACTGATAATTGATTATGAGTCATAAAAGAATCATGCACTGGCTAAAAAGCAATAAACACAGAATCTAGCAATGAGGTACAGCTTGTACAAAACGATATTACAATCATCTGTATCGAATTGTGAGAGCCAAACTAATAAAGTGTCACAATAAAAATCTTGATTTGACTGGAAAGTAGGCTACATGACTTGGCATGTTTCTCTGCAAAGATTTTGATCATAATGGAATTTGTCACTCTACGACTGAATAAAGTCACAATGCATTTTGTTCAAAAGTGGTTTAACATGAGGCATCTTGTAAATATATCTAACACTTTAAGGTCATGGTACAGTAACTAGCTTCCAGATAGCAGGTTATCCAAGGCAAGAGTGGAAGTTGATCAATAATTTATCAATAACTTCAGGGGTGAATGCAGACAACAAGGTCTTAAAGAGGCAGAGAGGTGGAGGCAGGTGTATACAGTGTTGCGTTAACTGTATAATACATGATCTACAAATGATTCAGACATCATGTTGGAACTGGGAAAGGAAACACGGGAGCTACGATCCTCCAAGCACATGGTTTGTGCACTTGTGAAGTAGAGCTGTGGATAAATTGATTAATTAATTATAGTTCACAGTGAATGAGCAGTCACAAAATGTAAAACTGATACATTAAATGCTTCAAGACAGTGCAACTACTTTTCACACTCTCATACATATGCACTCTGATTGCTATATTTCTCCTGATTTCATACATGAACTGCTGCCACATAAACATGATGGCGTATACCCCTTGGAGCATAAGGAGACAAAGAGATCATCAAAAATAATATACAGTATACATCCTCTCTGGATCATCCATACTCAACAAGGTGATGCGCCCGCTCTTTCGCTCCCTATTCTTTACGAGAGGAGAAAATTGCACATGTAATAAAATCCAATTTTATATTTCATTCTGAGAACTACAATAAACACAAAACAAGCAGTAAATAAGCTTTTCAAAAAGCTGATTACCAAAGCAATTTATTGCCAAGTCCAGGACTGTGTTAAAGCAGAGCAGCGCTGGAAAGTGAAGGGGCCCACATTCCAAATCTTCTCTCCCTCAAGCTCTTTGCTTGCCATGTTATTAGCTGAGCTGCTTGGTGAGGAGCCAATCTGATCAACTTATTTTACTATATAATGCTCCAGCTCCCGCTGAAAGCAGTTAAAAAAAGGATTGTGATTGAGGTCATCCTTGCATCCATCACGGTGGCAAACACTGCTACATACAGTATAGGCTATTACCAAGGCCTTCTTTTCTTCCTTTGGTACAACAGAGGAACAAAACCCAACAGACGTAAGTGCACTGTCATTGTAACCTTTACACAGAGCTGATGTATCTGAATTCTACATGTTTTATTCATGACCAAGCACACCTGTCCATATAGGGCCAGGTGGTCCTTGGTCAAACTGTGGTCAAGGTTTCGTAAATCGGATTAGCACAGTATAGGCCTGCACACCGTCTTCACCTGCAGAGAAATCTACAGTACTAATGATACTGTAGAATGAAATCCAGATACATTACCAAAGCGAAACTACAGACTACTGTTACTGTGACGTTGTCGGCCACAAACAATGATGAAACACAGCAATCATGTGGAAAATATTCTAGGGTTTTGTCTGCAGCATTGTATTGTAGATACCTTAAATTAGCTCCAACATTAGGTGGGGATTGAGCAGAATGAGCGAAAAAGTAAAAAGTCTGCATAATATTTTTGAATATAAATTGAGCTAGTGATGGCACAGGAGAAAATGCTATGTGGGGATTATTCACAGTTATATAATGTTAGGAAGAAAACCAGGCGCTTCTCATTTTGGTCACTTATCCCTCATTGTAAAGGTCTGTATATTTCATTGCTGGTGCAGCAGCTTAGGGGATACATTTCAAAGCAGCAAATAAAAATTGGCTAAACTTCCAAAATTAGCACTTCAAAGTCAAACATGATTTGCAGCGAGGGAAGGGGTGGAAGCAGTGTGACTGTGAAAGTGCGTTTGTAAAAGGCAACTCTGTGTGTGTGTGTGTGTGTGTGTGTGTGTGTTTGTGTGTGTGCGCGCATGCTTGTGAATGTGTGTGCGTGTGTGGTGGAGCTGATGTACAGAGTTCAGCATTAGGCCTTAGAACCAATTTCTAGGCAAATTGGTTTCATTTAAGAATGAGATCACAGAGTAAGCAAACCTCTTTCAGGGCAAGTTCATGCATCTGTAGCCATTTATTTCAGTTTTATATGCATTGCTTGGCACAGGCTGTTTGTAGGTAGAATATGCATAATCTTAGCCATGGGCACCATGCTATATAGTTAACGTGTTCACATTTACCTGTTATTACCATGAAGTTAAATAGTTTCTCCCGTTTTTTATTGCATTCTGTCATAAAGAGCCTCAACAGTAATTTAGTGTTTTGTTTTCTATATTCCTTCCAGCACTGTTGTGGAATCAGTGCTAATCAAAGCCACATGCAGCTAATTGCCCTCTCCAGTCTCTCGCGCATAGCACAAGCAGGCCCATTAGGCATCAGTGGAACATATGTTGGTTGGTTTTTGATTGGGTGTGAAAATCAGTTTATTTTTAAGGGGAATAATGGTTCTCTTCACCACAGTCAGCATCACCAGTCTCGCTTATTTATTTATTTCCTAAAGTGTATTCACCACGTTTTTAAAACAAGTGCTGTATAGCTTTATCTCCGAGGCTGTAAGGTCGCAGCTGTCTGTTTGAAGGACAGCATAAATGGTTCATGAGTAGAGACTATAGATAATCCATTCAGATTGTTACATTAAACATTACACAAGCAGACACCAAAATAAATCACTTATTTTGAGATGAGCAGTTGTTTTTTTCTTACTAATAGTTAATTTATTAGCAGTTACAGGCCAAATTCCACTTTGACATAGATCCAACATTGTCTTGAATTATTCCAAACAATGAATTCCCCTCGAGCTGTTTTCTACTCAGGAGAAATACGCATTCATTATACTTAAAAAGTCACTGATTCCAGCTTTGTCTGACACGATAAACAAGCAGTGAAGGAGTTACTGTAATCCATGTACGTGGCGTTTGAGCACCTTTTCCACACTGCTGTCTCCTTTGTTTGTTTGTTTGTTTATTTGTTTTACCGCTGGAGTTGTTTTCTAACTCAGCATGTATGTTTGTATCTTTGCTGGTGGCATGACTGCAGTTGGCGATGTGTGTTCAGTGTGTCGGTCTGCCATCGCTGAAATTCCACAACTTTTATGGATTGTTGGGTTTTTTTTTTTTTTTTTTTTTTGCACAGTCAATTTCTGCAGATGGCGAATCCTACCGACTTAAGCAAACCTGACTTTTTTTTTTTTTTACTCCAATGCCACCGCGAGTTTGACATTTGGTCATCTTGACACACAGCCCAGTATCCTATGAATCATGTTCGCGCAGGTTGCGATTTGTATTCTTTGCCAACAGGCTGTGCCAGTGTAGGAAGCAGTGTGTCCTTTATGTGCGGTAGCAAAGCTGGAAAAGCGAAGAGTGTGGTGAGGGGGTGTTGGGTAGAGCTTTTGTTCCAGCACAGACCTGCGTTTAATGTTTGTTTTTCTCTCTTTTTTTTTTTTTTACAGTAACAACAATCACATCCTAATCTTAGACTATAGTGTTTTAGTTGCCATCTCTTAGTGCTTTCTGCAGTTGTCATACCCACATACTGCACAGACAAAACAAATGCAATGTTAGAAAACTTGCACATCATCCAGGGTTTTGTAGAATCATTGAATCTCATGATAAGGTCCCCTAACAGCCCTGCAGGGCCGCTTTCATTACTGTAACACTGCAATATGATAACCACGCTTTTTGAACTTGACAGAATATGATCCTTTGACTAAAGAGCAGACATTCCCAATCTACACACTCGGTGCTGTCAAGGAAGTAGCATATTGTGGGACGGAAATGATTGGTCCACAACTGTTATGCAGATAACAATTACAATTTTCCACATGGCAATAATGAGGTTGATTCCTCGCCAAGAGTTGGACACCACACCGATTTAGAAAATACACTGGCAGGAGGGTTACTTTGAATATTACCTGTAGTAATCAAAATGCATAACCTACTATCAGTTCCTTCTCCCAAAAAACTCTCATCCATAAAATTAAATTCAGTATAATTAGAGCTGTTGCAGTGTTGATGGATGCAAAATGAAACACAGAATCACTAGTTTCACTTAGGATTTTGGCAGCATTTCCACATATCTGCCCTCCTCGTGGTTTCTATTCTGTGCGCACCCTTTATGACCACGCTCCGCTGACAGCTGTCCCTATGTCAATATGAATGTCTGTCAAGAGAGATTATACATCACATGAATCGAGGCAGATAATGAGCAACAGGGAAGGGCACTTTTTAACACCCCCGTGTGTGCAACATATGACGCAAGCCAAGCTAATTAAGCAGATGCCATAATGCGGTAATCAGGAACACAGAGGAGGTTGGAGAATTCACAAACTTGAGTCATAACGGCGCAACATTTGGTGCTTAAGAACTTCTCCACCAGTACAAGCAGATGGGAATGCCAAGCTGCAGTGCATGTGTATTTATGTGTGGGAGCATGCCTGTGTGTGTGCATCATGTGTTGTCATTCTGGGTGAGTGTGTATTTGCACGTGCACGCCCTGTCTTTTCCTTGTGCACGTGCTATGCATTATACACATATATAAAACAGTATGTATCAGTGCATGTGCGTACATGATAGAACATACATCTGAATCTGTATGTGTGTGAATTTATAGCAGGGTGACAGTGTTACCTGGTGAGGTGTTTTCCTCATTATTTTTTCCCGAAAATGAGCAATCAGCCATATTGCATGGAGCCTGATTGTTTCCCTCTGTAAATCAATCCAGGAATTGCAATTAAAATGTTCTCTTATGTGGTATAATTGATGTCTACCTAATCCTTTATTTGCACACCTGCCGGTGAGTCTGAATTTTTAATGAATTTCTAATTAATGCTCTTTGCACACTTGATTTATGTGTTAGCAAATTATATTGCTGCTCTGTGTCCTGCTGGTAGGAAAGTGCCTACAGAATGTCACACCTGGGTTGAAATCTGAAGTTTGCTCAGCTTCGTCCAGAAAGAAAGGCTACTGCAGTGAATAGTAATTTAGAACACAGCAGCGGAGGCCGGACAAATGAAATGTTTATAATTATTCTGTAATAGTTGTAGACCCCTTTTCAATACCCCTGACAGCACATTCATTCATCAGCTGAGCCACATTTAGCATGCTGTATGGCTGCGTGCACCTGGCTGGGATAAACTCCCCCTACCTTTGCCTCTCTCATTAGGATTGCGCTGCTATATTTGGAGCCCTTACATCATTCGCTAACTGTAAAGCAAGCCAGATGTGTTGAGCATTTACACAGGTGGACATGACGTGCAACATTTATTAAAGCAATGATTTTATCCACTGTAAGTATCATTTTTTAAATTTAACATCCCACTAAATCAAGGTTAGTGATGTAAGATGACCAACAGCCTGTCTTTTTTTGGTTTTCAGGGTCTGACATGTCACATAAGAGGTCTGGTAAGATGTGATGTCATTCTACCACAGTGAAATTAGAGGCTACAGGCCCCTGTCCAGACTGATGTACGGCCTATTACCCTGTTACTAGACTCGACTGAATAAAATGGATGATATGATCTAAGAGCTCTTAATTTTCTGAGCCGTGCCCATTTGCATTCTGCTTGGAAGGTTCTTGCAAGAAAAAAGAAATTATCTCAAAGAATGATGTTTGTTCTCTCTAATTAGTTTCCATTGTCTCATCATGCAAAAAAACAAAAACAAAACAACAACAACCCCCAAAAACAAGGCTGTTAAAGCTAAAGTTGTGCTAATGGTAACATGACAGCAGTGTTGTTATGTATCACTGTTACTATGACTATGTCAGAATTAATTTAAAATGACCCACAGTGGCTTCATAGTGCTCCTATAATAAACATGGCTCAAGATATTAGGGATGCTAAATATCGGTAGAGATAATATCGGCCTGATATTGGCTGATAATTATCGGCCAATAATTACACAGAACTTGCACAGATCTGATTAGATCTGATCAGGTCTGATTATGACATGACTAGAGCCAAGTACAATAAGCCAACATTGCCTTGATTTCGTTCATTCTCAGTCCGTAAATTGATTTTGAAACAATAATAAATGTTTATTTTTGAAGAGTTTTGTAGTGGTTACAGTAGTGATGCTGGTCAGAGGCAGAGCGATGTTGAATTAATCTTTACTCACTACATCTTAGGTAGTGGGGTGTGTAAACTATTAAAAATGTTATTGGTTATTGGTATCAGCATCGGTTATGAGCAGCAGTTAGTTATCGGTTATTGCTATACTATCAGTGGAAAAGTTATCGTGCATCCCTAAAAGATATTAATTATTCCTCTTTTCTTCTTGCAACATGAACTTTTGGTTGGTTTTGGTTGGACAAGACAAGTATATGAAAATATATTCTGATAATCCATAATAAAATAATTGTCTAATTATAATGTTATTTGCACCAAATAATCCTTTTATTCTGTGTATACATTTTTAATATAAAGCAATAGTTGCCAGTATCAAAGTAAAGTGATTTCCTTAATTATTCAAACTTGTAATAAATGTAATAAGCAAAGTAATTGACAGGAATTATCACTTGAGGAATCAGATGAATATTTGACAGCTCCACAACACGTGGTATATCGTTGGCTCTTCGTTTGTGTGTGTATATGTGTGTGTGTTTCAGATTAGGACCTCATCAGATAAACAGACACTGTCACACAACTCCATTAAGAGAGTCTTCTGGGAAAAGTACTTTTTAATACAGCTCTGCACCTCTGTCTCTGCTGATGAGTCTGAATGAGTTCAAACTCAATGAGCATTTATTTTCTCTCTAATTTATTTGCTGTTGCATTTCATTTCCAGGCCAATTCACCCTCTCAATCCCTCATAATCAGATGGCAATTAGTGAAGCGTGAATCACAGAGAGCAGCTCGGCTCGACTCGACTCCCTTTCATGACACCTGCACGTTCACAACAACAACAGTTTGGAGAAGCATTCTTTTATTCCAAATAAAATCTTATTTAGTTCATTTTAAACAGCATTTCTAATTCCATCAGAACTCTGCAAAATGTAATAAAACTTGTTTTGTTGCATCACGTTTTAAAGAAGGAGTTCAAATATATTTTTTTTCTCCTGCAAGGCTTTTTATAGCGTTGCAGTTTTTGGAGACATGATTACATATCAACACATGGGCCCAACCTCCTCCAACAACAAACTTTGGTTTTGGTACAAGAGAAAAAAACTCACTATGAACATTTAAGAATCTTTAATTCACACTAGTAATAAAATTGCATTACATTTCATAAAATAAATGTTCCAGTTTATATATACAGAGAAAACAGACTGTACATACCCTCCAATGAACCATTTCTAAAAGGAAAAGAAAACAAACCTGAAATAAATCTCACAAAAACATACAAGCAATACAGTGCTCAGCTAAGCAGGCACAACTGTACATCAAAATTTGTAACTGCTCAGTGTTGGGGTGTGGGAGGGGCAAAAAGTTAAACATTTACAATAGAGTCCTTAGGGACTGATAAAGGGGTCTTAAAAAGTATTGCAGGCAAGCAGACAGACGCTTGTCTTTTTCCAAGTGCAGCAGAACATCCATCTCGTGTGTAAAGTGTGG
Organism: Decapterus maruadsi; assembly: GCA_030347415.2. Lineage (NCBI taxonomy): Eukaryota > Metazoa > Chordata > Actinopteri > Carangiformes > Carangidae > Decapterus > Decapterus maruadsi. The sequence goes on from CM064900.1 coordinate 31,907,489, forward strand.
AGCCGACTGTTGCTGCCACCAGGGTCCAACTATTGAACCTGTGTCTCAAAGCTCCCATTCAGCTGGCCCTCCTCATAGTCCATTTGACACAAAATCATGTTGTTTTTAAGGAAAAACTTGTCCCCAACGCAAAACCTGTTGGCAGAGAAACACAAACAAAGGCAAAAGTGTTGTTAAAAAGCACAAAGACCATCAGTGTTGGCATCAGGAAGTGGTGTGTGTTTATGTGTGTGTGTGTTGACTGGCTGACTCCACTCTGCTCCGCTCTGGCAGTGAAAGCGTAGCATTTAAGATCAGACGGTAATGATGATTTTGTTTGATTGCACACATTTGGCTCAAGACAGTTTACCTAACGCACCCTGACACCGCGCCTCGTCTGATTCAAAGCCTGTTTTTGATGGTCATCATAAATGTGCGGCTTCAAGCAAATGTTGATTAAAAATCCGATCTCTTCAAAGCGAGCAGACACGAGCACTGGCGCTCAATGAAAGGCAGGTCAACTCTCCTCGGCCTGGCAAAAAAAAAAAAAAAGTGCTGGCACCATAAGAGTTTCCAAGGAAACTCCTGCCACAGGGTTAGCTTTTCACACACCAGTTTGGTTCCAGTGCTCGAGAATATTTTTCCTCTAAAGTCTCAGAGTCAATTGAAGAGGGAAAATAACACATAGCAGGCTGCCCTACTGATGTTCTTCTCTACGCTGCTGTTTGTTTGTGTGTCACAGCACAGACGGCTTCATAATGTGACTGAAGGGGAGTGGAGATAAGAATATAGTCGAGCATAGCTTGGCTTTCGTAATGTGCCAGACTGGTAAAACAGTCACGGCCATGGCCAATGCTGTGCCAGATGAGGCCTGGCTTCATGTCTGCCAGCTGAGAAGAGAGACTGCAGTCATAATTCCCTTACAGCAGGTGTTCACTATGGTAACTGAATCTGGCCTGCAGAAGGTTAATGGGCTTGTGCTGTGTGGAAGAACAGGGTCAGAGCACCCCTGACAAGCATGCAAAGGACGTTCTGCTTCCAGAGTGGTGCCATTACTGACAGTATATTAATGGGGAAAAGCAATATTTGGGTATGTCATATTCTATGCACATCATAGCATAGGCTTTGTGCTCACCCCAATTTCATAATAGTTTCTATCACTACGGAAACACCATTTCACACCTGTGTAGGTCCGTGCTTCTCTTATGCAGCAACACACAACCCCTGGAGGACTTTTTTTTTTATTGTTTTTGTAGCTCCTATACCTCATAACGGCTAATTTTACACCCCCACGGCTTAAAAGATTTACAGATCCAGCCACAAACAAGGACAAAGCTGCTGGCAGTGTGTCACAATAGAAAATAATTAGCAAGGCATTACAAATGCAGCACAGAAATCTTTTAGTCTAACAACAGGAAGACAACGACAATCTACTTTTTTCCCCCTCAGGCTTACTAACTATGGTCCATAGTGACGTAATAATAAGATTTACAATATCTGTCGCGCCACTGAGGTTTTTCAACGCCTCCCAATATTTAAGCCACTGTCCATCTTAACACTCCATTTATATATACTGTATATATAATTTCAAATAAAAAGGCAGTGTTGTTGTGCAGTTTATGATCCTCAGTCTTACCTCTGGTTACAAAGCTGACAGGCAAAACAGTCCAAATGGTAAACATTATCTCTGGCTCTCATCACCATTTCAAAGGCTGGGATCAGTTTACTGCAGGCTGCACAGTTCCCTGTTGTACCAAAGAGCCTGAAAGACAGAGAGCACAGACAGAGATTAACCCACCTTCCCTTTACCTTGATGTAATAAAAGAGTAAACAAAAACGTACTGACAGCAAGAACAATAGCAAGAAGAAAAAAAATAAATGAAAATGCTGCAATGGAAAGGGAAAAACGGGACAAAATGGAAATACGTTGAATTCAGTGCACAAATCTTTCTTGGCACACACTTGGTATTTTTTGTTAATGCGAGTTACAAACATAGATCTTAATTCTTGACTAATGATCTAATTAAAACGATCACATGGTTTTAATCTCCTTCTTCAAAGAATTTCTCCCCTTGCCCGTTGCAAAAGCAATGAAAACAGGTCTGAGACAAAGCATTTGAGCAGTTGAAAGTTTTCTTCTTTCAAAACTAAAACACTTAATGAGCCTACTGTATCTCCAACCTAAGCCAGCTGGATTTTTTTTTTTTTTTTTACACACAAGGGGCTGCGTTCTATGATGTAGTCATGACTTCAAACAGATTTCTGCTACAAGGATTCAGGCTCAATCCCTCCTCTCTCTTTCTCCATCTTCCTTTTTCCATTCAAACAAGGAGCCTGAGACAATGATGGCGAGATGTAGCCTTGAAGAGTTAACTAAATGTTTTACTGCTGAACATATTCACCGCTCAAACCTCGCTGCTTGTTTAGGCTTATTAGATAAGAGCCAAATGATAAAGGTCACAAACAGAGCAAGGAGGCACTGGTGTAGATCTCCAGCTCTCTCCTCAAAGCAAAGGAAACTCAAACGCTTTTTCCCAGTCAGATTTACATTTTCATTTTCCAAGCGCCTGCCTCTATGTTTAATTTGGAGATTCTGAAGCACAGATAGATTTATATATTCTGCGGCAGGAAAAGGACCGTTTCACAGCTTCGCAAGAGGGGATAAAGCAACAGTAGATTGCCATTCCAACAGTATGTTAAACACTTTTTCCCCAAACTTGTAGGGCTCAGACAGAGGAATCACCGTGTTGATATTCTGCCTCGTTTATGCTAGTCCCATTCAGTTGCTTTCACCTTGTTAAAGAAAACGTCTATCCAGCAGCACTGCTTCTAATTAGGGGCCACTGCCCCAGAGGAGCAGGAGAGACAGAAACAGAGGGAGAAAGGCTGTTATGTTCCATGAGAGGGATTCACAGGGTGTTAAACAGAGACATTGTTACAACTGGTTACTGTTTCAATAAAAAAAAAAGGGAGAGAAAACTGCATGTTCTCATACAGTAGACATCTGCCACCCACAGAGAGCTCTGTTACACAAACAACTTGTGTTTTTTCTCTGCTTATCCGAAAATCTAAACAATTCTCACACATTCGGTATTGATCCAAAAAATGGACCAAATGTGAGCGCTACGGAGAACAGACCTCGTTACCAGTCCAACATCTATAAAAGATCAGTTTTCTAGGAAGCAAATTCATATGAAATGAAAATTAATTCTCTTCCCGTTTGTTTACTATTCACTCAATAGGTCCTTCCTATTGGACTCAAACCCCACGTGGGTCATCGTGCAGTCCAACGAAGTGGCAGGGACTCCCTAGGTTTCAACTCTGCTGTACCAAAGGGTCACACGGTGATGTCTTTCTCTCCCCCTCAGGGAACCGGGGGCTTTAAAGGCGCCTACAGAGACCCGGTCACTTAAAGAGACTTGACGTGCACAGACCTATAACAGCTTGTAGGATTATTCTAACCCATCTCCATTACACCCCGCTGTGCTGTGGACATGGTGCTCACTTGATACATACAGGTTGTGAAAACACCTGGTGGGGAAGCCCAGCTTGATACCGACACTAAGTTCTACCTTCATTCAAAGAGGTGCAACATCTCTGCCGAGGTTTTTCTTTTTTTTTTTCTTTTACACCTTTCCGTTATGTTTTTTTCAGCATGTTTCCGACAAACCGGCACTCCAGATATTGTGGGTATAACCTCTTCCCTGCGTATTGTGACACATGAATAGTTTTTTTGCAGAGCTGTTTACATATGCAGCCTGAGCTACTCTACGTTTACAGTACTTTAATCTTTACTCGCTCACCAGAAAAACAGGCTCTTTTGATTGACTACCCAGGAAAATAAATATAATACTACATGACTACTGAAAAATGGATATGGCTGACTATTTGGGATGGGGAAGAAGTGTATTTTAAAGGAGTATAATACCAGTTTTAAAAACTACTCATTCAACTTCTATATTTTTCTATATTTATTCCACATTTCAGGAAATAACTAAATCTAAAAGTACCAATCAAGCACTTAATATGTGCTGAGGTTTTAGTATCTTGATGGTACTCTGGATTATCTACCCAAACATGGGATGGAGGCTTTTTGCTAATAGCACAAAATGGACCAGGCTTCCTCATGGTGGAAGTACTGTACAGTAAAGCTGAATGAAGCTACCATACTGTTGCATGCTAACTGACACCAGTCGCTCTAAATCATCTTCAAATCATGAAAGGCTCCACTTCTACATCAAAAGAAAAGTTCTCTCCTCGCCGTAACACGAAGAGCTGAAATGTAAGAAAGTGCATTGGATATGGCTGTGTTCCACTCACACAGTTCTCCAGCCATCAATTGATGTGTCTGGGTTATAACGTGGCATCAACATACGGCTTAATTGAGCTCCTCGTGCTAAGAGGAGATTACAGCCTGAGAGAACTGTTCAAACACATTACACTCTTCTCTTCTACTGCTCCTGCAAAGCTAAAAGCAACCAGAGTTGAACCGCCCGCTGCAGCGGTCTCATGAGTAACGGCTGAAGGGCGCTGCATATAGTAAGCAACGAGTGTTTCGCACCAAAACATGATCAAGAAGCATATTAAAAGGGATTAGATGTCAGCTGAGAGGATGCGACATATTACCGCAAAAATGAAGACATATACAGTACGCCACAAAGTGAAATGGATTTGGCACATTTCTGTCCAGTTGAGCTTTTGAAGGCGAAGCAGGAGCCGGCACATGAATAGACTGACAAGGCTCTGATTAGAACATGAGTAGAGCTCATGTCGTCTGCAAAAGCAGAAGCATCGGGATAGCCGAGTAGCCCGGGAAGATTTTGTTTTACTAGACTGTAAACAAAGATTCTGCAAAGAAAAGAAAAGAAAAGAAAACCAAGCACATGCAACACAGCACTGCACATAGTTTATGTGCAGAGTGGAAAACTATGTTAACGAAGCTGCTACAGTCATTTTTTTTCTTCCCTTGAAAATCCACACGCTTCATAGCACTGAAACAGTGCCTTCAAAGGATTACCTTTGAAAACATTAATTCATTTCATTTACAATAGTTTTTTTTTTTGTTTGAATAGACTATTTTCTGCAGAATTCCCACGTATTGTTCTGACACATGTCCTGTATTGTAGGAGTGCAGTGGCTCATGCACTTCAATTTCCCTGGTCATTTGGATTAAATAAATCAATATTCTCAAAAGGAAAGTATAAAAAAAAAAAATTCAACACTAACACAGTTTTTTTTCAGCATTTCTATTTAAATAAGAGTGTGAATGGTGAGTTTCTGGAAAATATGAAAGTATTCTTCGCAGTTTCAGTCTGTCAGGTTCTGTCGATCAATCATCGGCAGCGTTGCAGTGAAAGTTTGAAGCACAGAAAAGTCTTATTTTTAGAAAAGACGCTTCTGTGGTTCATTTAAGTGGATTAAGAGGGTTAGGAGTGCTGATTTGGATTGCTCCCCACAACCTGTAAGACATTCTGGCATGGCTTTCTGAACGGGATAATGTTGTATAAAGTGAAAGCAGGCAGGATATTTACTTTATGAGCACGTGTGTTCAGGAACTTTGAAATGCCATCATCTGTGTTCAGATATTACAGTATATGACCCTTTTTTACAACTAATAGTGGGGCTTTTACTATTATACCTGTAGCAACTATAGTGGTGGAGTAAAAATGTCACTTATCATTCCTAAGCACAAGGTAACAACTAGTTATGTCACATTTTATCCAGCCAACAATTATTTTAGTTCAGCTTCTTTCCTCTCAAGTTATAAATCATTCAGTTCTGGTAGCTGGCTCTGAAGTCTTGAAATAATATTTACGATAACATGCATCTTTCCGCCTCCACCAGTCTCCAACACAACACAGTACTCTGGTTGGTCTCCTTTAAAAAGCAGTCCTATTTAACAACTCTCCTTCCTGTGTTATTGAGTTATTACAATGGGTCTTTAGAGAAAAGAGGGCATTCTTTAGTGCTTTCAACTTGCTGCTTTGCAACCTTCAAACCCTTAAAGCTCCTTCGGTGCATCATCTGCCTCTCTGTGTTGCTTTCCTCAGATTGGGCTGTGGCTCTTGAAGCTTCTCTACCTGGTCTCTGAGCTCTTCGAGACTTCCCTTTCCTGTGCGGGGTTTGTCAGATTTCATAAAAGGGAAAGCTGTTAATGCATGCATTGCATGGTCTGACCTTCCCCAGCAGTTGTGTCTTTTTGAAAGTGTAAACCTTTCTGTTCAGATCTATCTTGCCCAGAGAGGAAGAGCAACTATTACTGGAGGAGAGCGGTTGTTTTACTTGGTTAAGTCGTATGGAGAAGAAGAAGACGGATTTGAAAAACAGTCACATCCAGATGGAGCTATCATCTTCCCCCTGCTATTCCGCTGGTTTGTGGATAACTTATAATGTTCATTATCTTTAAAACGTTTTCCTCTTACAGTTAATTATATCCCATTTTGATAAGTGGATGACTATTACGTCCTCTCTAATATATGAAATAGAAGATTAAATGATTTCAGGCTTCAAGTCCTGATGATCACACCATGACTAGATTGTCAGCCCTCTGGTGAAGTCGTATGATCCTGGGCATTGGACATAAAGGAAATGCCTAATTAATCTATTATTCCAGTTTATAATGAAAGAGTGTGGCCAAAAAAAACCAAAACACTTGATACAGTGAACTGAACGTCAAAGAGATTAGAAACTGAAATTTTTGTTGGTGCAATGCTTTGGAGGGCAGAGGAGGACATTGGCTGAGGTGTGTGTGCATTTTAGTGTTTGTGTGTGTGTTGAAGTGTAAGATTCAGGAAAGCGTGAGTGCATTCAATAAGTTGCTAATGCCACTGAAGGACAATCACAGATGGAGCTCCTATAATAATTAATATGAGCATGGCAGGGATCCAAACCCTGGGAAATAACCAAAGTGTGTTTGATCCACCCGCTTGTCTTTAATGAAGTGCAGGAGGCTAATTCAGTGCACAGATTTAACTTCATTACTGCAGGTGAGAGGAGCCTTCGTCTTAGTACACAGAAAGGAAGGAATGAAAGGGAAACTGGCACCGGATGGAGACTGCATCACCTACTTTCAAATACTCCGCTCTCTCAAACTGCCTCTTCTCTATAAGCAAGGCAAGGTTTTTAATTTGTTCCATAATAGAATTCATCTCAAGCATCTCTAGCCATTAAGTGTTCTGCATTTGTCGCAGGCTGAAGAGCAGGCGAGTGGGATGGATTTCATTAGGCAATCCGGGGCAACAGAGGAGCACAGAAAGCTCTCTCCTCCTCTTTCCTTTTTATTCTTATTTTCGTATTCCTCCTAACTCTTGATTTCATATGTCATTCTCTTCTCTGACCTCTACATCTTACCGGCCTAATGTGCGAGAAAGCTTTTCCTTCTCCCTTCACTGTGCCAGTTAGGCACTTACGTCTTTTGGGGGTTGGGGGTTGCTGTCCTTTCAGCAGATGTATTTTACCAAGTGAAACTCTCAGCTTCATCATTTTTGCCTTCTCTTGGTCATTTGCCCATTTATTATTACCTCATCTGCACCATCTGCCCCTTCTGGGGGCAACATCAGGTCTTAGTGGACCTCTCACTGCATCTTAAAAGCATTAACTGTAGGTGGGAACTGATGGATGGTAATGGCCTATCTCTACGTAACGTCCCTAAGCGCCTCTCAAGTGGGCTGTGGGCTTCTTCCAGGTCACAGGAAGAGCTGAGATGAAAGTGAAATGTCATGGAGATCCATGAGTGAGGTAAGATGAAAACCAAGTTGTTTTCTCTCCTCAGGAGTTTTTGTTTGAATATAGGTTGCTCCTTTTGAATCTCTTACTTCTCCCAACTTTGAATAATAAACTGACCAGACCTAAGTGGGGAAGCAGCAAGCTGGAGATGTCAGGGAGCTGACAGATAAGTAGACAGGAGGAGAATGGAGAAAGGGAAAGGGGTCGGTGGGGGGGGGGCTTGGCAGTGCAGCACTGGGAGTATTGGTAGGGAGGGGCCTAGGGCACCGGCATCCCTAAGTTGGCCCCAGAGGGATACCCGCTCAGATAAATGGGAGGACCACATTGGGAATGTGACTTAACGCCTTGGAAATGGTCATGTTTAATTTAACAAGCAGATGGCAGGGGCATCTGAAGGGAGCTGGGGGGGCCGGCGGGGTGGGGGGTAGGGGAGGTGGTGGGTGGTGGGGGCAGAGCTAAAGACACTAGTGAACACTGGTGAAGCAACAAGCCTGCCTGGAGGTTTCTCACAGCCTACAGAGCCTGGTACGACTTGAGAGCCCGTCTCCTCCATGACAGAAGTCCCCTGTGCTCATGTCGACAGAGACAAGAGGATGGAAATAACGCGGAGAGGACACGGATACAACAAACACACTGTGGTTCAGCGGACCAACAGAAACACTGAAGAAATATGACACTGACAAACATAAAAACATGGCGGTGCATGTAACATTTAATGAGATGAATCATTTACGGTTGTGATGACACTGAGACTGTTTGACTTCTGGTTCTGCTTTTGTAGATGCTCTTGTTGTGAGGTACATTGATCCTTATAGGTGTGATGCACCTGTGTCTGTTTGACAGCATACGTATCTATTAAGTGCTTATAATCAATAGTTTAATAAAAGATTGATAGAAAACAATGAGTAGCACCAGAAACAGAACTAGACTGACTATAACAGATGTTTTCTTTTATAAATGGCAACCACTGCTCACTTTTATACTTTTATTGTGTGTAGTATTTATCATGCATGTTTCACAAATAAGATGGGCATCTCCAAAAAAATTCTGTTTGCCGAAAATGTTTGCATTCAAGCATCCCAGCACAGCAGTATGTTCTCGTGGATGCCTGCTCTAAAAGAGTTCCACAGGAAACCACTGCTTTCGCTACGATATAATTACAACATTGAGGAATCTGTAGCGATTTAAATTGGTTGAGATTTCTGTGACGCAGGAAACGCACACTGAGAAACCAAAGCAAACACCATTAGGAGGATGGAAACACCTCTGCGATCCCTTCATGTCATATAGCTCTCGGTGTGGCGCGGCTTTTGTGTTTTTTGTTGTTGTGAGTGGAGAGAGGTGATTGTGTGTCTTTTTCTTGCCTCAGGTAGTCCCTGCGACAGAGGATGAGGTTGGCTTTCGTGTAGAGGGTGGAGCCCACCTCCCCCAGGCGGCAGTCACAGCAGGCACATTTCAGACAGTCCTCATGCCAGTATTTGTCCAGGGCCTTGAGCAGGTAGCGGTCTTTAATCTTGCGATTGCAGCCAGCACACCCCTTCTGTTTCCCTTTGGGCTGGACGGAGAGCATCGGCACACCTGTAGTGATAAGGAGACAAACAGCCATGCGTGATTTACGGCCCAGGAACACGAGTGACTTTTCATGTTCTCTTTTTTTGATAAGCCGGCTGCTTCTCGAGGCGTCTAAGCCTGGCCTCGCGCGCGGCGGCCACAGCACACTGCCTACCTGCTTCATATGCATTAAAGAAAACATTCTTCCATGTAGATAGGCACACAGGTCACATTGGACTACAAAGCTCTGACTTACTTGTTCCACTAAGAACATGCTGTAATACAAAAGTTACATGATCACTTGCAGCAGGCTTCAGAGTGGTGGTGGTGGTGGGGGGGGAGAGGGGGTTACGTCTCGTATATTGCGAGGATGAAAGGCAATGTTTATTTTGCTTTCTGTGGTATTTACAGCGAGCCGTGTTGTATGTTAGTTACCTACCATTTCATCAAAGCACATTTCACTCAACTGTCCACAGCTGTAAAAGCTCCTCATGGGCTTTGTTTGGTATAGATTAACATTAACCTTTTAAAAAGCCTCTGACCACAAAAACGTTGCTACCAGACCCCAGTGAGATATGTTATGGCCTAAGTGCCTTTTAGCATACACTCACTCGCTGTGTTTCATGCACACACACACACACACACTCAGGGACACACACATGCACTGGCTTACTAACACACACACACACAGAGACAGTGGTGCGCACACAAACCACAAACACACACCCAGTGTTCCCTGCTCAGAGCATTACAGCCTTTCCTCCTTTTACACTTATCTGTACTCATGTGTCTGCAACGAGCGAGCCTAAGTTACCAAACTCGCAAATTGCCCTGCTGTCACGCAGGTCCCCTTTAAGTGCGCCTTTTAGCCTCCTAAAGGACAAATAAAGTCCATTTAATAACTGCACTAAACACTAATAGTCTATGTGTGGTTGACATTTGTGTTTGGACTAAAAGCCCCCCTCAGGCCACTGCTGGTACAGAGGCAGGGGCGCGCAGCTCCCCTCTGTAGCACTAACAGGTCTGCCACAGCTGAAAGCACAAGACAACAGCTCTTAAGACACTCTCTCACACACTGAGCTATTGATCTGTCTAAAAGAACACACAGTGGACGCCACTTGCCACTCTACTTTCAAAACACATTTCTCTCTCTCTCTCCCCCAAAAAAAAAAAAAAAAAAAAAAAGGCGACTGGACACTCTGCATCACGGGGGGGCTGGACCTGCATTTGTATGTGCGGGTATCTCTAAAGGCCCGTTTTAGACGTATGTCTACTTTGTTATAGATGAAATGTCACAGATTTACTGTTGCACCTGCACGGGTACATTTTGTCTGGACTCTTTATTTTCATTTCTTTAGAGGTGGCCTGACACACAAGTGCGACAGTGTAACGTTAAGTGTGAATGGGGTCATTCTGCAGTTAGATCTGCTGCTTGACTGTAACTTCTGTGGTTTTCTCAGTGATAAACACAACCTCAGCTGGTAACAAGGGACTGCTTCACTCTGTGCACTGTTTTTCTCGGCTAAGCCTGTCAAGTTCGTTCTCTTTCATAAAAACCTTACACCGCTTTTCAAAGCCCCTTCTTTGGAATAGCAAAAGCATTTTTTTTTTCTCCGTGTCTCTCTCACATGAGCATGCACACATCTGCACAAATTCACTCACAGAGTAACGTTATTGGATCCAGATTTGCTCTGCAATTTTTGGCCATCCACACATCAATAATGCTATGAATGTAATATAATTAGCATTTCCCCTTTTAAAAAAGAGGTGAAAGAAATAGGAGAGCTTGTTAGTCAAATTTATGGCTTTGGTTTATATGTCAGTAAGTGCTCCGGTGGTGTTGAGCCGTCTTATTTCTTTATCAGAAGTGGAAAGGAGAGGCTAATTGGTCCAGTGCCGGTGATGGGAGCCATCAATTAGTGTTCTGCCTGCCCTGCAGCTCCCTCCCCTCCCTCCCTTCTCAAAACAGGCCCCTTGAAGCTGGCACATTAGGATCACAAAACCTGCTATAAATACCAATGTTCAGTGTAAATGAAGCTAAAAAGCTTCAAATTCAAGCCACACTGGATAAGGGCGGACTCTTCTACCTGCATTTCATGGCTTGTTAGGGGAGCTCTCTGCAGGTATGCCAACAGTTCTCGCCTGACAGGTTTCTACAGAACTAAAAACAGTCTTAATGAGGAGAGAGAAAATGCCTGCGTGTGTGTGTGTGTTTCTGTGTACACGTGAGTGTGTGTTCTTGTGCAAAGAAAAAAGGAAGGAGTTGCTGCAATTCCCTCGGGGATCACAAAAATCTTTAATTTGCCTTTTATGACACCTAATTAGTTATTCTACTCAAAATCTTTGCTTTAAATAAGAGAACTAATTATACAAAAAGGTCGTTCCTCCACCTCTGGAGAACTACTCCTAATTGGTTGAGACCACCACCCAGCCGCCGCACGCTCATACAACATATCACGTGGTGTGTTTTACATCACATTTGAGAAGGCCAATGCTTAACCTCTGCTTAAGTCACTGTACGCTGCTCGCCCTCTCTATTGGCTGCACTGTTTGGTCAAAAAAAAACACTCAGCATCATCAGAGTGACAACGCTCTTTGTCTTAGTGCGACTCTTGACGTTCATGTCTTCATGCATAGGACTCCAGTCCCTCAGGCCTGACTCGAAGTGACGTCTCAATGGAGGACTTGCCTAATGTCTGCCAGCGCTCACATTCAACTGATGCCTCTTTCTCGAAGCCACTGCAGGGAACAAACATGGGTTTGACGTCTTCTACCAAAGCAGCCCGGAAAACAGCTTTAATAGTAGTGTAGCAAGCACTAGCTCAAACCTACTAAACAAAGAGCAGTGACAGAAAAAAAAAATGAGTGTGTAAAGTAAATGTCTTTTCAATTCCCATAATGCCATGAGACATTTTCTTGCACCTGTCACCACTCCCGGCGCTCTGTGAAACTGTGGTGTACAACAGAACCTCCCATGCTCGCCACCTCCCAGAAAGAAAAGCTGCATTATGAAAGGAAGCTGCAGACTAGGAGGCAGCCTCCACTTAATCCAATCCATTTAACAGATACAAGTGCCACTGACCTTCCAGTGTCATTTGATGTCACCAAAAGCATGCCTCTCCACATCACAATTCATTCTCCAACAAGGGATGCATTTTACCCCTCAAAGTGGAGAGACAGCACTTGCCCTGCCAAATATCCTTCCTGAGAGGGAATTTAATTTGCCATTAGTACTGTGTGTAAAGGCCTGTCATCTCTCCCTTCTTCCATCCATCTACTTTCTTTAAGATTGTATCTTTCAAGAATATGTACAGTTAGTTTTTCTCTGCCCAAGCAGTCTGTCAGAGCATGTATTTTCCATTATAGAGATAGCATCCGATTTCTATGTTACCCCATTTAGACTTCCGTTTTTACAGCTATCAAAAAAATCACATCAGTCCGCTAACCTTTTTGATATATTTAAGGTTTTAAAGGAAAATACGATGTTTGGAGCACTCAAGGAAAGGTTTGAAAGTAGAAAAATACAATTATCACATAGACCCACATTTCCTCAAACCAGACAGGAGTGTGTGAAAAGAAAGATGATTAGCACCAGACCCTTTTTTTTTTTCACAATCATTATCGGTAAAATCTTTGATTAACAAGAAAAGAAAAAAAACTGTGCAGGTGTTTTGATATGGAACTGCCTACAGTAATGTATACAGTACTATGAATCCTTCATCCGCCGTCACCATCATCTCCATGATGTGTTATTTCAGGTGGACTCAAAGACGATTGGTTAATGTCTTTTAATCAGCTGCTGTGAAGCAAAGGCAGAGGAAAATAATAATTCATAATTGATTAATTGACTAATTATTGCAGCTAGTCCATAAGGTGCCATCTTCTAATTGCTTGCTGTTTGACCAAAACAAAAACATCTGAGGAATTGCTTCATGCTTCATCAATGATTGAACTGATTAATCAATTATTAATGAAGATAGTTGCCCAATCATTTTTAATGTTGATCAACTAACAGGTTTATTAACTTAACTCTTTCAGTTGTAGCTTCATGTCCAGACAAGATAACAGCAAGTGAACAACTCACAGGTTCCTGGTAACCTTCACTTCTCACCACTCACACGGTCCCAGCGGAGCCGCTGCTCTCTCAGACACTCAGCCCTAATGGCAGCAGTGATAGTTACATCTGATTCTGTGTTTTGTCAAACATCTTGTGATCAATTAAAAGCACTGACGCCACGGGGTGATGCAGACTTTGCCGGCTGATGGGGAGGTAAAGGATCTTTACGAGAGTCACTCAGCCTCCCTGACACATGGGGAGGGGGGGGGGGACGCGGCGGTGAGCTTTCAAGGAAGGTGGAAGCTGACCCTGGGTGGGCCTCGGCTCAGGGGTCCCTGTAATTCCACCTCCCAGCTGCAACAAATAAGAGTGTTAGCCACCAGCGTGGTGAATACACAGACTCAGGGATGCTCGGGGAAATTAGATACTACATTACCAAACGATTGTATTTAGCTGGAACAAGTCCATTTGTCATCGTCATCATCGCCATCATCGCCGCCACCACCACCACCATCATCTGTTAATGCAAAGCACTCCTGCACAAGACGTCAGACAGACATTAGTGGCCTACAGTACCATGAATCCATAAACTGCTATGTGATTATTATATTATATTATATTATATTATTCCGGTGGCTATTGAGAGACAAAAACAGAGAATAGTTTTAGTCGTACACAATGAGACAAAATCAGAAATGGCTGTGTTGGTACTGGATATAGCTATACAACCTCTACAGAAGAAGCTACAGGGGCTGAATTCAACTCCACTCTTTTATGTTTCAGCCACCACTGTAAATGCTGTGGCTATGGCAGTCCCAAATAAAATTTGACCCTGGGCCAAGGTGTCTGCCACCAGGGTTAATAGGGATCTCATGCAGATGTCCTGCTATTGTGCGCATGAATCAGCCTCTTTCATTCAGCTTCCGTCATTGCTGTAATTGAGCCCATAGACACGTTTCTCTATTGCCAAGACAAAATACAAGACATCTGGTAATAATATCAGCTGGAATACACATGCCGGTTGAAAGCAGACTGATGAGTGTATTCTGAATGATAAGCACAATAAAGGCCACCGATTCACTGACTGATTCATGTTGCCATCCTTAGCTGGAGCATACGCACGGAGTGAAAGAGAAGATATGCATGAAGACACAAACACACTCATGAAAAGAAGCACACACACACACACACTCCCTCTCTCTCTTTCTCTCTCGCTCTCAAATTAGGCAGTTTCTTACAAGGCCCAAGTCAATATTACATTTCATACCGACTGTGTTTTTTTCCCTTATAGTTCAACTGTAAGAGGCTTCTATGTTACTGTACGGCATGCTACATTTCCAGATGGTTGTGTATGAATGCTGGGGTCTGTGAGGTGATTTCTGGGACTGTATGCACGCTATGATTATGACATAATTAACACCCACAGTATTTGGGAGGGAGAGCAGACAGGGCTGGTGCGGATGAGGAGGGGACTGTTCATTAACAAGATGCACTCTCTCAAACTTTGCAGCTTGCTGCGGCTAATAAGCCCCGGTGAAACGGAGCCCAGCCGTCCCTTGCATTGACCCTGGCACTGCCCGGGATAAGGGAGGGTTTTGTCTCCTGGAATAATTGCTCTTTTCACATGTTACAAGTGTCCTGACCCCCACGGTCGGCAGCCACTTTCCCTACCATAATTACTCCTGATCCGCTCCAAATGAGTCAGCCGCATTAGGGCCGCAATAACACTGGCCCAGCTTCAAGCGCGGCATGGGGAGTCTCAGCAGAGCAGCCTGGAACAGGACTGCCTTTTCTCCCAGCCCACGGTCATTTCCATCACGTCAGAGGTGCATTTCTTACACTTGAAGTCAGCACGAAGGCCCTGGGCCCTTTTCTGAGGCTTACAGAAGGCATTGTTAACTCCTGGTGCTCACTGCTCACTGTGGTTTGGCTGCAGACTCCATCCCAATTAACGGAAAACTTCATTAGGGTGTTTTTTCCACACTTTTCAGCCCCCTATTATTTTTAATTTATTCACATGGGGTTAATTAAAAGAAATGTATCACAGCGATATGCAACAGCTTTCTAATTAAATTCATTGCTGCTTTTTTTTTTTTTTTTTCAAGACATGAAACTGGCAGAGTTTCCAAATTATTACAGAAGGCGACTTGTTCCAACACTTGGTTGCTCAGTAGTAGGGTGAGATTAGAGCTCTGCTAGGTAAACTGTCAACAGCAGAAAAGGAGTGAGAGATGGTGCAAGAAAACGAGAGTGAGGGAATAAGATGAATGAGGAGGAGGAGAAGAGACACAAATATTCATGGCTTTATCATGCGGCGTTACCCCAAATAAACCCGTGAGGACTCTTTAAGAGGTAGGACTGTCAGAGTGTTGGCAGAGGAAGCAGAGGATTTGGTATTCCTTCTAGCCAATCACATGCGGACGCATTGTTGGACTTTGTCTGTTGTTGGTCTGAGGTTTTGAGCTCCCGCAACCCTGCCATTTTACCATTTCCCAGTGACGTCTTTGTAATCTATCCTCATCCTCGACGCTCATACGCTCGCTGTGAGATCAGAGATTTTTTTTTCTTCTCTCCAGTCTGCGTTTGAGATTAAATAAAGGAAAAATCTGTCTATTCTCAAACTATATTCCTTTTACACTTTGATAGAAGACACAATCTTATCTGCCACTTCAAGGATCTTGGCAGAAAAAAAAAAAAAATCAAACCATTAGACCTGTCGCAGACACTTTCCGCCATCCGGAACAGAATAATGCACAAACACTTTTTAGTCCACATTAAAAATGCATTTGGAGAGGAATAAATGTAGCCCTCTAAAGTTTGTGTCACTCATGAGGTCAGGACGTGATGTACAAAATCCTCCCCACTCCCCAGCAATTACTGCACACTTATTATTTCAAAGGATATGCCAGGAGACAGGTGTGCCATTCAGGGTCCTCGATGTGTCAAAAATGGAGGGGAAGAAGGAACACCATACTGCGGTGCTCTGTGTGAGGCTCTTTAATCTTGAATAATGCAAATTCCCCACAGGGGGCAGTTATTTGGCAGCACAGGCCTCTAATGTCATTCAAACACCCACTCCCACACCTGATGGGGTAAATAATGAGGGAAGTTGGTTGGGTGCACAGTTAGGGAAGAGGCCTTCATGGTGATTGGGTGTGATGTCATGCTAGATGGTAAGCTAGGCCTCCTTGTGTAGCATTGTGTAGCCCGTCCTTTAGCGCGCCAAAGAGAGGAACATCAGAGACAACGCCGGCCGATGTCTGATAAGGACGATGGCTTTCCTCTAATGAATTCCTTTAACACTTTTATGTTACCTCGTAATATAACGACTGACCCTATTTCCTCCAGGAGTAATTCTTGCTACTGGCTAAAATGAAATGGCAATTCAACCAGAGACGACAGGTCGAATGATATGAAATAAAATGAAATGAAAAGAGATTGGGGGGTTGGGGGATGGACTGTGTTGTGGGGTGGGGGGTGGGGGGGGGGCTAAGGTCTGAGAAGCAAGTTGAAGTTGGCTCTGAGTTCAGTAGGAATGTGCGTGACCATTTGCAGTCGCAAACATCATAGTTAAGCTAATGATTAAATCAACGACTTCAATATCCAAAATGTAATCTCGCAGCTTTAAGAAGCAAAGAACTACCCCCCTTCAATCACAGACTTTAATTAGCTATTTACAATTTGATTTAGAGAAGGTCATCCAATAAGAGATTAGTTCTCAGCAAGATGGATCTTATTTAAAAGGAGGCACCCCAGGCCTTTTCTATTTACCAACAAGATAGCTGTAATATCTCAAGAGAGTGTGAAGCCTCCGTCAGTCTTTTTCTTTGAATTCTCGTGCTCAAAAGCAGCTTTGAGGAGGCTTTTAATTCTGTTGTTTTTAACCTAGAGAAATGCACATGACATCTCGCTGGAGAGAAGATCATTGTAGTTGTAAAAGCTGAAAAATCTGAAGTTAAACAGGCTTACAAAACACTAGCTGCCCAGTAAGATTGCAAGAGCTGACGGGTTAACTGCTGCAAAAGAGTACACGTGTTACTACACCGAGGAGTATCTTCACTCTACTGTGAAGGCAGATAAGAGGAAGGCAAAAAGTGCAAAAGGAAACCCATGACATGTCTTGGTCCGCGATTACACAAAGAATCGGGAAGTTCTCACTTAAGGCCAAAGCTACACTCAACCTGCAGAAAACATACTGTACAGCACGCAGCAAACGGGAGCACAATAGAGTGAAACCAGACTGGGATGTGTAAAAGCCCCACTAGCAGCCCCTAGAGGCTGTGCCGCACCTCACACCCCCACAAGAACAAAGTGCCTTTCACTAACTGACCAGCTCTGCCATCCTCAGAGCCGACAGTCACACAGGCCAGGGCCAAGAACAAAGGAAAATACACCAAGAATGATCAGGGCTTTGGCAGATGGGGAAATATGGCATCGACAAGGATTCCTGTTGGCACTGTGATGCGCTCGCTACGGAGAGAATACGACAGGCCAGTTCAAACAGCTGACTTCTCCAAAAACTATATTGGTACAATAGCACCAGTATTGTGTTTCTGCAGGTGCCACTGAAAAAAAAACCAAAAAAAAAAACCCAACCACCTGCTTCACAACTTCCAAGCATGTGGAGATACATGCAAATTGTCACCTGCTGCTCTCAGACGTGTTACCGCCTTGAAATGTAACATCCGTCTGCTCGTCAGCAGCTCAACAGGGATTTCAAGTTCATCATATAGTTCTTTTCTACCGTACCTAAACACACACCCTCCCACACACACACACACATACAGTACTGTTTACCTGCAGTTTTCTCCTCGCCACAAGAGCAAGTCCGTCATGCGACAAACACTGAACTGACCCACTTGAGCGAGGTTGATAAATGGTGTGTTATTATTCAGGGTTAAATGGTTGACATAGCAATTTCAATTAAAAAATCTGAGGTAGTTTACTCAATCTTTCCACCAGAGAGCGTGTTCCCTGTTGGCACATGATATTGTTTAGATTTATTTTTTATTACATCATCATTTTTAAGATCCCAAAATATTAATTTTCTTTTATTTACACAAATATTCATTCATTCCATCAGGAGGCATTAAGCCATATCTTACAGATTGGAAAAGAGAAGGAAAAAGAGAAGCATTAAGAGACATTAGTGCAGTTTAAATAAACATAAACATTCATGTTGACTATAAAATCATTTCTGCTTTTTCAGCCACATATGCTGCAATTAAAAAACATAAAGGCTTTATGGCTATACTTTAGTATAGTTCTAGTTTTCTCATAATGCACGTCCTAATGCATGACATCATGTATTTTGAGTACCTAAAGCATCCCATTAGCCCACACAGTGACTGACTTCACTGGACAAAGTGATTACGTTGCCAACAGGTGACATGCAGGTACAACATGACAGGATTTCTTCAGTGAAATAGACTTTTGTGCACATTGGCACTTCCACCACCAGTTTGTGTAGTTTAACATCTGCGCCTCTCAAGAACTTTACTGCGCATCATTCCTCTTTCCAATCTCTCCTGTCTTCCTTTACTGAGCCTATGATGACAGAATAAAGGAGAAAAGCAAAGAATAAACTTCACACGGTGCACGAGAACGCCGAGCAAGTCGGAACAGAGAGCGTACGACAGGTAAACAGGTGAATAAATAACTTTGTGTGGGGAAGAAACTGATGAGACGTTGCAGGAAGTGTGCACATGTGTTTGTAGAAGCATCGGCGTATGAATACTTCCTCCCCCTGCATCAACAGGAGTGCAGTCGACAGTAGCCTGACAGTCAGCTTTTTGCAGTGACAAGTGGCAGCGAGGCCTGCTTCCAACAGGTTCAAGCAGGGACCGGCCGCCCTGCTCCCCTGTGATGCATGTGGCAGCCGGGGTCTTGTTGTGGAAAAATATGTATGATAACATGGCAAAGCATGTGGCCCTCTGGCAATAATAAAAGGGGGGATGCTCTTACAGCTCAAGAGTGCATAATTGAGTTTGTGTGCCACACTGAGCTCAGCCATCTACATCGAAGAAGGCAGGTGGGTGCGCTCGCTAACACGTGTCTCTTAAGTCTCAGTTCAGTCCCTTTGAATTCCGCTTAGATTATGGAAAATGATATACATCTCACCGCACTCGTAGATGTGAAACGATCAGGACTGATAGGGATCTAGAGGTTTAGTGGTGACAGACAAAATTGTCTCCAATGAGGATTCTGCATTTGTAAGATCAGAGAGAGATTAGACGGAATTAAACACTCAGCTGAAAAATGGCATAAATGTGATTTTGTGTTCATTTCCCCCCCTCCCTCCCCTGAGCTTCGCTAAAATGAAAGATCAGCTTTGGTATAATATGGATGGACAAAACACTGAGGAGGCAAATTACATTACGTGTCAACGCAGAATGGATGTGATTATCACACCTATATCAGGCAGGCGCATGCTGCATGTTTTGTTTCGTCACGTGTATGCTAATGAAAAAGGACCTTTTTTATGTGTTAATTGTGTGCAGTGCAATTTACATCACTACTACTGTCTCCTGACAATTGTTTAAGACTAAATTGGAAAAGTACAGCCCAGGCAATCCAGGTGCCTGAAATAAAGCTTCATATATAAATATATAATAAAAAAAAGAAAGATAAGTGACTTAAGAAATATCAAACGAAGCAATGTGTTTGTAATATTGTTCAGGGCCCAGAGCACAAAAACCAGACGTAATTTCAATATTTGAAATGGGCAAGTTTAATTTTGAAGTAAGAGCAAACCAATAAGCTGAGAAAATAGCAAATACAGGGGAGCAAATTGCATTCCCTTGTAAAAGTGAAAAGACTTAAGGAACATATAAAAGTAATCTTCAACTGGAAATTAGAAATCAACCCTCAGAAACCAAATAACAGAAAAGAAATATTACTGTCCACTTTCTAAATCAATATAACATTGCTACAAGACAGTATTACCATGGTAACACCGGTAAAGAATGAAGCAATTCTTATTATTTCAAAATAAAAATCGGAGCCTGAAGCCCCAAGTTTTATTACAGCAGCCGACAGATCAGCAGTCTGTTTTCATCTGAAGCATTGCTTTTCAATCACATGCTTTATGAATGTACAAATTTCTCTGGACAGGATGATAACAGGGTCGTAAATTAACAAGCAAAGGTTACCAAGAAATTTATCAGTAGCTTGGAGGATTTTTCCCCTCTGCTTGCTGGGGTCTCTGAAGAGTATACTGTAGTTGTGTTAATGTTCAGCAAAAAAAAAAAAAAAAAAAATCTGCCTTCAGTGTGGACCCACTTTCTTCTCCTGCAGTTGGTTGCGAAGGAGAGAGGAGAGAAAATGGCTGAGTTGCATTTTCCTCTCAAATTAGACGCAAATTGGAACCTTCATATCGTAGGATGAAATAAAAAAATGTTGACACAGAATATTTTGGTACATGTGTTGCTATTCATTACTAACTATGACCTGCACATTAGGTCATTTCACAGAGCAGTGGCTGTGTTCCTTTCACAGTCCTCCTCCTCCTCCCACCTCCTCCTCTTCCTCCACTGTGCCAAACACACTCACTGCTTCACCAGATAGGGCACATTATGAGTTAATGACTGCATCATGTGAGGAAATGTTGATTACCTTAAGATTAGTGTCTGACTTCTGACAGACAAGATGTGCCACAAACAACATGAAACTAACATCATCATTTCATGTTTTTAGTTTGAGCCTAATTAAGTTAGGATGAAAGTTGTGACTAATGTTTGACTCTTAATGGGCTGACTCTGTGAGAAATGGCAGATTTTCTGAATGGAGCTAAGATTAGGATGGGGGTGTGGGGTGTGTGGGGGGGCACAGAGATTCATTTGTGGTTATTGCTTATGTGGCACAAATTGTTTCAGACTTCTCTCGGTGAAGTCAGAGTTCAAAAACAGTCTGCCAAACGAGTAGCAGCATCACTTTGTTGCCAAGTAGCATCGCCAGACACGCTGATGATCTGTTTTTATAGGACACATAAGGACTGAAATATGAACACTTAAAGCAGCACGCACAAAACACACACACGCAGAGCCCATAATAGCGAATCAATCAAGAGACACAGAGAGTAATCATACACATACACTCATGTGGCCACCCAAAACACGCCAGCCCACACCTCCCTACTCTCCTCATACGCACACATTTACTTGTGCAGGCACTAAGTGGATACATTAGACAAGAAGGTTGAATTGACAAGCCTATAACTTTAGAGCCAATAAACGCTAAGAGGCACCACAGCGAAAGAGACCGGATTCAAGCAGCTCTGTTGACAACCTGGCCAAAACGCTGGAGCTGCTGGTCGGGTCCAGCAAATAAAGGGTGAAGCTTTTAGGCAATGAGCAGCAGGTGATCTCAGCTTTTCTGCAAGTCCTAATGCTCCTAAAAGCCACTCTCCCTGGTTCTGTAATTGGGCATCAGTAGTTAATGTAGTATTGACTGCATTACATGCTCCTGTGCATCCTTTCCCACTAATGCCATTTGCATCACCTTGTACATTTACCATATTGCTTAGCCAATAACTGTTAAAAGCAATCTGAATCATGAATCATATAGGGAACTTTTAGCTAGACAGACATCCAAAGGAGACAATTTACAGTTGAGTTAATTTGGGTACATTAGCAGCACAACATGGATTCAGCCAGACAGACCAATTTATGTCTCTGCCCCAATCCTTTTATTGGTTTTTAGATGTGTAAGTGAAAGGATGCTCTACTGAGAGATTTGAAATATCCATTTTCAAACATAAATAATGGGTTACAGATGCATCCATCACTTTTTAGACAGAGGAGAGCCCTGGATAAACTCAAACGTGCAAGACGTATATGCACAAAGTAACAAACAAATGGGCTTTATGGTGAATGGAGATTGTCATTGTGCATGTCAGCAGGTGGTCAGCAAAACAATCCTCAATGAAGTGTCAGGAGAGAGGAGAACATGAGTGGGTAACTTTGTTTCCGGTCACATAAAGAGATTAGTACTGTATAGTCTCCATTGGAGCATGATGGTAATGTTGTATAAATGTATTTAAATGCATATGCACTGAGCACCATTTAGACCATAATGTGATAAATGCAAGGCACATCCCAACATCAGTTAAAATCCAAAATGGGACTTCATTAGAGGCGAGTTTGATTTAAATTAAAATTAATTAGATTGCCTCACCCATTAACCTAAATACATTGAAATAGATAAGTAATGCAAGTAGGCCTGTTTGGATGGAAAGTGAGTGAACGTTGCACGGCCCCTATCCATAATTTGCAATCAAGTTAAAAGCACTCTGCTGTCATCTCCCATCCCGTGGTGATGTCAAAGGCTGCCTCGCGAACTTCACAGACGCAAAAAGCACTTAGAGGAAAGGAAAGGGGGAAAAGAGGAGCCACATGCACTGCAGCGTCTGTGGAGTATCCTCAAACTCTGGGTTACACATCCCAAAAAAAAAGGGCTACACACGCACACAACACACAAATCTGCTCCAAATAAACACGCAACTCCTCCAAACTAAAACTGCAGTTTGTCTGAGGAAGGCTATTTGGTGTGAAGTGCCACCCCAACTTCATGGTACAGATACAGAGAGCAAGCCACAGTGATCGGGGGGTTTCTTTCTGCGAGAAAAAAAGGAAAAAGAAACACGGAGCCTGTCGTGATTTAAACGGGGTTGAGGGGGAGAAAAAAGCCAATACAAAGCGGAGGCTGCGGGTGCGCAGGGTCCGGGGCGACCGGGGGAAACACTTAACGTGTAAAATGTCAGTAGTTTGGCTCGTGTTGCTCCCCAGGTTCTAGCATCCTACGGCCGGAGACGTTACTCACCCTCTTCCTTGTCCAACACCATCGTCCTGAGGAACGAGGAGTCCTTCCCCGGGCGATCCGTCCTCGGCTCCAGCAGGCTGCACCGCTCGGTCTGCTCACTGCTTCTCCTGGAAATGGCTTTGAAACGCGCGGCTGACTAGACTGAGCCTCGATAAAAACCAAAAAGAAAAAAAAAAAAGAAAAAACCCTGGAAAGATGAATTACCGTCTGCACGTTTCCCCCCCCTCTCTCTCCTTCTCTCTCCTATCAATAATAATTCATACACGGAATACGGTGATATACGCGGCGAGAGCTCCGTATCCGGACTGAACTGTAATGCAAATAAATAGCGTCAAACAGCGTTGCTTGCTTTTGATAAATTCCATGCGAATGAGGAGAGAGAGAAAAAAAACAGGCAAAACAATGAAAAGCGATATAAATCTAGTGTCGGCTATCTGTAAGTGTGCACACACGGACGGATCAGACGCTCAGACTGAACGGCTGAGCTCTCCTCGCTGTTAATATCCTCTCTTTCTCGTTCTCATTTGCTCCGAAACGGCAACTATATTCAAACAAATCCAATTGCAAATCTGACAACTGCTAAAAGCAAACTCACGCCGCCTCTCTCCCAGTTTATGTGCCGCGCTCGCCTCTGCTGCTACTGAATAAATGCGCGCAGTTTCCAGAGACCCCTCGGATTCCCCTGTTAATTAAATCAATTCATTATGCTCAGATCTGATTAGCAGCCCTTCCCCCCTCTTTGAATCAATTATTCAATACACAAACATAATTGCTTGTGCCAGAGGTGTCTAAGTATTAGCTTATTTAACTCCAAGGACACTAATTACCCCTAGGGCAAGGGAACTTTTCTCATTAATTCTGACAAAACACAAAAGCACAGCTAAGGGAAAGTGTGTGTGCGTGTGTGTGTGTGTGTGTGTATGTGTGTGCGTATATGTGTGTGTGTGACTGGTCTGCCTGCCAGTCTGAATGTGCGTGATAGAGAGAGAGAGAGATGGAGAGAGAGCAGGAGCAGAAGTAGGAGAGAACGGCGCGTGCGCATGCACGTAAGGTTGTATTGATGCACGTGCACACGCACACGGAGGAGAGGGAGAGAGAGAGAGATGGAGAGAGACATTGAGAGAGAGCGATGCTGCTCCATCAGTGCCTGGTACAGTTGGAGTAAACATTAAAAAAAAAAGCGCTTATTGTTGTATCTTCTGCTTTACCTTATTTCTGCAGAATTTAATAGAAATAACATCTAATTGCGGTCTATTTAGCAGTTAATTAGTGTCCAGACACAGTTATCACACAGGCTGCAGTTTCAAAAGAGACAGCACAACAGATGGGCTGCGTTTTTGATTAGT
The DNA here is from genome assembly GCA_030347415.2 of Decapterus maruadsi. Classification (NCBI taxonomy): domain Eukaryota; kingdom Metazoa; phylum Chordata; class Actinopteri; order Carangiformes; family Carangidae; genus Decapterus; species Decapterus maruadsi. The sequence continues at coordinate 31,931,966 of CM064900.1, forward strand.
GGGTAGATAGAAGGTTCAGTTTCGAATCTGGTAATATAATTGTTGCCTGTTATTGCCAAGATGAAAGTGTTGCTGTTTCATGGTGGAGCCTTAAATAGCACCACTTTCACTTGCCCCGCGGAGACTGTTAACCAATTAAGGGTGAGATCCAACAAAGATTAGCCATTTAGGAGAGTGGAGTGGGGTATAGCTACAATAATGCTGGTTCGTCAGCAAGCCAGCAGGCGGTCTGTGGTGTGAGCTTGCTCAGTCTGTCCTTGCCTTCTGTTAACATTTTGCACCAGATATTGCAAACCTACTCTCTGCACATTTTCATTAGCTATATACCCTGTAACCAAATGGTTGTAATAATAAAGAATTGTTGCAGTAATTACTCCCCAAACTATCTCAGGAGCAGGCTCGGTTAGATCTGCATTAGATCCTATTTACCTCATCAGTGTGGATTTATTTTTGTATAACTAGAATAAAGCCTGTATAAACAAGGGTGGAGGTGACTGAAATATGTGAGCTAAATTGGGTAAGGATAACCACATCCACATAGAAGAGCATTTATTCTGAGTTGAACCACTTTTTCTTTTTAATAGGCCCTGCTAATGTGATCATGCACCACAAATGCAAGGTATAAAGCTCACTGTACATAGCCCATAGGGATAATTTCAGTTCTCAGGGCAGCAGCAGGCTGTGGTGAGATTGGGTTGGCCCTGAAATCAATGGGCTGATCCCTCTCTGTCCAGCTTCCTGGCTGACATGCTTGACTTTTCATCTCCACGGTCACATAGATTGATGACTTATGACCGAGAATGTATGTTTGCTGACCTCTAGCAAAGTGAGTGACACATAATTAATCCAATCACACAGAAAACTGGAAAGGAAAGAGGAGGGGGGGAAGAATAGTTCTGTTTCATCAGAGCTCGGCTTCAAACAACCATTTGATATTTGAATGTAAAAAAAAACACACACACACATACACAATATAAGGAGAGAAATGTGTGTGTGTGACCAGTGGGTAAAAACAGATGGAGTTCTGAGGTTACCGCAATCGCCTCTCTGGCACTCCAGGTTTTGAAGTCTCTGTGTTATATAAAATCATGCAGCTGAAGATGTTGTGTGTGTGTGTGTGTGTGTATATTAAAGTTTCAATGATATCTGAACAGATGAAGTAGCAGCACAGATCGTGTGTCTCAGTCCAGCTCCTTGTTTAACACTGATCATCATGTGTAGACATGGAACTGATCCCACTGTGGCTCTCAATCAAGGTTTTCCTCATCAATATAAATTAGCCAAATTACCTTTGTGTTAAGACGCAACTTTCCTGCACGTCTACGATACATGGCCCTGTGTAGGCCACGTTGTACTCCTCAGCCCCTGTCACAGTGTCTTGGGTGCAGACCCTTACCCACTCCATATCCAACAGCAGGGTCAGTACATACTAGAAACAAGCCCCTGAGTGGGCCTCTCTGATACACAGTTAATTAAAATTCATTTCTGAGCATGCATTACCCATGCCCATCTATTTATGGGTGGCTCTCAAATGCAGCCACTACAAAACAGTGCTCTGTAATTAACCCCACCTAATCAGATAGCATACTAGTGTTGTGTTCCTATTCGTCCTCAGGCACACAGCCATTGGACAGGGGTTTCAGAGAGAGGATGAGCCCATTCTATAGTTCAGAATGGCTAAGCAGATTAAAACCTCATATCAAACATGATATTTACAGGCAAGGCTCACTGGAGAGTGCTCCTTTTTATGTGGGATGGGGAGAGGCTTCAGGGCTGGGCTTTTAAAGCCATGTCCCTTAATTGTATTCTGGCTAAGTGGGATGAATGGTGCTTTTTAATCAGACCACTGACGGTGCTTGGTGTTGTAAATGTATAGAGATGGTGCCTGATAGTTAAAACGCTGAATGATATGCTTTTAGTCCAGTTTTCCCAGCTTCTAGCTATATTTAAATTCATTATGGCAGCAAGATGACACCTGTAAACAACAGTGTGACCCCCCCCCTCAGTGTCCCTGCTACTGTAGCACACATTGGTTTGGTAAGTAGTAATGTACAAGATAATTTATGGTAATGTCACTGTCTTTGCTTTGACTCCAGGCCTGTAACTCACAGTATAGGCAGATATTCATCTTATGTGTGAATGTGTGCTGTATTTAATGTACAATTTAATGTTCAGAGAGAGAAAAGCTGCTACATGAATGCAGATTCATTAACAGAGAGACCTACTTTACTTTGTTACCATGAGATTTAAGGTTCTGCTCCTCCTAGTGGCTGATCTCGGCTATGTTTTCCCATCAGACTTGTACACAAATGAGTTTGATAGCAGAGGTTTTAACACATCACGTCATAAACTGCAGCCACTTTTTTTTTTTTTATTCCCCTCTTTATGGAGCTCTTGAGACAGTGGGTGGAAAACGGGAATTATTGGAATCTTTTTGATGTAACCTGACAGGCTCACCATGTAGGAAGTAATGCGAGGAGTAAAAGGCCCCTCTGTTCACCTAGTCAATTTGAATTTCATGACCAATCAAATGTAGACAAGGTGTCATTTGGTGGGTAGGGAAGAGGGGAGAGTGAATCCCTTTCCCAAACAGTTAATCCAACTTTAATCCTAGTCATTAGGAATTAGACATGCCGAGCTGTCCGGCCGTGCCTCTAAATTACAATCAAACGGTTACCAATTACACAAATTATTGATGGTAGATTCTCTTTTCAACTGCAAATTAAGGCTATTAAGGAAGGCTCCTTTTTAATGCAAAAGTGACTAATTAACCAGCGGATGGGAAATCTGCTGCCCAGATATCAAAAAAGTTCTCAGCACACATTGCAGAAACACAAGGGAACCAATTAGTTTAATTATCAAAACAGCTAATTAAAATTGCACAGTTCCTAATTAGTTCTTTGCTTTTGCCTCTAATTGACAGCATGGAGATAAATGGGCTGCCGATGAAAATGGGGAGAGGAGAAAAACAGGAGAAACTTCGGCGGAATATTTATGCTGACTTTATCTCCGTCTGTGTGGCAGCCCTTGAAAGTGGAAAATTAATGACCTTAATTCCCAAACTGTTTTTCCTCTAACGGTGCTCCCCTCTGCGCTCCTGGTGCACGCTCCTTTGTATGGGCCTGCCACCCTGCCAACTGCTGGAATGGGAAAAAAAAGGGGTACTTGGGGGTGGGAAGGAGCCACGATTCTCCTCCTAATGTGACAGCTCCCACCTAACAATGGAGAAAGATGAAAGAATGGAGCAGATGTAACCACTGGGAGTGTTGCATCATGGGAATGCAACTGTGTTGCACTTTTTTTTTTAAAGCACTTCTGTCATCTATGAGGGCACTAATTTGTCCCATGAAAAAGAAGGAACTCTGTCGGGACAGAGATAAAAGACTTCTGATGGCCTAGAAATACTTTTAATAGGTTTCTTAATTTGAATTTTAGATTGATTAATATGATGCCTGGCAAGTCAGCTGCTGCTGGAAGTTTGCGTGTTTGTTGGCATCGCCGGGCGGTCTAAAGACTGAAAACACAACCGAGGACCTATTGCTGTATCCCACAGATTTATTGTAACAGTTGTCCCTCCTTATTGGTATGATCTGTTTAAAGGACCTTGGAAATAAAGAAGAGAGATGGATCCTGTTAGACAGAATTGCTACACTAGCAAACCTGAACGACAACTATTTACCTCGCAAGATTTGGTGTAAGACATCGGGTGTGTGTGTGTGTTTGTGCGCAGACATTGTGTGTGTTACCTCTCTCTGGTGTCTATCCTTCTGGCAGGCATTGTCTCTTTGTCTGTGTTCTTGCAAGGCCAACCTTGTTATGTGTAATCCTGTGCCTCTGCCTGCACACAAGTGACATGTGGGTCCTCTTGGCACATTAGAAGATAACTATCAACTAATCAGTTTACTTTTGGGACTGTGTTAAAATGTAAATTACATTAATGCTCAAATTATGCATCAAACTACGCAGATAGGCCAGGCCAGAGGCCACATAATGCTAGGTTCATTCAGTTAGTGCCTTCTACATGCAGTGTTAATGCACTCTGATTTCCCCTGCTCTGGTTCAAATCAAGTGTGATACGTCAGCCAGTTGGTGTCTGGGAAACTGGAGGAGCTTTGTATGAAGTGGAGGAGAAAGCCTTTCTGCAAAGCTCCATTAAAAGGCAGAGGGATGATAGCCGCCTGTTGGATTTTCTTTTGTCTAATTCAGTGGAAAGGACTTTCTGCTCCATGTGCATTTTCACGTTTCACCCGCTCACGGTTCAAAATGCATAGATATTAATTTACTTGTAATCTGTATGGCTGGAAATAGATTGCCCGAAGTGCATTCCGCAACATTCGTCGTGATATTTATCTGAACTCATCTTATCCATTTCAAAACTGCACCCTGAAGACGCAAGGTCTGCTGCGGAGCCTCGGCCCTGGAGGAACTGGCTGCCCATGACGAACAAACGCACGTCTACCACTAATTGATTGTCTTGTGTTTTATTTACGGTGCAGTAGTAATTAGTGGACAGCATAATGTAAGCCATTCATTAGCACCTGGCTACCGCTATGGATTTCACTGCTTTGTCTCAGATGCACACATCATTAGGGAGAAACAAAGACTGGAATTTATTAGCATGGCTTCTTATAAATATTCTTAAAGTCAGTGTGCCTTTAAGGAAGAACAGAGGCCTGTAAAACTTTTGTCAGCATTTGCTCACTGATTCCATTTGCTGCAGAATATGTTAAGGAAGAGCAGTATAAATTTAATTTTAATTGTTTTGTACACACGCCAGTGAAAAGGAACTGATTGGATACAGTTCAGAGACAGTATATTAATACGTTATTTTCATATGTTAATTGGTTTGCATAATCTCTCCCTTTGCTTGGTTTGGAAGTACCTGGCATTGAGAAGGGGACTGAAGAGAATAGAAGACTCCAATTTACATAAAACCAGCTCCTCTGAACATTAAATAATAATGCATCTGCAAGCTGAAGGTGTGTTCAGTTAGCAGAAAGCACATTTTTATAATTTATAGTCCAGCTGTTTCAGTGCTTTCTAGTCCATTTTCCTCCCTGCCTGCTTTTAATGAAATCTTGTTACTGGAGAATTGACTGGAGTGAATTGAGATTTTAATCCCATTGACGTTCTACCATGGAAATGCACACTGGTGGGAACTTTTAATGGTGGGCCCTGTAATCAGGAGACACTTGTATTCAGCTCCCTACAATAATGAATCTCATCAAATGTTAAAGCCTGGGCCGTGTGCGAGGGGCTCAAATTTCAAGGTTTTTGACCATCCCCATTTGAGAAATTCCTCAGGGAGTGTGTGATTACTCAAGTTTAGCAGTTTATTGCCTCATCTTTCAATAGCCACTGAAGCACAAAATTCTCATCTAGGTTGCTCTTTTTTTTTCTCCACTTGAAGAACAGGCCAATATAGACTGCAGAACAGCTGCTCAGATCCCGAGGAACTGCTGTTGGCACTGCAATGTTATTAGCTGCCACCATCATTGTCCACTCACTGTGTCATTTAAAGAATGAAAACTAAATTCCATGACACGTATCGCTGGTGTGATTTTAATTGTGAACATAGTGATGTTTACAGCGGTGTTTGTGCAGACACAACACATACACCTTAACATGCACATAAAACGCGATGGAAAAGAAAAGAATAAATGCATGTAGAGACATGTAGTTACAAGTTTCATTTCCTATTTATGTTCCCGTACCTCTCTCAACCCCTGACATTCAACTGTTGTTAAAACAGTATCTTCTCAAAAGATAGTGTTTGCACAATTCATGCCATTATTTTCAGCCATTATAACGACATGCAATGACAAATCTCCATCCAGCTTCGTCTTAATTAGTGTTACTGTTTGCATGTGGCATGGGACTAAAGATTACTCAATAAAACAACATTTACCAGCATATATAATATCAAAAGGGTTACCTTTGAGCACCTTTGTGGCTAATTATCGCTGCACTACGTATGCCTGAATGTGAACGCCAGGTTTCACGCTCTTTTTTTTTTTTTTTTGGTCTCCTCTGAGCATTTGCTCTGGGGTAAGTCTCCAGCAGGTCACATGGGTGTGTGAGTGAGTGATGTGATGCTGTTTTATATTTGAATGACTAAATGTGACCTTTGAGATTAGAGGAGGAGTTGCTTCTCAGGGGGCTGAAGAGAGTTCCCGCTGCTATGAAGCTCATGTCCCCTTTGATCCTTCTGTAATGAGACTAACACCAGGCGTTGTGGTCACTGAACACATTGACACACCACTGGAGAGCCGACAGCGCTGCAGCCCGGTACTAGGGGTGGTTGCGCTGTGCTGCGCCGCGCGTGTGCAACTGTGTGTCCTCAGGTACAATAGTGCCTGCAGACATGCAATATATCCTGTGGGATTTACGATTTGGCTATAATACGTGGCTTCATGTGGCAATTTGCAGTTAACGTACTGTTTGAATGATGCATGCAAATAAGCACAATATGTCATGCCAATTAAAACGCCGCATAGGTCAAAACAACTCACGATCAGAAACGCCAAGATATTTCATACCCTCCAAGCATGGGTGAAATCCATTTAAAGAAAAAAGGTTTCGTCTTATTTTTGTTGCTAAACTAAGTTTTCACTTGGTGTGATCATGCCACACATCCAAGTCTAAGGGCACTCTCTGACCTGAGCTCGGCTCTGGTGAAACCCAGTTGTCTGAGACATCTTCAGAGATCCACTGAAGATCAATCATGACCGGGCCCGTCCCCATGAGACCCTTAGTAACAGCCACTGATTGCTTTCTGCTGTGCAGGCCGTTAAGTGGAGGCTGGCAATGGGCTCCTGGACAACACTTAACAATCAATCAGAGGGCACAACCGCTCCTCATTGCGTGCCGGTTCTTCCCCTGCATTACACACAAACAATAATTCAGGTGGACACAAGTGACACTTAAGAATCACGGCCAGAGTATGCCCCGTGATTTAGTTGGAGAGGGATACGCGGGACTAGGAGACAGAAACTTGAGTTGTGGGATTTACATAAACCCAGTGATTGAGGACTCGGGTGAGTTTTCACCCAGTGTCATTTGGACAATACCATAGGGATATGACAGCAGGCATTCGATGCTTGACATTTGTCTTTATCGTTTGTCTTTGACTATCAAAGATTACCGGTTGTTTGACTTTGAGAACGGAACAAGAAATAATGGCTCACCAATATTTCCCCATTATTATTTGTCTCAAAGCTTCATCGCAGCACCAAGGTTACAAAACAGATTTGTAAAAAAAAAAAAGAAAAAGAAACCTTGTCTGTGAGGCTGCATCTAACACATTACTAAATACATTACTGGCCTTTTCGAAATATCTTGTAACAAATAACTTGGGCATTTTGTCAAACTGGCTTTTTCACTAAGGACACAATACACATAAGTTTTAAAATACAATATAAACATCATGGAAATAAGCCCAAGGCTGTTTAGTGCTCTGTGCCTTAACATTGTAACTAGATATGCAGTAGAAATCCTGCCATAAAAGTCTGGACTTTAAAGTTTGTCCACTGATTAAGGATTCCATTGACTTAATGAACCTTCAACCCTCCATCAGATGACTAGCCAATATATGCTCTAATCTCTAAAACGCATGTCTGGCCGTGGTTCCTTTTAAATGAATTGATCTACTCAGCTCTCCCCAAATGGGGAAATGGGCAAGTATTGATATGATTCTTGACTCGGTGATGGATGTGTGTGCTGGTAAAACACGAGTTACATGGGCCAGTGTGCTCCAGGGTAAGCAGAAATTCAGAGAACAGCTTTACTGGAGCTCTTCAAAGACAATGCAATATCATTTGTGTCACTGCCAATACACAACCCACCTGATTTGTTGTTATTGTTGTTGTTTTTTCTTAGTGTTGTGTTTTTTTGTTTGTTTTTTTACAGCGCAAACAAAGCCCTAACACACAAGTAATAATTCTCTTCAGTTTTTTGGGGAGGAATATTTTAATGTCAAGAATAATTATCTCCATTTGTTCATATGTTTGTGAAATTATTCAAGATGCCCTGCCTTGCCATTGATTTTTAAATTGATTTTCATTCCACTTTCTGCTGCATATCATGGCCGCTTGTAGATATTTGAGCAAAGAGGGAGCCGTTTTAAGTGAAAGTCACTTGAAGGCTGAAATCCATTGCGGTGGAGTAAAGCAGTCGCAGCGGGCTTCACAGGAGCATCACAATGGTCTTGTGTGATGCTCAGACTGCATGGCAAATATTTATCTAAGCCAGATTACACCCAAGGGAGACGGAGATGTCTGCATCCCTTCAGGCCTCTGTTGTTTCGCTGCTGAGAGAGAAATGTATAGGACGATTGTTTTGGCAGAGGTTAGAAGTTCCAACTGTTCACTTCCCACAACAGAAATCCATTGTTCAGTCTCTCAAGGATAATAAGCGTGAGTGCCATGAATAATCACCAGCGTGTCAACGAGCTGTATTGTGATCCTCAGCACTGGTAGGCCTCAGATGGCATCAAATAATTTGGTCTGTCTTCCCTCTGAATCCAAGATTGTTTGATGTCCCTGCAGTTCATCTCAACAGCACCGAGACATTTTGAGAAAAAAATAAAAAAAACAACAGAAAATCTCCTTCTACTGTACACGGTTGTCAAAAATGTTCAGCTTTCCTTTGACATAGAATAATGAGTCAGCTGTGCAGGTCAAAGGCCCCGATTATGTGAGCTCTTATTTTATAAACTCATTTCTTGTCACTAACTAACTGGGATGAAGGCAGATATAATAAATCAGAAACACATTTCCAGAGATCTGAGGATTGCATGGAAAATGTCAGTCTAGAAGGAAATTGTAATTAGGGAGAGGAAGTTGTTCCAGTGAAGCTCTTGAATTTTAAAACAAAGCAAAATGAAGCATTATATTATGTAAACATTTAATAAATTGACCAATTTTCTGAGACTTCTCTCTTTAGCCGACCCTGGCTCCTCATCTCTGGAGCTATTTATTGGTGTAGGTAGAAATTTCTTTCATTATACTTCTCACTTTGTACACCGACTCATCACTGATGAACACCGTTACATGCTGTCTTCATGTAACCTGCAAATACATTTCGAAGGTGACACATGAATCTCTTGTTTGACTTTCTCTTGCGATGCATTATTGATACACTGGAGCCGGATATTGACATTTGTATTAGGACACGCTGGCGCTCTAAACGGATTTCCGCGCTAATTTGTCTTCTCGGACTCACTACCTCATGACTCCTCATGGTGGCGCCACTTAGAGTGAATGACGGTAACATTTTCAGTGAGGAAGAAACTCACAGTAGCAGACAGCTTTTAGAGTGGCACAAATACAATCAATACACACTCTGCGACATTAACACACACACACACGCACTGCCAGACCAGGCAGAGCAGTGTTGCACTGTACAGCACACAAACACACACACACTTACACTTTAAACGCCCAGCGCTGTGTCAACAGCCAGGTTCTGTTTCTAACGATGGTGAGAGCTGGTTTTTCACTCTCGCACACCAACACACACTTTGGCATAAACACACGCGGGCTTCATGACGAGGTGCGGACCGAGCGGCAGTCTGATGCTAATGAGACTGAGCATAAATACACACACAAACACCTACACGCCGGCCATTTTTCACTCATCTGAATTATAGCGGGAAGGTGGCTGAGGCGGCGGTGGCGTTGTTGTGATACCCTACCAGCCAGAAAGTTGAGTTTTCCTCACTTCTGTCTCTCGCTTTCTCAGATACCCTGAGTGATGACAAACACATTTTATGGCTGTTTTAAAACCAAACTGTCACCACAAAACATAAATTATTTGCATTTAGTAATCAGCGCGTTCATGTTATTCGCTCAGAATGGGCAATAATTGGCTCTTGAAACAGCTGTTCATGGCCTGGCAGTTCGTTCTCCTCTTCTCTCGTTGATCTGTTCTTAAAGATAAAAAAACAGCAGCAAAGAAACTGAACAGAGTGACACGTTCTGTCTTATCTGTCCATCGATCTCCTCTGCTCTGTTTAATCACAGCACACTCCTTAGCCCCAACAAACAGTGTTTCAGTAACTGCCCTTTGGTTTGTTAGTGTATGTGTGTGTCTGCATATGTGAGGGATGGTGTATTGTCAGACTGTTATTTAATACTGCTGCTTCTAATAATAATAGATAATGAGTCAATACTTTATTGTGAAAACGAGCCAACTATCACCTTGACATTGACAAAGGCACAAGATATTGGTGATCGCTCTGCTGGTCCATATACTGTAGATCAGGGGGCTCATCGTGCATTGGCAAAACCCTAGAGGCCAGCACAGCAAACACGAAATTAACACAATACACACATGGAGACAAACAGGCTAAACCTGTAAGACATCGCTGACTCCTGGAGAAGGCTTAGGGACATCACTCATGAAGGGTCCCGCAGATAAAATAGATCTCATGCAGCTGCATCTCCAGCTAGAAGGGAAACAGAGTGAGCGCCCTCATTCAGACTCCAGGTGTACTTGGATTTGTTAATAATAACTTGAACATCTTCAAATATTTGCAATGCACTGTGTACATTTCTTCCACAACAAAGCACAACTTCCCTAATCCACTAATGCATCACAGCGCGTGCCTGCCAGCAAAAGGTACTTGATGCTGAATCAAAACACAAAGCTGTGTTGCAACTTCCATTGGATCTGTACCATAAGTCATATCCTCCAAGACTTTAGTTATAGCTGAACGTACTGTTCAGTCCTTTTCCACCAGGAGCGAACTCATGAACATAGATGCATGGTTGGACGTGCTTCCAAAAGAGAGAATTTCCAGGTCTGTCTGGTGGACCAGACTGTGGGTGAAATGGTTGGGCTATGGTAATGATTGTGATGCATCCGCAGATGCTCAGATCGTATCTGCATGCACCTCATATGCAGGACGCATGGGAGCCACTGAGTGAGACGCCATTAAAACTAAAAGATGCATGACAGCTGCACCCTGGTCAGGCTAGCTGCCATTGCCGAGGAGGGTGTGGCATTTATAGTGGAAGAGTTCACCTGCTTGGTTAACCAAAGGAAGCTCCTCTCCTTTTTCTTCCTCGCTGGGTTCAACATCATCCGTCCTGTTGGAATACAACGACTTTGGAAACCGTACCAAAAAAAATTGAGGTACAAGAAGACTCTCAAGTCTTGGCAGAAACCTTGGTTCCAGGAGAGTAGCTGCAAAACAGTGTGCTCTGTTTGTAGGCCACTCAGCTAAGTGGAGGACATTACATCTCATTGCACTCATTGTTAAGTCTATAGTGGTGAACCCACCTGCCTGAGGCCGTTTACTGTGAGTAAGGCGAAAGACTGGATGCAAACCCAGAATGGGTCTGATTTCCCGGTTTCAAATATAGCCAGACTTCTGTCCTCTGTTGGAACTGAATCTCAGTTTGTCTGCTAACTTGTAGCATTGATTACACTCCTGAAGAGAAGAAAATCATTTGGAAATAATAACCAGTATGGGTTTGTACTGCCTGCCCAGACATCTTCCATAAACTGAGTTCACAGGGACGCTTTTCAGATTTTTTTTAGTCGTATCTTTTAACTGGATGAAGGATTTGGCCATCAGGCATCTGGGATTTAAGTTTTGGGTTCAAAAAGTCGAGTAAATGTTTGTGGCAGCAGCTGCTTCCCAAACATTACTGGTGGAACACTGGTTTGTACTGAGAGTTTTTATTGGTCTTAATCACCGGCTTCACTCGTACTCTCTACAGACAGTCCAGCTCATGACTGAAACTTATCTGGGCTGTCTACTGTTCAATGCTTTACGTATCATCTCTAAGCTACAGTACAGAGGAGACATCGCTGGTCTGGAGGCTGAGCTCAGAGAGAAGTTCTCCACTATCACCACAGCTCAAGCCAAACACCTGGCCTCCTCTGGCTGTGGTAACCTGGAACGTAACAATGGACAATGGTCCCACTCTCCCATGGACCAGCTCCATTACCACAGAAACTCCCGCGTCTGCTATTTCAGGGCTCCTCAAGGAGCCATAGTTTCCCCTGAGATGAAAGCCCAAGCCAACAGCCTCCTCCACTCACAGAGGTATGGTCTCTCATTGGTGGCATAGTGTGAGTTTGAGTCCATGTCAGCTGGAACACTGGTTTGAAGCCCATGAGGGTAAACACTCCACCTCCTTCATCTTTAGACCTCACCGGCCATCAAGGCCAGAAAGCATAACCTGTGTCTATGAATGGAAGATACCAATGCCTTCCTCCTCCTCCTCCACCACCACTGATGATTTGTTGCTGCTATTGTTTTGATCATGTGTTTGAAAGGTGCTTATGAATAAAATCTATTGTTAGTAATGAAGGATCGAATTGATATTGTCAATGCAAGGTCTCTATCAGTCACCAACAATACCAGTAATTGTTTGAAAATAATAAAACTATTCACAATAGTGTCCTATTCCCCAGATTTCTTTGTTTCCTCTACAGTAGCAGTGACATGTACAGAAAAGATGACAAAAAAAACAAACCCTGCACCGGCAGCTACCAAAGAATGAATCGTGACTGGTGGCGTCTGCTTGACTTTAGCACCACATCTGCTCCGTATAGCAGGTCTGTTGCTCCTCAAGTATGTCTCTAAACATGGCTACTGTTTGCTACTGATAGTGTTTTTACAAAAACATCATTATATCAATTAATTTAACTAATTAAACTAATTATAGTCAGGAAAATTAATAAGAAAATAAATCAAATTAGGATTACAACAATCAAAATTGTACCAGTGCAAAAAAAAACACTTTATTTTAAGGTACACCTATATAACTGCACCAAAAAGTCACAAAGCAATTTAAAGAAGGGAATCAAGCTTTTAGACATAAAGGGCTAAAGATGTCCCAAGCTGCTGTGTAGGAACATCTGTGTGTGTATGTGTGTGTTTTCCAGTGAGGGCATAGGGAGGTGGGGAGGTACGAGCCCTGTTCACAGTGATGTCACGCAGCCTCTCCGCAGACTGGCTGAGTAAGAGGAACAACAGAATTTCAACTGGAGAGATCAATTATAGATAGAAGAAAATGAATGGGAAAAGTAATTTAATAAATTATTGACTTGATGTCTTATATCATGTACAAAAGCAAATGAAAAATTAGATTGTGCATTTGGATGAAGTTGGATTTAAAGAGCTTCAAAATTATATTTAATTAGACAAAGAAAAAAATGTGTCATGGGTATATGAAGTTTCTCTGGGAAGGGTGAATTAATGATCACATTTGCGGCAATAGCAAATGATGTGCCAGGGAAGCGTGTGACTGTCTGGAAAAGGCAGGGATTTGGTGGGGGTGGCATTTGAAAGAGTCAACACAACAGTGGTCTTCCGTCTTCCCTTTTTCCCATTAGATGGACAGATTGGAGGGAGTGCTCCTCTGCTCTGTGAACTTTCTGCATTTAACACTTTACTATCTGTTAATGTAGCGATACCACCGCTATAGACGATGCTAGTTTGACACACGACTACGGATGAGTGACAAATTAGGGGAAAAGCCAACATAAAGTATCCTAATAGCAATGTGCAACATGCTAGTCCAGAATCCGTATAGTTCTTGAAAAGTAGCAGCTGTGAAGGCCGTGATGTGTGAGTCATTTCATTTCATTACTCATCAAACCATTCAGTGACCCTTTGTGTTGTGCATAGAAACATCTACATTTGCTAATGTTCTCCCATTCATTTACTCAGCTGTTTCTTTTAATTTGCCATCTCTCTGTGGGTGGACTGTGCACTGGGTCCCCAGAGCCCCTCTAATGGGCCTTTTGTATCATCGGAAAAAAAAAGTGGGAGTCGCATCTTTGTGGGATATTTGGTCAGCATCAATCCAGCCATCCATTTTCCAACTGTGCATGGTCACATTGTGAAAGGGTCGGACCAATTCTAGCTTATACTAAGCAAAAAGATAGAGCACAACTTGGTCAGAATCAATGTGTGCGGACCATTCACAACTACAGATTCACATACAGGTTGTATGCATTTAATGTTGTATGTAATTAAAAAATAGCCTATGAAGAGAAATCCATATGCTCTCTCAAGTGTCTAAAAATGGGAATGCCCACATGGAAAGCGAACAGGATGCTTGTGTCTGAGGCAAATACGTGTGCTATGAGGCAGAAAATTTTAAAATATCATAATTTGTAGTTCATTCCACATGCTATAAACCTGCTGACTTTCATCCAAGTACGTCATTCAGTATGTGGTTTTGGGTTTGCCATGAACTTTATTTTACACTTTTGTTTTATTATTCCAAAGGACATGTTCAATGCTGAATTAAACATTGGTTTCAAGACTTAAAAAGCCGATATGCCGGCTCACACAGCAGCCCCAGGAAAGTAAATACAGATTGTAATTAGATGGAGAAACTTTAATAGTTGGATTTCACTCTCTCCTTTACATGAACTGTGGTGTGGTGAAGCCATGGGACAAATACGAGAGAGAGAGAGAAAGAGAGAAGCAGTGGGAGAAGAGAGGGAGGAGAATTGGGGGGAATAAAGACTAATTTATGTGTGAGCCTCCAATGCCATCTCTGGGACGCCGTATCCCTTTAGACGCTGTCGCCTGGTGTCTGGAGAGGCAGGAATGCAAATGGAGCAGGTTTCGAGGTGAGGTTGGGCACAGTCACAGGCCCATGTTGGGACCCGGTTATGCAGTTGCTAAACAAGTGTTCTTTGTCATGGCGGGCCCCTGGGGTTGAGCCAAACGAATCCTATCATCTGCAGTGTTGTGTTGCTTAAGCAAAATACTCAAGTTTGCAGCCACTATTTATAAGATGAAAGACCCTCTTCGGGGAATGTCAGAATTAGTTTTTTTTTTCTTTTTCCCCTTCCTCCCTCCAATTAATTTGTGTTGTGAGTATGGTTTCATGGTCTCTGCATTGGCTCCCAAGTGGCTTGGTTTGGTGTGCTGTGTGTTTGCTCGATAGTTATTGTGTTAAAACTCAAGGAATAAGGGACTGTTTACCACCTTTTTCTTGTTTGTTTGCTATCAGCCCAGCTCAGGAAACAAGAGATCATCCTCAAATAACTGTCTTCAGTGTCTCTCATTTACTCGTGGGTTTGTTTTAACAGAAAAACATCCACGTCGTCTAAAGTGTTTTCTCCTTCTCTCCCTACTGCTTTTTGCTAATCGAGTAAATGCTTACACACTGACTAATACCACGGCCGGAGTCCTTGATGAATTAAGAAACTCTGTGTTGACTAATTGACAAAATCATTGAAAAGTAAAGATAAAATCCTCACTGTAATTGAATGTGAAGCACCATTTATCTATAGATTTGTACCAGACTACTTTATTGGATTGCTTTCCCGTGCCTGAAATATGCTTAAGCAAATTGACCTAAATTCTTATGGGGGACATAAAAATCAGCTAAATTTACTTTAAATTTACTTCTTTCAAATCCATGATGTTAAGTTTTTACAAAATGCCCTCTCTAATGGTGGAGGTTCAATGCTTAAATTTCTACTATTCATTGTGTCGAAGCAGAGAGCTGCATGTTGTCAGGCTTTGCTACAGCCCTGGAACAGAATAAGGTGCTAATAAAAAATGTGTGACTCTACTAATGAATCCAATTCTGCAATTCTGCAACTCAAGCACTTAATTATCATAAGACATTAATGTGCTCATTCAAATGGGCAACACTTTGCTTGGAATAAACTGTATGGCTTAATGACTTGAGAAAAGAGCCTGATGACATCCTGCTCTCTTATCAACACATCCCAAAGACTGGCACAAGAGATGGTGGGTGGATGTGATCAAACTGGCCTGTAAATGAAGCCGCTAAATATTCAACGGCGTCTAATGTGGTCACAGACTCGCTGAGATGCGCCATTTATCAGCCAGCTCTTCCTATTTTTTTTAATTTTTTTTTATACATTGATCTGGATTGGAGTGCAGACCAAGGAAACCAGAAGTCTAAATGGTAGTCACTCTTGAGATCTAAGGGTAAGGAAGTGATGTCATCGCTCTTTGTTCTAACATCTGCCCATGAAAAGAGATAAAAAGAAAGGAAGCATTACAGGATATTTTCAAGCGCTTTGCACTCAGAGTCTAAATAGGTCTACTTTGACAACCAACATCAAAGTTAGTCATTATGGCAGTATATGATCCATCCATTAGCTGCACACTCAACTTTCGTGGCATTAATTGCTCTTGATCTGAGTATACACGTGTGCACTTGTTTGTGCACGTGCGTGTGTGCACATTTGCCAACATGAACGCGAGTGGTGATGTGTGGATGTGTGTATGCTCACACACACACACACACACACACACACTCACAGCCTGTAGAGGTGTAAAATTAAATCCCTCAGTGCAGTTGCATGCAGATGATGTGCTTCAATGGCCTAGCTGCTCTTTGCACCATTGTAATTGAATAACCTACAGAAAAGTCATCACATTCCCACTTTGCTATTCCCTCTCTGTGTAACATGTAAAAAGTCCTCTTGTAACTACCTGGGAGAGCAACCCATCAACAGCTGTTAGAGCTGACTTGAAGGTTAAATATTAGGAAGGAATCCAATTTCTCTTGTCTATTCAGCTCAGCGGTGTGTTAGATTGCAGCTGGACTGTGCTTACGGAGTGTGGGATATGAAGTGGGCTAATCAATCCCCTCTGCTTCATTCTCAAATTCCTCTCATATCAGGTCCCTGCCCCCCGGGCAGGCCTTCTGCTTTCCGAAAGCCAATTCCACACGAAATAAGAACTGTGACCTGCAGCTAGAGGGTGAAGTTGAGTTTTCCCTTCATGATTAATCTCTTCTTGGGTGGTTTTCAGAAAAAAGGAGAGGGGGAGGATAGAGCGAGAGGGTGAAAAAAAATAAGAAAACATGCAAGTCGCTGCCTTGTGACCTGCAAGTTTTTTTCCTCTGAATGAGCCCGGTGCACTGGAGCCTGCTTATCTCCCGAGAGAAAGACAGAATTCATTTTTTGACAAGGTTTCATGTTGACATTGAGAAAATGAACTACCCGATTCTATGATTAAACCTGGGCTGTCATAATTGTCATCTGAACTGTGGTGACGCTGAAAATTTGAGTATTTTTTTCCCTCATCGCTTCTTGTTTGAAGGAGTTGTAGTTCAAGAAATGGAGTCTTGATTCGAAGCCTTAGAAACTATACTGCCCTCAGAAACGGGGGCAGATAGATTTTGTTTTTGTTGTGAGGGGATAATAACCTTATACTGTAGCGTATGAAAAAACAATGCAACAGAGGGAAAGTCATTTTGAGCTGGCCAACAGACTCCTAGCCTAAAAATATTCCTTAATATCTCACCTCAAAGGGGATTTGAAATTAGAAATTAGTTATTACAAACACACACACTCACTCTCCCTCCCCTTCATATCTGTCCCCCCCCCCCCTCCTCTCTCTCTCTCTCTCTCTCTCGACCCAACTGGTCAAGGCAGATGGCCGCCCATCCTGAGCCTGGTTCTGCATGAGGTTTCTTCCTGTTAAAAGGCAGTTTTCCTCGTCGCCGTCACCAAGTGCTTGCTCATGAGCGACTGTTGCACCTCTGCAAATAATATTGTGAAGAGTACGCTCTCTGTATGAAAAGTGCCGCGAGACGACTTCTGCTATAATTTGATGCTTTGTTAATAAAATTGACTTGACGTGGCGAGGTAACGGATGTTGAACACATTGGCTTGTGTACAACCTAAAACAAAAGAGCGTGTCTTTCAAATTGAGCAGATGGGCTGCCAGAGTTGAAGGGTAAAATGACACAACCTTAAAGTGCCAGGATCACATTTTACAGGTTATAATGGCATCTGTCACTGAGAGAGGACCTGTCAGACACTACTTTCATGCAGCTGAATTGCCCTTAATGGCTGTTTCTCCTGGTTCAGACCCACTTTTAGACGCGAGGTGATGTCTGTCTAAGGAACAGCGACGCTAAAAGCATTGAGCTACAATGGCAGGAACTTACGGACCATTTCTGCTCAGCCATTGTCCTCCGTTCAGTGTTTTTGAACTAGGTTATCCTCTTTGTTAAAGAAAAAACTCCCTTGAGGACAGTTATGACATCAGCGTTAAATGGTCAACATTGAAAGCATCAGCGTAGAAGCAATGCGCTCACGCCGGGGCTCTGAAAGGCCTCTGGAAATGTTTACATTTTTAATGTCATAATGATGATCCCACATTCTCAATGTACATGTTTTACTCACCGATCTTGTAAATTTTTTAAATGGGTAGAAAAACAACCCATTTGCCCACTACCACCCACCAAACAAATTGGTTGAGAACAACAAAGTTCAATCTATGTCTGAATATGTCTTTGTTTGTGTGTTTTCCCTCTCCAGCAGGGCACTTATGAGAGTGTTCTTTTGCATCACAGATAAGGTGTGCAGGCCAACTGGGAAACGAGGGAAAGTGGGTTTCAGGATATGTGGGAGACCAAATTCCTACAGCTACAGAAGTGCCTCTGCGCCAGGCTAAACAGTGGGCACAGGCCTCAACATACACCCTAATGGAAGAGTGAAGTAGCATACGGTGTTGGAGTGCAGGTTGTTGGGCTGAGGTAAACAAGGCTCTACCCACCGCTGGTCCAAGGGCCTGTAAGTTACTCATTAAAGATATATCAGCGCTGGCCTCGCTACCTATTCCCACAGTAACTGCCCCATTGTGTTTTCTTTAATTTAAGTTGCTCTGCTTTCCAATCAGACAAATTAAGCCCTGGTTATTACAGATTAGGTTTTTCAAAAGCTGCAATCAAGCTTCATCTAATCAGCTTAATCTGCAATTTATCTACACTTTGCAAATGCTTTGTGGAATTGATAAGTGAAAAAAAACAAAACAACATTCACAAAAATGTTTTTTTAAAAGTTCTAAATATGTGTGTGCAATCTGGCAATAATAGTGTTTGGCAAGTTTAATTTTTAATTTAATGAGAGGCATTGACAAATGTTAATTCAGCCTCATTTCTATCTGATTGGAAAAAATATGCTCAAGTGATTATTTTTCTCTGCGGCCAGCTTCATTTAATTGAGGTGGCAACCTCTTACTTTGGTGACATAACCAATTTGCATGGTTGACCGGTCTGACATGGTCACTAAGATGTTACCAAAAGGTGAACATGTCTCTACATTAAAGGCAAAAGAATACAAAAATAATGAAAGCAAACTGAAAATTAAAGTGTAAAATGACTTCCTATACATTAAAAACAATGTAAATAGTTTTATGTGAATATTTAAAAGATGTCTGTATCTTTCAGGCCTAACAGGCTGTATACAGTCTCTTATGAAAGGCAAATCTGTACTACAGTTTTTATAATACTTACTTTTCAAGACTCACCCTGATCTTAACCTGTCATTGTTTTGCACTATGACTTTATTAACAATTAATGTCTAGCACTGTTTTTCACCAGAGCCTGTGCTTGCATCATTATAGGGCATCCTTCTGTGGCACGTCATGTGTTTTTGTGAAACATGATAACATGTCAATCAATATCAATACGATGTTTGAATAAACACATGACATGACACATAAGGTGAAAAAAAAAATGGAGGAAATGTTTGTAGTAGCACACGCCCAGTGGAGATGTGGAGCTTTGCACAGATTTATGACCTTTTTGCACAAGCAGCATAAAAGTTCAGGCGCAGCTCTTAATGATGTGAATGATGATGTGGAAGACTGACACTTTGTCAGATGCTTTTACCGCGAGGATGAGGGTGCCGGGAGAGACCGGCTGCCAGAGTCCTCCTCACCTCATTGTCCTTTTGCAGCATGGAGGATGGAGTGCCGATGCCCTCTCTATGCACCGGCTACAACTGTCGTCTCAGGCTCATTCAGAGCTCCACAGCACTTAGGCCCCATTTGCTTTTAAGGATGTCTGACAGGACAGCAGCCACGTATGATCAAACTTTACTTTCACTGTGCACTTGTGACAGTTCATTGAGAGAGGCTCTAATGTGCTGTCAGCAGTGCTCTCCACTCAGCTGCCTTGATTTACCTTCCCCATCTGTCTCAGTCAAACAGCACTAAGTTGAGGATGAAAGGAAGAAAGGCGGCCTGTTAATTCCACGTCCTTGTATTTAACAGTGAACTCACTTCACACAAACCAAAACTGTGTTTCCTCTATGGACACTTAGTGACTCTGCGACCACTTCACATAATTTCTGGAGCACTTGTTGTTGCTTTTGATTATACAGTAGCTTTGATTATAGAGTGGCTTTGCAGCTTCAATATTATATGAGTATTAGCTTCTTCACTAGATGCTTTGGAGCTGCACTAAATATGAACCAGTATAATAACAGTATTAATATGTATGCAATAAATGGCTACAAATGTGAAAGGGGTTTCTTGTCGTGAATTATCACCACAGTGTGCAGTTCCCCATGGCTCTATAGTGAACTTAAGCATCTTTTTTTTTATTGCATTGATTTTGTGGCACATAATTGGCCCCAAACTGGCAACCGTTTGCTGACAAAATGGCCATATGATAATGTGTTAGTACAGCTTCAAGTTAATCATTAATGCAGCTTCAAAGCATCATGTCATTCATGTTTTTTTTTTCAACCAAGTAATAATTTGATACAGTTAGTACAAGTAAAATGCTGTGCAATAAGAATGATTATAGGATAAGACAATAAGAGATAATGGCAGATAATAGACAGTCGTGTTTGATATCAATCATAGAAATTCACAACAGCATACAAACATTATAAACTATGATGTTGCAAATGCAAAGGTGGAAATTGTTTTCTTGCATTTAAATGTTTTTTTTTTTTCAATTTTACACATTCATCTGCTCTTTGTGTATGCACAAGGTTGTGGAGACATGGTTTACAAAGGGAACTGATGGTTGCATGATATCAACCTCTTCATCATTATGCAGGTTATTGCCATGCAGCTAAAACCATTCAGTGTAAAACATGGGAACTAACAGTGAGTATAACCCCTCCTTTAAAATGTTTCTTGCATAATGATTCAGTGCCCTTGATGAACTGAACCAAAAGGAAGGCAGCCAGAGATCAGTCAGTGTTTCAAGGCTTCAGGATCTCTCTGTCACATTGGCTCGCCATGGCGTACTCATCAAAAGATGTTAATGTGTCTGTTTATTTCATTCTGAGGTCTTCATTTTGCTTTTTTTTTTTTTTTTTTTACGATTTAAGCTGCATTTTTGGAAGTGGCTGCGTTTACAAGCTGTAATACAAGTCTCTTGAAGGCCTAATAAATATGAAACTGAATGAGATTCCTTTCTCTCTGTGTTTCTCTTTCTGCTTTGATCATACCATCCCATGACATATCCATCGTCAGCTTTTCAACTCCTCCAGGAGTGGGCCAAGCCTAATTGGTGCTACGAGGAATAAATCAAAGCAGGAAACAGGACTTGTTCCAAACAGAGCTCATAATGCACTATAAACCTCTCATGTTTCCAGTGACTGCCCAGTGAGTTTACATGTCATCTCATGTAACATTTTTTTTTACAACACTGCTTCGGCTGATGTACAGCTGTTAAAGAGTAACTGTGGTTCGACATTACACAGCCATCCTGTGAGGTACCTGTGCTGCTCTCTTGGTCCTTATTCTAATCTTATTTAACAGTGTCTGCCTGACGCGCAATTCAATGCAGGCCCCCAGATTGGAGAGTTTCCAAACAATCCTGAGCTCACCCAAGCTTGGAATTGGTTTTCCGTGGAACATCTCCCTCCTCCCTTTGGGCACTTTACCAATTTGACCAAATTTGTTCCATCGCTGGTTCTAAGTACCAGAAGTGTTTTCTGCCCACACTTGGACTTGTTTCTGCAATTTGCACATTCTTTGCAGAACATTAACATCTTTGTCAGGGGCTGAGCTACCGGCTGCTGTGGTGAGGGGGCCCATGTTTCAGGGGATACTTAGCAGAAAATTGCTCCAAACATTAACTTTTCCGATCACTTCCCATTGTATATACGGAATAAAACCACATTTAACCCTTATTAGTTAGAATTTTATAAGCAGTACATTAACACCTAATAAATGGTTTATTACACAGTCTGAAGCAACTGTTAATTAGTCTTGCATAGTCCGATCCATCTCCACAGAGTGGCGTCAGTGCTGCCCCCCTCTAACAATAAATAGAAACATTGTTTCAATGTCTTTAAACCAGTCACAATCATCTTGCGTGTAGCTGAGCCCAGGATGTGGTGATGGTGATGCTAAAACGTGTCAGAGGGGTGGAACATTTACATCTGGGTAAAAGAAAATACCATTAGAAAATAACAAACAGCATGAACTACTGCATGATCAAAGTCCTAATTAAAAGGTTGTTGTGAAGGGGACTCGTATATATGGGTATAGCCTATATTTGATGTGTAAACAGCTAATAAATGATTGATAATATATAGCAGCAGTAACGCGCATTAAACAATCCATACTCAAAGTGTAACACCAAGCTTCTGAACTGTTTATCTACATGTATATTCCAACCACATTACATCTTTGATCACATCATGAATCATTTATGTATTCATCCAGTAGTTATGAATCTTTCATATAAGTACATGCAATTGTCATTATATCCACTTACAACCACTTTATAGTGTGTTGTTAAAGCAGTTCATGTTTTATATACTAAACATACATGTTAAATATGGTTAACCGTATGCACTGATGCCTTGTAATCTTGCATTTTGATCAAACCATGTCTATTTATAATATGGGTTCAGATTACCGTGTCAATACCATTAGTGTCAATAATCTGCTCTCCTATATCTGTGTGCAAATATGACCCCTGACTGGAGATTAGGGGATAAAACCTGGGTGTCACTTTTTCACTGTATTTCCACTGTCGGGCTGCTCTGACTCCGAGTCTGCACCACAGCAACATCTTCCACTCTTCTACTTAAACATCAGACGACCATGTTCGTAATTACCAATGCATAAAGAGCTGCATGTTAGCTAAAGTTTAGCCTCGTGTCTTGTAATTGGAGATAAATATTCTGTGCCAGAGAGGCATCTGTCCAGTTGATGCATATTGGGAATACAATGAACCACTAAAAGTTGATATACTGTAATGGGCTTAGATAATTAGAGTTATAAAACCCTCCATAAATGCCCCATTGAGATCAGGAGTATTGGATTATTCCCACAGAAATGCACGCCCACTGCTTTTTTTAATTTAAGGGATGAGTGTTAGCAGAAATATCATTTAGCCATGTGATCGCATTGGAGGTGTACATACAGATAAAGACCGTGATGCTTCATAAAGCACTGCTTTAGAGTTGGGTGATAACTGCTTGAAGTCAGCTAATGTGACTGAACGACTGTAAACTTTCCAGCAGTTCTGAGGCATGAGCTGCTGCAGTGAACAGCTTCAGGCTCCAAAAGTAATTAACAAAAACTTAAAATAATTTGAGTTAATTCTTCTCTTGCTATCTGCTAGAAAATGATGCATTACTGTATATGTTGATTATGAGTGGAAAGAACGCCTTTATCTGCAAAGTGAATACCTTATGCTGAGCCTGCTTCTCAAAAGAGGCAGCTTCAGGGGATATTTGCAATGGGCTTTTTTTTTTTCTTCTTCCCTCCCTCATTTTCATTTGTGACTATCCCCTTTACAGCCACACTTCAAATGAAAACACTTTGTCTTTACATGCCAGTTTTCACCTGCAGGAAAATAGCACTTCTCTGCTTCAGTTTGCATGACACTGTGCACTCTTACAGTGATTTTTACAGTACATGACTTAGTAAATTTGGGGGAAATCACACCTTAAATGGTGATGTTGTTCTTAATTAAAAGCTGATGCTTGATAGCCTGTGGTTTCAAACACAACCCCCCCCCCCCTTTTAGATGATATGGGATGCAGGGAAATTTAAATGTCAAGTTTTGTTCATGTGTCAACTGTTTTTGTTTTAATTTCCAGAAAATAATTTATCCCTGCTCAGACTTTGTTTATGTTTGATTGGAGCACAGTGATATTATGTACACAGCAGTATATGAGTTTGGTAGCAATTTATTTGTGTAATTTTTGCAGGCCTTGTGTGATCCTGGCCTGCATACTTTAGCAGCCCCGCCTCCTCTGCTCTGCTGGATCCCTGTGAAAGCAGAGAGGAGAGAGTGAGAGCATTTAATGTCCTCTGATGGGCTCAGATGGGCTCAGTCTGTTCTTTATCTCTCTCTGCATCACACCGCTCTGAGTGGCTGTAATAGGATAATAGACTCATCTCTGTATTTGTTTTTAGACCATTGACTTGAAACCTTGTTGATACATTTACTATATTTCAGCAAATGCAGGTAAAGGATGTATTATGCTGACCCTTTCTTCCAACATGAACTACGTCAGAAACACATTTCTTTCCAGAGACACATTAACATATTCTATTTAATTTAACACCACTGTCATGGCAGCGGGCTAAGTAAGGGCGCGTGCCCATATATTTTCTTTCCGAGCACCAGCGTCTTTGTTAAATTGCTCCAAACGAGGAGGGAGTGTGCGTGGCCGCTCCGAGCGCTTCCATTTGAGAATCTCCGAATCTGTCTGACTGTCCTTTGTTTTCCATTAAAAAAAACAAAACAAGGAGAAAGGAGACAGATTAAAATCCAGCAGCTGCGTTCGTCTCGTCCTGTGCGTTTGGTGTAATTATTTAGAAATAATGAATTGAGTAATGATGGCATAATTTGCAGCTTTCATTAATCTGCTGACTGGCTGTGTTAATCAGTTGAGCTCCACAGTTGGGATGGTGCATATCCAATGAGCGAGCGCTGCTACCTGCGGTATCGTGCTGGAGAGCAGAGGTTGGACAGCAGGAAGTGGACGCCAGCAACTTGTGCATGCTTTTAAAATACTTCCATTCATTCATCTCGACTTAACGAAGTTGGTGCAGTAAAGTGTGATTCGCTGCTGTAATTTCGACGTCGTTGGAGCCATTATCTGTGGTGACGCTCACCCACGCTGAAGTAACAGTTATACTAATGGGGAAATACTCTTATTTAGTTTCTTTCTGAGCATTAGATGAAAAGATCAATACCACTCTCAGCCTAAATCTGCCTACCAACACCTCTAAAGCTAGTCATTTACACTTCGTATCTCATTTGTTTCATCTGTTCAAAAAACAAATTGGACTTACCTCTAGCAATTCCTACATCATATGTTAATCCAGTCGTAGCTCACACACTTAAAATTTGGTCACAGTTTCGGAGGCAATTCGGCCTGCAAAAAGCCTCCTTAATGGCACCCATTGCGTCAAACCATCTCTTTACACCTGCTCAGATGGATCTGTCTTTTCGCGCTTGGCACAGAAACGGAATACAAGTTGTTAAAGATTTGTATATTGATGGGGTATTTGCATCATTCGCTCAGCTGGTAGGAAAATTTGGCTTACCCCAGTCACATCATTTCCGCTTTTTTCAGATTAGGGACTTTGTCCGTAAGGGTTACCACCCCTTCCCTGAGCTGCCCTATGAGACAGCCCTGGACACTCTCCTAGCCACAAAGATAAGTCCTAAGGGCGCCATCACAAGGATATATAACACACTAACAAACATAAATCCTCAGCCCACTACATATATTAGGACTCTCTGGGAGGAGGATCTTGACACACCTCTCCCCGATGATGTGTGGGAGTCAGTCCTAAAGCAAGTACACTCATCTTCCTCTTGTAGTAGATATGGCCTTATACAATTTAAAATTGTTCACCGTGTTCACTTAACCAAGGCCAAACTGGCTAGGATTTATCCCAGTACTGACCCTACATGTGACCGGTGTAAATATGCACCGGCGACCTTAATACACATGTTTTGGACATGTTCCACTCTTCGCACATTCTGGCTGGCAATATTTAATTCCTTGAGTGAAGTTTTTAATATGGTTATTGATCCACACCCCCTAATAGCTTTATTTGGTGTAAGACCCAGGGACTGTGTCTGGCCATTAAATATGTACAATGTGGTGGCTTTCACTACTTTACTTGCCCGTCGCCAAATACTGTTAAATTGGAAGAGCTCCAAACCCCCATCCTATGCCAGATGGATCAGGGACATTATGTTTCACCTTAAGTTGGAGAAGATTAAATTCACCCTGAGAGGTAATAAGGACAAGTTTAACAAGGTCTGGATGCCTTTTCTGATTTATTTTGATAACATGACTGATGTGACAAACTGGGACTAGTAGAGGATATCTTTGCATATGTAGGTGAAAACTGGTAACTACAATCATTGCTGTCTTTTTATCTTATTTTTGTTATTTATTTATTTTATTTTTAATAATAAAAAAAAAAATTCTTTCATTTATTTTTTATTTATTTATTTATTTATTTATTTTTTTAAATTATTATCATTTTTTTTTTTTTTCCCTTATCACTTTATTTTCTCTGTTGTATTTTCTTTTCCCCTAGAGGATTTGGGATAGTGGGGTGGTGGGAGGGCGGTGGGAGGTTTAATGTTTACATTTTCTGAATCTGTGATTTATATGTGCTTAATTACAAATGCCAATAAACAGATTTTTCAAAAAAAAAACAAAAAAACAAATTGGACAAACAGTTGTCTCCCTTGGAGGAGAAAAGAGACCTTCGCTGCGTTTGCCTCCTGTTTCCCATCTTCTGTGTTAGGCTAACCGTCACCTGACCTTATATTTACTGGAGCCAATAAAGTGGCGCACGATGCCATATTGTTTTTAGAGACACCAGGCAATATCATATGGCAAACATAATTACATTCACAATACACGGCGGATGCATGCGTTAGATGTTTGGCAGCTCTGATTGCTATGAGGCAGGTCCGGTGGTTCTCCGGTCATTCCCCACACCGTCCCAAAGGAGGGCATGATATACAGACGGTGCGATCCCTCGGCAAATTTTTTTCATCAGATATCTAAACAGAAATCATGCGATGCCGGTGTTGTCACTGTTTCAACAAGAGGCCTGTGGATTGATAGTCAAGGTATCCTCAGTGTGAGCAGCCTTGTTGCAGTGGTGTGTTATTTAGGAGGCTTGATTACTGCAGAGGAAGGCCCTATAATGCAATATAGAAATATAATTCTCTAACTGAGCATCAAAGAAACATTTTCTCATATTTCTCTTTAAGAAAAATGTATTGTTTTTGTCTACATATTCATTGTCCACAGTATTATGGTTTTAAGTGAGTCTCATTTTGTGTTTTTGCTATTAATATTTTATCAGAGGTCTCAAACAGGCAGGAGGATTGAACTCGGCTTTTATTGTCACATGAGTTGCGTCCAAAAGAGCGAGTTCACAATGACAGTGTGCTCTTCCAGCTAATGCGGTGTTGTATCCAGCGGGAGGGGGCTGTTGTAAACGCGATGCATATGCAGGTAGCAGCCGTTGCCGCCCAGCCCAGTGTCCCAGCAGCCTTTTAGTGGGGATGTCATGTTTACTTCCTGGGGATATAGACGCCCAACTCAACACAGCAAACCCTACTTAAAATCTGAGCATATTCAGGCCAGTGGAAGATAACAGGATTGCACATGAGACCTGTGCTAATGTCTTCTGAAGGGCATTGGGATAAACAGGCACTTGTCTGTGCAGTGGAGGGAGGGGAGGGGAGGGGAGGGGGTGTCGGATGGAGGAAAAGTGGGGAGTGGGGATGGGAGATAGCCAGGCTCTTTCAGGCAGATGGCCTCCCCAACTACAGCACAGCTGAATCCTCCCACCCTCCTCTCCCCTGTTCTCCACCCAACTTTGGGGCCTCATTCCCTCTCATATTGTTTTGTATGAAGGCCAATGTCCTTATTTATGATTTTTTTTTCTTTTCAGTGTGTGCGCTTAGAGACTCCAGTGGTGGTGAAGTTGCCATGACTTTCATTAAAGCCGAGGCCGA
Organism: Decapterus maruadsi; assembly: GCA_030347415.2. Lineage (NCBI taxonomy): Eukaryota > Metazoa > Chordata > Actinopteri > Carangiformes > Carangidae > Decapterus > Decapterus maruadsi. Next base: position 31,959,709 of record CM064900.1, read on the forward strand.
ATGAAATATGGATGTGCAGGGAGTGAATTAGAGTGATGGAATGGGCCAAATATTGCCTTCGTGGTGTCTCGGAAATACTGTCTTGAGGGGATAGATACTCAGGCCTGAGGAAAGTAAAACCCCTCTCCATGTTCAGCACATTCATCAGCAGGCCAGGGAAGTTTGCCTCCATGCAATGTTGATGACTGTTGTGCTACTGAGTATTTTGGTGTATGAGGGGAAAAAACCTGGAATCGGTGGGAATATCCGTAATCTTTACTTGTGATGAGGGTTTGACCTTAAGAAAAGGTTCCTGGCAACTTCAGTGTTACTTCAACAAATCTATAATGCCTCTGACATTCAAATACCAGTGATGCTTAAGATTTAATTTGCTTTTAATGATTTAATGAAATGAGTCAGAACAAGCCCAGGTTCAGTTCATGGAAATATCTTTTCATCCTCTTCTGCTCTCACACACAGCCACTGTCTTTATATCATGGAATAGTGGGAAAAACCTTGACAATGGAGGACAAAAATGTAAATTCACATCAATGAACAATTAACCCTAATGCATGAGAAATATGACGATTTTTGGCATCGGAGGAATAAAGACTAAACTGGCTCTTTACTCTTACTGCTAAAACTACTGCTCAGCACATTAAATAATATATAAAACATAAAATATAAGTGAGGTGCCTGATATCTTCCACCGGTTGTATTCAAAGATTATATTGCAACAGAAAGTATAAGCTGCATATCTCAGCCTCCAGATCAAACACAGTCCAGCCAACCTGAAATAAGAACATGGTTTTTATTTTTTGCAAATACTGTACAGATGGAAGCTCAAATGTACTATTTCAGCACACTGAATAATTGGCTATTGACACCAAGTTGTCACGACACCACGTTCGATCCACTTGGTCCCAGCTTGTTGTCATGCTGCATAAATGAAGTGCAGCAGAGTCAACAATATGAATTCAGTTCATTCAGCTCAAAATAATCCCAAACAGGCCTTGGTGTGGAAAAGTTTGCGATGTGAAGTGAGTTCACCTCATGAGTTTATTCAACAGCAGCAGCAAACGGCTGCTTCCTTGAGTGTTGTTACAGTAAACTAATCTCCCCGGGTTGTTTTAGGACTTCTCATCTCATCATATTTCCCTTTTTTAAGAACTTTCCACATACAGATTTACTCAGTTTAGGTAAATCTACTTCTGTGCACATACAAACTACTGTAGCAGAGACGCCCGGAAGCTTACACATTTACTGTGGTGTGTACGACGTACATGAGAAATCTGCTTAAGCAGAGCAACTTTTGCAGCACCAAAAACTGTATTCCTGTAGCGGTGGTGATGTGGGGAGGGCAGGCTGAAGTGGGAAAAGAAAGCTTAATTGAACAAACTAATGAGTAGTTCTTATTTCCATTGGGGATGTGCCAGTGAGATTGTTTGACAGTTTATCTGTGATAAATAAATGCTTTAGGAGCTAATTAGCTTCTAGGTCCTCAGGGGAGGGGGGTGTTGAGTGTCCGAGTGCGTGAATGTGAGTGTGTGTGAAAGTGTGTGTGTTCCTGTATATTCCCATATCTTCGTGTAGTCACTAGTCCACTTCCTGTTCTTTCTCACTCCACCCCCTCTCTCTCTCACATACACACACTGCACCCTCACAGACACACACACATTTCCATGTTTACCTACCCTAAAGCAGCAACCATGGAGCTGCTAAACAAGCCGAAATTAAACAGACTAAAATGCAAATAAAGTACAATTTATCCCCTTTTAGTTGTAACTCACTTTGTGACAAAATACACTGTCACCGCACTCTCAGCATGATTAACATAATGAGACAGAAATCCAAGAGAAAATCAAGCTTCTTTCTACAACTTCTTTTTTTTTTATTTTTTAGATTTTTATTAGATTTTTTTAATCCAAAGTTTGTTAAGAATTACATGACAACGACATTAACCCCACCTCTTTGTACAAAAACATGAAGCTCAAGCCAGTAGATGGTTAGCTTAGCTTTGTATAAAAACTGGAAACAGGTGAGACTAGCTGGTCTGTCTCTGTCCAAAAATATGAAAAGCCACCTCCAGGAACCTAATGCAATATTTATCTGTGCAAAAACTCAGTAATTACAACATATTTTATGGGGGTGCAGTGAATTTTTTACCTTTGGACAGAGACTCCCCTTTCCAATCCGTGCACTAAGCTAACTGGCTTCTGGCTGTAGCTTTATATCGAGCGACCGGGAATCATCTCAGTAAAAATGTCAAAGCATTCCTCTAATGTTACTTCATACAAATTCCTAAATTAACATCTGTAATAAGTCAGAGATTCAAGTGGTGAATCACATCACACAGCTCTCATCAATCATTTAATCCCACCGGTTGATGTGAAGCGATAAATCCACAGACAGACACCTGCTTTCAACTGTTAGCCCGCAGCGGTCTGATCTTGACTGCTCTTCTGCGGATCATACACAACAGTCACTCGTGCTAAGAATTTCACCTATCACACTATTTAGGGCCCCCCCTTTTTTCTATATCTGCGTTTGGCTGTTGGAAGATGTATGCTACGGCCTGTCCTGATAAGAGCATATCTGCCACTGGGACCTCATTGAAGAGTCAGAGGTTGGCCATATCTCAGTTGCTGGGCAGGCGTTGCATCTGGCCCGTCAGGGTCTGGAGTCCCCATGGCAAAGCACACACTGCAAGGCAAGATCAAGCCATCACTTACTGGTTGACTGTTGCCTCCTTGAACTTCTTTAATACTATTATGTCTGACATCATATGTGTCCTATGTGCTGGAACAGTAGACTTTTGTATTATGAAGTAGGCAATTTGTGATAAATGTAAAATACTCTTAAAGTGTGTAAAATTATGTTGTACACACACAAAATTTCTCTCAATTTCATAATAAACTTTGTGGAAAACAAGTTGAACTGCTTGTGAGGTCATCTTCATTAAATTTCATAACTTTTGTGGATTCTTATGTCCTCGCCTTGCTTCAGAAACATTTTAACTCAATTGCAGTCAATGCAGAGTTAATGTTAACAGCCCGAAAATTAAAACTTGTCTCAAATATTCTGAAATAATAACTCTCCATTGGAGGAAATGGCTCGAGGAACCAAAAGTCAATAACAGAGGCCCTTTCAAGAGAAGACTGAAAGGTTTTTTATTGACGGCTGATGTACTCTTTACAGACATAAGCATCCACACTGAATAATCCTTAAGAAATGTTGTCAGAAATGTTTGAATAGCAAGGTATAAATTGACTGGGAAAGTTTGTTGAAGACTTCACCAAAGATAAATGAAATGAAAACTTTTCATTTGTACCGCAAGACATTCTTTATATTGTCAAGGAATATGCTTTTGTTAATCCATTAAGCAAAAGACTCCCTCTATGTGCCATGGTCAAACATTCAAGAGGGGGAACTATGAATTTCTATGCAATGAGAGCGGGATAAAGTGAGAATTTGAAGAATAGAAGGTGGAATACAATATGCACCGGTAGAATAGAATGAACATGATAATTATGCTAAATTATAAAGTGTTGCTGACATCTGTCACCCCAGAATTTCTTTCAACAAATGAAGAGAAATAAACACAGAACATTCCTCTGTTGTGAAGGAGTGTAATCCTCTTGCCTCCCTGTGCTCTTTTCTTTTCTACTGACAATGATAATTACAGTTTTTGTTGGACGGCTTTCAAGGATTTATCTCCTTTTTGTATTAATGGGTTTTTGAAGCTTTTAAATCCAAAAAGTTTAATTCGTTGGTTCTGTATGGCCATTGTAAGTTTTCAATTTCCCATACTTTTGTTACCTTTAAGTTGTGATGTGACATTCGTCTTGATGTGCTCTCATAAAAATATTTCCACAACACTCTGACTATATAGACACAATGTTTGATTATTGAACCCTGAACATGGAGTACACTTGGGGTCAGATTGGGTTTTTTTTTTCACACCCACTCACACTCAAGAAGTCCTCAAAAATACATAGTTTGCAAATGACCTCCAGAGATGCACGCAGAAATGTTTTCTGACCTGTCAGTGCCTAGAAAGTGGCTCGCTGCAAACTGTTTGGATCTGATATTGTTATAGTTCAGATCGAGACACAAAAAAACAACTTCATCTAAGGTCACGGTTAAAAGAACTTGATTGTCGGTAAGAAACAGGAAGCAAACAGTAACACATCACTGATATTTTTTATTACTCTTAAAGATAATCTTGTCAATTTTGTCAAATCTTTCCCACATGTCCAGGCTGGGCCCTGCTCTGCAATAAAATATACTCCTCATTTAGGCTTCTTTATTGGCCAACACACACCCCCAGATTTCCATAACCACCACCACCACTAAATAAAACATCACATGTAAACCAAAAAAGGGCATTAAAACACAACAAGCCATCTGGGTTTAAATCAAAGAAAACGCCCAGCCGCCCCCCAACACACACAAAAACCCTTGTTGGACCGACTTTAAAATGTTCTTCATGTTGCAATTTTAGGGACAATGACTGACAGACCACAGAGTGTATCCCCTCATTCAAAGCGTAGTCCTCATAACCAAGCTGGGTTTTTAATCTGACCGAGCCACCTGTGAGGCTCGTCAGAACTTGAGCCCACGGGGGCAGAGCTGGGCTTCATTACTGCGTCGCTGGTTCTGGCCCAGTTCTCCCCCCTTACTCTATCTCTCCTGCCTCTCTATTCTTCAGTACCTTGCAGGCATGGTACAGAAATGAGAGCCGGCTGCTTGGTCCTCCACATCACTCCATGGCCACAATTTGTCATTTTTCACACGAGATGAAGCCTTTTATGAAACGAAATGAGTTCCCCTAAAATGAAGCGCCACAAAAGCTCCGTGATTAATTTGCTTGTTAGGCTATTGCAGCTGTCACCTGTGGAAGACATCTGGACAGCAGATTGACTAATGCCAGCAGTAGGGCTTGAAACATGGCTCGCTCTCTCTCATAACCTACCCTACAGTCAGCCTTTCAGTGGGCTTTTAAAGGCACTACTCACTTTTTGAAATAGCCCCTTTCTGAGGGGCAATTAATAAGCATTACTTGTGATTGACATGGTAATTAGTTGCATTAATGTGGTCATAAGAGGCTTTGTGTGGAGGGGTTGGTGGTGGTGGGGGGTGCATTGAACCGATGAGGGGTGGGCAGTAGATGCTAAGGAAAGGAGGACTGAGCAACGTGACCTCACTTAAAAACTAATTGGCCATTTGATTACCACCACTTTTTTGACAGTAATTTTGTCAAAAATGGCATGACCAGAGTGACAAAGTGTAATTTCATCTTTCACTACTTATGTGAATTATTTTTTTTTTTTATATATATATAAATATAGAGTGTGAAAGATTATTATTATTATTTTTAAGTAGAGTTTTTATTATGTGTTTTAAAAATGCTGCCATTATAATACTGCAAATGCACCCTGTGCTGGGCACATAAGAGCATGTTCGGAGAAGAAACACTTACCTTGGAAACTTACTTACTTAAATTACTACTTTAAGGGAAGTTATTATATTATATTAGTTATATTATAGACAAAAGAGTGTACAATTCCCGATAACTTCTAATAGTAAGAAAGCACAAGAGGCATGTGTAATTAAGTAATATAAGTTTTAAAATGCCAATTATTCAGTTAAATAAGCAAAACTGTAATTAAGTACAAAAGAAAACAAATGAATTTATGTGAAATCTTTGAAAAAATACTTTATGTATTAAGGTGAATTTACGAGAATGCAGAGGAACCCGTGATGACACCTAGTGGTCGTAGTAACTATGACAGGAGCAAAGGGTAAATTGTGGTCAACATGACAGAGGAATATGACGTGATGTACGATTAACCATGTGACTGCAGTACTGTATCATGTTTCTAATAATAGAAACCATGAACTATGTTGTGGTTTCTGTTACCAAGGTAGCAAAGGTCCAGTTGTCCAGTCTTAAGAGAAAACTTAAAAATCACAATCTTAGCGGCGGAGTACTTTCTGTGCCTCAATCTAACCAAGTGATGACCGTAATTATAGTGACCATGGCACCCAACACGGATATGGCGCCCTGCTGTCTGAGTGTTTATTGTCGTAACCATGACAACCAAGGCTAGCAGTGAATCAGAAGGTTGTCTGTAACGTCCATTAATCCCACTGGGAGTCGAATCTTGTTATGGCCGTCTTTGAGCATTGTAGCCATTCACAGTTTCACTTGGACCGTCTGATTGACCAAAATACTGTTCATAAAACTTTACTTTCTAATGAAGCAATAAGCAATAATAAGTAGTAGGCCTATTTTGCATTCAAAGATCATGGTTTGACAATCAACACTCATATACTCTGTATAATCGTGTGATAACATATAGTAGTAGTAAGTATTTGCATATTTTCACATCACATACAAAAAAACAAGTGAATCGGACGTAGAAAATGTCAAAACTATGAGTGATTTGGAAAGTGGTGGCAACTGGCGAGTAATGTTAAGTGCATTGGATTACATAATTCTCTTAAAAACTTTATATTATTGACACGGTTTCTAAAAATTCAAAAGGTTTCATTTTTCTTCCTCAGTGTGAGCTTTTTGAGGTCTTGGAGCCCATCACAGTAACCGACTCATGTAATGGTGAGCACAGGCTTATTTTTTAATTATTGAGGAATTAGAGGGTGGTTTATTTGTGTATCCTGTGTAATAAGGAAACGTTTCTTAGAAAACCAAGGCTTTGTTGGCATAACTGTCGTTCAGTAAATTCAAAAACACGACACAATACTCTGAGATTCACAGACCAGAGATTTCATCAGGCTATTTTGAATGGCATGGGATGGATCCTATCTTATTACTGTAACCAATTCATTTCATCGTATGACTTTGAAATTCCTGTGCAAGAGGGCGGGTGAGAGACGGAGACACGGAGTGAGAGAGCAGCCACTGTAACAACAAACTGCGTTGCAAGGACAACATCACGAAAAGACCAAAAACAATGCTTAAAGGACAAGTGTATAGCTTTTAGTGGCATCTAGTGGTGAGGTAGTTCATTGCAGCCACACCAACCCCCCCCCAACCCCGCACATAAAAACACGAAAGGCTTGCTTTAGTGTGTTTGGTTTATCTATAGACATCAACTATTAGTTTTATGTGATAATACTCAATGAAATCATAATTATTAAAAATTATTCCATTTCTGTGAATAGAGCCCCCTATACTGTTCCTTTAATGATCACAAAAATATTTTTTACTGTAGTTCAGTGCAATAAAGTTCAATGGAAACAGACTTGGCAAATAAATCATGACAAAGCAGGAGTGAAGCTTCTGAAGACAAATTGCAGCAGTCGAAAACATCAGATCTGTGTGGACCAAAGAGAAGACTCTAATGTTCCTCAAATTAACACATGAAACAAACATAATTATCTCAATGCACTCAACTCTTCAAAATTCCCATAACAATAGTGGATGGAAACATGCATTAATTAGCATTTTGTGTTGTCAGTTCTCTGGAAATTTGTGTAAAGACTATACTTAATTTGGATGGAAACAGGGCTTATGAGAGCATGTGATGTAGATGGTATTTTGACGTGTCACGTGTCACTCTGATACAGCTGTGTCTCAAATTAATACCACACAATAATTCTAAGCAGGTTTTGCGTGTACAATGTATTCAGACTGGAAAAGCGACTAAAAAAGTACTCAAAAAGGTCATTAATGCAGATCAAGTGGCCTTGAATTACTAAATGTGTTTTCGCTGGACATACAGTACATTTCACCCAGAAAACCAACAATAACTATTTTGACAATAAGGATAGTTTCCTGCTGCACATCAGTCAAAACCACTCAATACGCTGTAGTACATGTTCCAGGCCTGCAGTGGCGCTGTAATGCTGCAACACAAATTCATGTACACCAAAAACCAAGAAGAAGAATGGAAAGCATGTGTGCTGCAAACAAACTCCAAACATAAGTTGCCTAACACAAGAGGTCGTGCCGGTACAAATATGCTGATTGCTGCTGCGTGGAAGCGCTTCAGGCGCGGAATCTGAGGGACCCGACAGAAGTCCACCATTGTTGTTGTTACGTTACATCTCGCGATGTAGCTCAGGTTACAGGTATGAGGTGTATGACTTAGTGTTAAAGGTGTACAGAAAAGAAAACTGAATTTGAGCCACTCTGGGTCATAAAATTAGTGTAAAAACTCATCTAACAGATGATGTAGGCCAAACTTTGTGCAAAATTCTATTTTTGAGTAAATCCGGGATGAAAGTATTGTATTTTTGTGTATTTTTTTTCCGCATTGGACAATGCAGGCGCACGGATTGTACGTCAGCCTGCTCACGATTCAAAAGCCACTGATGTTGGATCTGTCATCCGTCATTCAAACGTCTAAACACGCACACACACACGGAGCTCGTACTCGCCCCAAGCTATGAATATCCCGCCCGCTCGATAACGACCAATCAAATCCGTTAAATTTACTCGGGTAAAGTCGTGTTGCAGCTCGGCACAACTCGGCGGAACAAACGGCCATTTCTGTACACCTTTAAGGCATGGTGCCTGTAAATAAAACTTCTCATTGCATTTCAGGCAACCTTTTGCGTTATCATGCACGTTGATATCACGCTGGCTATGAAAATAAGATTAATCTGTCTGTCACTGCTTTCTTAAACATTATACTCTTTTCAAATACTGCCCGCCCGCAGCACTCGTCGAGGGGGAATCCAGTACGCCACCGCAGGGCTGGAGCGGAGCAGCCAACAGCCAGGTGCCCCCTCCCCCATCGTGGGGCCCTGGACTTGAGTAGTCACCATCCCCTTTTTATTCAAAGACTGGACTGTTTTAATGGCATTTTAAAACAGTTGTTTTACCACGATAACAGGACCTCACATTATTTTGTGACATTTCAAAATGTTCACTTTTCCTTTCATTTTTAATTATTCAGAACAAAACTGCAACTTTTTTTTTGCAACTTTCGCTGTCTCACGCAATTTATTTGCAACAAAAGCGCTCAAAACATCGCAACATGCACCGCAACTTTTTCAAAATGTGGCCATAAAATCAGGCATTTCAGGGACTGAAAAGTGCTGGAAACTAGAAACGGACTGAACAGGTGGTTATCTGTGGCATCTTTTAGGATGCTCATTGCCTCGTTATGTGTAATTTTCTTTGAAAGCACTTCAGCACTTCACTAACTGTCCAGTAGTAATATTAAATGATATATTAAAATTTTAAGTTTTATGTAATGTGCTACAGGAGCTTTCTGGGTTACTCTTAATTACAGTCCAGACAGGCACAGGATTTGTTTTCAGTCAGGTTGATAAGTCATATCAGGTAAGAGAAAACATGCCTCCCAAGTCATATAATCAGTCTGTGCCTGACCATGGCAGTCCTCACAAACACCGAACCACAAGGAGAACGAAGGGCATTGTTCAGTGTAAATGCACTTAACTCCATGGCTAAACTTATGCTGCATCCCTGTAGCTATAGCCTCAAAGTCATTTTAGACAGAACTGACAGACTAATCTTGCCCCTCCCAGGCACTCAGTGAAATGACGCCTCCTCCTAAGACTTCAGATCCCAGCCTTACTGCCTCTCTGTCCTAATATCTCTCCTCTCATAACAGCACAACCAGAAATATAAACACACCGTGGCATATTGCCATGGCGCCGGTGTTTTCAAGATCAAATGGCCAGCCACATAAAAGCAGCATTTCCAGCCAAAACACACACCCACAAACATACATGCGAGCACATAGACAGCTGCACGGACAGACACACACACACACACAATCTACACAACAATGGCTGTCACAGGACTATTTCACTAATCCCCAGCATGTATAGTTAATGGTGAGGGCCCAACAGGAAATGATCGGCAAATGAAACGGAGCAGCGGGTTATTACGTACCACTCTGGTGTCAGCCCAGGCCTCTCCACCATTAATTTTATTGTAACTCATTTCTGCGGCCAGAGTGGAGCAGGATTTAATGTTTCCATTCCCCACTCCTGTTCTGCATGACAAATTGTTTTAATAAACATATACTGGGTCATAATAAAGTAATAATAATCCTACCAGTCACCTTATATCACTGCAGTTAAATTTTCCCATAAGCCAACACGGGTTACAATGACAATTACATGGTAGCCAATCCTCAGCAAGGCAAACACAATGGCCAGATTTAATATAGTTTGTAAATATGATTAGTGTGCTGTCGTGTTATTGGAGTGGAGTATTTACATTTCTCTTTGGGCCTTTTTACAGTACAGGATCAGCATTAAATAAAGCTTTTGCTCTTTCTTCTTCCTGCTCTCTTTCTTCTAGCAGAATGCCTCCCCTCGCTCCCCTTCACAACTTAATGAAAAACATTGTTGACCGTTAATATTCCACGGATCAATCACCATTTTTAATTTTGCGGATAAATGTGCTATTGTGAAACCCTCAAAGGTCTCTCCCACCTTGCACATGTGTGTGTGTGTGGGGGCTTGTGTGCGCGCGTGCCCGTCTGTGTGTGTGTGTGTGTGTGTGTGTGTGTTCATGCATGCATGCCGTTTCTGTGTGTCTGAGGTTTGGTTTCTTAGTTGTTAGTGAAAGGGGAGAGAATGTGCTCACGTAATGGCTCATGGTTATTTGCGGGGGCAATTTTATGCTACATTTCAATTATTGCCTAAATTTGTTTTTAGCTCCTGAAGTCATTGCTTCTACCTGCAATTTACTCAAGACACAAACACTTACGTTACACACACAACGTCAGCATGGTTTTGTGTGTGCTGCTGCAGCAGCAACCTTTTGAACTTGAACAAATAATAGTAGCAAATGCAGGCCAGTGCAGGCTGCTGATACAGACAATTTTGATTGAATTGCCTCCTGATACTGTAAGACATTATGATTAAAACAGCAACTGCTTGTACATTATACGGCCAAAAATATGTGGACAACATAGTTCTCAGTTAAAGAAATCTTGTTGCTACAGCATACAACAATGTGTGCATGACAACAGTTCAGATCCAAAGACCAAGTGATTTGTAATAATGTGTTAGCTAACAGGAGCTGGTACCTACAGTAAAGGTTTCCACTTATGTTCAGTACATATCTGGTTTCTATTTATGTTTATGTGAGGCTACATGCATGTATTCATTTAATTTCCATTGTTGGACATCTCCTGGGACACTGAGACAATTTGTATGACAATATATTGGGCTGTTAAATGCTGGTGTGTTACATATTGGACTGTTGGTTTGTTTGTCATGTAGATGACCAGATACTGAAAAATGCAACTTTGTTTTTTTCATTCATTCACTAACAGTGACTGTGAAACCAGGCCTCAGTGGTTGACCTCTGAATGGCTGCACTGATTAGAGTTGCAGTGTTAGATTTTCACCACATGATAACATCTCTTAAAAATATTACTGTATCATGATATGGTTACTATCAATATTATTATAATTGCTGAACAATAATATAATCATGATAATTACTACAAGTGTTTTTTCAGTTGAAAAAACACTGGATTCCATGAACTATTTTGTATCCAACTTTAACTTCTGATTATTGTTATTATAGAATAAAATGCAGATTATTTCCTGATAATAGATTAAATATTAATAGATAAAATTAGATGCTGTATAATCAGTCTAAAGTTTAATGTACTGTAGGTGCACAACAGCACAGCTACACCAATCTTGTCTGAACCTTTAATTCAATCACATGCTCATTTACATCAATCATTAAGTGTGTTGGGTTTTGTACGTCTGTATGTTCACCTGAGGTTTTTGATTAGACAGACAATACAGATGTTGACAGAAGCTAGAATGTGAAAAAATATTACTTTTTGTCAAATTTCACAAACTGTAGGCTACATTTTATGGAATTCATGTGCACTTTAATCCTTAACATGGTTTATCTGTCGCTTTCAGAGCCGTCAGAGATAGTGTTTAATGCTGCTAGATTATGATTAAAGTTTGGAAAGGTGTAGGCACAAAATATTGACTGTTTGTTTGATGGGAAACAAAAAGGAAGTCCAAGGTTTTGTTGATCCAGCCATCCACCCCGATCTAGGTGCTCTACATCTGATTACCAAACCTCCCAGAGGCCTTTGCCACTTTAACATGGCAACATTACCAACTGCAGAAAAAGGCAGAAAGAAGAGTGACTAAATCTCAACCAGAGATCAGATCAGACTTTTCTGCCGAGCTGGTTCCAGTGCTAGTTTGGAGCCAGAGCCTGACTTAGAACCAGTTCTTTGCTTTTCAACCGCCTGAACAGTCAGCCAGCAGTCATGGCTCTCAAAACTGGCTCCAGACAAGCACCAACTCCTTGCCAGTCTAGAGCCAAGAACTGATTACTGTACATCAGGGATTCAGGGCGAGGTTAGCTGACCAACACGTAAGGGCGCAATGGATCGCACCAGACTGCGGTTCGGGGTCAATCCGTGGACCACTTGCATGCCGATCCGTGGAGAGCGATCCAAACGGATCACGGATCAACTGTGATCTGTTGCACCACTACCAACAGGACCAGTGCAAAGATACGAACGTCTCTGGTGTTATTAATTACTTCTAGGGATGCACGATACAAATTCAAACCGATACGATACCGATACTTGGATCTGAGTACTTGCCGATACCGAGTACCGATGCCGATCCTTCTACCACAACAAAAAAATAAACAATTAGGCAAAATGCAATGAATTGGAAGACACATTTTATTTTCTTCTCTGCTTGTAACAAGCCTCTGATCTAAAAAAAAAAAATACAACAAAGATGCAAAGCCGCCCTCTGATCGTGGTCTATGCAGAGCAATTGCATGCACTGGTATCGGTTCTTGGTATCGGTAAAGTTCACCGATACCGAAACAAGTATATTACAACAGTATCGGACCGATACGCGATATCAGTATCGGTATCGGTGCATCCCTAATTGTTGCTAATTGCTAATTGCGGCTAATGTCTATTAGTTGCCATTAGCTGCGAACGAAGATGGCTGTCCAGTAATAGTTGTGTTTTCCTGCTCTGGATCACAATGTAAGCTCGCGAAGACAGGGGCGGCAACTGCATGGGGACGGTAACAGTGAATTTAGTGAGTAAAGGTGCTGCATTTTGTCAGGTTTAGCACTCGAGTACTTGTTTACATCAGAGTGATGCAGGGCTTGAGGTCGACAGTCGACTTGATATGTGATGAAAGTTTGCTATTCTTGCTACAATGTTGTTTCATATTGAACCTGAGTACGAAATTTCTCGACTCTTACGCTAGATGCTTTTATTTCAGTATCACTCTCGTCTGGAGCGGTGATGGGGCTGGTGGTCTGATCCTATGTGAAGTCGAAGACCGCAGAGTTTGCTTTGTGTTGTATGGGTCTGCCTGTCACAGCTCAAAGCAGCACCACTAATTGTTGTCAAACGTCACTCCAGTTCTGCTGGACACCCTCAGCAATAACATCAGGGAGGAGGGAAAAAAACCCACAATTCTTCTCTTTGCCCATCATTCAAATGGAGTCCTTTCCTGGCTCACTCCTGCTCCGTAGCCTTTAGTAGCCTCAATTTTCTGTACACATACCATCGACCCATCCAAAACCAGAGTGACATAAAAGGGCTCTCCTCCACCACATACGTGCCATTGACAGTTGAATGAAATATTTATTTATGAAATCTAAAAACATGTATTCACCCTTGACACTAGATTCTGGGAACATTGACTTCTGAAGCACCTCACCGCCACCAGAGCCCGGCCCTCCAGTGAGTCATTTATGATGGCTTAAAGGAATGTCTGCCTCTCTCTTCAAGTGTCTACTTGGCCCTAATTTTTCATCTCAGCCTCTTTTCATCTGATTCTGTGCTGAAAACATGAAAACAGTCAAGGCCAGTTCTTTTTAACCTGCACACGAAACTGAAGTCAAGATTGACATATAGCGATTTTTGATGTTGTCACTTCAGGGGTTGATTCCTCCCTCCACTTTTCTGTGGATGGATTACATTTGAGGTATCCACACTATAGTCAGGTGATTGCTAATCTCATTCTCATCCGGATGCAATGTCTAGCACTATCTATAAGGCCCTGATTATTTCAGGCCTCAAATATTTGAGTTGGCACAGGCGGTTTGCGCTCACTGTGGTTTTTGCTCTCATCACCAAGACCTTTGAAAAGGACACCCAACCTTTACAAATGAATTCATTTTTCTGTAATTGTATTTCATGCTGCCTCTGTAGTGCTTTGTTGGCCTCAATTTTATTGTCCTGTTCTTATGTTATGATTTGTGAAAGAACGGAGGGGAAAAAAAGTGCCATTTGTGAAAGTATTACCGTCTCAAGCTATTCTTCATTGGGTTTTCTTTTTCACTGGTGAACATTATGTGTAAGTATGCAGAGTCCAGGCGCATTATTCAGACCGCAGAGGCCATGTGTCAGAGACTTGATATGTGATTTTAAATTGTAGGAAATTGGATTTCTGACAGAAACTGATGTTGAGATGTGGGATTCATGAAATGAATATGTGTTGTTTTTTTCCCCTCCGTCGCTAATTTGTCTATTACGTTTTCCTTGAGAGCCTTGTTGCTTCCTGTTTTGGGGCTGTGGTGTGCTTTACGGAGAACACGAGCAGAACTTGTTATTTATCAGCAAACATGAAAGAAGAGACGAGGTTATTGTTTGACTTTGCAGCTCTCTAGCTGTTAGTGTCTGCCTTCATAGATGACAGAGAGGCCATCAGACTTGACACTTGCCATGAATAGTTTTAGCACCAGGAGACCTTGGTAGTCTCTGCACTCCACTGTATCACACCTACGCCGACTCTTTTGGTTGGGTCATGCAGCCAGGTGGTATCATCCTGGGTGATGCTGCAGTAATCAAAAATGGTGAAATCGGCTCCCACCTTCGCAGCGGAAAGCAGGAAATATGAATTGTGACACTGAGATCCTCTGCATGAAATTATCTAGTTCTTTCATTAGATTCAGAATAAACCCAACACTTCCCATTTAATCTGCAGGACTTTAAACTCAGCATCTTGACATTCATGAAAAGAAGCGGAGGAGAGAGGCTTTAGAGACCTCCCTGAAGGGCAGGCATGAAGAGAGGCAACCAGAGATGGTAATGTAGCTGTGTGTGTGTGTGTGGGGGGGGGGGGGGTGCGGAGGTACTTGAGGCAGTCGAGAACTCATTTCAGACCCAATCCTAACCCTCTAAGTCACTCAGTCATCTCTCTTACAACTCAATACTAAGGACCTGTGTGTCTCTCTGTCTGACACTCTATGTAACTCTTCATTATCCTCCAGCCAAATTCAAGACAGCCCCTTCCCTCACCTCACTGTGGTGCAGTGGTGAGGCCCCTCTTTGTCAGCCCAGACTCAAACAAGCTGCCCCCGCCGTGTGCTTTCCAACATGGCTGGAATGCTTTCCTGTTAGTTTAAGTCTCATCTCAACTAATTAATATTTTTGCTTATAGCTGCTGTAGTTCCCGTGGGAGGCCCCTTAATTAATCATTTATAAATCTACACAGCCTCCCAGTTTATTAGTCTCTGCCTTTGGCGTTGGCTTGACTGCATTGGGAAACCGCAAATGATTAGTTACAGGAATGAAAGCTTTTTTTCCCCCCCTCTCTCCCTCCCTTGTTTGCAACTGATTAGGCCCTCACACAGAGGTATTTCCACAGCCCTGCTCTGCACTTTAATTCA
This sequence comes from Decapterus maruadsi, assembly GCA_030347415.2. Lineage (NCBI taxonomy): Eukaryota > Metazoa > Chordata > Actinopteri > Carangiformes > Carangidae > Decapterus > Decapterus maruadsi. Next base: position 31,975,334 of record CM064900.1, read on the forward strand.
TTTGGAGCACCTGACACATTATTCACTCTCCCACCTCTCTGATCCTCTGCCTATTGTTTGAACCAATGTTTTTCCTCAGCTACACTGAGGCATGGCGATCAGTTAAGGCTCACTCTCAGCTTGGTCAAAACAAAAGCCACAGCACCAAACATGGAAGAGGGGGAATTATAACACTGAGTGAGATCATTCGACCACAGGCTGAGCCTGAGCAGGGCCACCATGGAGATAGGGTGATTTCTGGTCTTCCTGTTGGGATCACATTGAGGGCAAGGCCGGTGATGATGCATTTACATTGAACTGCTTAGAGCCGAGGACTTCAAGCAACGTCCAGGCAATATTTCCATCACTACAAAAGTGTTCAGACCCCTTCAGTCCCTTTTTGTTATGTTTCAGGCTTATGCTAGAGTCAAAATAATTAATAGTTTTAGTCAACACACACGGCATGACAAAGTTAAAGCAGAATCTCTAATTTTTTTTTTTTCTTCAAATTTGATTTTAAACATTGTAACTTTAACATACATATTCAGACCCAACTCCACACGGTCTCTGAAACCTCATGCAGAGTGACCGTCAGCTTCTCTGCTGTTTCTGGTGCTAATTGCTCAGTTTGGCTGGGTGGCCTATTATAGCTTGAGTCCTGGTTGTTCCAAGTTTCTTCCACTGAAGAACATGGAGGCCACTGTGCATTTGGAAACATTAATTGACGCCTTCTGCAGAGTGATATTTCGCTTTTTCATTTTTAATACATCTGATCAATACAATTTCTTTCTACTTCATGGGGCTGCAGCCTGTGTGTTAACCTGTGAAGGAAACAATGGACTCTTTTGATTTAAGCATAAGGCTGCAACATAACAAAATGTGAAAAAAAATTCAAGGGATCTGTAAATTAATTGAATGAACTGAAAGCAGCTTGGGAGGTTTTCATAATGTCTCTGCACTCTCAGGCAAGAACGCCTCATGCAACAGGGTTTCTTCATCCAATTAGACCTCTGCTGGCTGGCTCACACCAGCCTCGCTCTGCTCAACATTCCACCTTATCGTTGCGTTTATTATCCCTTTTATCATCAAAGTGACTGCACTTTACTTTAGCATATAGGTAAAGCTAGAAAAAACCCTCCTAGAGAGATGGGCTAATTACGTTATAAGAGTCACACTGTGCAGCTCTGAATAGCCTGCTACACATCCACCAGTGGTGGTTAATCCTAATGTTGAAACGATGTTAGAGTGGGTGCTCCGTATTAAACCATATTGCAGAGGAAATATAGCTAAAACGTATCATATAACAGCAGAATCAGGCCCTCTAGCTGTAAAAATGACATGACTTGATTAGCAGTTTTTCAATTCCCAGAGGACCTCGGCTCCCCTGTCCAAATACAGTGAATCTAGTTTGTGCCTAACTGGACATTGTGGGGCTCATCACAGAGTTATTTGTTAATCAGCACAGCAGCACACTCCTCTCACAGATAACACGGGCAGAAAAACATAATCATAAGAGAGGGAGGGAGGGGGAGAGGGAGAGGGAGAGGGGCTTCACAGGCAAGGTAATTACATTTGCATTCGTATACATAGCGACAGCAAATGTGTGGCTGTATTTGTCTGCATGAGGGCCAATTACTTTTATTGAAATGTGTTGCAATTTCCCTTTTTTCCAATAGTGATGGGTCTATTACAAATGCCTTGGAGACTAACTAGATCAAAGGAAAGAAGTGTAGACAGTACGGCTTCATCTGCACTGTTTTCAGCATGTAATGTAAATATGAGCTACAGTACGGCTGTTACTTCTCCTTCTTCCTCTTGATTGTCTCAGTTCTTCTATATAAAACCACATAATAACAAAGGATTTGCAATTAGAAGCACTTGCTAGTGATGCTAGTGATGCTAGTGATGAACAGGCCTTTGGAAGAAAATGAAAACATAACCCGTGTCTTAAATCTTGAGTCTCGTGGTCAGAATCACTGTAACAATATGAGCATCATGGCTCAAAACTCACGTAAACAACTTTTCTGTAACAGATTGCGTAACATAAACATTCACCCATTTTTTAAACCATGTATACATTTCAGGGTCGCAGTAGCCATAGAGTGAGCATAAGGCAGTGGGCTCCATGGTCAGATAACCACTTCGTCAATTCAGAGCTTCCAATAAACATACACAGAACTGCATGTGTTTGGACAAAAGGCCACTTGGATGTCAATGGGCTCCGTTCTGATTTACCTATAGAGGTCACCATGGCAATTACAATTATTCCAGCATTATTTTCCTGTCCACTGTATTTTTTCATTACCATTTAAGACGAAATATTCCTTTATTCATCCAATGATGGGGAAGTTGTTGCAGCAGCAGACAACAGTCAAATAGAGCAAGAAAAAAAATATTATGTACATATGACAATATAGACAAAGAAATTATATTATCGGTTATGTATTTACAGTCCAGTGACAATATATACAACAAACTGAATAAGTCTGCACACAAATATAATATGAGTATTTTGTATGTACACTGTGCATTGAGTGCAGTTGTAGATTGTCCAGATTGTCCATCAGACGACTCTAATGAGCACAATCTGTTAACACATGTGCTTGGTAACTAATCCTGTCCCTTAGAGAACGATGGATGTTTTTCCACATTTTACAGGAATAAGTGAACTTTAGAAAACAAAAGCATTTTGTTCAAATGTATGTTTGAATATCTGCGCATCCATTCTTGTGAACGTGGTATCGCACCTTGAGGGAATTTTCTTCCGCACAAACATTGATTTGGACTGAAGAACCAGTTGATTTGATTGTGGTGGGTAAAAGGTCAAAGGTCAATGCAACTGTGACCTCACAAAATACAATATTGGCCTTGCAAGTACAAGAACTTGGGATCTCCTAAAGGGAATCCCTTCAAATTCAGTTGTTCACTCGGACTCAAGATGAACTGATTAGAGTTTGGTGGTCAAAGGTCAAGATGCACAGCTGTAACTCAAGACTTCACATCACCCACTTTTCTCTTTTCTTTTCTGACCCATGGTTGATATTTTATTAAGACAGAGGTTTTCCTTAGCTTTTTCAACTAACATATTATTTCCTTCTGTTAAATATGAAAATGTTTTTGTGACTAAGTAACTAAACAAAAATCAAAACGTTCCTCTGTCATGTTGACAATAAACATTGGTTTGGCAGAATTGTTATTATCCAGAAAACGTATTTTCTTTTACATATTAGTGAATCATTTCTTTGGTGGGTGAGGTCGCTGGGAAATAACATCTCAGAATATTGTGTCCAGTTCTCTTAATACATCCATGTTCAAAACCAGGACCTTCTTGCTCTGCTAAACCACTGAGCCACCTCTCTGTGCCGCCCCTGACCTAAACAAAAATTGCTTTTTTGTGATCATACAGATGCAGCCTTTCTCAATCCCTTTGCAATTTCAACAGTTGAACTCCTTCAGTTCTCACTCTTTAGTGAGTCTTGGTGTTTTGGGGCCTTTTGTGTGTCCAAGGCTGAATGATAAGTTGGAAGGTAACAGGCTCACAGAGAAAATAAAATGTTTAATTTGGGTGTTTTGGCCTTGTTACATCAGATGATTACGCACTTAACTGCTGTTTGTGTGTTCATGGCCACGCCATAATAGGTAACTGAAACACACAGCAGCTGTTATTGTGGACAGTTATTTGGGTGTTATGTACTACACAAAGTGTGGACAGAAGAATCGCAACACCTCAGTCTAATAGTTGAATATCAACAACAAAGAAAGATCATAGCTGCATCAGTGCCACTCTTTATCAACAATAATGTTTTGCATTCCTGTAAAAAAAACAGGCACATTATGAAATTGTTGTTATTGTTGGAAATGTGTGAAACTGAACTGAAATTAATTCAACTAAATCAAATTTCATGTATTCTCATCCCATGTTGGGTATCTCAGAATTGATTTAATAGTGTTTTATTTGCAAATAAAAGAATAAACTCCTTAAATCACACTAAATGTCCCTATTGTAATGTTCTCCTGAAAACGGTAAAGATTTAACATTAGACATGAACTTAACTTTGTGGCTTGCATCAAAGCTAAAATAATAGAAATATCATATTGTTTTCAGCTGAAGTGTAAGACGGAGCCTTAGGGCAGGTCTTTTATTCTTGCATTGTTGTTTTGATTAGATTTTATTTTTCAAAATTGCACAGCACAGAGTGCAGACTTTAGCACACAACTAGAATAACTAAAAGCAATATCCTTCGGAGTGCTGCTTTCTTTGTGTACCTATACCCACCTTCTCCATTATTTCTTGCTCTGTCTTCCATCTCGCCGTCCCTTTGTTGAACACGTAAATTAAAACAGGTGAAATATTGAAATCTGTTTTATGAATGATGTTGCTTGTTGCCTTTGATTTGTTCGCGCAGTAATGAAACTCTTATCATTCCTGCGAGCTATTTGGTTGTGAAATTGCTGCACCACAAACCTGACACATTAGAAGCCATGATGTGTTTTGGAGGAGATACGGTAGCATGTGTGAGTGTGTTGTCATTCTGACACTGCTTCTTTGAACACTGATAGTAACAGACCTCGGGCGTGTTTCATGAAGTTAGTTCATCATCGCCAGACGACAAGACTAAAGGGTAATTGCCGTGATGGTTAACTGGATTAAAACCCGCCTTTTCTCAATCAATCATAAGCCACATAAGCAAAAGCAGCATAGAAAGTGAGCTCAGATGATACCATTGACTTAAATTACTACAGATTCTAAGGTATTCATATTGAGCAGGATAAAAGATATAATTAATCTTTGGTGCAATTATTACAAAAGCTGTAATATAGAAAGGAGAGGAATAGAAATCTCATAAATGATTAAAAAATAATAATACGAACTATCGCAGTAAGACACTCACTGTGGTATAATACTGGCATTCATATACACTGCTGACATTCTCAACACGCGAAGAAGCTTCAATTTGGGAATTTGTTCCCTGAAAGAAATTGATTACTAACAATTCTGTCATATTATTCTATTCAGAAGGCAAAATGATAAATAAATTAGCAATGCAGAAAATTACAACACAGGGTTTATGTGAGAAGAAAGGCCATGAACTGGCTCATCACATCATTAGGCCAGGATATTGTTATTTCGTAGAGAAGCTGGATGGTCATCTAGAGCGCCACCACCTGGAGGGGCAGCAAAGACAGAGAGAAACCCTCTGTAGTTATTAGACACTCTATTGGGGGCTCATGCTCACTGACATATCATTAACCACTGCTTTGCTGTTCATTTACTCACGTTGTTGTGTTAGACACATGCGAGTAAGCAGCTCACTTACTCTACGTTTCATACAAACATTTTAAATGATCAACACTACAGGGATACTGACGCTGTGGGCGCAGACGTGTCCTGAACTCCACTCATGTAGGAGTCAGTAGGTTGAACAAAGGATTAAACAAATACCCTGAAATGAAAGCAGAGTATAAGGATGTCGCTACCTCATTCACATCATCAAGACCAGGACCAATCCAGGTACTTTAATTAATAGCTATTGATCCAGATTTTTTGTTTCCTGGACTGACAGCTGTCAGAAAAACTCCCCCACTGTGCTCTGTGGAAACACGACCCACACAGCTTTGTGATCGAGTGACCTGCTGAGCCACACTGTTGGTAAAAGCAACAGTCAGTTTCAGTTAATTATACGACACTGAGCAGCGCTGACTGAGGTGAGCAATTTGTTGTTTTGCATCTGTTTCGGTGACATTTAGCAGGTGAATGACGTCTTTGAAGCGCTGCTGCTGCTGCTGGTTGAATTTTGGTATTTGGTTGAAGTGCACCAGACCTTCATCGCCATGGTTACAGCCATAAACATGTGGTTATGGAAAAGAAACAGCTTAGTTTAGTAAAAGGTCAAGGTTTGAGTAAAAATAAGTACCTTGTTACATTAGAGGACTTTCGTCATCGTGGTACCAATAACAAACATGTGGTTAAGGTTGTGAATGGTTGTGGTCGCCCGCCCTGACCTGCTCCCAGCACTCTTTATCACTCTTTATACTACATCTCCTTACTTTCTCCTTTTGTCCTCCCATCATAATTACACCAGCTGCTGGATGTTGCCTTACAATAAAATGTAACTTCAAAGGTAGAGTCTGTAGGTTTGTTCGTTGCACTTTGTATACACAACATTTAAATCGTGCCCCTCAACTGTGCACGCCTACATGTTCAACTTCTGTCCACATGGAACCTCTCTCCACTACGGCCTTCAAAGTTCTCGTTTGAATATTTGCAACTACTACCAAAATAGCAACTGTGTCCTGTCAAGCCAGGAGAAATGGCAGATAAACACTTACCAGCAGAAAAAGAAATACAGTCTGAGTGAGGTTCTGGAGTGATGGGCCCATACCTGCCCATTGCCAGCAACGGGAGCCCTGAGGGCTATGCTGCGACGGGTGGGAGGGCCACTGCAGGCCCAGGTGGACCCAGGCCTGCACCTGCAGCAGCTCCGCCTGGCCACGCAGCAGCAAGGCCTTTGAGTGCTAGTGCAGCGCTTGCAGCGGCAGGTCAGTGTTGAGCCGTTGCGGGTGCAGGTGAGCGGAGGGCCGCCCCAGGCTTCTGCTGCAGATGACAGCCAGGTGTGGGCCCAACATCAAACTACAGGCATAGGGAGTGAGCTCTGCAGACACGAGTAGAGGCCCACAGGTGATGATTCAGCAGGGTTTGTGTAAGTCTATATTTCCTAAAATCCAGACTCTACCTTTAACTCTTAAAAAGGTGCGTAAAAAGATTGCTCACCACACTGACAAGAAGCAAAAACCAAAACACCCAAAGTTAGATAACTCTTTGAAACGTTGGTAATTATAATAGTAACAACTTAAATGGGGTTTTCTGTCAGTCAAAATGAGGGTGAAAGAGAGTAGTTGATGATTTTATTGTAATTTTTTGGTTGGCTCTTTTACAAAACCTGACATTTCCTTCCTGTCACCACTTATATTCAAGGCAACATTAAAAAATTATTCAGCTCTTAAGCTTTTACTGTAGCGGTACAGTACGTCTGTGAACTGGTCCAGAAGTATAGTGAGGAGAAGTGCTGGTGACTGGTGTGTGTTTCTGCCTAAAACAAAGCTTAATAGCATTAGTCACACACGCAGGCATCAGTATCCCAGTGGTCTTCAGCAGATATACTGTGAAAAGGAAAAGAGAAGAGAAATCTGAGTGGCGGGTGAGTCATTCCTTATGGCTGACGGATACAGAGACAAGACAGGGAAACTTTAAAGTTAGGGATTTGTGACATGATGTCCGGCACAGTCGTCCTAATCTGCTCTAATAGAATCTTGATTTTTTTTCACTTAGAGATGAGAGTCGCTGTGATGTGGTGCTCAGGCAGCATCGGGTGCTGTGGCCATCTCTGACAGGGGGAGAGAAATATCAGATATAAAGACAATAATAGTTTTCTAAGCCTCTCTGTGTTAAATGAAGGGAGCTGTGAATCTGACAACATCAAACTGACTTTGGCAGTTATTTATATAACATAAAACATGTATTCAAACTATTGAAATATTAGTTTTAAATCTTTTTGGGCTGCATTATTAATTGCAATTTGAATATAAATTCCAATATGGACAGGTCTGACTTCATCTGATGATAAGGTTTTAGTGCACTTCACAGCTTTTCCTTTCTCTTATTGAGTCGTATTGAGTCCCTTAACGGTTAATCGTGTAAAATGAAAGGCTGGATCATATGTTACACTGGTGAAAACAATGTCATGTACTTAGGGGAGGTTGTTGAACCCTGTAATCACAAATGGCAACGCATCCCTTTCTCTTATACATATGTCTACACTTCTTTCACTATCATACAGTACGTCAGGATGAGAGATGAATCAATATTTGAGATAGCTGCTAAATTATGCATTTAAAAGGAACGGCGAGCCATTTCGCAGTGAGAGCGTCTACTTGTAAAGCAGGGCCCTTTCACAGGACCTTCAATGGTTTCGTGGTGTCATTGTGGACCATTACAGTGAAATCAGACCATTTTGATAATGGCTTTCTATTAGTGACCTTGGATGAAAGAATCACAGATAATCTACATCTAAACTAATGTATTTTGTCCTAGCAAGGACAAATAATTTGGTTTAGAGACACTGGCACCTCCCCAGATAGAGGCATCCGTTCAATGGCGACGTACACACACACACACACCTATATACAGTATATACACACACACACACGGCAGTGAGAGGGCAGCAAATCACCCTCTGACACCAGAGGAAGAGAGAAAGAGAGAGAGAGCGCCTAGTAACCTTGTAAAAGACAATTTCTGGGGCCACAAATTAAATGAAATAGCTAATAAAATTACTTGGCATACCGTCCACTTAATAAGAAACAGGCATGTCCCAACTTTAATGCTATTTACCCACCTGACTAAAGTATAACACCGATTTGGCACCTATGTCCAGATTGAACTGGAAAATGACTTGATAATCTGTTTAGGTATTTGGAGTAATTGGGTCTGGTGCCAGTGAGGGGGATTTCCTTGACTGTTGAAAGTCTCTGCTAGTAGTCCATTCCCAGCTCCTTGGTATAATTACTCTGACAGAGCTGTGGCCACAGGGCCTGTGAGCAGGGCTGCTTTTTAAACTGTAAATTATGAAGGATTAGCATTTATGAATTTTAAATCAGGACTGTGGTAGGAGACACTAAAGCTGCTTAGTGATTGCAAACGGCAGCGTCTAAGCAGGCGGCTCTACACCCCTCACTCTCCAAGCTGTTCACTGTGTGTGTATACATGGGCGTGTGTGTGTGTGTGCGTGTTTGTGTGTGTGTGTGTGGGGCTGTTTATTCAAATGTGGCTCTGCATAAACACAAAATGCTCAGACTGGACTCCCACTATTCGCTTTAAGCGAATAAGGTTCTGACATCTTAACATCAGCGCCATCCCAGCCTACACTGTGTGTGTGTGCATATATGCGCGTGTGTGTGTGTGTGTGAGAAAGGAGAGTGTGGGTGTGTTTGCCAAACCATGCAGGGTGTATCTCCCCTGTCACTCCTTCTCAGGCTGGGGTTCTGCTCCTCACTAGCGTGTCACACTATGCAGAATATCCAATGGGTGATTATGTTAATGTGGGACTTGATCCATGTTAAATTATGCATAATGGATTGATGTGGCACAAAGTCATCAATTAGACGGATATCAGCACTAAAAAGTGTGACACAGCATAATATCCTTTTTTTTCTGCTGTTTTTGGTTTACACAGAAGCAGCAAGCAAATGACAACTTCAGGAAGTCACACATGCGCACGCACACACCACATCAGACACAGACAGAGTGTGTTCAGTTTATCCGGTTTGGCGGCGTGTGCCTGTCACTTTGTGTTTGTGCCCGTGTGTGTGTGTGTGTGTCCATCTGTCTTTGTCAGAGTTGACCTTGCTTTGTTTCAGATTTACAGTCATCATGCTCCTCAGTCGAGGTGTGAGTCCATGACTGCCATGTAGTGATATTCAGCAATGGGTGAGGCTGCGGGACAGACACCACCAGAGGCCTGATATCACACCTCTAGGAGCTGTCTGCACCAGGGTCACTGAGCCATGACCTCAAGCCTGCGGTGTTAACTGGTTTAGCCAGGTGGCAATAGCAGGGGGTGGAGGATTTGGTGGGCTGAGCATTAAAAACCCCCATGAGCTGATGAACCCCAGAGTATAGGACAACACCTTCTCCTTTGCCAGGCTTACATACACACATTCACTCTCGCACGCACGTCTGTCCAAAAAAGACCAATACATTCTGATACTTTCAAACCTAACACTGTGTGTGCACATGTTTCTCTGGTGTTTTTTTTTTTTTTTTTTTTACCAACACAGCCCCCTCCCCCCTCCTCCCCCCTCTCTAGAAACAGCAGGAGTTATGCAACCAAATGAAAAAGCAAAAGTCAGATCGATGTTTATACGACCAATAGATTTACTGTATATATTATAAATCATCACAAACCACTAGTAGAAGACCAAAGTCACCTACAAAGTATCGTCTCAACCCCAACTTGTCAGCCCCCCCACGTTACACAACAACGAAACAGGTTGTTTGTGAGTGACCAAACACATGATGCTACAGTATGATTTGTCTGGTGGGAACAGCGTGTCAGTTTATCCTCTCCATTAATAGATGTGAGCTACTGTCAACAACCCTCTATTGTTGTATTGTCCTCCAAAGAATATTAGTATTGGACAACTCTTTGTATTTCATCATCATTGTGTTTTAGTCTAAAAAAAAGAAGAAGAAAAAAGAGAGAGCATCCCAACAGTTGCAGGACACCTCACAGAACATTTCATGAAATCTTAAGCGTCTGTTTTGCAGCTTTGCCTTCTCCTACACGCTGAAGCATAAGTGGACACATCTTATTGACTTTCTTTCAAGCCGGATTGCATTGATTGCTGCAAATATGGCAGACGAATCCAGCTGGTTGTGCGTCCACTGGGACAAAGTGGGGAGGCAGACAGGGAGCTGAGGCTGGGCGTGCCACAGCAGGGGGCCAGGCTTCATTACACCAACTAAGAGCCCACTAGCCTGACACAACCCCCGGCCCCGACCCCCACCCCACACTCTTCATCCTCTACTTACCCCCAAATTAAACTGAGAGCTTTTTAATTATTTATCAATACCATGCACTCACCGTGGATCAATCAGTGTGAATGGTTTTTAAACATAATGAAGGATCCTGCTCCAATGGACTTGTGAAAATTGATCGTGATCTTTGCCATTATGCCTTAAGTAAAGATGAGCTGTGGTGACAGTGGTGTTGGTAATTTGGGGGTTTGGGCTTGGATGAAGTGGAGCACCCCCCCCTCCTCCTCTGCTGCATGAACACAAGGGTGCTTCAGCGAAGCCAAACAGTATCTGTGCTGAGAGGCCATCTCATCCTCAGTCATTAATCAAGCTCTTAAACAGGACACCTCATCTTATCATCGCATCACGCTGTAGTCGCAGAAGAGGGCAGGCATCTTCCTGGGGCCAGAAGCACCACACACCTCCTCCAGAGGACACTTCTCAGAGCAAATTACACAGGTCCTCACCACTCCCCAGGTTTAGTAAAGCTTGATTCATTGTGCTTCTACGGCTTCTGAATGAACCTAAGCAACCTTAACTTTCCCTCTCAGCCTCCATATTTCTCTCCGGGTGCATCATGTCAAGCAGAGTGAGGAACTATTCCATCTGGAATTATTAGCCAGAGACACACAATGCAATCTAATTTCATACCACCTCGTTCAGTCTCTATGAATTCAGTATCGGGACCAGGGGCAGTAAATAAGACAGGGGTGGTGATGTGGCTGCGGTGGAGGAGGGGGGGGAGAGCAGGTATTTCAAAATGAATTAGTGCACGGCGATGAATTTCTGTACCTGAATTTTATGAAATTAGAAAAACATCACCTGTCGTTCACTTACATTTCTGTCCATTCAAGAGCTGCGAGTAAACACTGTGATGTTGAATTCAGAAGATTGTTTGTGAGGGAACAAGCCAACATAAAGCAGGACAGTATAATGAGATTCTTATTTCATCCTTTTTTTTCTCATGTGGGGGTGGAATTGGATTATAGGGGACTTATTTGTATGTGATATAGAGCACTGCAAAATAAATTCACACCTATTCAAATTGAAATCAGACCTAGGTGCATCAGATAATCCTTTTTAAGATAGTATGAACTGACAGTCCAAGCCCACACACTGGAAAGAAAATAATCTATCCCTAACAAAACAGATATATAGCCTACCTTGCCAAAAGCATTCCAAGATTTTTACAAATATTTACCAGTCAAGTATGTGCTTGATTTTTTTTTCTCCTGGAGGCATAAACAGTTGCATCCATATTCATAGGGAATTTGAGCCTGTCTCCCAATCATCATGTCACAAAGAGTCTTAGCAAAAGCGCCTTCCCAATAGCTCAGTTTGTCGCTGGATCAGGAAACCTGATTTTGTTTTGAATCCCGCAGCCTTTTGAGACGTCAGGCTGTATCAGCGAAGAAGCCTGTGATGGCTGCAGTTATACAGCATGGCAGCTCCAGCTGCTCATGAATCTTTTTGAAATGGCTTATTTCTGAGGGAGTGTTGAGACGTAAGCCTGAAAGAAGGACAAGGTTTAGTGTGAAGATGAGCAGTGGGTAGCTGCTGTGAGGATGTGATGTGCTGCTGGTGGTGTCAGTGGTTGTGGTGAGACTGTGAGAGGCTCTAATGTGAGAAGGGATGAACCAGAGACAGAGAGAAAGAGGGGTGGTGGTGTTGGTGGTGGGTGGCTGGGTGTAATGCAACCTTGACATGAACCCAAACTAGATGTGAGCTTCAAACACATTTCTCCTGATGCTGCTAGCATTCATATGAGCAGCTTAGCGCTTTATCTCTCCACTGGCTGGAAGCAAGTGCGCTCGTGTGATGTCCACTCGGAGGGCGAGTGCTCCGTCCGCCCGGGGGTCAGGTGGAGTGAGGCGAAGTCTTGTTGCACTGAGCTCTGAATGAAGACTCTCCCAGCACATAGCTCTTCCTTCATCTCCCTCCTTTGTCCTGCTGGAGAGTTCGGCCCATACTGAAGTAACAACAGGGGGAGAGCGGTGAACAAGTGCGGGACACTCTGTGAAGACCAGGCCTTTAGTTATCAAGTCACCTTCCTAGTTTTTGTGTTTCCGTGACGGACCTTTGTACATTATGCAATATGTTTAATTTTTTAGGGCCGGCCCGACACCTAGTTTTTTTTGTCCACAAAGACTGCGGGCTACCTGTGAACGCGTGTAGGAGGATGTTGTCCGAGTGTTTAAACATCACAGCCCTCACCCTTATTAATATTTCACCTCCTGTGTGTCTGTTACAGGCCCTCCCAGTTGTCAACCTAATACTGTCCTTTTTCTATCTCAGTGTCTTTGTTTCTGCATTTGTATCTCTCTCACTGTTTGCATTTCATAGGGAACATTAACCCGCCTGGATCATATTTGTATCATGTTCTCATATTCCTCGCCAGCATAAAATTTTTATACTGATGCAGTCATATGTTTTCCCTGTAATGGATGCTCCTGGCAACTAAACATGATTTGTGTTTTTATGAATGGTTTGGCCACTAAAGGCACTTAGACAAGATTAGGGAAAGGTCAGCAGTACAGTAGAAGCAAAAGTTCAGTTTCTTTCAGGAAAATATGTGCATTGACTTTATTTCAGAGATAGATGAAGCTTTTAATACCACCTTAATGATAAATAGGGGAATAGAATCGGCTTAGCTTAGCATCAAGGCAGGAAGTGAACAACTAGCTCATTGCTAAATGTGTAACAACAACTCAGAAAATATGTGTTTATTGTTTAGTTTGTTAAACTTTAGTTATATTCTATAGGTACATAATATATTTTATTTTGTGTTGAGGTAAAACAAGGTGATTTGTGAGCTCTAAAGGTGTTGGTATAGAGCTGATTAGCTGTTTTTCCAGTCTGTTCCAGTCTCCCAGTCTTTGTGCTAAGCTAAGTTTCATATTGAACAGACAGAAACAAGAGTGGTCGTTACCTTCTCATCTAACTCTCGACAAGAAAGACATTGACTATATTTCCCAAAATGTGAAACTACTCCTTTAAGACATGCTGCAAGAGGGAGACCAAGACAAGTAAAGACAGAGGAAGAGAGAGAGAGAGAGGGAGCGGGGGATAGAGAGAGAGAGAGAGAGAGAGAGCCAGTTCGTCACATCAGATCACGGACAGCTACTGAAAATCTCTGGAGGTCTCCCTCAAAAACCTTGTTCCATCTCCCAGTGTGAAGTAGCCAGCAAACACTTTGAGGAGCCCACACCGACAGAGAAAAAGTTATTTGGGTTGTAATGAGTGACCTTTCCATGAAGCAGCAAACATGCATTTTTATGCCAGGGCATAAATAGCTGAGCTACATAACAATTAAGGTAACCTTTCTGTTTGAATAAGAGGCAATTGCTCAGAGAACTGAAATAACATGAATGATAAATTATTTTTGTAACCCACTGCACAGACGATGAAGAATAAGGAACAATGAAGTGGGGGAGGGAGAAGTAGTGCCATGACTCAATTGTAAATCCCAGTTATAATGCCTCGTTAAAAAGATTTGGGAAGGCGAAACAGAAGCAGACACAGTCTCTCTTTCTTAAAGGTAGACAGGTCTCAGTGGGATTCATTAATGTGTGTCCCGGTGGTAGTCTTCCTCTTACAGCACAATCGCCTGGGTTAGCACCAATCCTGAAATTACACCTAATTGGACAATTACTCAAACTCAGAAACCTCCTGCAATAAGCCAACAAGGCCCCTAATAAACACCTTGTCTTCTAATAAAAACAAGGAAGTCATTTGCGTCACCCAAGAGGCCCAATTTTTTTTTATTTTTTTTTTATCTGTGCTAAATTTATTTTAAAAATAATTGCATGTGCTATGAATGAGAATATTAAAAAGGCAGCTGAGAAAGGGGAAAGAAAGTGCGGGTTAGAGGGAGAGAAAGAAAGACAGCAATGCAAACCCCTACCTTAGGCTTAGTGTTGCAGTCTGCTCTCCTGGGGGAGAGCTCATTTGTTCCACAGATAAGCACACTGCAAGCTGCACTACTGTAATATTATTGCTGTCATGCCATAATGAAATAATTACTGTTTTGTCTTTCTTTCAATGAACCAAGCCCACCCCATTCCCCTGCTTTGACCCCTCCCCCACCTCCACTGGTCGGAGACATATTTCCTCCACACGTGAAACATTAATTAAACAGTGACAGTGATAATACATTTCTTTCCTTTTGCCGTATCCACCCGCTTCAATTATAGTGACCGATGGACAATTATGTTTCTATGAAGTCGGAGGAATAGTTTTGAGAAATACCAGCTGATTTGTTTTCTTGCCAAGAGTCAGATGACAAGATTTATACCCCTCTTATATATCTTAATCACAAGGATACAGCGAGCAGCCCGCTGCCAAACGACTGGAAGCAGTTAGTCTGGCTTTGTCCAGAGGTAGTAACATCTGGCTACCTGGCGTCTCTGGTGCCGGTTGTTTGGCCTTGCTGTGGTGACAAGACTCCAGGAATCTCATGAGTCAGGGCCACGAGTTTTGCTCATGACCCCAACCAAAATCATTTTTCACAGTTTGGTACTTCCCAAAATGTCGAAGTACTCCCTGAAGTTTGTTGCAAGGTCGTTACGTCGAAATCATCCATCTTCTTTTGAGATAAGGTTTCAAGTCCAAATGTATTTCTATAAATTTGATTATTTCACATTCACGTGTGTGTACTGCCCACAGGTTCACTGAGGCCAAGTGCGACCTTTAACCTCGTGGAGCCCTCCTCTTCATCACTTTCATCCACAGTCATGTTGAACTGTCCTCACTCCGACCTTTACGATGTGCACCAATCCGGAAAGTTAGCACCCGTTTTTTTCACATCTTGCTACTAACGTAAGACAAACAAGCAGATGAATAAATAATCATAGTTGACCTCGCACAACCAGGGACAGCGGTGTAACACCTACAGTGGCATGGGTTCACCAAAATGCCATTCTCCTGTCTCAGCGAATGAACGGAAAAATTGAGAAAACGTCAGGAAGCGAGCATGAGAACCCACAAGAGGTGGACAGTGACAAATGGTGTGGAAAAAACAACACAGGCAGCCATCTGAAGGGAAGACAAGAGTAATACTCACAAATAATTAACTGGGTAAATATTAGAGAGCAGACTGACTAATTACTTCACACGTCTCACTGCGCTCTCATTATTGTCGCTGCTGCAGTTAACCCTTTCCCACAAGGCGTGGCTGTGCAATAGACTCTCAACAGAAAGCAGATGAGTCACTTGTTTTTATCATATTTATTAATTCACGCAGTTGGAAAACAGAGAACCTGAACCCTGACGCACAGGAGAGAGATGCGCAGGCAGAGTTTGGGTGATTTAGTGCAGTGTGTTTTAGCTTATTAAGTTTCTATCATGGTTTCTGGTTGTTTATGGCTACATGTGTCTCTGTCTCTGCCCCATTCTAATGAATTTGATTTCTCAAATGGAAGCACAATATCAAAATTTAGGCTTCGTCATCCCTGAGCCCAAGTTTTGATATTGTGTTCCTGATAAGAATTTGAAGGTCGCAGGTCAAAGACACCGTGACCTCACAAAACATGTTTTTGAACGTAAATCATGCTAATTAAGACACAATTTCATACAAATTACTAATAGGATAAAATGGTGGAGCTGTGTATACTGAAAAGGTCAAGTGCTATCAAGACCATCATACTGTACGTCTCTGCAGCCTTGAGCAGCAGCTTGGACAGAAACAGCGTCATGGTGCAGAACATCCAACACACCTGATCCACACCTGTGCCCCCCGCAAAAAAAAAAAAAAAATCTAAACTCAAGCTTCTCTTATGAGATTTCCACCACGTCTCTTAATTCTTCCTTAAAAGATGGAGTTTGCTTCGTTGTCATGGAGACAGCACCAATACTCAGAATTAATCCCTAGTGATGCTCAAAACAGCAAAGTTGGTGAATTTCAATATACAGTACAGTCAGTTGGCAGTTTATCAGGTACGTACTGATGCCAAGAGTCAGTCAAGTCCTGCCATCATGAAGGATTTGTTTTCGTTGAAAGTGTTTCAAAAGAGCGTCGTCATATTGGAGCCTGTAGTTTGGAGTGTTGTTTAATTGCATTGCAGCACACTAATGAGTATTTTGTCTACACCATTTCATTTTAAATGACACAATGACCTCTGCATTTATTTAGCCTCGTAAACCAGCCTCCCCCGGAAATGCCTTTAATTCATTTCACAGGGGGAGTCTGGCCTCATCCCCGTTGTAACCGTTTCGCCGAAACACTCCGCCTACCGAGCCAACCAGTCCCTGATTGGCCAACGTGCTGTGATTGACACAGCACGTTGGCCAATCAGGGACCGAAGAAGAACAGCGATAACGTCTTTTCCTCCAAGAAACTCAACAAGCGCCGGCTCTTGTTTTCTGTAATTGATGGTATTTCATTTAGAACTTCCCTTACTGCTGTTTTTACGCTGCTGTTTGACGCTCCGCCATGTTTGTTGTAGGTGAGTCCAGTCCATGTAGTGATGTTTTCAGGCCCTGATTGGCCAACGTGCTGTGTCAATCACAGCGGCGACGCTGATTGGCGCGGTAGACGGCCGATTTCTGGCGAAACGGTTTCAATGGGGATGAGGCCAGACTCCCCCTGTGAAATTAATTAAATGCATTTCCGGGGGAGGCTGGTTTACGAGGCTAGCATTTATTAGCCTTTATTCATTTTCCTTTAAATGTGGGGGTTCTAGCAGGACCGCTTCACAGGTAGGTTACATAACAACCAGGAAGCTGGGTGTTTGCAGAGTCTTGTCTGGTCAGCTAGCTTGTACATGAGCTGTGTAATAGAAGCTTAATTTGGATTTGAATCGTTTAGTGCAAAAATTGAGCCAATATCCCCCTTTTTCTGTCCCTCTTTCATTGTTATTCTTTGCTCAGACATTGGGAGACACAAGTTTTCCTGAGGGCGGTGCTTTATTTATTTAGGAAGTAACTTGCTTGAGAGTCGGGCCCGAGAGCAGAGCAGAGTCGTCTAACCTGCACCTGCGAGCTCAGAAGGAAAAACTGGTCACTGTGGTAAATCATGGAGACGGACTGATTCGAGCAGACTGCAACTGTCACAGTCTGCGAGGAACTAAACCACCAAACTGAAAACTTTTTACAGCCACTTTCTTCAGCCTGCATGGGAGCGCGTTCGACACTCAAAAGATAGATCTTGGGTGTGTTGTTGCTTTAAGACGGAGGGATGGGGATATGCGGCTGTTTGTACCCCGGCCCGGCGCTGGTTCATCTTACATTGGAGTTCCAGCCGACAGTCCTCAGGTAAACTGGCGGATCTGCTCACACAAGGACGTTTCTCCAATAATCTGCAAGGCGGTGGTTAATGACAGCAGCTGTGAGGCAGGCATGCACCACTTCCAAGCTGATTTAAGTTTAACGAGCCACTCCAGAGTGCTATTGATTCAAATCTATATTTGACAGGATACACTGTGAGCATATATTAAATGGATAAGAACACCTCTTGGTCACTCCGAGAGCACCGCCAAATAGAGGGGAAGGCATTAAGCAAAGATAAGATGTCTTTTGAGTTATGCCAATGTGGAGTGAGTGTGAGTATACCTCATGTTAAATCATGGTTTTGACATTTTCTTTTCAGAGAACAAAGAAATAAACACTTTAAGCGAGGACTTTAATCCTCCTCTAACCTGCTGGCTGCGTGTTTTCACTTTAATTATATTCACTATTAGAGACAGTGATGAGATTTATAATGACTCTACATTTAAAGCCTGAGTGATTCTTTCTAACTAGTTTACAGAGGCAGGTCATTACGGAGATGACTATCATTTCGCAAAATAAAACATAATTAGCATATCAGCGAATGATTTGATTGAGAAATTGCCCGGTGAGGTGGGAGAGGCTTAACATCGCAGCTTATCATGTGAGTCGTGGGTTACAGTACCAGGTGTTGCCACTTTAGTTCGACTGCCAAGCTGTTGAAAGACCGAGCTCTCCAAAGGCGACAGGCTGGAGCGCTGTTGGGTTTTTCCAAAGAGACAAAAGCTCAAAGATGTTGATTTACAGGCAAAGAGGAGCTGAGGCTAACACTCGACACCGTTATCTGACTTTCAAAGTTTTATACTGTCGATGAAAATTAAATCACATGTGGCTTAAGTTACCTTTTTCAGCTGTAGAACAACCATGTTGGACCCAGTTACGTACTGTATATACCCACAGCATTTAGGGTTTATGAAAGAATGTGTTTCTATACACATACTATATTGCCCTCTAGCCATTTTGCTGTTTATAGTGGTTATTATATAATTACCAGTCAATTTGAAACGGCTCACATCCAAAGGAAAGAAAATGAGTTCAAACCACACAACAGCCGCCGCAGCTACAGTAACCACTGCTTGATGGAAGCTGCCAAACATCTTTGATTGGATCTGTATTGAGTATATGTGTTGGTGCTTTTGTTTTGGAAAGAGCAATAAAGTCTCAGTGATGTTTTGCAATTCACGACTGTTTTCAACTTCATCTAGATTCAAGTAGATAAATACTCAACCTCCATTTTTTATCTTTATAGCATTGCACCGTGGGATTTGTAGTTTCATGCCTGAATAGATGAGTCGAGTTTAGTAGCCATCAGGAAACATAATCAGAGAAAGTTAGCTGAATGCATATGACCGTAAATGGTGAAATTGATCAATGCCATTTCTCCATGTGCTTCATCTCAAACCAGTGGAGATGTTAATCAGATATTAAATAAGTTGCTGTGGTTCCTTGGCCTGTTTTCTCATTTTACAAAAGGTGATGATAAAAATGAAATGATGATAGAAATATTTGCAGATATGATCATATAAAATCAACAAGGTGAAACATTTTTTTCCTGAAGTAAAGGGAACAGTCTGATCGACCTCTCACTCACATAACGGAGGCCTTTCGGGGGAAATAAGTAACATTTCCTTTTAATGAAAGTGGTATTTGAGAAACAGCTCCATCATATCAAGCTTCAAAAAGACTACTATTTATATTGTTTTCCTTCTTTACAGTTGACAAGGAAAGCTTTAGTGTAATTAGCAGGAGCTATACATAGTTCTAATTTTCTGTAGCACTTAGAGAAATTGCACAGATGAATTAATAATGTTAAGGAGTGCAAATCATACGCACCGAGCGGTACCTGAATCACAACCTGAGTAAAACAAGAGAAACTCACAACCTGCTGCTTTTTCTGCACGACAAGAGCTGCACGATCTCTCTGACTGAACGAGGCGGCAAGAGCGAGGGTTTGAAAGAAGAGAAGGAGGCATGGTAATTTTCTCTTCTGTGTCCTCGCTTTTAGACCCTTTTCTCTTTAAGCTGGGGCGAAATGAAATTAAAAAAAATGCCTGCTTGATTATATTCATTTTTGAAGTGAGGATGACAAATGTTTTCAAAATCCACGATGAGTTGGAATCTGTTTTCCCCACCAACCCAACTGACAGCTTCCTAATACTGCCACATTAAAGTGGTTTTCCAGCGCGTGTGATGCAGCTTTAACTAGGTCCCGGGGGCATTGTTAGTTATCATTGCCTACTGCTGGAGTGAGCCCCGGTGAAAGCAATTTTAGCTTTCCTCCCAATCAGTGGTGCAACATGAGAGATGGCCAACGAGAACAAACGGCCCGGCTCACCACATCCCACCGCCGATCTTATCTGAAATGCTGCTCCTGTCCCGAAAGGGCCTACTAACGCAACAACCCACCCCCCCCCTCCCTTAAAAAGACATGAGATGGTTGGCCCCAGGCCTTCCCAATTCATGCAGATATCCGTAAATTAGACTCATAGAGACAGACCAAAACGTCCTCTGAGGGTATTAGGCATGAGCACTTATGCTGCGGAACATGTGAGAGGCTTTCCAGGAGTGCAGAGGGTATGATCAAAATACATGAAAATGCCATCATGAAGTCCCAACACAGCCGAGGGTTTACATGTTTCTATTTTGGCCTGTTGTGCATGTTCTGCTACAGCATCAATACACTCATACCTACAGGCAAGGTAAATTCAAATCAAAAATAATGATTTTTTTCTACCTGGCGCCTGTGATGTATTTATTTCTTGTGATGGGAAAAATGTTTTCCAAGCAGACAGCGGCTGCCGTTAGCATGGCGTTAAGTGATTTAAACAGCACAAGTCATGTCTTAAGAGTTGTTTTTTATGAGGTCCTGAAAAGATTTGTTTTTAGATGGATGGCTCCAGTGATTCATCATAATCATTACGTTTGTGGCAGTATAAGCCCTGTTAATGCTAATTCTAATGGGCCAGACAACTGAGGAAGAAAATGTCTCCTAGTGAGTGAGTGAGTGAGTGAATGAGTGAGAGAGTGACTGGGAGAGTGAAAGCCATGCCACTGTCAAAACAACCAATTTCTCTGGTTCTCTGAACTGAATCCAAATGTGAAGGAATCAATTAATCTTGGTGAGGACAGTCCTTTATGTGTTCTATCCACCAGCAGGCAGGCAACGAACAGGCCGCCACCGACGCCCTTAACACCACCAGGACACACACACACACACACACACACATAAAAGAACCATACCTTTGTTGGGCCTGGGCACCAGCGACAGCCGTGACCAGGGGCATTAGTTATTCAGGTTGTCCTTCTGTCCGTCCTTTTCTCATGAATGAGACGTCTCGGGAGCATTTTGGGTAAATTTCTAACAATTCACTGTGACCTCCCACATTTTTTGTGGCAATGACTCAAGAATTCATGAGTTAATTATGATGTTTAATTGGATACAACGGTGATCAGATAACATTTCATATCCAAAAGGTCAAGTGTCAACTTCACTGTGACGTCATAATGTTCTGCAAAAACACTTTAAGTGGCCGTTATCCAGCTCTGTAACTCACAGAGCGACACACATTTGATTAGGAGCTTAGCTTGGTGGCACGATGGTTGAAAAGTCTCCACTGCGTATGTTGTGAGTCTCAACACATATGGATGTAAACTGAGTGGTTGGCAGAGGCAAACAACTTTGAGGCAGTAATTTTAGCCCGTTCACCATAAAATGTAATCATTTTACAACCGTTTTGCAAAACATTGTTAAAGTCGCATTCTTATTGTGTTGTAATTGAGTTGTAGGCGTGATGCTGTGGGTTGGTGTGGGTGCAGTCAAGTGGTGGTGGGAGACACGCCTTGGACGTCAGAGCATCCTGTTGGGAGTCCTGAGCCTCACTTTACTGCTAGCTACTGACTGTTTTTCTATGGTCTATCCTCTGAAAACACGACTTATAATTGCCGTTTCTTTTTTCTTTTTCAACATTTTCCATACATAACATAGTGAATGACACACAGAAAAAGAAGGATAAAAATGTTGGTTAACTCACAGAGGCTGAGTGCGAATGCAAAACAGGGCTATGAAGAGTGGGGAAAACGTGGGAGCATAAATAAACATGTGATATTGGAGCCAAAAAAACCCTCTTTGTTAAGATGTAATTATACAAGACTTTGAAATGTGGTAGTTGTTTGGTTGTAATGTGAGTAAAAAATGTTGCTTTTTTTTTTTTTGAGGGAAAAAACGAAGCAAATCAAACCCTCACTGTGATATACGACTTGTCTCAAATAAGGCTCGAGTCACGGCAAGTTAATTTTCATACCACAGCGACATGAACAGAACCTAATAGCTGCACTGGATGGTTCAGAAACCACATTCCCCAAGACCCATAATATAGCCTAAGCTTTGGAAACTGTTTGTTTGCCAGTAATGTATAAGACCCAGAAATGAGCTACAACAGAGAAACACCAAAGGAAAAAAGCACCACTTTAATCTAATAATCAGTGCTCTCCACATGTGGACAATGATAGAAACAAAACCACTTTGGTGCCTTCATGGTGAATAAAGCTCTAATTACTTCTCCCTCACCCACTATAGCTTTTATAGGCCTTGTAAGGCTCCTTCTCCTCCTCTCCTCCATTCCTCCACTTCCACTTTCCTGAGTGCTGCTGATTTCACTAATATCAGATGTCAGATAGCCCAGGTGGAGGAAAAAGAGAGTGGTCTTAGAGACAGGCTGAGTTATGTGGCTGTCTGAGGTCTTATTACCAGTGCACTGCCTACAGGCAGGTTACCCATTAGGGAATACATTGAGCATCGCTCATACATTAACTCAACTTAAACAGCTGATCGATACTGGATATTTGGTGAGTTCTCACATATAGGAATCACTACATGACACTTACCATGTGATACATGCTGCTGCTCCTCCCATAGAGACGCTGTGACCTCCCCTGATAAGGTCGTAGCGGTGCAGCAGCGGCGGAGTGGCGCACTTTTAGTTTTTATTGTAGCTTATACCACTCTTACTTTGAAATGAGAAAAGTGTTCAAACTCTTTTAATAGCTGTTGTTTTCAATATGCTTGTCTGTATATATTGCTGATTTTATGCATCAGAAAATAATCATTTCTTGGCACAGTGGGTCACAATTGAGTTTGTGGAGGTTGATGATTAAGATAAAAACACATTGTGGTGTATTGAGGTAAGTGACCTGCCGCTCTGCTCAGATAAGACTCCAATTAATCCTGGCTGAATTGCAGTAATGTAAAATAAAGATAATTACTAAATCACCAGGCTACATTGCTTTGATAGATTTTTGTTACTCAATGTTATTGCTGCAAGGAATAAGAAATTAAATGGATTATATCACAGCATTTTCAGATGGATTACAACTGCTTTTAAATAACCGCAAGAGCAATTTCATCAGCCCTGCAATTCGAGAAGCCACTGACAGGCACTGCATGATTCAAATTGAACTTGCTCTCATCATTTTAATAAAGCGCTTCAGTCTTCACCCCCAGCAGGCACACACACACACACACACACACACACACATACACACACAAAAGCATGTGCACACAGACACATGCGAAGACTATACAGATTGTACACACCATAGACTGTGTTTAATCTGGAAAAAACAGACACACATTTGTAAAACCTACAGAAAGCAGTTCCTGTATTCAAAACTTGGTGGAATATTTCGAATCATTTCATGAAACTGTGCAAAAAAAAAAAAAAACAGAAAAGAAAAGATAGTTGGTGACAATCCAGCATTTTTGGATTTAAATATTTTTTTGTGTGCGCTTAAGTGAGAAACAACATGACATCGTAGACAATTTGTAGACAGGCATCTTCAATAAGCACAGCCCTATGAGGAAGGAGATGTCACAGGAATTGTGTTTTATTTGCAATGTTTGAAGTTCGGGGCTTTAAAAAACAGTAAATAGTGGACAAGTAATCAAAGGCTTGTGATGAGAGATTTCACGGGTGGTTATCTCCAGGTCCTTGCTGCCATTTCTGTGTGTGCCGAGAGATTGTGGAGAACTCGGCGTGCCAAGCGCCCAGGGCTGCTGCAGTGACTGCTCTCCTTTAAAACCATGCTGGCACAGAGCCCCCTATCGAAGCCAAGGCCTGACTCCGTAAGCATTCATTATGGCATCCATTAGAATAAACATCTCAACCTCCCCCAAGACCAGCTCCCTCGCTTTTAAGTGCCGTTTGACAAGGCTGCATCCAAGCTGCAAAATGAGAACAGTGCCTACATTTTATTATATTTATTTATTCATTCCTGTATTTAGACTTTCTTCAGACAGAGTTCTCCTACTGTTTTTACATGAAGAGCTTTTAAATGTTTGTCTCCAAGTGTTCCTGTCTCTGTGGAAATCTGACAGCGGTGCCAACAAAGAGTGAAACGGGCTAATTGCTAATCTGTGCTGCTCTAAAGTGCAGGAATGGAATACAACATTATGAGGTGCATTTGTGTCTAAAACCTGAAGATATTCGTGGAGTATTTAAGATCATTAAATCAGATTTTTTTTGTATACAGTAGCTCAGGAAATATGTGAGCAAAAAAAAAAAAAAAAAAACCCAACCTAGGCATCTGAGCGGTCTTTGTTCTTATCTGAAGGACACATCTACTGAGTAAGTTTAATCAGGGCAGGCTACAGAACCCGATTTACTTATTGATGCAATCGATAAAAGCAGGCTCGTGGTAAATATTGCACAAAATCTCATGAAAGAGGTTGGCAGTTTAGAAAAAAACATAAATAATGCAAAGTCAAGGAACTCATCTTGTTCAATGTTTAGCATTACATATGCTTCAAATACACAAGATGCCCGGACTGAGCGTGTTAGTCGGTGCTGCAACGATAAAGATTGCAAGACGGAAATCTGAAGAAGGGCAAAACTTTCTCCTCCATGTCTGGATTAACACTCAAGTCCGCTGCTCTGTTGTTCACCACCTTGTTAAAGACAGATGAACTTGGGATCTCAAGTTTTCATCTTCGGTTTTAAATTCAAAAAGAGGAGGATCACAATAACACAGTGCAACCCTCAGTGTGAGAAATTTGTCTCTTCCCCGCTGCAGCGGCTCCTCTGCCAACAAACTCTGTTTGGGTTTAACAACAAAAAGACAACAAAAGAGAGCAGAGAAACAAAACACCAGGCGTTATCATCACCATTATTGACAATAGCAACAGCAGTAATAACAACAACAAAGGGCATCCTGGGATATCAAGTCACATTTGTTTCCCCATTTGTTGTATGAACCGTACTGTAATAAGGCTGCCTTTCCACTTCCATTTGGAGTGCCAGGGTTGTCAGCGGGCCACGGACAGGAGGGTTTCATCAGCTCGCTTTTTATCCAGCCAACTTCACTCTCAACCTAACTAGGCCAACAGGCCTGACACTTTGCGTTGGAGTACCGAGTCTCACATAAATGAAATGCAGATGATTGGTAAAATGATATGATACACAAAAGCAAGTGTCATCAGGCTGTCATGTCTGCCTTGTTCCCCCTTGGTGTGTAGTGGCATGCCTAGGGCCACGTCAACCCCCCCCCAACCTCTCCCCCCTCCCCTTGCCTCCCTGCAGTCCAGGGACACTGGGCGTCTGGCTGAGTGACAGGCAGAGGGAGCGATGAGCCGGATTGGGCTGAATATACCCCTTAATGCAGACAGAGAAATAAAGAGAGACCAGCAGTCAACAACTCATAAGCAAATCTCTTTAAAAGAAAGTGAAACAGGCGCCAAGACAGTCACGGTAAAACTTTAAAAAGAGTATCATGGCGGCAGAGGGAAAGACAAAAGCCGCGCTGGGTCTCAGCGTTATGGAGACGACACAGAGAGAGGAGATAAAGAATGAGTGGTTTACAGATTATAAGACTGTTTCCCCCTCTCCTGCCCCTCAGGCCAGTGTCTGAGTTTCAGATTAGGGCACTCAGATATTTATGTTTCAGGGATTTAAAGATGATATTCTGCATCAACAGGAAATCATCAGTGTGTGAGACTGAGGGGCTCATTTCTGCCTTGATGCTGCCTCGCTCCATTTATAAATAAATGCCACTTTCTAATTAGGTAAACAACTCTGCAGTGCTGAAGGATAAGCGTCATATTAGATCAAAGGTACTCTTCTTCTTTTTCTTCTTCTTCTTTTTCTTCTTCTTCTGCCTCCTTTGGAAATTTTAAACAATGGCACGAGTTCATTTGAATAGCTGATTTCAGACCGGAGCGTTTGTTTGAGGCCTGCGAAGGATTCAGTCATATCTGATGAAACTCTTACTTTTCATTGCTCTCTGTCAGTGGATATATGGTTGATTTTTATTTATATATGAATATATATTTAGTCTCTTTCATCTCTGACATTACTTTCTTCAGATAATCGTAACATAAAACAACATCTCATGCTCCTCTGGCTGCTCTTTACGTGTCCCTCCATCATTCCTCTCAACAAACAATAGGGGGAGCAGTGGGGGGAAAAAAACAGACTGGTGGTGTTTCTTGGAAATTAAGCAAATTGGATCATTTGCTGCTTGGATGCAGTAGAATGATGTTCCTCCTCTTCAAATTTACAAGTAAAGTACCTAATAATGCCAAGCAATTAGGAAGGACTGCCACTACACAACAGGGACTGGAGTGATTGCTAATGTGGATTAGGCTGCATTATCCAGCCGGTGGAAGGAGAGGGGTCGACAGTGAAAGGTGGTGTTATACGAGCACCAAGGACAATGCCTTAAATGCCACACTTCAGCAGCGAGAAGGGATTTGTCTCTAATTAATTTCCAAAGATTTCTGTTGTCCATGTTTCTGAAGGCCAGTCTGGTGGAAACTCAACAGTGGAGTGCCCTCCAGTAGTTAAAGCCCTGAACAAATGTTCAACATCATTAAAAATATCAAGCATCTTTTGCTTCATGCTCTCCCCGACGACAGTATCTGCAGAGGATCTGCTTTTTTCCCATAATGATTAAACACTCGGCTGTTGCAGTTTACAATTTAGAGCATAAAGACAGATTTAATTTTATTGTCTTTTCCTGATTAAGTGTAGTGCTAATTCACACAGGGAAGTCAAAAACAATATCTCTGTCATCAGATTATTAATATTCTCTCTTTTTATTAATTAATAAATCACATTAAGACCAACTTTGTGAAATATTTTCTCTCTGTTCCTTCAACTTTCCACCATAAATGTGTTATTCATTCATCAGAGAAATGGCTGCAGGACAGTTTATCTGAGCTCTGCCATCTGACGAAAGGGTTTACTGGCGACGAGGGATGTGGTTCTGGATGACAGATTTTAATTACAGGAACACAGGCTAGTGACACTCGAATGACCAGTCGCAGCTTACCATCAGCCAATCACCGCTGATAACCAGATGATGAGCGCAGAGTAACCAATTAGCTGTGAAAGGGCAGCAGTGCCACATCAGCTATAGTGCTGATATGCCGCATGATCTTCATTGTAGGTGCAAATCTCAGAAGGCAGACTTCAAAAGTCATGTCACAGTCGCTAAATGTCTGGACCCCAAGTCTCTACTCAGGACAAAGTACATTTCAGGCCTTTGTCATGGGTTTGTTTTGCAGCTTTTCCTCATTTATTCGTGCATAATCAAGTTACCTCCTATTTATCCTTCACATTTTCCACTTGAAGTTTCCATTAAGAAATATAATTGTGGCTTTGCGGTACCAAAAATATGTTAGGCCTACATTTCCATCTCAACAGATCAGAGGACACAGCCAGGTGAACCACAGGTAAAGACTGCTGCTCACTGGTAGAGTTACAGCTGACAGTGGTCAGTCAGGGTGTTGTGTGAGACAGTGCAGTGTTGCAGTGTCCACATCATATGCAGGTGTGGTGTCGCCCACTGAAACCATCACTGACATTATAACAGTGGCCAACTCAGCAGATTGGACAGATGGGTCATGGCTAAGGGTGGCTAACTGTTTCGTTGTGACATCACAAAACTACAGAAGCCCCGGCAGCTCTTTTTCTAAGATATTTTAAGCTCTTTTAAGCTCTCTTTGTTGTTGTCACCCTTGCTTGTTGGACTTGTACTATGTCAATTAAGTCATCTCGGTTCAAGGCACTGTTTATCTCGCTTCCATCGCTATGAGGGACCTTTAACATTTGGGTTTCTGAATCGCTTTGTTGCCAGTAATAACTAAAAAACATAGACTGAATGTTGTTGTTTTTTCATGGAAAGATACAATATACTTTAAGTTTTTAAGTACAGTGTAATGTCTCTTTGGCACTTTTTTCTAAACCAATTAGGGGCTGTGAGGCAAATAAAATCACATGGTTTATTATGCAGAACTAAGGCTTGCTGTGGACAAAGGCTGGCACTTTAAAAAAAAACACTTGCCAGCTCATTGGTGGACCATACTGTATGTCTTATGATGAAGTAGTAGCACGTTAGCATGCTGATAGATGATTCTTTTTGTCTTTGTATGGAGAATGTGCACATAAAAGACTCTTAGGAATACCAAAGCAGTTGCTTAGCTTCCAGTATTGGTCTCTCTAGGACGCTTCACTTTTGTTTTGGCCAAAAGTGAAAAATGGATTTCACTTTTATCCCAACCCAGCTGCTAGGATTTACCAACCTGCAGACCTACGGCACCAAACACAGTGCAATGTGTGTGTGCTGTCACTTCCAAGTCGTTGTTCAGACAGTAGAACCGGTATTCCTGTGACAGAAAGAACAACGTTTAATTTGTGTTACAGTACTATGTGAGAATTTCATTCAACACAGTGTTATTAAAGTGGATGCACACACCATGTGAGCGCATTATTCACTGAAGAAGGTATTAAAACTTGATTTTGACACAGGCTCAGTGTGGGAAGTAATATTATCAGACCCAATTAAATTGTTATTGTATTTTAGTGTTTTACTTAATTGCAATTAATCAAATTACCAAAGCCAGCTGATATGCAGACAACCAGAGGCTGCTGGAGCCCCTCGGGGTCTGTTGTCTGCTCTGCCCAGCTGGTAATCCAGACATCTCAACATAAAGGATGAAACGGGGGTGAGAGGTGATTGTTTTTTAAGAGGTATACTGTTACTGTTGTTTGAACAGTTACAGTTGTTTAATAAATAAACTCAATGCTTATACTGTAGTATTACTTGGTATTTTGTGATGTTTTGAAAGCAACATGTTGAGGCTACTTTCCTTATGTTTTCATTGACACAACACATCGTGTACTGTATGTGACTATTTGTGTTTGATGTTGTGTCGTCTGTTATGAACACACACAAAAAATAGTTTCCTCCAAAGTACACAACAACTTTCAACAGCTGGCTTCAGTGCTTGATCGCTCATGAGTGCAGTTGTTGTAGCGAGTGTAGTTAATATCGTTAACTGCGATCATATTTGCTTTAGACCAGTGGCTGCTCCGGCGCTGGAGCCATGTGGGGAGGTGAGTGTGCGATGCAGCACAGAGCAAGAGGCCTTTCCTGCTTGACACAGAGCGTGGAGTAGAACCTGAGCAGCTATATTCTCGTTATTCTGTAGTCGCAGCCTGCTGGTCTGTATATACACAGGCATTTGAGCGAGTGGCAGGGAGTAGTGCAGTGTGAATGGTAACACCCAGGACAAATTACATGGCGAGAGAAGAGGGGCCTCTCCCCCGCTGAGCCATGGTGGCATCACAGGGGCGGAAAATGACAATTCCTTGAAAAGGTCATACAAGACGCCTGCACTGTGATACGAGCTTACAGCCAATCTGACAATCTTAATTCAAATCATGACATTCCCCCAAAAAGTAGAACGTTTTCATCTCCCCATGTCAGAACAGCCGTCTGACCTTTAGCATGCAAGAACTTCGCTGAGTTTTAACAAAATGCTAATCAGAGGGCCTTCATTAACAGGCCTCTCGCACGTTCCACGGACCCACGCCCCGTTTGCAATTTATGCATTTCACACTGAGATTCAAAAGAGTAATAGGATTTCTGTGATATTCTATTAATACACCTATACGAATTGAGCCATCTAAAATGACATGATGGATTTCAATATAACCAAGTGGTCATGATAATAAGAGAAATGCCTTTTGTCAGACTCTGTAGCATTTAATGTCGTGTGTTTTAAATAAGCTGATAATCTCCCATTATTCATGCCAGTAAGAAGTGTTTCCTGTTATTTTCCACACATCAGACATTTCCTCCCCTAAACTGAAAGAAAGTATTTGACAATGAATTTCATGCTTCAACCAGTTCGCTACCCGCATGGCCAGAGTCGCCCCGCACCTTAATACCACTGCAGATGAAATGTCATGGAATATTCACCTGCAAAGTTACAGACCCTTCATAGCCTCTGTTTTTTATTTTTATATCTGCTGTTTATTTTTTCTTTGTAATCCAGCTCAGATTGTATCAATTCATGAGGATATTAGGCCAAAAGTTCACACCACTAAACAATAGATGATCCACGGCACATCTAACGCTGAATTCACTCATTATTAGCGTTACATCTTTAATTGGCTTTTGCCAAGAAGTGCATTAAAGGGTGTTCTTTTTTATGAGGCGGCTTGACAGCTACCAAAGATTAAAATTTGACATCTTTCCTTAATCACTTCCCACCTTTTCTGGCCCTGCCATTACTGGCCATTGTTAAGTGACTCCCTCTAAAGTGGTTTGGTCTGGCTGAAGGGACAAAATTATGGTACATTGGAATAATGGTCCTTCAAGTGCCAGTCAGATTACCAGCGTGTGACAGCTCTACTCGCCCAAAATATGGACAGACAATCATGTTAGAAATCTTGTAAGACAGTCTGTTACTGAAAGGTTATGGTTAAAAACTTTTACCCTGATATTTTTCTTTTATTTCCCTTTTTTTTTGGGGGGGGGGGGGACAATTTGCAGACTTCTTTCAAATCAGATTTAGGGGGGAAAAAATACCCACATTTCTATGTAGTATAATGATAAAAGCATGAGCCACCTTTGGTATAAATGTATTACCTAAATTGGATCATTAATAAGTAATATATTGCATATTTCTTCCTTTTTGTTGTTTTTTACATTTCCATGGAGCAATGAATCTCGTACTTTTTGTTATCCTATAGTAAACTAGTAATCCATCATTTTAGGCTGCTTGCTTTCCAATATACAGTTATTGGGAAGACAACGTTTGTACTTCACACAAGCAGTGGAAGCTAGCATGCTAATGTTAGCCGTCAGACTCATTTCCACGATACAGTAGGTGTTACATTTCAATCATGTTCGGCACAATGCTGGTACATTGGTGGCTCCTGTTGTGCTGTATTCATAACGTAGCGGATGAGCTTGCATGCTTCTCTTACTGGGTCCAGTTTTTAGTCTGGTCCGTGCAGATATTTCCCCAGTTCAGTTACAAGCACTGACGCTGTCAGTCATTTCAGCCATGGCCCCTGGAGAATGGAAATGTTTGGGGCTCTGTTATGATCGTAATCATGGGAAACGTGAATATATTCCCTTTGGTCATTACATTTGTGCCAACTAAGTCCTCAAGTCAAAACATATACACTGCTTGGCCTTCTTATTCAATAGATCTGTGCAGTATTACACCAGCCTTGTACGGTGGCCCTGAGGGCAGTTACTGTAAACACACCAACCCCTCCCCATTTGCATTTGTGTATTTGTTTGTGTGTGTGTTTTTTTTAGCTGCATTGCATTGAACTCTCAGGGCCACTGTACCCAGGCCATAGCATCTCACAATAACATAATGTTTGGGTTTTTTGTTGATAAGTGTAAAAATTCAGTGACTGAATGTACTATAGTTAGTGATGTACTGGGCCACATTATACAGAGAGATGTTTTTTGTCTTTTATCAGTATTACACATGAGGTGTGCAGAATATTAGAAGCACCACTGAAAATAAAATTCAGTTCATCACACCATTACTGTTAAAACATGTAATTATTATATGAATATTATTATTGATATAGGTATAATAAGAGTTGCATTGGATTGGACTGTATTGAAAATTGACTGTAGGTGAAAACAGACACTTGAGTGATTTATTCTGTCTATTGGAGCCGCTCTGTGTAACGTGGCATGAAGCCTCCGCATGACTTTATCTACCTCGGTGTTCATCCTCATGCATTGAATATAATTATTTGTTGAACTAAAAGTTACATTCAGGAGCTCAAATCTGAGACCCACCCCATCAAGCCCAGGTTCAAAAATATGTGCTTTGATCTGTGTTGCATTGAAATGATCCCGAGTTCTCGATGAAGTCCAAACACAGGCGGCAATACCTGCTGGGCGCTGTGTGGACCGGAGGAGATAGGGCAGCAAAGCCCTCCTCACAGCTGGGTGCCCAGATTAATAGGCAAGATAGACATAGTGTATGTGTTTACTCATCATCCTGATTGTGTCTGTCTGGGACTAAGGCTTTATTTGAACAGGTCAGGATTGTAGATGACTGTATAAGAAGCATTGCTGAGAGGCCAAGGTAATGGCATAATGACATCCACTCACTTCCATCATAAGCCTCACACCCCACATCAGCCCTGTCTGAGCCACCTCTGCTTTGAATATTTAAATCTACTTCAAGTATCATACACAATTCACAATTCCCTACCCAAAAACTATCCCACCACTTCAGAGAGAGAGAAAAAAGGCCTTTAATATATGAAATGCCAGTGCTGCTGTGTCAGTTGGTGAGAGTTCAGGTTTTACAAGGAGCACCACTTCAGGATGTGACCCAGTGCCATGCATATCTTCTGTCTCGCTGTAACATTTCTCTTGCCGAGGTTAATGAGCTTGACACCGGGTGCCCTCGGTCTGCTCAACAGACACAGTTACCTTGCACTCCTCCCTCTTCTTCTCTCTGCATGCCATCAACCTGCCGCCTTACATCTCCACAGCTGAAAACAGCAATTTCACTTAGCACATGCCAAGGAAGCGTTATCAAGCAGCAGAGTGGTCACCTGTGCGTTTCAAGGCCGCTCAGAAAGGTCATACACTCTGCAATGAGCTGCATCTAGTTGGTTTGTCAGGCGAAAGCCTCTGGAGGATTAATTGTCCCCTCTCTGTCTCATTCACGGTCTTTGACGAACTGATCCGCCATTATTCCCTCTCATTGAAGGTGCTTGCTAATCAGCGGAAGCAATTTTAACAATGTGCTGTGTGTTTTTTTTTCATTTAACCAAAGCCTAATTATTTAATGACAGGCAAACACAAACCGATTTGAAGGCCCTATCTTTAAATCTGTGGACTCATGCATTTTTAATTGAACATGATTGTAGCATTAACAGCTGAATATGCAGCCAGCCCTTCCTCACATTTGTCTCAGCCTTAAGTGAAAGTGCCTTCAATTAAAAGGCCATAGAAATCAATACAAGTGGTATCCATGAGAGGGCACATGTCTTTGACAGTGTGCCGCCTAATGCATCACTCACCACATGCTCCACTCCAGTGTCTAAAAGCCCACCTTGGATGTTGCCAAATAATGGAGATGGCTCGCCCGTGGAGGCTTAAAAGTTTAGCCTAATGCTATATTAATGGATTATTTAGCCCCGCCTCTTAGAGAGAGTGAAACGTATCATGCGCAGCAGCACTGTCAGATGTTGTTTAATGGAAACTGCCATGCAACAGATTTAGATATGACATCCGGCTTTTATTTATGCGATGCAGCGACAAACATCTCTCAATCAGGCAGAACTATTTTCAAAATGAGCTCATGTTTTGCGCATTTACTCTCACATTAATTCATTGTATTCCCTGCATGTTTTCTGGGTGGTGATAGTGCTGTGCTGGGGTGGCTTTAATAATATATTTTTAAACCACATCAAGGAAAATTCATTTCAGAGAGAGCAGAGGCGATGACTGGGGAGACTCAGAATCTTTAAGCTTTCTGACACGGACAGAGATGGAGGTCTGAGCTGCCCACTCCAGGTCATTTCCACAAAACAATTTGATACAGATTTCTTACTGGCAGGAGATTGTCTGTTTTCTTCCTCTTAAAGGTGTAGTTCCCCTCCTTGGTATGTATCCCTCATCTTCCTACAACTAGGGGCTTTATCCTACATATATACTCCAACGCACAGATTTGTAAGAGAAAAATAGAGAATGAGCAGCTCCAGCGAGCGAGGCTGCGGAGGACTGCATGAAAAGAACTCATTAAAACTGTGACTCACACGCAGACGCTCCAGCTTGCACGGAGTTGAGATAATTTGTGAGTAAATCCAAGGCTGTTGTCCAACAACATATTTCTAATTGCCCCGGCACACTCATGCACGTTTGCAGACACCTGTGCGCACACACACACATCTACAATCACACTATGGCACATAAGATCCTTCCTCATACACCGAGAGTCAAAACTGAAAAATAGATGAGATCTTTGTCACTCAATGGCTGTAGGTTTCTTAAGTGCTGTCAGAGTACGGATGAGGCCAACATGCATTATGGAAGACGGTGCCTTGCTAAGCGCCTCAGCTCTCCGCCTGGTCCACAGCACAAAACTGTCTAATGGAGTTGAAGACATGGTAATTTCTGTAGCAACCTAAGATTCTATAATAATATCTAAAGTTGGAAGCTAATTAATCTCAGAGGTATATCACAGGCTTAAGGCCTCTCCGCACTGTCTGGGGCTGCTAATTCCTTCCATCTGGGCTGCTGAGGAGCATTTATGGGAGTTTACCAGATTAGCCCTAGACACAGGATCTTTAAAGGGAACTGCTTGTTCTGCTCAGATTGGAGATCTGTCCTCCTTGCACAGCAGTGTGGGGGATAGGCTAATAAAGCCCTATTGTATGCTTATGTGCCTGCTTTGACTTGAGAGCTAAAAATGGAGCCCACTCCAGAAGAGAAAGCCCATTTTTTTAACTGATGTGTAAAGCAGGACGTTTGTGGTATTCATTTAAATCCATGCGGAGTGCACGCCTTTCCAATTACACTTGTAGTGGACTTTCTTTCAGAACATGCACTTGCAGAAGAAGCTTACGGTCCGTCGTGGAAGATACGCATCTTGTGTAGATTAACCAAAAGCTACTGTATCACACATTTTGAAATGAGACTTATCTAAAACTATTGTTGCAGCTGATTAGATGGCAGAGATCAGTGGCTTCTCATTACCGCTACCACACGCTGCGGTTTACGGAGGCTAACTTTGAACACAATGACAGATGAACAATGATATTTGTCTCTTTCCAACAAATATCTTTAATAGTAATATTACGTCTTGCTGGGTTTGGTGAGATCTAGACCTGTCCTGATAAGACCAAGGTCATCTGTTAGGAGTGTCTGCATAGGAAATGAGCACGAGCTCCCAGCAGACTCAGCAGGAAGGCTGGAGAGATGAGTTAATAGTCACTGCTCTGGTTTTAAAAGTCTGCCTCCAGTCCTGTCTGAGTTCCTCACCCCCCCCCCCCCCTCCGTCCATGGGAGGCGTCATGGAGAGAGCGAGAGTGTTTAAGAAAGAGACGCACGAGCAGGAAGACAGGAAGAAAAAAGACAGAATTGATCATAAAGGAGAGACATAACATCAGAAAATAAGGGCGCGTTGTTCACGTGCCACTGTCATTCGTCCCCTTTTTTGCCTAATCATTTTCAAAATCATGCCCCCCCCCCTCCAAGTTTCACTTTTCATTCACACACCAGGAATCCAGATTAGCCACAGTGCTGCAGAACTGTATCCACAATCGACCGCGATAGTTAAGTGAATTTCCCCATGTGCCATTTTGGGTGGGCACTGGAAGCCGTCTCACCTCCAGTTTGTGTCAGTCACAGCTGGCAATGACGAATTATTAAGGTGGATTTGACATGAAATGTTGGACGTAGTCACCCTCTACCTTTTCTCCACCCATTAGTCTCTGAGAGGGGTACTTGACAGGGAGTGCCATCAGCTAGCATCAGCTCAGGCAGCGCAGTTCTCTCCTCCCCCGCAGATGCACCTTGGGCCTGCAGTGATCTCCTCCTCTTCTTTGTTAGGTGCATCTGTTCAGCGTCAGATGACAGCACTGATTAGCCTCACTCAGGGTCTTAATAAGACAACCGCACCACAGAAAGGCAGAACAAGGCTAATTCAGACACACAAACACACTGAATCACCCAGTTGTAATCACTACATGCCCAGCCTTTATGCTTACCCTGCTCCCTTAACCTAACTATGAGTCTGTCCTTAACCCTGATGAGGTCTGGAGAGTGTTCCTCGCAATTGGTGATTTGTCCAGCTTTCCCGGTCGTAGCATCGCCGCGGCTCTTCCTCCGAATCCAAACCGCACGGACAGGAAGCCACTTATTTTCATCTCCTTTGTCACATCCGTAACTTTCTCTCAATGTCAACCTCTGGATCGTGCCCCGGTTTAGTGAAGGGTGAATTCAGCTCAGTTTTAATTCACACTTCTCTGAATGTTTTCCACATCCTTTGTTTGCAACTATGTTTACCTGAATCGCAGACAATTTCCCAGTATGTCATTAAGCTTAAAAAAACGATAACAGGGGAGTTTTGCTATATCTGTTTCAACAATAAAGTTGTGTTTTCTGGAAATAACAAAAATGGAACAGTGGTGTTTTCCTGTCAAATTAAAGGGTAAACCAAACACAAGACTGCTCCAGATATTCATAGACTATTTCATAACAGGAGTTGTTGGCTTGCAAATTATACCTCTCACTGTATTCACATTCTCTTTCATTCTCTGGGTTTGTTTTCAATTATTTGCAAGTTTGGCAACACAAAAAAGTACCAGGAGTAAGCAACTTAATAAAAAATTCCCTGTAACTGGCCAATCTAATGGGTTTCTTAAATAAGTGTTTGGGTGATTTATTAAATTGAAAAGAAACGTGCAGTTTTTTCACAAGTGTGGCATGCACATGTTAGAGCAGTGCATGAGGAATAAACATTTAGTTATTTTTGTTGTTGTTTCTAGTTGGCTGCGTATGTAGGAATGAGTGGGCGTGCAGCCTCGGCTCTCTGTAGGTCTGCGTTCCTGCAGGATGAACTTCTCCCACTCGTCTTCAGCGTTTCCCCCACTGCCTCCTGGCGGATGCTCCTCACTCTGATATGTGTGTCCCAGCCCACCTGTTCAGGCCTCATTACTGTCAGGCCTGTGTTAATAAATATCCAGGTGTAGAGCGCTCCTCGGTGCCTGTACTTCATCACCGAGGAGCTCAGTCTGCTGGGCGCGCCCTCCTCTCCTGCAGCAAGGCTGACAGGAACCATGATTACACTGTAAGCACTGTAGTTATTCACCTTCTGCCCAAACTCCGACACTGCACTCCATCTTACACACCGGCTCTGAGGCACGTACACATACAGCGCTCATGCACGTGCACACACATCCATACAGGAACACATACACTGAGAAATACTTACAGATATTTGCTCTTTCATTCCCATTATTTTTCCCTTCTGTGCAACCATGTAGGCAAGCAACAGAGATGAAACTATGCCATTTGACTGATCCCTTGCTAAGTCGTTATTTTTATTCATCAAATTAAAAATATATTGTATAGAAATATAGTCAAATATTTTCATTTTTAAGTAATGCCATCTTAAAGATAACACGCATTTATATTTTATACAAACAGCTCTTTGCTGTAATATTGTTTGACGCCTGAAGATCCACAGACCAGAGAGCTGAAAACCAAAGTCATTTTCGTCCTTTCGCTGACAAACTGAGCCAATATTCATTGTGTCATGAAGTCTCAACTCTGTTGAATGTTTCATATATCAACCTTTTTTTTTTTTAAATGTATTCAAGTTTTTTTTCTCTGTTAGTTGTGTTGTGTCTTCAACCAACAACTCAATTGCTTTGCATGGAGCTCTTGATCAAGTGTCATACAACTTTTTATACAAACAGATTGTCCAGAGCTGCCTTCACTGCACATCATGAAGAGATTTCTGTTTATGATTGACTCCAAAAAGGCGTGTTTTTTTTTTGTTTTTTGTGAAAGAATCAAACCAATGAGAAATTTTGACCTTGTTTTCAATACAAATGAAAGCATTATCTGGTAAATAGAGTGAGAATAAGACAGATTGCTGCCTAGGCATCAACTAAAGTGACAGTAAATTCAATAACAGTATATTAAACTCCTGATAGGTGCAATGAAGGCTGAAAAAGCAAATCAGAGAAGACATTGAATGGAGTGAAGTTTATTTACTTGTTTCAAAAGTCTGTAATTTTACATCAATTAGTCTATTTTTAAAGGGACCGATGAGTTTGCTTTTATAAAAGGGTCTCATATTAATGTGGATGAATCTACATTACCCACACTTGTTAATGGGTCCATTTTCGATAAATATATGGTTTTGTCTTCATAATTATTTTGATATTATTATTTAGCGGTCAGCTCGCCCAGCATTTCCTAGTTTCGGTTTCCCGGACGCTGCCCGGCGGGTCATGGGAACGCCACCATCTGATCATCTTCAAACCTTTTCAACCAAGAGACACTACTGTAGGTGGAAGGCAGAGAGCCTCCATTCTCCCTCGTAACAAGAAACATGTCATTTATTCAACCATCACAATTACTCAATAGCTAGCTGTTTAATTAAGGTACAAATCTTGCGTAGTTTCTCTTTCAAACATGGATCCAACAAAACTACTTGACTCAGCTTGACCACACAGCTCTGCAGCATCACAAACACTGACAGGCGGAGAGATTACGATAAATCTACAGGGAATTCTTTCATCATATATGCTTTTATCATTTCAGCATTGCTGAATGTCGCCAAAAAAACAAGTTCAAAAACAATCCCATGAAGTTGCCTCACTGGATATCTGAGGTCAGTGTGAACGGGCGAGTGGGTCAAGCAGGCCTGTGTGAGGGCTCTTGTCTCAGCTGCTCCAAGCAGCGATGGCGGCGGCCGGGGGAACGACAGGGAGGACACAACCACTTGACTCTAGAGAAGCAATCAGACACTTCGGGGTTTAATGCACTGCCTTGGGTCTGAACCACAGCAATTGGGTTTGATAGCCGTGTCATTATGAGAGGAGGGCGTCTGGAGGTCTTCAGTGGCCGGGGATTAGACGGGGGTACGTAGACACAGAAAAGAGAGGAGGAGGGAGCGGGCAGCGGGGATATATGCAGCGGCTGCTCTGGACGTAGGCCTCTCTGACCTCCTCGACGCTGTCATCATCACACCACCAGCGGTCTCACTGATTTCCCTTCAAATAGAGACAGCGAGCCTTGAGGAGACAAAACCAGAGGTCACACCCACAATGTGTTTCTGGGCTCGTTTTACACCACATGTTTTAATTTGCTGCCATGCGCACAGTTATAGT
Organism: Decapterus maruadsi; assembly: GCA_030347415.2. Classification (NCBI taxonomy): domain Eukaryota; kingdom Metazoa; phylum Chordata; class Actinopteri; order Carangiformes; family Carangidae; genus Decapterus; species Decapterus maruadsi. The sequence continues at coordinate 32,014,331 of CM064900.1, forward strand.
TTATTTCTTCAACAACAGCTAATTAAGAGAACAGCATAGCAGTGACAGTGTCTAAAGCATTTTCTCTCTGGTTTGATGCACCTCCTCCTCCTCCTTTTACACTCGGTAATCAGTGTAAGACAGAGATAATCTCAGCATAAATTTGAGAAAATCCATGAAAATGACAATTACAGAACATTCTGCATAAAAAACAAATCTGACAGTATAATTTTGCTTAATGATTTTCCTTGCCAAACTCTGGAGAAGGAATAAGATGTAACTTTATTCCTCTGTGTTTACTCGACTCCTAGAAACATGAAGTTCACACTGTTGAGTGAGAGCTCATAGTACAGTCTGTGCACATGTTTCTATGAGAGATTTGGGGAGTGAGAGTGAGAGTGAAGGAAGTCAACCTGTGATGGATGCGATGGCAGATGCTAGGGTAAGAGTTGTCATCAGCGTTCCTGGATCCTTATGGAAGAGAGCCAGGTATGCGGCTTTGATTGGGCCTACTGTGGCTGTGCTGTTTGCCACAGCACAGCTTTGATTAGTGCCTCCATGAAAATGTATGCCCTATGCTCAAAGAAAACTGGGGGAGTAACTACCTGTCAGGAAATTCACAAACAAGGCTACTTAGACTACAGCGAACTGTATATTTTAATGTCTAATATTCCCTGCCATTTCGTTTCATTTCATTGTGGGGGTTTGCCAAAATCCCTGCTGATACCCCACCCCTCTACACCCCTTGCAAAAGGTCCCCAGATAAGGAGGAGGTACACTGCTGTATGCCCCCAGATACCCCCACCTCCTACCCCTTCCCCACAAAAAAAAAAAAGGATAGGTGTGGGAGACGGCACTCTCTCAACCACACAACAAAGGCTCTCTGCCAGATGCTGTGAATACCAAAAATCCCTGCAACACAAACACAAAATATATAAATTAATCAGAGTGCAGGTAAATAAATAAATAATGTATATGAGGAGCTAATTAAATGTGTTTATTCCTGTTATCATATGCTGCCCTCATTTCCACCACTTGAAGTCATGAATCATTAAGTGGCTGCTAAATTGGTCTCTGGGGCCGTCCTAGTGGCAGGGGGCGGTCAGATCCTGTCTGGCAGAAGGCAGGTGTGCAGCGGACGGACGGATGGCCTGTGCTCCCGTAGTCCTCGGACAGCGGCGGCTGACAGAGGGGAAGCAGGCGTCATGCTGGGAGGTGAGTGGCCGGAGGAGAGCCTGTAGCAGAGCGGCTGACAGGACCGCCCGTCACTAGGCCCGGCTCCGCTTTGATTAATGAGGGCATTTGAAAGACAATTAGTGGGAGCAGATTTGCCTTCAACTACCTTATCAATCAGAACTCTTTTAATTCAATGTGTAGCGCCCTCTGCACCAGAATGAGTGTGTAAGCATTGTGCGTCAGGGCAGGGACAGGCTGCCAGTCAACGGGGGAGGAGGAGGAGGAGGAGGAGGAGGAGGAGGAGGAGGAGAGACAGTCGCTAAAATACAAACACAAGAACTTCAGAGACTTAAGATAGAGAGTTGTTTTCGAACATGGAGCAGCCAACACTTCATAAGCTGCATGTAAAGATGAGATATACTCTGTGTACTGCATTTCTTAAAACGAGTCGATTCCTTTTTGTTTTCCGCATTGTGACAACTTTGCTTTTCCTAATATTTTTCTCAAATTGTTAGACAAGTTATTGTACATATACTTTTCTAAACTATTTTGGCCCTTATGCATGCAGGTATATGTTAACGTGTGTTTGTCTATGCACCCGTTGAAATCCTGGCTTGTATTCAGCAACTCTGTCCAAAATCACTACCTGTTTTTTGTATAGTGCGCTAAATTTGTGTCCAATATTTTATGTGAGTGTGTAAATTTATTCACTGTTTGTCAAGAATTCTCCCAAACAGAGCAAAGAAGTTGCGAGTACACCACTTTCTGCCAACAACACCATGGTGAAATACACAGTGTTTTTATAAAGGGCAGCCATTGATAAGTGCGCGACGCGTACCTGTGTGAATTGTATGTATAGAAAGAAGCTGAAGAATATATGCAGGCAAGTTCTTTTAGACACAGCCACTGACAACTTGTCTGAGCATCACTTTTTAATGGAGTTATAATCCACAGTCAAGGCCACGAACAGACTTGATTGGGTGCAATCATTTTTTGGGGGCTATTTGCTGAAACGACTGGCGAGGACAACCTCCTTTTACACTCTCTTGATTACGTGCTACCGATTTGAAACGAGGGAGGAAAAACTGTGCAGTGAAACTGCTATGACTAATAATCAGAGAGCAAAATAGTGGCGCAGAGTAAGGATGTGAAGTGCAGGCCCACACCATCTGTTAGCAGTATAACTACCTAATGTACTCAACCTGGTCTTTCTGCTTTTATGTTGTAATTATACCTGTGGGTGTTAAAAAAAAAAAAAAACCCAGGCCACGGTCTCACTATGTGTGACCAACATATTGATTTGTCACCTAAACAGATTCAGACAATCCCACAGAAATCGTGGAAAACCTGCTCCGTAGTTTTACTTCAGAAAGTTTCCACAGCACATTTTTACTAGTTTCTCTTAAGAACTGACGGCGGCAAAGGCCAATATTCAGGAGATGTTTTTCAAAGTTCATGACAGCTCAGGAAAATGCTCAACAAACATACATATTAAAAGTTCACTTCATTGCCGCAGCATTTCTTCTCGTTCTAGGCAGTCACCTTCCTGCACAATTACACTTGTCAATCATTTGAACTCAAATTATTTGAACCACTGGAGAAATGATGTAGATCTGCCAGTGTGCTTAAAAGGCTGAAAGATGTGTTTTCATAAAGCTGGAAACAAGCAAGTGAGGAAGTGTCTATTGATCCCACTGCCTGTAAATAAAACAGGGGCAACGGGCAAAAAGAAACAAAACAACTCTGGCGGAGACAACATGGGGAGAAAAAAAAATCAATAGGTTGCCTCACTGGTGGGTCTTCTCTGGTCAGACTATTCTCTGTGGGTTAGGTTGTCTGCAGGCAGTGAGGAGGAGCGTACACAGTCAACATCCTCTTGATTTCCAAATTTTATTTTATAATGGGGCTCATGTGCATTTAACCCACTCAGCTTCCTGAGTAAAGGAAGAGCACAGAGCTCAGAGTTGTTGTTGTTGTTGTTTTGCCGGGACTTCAGCATATAAACCTATAACAGTAATAAGCAAAAAATGAGTTATGAGTTTATGTTCATAATTTAAAGGGGCACTCTGTACTTTACATGTTGATTTATGAGTAGCACAGTCTGTTACGATATCTGCATAACGTCTTCTGTGGATTCAGAGGAGCTTCCTCAACTTCGAGAATATTACGCAAATGAGTTGTTGCCGGTAACTAAAATATTTTAGCATCTGCAACTGAGTATTACCACTTTTTAGTCCGTACAAGGTCTCCGACTTTATATGTTCAATTCTAATTTGCTACTCTATTCATATTGCTGTCCAAATTCACTTCATTCAGCTGCTGATCATCTGAAGATTTTTATGTTTTTACATGTCAAACATCTTCATTTCTTTAAAAAACATCTCCAGTAAACAAGATGTAAACGCAGTAGTGGCATTTTATCATAGCGAGAATTTGTCAAATCTGTCAGACAAGACATTCAGTATGTCAGAATCAATATTATCATTCATTTAGAGTTGTATTTCAGGCCAGCCATCAAATCTAAGTCCAATATTCTCTCCTCTGTCAGGTTTGTTTTTAGTCTCTACCAAAACCTGAGGGAAATAATCTGGGTTTCTTAGCTTTTAAACTGTGTCTGTCAGTCTGTTTGCTGCTGAGTAGGTAGCCTACAGTAAAAAACACTTTGTTAAAAACAATGCTAACGAGAGTGTCAAGAGAGAAGTTGAAGTAGAGGCCAGAAAACCAAAACAATGAGCTAAAACATGCTGTAACGCTCAGTAGAGCTGAGAAGAGCGAGACAGAGTTTTGTAATCACGTATGTTTGATGAGTGGATTTGTTTGTGCCGATGACTGTGACAGCAGTTGTTCATATGTGTAATGTGTTTGATATCATGTGTCTGAGTCTCTGAGTTTTCTATTCTCTCTCTCTCTCAAAAAAAAAACTGTTATTACCTGCACAAGTTGTTTCTAATTGAAACTATTACGATTGACAGCACAGGACAGTAGTGTAACTTCACAATTCACTGAACAGAATACAGTAGCAGAGCTCTTTTATTGATCAAGTCGTACCGTAGTTTCCACACACGCCACAGTTTTCTGCACATTTCAGAGGCTGATGCACGGCCACACACAGATTCCACTACTGTATAGACACTCTTCCACATGACAGCGACATCATGTGACAATCCTGGGGCTGATGTCAGTGACAAGGGAGTAAGAGAAAATCAAGGACTGGGGAACACACTCAAATATAGATGAGCGTTTACACTCTTGCGGTACCTGGATTTTGCTGTTGTGTGGAGTGCATGTTTTTGCTTTTTGGTGCAGCGAGACAATCATGGGAGCTCGTTTCAGAGGAAACTGAACTACATGTTTATTTACTTGGCATAAAGTTGGTTCAATTTGTTTGAAAAATACTTCTTTTGTATCTTCATTTCTCTGGGTGAAGCTTCATGTGGTGAAACCTCATTTAACGTAGCTCGTTGCTTTTTCCATGTGTGTTGCCCAGCAGTGCAGATGGAAGATTTACATGGGATGTGAATTAATACTGTCTGGTGTTTACATGGGCAGACACAGTTAATCAGAACTGTTGTAAGACATGTGCAAAAGTCATGCATTCGTCTTCCTCAGCGGTTAGTCGTTCTATCTGTTTGGTTAGATCGTTTACATGGTACAGTTTTTACTTTTGATTGGGATATGAAAATGTTTAAACTGTCACTCCACAATGGATGGAGCTTTCAGTTGGTTCGGACCTGTTTACAGTGATTTAGATGTTCATATGGACGGTTTTTATTCTGTTATGATAAGCATATTGTAATCAGGCTCCATGTAAATGTATCCAATGTCAGTGGGGAAATAATGTAAAAAAAAAAAAATATATATATATAAATAATCCTAAAAATAATTCATCTTTGGCCTTTTTCTTTTGTACACAGAGAAGCAGATCCCATAGTAGCACGTGGCCATACGGTATGTGGGGAAGTGACATCATCTTGAGGGCAAACATATTTAACTGCCCCATTTCCGATGGCCCATATGATGTATTTGACTCCACTGTGGTTACAATCAGGCCAGTTGTGGACTTTGAGCTCTGCCCGTCTCCTCTCCTTGTTCCAGCTTAGCAGGCAATGAGGAATGCTGCCGCCGCCACCGCCCTCCTTTTCCCCATTAGCTGTTTTATTTCACGGGAAATTTACTTCCTGCTTGCTGTAATTGGTATGTAGGCACCTCCTGATGTGGGCATTAGGATTTTTAATACAATCTCTTACACAGGTGAGAATGCGCATATATTACCCTTTCAGTTGCACATTACTTGATTGTCATTCACAATTATTTACCCACAGACTGTGTGAAAGTTAAAGATTGTGGCTAATGTTATTAGCTAAATACAGGTGAGCATAACTCTGTTTCCACACCCTTACTGCATAAGGGTGATAATAATGTCATCTGAAGACTTTTAAACTTTGGTGCAATTTTCTACAGCAACGCCACTGAAATGGAACCAAATCTGCAAAAGCAGCACAGTTTGCATGTTTCACTAAAAGACAATGCTGTTTAAGTATCAGCATGAGCAGACCTGTTATAAATAGCAGTGCATTACGTCAGAAAAAGAAAAAAAAACAGATTGATTTTTATCCTCTCTCTTGTTCCTGAAGAGACTTATCCCATGTGGTGACACCGGCCTGAATTCACAACAAAAACTGGCAATAACTGTGGGTGGCCACGTACGTACGCCATGTTCTTTAAGAATATTTGTCCATGTAGCAAGAGAAGAAAAAAAAAGAAGAGTTAATCTTACCTCCTGGTAATTAACTCCGCCTTTGCCCTTTTAATTCATAGCGTTTCTAAGGGTTTAGTTACTGCGAAATGGTAGCCAATTGTTTGCTTGGAATTCCAGACACATGCGGTATTGAATGGTGAAATTGCAGCAAGTCTTTCTCCAGCAGAGGCCAGAGCTGGGTGCCATAATGATATTCATTTTCAAACGGGAGAACATTCTAATGGGCAATTAAGATGATCAAGCCTGCCAAGATACACGTGAAGAACGGAGTGCTGGTGCCAGTGATTACGTGTCCTCCGCCCCTGCCTCCTTCCTGCGCTGGCCCGAGCTTTGTCTTATGTGTGTGCATAAGTAGCAGGGAGGGAAAGAGGGAAAAGGCTCCAAAAGCACAATATAATTGAACTTTCCACATTATTTCTCACTAATATGTGCTGCCACTTGGTCTCATTAGTGGAATGATGTGCTCTGCCATTCTGGAATGAACTCTTTGCCCGAGTAATTAAGGCTCCTAAAGTTTCTAGTCCTTTGTTTAAAGAATTCGTCCTTGTGCTCTCCATGCCCCATCAGCTGCCTAATTAGCAGGGCCTTTGTGTGATTAAAAATTCTCACAGAGATTCCGTTGGATATTTTCCTCTGTTAATGAGTGTTTGTGGACAGCTGGGAACGGGCGCAGGCTCCCTGCTCGTAGGACCTCCTGTGCATTGGGCAGACCTCTGTCAGGGCCCGAGAGTGAGAGCTGTCATTTCCGTAATGGGGATGGAAATTGGTCAAAACCCACCAAGGCCCCCGCAGGAATGGAAATGCCTTGAAATATAAATGAGGATGAATATTCATATTTCTCCCACTTCGATATAAAAAAGTGCTGAGTATTAATATACATGTCTGTCAGTTAAAGCAGCACCAGGAACTCTGTGTGTCTCTCTCACTCTGTGTGCTATGTCTGCCCATTAACGCAGCCCTTGGCTTCATTTGCTATTATCCTCAGGTTCTTTTTCTCCCTAAAGTTGGGGTCACCCTCTCCACTGAGAATTGCCCATTGGAGGTTTTCCTTTTGTTACAATTCTCCCACTTAGTGAGTGTCTCAGAGAGAGAGAAAGAGAGAGAGAAGGCCCTGAAAGAGCCAGAAAGACATTTAATGAAGCCCACTCGGAAGTAAGGTAAGCAGGGGTCAAATCCAAATGAAACGAACAAGCCGGCTATGTGTACAGCTGGAGGACAGCAGAAATCCGCAGGGAGAAAAGGAGCGACGTTGGGAGGAAAGGCCCAGAGAAGAAGAAGAAGAAGTAGTCCACGCTGGTTTAGCTGCCTGGGACAGATGCCCTTCAGCCTTGCAGCCCATTCCTCGCCTGCACTCTGTCTTCATTTGTCTCCTGTTGCAAAGCAGTGAGAGAAGGGAAAAGAAATGTTAATGCATTTGTTCACACACTGTATTTTCATAATGAGCTGAGTCTTTCTCACATGGACGATGTGTTCGCTGTCCACTGCTAAAACAAACACTGCCCTGCTATGAGGAGAGACAACGTCCTTTAAAGCTTAATGTGTGAGCCTCAGTGTGCTGAGGCTGGAGGCAGAGTGAAAAAAAAAAAAAAATCAAAGTAATGATATGACTTGACTCACACATGGAGAATCTGTTGAACCAACTGATGAGGCGATGAATAGATTTTTTTTTTAAAACATCATTATAAACACAGACAGGCATAATGAGCTGATTATATTTCTATTTTAAAGATGGACCTCCAGAGAAAAAGATTGTTATCTCGTCTGAGGATTTACACCTGAAAGGGCATATTTAGCTTTCAAATTAAACTCAGATATTCAGATTCTGCAAGAACAAAGGCTATAGTGAAATCATTATTAACCTCTTTTCAGTGTGAGTTTCAGAATCACTGCAGATGCACTGAAGTGTCCACGGTGAAGGTGACAGAGATTAGATTGATTATTTAATAACAAGTGAGCCAGTGATGATTTCCTGTTTGCTGGGCTCACAGGGTGAATGTGTTGATGTTTGTCTCCTTGCCATCTCATCTTAATGCCATTTGCATGTTTTTTTGATCTATAAAAGCCTTTTGATGTATTAACTCCCCTCTCAGCATTAATAGATAGTCAGGGTTTTTTTTTTTTTAAGAGTGTACCTGTAAACCTCCTCACAGGCATCACTGCACAGTGAAAAGTTGAGTCCTATTTGGATGGAGTTAAATTTCCTGGATGCATGCAGCTCTGGGTAATTTGTTTGTTTTTAATTAAAATCTAATGTAGCACTCTCAGGGCCAGGCAACTCTGCAGCTCTGCCCAGTGACTGGGGGATATTTAATAAGCTGCAGTGCTGAAAGTTGTTTCATTAGGTGTGAAAAGGGCTGATAACTCAATAGCCAACAGCCAAACATCCTCTCTGTGTCGGTTTCCTGCCTCTTTAATCTGTTTTTCATTCTGCCTGGCATGCTGTAGCAGTACAGGGGACTTCACAAAAAGGGAAAAGACATTCATCACCATCGGGTCTCCAAAAAACCAGGGTGACAGTGTGAGCCAGCCAGTTTGGCTGAGGAAGGAGACAATCAGACTGCAGAGCACGGCAGCTAAAGCACCTTATGTGGACTTAAGATTGCATGTGAGTTTATGTGGATGCATAACTGTCTGTTCATTTGTGCATTTAGCTCCAGGAGTGTAATCATTAATTCTTCCAGTCACGAGTCAATGACACAAATCCCCCATAGCCTTCAATGACATGTTCCACCCATTTATTTTTCATTATTTATTTCATCCTAATCTTCATACGCCGACATGACTGTCGAGTATCAATGTAAACGCAAACAGTCTGTTAATTTATTGGTACAATAGAGATGTTCACTGGGACTGAAGAACTCAGCCACTCATGATCAGCCATCTTTTAAAGCAGGCTGTTTGTTTCTTGATTTATTATTGTGTGGCTATTATGATTATTGCGTGGTTATATTGTGGCTATGACCTCATAACACATGCAAATAGGGCTGCATCTGTAGCGGATGCAAACTGGTAGGGGTAGAGTATGGTGGCTGAGAAGGGACAGTGCAGTCATTACCCAAGAAACACACAGATATGGAAACAACAAGCAAAAAAACTAAGAAAATGATTTACCTGCATCAAATCACTGAATTTGAAGTTTGTGCCACAAACAACTTGATAATGTTTATTTATTTGCTCAGTGACTTGTCCATTAACCGACTTAATGGACCATGTTTTTGCATCTAAATGCTTCCAACACCGAGCAGCATCGGTCAAATTTTCCATCTCCGACAATGTAAACATTTGCTTTGATTGATTGATTTTCACTCCTATTTAATATCTATAATTGCTTTATTATCTCTGAGTTTTGACTTGTCTTCACAAAGGGCTTCAGCACCCTGTGTGACCTGGCTTATTACTTTGATGTTGCGATGCCTTTAGTTTTGTCACCGCTGAGCGTAAGCAAATGATAGAGACATTTACAAAAAAAAAAAAAACCCACCGACCTCTAATGAACACAAGCGTCTGTTTCAAACATACCAGTGTACAGCTCACACAGTCATATCACTCCTTGTCTGCAGAGTTGCTCGGCTGTAATATTCTGGGCATATCATTAAGGTAAAAAAATCCACCACAGAGTTATTTTTCTCTACCTGAAAAATGTGACAGGCCAAGTATCTTGCAGCCTCTTTTTTCCATACCCAACAGATAACACAGCCCCTAATTTGCTGCCAGAGATCTGTGGCATAGTTGAGTGTTCCCCCTCCCTCCCTCACTCCTTCAGGGAGGACTTCTGAGGCTCTTACAGTAATAAGGCGACAAGTATGCCTTCACGTTTTGAACTACATCAAGCCCACTAATCCTTGTAGATTGAAGCCGCCCACTGATTTAGATTGTCATTATGTATTTCATAAACGTTCCACTCTGAGGTTTTATATTCAAAAAATCTGGAGAGGTGGAATAGACGGTGTAAATGGTCCTTTCATTACCGCTCATCCCTCTGTATGCAGAGTTTAAACAGGGCAATGTAGATGTGCTCACTCAATGGCTCTGTTCCACCTGAGATGAAAGGCTATTTACATCCAGCGATGATGATGATGGCTGTGGGAGCCGGCGTCGTTTCCAGGCGACCGGGTTTCCCCCCGCTCACCGTCATTTGGCAGGCTTTAAGGAGCGCACACCGTTAGAGCTCTGCAGACATTGTGACCATCACGCCTAATTGACCAGAGGGGCTGCGCCTTAAGTGAAACAGAAGTATAACAACTGAAGAAATGAACCTCTCCCTCTCTGCAGATTGACGTGACACCAGTGACAAATCGCAGGTCACCACTTAATGTGTGGAGCCAAATGAGTGTCTAATTTGAGAAACGCTGAGTCTAATCTTTGAACGTGTAAACTGTATCTTTAAATGTGTAAACTATAGGAAAGTGGACCATAAGAGTGACTGTAAAGCCGGAAGGGAGGCTTTTTTTCCCCCTTGTCCTGCTCATTCTTATTTCATTCGGGGTTGATAAGTTGATCGCTGATAAATGTTATTCATTCCAGTGAGTAAGCCAATTAAAAAGGGAGTTTTATCTAATTTGATAGTTAGACATAATTTGCAAGAGTTTAGACTGAAGAACTCTCAGTTAATAGTGGGGTTTAATTTAATTTTCCACTTTTTTTCTGGAGTATTGGATTAAAAGGATTGAAACTTTGTCCTCCAATTGCACGACTCTACTGGGCTATTTAATTAGCCATTTTTTGCTAGTCAGACGTGTGCATAAAGCAAAATCCCATATCCCAGAAAATAAATGAATAATTAAAATAAATGTATGCTTAAAGGCAATTAAAGCAGTAACTGCTTTAGCAGCTACATTAGTACCACTTGTCCTGGGAAGTGTCTGTGAGGTAATGTATACTCTGTGTACACCCTCTGTGTTACAGACTTCAGGTCTTGCAGGTGGAAAACAGCTCCACAGCAAACTTGAAGTAAGGAAATGGAGCAATTGAGACAGACTCCTCTATTTTTCATGAATAAGGTCACTTATCAGTGAATGTAATGTCACCAAGTTCTCTTCATCAATTCCATAACAGTGTGAAAGTGAGAAAAAAATAGTTAGGTCATTTCTTTGTAATACACCCCTGGGCTTTTTATTATGACTTCATTTCCGTTGTAATATTGGAACGTCTCTATAATTGTAAAAGTGTAATAGACTCTAATATAATTTCATTTTGAACCCTGAATGGTGTATGCCATCTCTGCTCAATTTGAGTAGAATAATGATTTTTAATGTCCACACATGGCTTCCTGTGACCTTATTCAATCTCTGGGCTGATCAGGAAATATATTGATTCAATTACAGTGCTGATGACAAGCGAACAAGGGAGAGGAGGGAAAAAGGTCAGCATATATTTGAAAATGTAAATCTTAACAATGTCTTTTGGGTTTGCAGAAAAAAGCCATTATCAAATGCCATTTGGCTCCAGTGGCATGTAGCCCTCTGCCTTTTTCTCCCACACCAATGGGAATAGTCAGAATATTTAGGATATCCACAGTGGATTTTTCCTTTGTCAGCGCGTGAGTTATATTCTGAGCATGTGCCTCTATTTTGCTATTTGCTATGATTGTGTGGAATATAATGACCCACATTATTTCTTTAGCATTACATGTCCACAACTGGCCTTTGGAGACTTCCTAATGATCTTGAGGAGGTAATGACTTGGCAATGCTTTTGTATGTACCACACAGTTCTTTTGCTGCATAAGCTGCTCTATAAGTAAATTAGCCTGGTCCGTACTCAAACATTGAACAAAGCTCTCAAATTCATTCCTTCTCAAATTACATGCACACCACACCGGGCTGGACTAATTATTTGTTTGGTCATTAAAAACTCATTAAATTTAAATTGTTCATTTGCATACCACTGTGTGTTGCATCATAAATTATTAATTGGAGATAAATAAATGAATTCAATTAGAGAAATAAGTAATGTAACATATGCAGCAACAGAGATCCGGTGCTTGTCTTTGTTTTGACATTGAGAAATACTGTGCTCCTGCTGCTTTTCCTGTTATTTGAATTAAAAGTTTGTGTGTAGAAAGGAGTCCTTGTTTAAAAATAAGACGAGAGTGACTCTACAAAATGTGAATTCCAGAAAACAGATTTGAGGTGGTGCTGATGATGAGTGCAGATCACAGCTGCACAGCCAAGATGAACATACTGGTAAATGCTTTCTTCTAAAAAAAAAAAAAAGTGGAAAATATTTTCCTCTCTTATGTTTTACATTTCACTGATTAACTCCCCCCTCCCCTGCTGTCACTGTTTGGCTTTGATGAATTTGAATAAATTGACTTTTTCTCTTGCTGACAAATATTTAAGCAATCCAGCCAAAGAAAGGCAATTTTCCTTAACCCAACTCATTACCTCACATCTGTATGTGTTTTGTGGTTGGATCATCTTGTCTCAGGGCTGGAATAATATTCCATCTCATTGCAAACAATTACTCTGCAACCCAACTCGCATGCTTTTACTTCGTGTAGGTTTTTTTTTTTAATCGACTGAGGCCGTTGCTGGTCTTGTTGCTCTTGTTGTTTCACTTATTTTATATGCCCACTATTTTCCAGTTCCAGGGATTGGTAAATGTTCACCCTTTTTCAAATCACTTCATTAATTAAATGGGATTGGGAAAGGTTCTGAGCTAATGGATTAGACTGGGGATGGCTGGTTCAGGCCTTTTACCAGAGGTCACATTTCATTTGCTGCCTATGTCAAGCGACCAGCAGCGGGGCCTCAGAGGCAATCTAATCAATGTCTGCGTGCCGTAGCCCTTGAATGAATCCATTAAAGTTATGTGGATGCATCCTGCACAGAGGAAAAAAAAGTCTCCTGATACCTCTGATAGAAATTAGCCATGAATTAGGAGAGAGGCTGGGCTCATTTTGGATGCCAGCCAGAGCAGAATTAATAGGCCATCAGAGCCTCTTGTGTGTTAAATCCCATTTGTTCGCCCATGGTTTATGAAAGCTCCTCCTCTGTTGCTCCAGGCCTGGCATGAGACCCCTGAACACCCACCACAAAACTTCACTCATTAAATAAAGTTCTGGGAGGAGACGATGCAGGGAGGGCTGCAGATCGGGGACAGAGCTACAGTCGAGGCTGGTGTTGTTGAAGATGATTCTGAGGGGCCGGACTGAGCTCTGGGTGTGATTGCATTTGGGGTTTGGATGGGCTTAGTCTGTGGCCAGGAATGGAGCTAAGAGGACTTGAGCGGGACACTGGAGGGAGGAGGGGGGGCGACAGTCATGTGGGCCTCTTCAGCACCAACTTTATCTCAGCAGTGTCCACTAATCCCACAAATTGATCCTCAGTGTTTCTGTGTTTAAGTGGAGGAAAAGCTCTGACCAAATCTCTTTGGAAAAGGGTGTCTGAAATGCCTAAACCTATCAGAGGGAGCGGTTTCACCCCTGTAATTTTTCAAGCACTTTGTGGCACATGATCATTATTTTCTGTATGCCTGAGAACACGCAGCATCATATGGGATAATTACTGGACATATACTTTATTTAAAGAGTAACAGCTTTTGGCATGCCTGACTCACAAAGTCAAGAAGTCACCGCTTGGAGTTTGTTGCTTAGAAATAAACTATGTTTATCTGTAGGATTTTCTTCATCACTGTGAGTCTGATTGCCTGCAGAGTGTTTTCCATTTTTCAGCCTTAGTTTGACCAGTTAATTAACAGTTTAATTGAGGCATTCTTGGTATATCGCCTTTGAACCTTAAGTTTAAGACTGTGATATTATACAAGTAGAGTTAGTGAAAGTTAAAAGCAGCTACAGAATACAAGACTATTTTTATTTCCTGTATGAAACCAATAATCAATTGTTTCTTTTAAAGCATAAGTCAGCGATCCGGTCGTTTTGGCTAATGCTGCGTTCCAGGCAGGCTTTTGAAACCGTAAATTACGGCTTCAAGTCACGACTTTGTAGCGTTCCAGGTAACCCGTAACTCGTGTTTTTCCGACCTGTTTCCTGTGAAAGTGCACTATAACGGCCACTCGTAACTTCCAACCCGTGAACTCGTACCAGATCGAACTGGTACGACTTCACAGGTCAGAAAAACACCAGTTACGGGTTGCCTTGAACGCACCATGAGTTAGCAGCCCCCGCCTTCGTCATGGATCTATTGGTCCTCGTCCCTACGTCACCACATCCACGCGCATCCCTTGGCTGCACACACAGCCCTTCATGCCGTTCTCTCTCCTCATTGGATAACGCTTGTATCCCACAACCAAAGTTTTCTGCTCGGTTTACAGCAGAGCAGAGTGACGGAGAGACTCGTGTTTTGGCCGAAACACTCTATGTAAGTGATTGCTGACGGAAAATAGGACTATTTAGGACTTAAATTAACAAAAACATTCCGCTGACTTATGCTTTAACCCTGACCGCCACAGTCTGAACGACACATTTATAATGAGTCATTACAACAAAGTTCCTCTAACCTTCAGGGAGTTTTTTTTTTAACTCAAATAATGATCTTTTCCTAAACCTGGCCAAGTAGTTTTTGCACCCAAACGTAACCATCACTATTGTGTCAGTTTAACAGTGTTTACAATTGTGACCACAATGGTCTGCTACACCAGCACTGTAGAGAAAATGTTTTATTTTATCCCCTCCCCCAAAACAGCGATTGTCCAATCATGGCTTAGTAACTATGCACGACATGAGGCTTGATATATCAAAATATAAATGGATAAAACAGTGTGTTTGTCTGCTTGACTCTACATTGTATATCTGGCTAACTAGCTTACAACAGCCAGTAGTAACTGAACAGTGCAGTGGCCTATTTCCCAGTCCATGAACTGAATCATTAAATATCTACAGTAGGTTGTAAGGTAATGGGTTGCACTTTTAAAAAGCCCTGTTAATGATTAATACATAGACTGTGTAGTACCTCCCTCAGTCAATGGCAGGCTACCTGAGGTAGCAGAAACATTAAAAGTGAAATGATGCTTTTGGAAACACAAACAAGTGTTAGTTTTATTATTTATCTAATTAGTTTTATTTATTTTTGCACAATATTATAGTTGGACAGTTTCCAGTGGAGCCCTTTCAAAGACTGTGAAACCAGCATTTTCATACTGTTCTCTGAGCTAATGTAATGTTAGCCTCATTTACAAGTTAGTGATAAATCTACTGGTTAAATTGTCATTTTTGTCAGAAGTATCAAAGGTCACCACCTCAAAGTCTGAAGCCTGCTTTTGTCTGCCCCAGTCATCAAGGACCCTTTGAAAACATTACCACTAGTTTTCTGTGGTAAATCTGCCACCATTAACACGATAAAGTGCGTGTTATCCAGAAAGCTTGACAACATTACAGCAGTAACTATGTGGGAGTTATATTCTGATAAAAAAAAAAAAAGATGCAACATTTATTTTTATTGCAAAAGATTTATTAAAATTGAGCATTTTATAAAAAAAAAGTATCTGTAAAAGTTACAAGTTTGAAGGCTGAATGGACTCTGAGGACAGATGAACTTTTCTTCTGAGATCTTGCTGCCTCATTTGAGCGAGCAACAAAAGCACTGACTCACCTTGACAAAAGCATTGATAACCTCCAAATAACCTGGTCCCGCCCCAAACAAGCAGCCAACCAAAATAACACAGGGATGTGCAGCTCAGAGGGGAGGCCTCAAACTGCTGCTGCACAGACAAGTTTGCATACTGAACCCACTGGAGAGCCATTACAGCTCAACCGTTCTTTTTACTGCGCTGATAAACAACTATTCCCCAAGTCCCAGGGTCTTCCATTGTCCGAATTTACATGAGGTTTGGGGGCTACAGCGCATGTGAGTGATAGAGGTCAGAGCCAGTGTGTATTCACAAACGCATGCAACACAGGAGAATAGTGAGCGTAGGAACTTTTTTTTTTCCAAAATCTTGCTGTGTAAAGCATAAAAACAGGCAAACTTTTAAAATGCTTTAATGCGCAAATGCACTTTGATGCATAGGCTATACACTGAAATATGCACTTACAATGTTTATATGCACATGCACACGCATCCATACATGGCTACTCTCATGCTGTTATAGACACAGTATATGTAAATGAGATCTAAAATGGCTCTCATGCTTTGCCCTCTTCCTCCAGTGCCAGAGTCACGCATCATTGTCAGCAGCCAGCAAAACAAGATGAAATAAAATTCTAAGCCGTCCTGGCAGTCAAGGACACCATTCCCTCACCGTAATAGCCTGTATCGCCTAGCCACTCCATGTGTAGCTTTTCTTCATTGCTCTGGGCTTTTATTCCTGGCAATAAGCTCTTTATCACTCCTCCACACAATTCATTTAAAACCACCGTCAAGAAGCAATCAAACCTTAAGTAAGAGGATTCAAAGTCAGTGTGTTATTGTTAAGCAAAGTAGCATTACTTCATTTCCATAATGCACACAGACAGAGATGCCAAATAGGTAATAATAAAGAACAGTACACAAGAAAATAAACAGTTAATTTTTTTTTTTCCTCCTCATTTTTTGGTGCCCAAATCTAAATGCAATACTTCATCCACGCCTGTTGTTTCCTCCTCTCTTCTTTCTCGCATTTGCCTCCCTTTTCTGCCTCCAGAATGACATTATGTTTGGGTTAGTTGTCTTTCTGCCTCAGACACCTATGATTTAGCAATTCTTGACATATCCATTACACCTCACAGATTGGCTGTTCTCCTTTCCCTGTGTCTTGGAAACCTATAGAAATGACATGCACCCTTCCATTTTTTTCTCAGATGCCCTCGATTCACAGGTGGTGCATTTAGAAAGAAGTGGATTCTAATTTCAGGAGTGTTCCCTTACTATTAACCATAGCTACAGGAGGGACATCAATCTTGACAAGGTCTTTTTGAACCACGTCTAAAAATGCAATACTATTGTTGTATTTTTCACCTGCTCTCCACAGCCTGACTGTAGATAGGCATTTTTGACTGCTGGTTATATGATTTAGTATCTGGGTTATTTTCTTTGTCTCTATTACAGTTTTTGGGAAACGGTTCACATGTCATCATTATGTATATCTTTTATATGTTGATTGTTCTGGTAGAATAACCTGCCTCTTCACTCCTGCAACCCGCGATACAATTGATTTCATAACAGGTGCAATAATAGATAGAATCACTGTCATCATCACCACAATCACCTTCATCCTCTCGGCAATGTTTATTTTACTGTTGAACCGGCTCCAGCTTCCACCTCCTGCTCCTCAGTCCTCGTTCACTGATGTTTACTCGTGGATTGATCCACATCCTCATGTATTTGCAGCTCTATTGAATCTTGATTTTTACATTCTTGACCATTGACATTAATTGATCCAGTGTATAAAGAAGTTCATCAGGCAGCGACTGAATGGATTTTATAAAACCACAAGGCCATAGCAGTGACTCGAGTATCCATATTAATTACACTTCGATTTCCCATAGAAAACAAATTGCTTGTCTTTTGGATATTTGAGAATCTTTCAGAATAATTTTACACACACATGCACACAGTACAACACACTGACTTACAAAATATCTCTTAATGCTGGAGACCATCACTTTAGCACTATGTTTACTTTAAATACAACAAGGTCTTACCTCACAAATACATCTTACAAAGAGGTGATTAGTTTCAAGCCATTATTAAATAGCCCAATAAGTGGTAGTGTTTGTTAAACATGGTTTTAAGTATGATGGTTTAATTCCATGTCCACTGTTCCCTCCCTCTAGTGCTTTCTATTTAATACACCAACTTCATCACCAGGGAGATTAAGGCTAATGCCTAAAGGAGCACAGCCCAAAATTGAAAAGAATTAACTGTAATTAGCACACTAACAAATGGCTAATACGATGGCAATTGTTATACTTTTTATTATATAACCTGTAATCTTACTCTGGAGAACCTCATTTTTAAATTATAGTGAAATGGTTGTGCAGTTATTATAGTATCTATCATTTCAATTTGGTAAAAATCCATATATCACGTAAATGCATGGTAGCAAAAAGGCATTTTCTATCACAGCTCTGCTCTGTTCTCGCCAGGGTCTTTACCTTTTATGCTACATCCTGTAGCAAATGTTAAAAACAGGTATGCCTACATCAAGCACAGAATCATTACACCAACACCACAGCCACAGCAGGCAGTACAGCACATAAAAGACCCTGCTAACTGTTCCTTCGGCCTGTAAACTCAGCTAATTAACAGTAGCTTCATGCTTTTTGAACGTTGCCAGCTCTGTGTGTTTCCTCAAGGCCACAGGATGTAAGCCCTGCAACAATCTGCAAGCCAATTGTCACAGAAAGAAAAAGTGAGACAGGCAGTACTGAGCAGGGATTTACTGGCTCTGATAGTTATTGGATTGGTGTTTTTTCCCCCCATCTTTTCTCACCTTCTGCTTGCTGTTGCTGCTCCCATCACTAGTGTCTTTCCAAACCAACAGTAATGAAAATAATAATAATGATAAGAATAGCATCACTTCAATCTCACTTTCAGTGATTACATTGTTCCACCCGTTTCCGTTTCTGCTTAAATTATATTTAACTTCATCTGCTGTGGTCCGCAAACAGGATTACTGGTACTTATCTGAAATGAAAGTGCATTTTTAACGCAGTTTAATAACGAGAGTGGAAAATCCAGTCCATAGCAATAAAGCTGAAACTAATTCATTTCAATGGCTGTCAGCACAGAGTGTTTCTATTATTCCTCACATGCCCATTCCCACTGTTAAACACTGTAAAAAAAAGAAGAAGAAAAAAAAAGGAGGCAGAAGGCCATTTGTGTAATCTGCTGCAGCTTGACATGAGCATGGTGATCACAGAAACACTGGAGAATCTTCATCCAGCCTTTAAGAGCCTCTTCAAAGAGCCACTAAAAGGCTAACTTAAAAGCAACTGAGACCATCAAACTCTGCAACTTTCCTGAAGAGTCTTGAGCGGAGTGGAGGGTGAAGGGCCGGACTGGAAGGATGGAGGAGAGTGAAACTGCCGGGTGTCCTCATGCATTTAAAGTGGTCAGCAGTTTGAACCTGTCTGCGCCTCCTGTTCCATTATGGAATAGTAACACAAGGGCCTGTTTGTTCGCCAAACACAATTAACAAGGTTTCTGCTGCACATCAATACCGCTATTTGCATAGGGTATTGATCTGAAGTCCTTATAATCACAAAATGTTAATTGCACCAATTAATTCTCAATCTGTTTGTGCCCTTGTCTGGCCGCCTTGAGCCCTGAAGGTCAGTGTGAAAATGAACTGCTCTTTGATTCTCCTCCAGGAAAAGATTTTTTCCCAAGACAACACAGTTTGCTACTTCGAAATCAAAAGGCCCTACCATCCTTTATCATTGTTATCATTCCCTGTGAGTAGCAGCTAATGGGTTTGAAATCTTGTGATCTGCTTTGTCCTTTTAAACAAGGTTTTTCTTGTCTCGTTCATTAACCAGGGCTGCCTCTATTCTCTCCGCAGCCACGGCTATTTACACCTCAAAGACACAGTATCCCCCTTTATATTGACTAATAAGTCATTTTCTGAGACAAAGCATTGCCCATTTGATTCATAACCCATACGCGATGTGTGAGAGTTTCCCTGTCTCTGGTCCTGCTGCTACACCATGTTATTACATACTGAAACATGACCTCCTGGTTTATTGTCTGTTTGAGATGATCAGAATAATAAGTCAGAGCTGTCTGCTCTGCTGCTCCTCTGCCTCTGATGTGTAGTAGGTAGGCCTCCATCCTTTGTTGTGTACCACACTCTTTTTTTATCCAAACATGACACTTCATATATTGCTTGTGTCATACATAGGAGTATAAATACGTTTGATATATAGTATAGATTAAAAAATATATAAATAAGTCTCTATAAAAAATATATAAATGTCTAAGTATATTGCTTCTTTAAGTGGTGGGAATAAACTATATTTTTGCACAGGCTGTATTTACCAGTATTGATCAGAGTCAGCGTTAATTGCTTTCCACTCTATCTTGATATGGCCGACAACAAGAACACAATTATAGGTTTTGCAGAGTGTTTCACTGCCTGATATCTGTACATAACGGTGCAGAAGGACCTGTCTTCTAGTCCCCGTCATCCATGCCTGAACACAGCCAAATGACAAATGAGCCACCCTGTGTGAAAGATGAATTTCAATCCACTACACCTGTGCCACCCCTCCAAATGAAAGGACTGATTGCCTCCAATTGCATATTTAAAATGCTTAATTCCTCCATTAAGAAACCTATTTACATGAATTAGGGACAATTAGCATTTTCAGACCCACTTCAACTTTGTTCGCCCCCATCCATTAACATTTGAAAGTGTCGGCTGCCAGACACAAGAAAGCCCCTGCATCTGATTTGCGCTGACCCCCTATGACGGCTGCCTGGATGGACTTTTTTTATCTGTACCACCTCACTAAAGGAGGGGGCCGGTCCGGGGTCTATAGTAAGTCACCTCATTATGGTTAATCAACAAAAGCCAGTGAATGAAAGACAACAGAGTGAAGGGCAAAGGGATGTCTAATGGAGAGGAGCTTAGGTGTAGGTCATCAACCTCGCACACCTTTTATCTAAGGGATATTACATTAATTTTATGTTGTTGAGCTCATGGGTTGTCCCTCTAATAGTCTGCTGCACATCGAACAGTCGAGGGAAGAGGAAAAATCTGTGGCCTCTAAGCTGTCAGTGGCTAAGTGAAAATAATGGAGGAAAAAGTTGATAAAAGAGAAGAGGATGAGTATCACAGTATGCACCTGTCAGGGTTCTGAAGTTATTGGACCTTGTAGCTAAATGCAATCTACACAATGGAAAACGAGGCCTCGGTGAAGATTGTGTGTACACAGCCTTGAGTATTTTCATTGGTCAGCAATTACAGTGTCTGATTCAAAGCACTTACACATCCTTAAGATTTTTTTTTTGATGGAGAAAAGCTGTCATCTTCTAATGAAGATGACAGAGTCTGTCTCCCTCTTTGGGGAATTTATTTAAAAAAAAGGAGCCTCACATCATGTGAGTCATATGTAATGCTTTTTATTGCTACAGTCGCAGGCAGGGGAAGAAGAGAGAGCTTGTTTTGATGATTATATTCACTCTTGAAAATATATTAATATCTCTTTGAGTTGCACAAATCTGTGTGTGTGCAGTCTACGTGTGTGTGTGTGTTCTTATGGGTCTGCTTCACTAAACCTCATTTGTGCATCTCAAAAAGTAAAAGCAATTTAATGTGGCCATGTTAGACTTGAATGATGAAAGTAGTCATGAAATACTTCAAAGTTTGATCATTTTGATCCAAACCTGTCTAAAAGCTGCATCTTTAAGCCCAAAACTGACTAAATTTTATGGGCACTGCCAGATTTGGCGGAGCTGAAGTCAGACCAAGACCTGAAGCTAAAGAATTATTTTGTTTTATTTCATGAGTGACTATTAACTGTTGCCTACTACCACATTGGCTACACACTGTCTCTTTTCCTCTTTCCACTGGGCATTTGCATATCGGATTGCTTCATCTGACAAAGATGGACACGGACGACTGGCACAGTCAGAGAGAATAGGAGAGAAATCTCAAAATAAATTACATTTGAAAATAATCAAGCCTGTCTTAAGCCTGAAGCTTTGTCAGGAATGGTTGAGTTTGTGTTGCAGAGCAGAGCTCTGTGCAGCTGCAGCTATAAAACACACATTGTTTTGGACATGAAAGGGTTAGCTGACAGTGAAGTATAAAAAGTAGTTATGATAATTATGAGGAATATGATGATTCACTATGAATATCTGAATGCAGACCTTGAACTTAATTAATGAAATATGCAGACGAAGTAGGATGAAAATGCCAGCCATTAAGTCCATGCTATATTGTATATAATGACAGACCATATATACTGTATGTAATGACGAAAATGACACAAATGGAAAGAGGGTTGTTTGCAGCACAGTAACTATGCAACCAGAACCATGAACCTCTTCATTGTTTGACTCCACCGACCAGCCAAGCTGCAGGAAATGTAGTCGCAATCTCCCTCTCCTGAGTAACAGCATCAAATAATGGCTAGAGCTGTTTTTGCAGGACATGATGCCACAGCGAAGTTGACCTTTGACCTTGTATGTAAAATATAACTTCAACATTTTCACTTAAGACATTTGCATTGAATTTTGCCATTATTAGCAAATGACTGTGTGACTTATAACCAAAAAAATATCCTGTAAGGTTCACAGCGACTTTGACCTTTGACCACCACAATTTTGTTAGTTCATCCTTGAATGCTCGCGAAGAAAATTTCTCAAAGGTGTTACTGAGATATCACGGTCAAGAGGCCAAAACTGGGCTTTGTTAGATCACCATGACCTTTGACCTTCTAGCCAGTTCACCCTCGACTCCAATACCCCTTTCCCACTGGCCAAAACTGTCTTCCACGGTCCTGGTGCTCAGCAGGTCATCTGCCTCGGCGGATGGTCCTGACACTCCACGGCGGGCGGCTGTGGCATGACAGTGTACAACAACAAGGAAGAGGTGGCTGAACCTCCGGTTTAAAACAGTCTGTTCTCCTGTTTGCTAACACAACTGACGATGTGCGCTGCATGAAACAGTTACACTAGCTGTGAGGATGAAGAGGAAGTGTCTGCTCATGCTACTATATATAAACACAATCATGTGGTATATGAATTATAGCTGGCAGCCCTTACAGTATGTCAGCCAAACACCCCCTGCTCCTTTAAGACCTTGTGGAGGTTCATGATGGCCACCACCCAGGCTCTGCTGGTTGTCCACTAGCTGTGTCTCAACTCAGGGGCTGCATCCTTCAGAGGACACATTTAAGGGTCGAATGTGTCACAGCGTCACAGTGTTGTGACAAGCCCTGTCCCAATTTGACACACTGCACCTGTCCTTTGTGGCCTCTCATATCCCAAGATTCTTTGCGCACTGGTTATTACTAGCCTGCTAGCTATCATAACCCTGCTTTGCTGCCAGCTTGGAGGCGTGGTCACCTGCTGAGCAGGGCTCTGATGGTTGCATAGCCCGAGGCGAGGAGCTAAGTAGCTGTTGGAGGTGTAAAACATCCGCCACTTTCAAATGTTTGACGTTAGGATGTTGGTTACGTTTGGACGTAGTCTGTAATCGAAATGCTCTGATGTGGCCGTCTGAGGGGCCTACGAAGACGTTGCCTCCATAGACCGTGTAGGCTGGGTCCTCTGAAGGATGCAGCCGCTGACTTGGGACACAGCTACCGACTTTCTAGCCTTGCTTCAGCTAGCTCAGTGAATGGCCTCTGCCTCTTTTTGTGTTGTTCTCCTACCACATCCTGCATCACATCTTACCTGATGTACCTGCAGAAAACCTGTGAGGCTACAAAACCTCTCTCAGATCACAGTACATTACTTTTATGTATTTTTAAATTAAGCTCTTTGATGCAATGTTAAATAGTGAATTGACTAGTGAAGGCACTAGTGAAGATTTTCATAATAACTAAACACAGTTTAGTTTTGTTTCCATTCAGTGTTTCATACATAAATTCTCCAACAGTTTTCAGAACATACAAAATCAATCTCCCTCTTCATTTGCAAAGGCTTGCTTGTTTTCAATGTGTTGATGTCTTTGATTTAACTTTGACAGTAGTCGACTATTATTTTTGATGGACACTGCTACAGTTATGGTATTCTATCAACTATACAGATCTCCTCCCCCTGCACTCCTCAGACATTTGCATCCCATCACACCTATTCTCATAGAGCTGTGGATACAAACGCCACATAAACCACTCATTAACACATTGCTCAACAATTCAGTGTCGGTTTGTCATCATACACTGAAGTGGTTGTAAAAACATGTATCATTTAAGGATTGGACACAGTAAGTGGATATTTATGAAAATGTGCAAATGAAAAGCACTGGACTCAAATTAATTGGCTCAACAAAATATCTGCAGCAGAAGTTACTAAGATATAAATAAAGTGTGAAAGACAAGAATGCAAAATGTCAATATACCTTAAACAAGACAGTGCATCCGCAATGTGAGAAAAGATAATGTGGCAGATTACAGCACATATACAGGGTGTGTGAACATCCACAACATCCATTATATTTTTAGCAAGTACAAAAGTTATTAGACTTCCATTAGCTTGACTCTCTTCACTTTTCCCAAGACTGCGGCTTTGTAAACCAGCAAAATGGTGGCAACTCCCTTCTTTTGAAGCAGTCCTTAAATCTGATTCTTGGTCAATTCCTTGATTATGTTTATTCTTTGGGTCTCCAAGTGTCCACAGGTCAAAAGCCGTTCAAGGTTTTTTCTTTTCTTTAATGTTTTCCAAGTTGTGAATATTGTCATGTGAAGTCCATTGCAGACAGTTGTGCAACATCTGCTTCCTCTTCACTTGTAACATCAAAACAACTTAGCAAAGTTCCACATAGGTAGCTTTATGCTTGTTTTCTTTAGTTTGCCACTTATAAATCTTAAGTGTCCTTGCCATCTTCTGCTGAGTTTCCATCCCATGAGGGTCAAGTGAAGTGAGCGCACCTACTGAAAAAGCAGGTGACAATTCACCCCAAGTGGAAGCTCAAGGCCTTGAACCATTGGAAAGTCATTGGTTAATGTGACTGGTTCATTCAACTGTCACTATCTCTAAACAAACATGTACTGCTGTGGGGACTTATGGACTTATGAAGTCATAACCAATGAGTGAGCCAGTTAACCATTTCATTGCCTTGACACACTGACAACTACTTTCATGGTTTATTACAGTAACCCTTTACTTTCTGAACCAAACTTGAAAATGAGGCTTGAATATAAGATGTGTTTATGTTAAATTGTGTTTGTTGATGCGTTTGGCCCTCACTGAGGCCCTGACAGTTCCATATCTGTCCACCTCCCAAATATAGTCTCTTGATTGCTGCTTTACACCATCATGCCAGCTCACACTTTCCAAAGGCTGGCTTCCCTCCGCTCTCTTTGCCCATGTCTACTCATACTCAACAATAATTACTCCATCACTCATTTAGTATAACAGCAAATTTGAATCTGTCCTATTGTACCCTTTAGGGTCAATTATTGCACTCTAGAGTATGTGTACCTTTCTGGGGTAAAAAAGGCACATAAATGTACCAGAATGGTCCAGAATTGTCTCTAAAGAGGTACGCGTGGAGCGACAAGGGTTTGTACCCTTTTGAGTACATTTCCGTACTTCTATTTTTCTCTGTGCGTAGTTCCCTGTCTAAGTTACCAAGTTTATTGCATTTGATTGTACTGTGAATTGTGAAGTTGTTGCACCTGACAAGAGATGTAGGCTACCTGCTGTTAATGTTTGTGCAACAAAATGACCCAGCAGGATCATCCACTAATGTTAAATCTCACTATCAACATTAACTATAGGCCCATGTGTTTTATGCAGTCCATCCTCCACTGTTTGGTCATTTATTCCCACTACCTAAAATGTCCTCTGCTCTAAAAGCAGCTCTTCAAAACATCTCTTCTAGTCAAAGAGTATCGTACTCGTAGTTATTGCACCGGCTTCCAACTCTCTACATTTACTTTATTTTTAGGTGATGCACTTAGCTTGTACTGTAACTCTACATGCACTGATTTCTAACCCATTTGGAAGGAGCCAGGCCAGAAATAAAACCAAGCTCATTCAAGATAATAATTTCAAGAACATTGCTTTAAAGACTGTTTCTTATATTTTGGTCTTCTTGTAATTTATTTATTTATTTTTTTACTTTTGCCAGTGCTGTTAGACTATCAACATCAGATGAAGCTGCTAGTTTTGTATCCCACTGAAAAACAAGTCAGTTTTTAGCAAATATCAAGGCAGATCAAAGGAAAATCAAATGTTATTTGATTACTTGAATTTACGATGCCACATTAGAGCCATTGTTATTTTCTAGTGTAAAGTTGTAAATAGATGTTGTTTTTTTCCCAACAAAACATACATAGGCTACATTTTGCAAGGTTGGACCAATATTAGTTACTTTGCATTGTAAACTCCACATTTTAGCTGGATTTTGCGATAACGAAATACAGTATGTACTGTATTACTTTAGCCCATAATCCACCAGTTTGGTATGGTTCTTCCAACCTTGCAAAGTGGAGAGATGTGTTTCCTTCCTTGGCCTCCTCCTTCTGACATATTTCAGAATAAAGCTGGTATTTCCATTGTTATGAACTATTCATGGCAATGATGGTAATTGTTTTTCTTGCAAACATGAGTCTGAAGGACATCTGTATCAATACACTCACATATACACAAGGTTGTGCTGTAGTAGTAGTAAACACAATACAGTGTAGTGTGTTTGAATGCACTTATTGTCTCTATTGCAAAGACAAGTCCTACGTACTATCATAATTGTGCTATTGATTATACATAACTCACTTTGTCTGATTATGATTACAATTTAATATTGAATTTCCACGTGCAATGAATTCACTCTCTCGTTGTCAGTCTTGTTGACTTGTATGATCTATGATTCATCAATACCATTGATTCTCCCAAAGTTCATCCATCCATATGTGACTGGCACATCAGTATTTTACATAAAAAAGATTGAGGGGAGGCAATCTGCACGTCAGCAAAATGTCACCATAATTGAGCTTGGCTGATGTTATTGTCCCTTAACGAAGTTCTGACTGTTTTATAAACAGGGCTGGGACAAGAGGCATCAGTCACAAGGGAGACTGTTAACATTACCAAGGACAAGAGCATCACGCATTAAACAGGAGCAGCAGATGTGCTGCACTCCACCTCAGACAGAATTTAAATGCAGTTTGGCAGTCCTATCTATCTATCTATCTATCTATCTATCTATCTATCTATCTATCTATCTATCTATCTATCTATCTATCTATCTATCTATCTATCTATCTATCTATCTATCTATCTATCTATCTATCTATCTATCTATCTATCTATCTATCTATCTATCTATAGCAGGAGATATGTTTTCATGTTCACCAAGTATTACCACAATATCATACAACAAAAATGACAGCACAGCGAGGCTAATTGGGAAAAAGGCCTATCACTGATTACTAACACACTCTGTATGGTGGTGTCCGTGAGTGTGCATACACGCGACCCATGTGTGCCTTGCGTGGGTGCATGGCTATTCAGTCCTCACACACCTGTGTATCTCTGGCAATTGCTGTGGTGGTGGACGCCGCTGTGACAGTGGGCTGCCCTCGGAGGTCTCTGGATATCCAGTGTAAATCCAGCCCAGTGGAGCTGTGAAAAAAGCTAATAATATGTTATTGCAGTCTAGGTCCCCCTGTCGCCTCTCCATCAGAGCACCACTGTCACCTTACACATGGACCACGGTGTGATAATGGACAATAATGCGAAGTAGCTGAGAGTGAGAAGTCCAATCTGCCTCCTGAGTGGTAAAAGGGCCGAGAGGAAAGCACAGCCCATATGCTGTGTGAGAGCTCCTGACTCCAAGGCCACGTGACCCCCTGGGCATCTCTTCCAAAAGGTAAGCATACCCCTGATTGATTATGATCTTATTTCATAAATCGTGAAGGTTTAGTCTTGACGAGAGAGGGCATGTGTGTTTTCTCAATGCAAGACTCTCTAATTGCAGCTGAGAAGCAAAGCTCATTTGTGAATACCGCTCTACAGCTTTGTTTTTGTTATTACAGATTTTTAGACATTCAAATACTTAAACCAGCTCCACAGTAGACCATTGCTTAATTGTTTCATCATGATGTGTTTATTCATATTTAATGTAGAAGCATTTTCTCCTGCAAAAACATGGTCATTAGTTGGCTTCACAAAGAAATAAATAGCCAGATTTGTTGTGAGAGTGGTTAAATCTCTCAAAGAGAATCTAAAATCATGTTATCAGTATTGACTTCAGGCATGTTTGCAGTTAGCAAAGCACGACGGCACATAAGCCGATGAGCTATTGTTGTGCTTTCTTTGTTTAGAACAAAGTTTTAGAAAATAACCTTCAGAACACGAGTAACAACTGTGTTTTCTAACCTAAACACATTAAATATGCTTCCTTTGATCAACCTAATATTTCTGGTTTTGCTTACAGTGAGATCTTTCCCTGCAGAGAAATGTGAAAACAAGTACAAAAAACATAAGCAGGAGCAGCAAAACAGTAGTTTGAAAAACAAAATGGTCCAACTTTCAGCCGGACTGAGGCCTCTAGTGGCAGCTGACGGCAACATCCTCCCCACTCAAACTTCTCTCATTAGTCTAAACTTTTACGAGACTGCATTCATGAGGAGTTGTTGAACTTGATAATCGACTGAACTATCATTTATAGCTTATACAGTACATATAGGAACCAGCATCTCTGTGGGTGGAAAACACAATCTAATTCCCTCATAGCTCCACAGTATTTCCCCACATCTTTAATAGAAGCGCAGTGATTAACATAAGAAAATCGTTTCCAGTTGTCACACAAGCATCACAACACTTTCTAAACTCATCAGGTTAGAGTAAATATGTGACAGCAAATTACACTCTGCCTTTCTAACTGTAATTATTGTGCTGTTGAGAGGGCGCGAGGGGGGCATTTTATTTTCTGTCTGATGATTGAATTCCTGCCTCTCTTCCTGCGCTGAGTTGTATTTTGGTGCGTGACCACGGGCTTTGTGGTTTTCCAAACCTCATGGGACCAATTCCCATTATTTACTTGACTGTGACCCCGTATCATGACCCCTCAAGTCTCTCATTCTCCAGGAGCCTACTTTTAAATTGCCCATCTAATGGCAACCTGCATTTTTACTGAACTGTAATGAATGCTCCAATTACACTGAAGGTGATGGAGGCGATTTTCCTATGATAGAAGGGGTGATTTGATCTCCCACACTCCATTTCACTATCTCTCTGCTCTTCAGGCATTCCCACAGACCTGTGGTCAGCACTGGCTGTTGGGAGGAAACTAAGCCTCCACTTGTGGTAATGCACCCTCTGAGTGCACTGCCAAGCCGTGCACCAATGAGGTGACTACAGAATTAAGTGCTTGAAATAAATGAATTCATTCTGGCAGAAATGTGTCAAATGACCTTTCCGCTGCTCATTACACATGGTGCACATTACACCAGAGAAATGCTCCTGTTGTCTGGGCTCCTTTGTTTCCCCCCTCTTCTCTGCCTTGTCAAAGGGGAATGGTAATTAATTGAAATCATTTCCATGTGTAAGGTTGTGCAGACCCTCCTCAAGGTGTGTCAATGGGTCGATAGATATTTGGAGTGTATAGTGTAGTCAGGTGATAAGAACTCCAGTCATACTTTGCTAAATGACTGCAAAAAGCCCCATAAAACCAATTCAAGGGCAGAGACGTCTGAGGGCAGGAAGTAACCGAAAGCGGGGGGGTTAAAGCCATTGTCCCCAGCGGACAGTGATGGTGGTCACTATCTGCAGGAATTGAAATGTTTTGGATCATTCAAGGCTGGGCACATTTTTCATTTTCTACCCTTTTTTTCCTTCCCCCATCTGATTAAAAGGTTGTTTGTGAGAAGTGAATAGTCTCCTTGGAGGTGGTATCCTCCTGCTTAACTGAATGCAGGGCATTTCACCCAGCTCTGTGCACAAGAGAGGAGAGCTTATCCTAATGCAGAGGCTGCCTGTCTGCCTGCCAAGGAGAGATGTGGCTTTAAGAGGCCCATACATGGTGTTGATTAGTTTTACTGAGCGGGTATGCAGAGACCAATAAATTAAATATGAATAAATTAAAAATGTACTCTAGCAGAAAATTGCCATGAAAACAACCACCTCCCCATTAAAATATGTATAGTAATGCCTTTTATGTGAAGTAACTTGGGATTAGATATCACTGTAAATTAACACGCCATCCAACCGTAGTCAAGAACTTTTCACTTTTAACAAGGACTTATAAAAGAGGTATTTACTCCAGTGTGTTCAGTAATTAATTTGATATTCAAATGAGCTTACAGTATGTATTATAATTGCAAATATCCCAAATAAGAGTAGTTTTAAAAAGGGGTAGGGTCAACAAAGATTGATGAGGCTTGCTTTGAAATTGCCATCTGTTTCAAATGTTTACTTGAGGCGAGTCCCCCCCCCCCCCAAACCCACCGCACCTCACCCACCTATCAACCCACCCACCCTCTCTTCTGTGGAAATAGAGGCATCATGGTTTCATCCTGCCATTCGGCCATACGTATCTGTTATTTTGTGTGTGGGGGGGGTGCGTGTGTGTCGTGATGCAGCAGCAGCATACATGAACACACACGCATCTCCACACACAACACAAACACTGAAGGGGATCAGGAACATCAGCATGTGTGATGAGCTCCCACAGATAACGTCTCCGCAACATTTCCATGACATTGTAGCTGTGTTACCTCATTACCACAATGTCACAGCAGCAGTGTGAGGATGTTGTGTTTGGGGGTGAGGGTGGAGGGGTAGGGAGGGGGGGGGGGGGTTCAGCTGCAGGTATTGGGCCTCTGCAGATGAGCTGATTAATTAAAGGGAGCTCTATTAAGGTTATTGAGAGGGACCCTCCCCTCTTAGCAGCCCCCCTCTCCTTGCTCCTCGGTGGATAAAGGTGGATGGAGCAGAGGGGGGGCCGAGGGACGGGAAGCATCCTTGCCTCTTTTGACATTAGCCTGCGTGCACCCTCTTTACACGCCCCGTGACTCTCGCCACAAGTGCCTCTCTGCACCCCACCTTTGCAGGAGTGACACTCTCTTCAGGCTCCAAAATGGGACTGCAGAGTTTTTAATCCCTCCAGCCCGTCAACCCACCCACCCTTACTCCCATCTGTCAGGAGAACTGCTGGAGGAAAAGGGGGGGAAGCTTTTTTTAAGAGGGGGGGGGGGGGGTGCAGGGGGCGCATCCCTTGTTCCATCCCGGCGAATTTTCTAATTTCCTTTGCCTCCATGCTTTGTCCCAAATTCACGCCCCTAACCTATCCACCAGCTTCTTTCGCTCTGTCCCCCTCCCTCCCTTCCTTCCATTCGCTTCTCTCTCTTGTTTTGGCCAAAGGAGTAAAAGTAAAACTGGAGGCTCCTGTTTTCTTGCAGCAATAAGAACTGACAGTGTTTTAACAGCATCTGAGCCCACTGTCATCATATATGAAGAAACCCATTCTTCCATATTTTCTTGATGTGTTTCACTCTCTTCGAATTTGTTCTACCCTGAGGCGTGTACAAGCACGGCTATAATTTGCTTTAGGTCATATTCTGCTTGCACAAATCAATTTGGAGAGTTTTTTTTTGTTTCCCCATAATTAATTAAAAAGTCTCGCTCAAGACAATGAGGACCATATGCTTGAAATCCCATCTCCTCTACTGACAAAAATTAGCCATACATGAGGTTATCTGAACAGACTTTATGCAAATGGAGCGGGATGATCTAAAGGGAGAAGAGGTTTAACTCACTAGGTGAATAATTGCTGTGTGTTTTTTGTGTCTCACATTATCTACAAACAAAATCAAACACCAAAATAAAGCACGTTTTCACCATTTATTTTGTTGGAACAAACCATCAAGACATAACCATTTGACTTATTAATTAGTGACACATTACATGGACATTGCTATTTTAATGGGCAGTGACTCAAGCAATCAATTCTAATTACACATCTTCATGCACAAAACTAGGTGGGAAGCTTTAAGGGTAGCACTCTCCTGTCAGATTAACTGCAGGAAATGAATTCAGCGACTTGCTACAGCTCCATCTGCTGTTTATACCAGTCTGAGTAAACCCAAGGCATACAGTGTGTCAATAATGTTGCAGTAATGTTGCAGTCATTTTGGCAAGCAGCTTGAATCAAAGACAATTCACGTGTTATTCATCCATTTTCTCAAAAAAATCTAATTAGTGACAATGAAAAAACAGTTTTGCACATCTATTCTACGCGTTAAGAAACATCAACCAACACCGGTATATTTACCTGGACAGTATATAATAAATACTGTGTCCACACTTTTAAGACTCATCCTTGAAAGGCAGAAAAACCTTTTGAAAACGGCTTCAATGAACGCACACTACATTTACACATACCCACTAAAACACAGCCTGTGTATGAACACAGGGCCCCATTGTTGGCACTCATTCACTTCAAGATGCAAATGGGTGAATTTGAAATTCAGCCTCTGTGTGTTATGCTTGGCTA
This sequence comes from Decapterus maruadsi, assembly GCA_030347415.2. Lineage (NCBI taxonomy): Eukaryota > Metazoa > Chordata > Actinopteri > Carangiformes > Carangidae > Decapterus > Decapterus maruadsi. The sequence continues at coordinate 32,046,296 of CM064900.1, forward strand.
CTTTAATGTTGTATCTATGCTGGGGATTATTCTCTCTACAGCGGAAAAAACCTGTGTTTGAATGGCAGTGCCCTCAAAGTAGCTCCTACTGCTTTCAATGGCCTCCAAATGAGATTAGACCCGTGGCTGCCCTCAGTCCCAATCCTCTGCATTCAGATGGAGCGTAACCAGCCTGTGTGACAGTTTTTCTGTTTTGACACTGAGTGGGTGCAGTCACTGCATATAGGGCGTTTTTTGGAATTGAGAGGTCACAGCAGAAAAAAAAGAGAAGAAAATCCCTATTCTCATTTCGGTGTTGTGAAATGATAACCAGCACAATCTCCTGCACTGTCTGCCATTTAGCATGTAATTACAAAACAATACAAAATATTTTGTAATTGTACTGAATGTGAATATGCAAACAGTTCTGTGTTTTATTATATTTGGCACATTACTTACAAAAAATAAATCACTGATTCAAAAACAGTTTCAAGTTGTAATCACACATTTCTGACAAATGCTAATTTTTAAGGAGTTAATTTGTACATTTGTTGTTGAAGATATTCTCCAACCACATTAATACATCGCAGACACCTAGCTAATTATTGTTTTTTCCCCACTGTGATAAATTAACATTCACTACTTCACAGATTTAATCATTTTCGAGTGACTATTACTTCCTATATGGAAAAGGCATACACAGTTTATTTAAATGAGGAGATGACATTATTAATGAGAAGATATACTGCTAAGAGTAAGTAAATCACTTAATAATAGTTTTAAATTATACTAATGAGCCTTGCTGAGCACAAATCTCCAGGGTGGCTGTTTTTATTGAACTGCTTTATAATAAAAACTCAGATGCCACCAGTAATATCTGACAAACTCATTTAAATCTCTGTGTCTGCCGGCCACTATTAAAAAAAAAAAAGTATGAGTCTGTATTTGGCTCAGATGGTTGGCTGTGTAACAATAAGTATTTGTTACCACATCCAGCAGAACACCTCAGAGCCTTTCCTTTGGCACGAGCCACTGCTGAGGCCGGACACTCGGCCGCTTGGACTCCTTGTACTATTTTCACACCTGCATGTGAAGCCCTTTTTATTTGACACTGCTATCACTGCCTAAGTTCTGGTCATCGCCATAATGGTTGCGCCATTCACAGTAGTTAACATTCACATTTTTGATTGATTGCTAAATCACAAAATTAATATAAAATAAGCAGAATTAAATAAAGTGAATATAAAATATAGTCCACATCTAGTCTTGTGTTCTCTCCAAACTCTCACTCCTAAGCTCGTGATCGTGAGGCTCATTACTTTTAGGTTTCTTCTGAATGGTTATGAGTCTTGGAGCCGGCTGGTGGTTTGCGGGACGCGGCCCTCGATCTCTGGTTCTCTGCCTTGCTGAGGTCAGGGACTGATTTCTGTGAGTTACTGAGGTCCTTCTTCTCCTGAGGCCTGTGCTGCCTGGCGCTTTGCTGTGCGGTCGGTTTCACACCGGCGTGAGACTGCAGGAATACGATTCATATTCATCTTACATGACAGAATTAACTATCACATTCATGTAGAAAGAAAAAAAAAGCAGCTGCATGGTTACACCTCCACTGACATCCTCTGTTTTAGGTAAATCTGGCACCATCTAGTGGCGGCTGAATATAAAAAGTAATATGCATGGTAATGTAGAAGCATGATGGCTGTTTGGTGAGAAAGTTTCTGTTCTGTTTAAAATGCAAAGTAGATATTTGTAGTTTGAGGATACTTAATTTAAAACCTGTAAAATGTAAAACTTAAAAGTATGTCAAGTGCCAGTAGAAAACTTAAACTGAAGAATAAAATGAAATTGAACTGAACAGACAAAGTTAGTAGAAGGTCTCACAAACCTGTGTGGTGGTGGTGGTTGTCTGAGACAGTCCTGAGGCGTCCAGGCCGTTCCTGCGTTTGTCCTGCTGGACGCCGACCCCACTGTTTTTACTCTTATGACAACATACAAGAGCAACCCAAAGCGAAACATGAGAGATCTGTACCTGGACTCCATGACCATACATTATAGATGAAGCCGGACCTATAGGATGGTACTTTACTTCTTTTTTTTCTTTTTTTTGAGTTCCACAATTACTTACAACCACATGGATAGTGACATTACTGATACATAAACAAACCAACACGGTAACATTAGAGAGCAGAGCATGAATGAGTAATTGTCTCAACTGCCATTAATTAGTGAGACTGGCATAAATAATCACATACTGTAAGTATAATTGGGATAGTTGGGTCATAACCAGTACTGATGAGGCAGTCCAAGTTGGATGTCACACATAATGTTAACCACAGACAGTGCTCAATAAGTACTATATAAGCAGAGACTAGACCAGATGCAGTACCTTGGTGGATGTGGAGGGTCCACAGAGGCTGCTGTCTCTTTCAGGGCCAACTTTAGCAAGGCTCTTGTCTGTTTCTGGCGAAGCTGCACTTGGGACCGGGGGCGGGGTCTGGGTGTCCTGAGAGGAGGCAAGGGACAAGTCCTCCAGAGTCTTTTCTCCTATTGTGGATAATTTTAAATAACATCAACATCCCACGTGGCTTTGGTTTACCACTCTCTCCCTCCATCCCCACTCTCTCTGCCTCTGTGCACTCCACTGTAATAATCAAATCCCATATATTTATGTGCATAAAAAATTGGTCGCTGTGTTGGTTTTAATAATTTGACCTCATTTAGTAACACTGGTATATTCAATAGTTCTGTGTGCACTGCGTGAAAGAAAATGTTTCCAATTGGCTGGTTGGTATCTGTTAAAATTATATATCAGGACATCTCAATTATAGTATTTTATCAGTTCAGCAGTTAAGGAGAAATAAGCAAATAAAACTGAAGCCAATCGCAGCAACACCACTAACGCTTCATGCTACATTTACAGTTAACTCACACTCCTGAGCTGAAACCAACCGTGAGTTCAACAGACTTAAAACTTAAAAAACAAAACTTTTAAAATGATTTTCAAACACCTTGTCAAACAGCATGTTATCAAACTGTGACCTGGATTATGTTATTTGATGTAAAATAAATCATCATCATTGCCTTACTCTCCTTCTCTTCCAGCTGGTTGCGCATCATATCCATCGCATTGGACTCTATAACAGGCACATTAGTGTCACCCTGTTGAACAAAGCACCCAGTAAGAGCTCCTCATGTGACTCATTTGGTAAAGTTTATGAATGCGGCGGGTGGAGTCGGCGCCTTACTGTAATCCATGGGTTGTTTAGTAGCTGGTCGGCGGACATGCGGTCGGCTGGGTTCGTGTTCAGGAGGCACATCACGACAGTCTTTGCTGTTGAGACAAAGTCAGTGAGATTGTCAGTAACAATCTGAACAGATAAACAGCATGTATCCAATGTGTATATCACTAAAGAGGGATTACAATTATTACATTTATTTATGAATGAGAGAGGAGATTAAGTGTCACCTGAGTCACTGACTTTGGCCCAGATGGGTTGAGTAAATGGGATTTCTTTGCTCATGATCTCATCAATTAGTTTTGTCTTTTTTCTGGACACAAATGGAGACTCTCCACACAACCTGCAAGGACACACGGCTCAGACGCATCTAGTCACAGTTTGTGTGTGTGTGTGTGTATAAATATATGTATGTGTATCTACTTACAACATATACATAACGATTCCTATGCTCCACAAATCACACCACAAGCTGTAACCGTGACCACTCATCATTTCAGGTGCTGAAATTCACATACAAATGTGAGACTTAACTTTTATCTAAGAATTGGAAATTTCCAGGATAAAATTGGTTTGGTTAAACCGATTTCGACTACCACTGATGCTGGTGATCAGTGTTTCAGTACATAAATCAAACATGCTTGCGTCATGTTTTATAACACACTAGCACAGGAGTGATGGGATTACCGGGGTGGCATAAAGAGACCATAAAAGATAATGCACAAATAAAAATGGAGGTGGAAAAGACTGCAAGTTAGAACAGTACGGTCTGCAAAATGTTGAGAAATGTTTTGCATATCAATGTTGCCATTAGCTAGTCCGTGTTTTCTCTTCTTTCCTAACATTATTACATTTTTTGGCACATTACCTCCACCAGTTGTTTATCAGTGGAATAACATGAAACCAAATGTCATATCGTACCTAACTTGCTCTACAGTCTCCATAGCACCATGTAGTGAGTCTTTGCATGTGTGTAGAAAAACAAAATTACGCTGACTGCATATCAAATCACCATGTGTTGGATTTCAAATAGTCTCACATTGGCTGCTCTCCATGGTAGAATCAAAAATGTGGTGTCATACCCATATAGCCTAGAGTCCCGCAGGGCTCCGTCATTATGTTCTCAATCCCCACGCCGGTCCTCACTGATAATCCAAAGTCCGTCACCTAGGCAGAGAAAAGCACTTAAGGAAAAGGTGATAGAAATAAACATGATGTAGATGCGCTGACAGAACCCGTACTAAATCCTGTGTCTCAGTACTCTTTGACAGAAACACAATGCTTGAGAGCAAACAGTGACCCTTGGCTTTTCACACAAATAGCTACACATGTTAAAGCTGTGCAGGTCCTTGCATTTACAAAGAGATTTCACATCATCACAAGAGCAAGAACATCCAGGAGAGGACCAACCGCTGTGATAGAGTGCATGTGGCAACGGTTTCTCACAAAATGTACAGTGTGAGTGTCTATGCAGAAAGAGACAGGGGTGTTTATGCTGTAGTCAAGTCTTGTTTTAGCTCATACAACAAGTATTTGCTTTGGCTGGCTCGTTGTCAATGCAACAAAACATGCTGCGCTCAGCTGGTGGTTCGTTTTAAGGTCTTCTCTTTCTGAAGGTGTAATACAAAGGAAGACCAGAGGGAGTCTGTCATAATGAGATGAGTATTTAAAGCTGCTAAATATAGAGGAAATAAAAGGGAAAAAGTGCCCATCGTGGTCTTGTAGAATGGACAAGAAGGACTGATAGAAAGTTTCACCATCTTACCTTGATATTAATCCTTTCATTATCGTCAGCATCTGGAGAATTCTTCACGAGGATGTTCTCAAGTTTTAGGTCGCGGTGGACTATATCTGTCAGATATGAGGAGAGAGACATGAGTTTAACATTGTTGCATGGCAACTGGATTTACTCAATTGGGCTTTTTGGATCAATATTCATTCAGTATTATGACATTATAACAATATGGATCAACGGAGTGGAAATGGAGTCGCTCTTAATAGTAAGAATATCACAAACTCTACATGTACATTCGTCTTGGGCAATAAGTCATATATATTTCTTCTAGAAGCTGCTAGAGGCCAAAACAGAGTTAAAAGAGAGTGAATGTTGGATTTACATCTATCAGGTGGCTAAAACAACACAGCTCCAAAATGCCAGTGTTACTTACTCACTACAATATGGCAGATCTTACATCTTTATAAAATACATTTTGAATCAGCTATGTTTCAAACACAGTGATCTGTTTATTTTTGTTTACAGTAGTTCCAGGATGAAGGGCATTGTTAACAAAACTTGGAGTGAGAGAAGGCAGGAGGAAAAATACAATTTGCCCTGGGCACTTCTTTTCACTGCACTGGTTTAAGCAACCAAATATATAACACAACAGGGTTGATGGTGTGTGAAAGGTAAGTGAGACCAAATGGCGTGAATACAGCCAGCCTCTGAAATCCTTTTCATTCAATGCTGCAGCTTTCATATTTGTCAAGGTCATTCGGTAATTATACAAACTAAATAACAAGTGCTTATTCAACATACATGAGTTTTGCATTTCTTTTAGTTATTTAATGAAATAATAATGAGAGGATAACACATTATAGTTGCTAAATACTACACCATCATTGGTGCATTGTGTTTCAGTAATCATTATCCTGGTTACTTCCCAATAAATTGTTTTTCTTATTTAAAGCAGATATCAGCGGCACGGCCGTTTCGGCTAATGCTGCGTTCAAGGCAGGCTTTTGAAACCGTAAGTTACAGCTTCAAGTCACAACTACAACTTTGTAGTGTTCCAGGTAACCCGTAGCTCGTGTTTTTACCGTCCTGTTGCCTGTGAAAGTTCCCTATAACGGCCACTCGTAACTTCCAACCTGTGAACTCGTACCAGATCAAACCGGTACGACTTCACAGGAAGGAAAAATACAAAGTACGAGTTTCCTTGAACGCACCATTTAGTTCAGGCATCTATTGGTCCTCGTGCTACGTCACCACATTCACGCGCACCCCTTAGCTGCACACACAGCCCTTCATGCCGTTCTCTCTCCTCATTGGATAACGCTTGTATCCCACAAGGAAAAATTTCTCCTCGGGTTACAGCAGAGCAGAGTTTAAAACACTCCATGTAAGTGATTGCTGACGGAAAATAGGACTATTTAGGACTTATATTAACAAAAACATTCCGCGGATATCTGCTTTAATAAAACAGTTGGATCTGCAGTGTTAGTAGTTAAATGAACAGGCAAAATTTACTATGTTGTTACCAGCAGGTGTGTTGAAGCTGTGTTAAAGTTCAAAATACTGCCAAGTACAAACAAAGTGCAGCTAAGACTAACAACGGAGGCTGACAAAGTGACAAAAAGAGAAAGAGAAGGCAGTGTTTTCTCATTAGCATCACGTCTCTGTAACAAGGTGAGGAAAACTAGCACAGGGGACTTTCCATGAGAGAACATACCTATTAATCAGTATTGCTCCCTAGTTTGTTGTAAATCAGTCATTAGCCACATGTAATGATGCTTTATTGCCAGACAGTGTCCTAAATTACCTCTAACCACAGATTTCGCCATTAGAAGGGGAAAAGGCCTTTCCAAATGAAACACGTAGATTTAATTAAAATGTTTATTATGTTGTTTCCTGGTAGTTGTTTATTATTTCTCCTTTATCAAAATGAGCCATGCTTCTATAATGACTGAGAACTATAATGGCAAGGAGTCTCAATGGAGTCAATGAGGGCAACAGAGCTGTGTAATAATGGCACTGTAGCCCACTAATAATCTAAGTGAAGCACAGTATTTCTAATTCCAGTGGGGTATTTATCTAAAATGTCCCAGACTAAAACATTATCCAGTACCACTCAAGTTTAATTAAGGAGAGAATATGATGCATGTGAAGTAACTCATCTATCAACAAGTTCAATACCATTTAACATCCATATCATCACAGCAGCAAAAATAATAGATTTTAAGATACTTGTTCTAGATCATTTTGTTAATACTATCAAAATGTCAACCTGCAGAGTGACTTTACTTCTTTTGTGAAGGTAGGCGACGGCGTCAGCTAAGCTACAGATGATGTGCCTCGTCTCGTCCTCGGTGAAGAAGCCTTTCCGGTGCAGCAGCTGCCTCAGTTCGCCTCCATCACACAGCTCAGTAACCAAATACATCATCTAGAAACAAACAAAGAAAATGCATCCAAACCACAAAGTCAATTTGCGTGCGCTTAACAGGAATATTTATGCAGAGGACACACAGTAATGGGAGATTATATGTCATATCATCACTCACGTCCGACTCTCTTAAATAGGCTTACTTTGAGTCTGTGAGGTTGGGGACAGCGGCGCTTACCTTGGGCGTGTCGTAGACTTCCTTTAGATGTATTATGTTGTTGTGATTCACTTGTTTGAGTATGTTTATTTCATGCTCCAGCATCTCGACTTTCCAACTTCCTGCCTGAAGTGACAGAAGGTCAGCTGATGGAGTTTCAGCACAGTTACGGCCCAACGGTAAACTCTCTCTTATTAGAACAACTTCTTATCACGCTAAAAAAACAGACTCGCCACGGGGACGCCAAATGTACTCACCGCTGGTCTGCAAACCTCCTTTATAGCCCACTTTGTCTGTGTCCCAATGTGGGTTGCTTCATAAACAACTCCAAAGCTACCTTGACCCAATTTTCTTCCAAATTCATAAATTTCCTATGGGGGATAGGAAAGAAAGGCAACTTTACTACATTTGTAAACTACACCTGCTCCTGTCAGTCAGAGACAGCAGAGGATTTCCCTTGAGCTTGTGTTTAGGACTTTAGGAACATTCCACTGTTTTGGATTACAAAAACATTATGTCTTCGCTCAAGACCTGAAATCCGAAGTACATCCTAATTTCAGGCGCTCTGGAAAAAAAAACCCTGAAAGCTTCTGGTCCCTGGAGTTGCAGAATATAGTATTTCTAATCAAGTTACAAATGATTAAGTTGCTGCTGCAGTTCCTTCAATCTCAGGTCTAATTAACTTGATCATTATCTGTGTGCATGCAAGGCTGAGCACTGGCTGTTTCGAATTTGGCAAAGGGAGCAGTCAAATTCCCTCGTGAAGGTAGGGGGGGGGGGCTATACAGCAGCAAAGTGAAGTTTGATCCCCTTCTGGTGCAGATAGAGGGAACTATAGAGGTCACCAGTGACTATGTGTGACTTCTTCACTGGTGGTCCCACAGCACAACACAGGACTGTAATGGGATCATGTAGTGCATAGAGAGGCTCCTTACCCTGAGCTTAGCATCGTTCTCAAGGCGTTTGACAGGCACCTCCCTCTCCGCTGTGTCCCTGTTGGTCCTCAGGGACACCTTGTCTAATCCACTAACATCTGCTTCTGTCATCTAGAGATGGAAGAGAGAGGGGGCAGTCATTATCGCCTTGAAATTCCTCATCAAGTCATGAGATAATAAGGCTGTCCATGACGAAATAAATGCATTTCGATGGAAAAATCTGTTCAATATTGTTTTTAATGAAGTCATGGAGTGGGATTTCTTAAAATGTTTCTTAAAAGACAATAGATGACTATCACTTTACATTGACTACTGATTACTAAAAGTCCATGCACAACCATCCAAGCATTAGTTGGCCAAGACAATAGGCAGTTCAACTGTAGGTTTTCTCATTCTTTCATGACCCAGTTTACCATCATGCCTAATTATGGATACTCGATTGTACTCATTGTACACCATCACCACTGCATGTAAAAGTCCAAAACCCCAAAGACATTACATTTCTAACAGTACAACATAAAACAGAAAGAAGCAGCACATTCTGACATTTGAGATTTTTGACATTAAAATGACTTACAAGAGTAGGCCTACTATAATATATTGTCAATTATCATGCGAATGCTCCATTATCTGTCATTTGACTAATTGCCTCAGGACTGAGAGGTTAACACAAGCATTATGTAATTAACAAAATTCTTGTTGAAGGTTATTTTACCAGTATTATAGATATTATTTTTAATTTAGTTTCTGAAGACTGAATTAAAAAAAAAAAAAAGTCTCCACTTGAAGAAGTACACATATGTAAAGGCTCTGTGAGTCTTTACTACTTTACTTATTCTAACTTGTCCCTTCTTTTATCAGTGGTTTATGACCAAACCGCTGTCTCTGTCTGAGCCCATATTAAGTTTAAGCACAATTTACCCAGCTTGAAAAACAGTCTCTAAAGCCAAATTAAATGTAAAGCAATTATCAAGTGATGACTGGGAGCGATGAAGTGGATCCACCACACGCACAGCAATTAATTATTAACAAGGAAACGGTGTCTTTAACCTCTTCACTCCGATGCATTATTTTAGCCCTGACAGGGCTCTCATAACAGGCCTGTCTCTCCCATTATCTCCTGTCTATTTTCCAATCAAAATGATTGTGACAGCCTCTGGAAGTTCCAATCACCTCAATCACAGCTCATTTGCGGAGGACAGAGGCATGTGATGAGTGTATCACTGGGGACTGTAACCGGAGGAGGAGGGTCCTGTGCGCCTCATGTGTTTCCAAGACAGAGGTGTCTGGTCCTTAGCCCCAGATCCCTGATTCAAAGGAAATGAGATATCAGGGTCAGGTCGGGCCAAGTAGCCCGGCCTTAAAGTGGGTCACTCACGGACACAGGTCTTCAATTGCTTTAAGCCCGGGTTTGTCTGTCTGCAATCTCTAGACTTGTGTTTCTAAGACTGCGGGTCAAACTACAGGTCAGAGCACAAAATAAATTACTTACTTGTTTTTCATTTTGTTTTGTTGTTTTCTTTTCCTTTTTTTTCCTAAACTTAATAACTTAAAACTTTTTCACTGCACCTGACCGCTCACCACTCAAACCGAGGACTGGAGGAGATGGAGGTGGAAGATTAACCCTGACATGATCAGACCTGGGCCTGGGTGCACCCAAGAATTGCAACTATTTGAACCCTGATCAATATACACATGGCACCACTGCTGCCAAGGTTAAAACAAACACAAAAAAAATTACACCACTAACAGAAACAACAAATCCAACTGTAACAAACAGGAAGGATGCTCCTCTGATAACTTACTAAATCCCATCACTCTTTGGTTGAGTTTTCAAAAATGTGTCCGCATGAATTCGTTGCATGACCACATTGCTGAAAATACAATCAGGATTCAAACTTCCAGTGGTAGGTACAGGTCGTGCCTCTGTGCCACCAGTGCACCTAAGATGCCCTCCATTATGGCTCAATTATCTGTCATGTACCAGAACATCATGTGAAATGTGACCAGGTGTTGAATGAGTCTTGATAAAGTCAAGTGTTACAGTATTACCAAATTCACTGTGGATCTCTTATTCCAGCTCGACACGGATTGAGGACTAGTCAAAGAATAAATATATAATATTAACTAGGTCAAATAATGACTAAATTGGAGTTGACGGCACAAATGACCAATGTCAAAAACGTAATGGTCTTTGTTCACACACAGACACCCTGAAAGATGAGCAAACATCAGCACACACGCAGCAGCTCCAAGGAGACAGGCCGACGTCCACCTCTTACATTGAATTTGCCTCATCTCCAGTTTCACCAGGAGGTAATTAGAGCTGACGGTTCATCACAAGTCAAGCCCATACTTGCCTCATTTCTCCATCATTCTGTCAGACAGCAATTTCTGTTTCTTTACTCTACTGAGTGAATAAATACACAAAGTACCTAATGACTGGGAGTGTGGGGGACACTGTCGGAGAACTGAGCACACAAAATCAATGTCACTTTGGAACAAACAAAGCACGGACATACAAAGGATGACTCTGATCTTGTGTAACTTTTCGTCCCTTAAACCTGCTTGTCTTTCATTAACTTGAGGTAATGTATATTTACTCTTTCTCCCACCCTCACCAGACCCTTAGAGGCTCCAATGTTCCTCACATTCCCTGACATAAAACTGTTGAACAGGTCAAACACTATTCTGACAATTTTGCTTTTTTTTTGTACTGTGCCACTGCTGCTGATCTACAAGGTCTGAAAAGCACCTCCAAAGTACAAAGTGGTGAACACAAGTGAATATACCCCATTTAAGGCTGTAACAAATTTTTTTGCTATCGTCTACCTACAGTAGTAATATCATAATTATCATTTACAGTGCAGGTTATAACCTATGGTGTTACAGTACTCATTCCACTGACTTTCGGTCATGTGGTCATGGGAATGAGTTGTTTCTGTTCTGTTGGGTCTGGCAAAACCTTACCTATACTAAATTGTTTTTAGGGTCAATATAATTAAATTAAAATATGATAGCCTTTTATATATTTTTTCGTGTTCCAAAAAAAGAACACAGATGGCCAATAACACTTTAAACAACACATTAAAAGTCACTCTTTTTGGACATCACACATCATAGTTTTTTCATGGTCCTTCGAGCCGGAGCAAACACCCATGCTGGAAAATGGACCAATGACCCGTTCAGCAAGGAGGAGAGCAAGGAGAAAGGCCACAGTGGGAGAGAATGCCTCCAAGATATAGACTTAACTTTATGGCAGGCCTCCCCAACAACCACAGGCCAGAGCAGCACCTGTATCACAGCTTCCTGAATCTGTCCTACTGAGGCTAGAAGTGGCACAAGGCTGTCTATTGGCTCAATTCCGAAATGGCTCAGATGGATCGGATCTGTAACATGAACGTGTAAATGGGACAAATACGCATGGAATCGGATATTGTCAGATCAGATTCAGGCCCCCGTTATACGTATGTGGAAATAAATCATAAATCGTGTCCTCAGTCTAAACAGACAGATCGGACCTTTCCTGGCAATGCGTGTCATACATCGTCAATGATTATATTAATTCACGTGCCCACACGTTTCCCTGAACCTCTGTAGCCTGTGATTGACATGTGGGACTGACCTGGACAACCATGGCCAGTTGTCACAGGAATTATAGTGTTTCATTTTCATGGTGTTTGCGAGTCTGTTTTTGTCCAGTCTATGCGGATCGATACGAGGGAAAGCGAGGGAGTGTGAAAAAAGAAAGCGTGTGAGACAACACCAGATTTCGTTTGAGAAGGCCCAAACTTGTAAAAGTGAGACTCTCTAACAAGGACAAAACCTTTGATACCTACTGTGTGCCATCTTAGATGATCGATCGGAGTGCTCGATCTGTCTATCTATCTATCTATCTATCTATCTATCTATCTATCTATCTATCTATCTATCTATCTATCTATCTATCTATCTATCTATCTATCTATCTATCTATCTATCCATCCATCCATCCATCCATCCATCCATCCATCCATCCATCCATCCATCCATCCATCCATCCATCCATCCATCCATCCATCCATCCATCCATCCATCCATCCATCCATCCATCCATCCATCCATCCATCCATCCATCCACCCACAACCCGCTGTTGTAAATGAAATATTAAGGAGCATTTTCTAATATTTTATAGCCAATATAGTTGATTGAGTGATTAATCAATTGTAGTAATGATAGCTGTTTGTGCCCCTGAAGCTAAAGGAGAGAAGGAGACCAATCGAAATTCAGCAGTGGTGCCACCTGGAAAGAAATAGCATTATACTGGTGACACCACAGTTTCACAGCAGTTACCATCTTGGGGTTTCAACTGAACCGTCAGGATATTACATTATTGCTTAACTTGTTTTCCTTAATGGCACAAACAGCAGAATGAAGGAGGTGTTAGCTGCTCTCTAATGACAGCGCCTCTAGCTGTAACAAGTAGCTGCTAAAACACAGGCTGAAAATCAAACAAAAGCAGAATGTTACAAACTCCAATTAAAATGTACACCGCTATCCGTTTTGCATGAGCCCAAATATTACATTTTCCTTATGTGAAACTTAATCATTTATTGACAGCTTGGCTTTGATGACAAATGATAAACTTCACAGTCCTAATGAAGCGTGGAATTACATTACCTGATGAGGCAAGAAATTGCATGTTTAGAATGCAAATATAGGCTAGAGCCCATCTACTGCGCTAAGTTATGGGGTGAACCTTGATATTATGAGAGAGAGAGATTATCAAAGCTTGTGGTCCAAATGTAATCAAGTCATTAAAGCACCACAACACACGAACTACACAGCTGTGAAAAAAAAACACCTGAGAGTTAACGATCTACAGGACAAACAAAATTCCTACACTGAGCAAACAGTAATAGCTACATTCCTGTAATTGGAAATTACAAAATGATTCATTTGTGAGGATGTTCCTGATATAATTTTTGAATATAGAAAATGTTGTTCGGCCAAATTGACATATAGACAGTTGAGTTTTTTTTTTATTTGCATGCTAGCTCTTGTTTCATAGTCCACAAAACACATTGTAAAATCAACATTTTATCGCAAACACCTTTCAAGAGGCTCAAAAATGTCATATGTTATTTGTATTACAGTCATACCAAAGCGCATCTGGCAGGGGGTGGTATTCAGGAGGTGCTTTAAGATCCTACAGTATTCCCATATTCAGAAAACAAGTAATGCATGTAGTGTCCCTATAAACAACTCATTTAAAGGCCCCTCCAAGAATTCCTCCTGTCTTCAGTGGTCATGTTTGATAAGTGTCTATTGGCAAGAAAACATGCTTTGCCCAAAAGGAAGCAAAAGATCAAATTCTGCTATTTGCTCAGAGCACTCCACATGTCGCTGGGAGATAAGGGCCAACAAATTCAAATTTTCTCATTGGTTTAATCCTGGTTCAAGCTAATCTCTGCCCTTGCTGGGCTCAGCTTTGCGAAGCTAGGAGGGCAAACATCTATAAAAATGTAGGCCATAGCAGAAACAAGAGCAAATCGAATTCATTCCGATGACAAGAGAAGTCAGCACATTCATATCAGAATACACAGATGTCTACACCCTCCGTTATAAATCATTCATTGTCCACCTGCCGGGGTGATTTTGTGCTTTTTCAATCAGCTGGCCAACACATTTACACTGTGCTCTACTGCAGCTAAGCGCACACTTTATACTTCAGGTGGACACTACAGTGGACAGAAATTTGGAAGCCATTTTCAACTATTTAGGCTGTAGTATCATGTCTTAACCATCAGGTATAGCGTTTTTCAAAACTCTTTTCTACAATTCCCTATATGATCTAGGCCTATCTTTTTTATTTTGAGGTTTGTATCAGAAATTCAAAATGGCAGACAGAGGAGGAAATGCTGTTGGTCAGGAACAGCTAAATCCTCATACGGACAGAGAATTAGACAGGCAGAAAAATTATTTGTCATCTAAATAAGATAACTAACCCTAACCCCTTTTGCAGTTTTTCTGTTTGTTCTATGAATGAAAACAGATGTGTCCACTCCAGTGGATGTTACGCACTAAAGAGTATACCCTGCCAATTAGGCCTATATAAAGAGTCAGCCTTTTTTGTGTGTTTTGTTAGGTGATAGCTACAAGTTTTTCCTCCTAGCCAGTAAGTGTAGAACTCACACTGCCTGCTCTCGCTCCAACATTCCGTTTTACTGGTTGCCAGCAGTAGACACAATCATGACATTCTAACATCAACATTCTAATGCTGTTGCCACAGAGATCATTCCATGCCGACGTTGCCAACGTAACCAGATGTAAATATTTACATATTTCGGACCCGCCAAAATTTATTAAACAATTATTTATATACTATTTTTAAAAATTTCAGTAAAATACATACTTTTATTCTGCACCCCTCTAGACATTCTGTGGATGCATTTTTTTTTTTTAATGTATCCTTTTGATGAAAAAGTTGTAGCTATCAGAATTTCAAGTAAATGTTAAAAGTCTTTAGATTTGACAAATTATTTCAATACAGTCTGTGTCTTGACCTAAACAACAGGTTGCTCTCACTCTCACACACACACATACACAGAATACACATACACAAACACAGGCACACACATTCAGATATAGAATTATATGTTTTCTAAATGTCTTCTCTATTTTTATTGTTATTAAATGCTGTTCTGTGTTCAGACTTATCTAAACATAGGAAACATTGAGCTCCATTAACTGCATGGTGTCCACTACAGTGGACTCCTTCAAAATTCAATGTTTTGAAAAAGAAATTGCAATTTTTTTTTCTTTTACTTTACTTTGTTATCTAATTATTCATGCTTGAAAGGGTTAAACTAATTAGGCTTTGTTGTTATATTGATCTGTAATGTTCCTCATATTTGTGCAATTAACGTTAAATGTCTCGTGGTTAATTTGAAATCCTTCGCTTTCCTCGTATAACTCAACTCATCAAATGTCACTCTGTCACTGACCTTCGTGTAACATCAAAACACTAATTAATCTGCTGTTAAATCCTCAAACAGCACAGAAAGCCTGAGGAGCGACAGTCATTGCGGGTTGCATTCACGCGTTGTCTTGGCAACGAAGTGTAAAGTTGCACAAACCTTTGGTCAAATGGCTACAAATAAATGAAAAGACAAACACGTGAACGTACCATGAGATACACTGAGGGAGCAGCTGTTGTAAGAGCAGATCAGGAAAAGTTTCTCACCTTTTAGAGGAGATCATTTCCTGCAGGTTGTGTCTCCACGCATAAAACTTTTTTCCTCTGCGAGTGAGTACGGGAAGCGAGGAGGGACAAAAACTCCAATGAATGGACGCGGCTCCTGCTGGATTCGAAGACTCGCAGCTTGTGGGTGTGTGTGCTTGCGTGCGTGCGTGTGTGACGAACATGGACGAACCTCACCACAACTGGACCTGCACCGGGTTTATCACTCTCAAAACAACCATGAGGCTCTCTGATGTGTGGATACAGTAGCCTACAAGGAAACGGGTTGTTTCCCCGTGGTAATGTGTAGCCTATTTTATTGCTCGGTCCTGTGTCTCCATCTAGTGGTTAAAGTTGTTTCTGGAGCAGTTGATTCATTTATTTTACTGAATTAAAAATCTTTAGAAATTTGGGATTCAAAATAATAATTTACTAGGATATGTTATATTATAAAGGAAAGACGAGAATTACGTTTATTTCTATGATGAAATCAGCTGTGACAGCAAACTTCAAACAAACTCAATATTCAGTAAAAGTAATAATAACAAATGTAAAAAAGAAAAAAAAGAAATACTGCATCACAGAAGTTAAAATTACATAAGCAATAATAAAAAAAAAAACTCTCCAAGCAATGTTTTGTAAGTTGACAAATCAATTACTTGACAAATTATTTCAGCTTTACAAAAACATCACATCTGATAAGCTCTTTGAAGATCTCGTTCGTATGTAAAAAGAATTATTTTCTTTATTGCTGCTTTAATGTTCTTTGTTCTGATTTTACTCACAACAACAATAAACTGAGAAACTGTTTTAACTGAGGCTGCAGCTCCATCCTGGTTAAAATGGTGCTGCTGCATGTGATTTCAATCAGTGGCAAAGGTCATGTGTAAATGTTTAACCTGAATTGTTATTTGGGCAGCCTGAACTTCAGTCCAGGAATGCCATTTAACTCCAAACTAGTAAACTAAACTTTAAAACTACACCTGCTTTTCTGTAGATCTACTGGATGTTTCCCCATATGAGATCAAAACATGTTGCCCACTGTAATTCAGCTATGGTCTGCAAATTGCAAAATGGTTTAATGGTGGTAATGTTTCTGTTGTGAGATATAAAGAAAAAGTTCAATTTAAACTGAGCATACCATGAGCCATGGAAGGAGTTTCAGAAAACCATCATGATTTGAAACCTCATAGAGTGTCAGTTGTGCATTAAACTGTGGAGTAAAAGAGGTGAAACATTTAATGTCATTCTGGATTTATTTCCTCACTGAAACACTGAAATTTCAATTTCAGTAAAACTGACATGTGCAGTATAAAATGTCCACATATTGTTGACCAACACAAAATGCCTGGTGTATCAAAGTGTGTGTATACTGTCATAATTATTCACCACTGATTTCCTCTATTAGACGGACTTCCGCCTTTTACCAAAGACATTATTGATGAGTTTCACCATGGACTTGGAGCCACTGTAACGTCTGCGGTCTGCACGGTGCTTAAGGTTTTCCATTACACGACGGATGAGCTTCGTGAAGACGTTGGATATCTCCAAGTAGTCCTCTCCTGCAGAAACCTCCTGGAAGTGGCAGGTGTGCTCCTGAGCCAAGGATCGACCCTCCTCCTCATTCACCTGCCTGGCGTTGCACAGGTCCTGCTTGTTCCCCACCAAGAAGACTGGAGCATCCACCAATCTGCCATGGAGAGAGGTCAGACAGGTCAGCCCAACATGCTGCAAACAACTACATCATCAGGTTAGATTAAAATATTGAGCTTTTTGTATGGCATGTTCACTTTTAGCCATCTGGGCTCTAACCTGGCCTTTTTTCAACACAGAAAACTAATGGGTTTGATGCTTTTAATTCAAATGTTATGTATAATTGATGCATTTTATTTTATTGTCTCTGTACTGTGTGAGCTATCGTAATCAGATCGGGTAGACTTAGCTATATCGTCAGTGTTGAGGGTTTGTTGCTGGTCTCTTCTCATTATCAAAGGGGGAGAACAGTTGAAGTGGTGGGAGTCCAGCTCTGGTTTCATTAAAGCACAGTAAAGGTTTCTTATCTGTTTTAAATCTGTCTCTTAATATTTTAGGAGAGAAAAATAATCTCAAGGAAATTGTTCCTCAAGGAAAACTGTGACTATTCACCACTGTTGCCATCTTGCAGGAAATATCTTATATAAGCTGATATAAATTATTCAAAGATTATTTGTCTAATTTACCCAGTTAATTAACTCAGAGGAGCTGTGAGGTTTCAGTCCTCGAAGATTTAAAATGCCTTCAACCTTGTGCTCATGTTGGCTCAGTCTGACTACAAAGTGAAACTGTACACCATACTGGGATACTTGTGCTCATCTCAGTCAGTGCAGCGTGTTGGAATGTAATCCTGAACTCGCAGCATACCACATTGATCTTCACCCTGATAGGCCAACACGCGTTCATCTCAGGAATGGTTCTCATTAGTCCATCAAAGCAAATCCCTCAGCTCGGCTTCATTCCCGGCAGACTCCGGTCACTCACCCCTTGCTGCTCTCCTCTCGGGCCTCTCTGATCTGCCGCAGGATGCTTTTGGCTTGGAGGAAGGACACTCGGTCACTGATGTCGTACACAACCACAAATCCATCTGCCCAGTTCACAGGCTCCTCCAGGATGCATCTGCTGCTTCCACTCTGCCACAAAGGTGGAGATGATCGGAGGTGAAACACACAGTACAAGTATCCCTCGACCACAAATTACCGAAGAAAAGTGTGAAAAGTGAGAGAAATGTGAATATTCGCCAAAATAAGCAAGAAGTTGGTGAAGGAGACAAAACTGTTGTGGTGTGGTCAAAAAAAGTTTGTTCTGCTGGAGTAATAGTCACAACACAAACCTTATAAACCCTTGAAGGCTAGGAAATGCATTCAAAACAACACAAACTCTTTATGGTACAGAAAAAAATAACATTATTACAACCTGTGAACATGGATCAAATATTTCCAAGTTTATCTGCCTCCCATCAACGGACATCCTTTTATTGTATAAAGAATCTGCAAAGACACACAAAAAGTATAATACAGCTTATATATACTGTAAAGCAGCACTTTATGAAACAATTGTTAAACTGCTGTGCATTGCCACAAATGAAAAATGAAAAGCCACAAAGCTTTCTGACAGATCACAGCATGGTGCCAGTTTAGTCAAACCACAGAACAAAGATTAGTATAATTACTGTGGTGCATGAATGCTCAGAGGGCAAACAAGCTAATTGATTTAGGCCAAAAGTGAAAAGGTTTGGAAATGTTATACCCCTCTGCAAACTGTAATTCTATTACAGATATCCAGGCTGTAAGATAAACACTAAGTGGTGGTAAAATGTGCACGTCATTGATTTGAAACCCTTATGAAACAGACAGTGAAGGAGGTTTTGTTAAGTCACCTCAAAATGACATAATGTAATTAGTGCGTGAGGCCAACAGAAACACAGCGGAGGGCCATATATGACATTTCTTTATATGATATAACAACATTACTGCTTTATGGAGTATATTTACGTACTGGAGCTGGAAGCATACTCTCCGATGAAACGTTTTGTCAGGAATCTCACCAGAAGAGCTGGAAGTAAGAATCAGAGTTAGTGTTGGAGTTACAGCACATGCCAGCTACTCACATAATCATCTCATTGTCTGAAACCTTTATTTGGCATTGTCATAAAGACTCCATAAGATACAGTATGTTTATGTGTCCTTATGCTGAAGGAAACATTATCTTTTGCATACAGTGTCTCTAATTATCGACATACTTTTAGTACAAGCATGTTTGTCTTTGTTAAATAGACTTGCCTGGTTGGTTTTACTGTATATGAAAAAGGACTTGAACATCTACAAAACAAACAAAACATCTGGATACAGGATGGTTGTTTATCCTATAATAGATAAAGTATGTCTGTTATATCAGATAAACACACACACATGTACGAAAATGCCACACACACTAGTCCACTCAAAGTTTACAGAGCAAAAAGAAACATCAGCAAAACAGTATCTGGAACCTCTGTTCAGTGTCTGTTGTGCTCACCTGTTTTACCAGCACCTTTACTCCCCAGCAGAGCCAACTTGATGTCATTCATGGTGATGTGGGCTGTTGAGCTTTCCCTCCTCTCCTCTGTCTCCTGTACAGTACGCTACATACCGCTCTACAGACTGAGAGACTTGTGAGGACTGAAAACACAAAGTCTCTGCCCACCTCTCGGTTTCTCGAGCAGGGCGGCAAAAAACGTTGATCAACACTATACAGACAGGTTTGTAGAGACGGTAATTGAGAATGACAGTAACTCCATACGGCTGTTTGCTTTAAGCCAATGAAAGGACAGACATGTAACAGTTACATAATCTAAGCAACAGACTATAAAATACCAGCACACGTTGAGAATATACAGTAACATGACAGATGACCTGAGTGAGACTCTAGCTTCCTCTCTCTCTCCCACCCGCAGCTGTAAAGAGACCCCAAACTTTGATTTAACAGACCGCTTCGCTGTTCAGCTCTCATTTTTCAGGACCTCTCTGTTTGCCATTTTCATTGTTCGCCAAAGGTCACAGGAGTGTCTCATTATTATCCCGTAATGTTTTACTCTGATTCTGCAGACTAAAAGGTCATACACCTTTTTTCCTGGAGTAAAACATAGCAAGATGCCCCCTGACCAAAAGCAGCGCGCGTATTAACACCTGAGCCTTTGTGCTGTATAGGATCCTTAAGAAAAAAAAAGAAAACAGCAGAGAAATTACAGCATTGTATCCTTGCTCCTAAATAAACAAGGTTTTTACTGCACACTGAGCTGATGTTGAACTCCAACTTGGACAGCGTCTGTGCTGAGGGGGTCCTGTTGTTTCAGTCTAACAACAATAACACTTTAATTCACCACCAGGGACGTGTCTTAAAAGCTTTCTCATGAAATTAGTTTAAGAAACATTCCTCCTTCCATATTATGACTAAATCTGAAACAGATATTCCAACACAAAACCCAGTGTCAGTTTCATTTACTTTTGTTCTATGTCAGTCGCTGGAGGACTGTTTCCTCTTGTGTTAGACATGCAATCACAATGTGATTTTCAGTGAAATTTTCTACTAATTTCAAAACCTTTCTTTGAACACTTTCTTGTGTGACATGCAGCATCAGCCGTCAGCAATGCCTCCTGGGTGAAAAAGCCAGAAGACAAAAGAGTTCAAAACAGTACATGTCACTTTCTTTCATGTTTCCTCACACTCCACTTCATCGTTACGTGTGATGTTTGAAGTGGCAGTCAAGAAACACTTTGAGAGCATCTTTCTTCTTTAACTTGGTGCTCGACTGAATCCACAGTCGTGCAAAGCGGCTGAAACATTTGTGTTTTCAGTCGCAAACCGAGGATTTCAAGGTCAGGAAATTCAGAACCGACAAAATCAAACAGAGGGAATTGTCATAAGATTAATTAAAGATTAAAGAGGACATGGAGCTGCTGCTGTTACACTTGCCAAAACCCCATATCTAATCTTATTGTTTGCCCTGAATCAAGTCTTCCAGGAGGTGCTGGCTGATTGCTCTCAGATCAAACCTCTGGCAACCACGCCGCCCAACTCCAGTATGATAGATGGTTATAGTTTGGGTTACAATTATGGTTTTAGTCTGATGAGAACCTCTGACCTGAGAGACCAAACTTTTCCTTTTTCCTCCAGCTCTCTTACTACAATGACATCACTCTGTAAAGAAAGTACAGTGACCTTTCTAAGAGAGGTGTTACACGTGAAATCATGAAGCTACGTGATTCTTCAGTTTTAGTAATTATCGACATCATTATCC
This sequence comes from Decapterus maruadsi, assembly GCA_030347415.2. Taxonomy (NCBI): domain Eukaryota; kingdom Metazoa; phylum Chordata; class Actinopteri; order Carangiformes; family Carangidae; genus Decapterus; species Decapterus maruadsi. Next base: position 32,067,795 of record CM064900.1, read on the forward strand.
TTCTCAAAAAAAATATGGTGTAAGTGTTTTTGGACTGTCTGTAATTCTGAGCTCAGCTTCAGTCTGGACAGTACTTTTGTCATCCTCCCTCAAAGAAATTATATTACTTTTAGTAGGAATGCTGCAGGGATATTGATCCATTAACTGTGTTATTAACTCAAATTCAGTTTATTTTCCACTTCCAGTGTCCAAAAAACAGCTGCTTGTACCCTGAGTTGGACAGTTTGCTTTGAAACCTGCAAAAAACATCTGCAAACCTACACAATAACATCATCTCGACACTCAGTGATCTAAGCTACGTTATACTGTCCAACACAAATACACTGGATTTATTATCACTCTACCTCAGACGGGGATTTTGGCAAGGGATATTTCAGTCATCATCATCATCATCATTATCATCATCATCATCATCACTCAGTTTAATCAGAGAAGCCACAAATAAATTAAAGGAGAAGATATTAGGGAGCCGAAAGTCATGTTTTATTCATGGTCCCCCAAAACAGGCAAGATGCAAATCAAAAGATCTGAAGACCACAGCTAATTAATTTTGAAGAATTGATCTACAATAATGTCAGATTTCATCATAATATTTGAACCTCCACTTCCCAAAGTAAATTAAATTTGTATGAATTTCATTTGAAAGCATGTATATGTTTAGAGGAGAAGCTGGAAAGGGTTCAAACTACAAATAAATACACGATTCAACTATAAATGGCTGCAGTTCACACTGAGTGCTGGTTTCATACTTACAGTAATCTGTAAATGAAATTCCTCTCCATTTGTTCATCTTCTGTAACATAATCATTAACAATGGGCTGCTGAAAAATTATTCAAAAAAATGTATTTTTTTTCTTGAATGCGTTTTATTGTTATTAATATCTGTGCATTTACGGTTTACTGTTACAGTAAAAAAATGAAAAAAGAAAGATCAGCGACAGTAACTAGTTTATCTGTCTTCCCTAAGACAATAGGAAATGTTATTACAGCTATAGATTTAAAAGGAAGCAACATACATACAGGTTTACTGTATATTCACTAGTCTCGGGAATGATGAAGTTACAGACAATAATTTGTGCATTAATTACTGTAAAAGGCGGGTAAAGTCTATCTTACGCAGCAAGAAGCAAGTAAAGTATATTTAAAAACAAGAAATTGCGCTACAACAGGGCGTATTATAAAATTACATATTTCCTCTCAACAGTGTGGCTCTAAAAAGCAAGGACCTTTCTAAAATAATCCATAGTGAATTATATCAATACCTTACACTCTTATTTAGCCTGAGATATTTAGATAATGTACAACAATTATGGTTAAATGCAAAAGTTTAAATTTTCTCGGATGCTTTAGTCTAAGATATTAAATCCTCTAACAAACGTGTTTGTCATGTCGAGCTCCCACACTAGGTACAGTCCAGTTCCCTCACACACAGTCCACAGTTCACCATCACTCTGCTCAAAAAGACAAAGTCAATTGGATTCACTGATGCTTTTCATAAAAAGCTACCAGGACACATAATTATATCAATAATCAAACCTATGATAATTGCCTGCAATCATTTAGTAATTAAAATGACAAAGATAGTAAAATAAAGTTCTGTACAGTCACACATGTATAAATATGTCGAACATTTACGAATATGGTAAAATACAGAATTTACTAATATCAAAGTTTCAAAGTGCTGCGTATAATGAGGGCTATGTTCACCTAAAAAAAAGTACCACTTAACAGAGATGCAAGGTGAGATTAATGAACATTCAATTACAGTATCCTCTTTGTACAATATACATAGCATATGATGTAAAGTATGTGAGTCTAATTGTAAACACAGTAAGTAATTTCCAGTGCATCAGGGGCAAATTATCAATGTTCAAAATATATGATACAGTAACAATGACAGCATCACCTCACTACTGTAACTTGGTTGAAGCAGAAGCAGCTCAACAAACTTTTCTCCAAATATGTTGCATATAATATGTAATTTAAACTTTTTTCACTGTCATTTTTACACACTCTGATCAGCTACAGTTTGCAGGGATGATTATTTTCTCATGTGGATGTTCAGCTGCATTACAGAATGGAGACACTGTGACAGCCCCACTAGCTGCTCAATAAAAACAAAGAGTACACACAAATACAGCATTTGTGCAAATTATGGCTGCACTCCGTTCACCTCTGGTTAGAAGTGATGTCTCCTCGACTTCAGAGAGTGTCTCCTCTTCCTCTTCCTGTGGCACTGCTCCCTCCTCTCCGGCCAGGGGAAACCGCTCTCAGCGGTTCTGTAGGCCTCGTCATACTCGTCGCTGTCGGAGTCGGCCTCGGCCACCGGGAACACTTTGTCTGGGAAAACCTCTTTCAGCTTGGAAGAGAAGAACGCCTCGAGGCTGCGGCCTGCCTGGGCCACCTCAGAGTCAGGCTACGGTCAGAGAGAGAAAGAGCGATTACTAGTGAAGCACTGGCTGATTACGCTTATATTTATTTATATATTTAAACTAGGATTTGTTGAGATTATTTTATACAGGGTATCACTTTTTAACTTACATAATTGAACTTTGCACAGTTGCGGAACATGAGACGAACATCTGCAACAAACTGATCTGGTGAGTTATAATGTCGAGTGTTCCTCTTGTTGAGTTTGGCTCTGATCACAGACAGATCCATCGGCCTCTTGATGATCTGGTAGTAATGACGAGCCTGCATGAAAAAAAAAAAGCGTTTTAAGTTCTCATGTTGAATTTAGTTCAATTTAATGACCTCATAGCCATTTCCCCTCCTAAATGCAAGTAAATGTTCCACTGATTGTGTTACATATCACTGTGATGTCCATCAGGGTTTCAGTGTAACCTGTGGAGGTTTTCAGCAGAGTTATTGAATTTTAGATGTTTTTATCTGTGCGCTCCATTTGTCATGTATTTTCTATATGAAGAAGAAGAAGCATGTGGCAAAACAGTTGGCGGTGTTAAAGCACCAAGAAAAGTTGTGAAGCACCAGTAAAAGAAGAGAATAATTTGAGTGTTAGTCATGCCTCAAATTATTCCAAAGTTCAGCTTTTAAATGTCTAATGAGGAGTGAAATGCATTCAACACATTTGTCATGCCTTGAGGACGTTGTGTTTTGGTGAGAGAATTGTGCATTAACAGATCCCACAGGGCACGTTTAAACCCACTGAGCCTCACAACCGTAACAGCAGTTAAAGTCGGTGTGTGTTTATGTAAAGAGAAACATGAGGAAAAACTACTGTGATGTCACTGTGTTACTGTAAATGTAATGAAAAATGGATGAGGAAAGTGTGATCACTCACAAGTGGACTGACGGGCTCATGGAAGGGAGCGCTCAGGATGTTACTGAGGATCAGGAGAGTCAGCCGCTCACATTTCTACAGAAGAGTCGACAAAACACATAAATGTGTCAAAAGAAAGCACAGTCACAGAAATCACATACAAAAACCTCAGACATCATTATTATTAATGCAGCGAGAGAAGTGACCTACTCTCTGGTCGCATGCAGGCAGCCCATGAACCAGTTTGCGTTCTCCAGATGTTCTCTCGTTCTCACAGTCATATTCAACCTCTGGCTGCACAACATCTCTGCACAGGCTGCAGAGCCAGTCTCCTCTGAACAGGGGAATAAATAGCATCAGGTTAACAGCTAACAGCACTAAATAAATAATCTAAAAGGAGGTATGTTAAAGGGATAGTTCAACATTTTGTTGAATTGGCCCATTGCCATAATCCCTATAGTCATAGCATAGCATAGGTTCGTTACCTTTAATTGTCGGTGCAAGTTATTTTTAGAATGGCGGAGCAGAGCCGTGAGCTGCTCAGAGCTATGCTACGGAGGCTAATGGGATTTCTTGGTTTCCCTCATCAAACTCATCAAAAACACAATCCAACAACTCCAAAACGCTCTTGTGGTCAAGTTGTGACCTGCACATTCACCACGCTATGAGATAATAACGGAATGTTACGAGACAGAGTTGTTTTAGAGGTAAATTCATGCAAAACCGCTGATGTGCGTTCCCGTTGGGAGCCGTTTTTTGGCAAGCAGTCTCTGCATTTACCTCGAAAACAAGTCTGTCTCGTAACGACAATTAAAGGTAACAAACCTACTGCTATGGGGATTATGGTAATGGGCCAATTTGCCAAAATGTTGAACTATCCCTTTAAATATATACAGTGTAAGGAGCTTACGAGGGGAAGCTTAGCAGAGATGGAATGTGGCAGGACAGGTGGAACACTTTTGGACAGCGGTCACAGCACAGCAGGTCTCCTCCAATCAGACACACAGCACAGAAGTCCTCGCTCTCCATCTCCGCACCGTCCTGCTCAGGCTGGACGTCGTCCGGCCCCCTCAGAGGCGCAGGGTTTGACATCAGACGAGCCCTCGGAACTGGTCCCACGTGAGGTTCCTCCTCCAGGTCAGAGCGAAGCGGTTGCGGGTCGTCATTTGTCAGTTCAGGTTCAGAATCAACGTCCAGCTCAGACTCCACAGATCCCTGAGAGTCCGGAGGCTGATCGGACGCTACGTTAGAGTCGGTCTCAGCTTGATAACTGGGATCATATACAAGCTGAATGTCAGACTCTGTTTCAGCATCTTCCGACTCTGCATCAGCGTCCAGCCCTTGGCCGTCGTCGGATCCAGCTCCTGCATCTGATTCTGGGTCCGCCTCATATTCTAGACTTGGCTCTGAATCCCCTGCAATATCAGTGTCTCCACAGAGTCCCATCATCTCTCCTGCAGCTGCTGATTTCTCCTCAGACAGACATTCAGCCTCAGATGAAGACTCAGCATTTGGATCAGTATCTGGTGAAGCATCTGTGTCTCCCTGTGGGTCGGGATCATCCCGGGAAACTACTGCGTCTTCTGAGACCGACCGCGGGTCAGAGTCGGAGTCCAGGTCCAGGACACATGCGTAATTCTGTGGCACATATTTAGGGTCTGTGGATGCTCTACAAGAGCTGAATCTCCCTCGGCCGTCAAACTCACTGCTGGTTGACTGATTACGAGTTAGTCGCTCTGAAGCATAAGGTGGCGCTGTGAGTGAACGGGTGGTTCTCCTGGTCTCAGAGCTTCCAGCCATACCCTACATTTACAACAGAGAGAGGCAAACAAGAGGCTTTCAAAATTATTTTTCTTTAAAAGGGATAGTTCAACATTTTGGCAAATTGGCCCATTACCATAATCCCTATAGTCATAGCAGTAGGTTTGTTACCTTGTTGGTAGCCGCGAGCTGCTCAGAGCTACTCTACGGAGACTAATGGGATTTCTTGGTTTTCCTCATCATACTCATCAAATATACAATCCAACAACTCTAAAATGCTCTTGTGGACAAGTTGTGACCTGCACACTCACCGCACAGTAATGGAACGTTATGAGACAGAGTTGTTTTTGAGGTAAATGCAGAGACTGCTTCCCGAAAAACTGTCCCTGAATACAACGCGCGATGAGTGTGATGTGGAAAACCAAGAAATTCCATTAGCCTCCGTAGCGTAGCTCTGAGCAGGTCGTGGCTCTGCTCCGCCATTCTAAAAATAGCTTGCACCGACAAATAAAGGTAACAAACCTACTCCTATGGCTATACTGATTATGGCAATGGGCCAATTTGCCAAAATGTTGAACTATCCCTTTAATTAAAAATACATTGTGTGAAAGTATTGATAGGAATAAGTAACAGTTTCACAATTTAGGAAATGTACTAATACACTTGAGATAAAAAGATCAATACCATTCTCAGTTCTGCATGCGAATATGAAGTTTCTAGCAGCCAGCTGTTTGAAACAATGACTGTGACTTTGTAGACAAAGTCTGCCATCAATGAAACTGAAAATGTTTTGACAACGCTCTGTAATCTGCTGGCTCACATTTCCCCCTACTGTATGAGAAGAAGCGAGACGTACCTGAGGCGCTGCATCGTGCCAAGTTCTCTGCTGGGGGTGGGTTTCACTCTTCTCCATGCTGCTGGCGGGTAACGGGTCACTCTGCCTCCGTCCGTGTGGGGGGAGCTGAGAGACGAGTATTTTGAGACGCTCTAAGCAAACAACTGGAACCCTGGGCCTCACTGAGTCCACCTGAGCATCCCTGCTACTGTTGAGGGAAGTGGAGAATTATTTTATTGTTATTATTAATTGTCATGATTTGTACATGGACAGATGTTTGTGAGTCGTTAGCTGTTACACACCTGCCGTGGCCATTTCTTGGCGTCCTGCATTTCTCCTTGGCCTCATACTCGACATTTTCATTTACATATGTGAAAGAATTGTCTGAAAAAAAGAGAAAGATGATGAGCACATTTTCACAGATTTTTGTTTATTTGTGGATGTAAGAAACAATTGCCTTTTAATTATGAGTATTTACAGCACCTGGCTCTGTCTTATAGGACAGCAGAGGAGATCTGTGGCTGCTGGGGGCGACCGTTTCAGTCGAGGTTTCCTTGACAACACAAAGCACCCCATCTGAAGCTCTCCTCTGTCTGGGATCCACACTGGTATACTGGGAACACAAAAAAACAAGCATACAAACTGTTTTGATGTTGAAATGTAACTTAACTTGAATTATTACTTTTTAATGCATTTTTAAATTTGTATATAGGGCGAAAAGTATCAGATTTAACAGATTTATAACTGTTTCACATATGCAGTAACACTTGTAAAAAATGAAAATTGAAAATGGTAAATTTATTGGTTAATAAGGATCATGTGATATGATTAAAAGCTCCAAAATTGATCTTGGTTGATGGTTTTAATCATTGAAGATATTAGTACTCTTATAAGTATTTCTGTTTAATTACAGCTCATATGTGGACAATGCATAACTGAAATCTGATCATTTCTACCCTGAAGGCCAACAGAGCTCCAGTTCTTCCACGTGTGTGCCTGCACTCTGACGCAGGGTTACCTTATTAACAGCTCCTGCCTCTAGGCTGTGATTGCATCCTGTGGGCCTTTCAGTGTAAGGGCTGGAGGACGGGGCTGCCAGTTCTGCCGGGATGCTCTGGGAGCGCCTCTTCCTCCTCGAGCACACTGAAGTAGAGCTGAGCCCGTTGCTCTGCACATCAGATACACAGTCGTGGGCTGTCGCTGACACCTCCAGGGACGTGGATCTCTGTCAGAAACACAAACATGAGTATCCGAGCAGCGGTTTCAAGCTAGATCACATGCACAGATGCACCTGTTCGTACCATTAACAACAGAAAGGAGAGAAAAGAAGCGGGATGTGTGAGGTGGAGAGAAAAAAAAAACCTTTAGTGTCACACATGGACACACATGTAAACACACATGGAACAAAAACATCACTCAGAGCTTATTCTGGGGCTGATTCAAAACAACATGGAGAGTGACCCACACAGCTGCATATATTACTCTTATTGTACAGAGAATGAAAGGTTTGGTTACAACACCAATTATCGTATGTAAATTCACCATCAGGGCTTCAGAGTGGCCCTTTGATTTAGCCAGAACTGCAAATCACTCTGTTATATTAAAATTTCACTAATGCAAGTGTCCTGAAAAGCTCCTTTAAACGCCTCAGCTGTGTCTTCCACTAATGGAGGCAGGGGGGCTGGAAAATCATTTAACACCATTTTTTTTTTCTTAACACGTGCCTCTTTTCTTTTCTTTTTTTTTTCTTTTCTTTTTCTAGTGCACCATCATACATATTCAGGCCAGGCTGACACTGAGCACGTGCTCCTAAGTATCATGCGATTAAAACACTTACCTGATCCATGCCCCTTGGGAGAGGTGTGCAGGATTCAGAGTGTGGAGGAAAATAGACTGTAATCCTTCTCTCAGGAATTATTTGGGGGGGGTTGTAGGAATTTATCTCAGAGTGCAAACCAGCTCAACTCAAACTCCCACTGTTCCCTTAGTGACTCATTAATGACAGGTTAAGTACGTAAATGTGCACCCATGTGGTTTTATGTCGCTTTCAGATGCTGTGACTTGAACGTATAAAAATATATCTTTGTGCTTGAAATCATGCATCTTGAGATTTTTTTTTTTTTTTTTTGAGAGGTGATTATGTGGCTGCTCAACCCCCCGGCATCAAGTTTCACTGTGATGAACAGTGCTCTGCAGGATTTTAGAACGCGTTGCTATGAGCAGCTCTGCTTTAATTGTCTGAGCAGGTCTTTGTTTTCCCATCATCCTCTCTTCATAAAAGCAAGAGCAGGTTTCTGTTGCACCATCTGTTTTCAGGCTAGCTGTCATCTCTGGGAAGTGATCATTCTGGCATTAAAATAAACACCGTTGCTTTCAGTTTCAGCTGTTCAGACACAGACAGTGCAATAACCCTCTGCCGTATATAAAACCTTTTTCTCTACTGGTTTTTGTTTTAACCTAAATATTATTTCATGACATAACTTTTGAATTGGGCATTGTCTCTGTCTTTGCTGATTGTTCTTCATGTTTCTCTCAGCAAGTGTCTGAACATCTGCGTTATAAAGGAAATAGACCTGCCTATGATCGATACTTTGTGGGTTTTGAGAAGTGTGTAAAAACAGAGCTGTGTGGTTTACCATTTCATGAGATGTGAGATGGGTTCAAATTTTGTTTGAGCCTCACAGAAGCTTTGCAGGACCACGTGTGAAACGAAAAACCGAAAACTGAGGTGCAAAAAAAATCCCACCACATGTCCTACTTTGATGATCAGAAACAAATACATGTTCAACTCTGGTGCTGTACTTCGTGGCCTTATGAAGCTGAATGCTAAAAACAGTTACAGTATCTTGTGCTGAGCTGTGCACTTTATTTTTCTGCAAAGTTTATTATGCATGGTCCAAGACAAATGTGTGCAATATTTAATATGCAATACATTTAGAGTCAATGCATCGAAGCCTAATGTGTGAAAATGTGCTCATCGAGTTTTATCATGAATGGTTTATACATTTGACACAAGCACATCAACTGATGCTTAAATTGAGTTAATCCCTTAGAAGCGTATATGAAATTAGTATTAACTGCCTTCTTTTTTTTTTCTGTCAGCAGACATATAAATGTATTTTATGGTCAAGTGCACCTTATGTATTTTACTACCTTGTGATATGACTGAGGGCTTCAGAGCAGCTACTGGTCAGGAATGAACTCTCCCTCTCAATGCAACAAGATAACAACTGCCTCTGCTTTCAAGACGTTTGTGTGATATGACTGGAAGCAGCAGTTCAGCTGAGTGTGAACCTTGTGGTGAGATTTTTCATGCTGGTATTTTTAGTTATAGATAATAACGAGGGATCTTTACCAAAAGAAAAGTACAGTACAGTATCAGTTTCTCACCCGGCCATCCCTGTGGTCTCTGAGGGTCAGCACAGGTCTTGTCCTCGGCTGCTCTTTTCTCAGCTCTGCAGCCGGAGGAACCCTGCGTTGCTGCTGCTGCTGCTGCTGCTGCTGCTGCTGCTGCTGCTGCTGTTGGCCAGGACTGGGTGCCATCCTATCCTCGTCCAACAGCTCTCTGCTTTCAGCCACTGCTGAGTGACCATGAGTCTCCTCTGCTCTGCATCTCTCCTCCCAGCTCTCTTCAGTCATCACATCTCTGTCCACGGCTGTGTGGCTGAGCTCCTGCTGCAGACCTGTGCTGATCGATAGCTTCCCCTGACACTGGCCTGGCCTGCTACGGTCTGCACTTAGCTGAGTCTGGCTGTCTGCAGGAATCTCTCTCTGGTGTGGGTGATGAGAAAGATAAGATTTAGACTGAGAGTGGGTTTGGGAGTCAGCAGCTTGAGGCTGGGATGTAGCTCCTCGACTGCAATTGAGCTGGATCATTGGCACAGGTGATGTAGGGGGAGGGCAGTGCGTGGAGCTCTCTGTGTCCCAACATCTCTGAAGCTGTTGGCTCTGGTGCAGGGAGGAAGAGATATGGGCAGTCTGAATACAACTGGAGTTATAAAGTGTGGCCTCCGCCTGGCTCTTGTCCAGACTGGGCCGATCTGGCTGAGAGGGAAGGCCATGCAGGCAACACATCTGGGGCTCACAGCAGGTCTGATACCCACAGCCTGGCTCCCGTCCTCGGTGAAACACAGGCTGCAGAGCCAAGCAGGTGATGGGCTGAGGCCTCATTATACTGGAGCAGGCCAAACTCTGAGGGTAAGTGCAGTTTCCCCCCTCCACAGTCAGATGACCTGCAGAAAAACACAGACATAGTAAGAGTTATGTTCAGATATAACATGTCAGGCAGAATAATGATATATAATAATAATAATAATAATAACAGTAATGGTTTATTTAGTGTGATCTAAAAGTTTCTGAACTGTGACAAACTTACTTCTACATGTAGGTGAAAACATTTAGGAATTTACTGAAACCTCTCAACAAAATATGCATTGCAACAGTTTAACTTGAAGTTTACTTCCATCGTAATTTACATTTCTATATTGCGATAGATGATTGTGTCTTCTTGCTTCAGTAGCATTTATTTTACCTAAAGAAGAAATCTGCTTCATCCAGTAACTAGCATCCCAGTTGAACTTGATCTTGACAGGACTCCAGGGGTCTGAGTGGAGCGATGGCTCAAGCAGTTGTTGCATCTGGAGTGAGATCTGCAGGAAGAATGGATAATCTGTGTATGAAAATCACAGTGATTTCCATTGTAATAATATAAAAAAAAAGCTGTAGGTATGCTCAAAAGATCCCCTCCATAATAATGGTGTGATAATAATTTGGATTTTCTTTCAAACTTGAGCCACTGCAAAAACCACAAATATATTAACATCCTCAATTTATAGCCACAACACTGGTTTGAGACTAGATTTAAAGACAATGCAGACAATGTGCTACTGCCCTTCAAAGAGCTGCATATCTAACAAAAGACAAAGTCACAGAATAAAGGTCAAAACAAAGAGGCTGAGTTTTTGTCCTGTATATGGTTCAGGCTCCTTTCTAAATCCTCTGTTTGGTAAATGTCTGAATCTTTCTAACTCCATCCTTCCAGTTCATAGCACAGCTTCTCTGCTTAAAATCTGTAGTTTCTGAGCTGAAACCAAAATAGTTAAGATGATGCAACTTCAGTAATTTTCTCAGGCTTACTTTCACAAAGCTCCTCCAGAGACACAGAGGACGTTGTACGAGTGCTTCACTGGCTCAGCACTGAGCTCTAAACTGACCTTTACCTGAATACTCAGTGGAGCTCCCCTTTTAATATAGATGTGAGAGGGTTTCCTTCATCAAAGAAGACAAAAAAGAGGCAAACAACTTGTTGTTCTACTCCCTCACAGGGATTAATTACACATTCCTCACAGGACCGCGTGCGTGTGTGTGTGTGTTGTAGTACGACAGTGGACATCTGTTGACGGTCCTGTCAGCGTACCAGAGCCCTGCTGAAGAGCACCGGGCCTCTGCAATGGTGGGTTGTAGCCCAGGTGACGAACTTCTGAACGTGGTCCAGCTGGCCACAGGTCTCTATTGCCCCCTGCAGCTGGTCCTCCAGACGCTGCTGAAAGTCCTCTGTGATTTTCTGTGAGGACGCCCGTAGAAATGCACTCGGTTAGGTGTAATTACTGGCACACTGAGAGCATCACTGCTGGACTGCGGGCTTAATCGATGACTCTTTTTTTTCTGACAGATGAGATGTTGACTTAAGCAGCTCTGACATATTATGGAGTCTCGTTTGCTTGCTTTTCGGGACTGATTACATCACAGCCGTTTCAGATTCTTTGCATGTACACTCACGGCTGGCTGAACGATAAGAGGGAAAGAAAGAAAGAGAAAGTAATTACCTCCAGTTGCTCTATTAATAGGTTGGCTCGTTTGTTAAGCTCGTTCATCATAATCATCTTTGCCATTTTAATCTGGTTCTCTGCCTTCCTGTGTGCAATCTTTACTCCATGAAGTCTATGAAGACAGAAAAGAGAAAATAAATGGTTCAGTCCAGGCAGAAAAATCCCAAATGCAGGAGGGAGGAAAGCAGCAGGGGCATTTCAGACATTAATTTATGCATTAGCTTGCTATACTTCACACTGTTCAATGGAAGAAGTTGCTCAGACCTGGGAGAATGATTATGGCGACTGTGTGCGAGTCTGAAACCAACCTGTCCTCTATCTTTTTAGCATTGTTCTCTACTGCGGACCTCCTCTCCTCGACTTGCACCATCAGGTTCTCAAACAGCCACTGCTGATCCTGTAGGGCCTTCCCGATCTGCACCACCCTGTGCACATGAGAGAGATCACAGCACCAGATAGAAAGTTCATTAATTTATTCTTTGGGCATGCAGAACACCAGAATTAAATTAGTTTCCCCTGGGGACACGACATTATGCTGGTGACCTTAGAGGCAGCTACTGTACTGTAACATCACAGAAAACAAAAGCGCATGAATACTTAATAGGTATTAGGCAGGCCAAGGGTAGTGTATGCAGATACAGATGATAAAAGTGACAAGACAGTTAAAGGGTGTTGTTGCTCAGAGGAAGTTTTTAACCTGCGGTTAGCCCTTCTCTGCAGTGTCCTTGTGCTGCGTATCTCAGCACTGACCTGTGGTTTTTGTGGGAGGACAGGTGACAGCTGCTACAGCACAGAAGGTCACATGACTCACAAAACAGCTCCAAGGGCTCCTGTCTGTGAGAGTGGCACATTAGGAGGGAACAAGGATACGACCCCGGGCCTAAAAGACAAGAGGGAGGGGAGGGGGGAGATGGGGGGGTGAAGAGAGGAGCATTAGCAACACTTGACAAGCGATGCACACCCAGAGGTAGAGGCAGCACTTAAACAAAAGCAAAAGAAGTATTTGGAGAGAACAAACAACTACAGTGCAGCCAAACATTTAATCTATCAAACTAAACAGGTGAACAACCAATGGAGCAAGGCTAGCTGTTTCCCTGTATCAAGTTAGTATAAGATAATTTGATGGCCTTGAGATTTTATATTTACCACACAGACTGTGCATGGAGTGTTTTTGATTGTCTCATCTAACACTTGGCTTGAAAGGGAACAAAAGAAAAGACACAAAGTTTTCCAGGATTTAATGTCAGACAGTTTTGAAGATGCTGAGACACGATATTTTTAGGGTTTCAGTTGTTTATTCTACTTTCAAAAACAAAATTTCCTGGATTTTTTTTTTTTCAAGAGGGAGTTTGTTCTTTAAAAAAGTGACCACAATGACTGAAAGATAAGAGAGTGATCGGTAAACCCACTTATTTAGGAGGTTTTCATAGGTTTTCATAGCACAATAAAGTCCTGTGCACTTTTACCAAAGGGTTCAACTGTGGGAAACCTCAAGCTGAGGTTGCAGTGAGAACGTGTTAAACAGTGCTGTCAAAGATGTAAATGAACCGTATTTCATTGTCGTCCAACAGGCCTTTGATGCACCAACAACCACACATGCACACACAAAAATGATCTCTCACTCGCTTCTAAATAGGTCACTGTATGAACTGGCTGGTCTATCTAACTATAGTTGGATCAGGCTAATGAACGCAGCCCTACTGCTCTCTGCTGGCCAGCTCACCTCAACCAACCCCCCTCCTGCCTGCACACCGAAACACAGCTCTGTGGTAGAGAGCTGAGCATCACCCTGTGTGCATCGACCTGATCTCACTGACCACATCCTGTCTGTCAGCGCAGTCACACGGCTTTTCTCACAAGTAAACAAGCAAAACAGTAACACTTCCACATCAAAATAAAGGTGTCTAGGATCTGCTTGTTAAGATCTGTCAACTTGCGAAAAGCAGACCTGCAAAAAGCAGATGGTAACAAACCTGCCAGGCATACTTGAGGGTCTTTAAATAGCCACACACTAATATTAGCAAAAACTGAATTTGTGCGAGCAACTTCAGAATCTGGGACGTGTGTTGAGGAAGGGTGCAATAAAACACAGGGATCTCCAGAAACTATTATCAACCATCGCAACTGTCATGCATTATTCATTGCAATGACTCCTACAGAGACATGATTAACAAACAGAGCACAGAAATGAAAACAAAACCCAAACAGGTTTTCAAATGACAGAGAGGCAGACAGAAAGACTGTGCTGCACCACTAATAATCTGTCATACTGGTCTGGAAAGTGGCTGTAACAAAATCCTGAAATGCATAAATAGCTTGCCTTGTCCAGTTGGTGGCAGGGAACTGGAGCCTCTCTGGTGCAGGTCGGGACACTGGGTGGCACTGGGCCTCTGCTGCTGGTGCATGTCTGTGTACTGGGATGCAGCAGGAGCTCTCTGATGCTGATGCACATCTGTGCACTGGTAACACAACCACTTGTTGCAGAGTGTGCACAGACTCTGGGCGAGTGTCGGCTCTGTGCACTCTGAGCAGCTCTGACAGGAGACACAAAGAGAAACCTCTGCTGTTCAAAACGTACAGTGCATGCACAACCACACACACGGGATTTTGTAATAATAAGATGAGGTTGCATACGTCTGAAATATATGTGTGGTAGCTCAACTTTGTGCCACATCACACTTGTTATTTGTTTTCAGGCTTTCAAATGCCTCAGAGACATTTTCGAGTGATACTAGTGAGCTCTTCAATAAAATAAAACTGAACCCTCATTTGTTGAAACTATTGTTATTGGCCTTGGAGTCTGTAAATAAAGCTACTGTATCTATTATTTATTTTTCTAATCCTTTTCAATAACATTGAATAGATTGTAAAAAAAAAGAAAAAAAAAAGCTATTAAATAAGGACATTTTTATTATTACAAAAACCTTTTCTTACTCCCTTGTGTTTATATTGATTTTGTTTCACATAAAAAGACACAATAGCTGAAGTCTAGTAAGATGAGACACACTCAAGCTATTTTCACCTGACCAGTACTTAATTATTCCCTGTGGGGAAATTCACCCTCTGCAGGTGACCCTTCCTACAAATTTAGGAACAGTGAACAGCACCTCGGGACCAAATCCAGTTTTAAAACCCGGTGCTGCATCCAAAGACAATAGCAGGGGTATTCCTTATTTTTAACATATCTTTTTGGAGGTGAAGAGAGGAGACGAAGACAAACACAGAAAGCTCATCAACTCTGCACAGAAAGGGCCCGCATTGCTCTAAAGGTGATTCAATCACAGGATCAACAGTGTAAAGTCAGAAACTGCAGCAAATTCCTGGTGAATTACGTCTCTAGCTAGCGAAAAAGGAGACAATAGTGAAAGTAACACCTTACCTTCTCCATTTCAGTGCTTTAAGAGAGGAGCTGTTGCCTTCTCAAATGGGAGAGAGAAGAGAGTGAGCAGCCTGACGCCTCAGCAGCAGTAACACTGAGGCTTCTAGCTAAGGCAGGAAGCAGCGCACCGAGAGGTGGCCCCAGAGGAGACGGCTTACATGACAGCCTCACGGTGCTCCCTCCTCCCCCAGTTCATCCATGTGTAGGACCCCCTCACTGCAGCAGAGGAGAAGAGTGTCACATTCAAATTCATCCTCCGCTCGCTGATGAAGCCAACAAGAAAAAAAAAAGAAAGAAATAAAGAGAGAAAATCTAATCCTTTTTCTTAAATAAGCCTGTGCATAATAATTGGGAATTAGGGAGATAAGATAATTATTTTTTTGTAGGGCAAAATATCCCCGCAAGCCTTTTCCAAAATGGAAGAAAGAAGACCAAGTGACCTACAATGAGGGAGGAGGGAGAAATTGTAATGTAAGCAACTTTTAGTTCTTTGGAGCAGACATCATGAGGCAAGATGAAGTGATGTGAGGCTCTGGTTGTGTCGGGCTGAGACAGGACGGGCCGGCTGTGGCCTTCTTCCACTGGGACATATCCCAGCGGAACTACACACTAACGTAGCACACCGAAAACCGGGTCAGGCTCTGATAAGCTCCAGATGGGACTCCTGCAAGTCTACAGCACTCTGAAATCAATTAAGATTTTAACACAACATGTCAAGAAAATGAAAAGCACAAGGACAGAGAAGGAGCTCACCGTAGACAAAGAAGAAGGAAACTTGAAGACATAGAAGGGATAGAGTTAGAAAAAAAATCTGCAAAAGAAGCAGTTGCATGGTGATATGGAAGTTGGGGGAAAAAAAGGAACCAGACAACAGGATATCAGAAATTAAAACACACACAACATCTTTTGAAAATAGCTGAGAATTTAGCAACTGTAACATCTGGAGCTGTGACTAAAAGTCTGCCTAACAACAACCCCTGCAGCCTGACCTACAAATCTGACAACTTTCTCATCCTTGGGTGCTTCAGTGGGGAGCTCAGAGCAATCCCATTCCCCACTGCGTGTTAAAAGACCCAATTTGAAACACAATTAGTCAGTCGTTGTACACCTCTCGTTCACTCAGCTCTGTGGCGTTTTCAAACTGCGCACTTGCCTTCTCTGAACCTCTGCAGCTTCTATATGAGACCTCCTGCCAGCTCCCTCTGTCCTGCTACACGGCATCTCATGAGACGTCACAATAATAGAAACCCGTGCCGTGATCTCCTCTTTGAGAGCTCCCACCTATAAAACGTCTATTAACACCGAGGTGATGAGATCAGAGTGGAAGCAGGATCATCTTCATCCCTTAAGTTATGAAGCCATTCGACGACATTCTCCAACACGTCTTGACTTAGAAAACGCAAACAAGTCCTTTAAAACTAAGAATTGTTTATCAGAGAGAAAAAAACAATTGAAATCATTTGTGTATCCTCTCTTGAGTTAACTTGGTTAAAAAGCTTCAGTTGCTGCCGCCTCACGCAGGGACGAGGTCGTTAAGAGATGTTTCCTCATTTATGTTCATCTTCTCATTATGTGCTGCTTGAACTATTACGGTTGATGGGATCTCACCATGTGCCTCTTTGCAAACAGCTCTAAACCATCCACAGTGGTTTTTTACTTTCTCTTCACACTGACGGCTCACTCTTGTACAACTATTCTGTCTTATCTGAAAACTTCATTTAGAAAACCCTCATTAGAAAAACCCTAATTATTAATTCATTCACTGTCAGGATGAAAATTAATTTGATACACTGATTAATTCAGTGTCAAGCTTATCATTCCTTTTCATTTACTATAGTACATTTTAATCTGTAGGAGCTGATGTTTATCTCGTGACGTTTGGGTCAAAAATTGAATGGACAACTTGGTTAACACCTTTTTTGTTTTTTAAAGATCTTAAATCTAAACAAAATATGACCATATTTCTTGACCAGATTGCAGTGTGATGCAGTGACAGCATCTTTGTAGGTCTCAATATTGCTTAAAGTGAATTTTATTTAACAAAATTTTGAATTTGCAGAATATATTAAATGAAATAAAGGGAAAAACAAACCTATAGAGGCTACTCAAACAGCTATCGGTGGAGCTATCAGTATAATTTATTTATGGCATAGTACTTTTAAAATCCTTACTACTACCCTAGCAAGGTCATTATTTATGAGCACAAATTAGCTGAACCAGTTTTATTTATGTAGCCCAAGATTACAAATCACAAAGGCCCTTGATGTATATTTTAAAAGTTTATGAAGACGAGCTTTAATCTCACTACATACACAAAACATCATTTTTTTTATGACTATCCAGTTTGTGATGGAGCCTGGTATTCTCCACTAGAGAACAATAAAACCCTGTCTGAGTCTAATACTGAAGTCATGGGGAAACTACCATTATAAACGAATAGACCCGCACAGTTGAATTGCATTACTCGTAGTATGAAGCTGTGGGAATTCGGGAATTGCAGTAATTTCCTTATGGCATGTTAGACGTTTGGCTCCCTGCTCCATCTGCTCATGGCTGTGTCAGAGTGACAGCACTTTATCAACGCGTCTACGTCTAATAAGCAGCATGTCAGTCAAACTGCAGAGAACCACCTGCCCCCGCATCCCTAATATCCTTCCCCCCGCCTGCCTCTGCATTGGCAGCCTCACCTCCAGCGCATCACTGAGCGTGAGACTATTTTTTAGAAAGTGCGCATGAGATTACGCCCCTATCATGGCATCATGGTGCGATCCACAACACAGCGAGAGGGCAGCCTGCAGAAAATAAAAACAGCTAAAGTCAGCAGCACACGGATAGTTTGGTGTGTGACGCTGAGTCCAGGAGCTGTTTGTGTACAAATATACAGTAACTGCGCTGCTGGACAGAGTGCACGGCGCGTGTAAAAACATCATGTCAGGTAAACATCAGTGTGCGCGCGTGAGGATGCGAGCGCTGTTTTGTGTCCGGTGCAAACGAGACTGTCAGACCTGCAACTCAACTTGTGTCGGTGCTGTCAGTCAGGTGTGCAGCAGCAGCAACAGCAGCAGCCGCGGCAGCATCAGTATAGCGGCAGCGGCACGGAGAGTTTTGGTTTCTGTTACCTTGACCCGCGCGTCTCCGATGTGCGTCGATCCTCCCCATCGGATGTCGCTCTTTAGACCGGCCAAAAATTTTTGGAGATTCCAAGTCTCGCAGTTAATCGTGAGATTTTATGCCCGTTCTCATGCAACACTCCTGACGTCTCTCAAAGCGGTAGTGTGACGATTATATTCGTAAAGTTTATAAGAATGGCATTGTGGGTAACATCACTGATGCCACCCTAGGTCGTCAGTAGAAACACGTCATCTCAGGAAAACAACAACAACACCACGATGTGAACATTCACCAGATAGAGGTGAAAACGAGCACTACACAGTACTGAAATCAACCATCAAAACTTAAATCACCAAAAATACAAATTTTGCATGGTTGCTCATTATGCATTATGATGTTGTTAATATAATCTGTAATATAGGGTGGGATCATTTAAAATATCTCAAGTGAATACCGCCAAATTGCACTTGAGTGCAGTATTTTAAATGCACTTACCTTGCAGCAATCGACTGACAGCTTTTCTTTGCAGGTGAAGATTTTACACATAGCCTCTGCTTTAAAAAAAAGAAAAGAAATACAGACTGCTAGATCAGATTAGGTTTGAGCCACACCACGGAATTTACTAGAAGTGGTTCAGTCAGTTACAACATTAAGATGCTTACATGCCACATCAAGACAAAAAAATGATTCAGAATTACATTTTATTACAAAAATGTATATTATCTGCTGTTAGGCAGAGCATAGCTTAAGCATCTACTAAATGTCATGCTGACAAATACAATTTTCACTAAATTGCATATATTTTCTTATGATGCAATTCCACTGGAGGTTGCTGGGATATCATTCTAGAGACCATTATAATGAGATTGTTTCCTTTAAAGTAGTAACAACAACAACAATAATAATAATGTGATTATTATTATTATTACTATTATTATTAGTGTGGTCGCACCACTTTTGTTAAATGATCAGTGTATACTTCTTCAACCACTGGCTGTGCATGTGCAGCTTTTACACCTGATGCTCATCACAGTGACTTTACTTTAAATGTCACCTTTAATTGCTATGAAGGACACAAGCAGGGGGAAAACTAATATGGCGACTGGAGTCAACAGTGAGCCTCTCAGTTAGCAGAGCTGATAACAGCATGGCACTGACAGCCACCAGAATGATGTGTGCAGACGTAATTAGGTTACCAGCAACATGTGGTAGCTGGTGCTAGACTAACTGTGCCTTTTGGGATCTTGCCAGCTTCTCCCAACACATCGCTTTGGGGAAAGCTGTCATTGAGATGTGAGATGTAAAAAGAGGTGAGTTTATATCATCTCGTAAAATCTGTTATGTTTTTCCTTTGCCAAATGTGCTATCGGATGTATGCTTTGGGCCTTGATAGCTGTGGTTGTGTTAATCTGATTGTTGTTGATAACAGGCTTTTGGGGCTGGTATGACAGGAAATGTCACATTCAGTTACTTCTTTTTGAAATTTTGGTATTAAAAAAAAGCAAGGTTATTCCGATATAACAAGTACCCAACACATAATAAGTGAAATATCTAGCGTGTATATGTTATTAGTACATAAAACACTGTGTACACTCAGGTATTTGAAGCATTTTAATGCATTTTTAATAAAAGATTGCAGAGACTCTATGAAGAGTTACAATCATTTTCTTCATTGTCTTGGTGCATGTACAGTTTTCGAATGGGGTTTACACTCCTTAAACAGAGGACAACACTGTGGTGAAATAATGCAAAATGAATACATATGAACTGTACATCTATGCCCATTATAAGTCGCATACACTCACTCAGACACTCTGAAATCACTCGTCACAAGCACGCCTGGACATCAGTGGTTACTCTACAGCTCACTCATTGTGTACCGTCCTGCTATCACTATCTCATAAGATATTATGAACATACACTGAAGAGTATCACAGCCAGTTTACAGTGAAATAATATGTACATGTTTACATTTTTAAAAAAGACAAACATCTTAAGACGAAAAAGTGAGAGTCATCATGATGCAGAGATGTGAGACATCAGGTCTTCAGTTTGTTCCCCTCAGTTCTTTTTATGGAGAAACTTCATTTTATTCCCTAAAAACAGTTAAAACAAATCCATTAACTCATGTAAAAATGCAGAGGATAAATTTAAGTCTGGTTATAGAGTATATGGGGATTAAGTAAAGCTAAGACTACATGAGGTTAAATCTGATTTAATCCAAATTCTAAATGAATATCAGTGGGTTTTCTGATCAGATTTTTAATATCCCCTACAGACACGTTTAAAGATTTTTTTTAAAAAAACCTGCTTTGAATAATAAACTGTGTCTAATGTGACTTTTCAGCTAAAAAAACTTAAATTACCTTTGTATGTTCTATGTTAAAATAACATCATGCTCATTGAAAAACCTCTAAATATGTAAATGTTGTTGAAGTATTTAGCAGAGAGGACTGAGACAACAGCCCCCTATTGTCAAATTGAAACTGAAGTGGAGTCAAACTATGAGAACAGCCACATTAGTGTCGACAGACTTATCAGGACCGTGCTGATTTCAGTCACGTTAGATACTTATGAGTTAAAGTCTGGACTGAGGAGATGAGCAGCAATTGTAACTCTGTCAAAATAAAAAGTTGGTGTGCAGCTCTCTGACATTGTGTGAGATTGTAAAAAAAAAAAAAAGAAAAAAGAAAAAGAAGTTATACAGGAAATATCTGAAATGTCTCTCTAAGGGATTCATGCTGCATCTTTAACTTGTTAAACAATCAAAAACTCCCGGAATCTGAAGGCAGCAAGCACTGCGTGTCTGCTGCAGGACTCACCAAGGCCTTTGAGGAACTTGTTGACTCCACTCTGCTCAGTGTCTGGTAGCTCCTCCAGATACTGATCCACCCTCTGCTCAAACAGACCTGGAGGAACAGTGGAGGGGTGAGGAAATAACTTTCAGCCACTAGATGTCAGTATCAGTACAGAATCTTCTGATGAACAAATGAATAGTCAAAGTACAGAGGTGGAAATCCATGGACACCCACTGATGACAGCCTACCTTTAGCTCTGGTCTTCCTCAGCTCTCGATCCTGAATGAACCCTGCAAACATCTGAGACTCCATGAAGACACCAAGAAAGCGGCGGATGCTTTTAGACGCCACAGACTTGCGGAAGGCCTCTCTTTGGAAAACGCGTTCTCCGCGCTCATTCTGAGCGATAAACAGTGAGTAGTGGCCGATGGTCTCCAGAAAGAAGCGGATGAAGGCCTCTGACACCAGGCTGTTCAGGGAGTTATACTCTGTGGACACAAACAGCAGAGTTCAGTTATTCACATTACTCACATCACTATCTAAAATAAAGTAATAAAACAGATATCTCAAACTGTGTGGCATGTTCCATAGAAAAAGCCAGATTGTCAGAGTAATATTAAAGAAGAATAGCTGGTTTGGCTGAACACTCACAGCCACATAAATCTACCCACAGCCATTGTTCACCGTGTGGATATTCAGGGACCTAACCCATAACTCTTGGTCGTATCAATATGAATAAAATGAACCGCATTATATGACATAATAATAATGTGGTTGCCTCTTTATTACTTCTATTTCTCTTACATCGGTGCTGTCAAAGTATGCCAAAAGTATAGAACGAGACCAGAAGCTGCTGCTGGAAAATCTGAGCAAGTTTTTGAAAACGCAAAGCTGCATGGAGACAGAAAAGACTTGAAGATTATGATTTTTAAAAAATCCTCTGAAGGTGAATGAACTCTGTGACAAAGAAATCTTCCCTGAACAAAACATCAAAACACTCTGAAGACTGGCACAACCAGAACTGTAACTGTCAGGCCAAGGACAACTTCCTGCACTCCCTCGATGAATTAAAG
Source organism: Decapterus maruadsi (assembly GCA_030347415.2). Taxonomy (NCBI): domain Eukaryota; kingdom Metazoa; phylum Chordata; class Actinopteri; order Carangiformes; family Carangidae; genus Decapterus; species Decapterus maruadsi. The sequence goes on from CM064900.1 coordinate 32,089,860, forward strand.
TGCGATACTGCAGGTGTTTGTTATTGTCCTGTCATATTAGCTGTTTTGTGCAGTTGAGTAGCAGCCATCAGGAGCAGCTCTCAGGCCTGACGGGTGTCTTTAAGAAGCATAATATTTGTGTGCAGCAGTAAAGTAAAAGCAGAGCTCGGTCTTTCCTGTCATTCATGAGACAGGGCTGCAGTGTTTTGCTTTGGTTGGCAGGTTCGTGAGAACAGGTTGTGACTGACATGCAGCAGATGTAACACAAGCACAGACAGTGTTAACTGTTGGTGGAGAGCACACACAGAAGGTGTTGTCACTTATTAATGCAACCATTTGAAACAAGAAGGTTTTTCTGTATGATTATCAGCTGAACGTCCTTGCGAAGCATCGTGTAACTTCATAAAACACTAAACCTATTATTGATCCCCTCGGATTAAACCTGCATAAACACCCAGTTTCCAGACCGGGAGTTGAATCCAGGTCACCAGGGTGAAAGCCAAGAACCTTGTAGGAGGTACAGACATAAAACCAGATATTATCCTATAGATGCAACTTGAAAAGAAATAGAGCACTTTATTATAGTATTAGACAAGTTGTCCAACTTGGGGTTGTTTCACCTTGACATTACTTGAGTGATAAACCCATTAAACCCATGAAAAATTAAGCAAAATGTACCACCAGTCAGCTCTTCCCTGACCTTTCATCACCGAAACCCTGTTATCACCTCTGTGACTCATTTCCCAGCGAGTTTCATGAAAAGTCCGGACTGAACATGCTCTGCTGCAGACGCTGTTCTCATTAGAAAGAAAAACATCTGTCTTGGTCGGGAGACATGATTTGTCACTTATTCACCTTCGTCTGACTCGCTGTCAGAGTCCTGATTGATGATGTCATTCCTCTGCTCCAGCGCTTGCTCAAGAGCCGCTTGGAGTTTCCGCGGCAACAGCGAGGCCTCGTCGTCCATCTATAAACAATCAAAAACATTGCAGCCGCCAGCGATAAACAACAGTGTTTGGAGAGTAACGTTCAAAGGCTCAGAGTCAGTGAACAAACCACACGTTTTACAGCCATGTTTAAAAAGAGACCATGTAACTTTTGAAATAAGTAAAAACAGTCTCCCTCGTCCAACTCCAACCAAATGTTTGCTCACAACTTTGGGTATAAAGCTTTAGATGGGAATTGTCAGACAGTTTAATGACTTACTAATATTTTAGCATGTTGAATGTGAACATTTAAATGGTAAAAACTTATAAACCATATTTCACCAGCAGACACATTTGTTTTTTTCTTCCTTTGTCTTCCATTATAATTTCTATAATGCATATTTCTTTTTTCTAATCTTGCGTTTCCTGTATTTTTACCTGCTTAGATGCAGGAATGAAATGTCTATTGATGTTTGAAAGAAAATCTTGTCTATCTTTAGGGTCAGTTTGTTCTTTTATCTGTAAGTTTTTGTGGACTAACCTGTCGGATGAATCGGTCAGTTCCAAGGTCGACCATTAAAGCCTGTGAAAAAAGAGAAGAGCATGTCATTCTTCAGAGGTAATGGGAAAAAGCCTCTTATCTCCCCACATGTAGAGAGCTGTTGATTTCACCTGCAGGAGCGCTACATCTGCTGCCCTCAAAACACAGTCGGCGTAAAGTCAAGAATCATACAGCACGAAAAGTTCAGATCTAAAGCACCTTTCTAAAAAATGTTTTCACCCGTCAGTCAGCAGCAGAAAACATAATGTAAGCAGACAGATGATGCTGCTGACAGCACATTAACAGTTCAGTGTTAACTGTGAATGACAAGGTCTCGGTGCAGTAGATGAACATGTTGTCACTGCATAAACAAAACAAAGCTGTGACAGCTTCTAAAGACAAAATAATAGAATAGCTAAACTGCTCATGAGAAATGACAATCACAAGCTCCCTAAGCCCACTGCGACAAGTTGAGTTCTGATTTTTTTTCCCTGATGAAATATTTTATAACCAAAAATAAAATAGTTTATTTAATATTTTTTTTTGTCAATCAACCACAGGTACTATCTCTGTTTTAATAAATCTGCACTGATCAATACTGTCACACATATCAAACAATGGATGAACCGACTGGGGTCAGTTTAACCAAATGAAGAAGTTATCACCCAGTGTCGCAGATCAGCTACATGAAGCATTTCAGCATATTTTTACCAAACTGTCACTGTTAGCAGCCTTGTTTGCAATAAAGTTTTGTGAATGATGACAACATAACATCTTTATCAAGTGACAGCTGTGACACTGTTAACGCAGAGAAGGGGGTCAACTTTTCAAGTAAAGGCGTGGACTGTTCGTCCACCTCAAGGTGTATCTGTCCATCTTTACAGCTTGAGCACTTGGTGTGGATGTTAGTATCCACAGACTATTCTCAGTGGATTTGACTCTTTCAGTGCAGTAACAGTGCATGTGTCAACCTATTAGAATAAATCCAGCTAAATAAACTTATAAATGATCTTATTATATAGCGTATAGATTATAATGACAAGGAATCTTGATAGCTAATAATAAAGATTTTTCAATTATTTTTATTTTTTCATGTGTTGTCTTTGTAAAGTATTTATTTTTCATGTCCATTACTGTATTATTTCTTTTAACATGTCCAAAATAAACAGAAACTAAATTAACTAACTAACTAATGCAGCTTTAAGTTGCTCTTGTCCAGTCTTGAAATAAGGCCATAGCTTTGAATCCTCTCCTCTGGTTGGAAGTCACCAGGCTGATCAATTTATAATGAAATTAGGATCAATCTGTATCGTTGTAATTTATCAGCCATGACACTAATAGCCACTATTCCAAGAAGTGGGCTTCAATCAGAGAAGGACAAGAATAAAGTGGCAGTGACAGAAAAAGCTGAATCATCTCTAGATGAAGAACGTAGGAGACATCAATCTGTGAGTATGGAGGCAGATCATGAGAGACAATATAGAGATGTTGCACTCACCTCCTCTACAGGCAGCTCTTTCAGTTTAGGCAACGAGCTGGACAGCAGCCCCACCAGGAAGGGCGTGGGACAGCACACAATATCCAACATGGACGCTGGCAGTACGGGGATGAAGGTGTGTTGCCAGGAGAAGGGGTAGAGCAGCGCCACCACTGCGAGCATGCAGCTGGACAGGGTGCTGATGATGAGCGTGCAAAAAAAAAAAAAGACAGAAAAACAACACACCATCAATCACCTTCATGCACAGACCAACGCCCTGCAGAGGACACACCAGATTAAACCAAACAGGGTCAACACAGGCAGATGTTTCAGTAGATAATGAAAAAGTTTATTTTTGAAGGCTGAGAGTGGGATGAAATGTTGTCGGGTACATTTTCCTATAAATATGAGCTACTGTTTTGAACTAATATATAAATAGCTTCTTAAAACCTGTGGAACTGGGCTGCGTTCTGAACAGCATTTCCATCTCTAAGCTCTTTCCTGAGGTTATTTGACGATTTGATCCTCTTTTCCCTGAATGTTACTTTTATATGAGCCGTAACAGCTCAGCTATGTACCACTGGCTTTGACACTTTGTTCTTCCTGCGGCTCATGTGAGGGACAGCGAGATCCAACAGAAACTTCACACGCTCGAACACAAACACTACGACTTCTTCTGTAGTACCTCCACCTCCACCAATTGTGGAGTTGAGACTCCAGCTACTTAAAACCACAATGAGGTCCAATAAAATGCATTATTGTGACATTACTGCGCTCGGTCTACGGGGGTGGCGTGACTCTGACATGCTGCTATAGTTAAGCTGGAAGCTTGTTGACGCAATACCAAAAAGGACCAATTTGGTTTAACTCCGACAGCTGTGGTATAACATCGAGATCACAAATAGCAGCCTGTCTTTCTCACGATCCGTCGCTTGTTGACAGTGGCTGACCCTCCTCCCCTCTGTCCTCTACATACTGTCCGGTCCATGTACACAAAGAGAGTGAAAATAAACTGTGGGTCCAATCGCGCACTCACACTCACACTCACACTCACTCAAACACACAAATGAGCACTAAATCAGTATGGATCAAGAACAAGACCAGGGATCAAACATGGTATGCAAACGCACCCCACTTGAGAGATATACACTTTTAATGAGGAATGTTTTCCGTGGTCGTTGTCATCAACAGCAGATTGAGCATCCAAGTAAACACAAGTTACTCCCTTTTATGTGACCTCCTTCACACTGTGTGTTTCAGCCCACAGAAACTCTACTGGAGCATTTGCACAGAGAGCTGAGACCAGCACCAGAATCAAGACTACTGAGGCAAAATGACAAACCTCCCACAAACTTCTCAACGATATACCCTTCCAGGTTGTGTTTGCCACAAGTCTGTTTCATCTTCACTTCCCATGAGTCAATTTGCCAAGATTTAAAAATGTGAAAGCAGAATTACACCAGTGCAAACCCAAAGGCTACGATAACCGCAGCGCTCGGGCCTTTTCCAGTTCACTCGGATCACGAAGCACTTGCAGCTTTGCTTTGGCCGCTCTGATTTCCATTTGCCTGAGGAGGGGCTTGATAATTCCTACCAGATCCCGTCTCTCCCAGGTCTGACGAGTTCCAACAGGGAGTGATGGGGCACAGATCTCAGAAAAACCTGCGCCACAGGCTACACGTGGCCCGACACACCGCTGATACCAAAAGGATCAATTACACTCGTTCCCTGACCGCACACTCTGGGGAGAAGATGAACTTGCAATGAAAACACGCTGCACTACCAGACGTTGCCACTCAACTCTGGAAGGAGAAAAGGGACATTCCCCCGTTAGATTCAGCCCCCCAGACAGTTCACGTGTCATAGAAAAACAAAGGAAATGTCCACCGACAACATCAGCAGAGGGACATTTTAGATTCACTGTTTTCTCTTGGTGAATGAATTTGGTGAAGCTTCATTGTTTTGGGTTTGAATATGAAGATAAGTATAGGGTTGCAAAGTGGTTGTATGAAATTGGATTATACTTTATGGTGGTTTTTCGCCACACAAGAGGACAGGCTCTAGGGATGGGCATGTTGGTTGGTACATGACTTTGGTCTAGACGCAAATACAGCACATCAGTGACTATTTGGTGGCTTGCCATAATTTCCTTTGTTGAATAATTTGGTTTATGACCAAAAACTTGCAAAACTAATTACATTCCCATCAGGCCACTCAGCTGTACTGTACTTTCAGTTGAATGCTTATTAGCAAATGAGAAGGGCAAAGCTGATGGTCTGGCTACTGTTGCATTTTAACTAACACAGATGGTTTTGAGTGATTGCAACTGAAGCCAACAAATCTTTGTGTGGATTGGTTGGAAAATAAAAAAATTACACCGCACATGCATAAACTAAGATTAATTTGATTAATTTCAATTTGATTACACACACAAAAGTCACATGAATTTATGGTCACGCACTGGGGAAAAGAGACAGGAACCAGTTCTGCAGAGGTGAGGTCTGAGCAGGGCTGTTATGTGTTGAGGTTTGGGAGCTAATCCTGACATATTAGCTCTCGTAGGTCTGGTGTAGTGTGTGTGTATGCGTGAGTGCGTGTATGTGTGTGAGGCAGAACTGGCAGATACTCCAGGAAACATGGGATCGAGAGGCTTAGTCTGTGAAGCCCAGAGGGGGAGGGAAAATCTCAGTGTTTGAGAAAGAGAGAGGGCGGGAGACAGAAGCCTGCACCAGCACATGCTTCACAGCTCTACTAAAGAAATGCAGTGTGTGTCTACCACCAGTCCTGCCGAGGATAAGACTGATTCCAGAGACGGAGGACAAAGAGGACAAGACTAAACCAGAGCTGTCAGACAGCGGCTGTGCTGCAAAGCTCTGCAAAACCATTCTTCACTGTTAAAAAGCTCCTCCCTGAACCCAAAATAACACCTAGCATCGTGTAAAGGGCAGCAGACTACACACAAACCTATAGGGTTTCTATGACAAGCTGCACATGGCGAACTTCAATACACTAGCAGAGCGCTCACTGTTCCCTTAGTCCCCAAATGGTTTTCCCTCACTTCCTGTCTATAAGCATCTCCAGCCACCGGCTCTCAGTCTCGGCTCCACAGAAGGCAACAGCAGAAGCCATTTTACAGTGAGAAATGGCTTCCTGATGGGAAACTTTATACATGTTCTTATTAAATCCACAATAGCGTCTGAGTTTGATCAAGGCTGTCTCGAAAACAGATGAATGCGTGCAGGTGTTTGTGTATATGTGTCTACATGTGGGTGTAAACATTCACGAGACGGGACACTGATGTAAAAATCAGCTGGTGAGGCTCCAGTGATGGCCAAGGCTTTTCTTGACTCGTAGAAAAAGAAAAAAAAAACGGCAACATTTCACATGTTTACAGTGTGTCGATTTCACTCCACCTCCGAGCCAAACACCACATGGGAAACCGGTTAAGTTGTTAAAAGCGGTTTAGTCGAGGTGCCAGCTCCGCGGAGCGTGTTACAGAAAGTCTCTAAATGAAATGACTGTGAATGAAATAACTACCACACTTGTTGATTACAAAAAAAATACCAGAAGCTGTCTCCCCTGTCATGGGATCACAGTCACCATCGCTCATAAGACTATACATCTGCAGAACGTGTTGCTGCTCTACATTCCTCCGACTCGGTTCCAAATCCTCGATTATTACAAAAAGAAAACATGTCACCGCACACTCAACATACATTGCACTTTTAATCACGCTGTTTAATAACTAGTTCTAAGTTTGCAGTAATGAGACACCGCAGTGAAACCCAAACAACCTGCTCTACCATGGAACAGTGAGCCTGATTAATTTACCGTGGTTATGAAAAAACGCTTTCAAAAGCCATTGTCTAGTTTCCTTCTACAGTCTCCGCCCTCTTCCCCTCAAACATAGACTTCTCATCTTTCATTATATTGTCTTTATTACACTCCTTTACCTCTTCAGTCGACATAAACATGTACTTTCCGGCATGGCATGCTGCCGATTAAATATCATTTCAATCTATTCAATTCAAATCTAAATAAAAAAAGGAGTTTGGGGAGGGTACAGAACCCTTGTGGGGGAAAATGAGGAATAATGTAAGTATTTAACAGTCAATGGAATTAACAAAATGGGCAGATCATTGAGAGAAAGGTGAAGAAATCAGGTGACAGTCATTGAGCACACGCGTCATATTCAAGATATGATGATGCTTATTTTTCCTTTAAGTGAACTGCAATATGAGAAAGATGTCTATGTCTATTGCAGCTATGGAGAGTTCAAATTGCAAGTTAAACAAGCATTTTTCATTTGCACAGTTTATTGGATTTATGCACAGGAAGGCACAAGATTTTTTTTTTCTGTATTTCTAATCTTAACAATAGAGGAGCACAGCAGGGAAAGTCATCCAAATCTACTACGCAGTAACACTTTTACTGTAGGAGTATTTCACTGCCATGCCAGAAGATAAAACCAGACATGCACATACAATTTGGCAACCTTCCTCAACTCTAGCCTGAGGACTGACCGAGGTTGTTTACACAAGTCTGCAACACTGACAAAACTCATTCAGCATCTGCAGGTCAATTGAGTTAAGCAATTACAGAGTGACATAGTTGATGATGAATTTATCTGATTAGGCATCCGACTTGTTATTACAGGCATCAGATGGTGAATGACCACTTAAAAGAAATTGTCTGTGCAGACTTTCATGTAAAAGCAACAACTTCTGTGGAAAAAACAACAAAGGTTTCAGTGTAATATTACCAGAGTTAAGTGAACGCAACATGCCAAAGAAACAAGTCCCCACAGAGAACTATTGCCTAACATGGTGTTTCCTTGTGGTTCCTGTTTGTATTGGATATACTGTACATTTTAAGGGGAAGAAGCATACATCATGTTCAGCTGGTGAGGTATTTTGGGAATGGATTATGTACCACAGCCCCAGAGGGAGCAGCCCTTTTATCATAGAAGTCATTAATGCTGCAGTGAGGCCCCGTCACTGTTTTCAAAAGAAACCAAAACACAGCTCTGCATGCACACATGGAGACGTGCATTTTAAATCTACACGCACGCACAGTTTGAGCAGATCATACAGTAAGAGGCATCAGTCAAGGAGATTGCATATTTAAGCCACAAAATTATAGAACTTGCATTTGTCATTTTTCTGTCTTTGTAGTTATTTCAGTTTTCTGTAAAGTTTTAAATGATGCTTTGCTTCACAGTAATTCAACGTTTGGTGGCAAATTTAAATTTGACTGGTGGCTCGCCAGTGACAAATAAATAGCACTGAAGCTATTATCTGTTATCAGAAATTACCTGATAACAAATAATATGTGAAATGTGAATGTCATGATTTCATGAAAAAACAACATGGTGGTGCAAAAAGAAAAGTCACTAGGATTCATCCTCGGGGAAGCACAAAAATACACTTTTCCTTTTTTTTATACAAAATGTAAAACTTTGATTTGAAAGCCCAAAGCATTTCATAATACTTGCTGAATGATAATCTCACCTATTTAATGTGTGTTTATTTCCCAAGGCACACAGATATTAAGATGCATCATAAATGACTGCTGGGGCGAGATATCACACACTCGCATACATAATTGCCCGTTACTAGGCAATATATCATGATGATATTGTAATTCATGATTCCCACCCAATGACTCCTTGATGTTATCATCACCTCTGGTAATGAGAAGATTAGGCCGATTTCCCCCGGGGACACAGAGGGTGCCACTCAAACGTAGGGAGTGAACGTGCCATCATAAGTCAAACGGTGACAGTTGAGCCACAGATCATAGAGGGCAGAGTCGCGGACACAGGAAGTGCATTCCTTCCCCTCACAGTCACTGCCCCCACTGATGTTTGTTTAAACTGGGCTCTGATACATGGAGAGATTACTTCTCTCCTCAAATCTCCTCCCACTCCACCCTTGCCTCCAATACTCCAAAAAGTCCGCCTCTCTGCTCTGCAACAAGAGGACAGACTGGGACACTGAGTCCTTTGAGACTCTTTGCATCTTATCAGACCCATCCCACTCTCCTCTGGTAGTGACTCTCATTACTGTGACCCACTTTTCTCCTGGTATCTAAACCGTCGCCGGCTGACTGGCTGGCCTATTGCCTGACTTCATGATACTAATTAACACGCAATAATTAAAGAGTTCAACACACACAAACAAAGGCGAAAAACCACAGCATAATGCTACTGTCATGTGCCTGTGAGTCCGGGAACAAACATTGCAACTATACCACAGACAAGCTGAGAGACACATGCTGGCTGTCGACCTCGCAGTGTAAGAAGTGTGAACGTTTTTTTGGAAGAGATATGTCTTGAATTCAGACAAGCAGGAGCTGTGGAAAGTGTTAATAAAACATATATTTTGGCCAGTTCAATATTAGTGACAGAGAAAATCTCGAATAGGAAGATATTGCAAAGAGACAAATTTCATGACTTTCTTTAATCTAATTGAAATAATATTTTGGAAATGATGGTCCAGCTGCAGAGGGATGATAATTAACAATAATAATAATAGAGCCTCACCTGAGTTTATCAGCCACGAAGATGACTCGACGCTCCAGCAGCAGCGAGGCAAAGACTCGGATCACCTGTCGTACGCTGAGACACCTGAACAGACTCTCAAAGTCCACGTGCTCCAGTCTGGAGTCGGTGGGCCGCCTCAGCTCGATGACCTGAACGTGCACACAAAAAAAAATTTACTTTTAAGTCATCACAGCCTCTGGATCTTATTAACTTATTAAGGATTATATTTCACACAGATGCATTTGAAACAATTATTTAGGCACAATTGAAGTGGTGACATGGAAAAGCAGGTGTTTTCTGCTTAGTCAGCATCTCTGACCTCATTTCCTGCACCAGGCAGGAAGGTCTTCACTTTGATAATCTTCCCTGGTGCAGGGAAGGGCGACTCCATTAGGCTCCTCATGAAGGGATAGACCAGGGCTGCTGAGACTCCTCTCCGTCTCTCCACCTCATCCAGGATCTTAACAACGAAGGAAAGTGCAGAGTTTCCTTGATATATTTCAACTTGTTTATGTTTCAACATCAACACAACGTAAATCTTCCTGTGAATATGCTAATATGAAAGGAGCCTTGGGTCTTTATCTTATAAAGAGCCAAGGAAGGCAAAATAAAAAAGAAGAAAAAAAAGTGCACAGTCACTGAGGTTATTGACCATGGCGGCAATTAATGGAAACATACTGTTATGTGTTTGACTACTGGGACTCTGTATTCTTTTTCTGTTTTGAAAAATAGCAATTGAATGTCTTTCCATGCCTGTGTGATTGGAAAATTCCACCCAGAGTGCCTGTCGGCCTGCTCCCGTCCAAGCTGCCTCCTGTCTGCACAGCTGATTTGAGACTTTCTCATCATATGATATCACCTCTCTCGCTCCCTTCATCTCTCCGTCTGTGTCTGTCTGTGCCTCTCACACACACAACTCCCACTGAAATCAAACACTGCCGTCCTCTCCCATTTACCAGGAAAGCACTTATCAAGAATCAATATGTATTTTATCTGTATTTAATGTTATCATCTCAGGTTTGTTGCTGCACTGTTGACTTTTGAGGTTTTCCTCTTGCACTTTTTCAAACTCATACGGTCCTAAAATATCACAAGATTAAACAAGACAGAGAGTTTTGCGTTTAATTTATTGACAAGTAAAAAGAAAAATCACCTATAGCTAAAGTGTATTATTATTTCATCTACAGGGCACAGTTATTATGCTTTCACTCAACATCCGAATTGACATTTCAGATTTTTCATTTCAGGTCCTTCATATTTCAAACCTTCGTGCAGCCTTTGATCACAGCTTGTTGGCAGACTGAAAGACCTCACAAGGCTCCCATTATTAAACCATGAATACAGGACATACAGTGAGCGCGTACACTGTCTTTGAACTCGCCTGGGCTTTTCTTCTTTTTCCTATATATTCATATTGTCATATTGCAGCAACTTTGTTTCCACAGTCTGGTTTCAGTCACTTTGAATTAATAAAGAAATCAGATAAGGCTGAAAAAGTCAAACAGAGTGACAGATCTGCTTCATGTTGAGACAGCGAGACAAAAGTGAAGGAAACATTTACTCAGGAAATCAGATGGTTAAATAGAAACATACTGGAATAAGGTTCAGCATTGAAGAGGCGTTCACTGCTGAAAGTCATTTACTTCAGCTGAGTGAGACGGGTTAACCACAGCTACAACACCACACTAGCTGGCTGTAGCTGCCTATCTGCGTGTGTGCGTGCATCTGTCTGTGTGTGTGCGTGCATCTGTCTGTGTGTGTGGTTTGAGGACAGGACTGAACTCACCGTGGAGAACAAGTCAAAACAGCCCAGCCTGCTGATGATGCAGTACACCTCTGGAAGGCGAGGTCCTTTCCCAGTCGGCTGTGAGGGAGAAACCACAGAGAGTCATTGGACACTGGTGTTAATAGACCTGATGAAGAGATATTGTCTGCACATTCACAGGTGTTTTGAAAACATACCATAAATGCCCTTAAAGGGGCGGTACAGCATTTTAGCATTGCACACAACAAAATTAGAGCTGCAGATGCCAAATTGTAAGTCAATTCTGCAATGCAAGTAAATATTAACATTTGTTAGACTGTCCATATCTTTATCTTTCAAATATTATACTCCTATCCTGTAACAACGACTTCTAAGAAAGTGCTGTCTCCATGTTAAAGTCACAGTTTCTCAGGCTTTATTAGGCGATCATACATTTCTTTTCACAGGCAGAATAATACGCTAAATTTAATTTATCTGAGACTCAACTATAAAAAGGGTCTGACTGTGATAATATCATATATGGTAGATGAGTTGTTTAAATACTGACGGTGAAGTACTGCATCTAGTCTGTCATCTGAGGTGAAAGTCTTTCATGTGGGTGCCGACTTCCTAAACACAGGTGGTTTATCTGCTCCCGCTGATCGTATCTACTTTCCTCTATACTCTCATGCACCATTATGTGCTTCCAGACACCAGGCGCACAGACACTCAAAACACACAGGCACAAATGAACACAGGCTCTCAAGAAACGCCAATCCACTTGTCCATATTAGGTATACAATTTTCTCCTCTTGTTTCTCCTCCGCTTTTCCAAATGGATGATTAAATCAACTATGTGGTGCTTGATTCAAGTCCTCAGGAATGCGTGGTTACTGCCAACTGCTGGACAGACAGCAGGGAGGAAACAAAGTTACTGCAGGAGAGCAGCTCACCTCTTCCTCTGCCTTCATTAAAATCTGCCTCTATCAAGATGAATCTCAGATCAACAGAGCAGATGAAGCATGAGAGCAGCAGCAGAGTGGAGCAAAAGATGTCCAGCTGCAACCCATGCAGCACATACATACACATAACCTCCTAGTACACATTGTAGAACTGTAAACATACTGTGAAATGCCAAATGCCAAAACAAAATCACCACCGTACACTGATCCCACTCAGTTACGCTCTCCACCCGCGAGCTAAATGGGAAACTCAACAACAACAAAAAAAACTTCAAAGCACTCTCCGGCCTCATTATGAAGAGGAAATGCTCCACAATGACAAAGTTTGGATTTTTCATGGTTTCTCTTTGTCTTGCCTCTCCTGAGAAACTCTTGTTAAATTGAATGAGTCAATCATAACTTTCATTTTCAATTATTCTTGTATTAAACTCTCATCCACTTTACAGCAATTATGAAATATTTGCTGAATCGGCTCTGCCTGAGTAGTGTGTGGTTATTTCTCTGTAGATACATTTATGTCAAATTCAAGAGATTTACACATTGAAAATTAAACCACTTAAGTGCATTTTTTGTAATGACTAAAATTCTAGCAATGTGGTGTGAATGTTTGTTATTCCAGATGCTTCTGTTACTACTGCTAACCAAAGGTATTTCCTGGGAAAACTTGAATAACAACAAGAGGATGGGAGGTCCCTGGACTATCATGCTGATTAGCTTCCATAAAATTCAGTCAGTGGATGTTATACATGCCATTTTTAACAAAAAGAAATTATATATCTATCTATATATCTAGGCTTAAACCATGAGGAAAGTAAAACCCACCTCCCTCTTTTTTTTGTCTATATGATCTGTTTCCTGCTGCCACAGTGGATGGTCATGCTCCACAGGAAAACAGTATCACATGTTCACATAAAAAGCTCAGTCACAACAAACAGGGCTCAGCAGGGTGTGAACAGGGAGCAGAGGACTGAGAGTTAACCAGTGGCTTACCAGCAGGCGTCTGCAGTACCCGAACCTCCTGCTGCCATCCTCTCCCGTCAGCATGAAGGAGAAAGTCTCACTGCGTTTAAAAAAAACAACAAAAACAAATGTGTACGCATGAAAATTGGACGCAATTGATTTTATCCTACATACTTTAAAGATAATCAAAAGAGATAATCTGTGTTAATGGTTTATTAACTACAGTTCACAGTTAATGTTCCCTGTAAAACTTAATTTACATGTCTGTCAACAGCCGACACTGTGTAATGTGATGACGCAAAGTTCAAAGCAGAGTCAACTAGCTTTACTCATCATGAGAAACACACAACTCAGACAAAGTGCTCTGTGGTTTTGGAAACAGAAGTCGGAGAAAACAACCTTAATGACATGTGTTGCATCATGGGAAGAGCACCGGTAGCCAGTTTATTCTGATTCATTCTAGGGACTAAAAGTAAATGATATCTTGGTCTCTGCTGCTTTGATTTGACTGAGATGTTTTTTGATTTTTGGTTTAAAAGTTATGCACAGTCATACCTGTTGTACTCAGAGACAGGGCTCCAGTCTTTTGCATCTGGGAAACAGAACTGAGGAATGGCTTTGAGCCTCTGCTCTGCCTCCCTCATCTGCTTGGTGGGCCTCTCTAGCTGTGAGAGGAGGAGGGAAGAGGCATCGCAGTCAGCTTCTTGTCTTTCAGTGCGAGTCTGACCACTAAATGACCAGGCTATCATTTCTCCCATACAAGGTTCAACCTTTGCCCCTTCCAGTATTCATTAACAAGTCCCTCCTCTGGCCCGCTGAGATCTCCTTTTCCCAGGGGACACGTCTACTGAACCAAAACTTAAACAACAATAAATAAAAACACTTCCCTGCTACACAAATAGATTCTGGTCATTTTTTAACAATAAACAGGCGCCCAGGGCTCCACAGGCTTTAATCTTAATTGACAGTACAACTTTTTATTGTGCACATTCTAGACAATGAATTGTAAAAAGCCAATTGCAACGTTAAACATCCTATTTAATCTAACATTATTTCCAGCATCCACAATTGTGCAGGAAAAAGCTCACAGTGGGAAAACACTAGAGAGCCTATAATACGTAATTAGCTCTTGTTCTAATCCTGTGGCATTAACATTTACATCTTCCAGACTGTTTAATTATGACTTAACTGGATTACATTTGCTTGTGGAGACTGAAAATCAACAGTTCATCTCTATCCTAATCTCCAGTTGTCCACACAATAGTAATTATGTCAAATAAGTTTTATCAGTGCTGCTGTTGTCCACATGCGTTTGGTTATTCGCTTATGTGTATTTTTTTCTAACATCCACAGTCACCTGGACAGAATAAGACAGCAGAGCACGTGTTTTTAAAACCAGTTTCTCCTCATAATAATGTGGCTATTTCTAATTCTTGAGTTAAAACACCTAAAACAACTGGTGAGGTCTGTGCATGTATTTTTGTTACTGTCGATTCTTTCCTCCTTGTGAAAATAATTCAGTCGCTGAGGATTCTTGTTATGTCAGGTGTAAAACGTGAGAGCAGCTGCAACAGGATTCAGGTTTGACTTTCATGCTTTTACCTTGGGGAACTGGTAGGTGACCTCTGGGGAATAGGAGTTTTTGCTGGGCTTCTTCTTTAGTGAAACAACCACAAAATACTCAAAGAGCTCTCTCTCCTGCCACTCAATGAGCTGCAGCTCCAGTGTGCGGTAGCTGGGGGCCCGGCGAAGGATGGACTGTAGTTTCAGCAACCGCTGGGTGTGAGCTGAGGAGACAAGTGAGCATTGTAACATATCATCATGATGTTAAACAAAAATAAAATACACTCCAGCGTGTAAATCTAGCGCTCATGGGGAATTACCCATCAGCCAATTGGGGAATGCGCATATTGGTGTAATTCATTTTTACTGACGCCACTAAAGCGTCCAAAACAGAGAGAAAACATCACTAAATCTCATTAGTGTTCGCTCCTGTCACGAAATCTGGACATGATAAATGCTGTGTGGTCTCCTGATAATCTGTGTGCATATGGCAAATTACAATTCTGTGGTCTGTCCCGGTCAACCCGGGTCACACTGTTGCATCCAAAAACTGGAAAGGCTGTTGCAAAAAGCACTGAGAAAAACAACTCTGAGAGACCAAAAAAACATTCAGAGCTGGAAGAGAAAAGCGTAAGCACCTCACCCCATATGAACGCTCACCTTTGAACCTGTCATCGGAGTCGCTCTCACTCTCGCTGTTGTCATCTGGGGGCAGACATGACACAGACAAGAAGGGTTTGCTACGGGCAAAGGGCAGTTCCACAAATGTGTTTACGTCAGGGGTATATAGTGAGAACTCTATGTGGGTGGCTAAGACACAAATATTTACTCACTTATCTGGCCAGTGGATAAAGGGAACACACAGAGCCCTTACCCCTCAAAGAAGCAGTCTCAACATTGGACATGGACAGCTTCTTCAGCCTCTTCTTCCCACGTTTAGTGCAGTAAATGGAGTTGATCCTCTGGACCAGCTGTGAATAGACAAGAGGAAATTCTTTGTTCTCTCTGGGAATCTAAAGTTTAGCCTTTTTTTAAATCCTAAATATAGAAGAAGTAGGGGGTATACCTGGCCAAAAGTAACAGTGTAAAACAATGTAGATGTGCTTTAAGGGTTGCTGAGGAATCAAATTGAAAAGCTTCAAAGAGACTTCTTGAGAAAAGGCTCCACGAGGGCTGAAACCCACGCAGTAATTACATGCACCAAGGCAATGTGTTTCAAAAACATCTTTTCCAAACTGAGGAATTACCGGTGATTCAGAGCTGCTCGGATGGTGACTGCGAAACCTAAGCAGATCTGTGAAGCAGGAAAGGACAAGAGAACGCAGCCAGAGAGCTCTGCTAGGACTTAGCCTAGGTGTTTTGAGTAGGATGTAGCCGTGTGTGTACCTTGGGGATCCTCCAGTGCCTGTGTGAGGCGAGGGTATCGCTGGTGCTACAAAGGCTATCATCCAGCAGGCCACAAGGTGAAGGTGATACACCCCTCTGAGGGAGAAGCAGCATTTCGTCATGGCTGTAGCGTTTGGATAACTGGGACAACCGGTGGCTCTTCCTGTCGCTCTGACCAGTCAGACGTAGGGACTGGCTGCTGGGTTTGGAAGGCAACTAGTCAGAGGAAATAGAAATATGGAAGCTTTAGTGGCTTTTATTCATTTAGAGTTAATTAGATTATATTAGAAAGTCTGGATTATCCTGTAGAGGAAATTAGATTAGTAGGAAAACACAACCCAGACAGCACTGTTTATTTGTAGGGTTTTATGAATCATTATCAAGATATTTTCCTTTTAAGTTATAATCATAAAGATTTTCATTAAACCTACTTTTGAAGTATTTATTTATTTTAATTAATTAACGGCTGGGGAATCTCACAGGAAACAATGAATGCATGCACTTCAACCTTACTATTTCTAATTTCATCTCATCAGCCTTACCGTTAACTGTTCGCTCTCAAACAAAACTGAACATGAAAAGGGTTAAATTTGTTCAACAAGGGGACTTTTATTGTGAAGCAGTCACTGGAAACACAATGTATTTGTTCCAGAGGTTAGTGCTGACAGCTACAGCTCATGAAAGATCTATCAACAAAAGGGGAATAATGGAAATAGAAGAGGCAGCAGAGGACCTGTTGTGCAGAAAACTGTTATAATTTATGATTTTATCAAAACAAAACAGATTTGTTTGGATACAGCAGACACAGACGCTGCACCAGGAGCATTAAACCACACTTGTTGTTACCACCAGTAATGATGGAAGTCCTCTCTTTGTTTAGTGAGACAAGCGCTTGAGCATTGAAGAGAGGAAGCTAAATCTGCAGACGGGCCTTTCTGTGAAACATCACCAGGTCTAAACACATCAGACTGTTTCCTGGAGTGCCGCAAATGAGGTGTGAGTTTCTTGAAAAGATCTTGTCCAGTATTCAGCGCTGACACACACTGAGGGGGGGGGATTCACAATAGCCAGAAAACAGGCAGGCCCATGTGTTACCTGAGGTGGAGAGTTCAGCTTCCTGTCCATGTTGCTCCAAGATCTGTTGCTGTCCAACAGGCACGACTTCCGACCCAAACTCTTCCGTTTCAGGTCAACATCCTCATACGGGTTCTCCTTCTCTGTAGGGATGAAGTGAAGGGTTCACAATGCAGTTCAGATAAAATGTCGGCCAACAACTGTCTGTGAACAGATGCTGTTTTCCGACACAAGGCAGATGAGGCCGTGGGGTCAAAAAGGGTAAAAAAGACGGCAGTAAAGGGTGTCGGGGGCACTAGAGGGCCTCCCTATGGTTAGTCTGAGAAGAGATGAGTCATGAAAGGTAAGTCAAAGGTCACTCCCAGCTGGCTCAAGTGGACTCCCTTTTTTCAAAACAGTTACTGTTGGCACCGGGCCCCGCAGGCCCCATGGGCCCAGCTGAAACTTCTGGACACAACACTGCTGATGAGTCACTGTCCAGGCATGCAAACCGTCTGCTGTAAGAGCTGGAGAGGAGGCTCATCTTCTTAAGACTCTTGAGTCTGGTAATAAAATTGTTCAAATAACCCAATTATTTTATTTTTTTTCTATTTTCTAGTGAAAAGCTTAAGTACAGTATCTGTAACAATGTGGAAATGTGCATTTACAGTAGCAGGAGCAATTAGGTTTAAAACCCAGAGCTCATGCTCAGACCAGGGTTCACATTTTCAATTCATTGTCTTTAATTAAAAAAAAAAAAATTAAAGAAGTTTTAATAACCACAGACGGACACTGCTCTGCTCCAGTGAATGATAGCAAAAAAGGAAAGACAAGGAACGGTACACTGCACTGCTCTCACTGATGTCACCTGGCGGAGTGCCAACTTCAATAAAGCGAAAACTTGTGTAACACCACAGTCCATGTCTATTCAGACATGTGCTCTGAGAATAGTTTTTTGGCAGGGTCTGAAAAAGGTTGTGAGAAAGTGAAGAAACCACAGTGAAGAACAAAAACAGAGCCAGATGGCGTCGAAATGCATGAAGGGAACTTTTGAAAGAAAGAAAAGCAGCGTTATCTGTCAGCACAGAAGGAAAGAACAAAAATCTATTTGGTAGCTGGGTTCCTTCTTCTTGAGTACTTCAGTGGAAAACTCGATGAACTCCGCTTCTCAAACAGCGAGTGAGTATTTTAAAAACATTGAAGATTAACCTACAAGCAGGGCTTTGTTCTGTTATCTATTTTAAGGTTAATTATTGAACCTGTCCGGGGTAAATACACGCACATCCATGCACACACATGCAGCTGACATACACTGCCGGGGACCTTTCGAGCGTCATGTTGTGTCACGCAGTAAATTAGCTTACTGGAGTGATTTTCTGTGCATCATTAAAACCGAGGAGCAGAATAAGAGGGCTTAGTCTCACCCCATGTAGCCCTGCTACCCCATTAAACTGAAGCAATACTGTAATGAGAGCCTGCTGGGAAAATGATATGTCTATATAGCTTCTTACGTACTGGAGGGTACTAATCTACTCCTCTGATTACTAACATCCAGACCTCTCTCTAACACACCCCCAGACACAGAGCATTACACAGGGAGGGGACACACCTCGGCTGCACACTGTGATTGTACATTTTCGGTGTACACAATGGACTCTGTGGGCAGGGCGAGACACTGAACAAACTATACCAACAACAGTGTCGGTATCGGCTTATCTGTAAAGTGGACAAAGCCTCAGTGGAGTGGCACCGCTCAACCACTCAAAAAAACAGGTTGCCGTTTTGGAAGAACATCTGGCAGCATCACAAAACCACACAATTGTGTCAGTCATGAATCTAGTCTGCTTGTGACCACACTGGGGAAATTACACAGCTTTGTATCTAGAAAAAAAAAAAAAACAGTCATAGGTTCAACTGTATGTTATGTAGCCGAGGTGTTGTTTGATGAAGTTTGAATCAGTCATTACGTACACCAGTCTCTTAGATTAGTTCCCACAGCAGACAGCACCTGTGCAAACTAAGACACTCTGGAGCTGGATGATGCAGACAGCTGAATCATAGCACTGGTTTGTGCACAGGGAGTGATTCATCAGTCTGTATACAGATCACTTACTGGCACTCCATCAATCCTGTTTAAAAGCACTTACAACAATTGCTTGATATCGCAATCTTCCACGCAACTGTAGTAACACACACACACACACACACGTCACAAACGACCTGCACTCTCAAGTCAAACGTCTTAACATCAAGTGCAGGTGCCAGAAGTTAAAGAGTGAGCGTCCTCCTCTTCAAAAACTGTCCAAGCTGAGGAAGCCAAGTTGTCCTCTCGGAGTTCAGGAACTATGTGGAGTTCTCAGTGTTGGATGCTTGTTAAAAAATAAGGGCACACAGGGACCAAAACATGGCTTATTTCCTGCTGCTGTGGCTGCTCCTCAAGTGGATCATTTGACCTGTAAAACCACCGCGTAGTAATGGAGGTGGAAACTTGCGCTCCTCCATTAGGACTTCAGCTGGAAAGCTTTTGTTTTGAAATAGCTGGAGCGATTTCAAACTCACTCAGAGACAATGTTTTTGTCGGAGAACAAACAAGAGATTGGCAAAAGTGCGTCTCCGACTTGAGAACTCCACGTTCGCGGTGCTGGATGAACAATGGAGGCTTTGTTGGGATTCACATGAAAATCAGTCATGCCCTGACGCTCCCTCTGAGAATACTGCACATCCTCAGCTTCAACACACAAAAAAAAAAAGAAGCCCATGAACAAACTGATCACTGATTCAAGAACAACATAGCTACTGGAAATTCAATCCTTGCAGATATAAAAATCAGTCCTTATTTGGTCATCGCCGAGCATTTGTCATGAAAACTATGTGCGAGTGTGAAAACTGGAGACTGCATCTGAAATCCAAGCTTCATCATGAGACTATACTCACACTGACACACATTTCCACCACATTAAGTATGCACTGGGGGAGCTGGCAACTGGACTGTGCAGAAGGCCTGGGGTCATTTGCTAGTGGAAAGGAATTTGGCTCCACACCATGCGCAGATTTCATACACACATTATCTCAGAGAAGAACGGGGCTGGGCCCGTTTTACAGTGAGAAACAGAACGTGTCATGAAGAAGGGTTGCAACATGGGAGGATGACCAAATCAGTATTTAGCAATAAAATTAAGCTCTTCTTTGCCACGGGTTTAGTCAGTGGGGGCTAATATTGATAACAATACCTGCATCCTATACCTCAACATGAGGCAGATGCTGGAGGAGGAGGAGTTACTCCCACTTACATTCTTATTACAATAGGCCATGCTGCACGGGGGCTTTCATTTTCACAACAACATCTGCACAGACAGAAACAACATCATGGTCACATTAAGTCTTATCTTGAAAGCTCCTAACACAAACCAACACGCAGGTCAATACTGTTCATTTATAATAAACAAGTCATGACATGCGCAAAGAGCTGGAATAAAATGCAAAATCCACCCACTTAAGACTCTACACACAGTGCTGCAGTTTTACCTGATACTGCACCTAGAATGCAACATCAGGACTGAAGATCACAAATAAACTACCAATGCCTTACTTTTAACAAATGTTCAAAACAGCAGGATTTCCCAGGTATGAGTTAGTAATTATCTTCCTTATTTATTATTTTCTCGATTCATTGATTCTTTGCTTTGTGCATGAAAGGTCAGAAAATTGTCAAAAATGTCCAAATACAGTTTCCCAAAGCCAAAGTAAATCCCAAAACACAAAAAATATTATGTTCAATATCATAGAAAACTAGAATATATTCATCTTAAAGACTCTTTTTTGTTAGTTTTTCTTCCAAATAATGACACAAATAAATTCCCCTGTCTCAAAGCCATTGAGCCGATGTGCTTACCTACTATGTCCTCATAGGCATTTTCCTCTAAAGTGCTTTTGGAACTGGGTCGAGTCCGTGTGTCTGTGGTCAATGTGCCATTCTCTGTTGGTGAGGACGGATATGAAGATGGTAGACTCGCAGCATCCTCCGACTCACATGACTCCCTGGAGAAAAAAAACAACAACAACAACAGAAGGAGTCAAAACAGACCCAAGATGCAGAAAGACTGCTGCATAAATCCACGGAGACCGTTTTAAAGAGAAGGAATAAGTAAGATTCAATTCAGTGTCTGCCTCAGAGAGGACAGATAAGAGCGGACTGAAAAAATCCAGATGCTTTTAAAAATAGCCCAGACAGACAGTTTTACTCCTAACAGTCTCCACTTGCCATCTGGAAACAGAGAAAGGTTCAACAGGTGGTGAAGATACTTTTAGTGGTTATAAACACACGTCCAAACCCACTGTCTTATCCCTCAAAGCCTTAAATCAGAAGTACTAATTATTGAATAAAGAAATAAAAAAGAGAGACACGTCATGATCAAAATGGGCTCAAATCACAAGGAAATTCCTGATAAGTCACAAGTAAACATGCAGATATCTTACTATTTCCGTGTTCTTTGTACAATGAAAGGCAAACATCACATGTCAAGGCAGCGCTGGAAGAACTTGAGCTACATTAGTGCAGGGATCTACAGTCATGTCGCGCCATCGACAGCTTGTGGCTTTTAAACTTGGTCTGAAATTGCTAGAGCCACAGGAATGTTAAACACAGAGTCCGAGGGAAGATTGTTTAAGGATTTCATCCCCATTTCACATAGGGGCAATCTGGGGAGGCCCCACCCTCACACTAAAAAAACCGAGGACATCTGATTGTGAGAGCCTTAATTCAGAAATAAAGAAGAAAAAAAAACTACACTAACAAGAGTGTTGTCAGTTATACGCAAGGTATAAGTGAACTTCTTCTCAAGGAAGTAAATACTCAAGATTTGTGTGGGTTTAAATTATAAGATCTCTTTCCAGATCAACATGGATCTCTGGGAGGAAGCTGTGCAACATTTCAAATGGTCTGCACAATACATCAGTTATTTTTAGTGTGAGTTGCTTTTATGTTCAATATCCTGTATGCACTGACCTCATGACACCCTATGACGCACTGTACCTGAGTTGGAAAGTATTAATAACCTTCAATGGTGTTTAAACTAAAAGACAAATGAGCGTAGATCAGAGTAGTTACTGATCACTGATCAGTGACTTGTTAAACTAACAAAGCAAACATGTCTGTGATGCAGATTCCTCTCTTCAGACATGGTTGGATGACATGGAAGGCTCTCTTAATTATTTCATAGCACCAAAGTTGTGCATCAGAGTAAGTGTTTCTATCCTGATACAGTCCTTTTAATGTAAGGTAACACAAAGCATGAAAAACTGAGTTGGTGCAAATACAGCCTCTGTGTATGGTACCCCTAACACCAAGGCTTTACAGAAAAAGTTGGTTATGTGTTGCTCACAGCAGCAGTATAAACATAGCAGTATATACAGCAGTAGTGCAAATACAAGAGAAATGACACAAATCTGCGGGACTGATACAGCCCACTACGCTTGAGCCATAGTCAGTTACAGGACAGACAGAAACACACTGATGTCCTCACCTGTCTTGGATTTTCATGGGGGCGCTCCCCTTGGTCTTTGGCGCTCGTGTCATGCTGGGTGCAGGGGTGGAGGGCAGAGGCGGGGGAGACTCGGAGCCTCTGTTTGGAGGTAGTCCATTGGATGGTGAAACGCCCTTCTGGTCCTGTTTGGCGTCGTACTCAAAAGTGCGTTTGGGTTTAGGTAAGGGGTTTACCGGTGTGCCAACAGAAGTCTGCTGACCGGGCGGTTCTGGACTCTCAGACCTGGCTGAGCTCACACTAAATCTTTGTCTGAGTTTGGAGAGCTTATCAGGCATCAAAGCAGCATCTGGCTCAGTGGCCACCGAGCAAATGCTGCTGCGCTTACTGGTGCATGTACTGTCCAAGTCGTCACCGATCACAAAAGACTTTTGTCTTGTCTTGTCTGGAGCGTAGCAATTACTCAGATAACGTGGAGGTGGTGCGTTCGGACTCTCCTTCAGAGCTTGTTCTATCTTTTGTATCCTGTTGAGGACTGCTGATGTCTCCTTGCGAGCAGACAGGGAACGTACAAAGGGTCCTGAGGACTCGCTCGGCTTGCTTATCCTTTTCTGGAAGCGGCCTAGGCCGTCTTTGTCTGAAGCCCCTTCCTCTTCCTCCGTCTCTGTGTAGGAGCATTCGGAGAAAGCCGTGCTCATCCTGCGAACCCCCTTAAAGTCAAAAGTCTTCTCGCTACAGGGAGAAGAGAGCAGGCTCGGGCAGCCCTCGCTGCCCCCAACTCGCTCTCCCCCTCTTTTATCCAGACACAAGCTCATCCTAGGCAGAGCGACCCGTCTGCATTCCCATTCTGAGATCTTTTTGCGGATGGTGGTGGGGGGGGCACCTGCGACTGACCGGGTGAGGGAGAGGGTGCGCTTGTGGCCTTGGTTAGAGGATGGTCCCAGTGAGAGTGTGCTCCAGCTCAGCGGTCTACCGTTAAGTCCATCTCCTGCAGAGAGATCTCCTTGTTTGTCCTTCTGCTCCTGACCTTCCTGACAGCACTTGGTTGGAGTGGGGGGCTTATAGATGGAGAGCCTGTTGTCCAGGCAGCTGATGCTCTTTGACTTGGTGAGGCAGCCTCGGGACTCAGGGTCTCCTGTGAGAGAGGCACCGCTGCACAGGCTAGCAGTCTTGCTG
Source organism: Decapterus maruadsi (assembly GCA_030347415.2). Taxonomy (NCBI): domain Eukaryota; kingdom Metazoa; phylum Chordata; class Actinopteri; order Carangiformes; family Carangidae; genus Decapterus; species Decapterus maruadsi. The sequence continues at coordinate 32,113,651 of CM064900.1, forward strand.
TTCCAGCCAGCACGTACCAGGAACCTGCCGTCAGTGCGGACGTACCTACTCTGCTTCCCAGAGTTCTCGCTGTCACCGAGGAGCGGCTGCTGGCTCTGCGCCTGGCTGGCAGAGAGAACAGGACACGGTGATGTAGACCGGCACCTGAAGGAAGACAGAGAAAGAAAAAGGTGTGAACATTAACTGTAAGCACACACATTTTCTCTGGAAACAAAACGACAGTTCAGGCTATGAATACATGAGGTGAATAATAAGAGTTGTCAACGAATCCGCTCAGCCCTGCAGCAAGAAAAGTAACAAATCTCAATGTGGAACAGATGGGTGAAAACTTTAGAGAATCAGCTGAAAGTTTTGACTTTTCTTCCAAGATCAAAAGGCCGAATGAAAACCTGAGCCACTTATTTAAAAGACCACAGGAAAGTTCTCTGTCTTTGGCAGCATGGGATTAAAATAAAGGCCAAAGGAAATACAGGCTACATTAAAATGCCACTGTGGATTTTTCCACATAATCAAAATAACTTGCGGAGAATCACCCTGGACCTCACACGGACACCACAATTTATTACAGCGGTCTTACCTGTTCTGGTCTCACTGCTCCTCTCTGGTCCTCAGAGCCTCTCCTGATCCCTACAGCTGACTGATACTAGGTGCTACAGTCGTCCCACTCTCACTGCTGACTCTACCAGTGTTCATCACACACACACACACTCACACACACACACTAACACACTTTCTCACGGTCCTCACCTCCGTAAAGATTTCCAAGCAAGACAAAATTTCCCTCTAGCTCGACGACACCTTACCACTCATAGTCTTTGTCATAACTTGGAAGGCGACTGCCTCTTGCGAAAGCGAAGCTTTGGGGGATCTGATGTCACAGCCTTGAGTTAGAATAACAAGCGTTATGGAAGGAGGAGGAAGCTGAGGGCTGCGGACTGTGATCCAACAGTGCAGGTTGGGACAGATCTCGCTTCACACCTATGTGCCCTTCCCTGGTTTCACTCCTCCTGCTCCAGGGTGGGGAAACTTTTACAACAGCTGCAAACCTGCAAGCTGCAAGCATGATGGATGCAGCTTATCTTACGTCCCTTGAAGAAATATGAGATTTCAAGATGACAAACTTTACTGCTTTAGCCTCCAGAACTCTTTTTAAACGTACAGCGCTGCTATGACTGACATATCAGTTGTATGAACTGACCTGAGATGATTTATGGGAGAGGAAAATAGTAAAACACAGTGTTTTCACATTTCTTTTTGGACTTTTCTGATGACTTCAACTGTTTCTGAAATGAAACCATTTGAGAGTCAGGAAGAGAGGAAATATTGCTCTGGTGGTCCAGATAAGAATTTATGTGTAGAGCCCTGAGCCTGATTCATCTGAAATGTAGTGTAGTTAAAATAACACTGGAAATATAGCAGCTGGTGAAGTACAGGAACCTAAAGATTGTATACTTAGCCTATAGTTACTTTCCACCACTTCAAACTTCAAAACCCCAGCCTTAGTCAAACAGACCGTATGGTTTCATGAGGAAAATACAGTTTGAGTGTTCTGATATAAATCAGCCAGCTTAAATATGACATGTTGCAGTGGTTCATTGGGGACTTATTAGAATTTGTCTGGCAAATTAAAATCTTACTGGTTCCCTGGCAAAGCTCCTAACTAAGCCTCTGCCAAGGAGTATGGCTAATGCAGAAGGCCAACAGTGCCTCTGAAGCTCAGTATCAGTGGGAATGTTTTACTAGCAACCAGACCAAACACCAAGTAACACAACTCTACTGCCAGTAACCGAGCAGTTTATTGAGTAAATGACGACAGTATGAGTTTTCAATTTTCGGGATGATGGTCGTGGGGGTTTTTACTTTTTTTTTTTTTCATTTCACAAATGAGACGCAGGGAGGATTCAGCGCTCGTCCTTGACTCCACCAGCGTGACAGTAAACAAGCGGTAACAAGATGAGCTTAAAGAAAAGACTCAAACTGGCCCCTTGTTGTGTCTTGTGAATGTTTCAAAGAAGTTCTATCTAGAAAAAGACACTGAATCTATGTTTTCTGTTGTGTATAGTGAACTGATGTCAACATTTAAATATCTCACAATACATATATGTTTGCTTTGCTTTATTTTTCATGTTTTGCAGACTTCCCATTTGTTTGTACGCCATTAATCCCATTAACCACAGTGTAATTAAATCTGATCTGTTTACAAAGCTGCAGATTGAATCAACTCTTTAATCATGAGTTAAATCAGCCGCAGAGGAGAATATTATAGCCTTGATTCGCTACAGTTACTTCCTATGGTGCAAATTAAAGTGCAAACTGCTGTGCAAAATCACAAAAAGAGAAAATATGTGCAGAACCTTTGTCTATTTAGGGCTTGGGGACTTTTAGGGGTTTCTAGTGGTCTGGATCCTGCTTGTAAAAATAAGCCCAGTTTAGTCAGCTTCAGCTGGGCCAGCCGGCCACACATACTGTACTGTACAAAGAGCTGGATGCCAGTCACAACCTGGCCACTGGCTTTCACTCAGGCTTCCAGGGCATGCTAACCACAAGCCACTTCCTTTTACTGACCAGGATGGAGAGAGCAGACTTGCTCAGAGCACCAGCACTTTCACTACTTATAGTTCAACATATGTAAACTCTACTACACCAAGCCTTTTCACTCACTTATTAAGTTATAAACAGTCATAAATCTCTGCCCTAGCAATCATCTTTCTCAAGAGTTTTATTTGTTTACATATCAGGTAATGATTTAATTCCAGTTAATGTGCATGTCTAAGTATTTAAAACACCAGTCACAGTCTCTCTCTCTCTCCTCTCTTCTCTCACAGTCCTTTGAATATGTTTTGTGTTGCTAAAACACCTCTCGGGGTTGCTTTTAACTGTGATCACTGAGGTTAATAACAACATTAGGCACTTGGCAAAAGAAGGTCCTCTGTTTGGTAAATGCAGCAATTATTCCCTGACAGAAGATCACAGAGCAAGAAGAGAACACGTCACAAGTTTTTTCTTTACTTTGCATTGTTATTTTTCCCACCATGTTGCTGCACGTCTCTATGTGTGTGCCTCTTGAGGCTAAACAGTTCAGTGCGGGTGTAATTTGTCCCAGAGACAGATCCATGGTTGATCTCATGGTTTCGGGGCACAAATAGTGCAGCACTATCTAATACAACTAATTCCTCTGCATGTGTTTAAAAAAAAAAAACACAGAGCCGCGAAGCATCTTTGCTTCAAGATCTTTAAACATGAGCTTTAAGGATTGTGGGTAATGTGAGGACCATAAGCTGTTAATAAGGCTTCACCACAGTGTATCAAAAGTACTTGGTTTAAATACACAATTTCCATACTAAAGCAACCATCCCTTTACAAAGACTAGGTTTGCACATATTCAGTGGTAAATGTGCATCTCTACCAACAATGAATGTGACTTCTCGATAATATTAAAGGAGTCATCACCAGGAAATCGCAATTTCTCTTGTTAAAACATGCATATTGGTGTTTGACCTCAGTTGAAACTTGCCTGAAAAGCTGGAGTTTGAAAGTGGCCCTTTACAGGAATAGCACACAAGGGCGTGCCTTCCTAAAGCATGAGATTTTGATTTGCTCCTACGGTGACCTCATTCAGTGGTAAAGGGGGCTGTTTATGCATCTCTACCAACAAATGAATCAATGTTTGATTAAATTTTTTTTTTTTTTCTAATAAGTTTTACGAATTGATCCAAAGCGATCCAGGGGGGGCTGGATACGAAAAAACCAGGTTATGACTCCTTTAACATTAATATTAACAGTATAATTAATGTTTGTCTTTGTTACTGCTGCTTTCAACAGGCCTATAGTTGGCACAACAAGCAATTACACAAAGCAGCTGCCACATTGCTACCTCAGATTCTGTGTTGTATCACCAACCACGCACTGATATATTTATATAAAATACCAACAGGTGCACAATTTCTAACAAAATAACCATCAGTCTGTCACAAGCCGATGTGACTGTGGACAATGAGTATGACTATGACACTTCCCAGCTGTGTTTGGGATGATGATCATCTGTACTCTGTAGCTATAACTGCCTGTCGTCTTTGATACTTTTGAGCTTGTTAAGAATGGACAGGGTGATCGAGTGTGGGAATGAATCGTCTAGATATCACATATCATTCTCTAAGTTTGTTTTTGCTCTCCCTGCAGGACACTGTCAGCTCTCAACATGCTAACACAAGCTTCAAGCTCACTACTCACAGTTCAGAGTCGGATGGGGCCCTTGTCCAGGATACAGGATTGTACTTGCCAAAGATTTGGGAGAATTATCACGATTGAAAATCACTGGTGGTTCTTTTCCATGAGTAAAATACAGAAGAAAAACTACTTAAGACTCATCACTGATGGGAAGACATGGTTGAAAATGAAATACTCCAAAACCATAATGACGTAAGTGGAAGTGAACGTTAACCAACCCATAGTGTCCCACATGTCACTGACCTGTCGGGGGCGTCCCGGGGAGTTTTACCCCCTCCTGTACGAGCCACAGCCTTGGAACTCTTGTTGGCAGTCATGTTTGTCTGCAAACCTCCCACTCACCTGATGGACAAACACAAAGATGTGAAACTGTTGAAAAATGTCAGCGTGCCAAGCATTTCAGCGAAGACAACAAACACTTTTGAGCAGTATTGGTTCTAAAGTTTTTCTGCAAGCATTACTTGGAAATGACCCAAATACAGTAGCCTATATTTTATGGAATTATATCTCGTAGAGAAAAAAGAGATCCAATATTGTTATGATTTAAATCCTGTGCTACATAAAAACTAGATGACCTACATTCTTCTAAGAGTACAGCTACGAACACACAGCAAAACTGGGAGTGCCATCACTCTGAGCAGGTCAATTCATGACTCTGACAGGTGAACAAATGTTCCTGTAAAAACAGTGGGGTTTAGATAATATGATAAAAAATTATTTCAATCCAACATTCACGTGCCCCAGTCACAGATTAACATGAGAGCCCAAGGTGACACTATTGCACTTGACAACTTTTCATAAGGCGAGCTAATAAAAACTACAGAGTACCTCACTTCACCACATCTGCCATGTTGAATCTCCAGTGTCAACATTGCAGACAATTTTCAACAAACCAGACGTTAAGTGCCATAACTAACACAGCATGCAGACACAGTTGTGCCAGATGAACTGTGCAGCAGCAGACACAGATATTCCGCCACATAAAACCTGTCTATTTTCACATTATACAACACCGAACTACATCACAGGAACAGACACAGCTAAACACACAATATTTAAACAAGGTCCTGATCCACGTTTGGATCGCAGCCATAAAGGAAATTTGGATAGAGAGACATTATTGATGTAGCTGCTGCTACCCCACTGATGGTTCTATTACACATAAACCAAGAGAACAGATAACTGAGCAGCCTGATGTGTCCACACAGAGTTTTGAGTAGTGATTTCAAAGCTGCCATGCATGATTTAATCAAGATAAGCACATTGGATCATTTTGCATTTGCACTAAAAGTAGAATTCAGAGGCTGCAGACCTGCTGCTGTGAGGTAACTGTCTAAAAGCAAGAGTGAGTAAAGCACTAATGTTTAGCATTGCCTGACCGAAACTGAATAACTGAGACTCATACATGAGAGTTTCAAACATTTTAAATGTTACAGCCATGTTGTCATTTTGCAGGAAGTTATCCAATAGTTTCTGGCTGGACCTCTGCAAGGCCAAAGCCTATAATTGCTAATGTCCATGTGTGATTGATTGACTGACTGAGTGATAGAGTTGAACGATCATAGTGGGACCATTGGTCAGCCAAATGCCATATGACTAAGGTGGACAAACAGTCTCTTTGGTCAATTACAGCCCGCTCTGTTGGCAATTTAACACATTTGTTTCTACATTTCTCAAAATACGTTGACCGTTCCTAAAAAAAAAAAAAAAAAAAGAGTAACAAGCAACAAATCTAGAAACTTTATGGACAAATCTTGGCTAGTTTGGAAAGTTTTGCCAGCAGTTTTTACAGGAGGTTGTGCACTGAGGAACAAATGAGAATGATACTTTGTAACATTCTCCCCAAGCGATGATTTTACAAGGGAATACGGCCTAAATCATGACACGGTCTTTGTCATTAACTTGTACATCCAGTTTTATACAATCAGGATTTTAGCAGCTGTCTGGAAAGCGTTTAGAAATCAGTGTGTGGTTTTAATGGGCTGCGTTCCAGTCACTGTTTCATACTTTTGCAGACAACAGAAACAGAAAAACCTGTATATGAGAACAGGGGTTATTTAAAAATAAGCCAGTGTGTGTGAGCACAGAGAATAATATCTAGCTCTGTGGACAGTCTTGGCTGAGGATCAACTTCATTTAACATCCTAATAATATAACACTATGAAAAATCCTTGACAGCAGAAAAAAAAACTGTTAAGACATCTTCCTTATAATAAACATTTCCTGGACTTAATCTGAAATGAGACAATCAGTCCCTTCAAACTGGAGGCCGTTGCCCCTGAAAATCACTTTTTAAAACGCTGCATTGACCCTTTCAAGAAAGCTCAAAGCCATTGTTCTGGTGCACAAGGAGGTCAAATAGAGATCCCTAGAGATCAGAGGTGGAGGATGGGAGGGTGCTTGGCAGCATGACTTGTTTACAGGAAATTGTTGTATGAAGAAGCCAGCCAACCAGTAGTGCAGCCGAGTCCTATAGAGACAGATGAGGAGAGAGAGGGAGCATTCCTGCTGTCAGCTATTTCCCGTAACTGTGGCTGCACTAAGAGGACTGGCCATGCATCATTATTTTCACCAAACACAAAGAGGGATGTTGTCCTGTCCTGCACACAACCGTCCTCTCCAGTTGTCACTCTGTGTTTTAGATGACTATCGGAGAAAAGAAATGATTTTTAGATTTGACACACCGTTCTGCTGTCACAGTCTTCATGCAATGGAGTCATTCTCAAACTATTTCTATAGATCAGAGAGCCTTGGTCTTTCATTTACAGCCTTAGCCTGATGGTTGTTTTGTGAGGATATGCTTTGCTGATGACGGTGAACTCAGCTAAATCATGTATCTGTGACATTAAATCATTCTGAAAAAATAAAATAAAATAAAAAATTGGAAAAAAAAATCAGAGCTTGAGTAACACAATCTTTCCTGCCCTCCAAGTTAAATGAAAGTATTCTGCTTATACAGAATTCAGGCACCCAGGCAGCTGTGTAAGACATTATTTCTGATTAACCTGCTGTAAGAAATAGTGTGTTTTTGGAAGTAATTTTCAATATTCCCTCTGACTTCCTCTCTGAATGAAAACATGGACCTTCTGTCACTTTTCACTTTGTAACGCCTCGAAGCAAATGTTAAAAAAAAAAAAATGGGGAAGGAAATGAGAAAAATCAGCTGTCAGGAGCGAAGAAGATGAAATTCCATGATGAAGTCAGCTCTTTGCACCTTACAGTACTTATATTAAGTCAAGAACTATGTTTATTTGTTTAACGTCATCATTTTCATTTTTATTTTGGACTGAGAGAGCTGCAAACACAGAAATGGGTCACAGAGGCCCAAGATGGACTTTACAGTGTAAACACCAAGGCGTTAGCCAACTGACTTCCTGAGGTCCGATACCATCTCCTTACACAAAATCACAGCCTGTAAACAACCAGCTGGAAGAAAGCTCCAGAGAACCTTTAAAGTGCATTCAACCACATTCAAGACAAATTTTCTCTTGAGATATCTGGACCAAAGACGAGCTAACAGTTCACGGTGAGAGGAGCTTTATGATGATGGCGAGCATTCCTTCAATAATGATGATGACACACTCGAAATTGATTAGTGTTTATGCGTTCGGTGTTTAACAGAGTGACACAGGCCAGAAATGTTTGAGGGAACACTTTGGTGGAGCTGGTGTTATTCAGGAAATTACAGTGTGGAAAGCACCAGGTCCTTCAGTAGATCTTAATACAGTTGATACAGATTACAGAGTCACATTATCATGTGTTTGGAGTGTGCATCTGGCCAACAGAAACAAAACAGGGCAACTATTCTCACTCCTTTTAACTCTGTTTTTGGTCTTCACCAGCTCCTGAGGTAATTATCAGGCTCTATAGCTGCTAAATGCTCCACCATATCCATCAGATGGTTGCTAACTGTGTCAGCCGCCTGTTTGGTGCTGAGAAGGTAGCATGCATGAGGGTAATTTTCAATGAAACAAGCTGAACGCTGCAGCTGGAAACAACAGTGATGAGAACAGTGGAACTAAATCAAAACAGTGAAGCTGAGCCAGAAAACAATAAGTTAAGAAAGCTCAGTGGAGCTGAGGGAAACGGCCAAGTCATGTGACCGTGCTCTATGACTTCATCGCTTTGAGCAAGTTCTTTCACATTACACTTAGTTGTTTCATCTACAGTTATATAATATAGCCTACTGTATATTGTAATGCAATAATCAAAATATGTAAGTGTGTGAGTTTCTACATATAAATACACAAATGTTGGATTTATATAAACACAAGTATTTCATGAGTTATCTGGTCATATTTAGGTTATATGTTGGATATTATATACATAAAATATGGATATTTAATGGAGGAAAAGTGAGGAAAAAGGCATAAATCTGAATACTGCTTCCCTCTCCTTTGTGAACATGTTTGAACTAAATGTATATGTTCAAAATAAGTCAAATAAGAAGTAACTAACTCATTAATATTTCATTAACCATTAAGTTATCTGACCTCATCGTTAATGGCCTGCATTGAAAATGCGACAGTTCATGTAACAAACATGAGTAATTATAAAGTCAGGTCGGCGACATGCATTGGCAGTATATGAATAATGTGAGAACACCACCCTGTATTGTTTTCTGTAGGAGCCCACACACACACACACACACACACACTAGTGGTATCTTGATGTAAGTCATTGTCATCACATCTTGACAGGACAACAATAAACCCTTAATTTCCAAAAGTTACTGCCATTACTTTAAACCCGACACAGAGAGAAGAAAAAAAGACATCCACGAGTTTCCCCGTCTTTGGCTCTGACTTAAAAACAAATCTGCGAAGCCAAACTGTCAATTGAAGACATTCAATACCACCATCTTTGTGGCCTAGCTTAACCACTTTAGGTTTTTTTGTCATGCTGATGTCCAGAACTACTAATTGATTACGAGAGGCATATCAATGACGCATATTTTCCTCAGCAACAAGAGCATATTCATGAAATGAGACTACAACAGTGTCTCCATTAGACTATTTGGGCTCGGATAAAAGGACCCTTTGTGTTCAATACATCCTTCCGAGGGACATGTGGTTAAAAAGTAAGTCTTTTATCAGCTGTGTGTGTGTGGGTGTGTAAGTATGCGCATGTGTATGTGTGTGGGTTTCAAAGGGAGAGACTCAATTAGGTAAAATATCTTTCAAAATAGAGTCTGCACGTCCTTGGCTCTGTCACTTTTGACAGATCATCAGATACACAGTTCTCTCCACAACATGCAGGAATGTACTAATATTTGCCCTATCCATCAGGCTGCGGCCGCATCTTAAATATTAAAGAATGTTTTCAGAGGGTGAAAGAAAACACAGACGAGGGGCAGAAACACCTGGACCTGATGCCAAGAGCCTCTCTCTCTCATTCAACAAAGACTGCACAGAAAAAAAATGTGCTCCCTCAGCACCTGGCCCCCTGATATTCAGTCTGCAAGAGCCCAGCACGATGTAATAGTTTTATGACGTCACGATGGGACAAACACTCACTGACCTGTGGCTGGGTTCGCTTTAAGATCTCTGTTGATCCTGAAATATGCACAACCAAGACACAACAAGGTCCAAAAGCACACATAGGCACACTAATACTGTCTTCTCCTGCTTGTATCTAGGCTGACTCGTCCTGCTCGTTTCTGCTGATCAGCAACCTGACTTCAAGGTTTCTAAAACCACCGCAGAGTTTACAGGCAGCCAAGAAGCAATGGGAAAGGAAGGAGTGAAAATCTCTGCAAATTCTCAACTCTTTCCACACGTCACAATTCACTGGCAGAAATGAGAGCATGAGCCCACACACTGATACATGCCATTGTCTCAGCAATCTGCAGAAAGACCAGTTTTGTCCCTAATGGACAAAAAGAGACTTCAGCCGGTTGATTCTCGGATCATGCGAGCTTTGCAGTGTGGGACTGGAGTGGCATTAATATTCCTGTTCTGGGGGATGCAGCTCTTGATTATCTTAATACAGTCCATGTAAAGATATTTACTACACACTGTACATGTGAGATTTACACACATACGGCCTTGTAGTGGAGGCTCGACAAGGTGAAAAAGCAAAAACTTCCATCTGAAACTGAAATACTGCAGCACATTCTGAATATATGCCCCTCTCGGGGGCCGTTTCAGGCTCCGACAGCCTTTATGTGTCTGTATGTAAAAGAAAACCAAGGTTGATGCTACTGGCAGTTGCACATAGCCATACCTGTGTAATTAGCCCTGTACGCCACCACATGGTTTGCCATGCTGCTGGTGTGTAGTTCAATTGACCAGGTGGAACCAGTTCTTGGAATTGTTTTTCTTTTTTCTTTTTTTATCTCAGTTTTCTGCCATTTCATCTTTTTTCAGTGTATTCATGGCATTTTTTCTCCTTGAGGAAAAACCCTTCTGTGTAACCTAGATATGTGCATGCACAGCTGCAGAAGCAGGCATGTGGAAAACAGGCTTATATCCATCTGAGCTGCAGCAGGGGGGCTAGAATTTGTGTCAGAGAGCAGACCTTTGACACAAAAGTCTTTTCCAAGGACGTAAGAAGATAGACAATGAGATGTATTCTTGTTTGTCTGAAAGTCAGAGTTTAACACTACATCAACAAAAACAGAGATTAGCTGTACATTAGGCCTACCAGTGATCTAGCTCTATAAACATGAAGTCACTGACTGACTGAAAGTGATGTGTTTTCACCACTGGTTAGTGTTGGAGTTTCCCCTTTGGTTGTGACTTGGTGCAAATGAGCGTTGCTGTGAACTTTATGCCCATGTAGCCACTCTTTCGTTTTAAAATAAAAGGACAAAGCAACAAGTCCAGACTTCTTGTGGACAAACAGCTATTTCCATATGAGAAAGTTTTTCTGCAAGTGCAACTTTGGGCTTTCCCTCCACGTGTTTCACCTCACTGTCCTTTCTAACTGAAGTGTTTAGTGATTTTGTCAGATAAAGCCACAGTTACAAAATCAGGACTTTGGCAGCAGGAAGTGACAACTGGTTTAACACGCAGTCTTGATGTTTCAGCCGTTTTTTAATTTGTTGTTAAACAGAAACAAAACAAAAAATGAATGAAAGCTTTACTAGGAATGCAGCTGTATATTGAACTACTGTATATACTGTTAGCTTCAAGTAGGTTAACATTTCAAAATGGAAGACTGTTTTTCTTTTCCTTTTTTTAATCAATGGTAGGATGTTTCAATATTAAAAAAAGTGATCTTTGACACTACTGTCAAGATAAAGAAATTGGACGATGATGTGCAAAGGCATCCCTTGCTTCTGTCACAATAGCATTACGTTAACTTGGGTAAAGTTAAAGGAGACAAACATGTTAAGAAAAAAAATGAATGGAAACTCTCAGTTTAAATTGCTCAACAGCATCCAGTGTTTACATTAGCATTACTACGCTTAAGTGATTTCATAAGTGATACCATCATGCATATGATGACAACTTTTGTTGCTCATCCCCACTTGCTTGAGTCATAATTCAAGGCCCTTATTACCAGTTTGTATTATTATGTGCTCTGCCAGTTCACCTGAGAGTGCTACTCTGAAACCGAACAACAGGTATGCCTTAGGTGTGAGGTTTAGGACAAGTTAATGTAAAACCCAAAGTAAACTGAAACACGGTTCAGTACTGCCACTATTATTCTATTCAAGTGAACAGAAAAGGCAATACCTACATAATAATGCCTTATTTTAAGGTTCCAGCACACATGAATATGTACTTGCACATCAGCTCCGTGAAAACCAATGAAACGTGGAAGCAGATTTTCTTGGTATCAAAGACAACATTCACTCAGTGGTTCATATCTTTAGTAGAGCTTTGGGGCAAAGTTTAGGGAGATGGTCTTGTGATCTGAAAAACACTGGATAATATCCCTGACTGGGAAATCTGCTAAAACCATATGTTACAGAAGTCTCCAGAGACCCCCCCCCCCCCCCCCCCCCCCCCCAAAAAAAAAAAAAAAAACCTGTGGCTGAGGTTCCCTTAAACAAGATGTTGAACAGAATCATTCTTTAACAACTGCTCTGTGGTCAGACCTTCACTCTCAGAGACTCCCAGCCATGTTTAAGTACCAGTATCAGCAACCCTCAGTAAATAATGGATGGTCTGACAAAAATAAACCTTTTACTGGGATGTTGAGTGAGCCACAGTCTCCTTAGGAGTGACTGGGGACAGGCCAAGTTTACTCCTGTTGTTAGACTGAATGGACAACAGAGGAAAAAGTTCCTCAATAGCTTTATGTTGACAATCCCGTCCAAAGAAAGAGGGGAGGGTCATTTGTTTGATCTGCACAATAGAGCTAAAGGAAACCAGTTCCATCATAGGGTTTGCATTATACTATGTCAGATAAGATCATAAGGATTTAAGATGTAATCTATTGAGAACTCATATAAACATGAAGGTTGGATACAAATCTTTCAACAAAAGTACTGGAGCAGGCTTTTGTCAGTGTTATTCTAAAGATGTAAAAGTCTTATTGGGTTACGTTAACATTTGCTAGACCCGAACCAGAATCCACATTTCAAAAGATAAAAGATAAATAAATGAATAAACAAATATATGTTTCAGTATTAGAAAATCATTAGCCATTCATGGGTCCATATCTGTAGACTACGAGACAAAATGTGATGTTTTATTGTTTTAATATGTAAAAAATTACATTCAAACAGACTGTTGATGTCAATAACCTCAGTCTTAGTTTTCATTAATGTTTGGGATCAAACAAGCAGTGTAAAGTAGCTAGTGTTAAGGTGTCCTCATTTTCCTGGGATGTTACAAACAAATCTACACTCTTATTGATTATAGCTACAGTTAAGGTTCATATCATGCAATACACACACACATACATACACACACACACACACACACAAAGAAAAAAAAAACTCCCAAAGTCCAAACTTCGCCACAGCTAAGTGATGTGATCTGCAGAGCTGCTCTGTTTCTACTTATCTGCTGGTTTGACTTTGTGGATCTTTTAAGCGATAATAACTTGGTCTAATTACAATCCACAGAGTTACAGCCTGAATCCGCTGGGACATTTCTCTTCATTCAAAGGGGTCAGCTAAAAACACACACACACACACACACACAGACACTCATACACACAGTCTGTTGTTTTAGCCTGCTTACTGCAGTTCATCGTTTAACATGTCGATGACCAAATATGGTCACACGGAGATTAGGACTACATTTAAACGCACCTTGCAACGTTTTTATTCATTTATTATTATTAACAACACCTTTGTTAGGGGCTTTTGTCTCGGAGCCTTGTTATCGGCGGTGAGCACAGCTGCTAACTAAAAGTTTAACCTTCCTGTGAGCTCGTCTATACCGGTTCAAAAAAAAAAAAAAAAAGAGCAGGCGGCTTCTTTTACCTCCGAGTTTCTCCTCACATCCATGGTTGTTGACATTTTGAGATTATAATCCCTTTCGCGTCGCACAAATTCCCGTTTCGTCTACGCCTTGAAAAACTTTGGCCGCTTTTGCCGGATACCTGCCCTTCTCAATAAACTCCGACTCATGTCTTTCCAACCAAAACCGACAACAAAAAAAAGAGGAGGAAAAAAAATCCAGCCTCCCCTCTTACAGCCCTGCTGCAGGAGAGGAAGGCTGGACTTGTTTCCATGGACACTGGTTGTTTGCCCCCCTCACTTTTCTCGGGATTTACCCCCCTGCCTCCCTCCCTCCCACCCTCCTCTTTCTCCCCTTCCCCTGGCATTCAGCCTCTGTCCTCTTGTTTATTGTCATGGTGGGCTGAGGAGTGTGGATGAATATTCAAGAGTCTCAGTCTCTGCTGCTGCTGCTGCTGCTGCTGCTGTGCTGCTGCTGGGAAGAGTCCATGTTGCAACACATTGTCATGCTGAAATCCTCCACCGGTCACTGGGAACACAGTTCACCAACACAAAGATGTCTTTCATTTTGTTGGAGATGAATGTGCGACCAAGCAGGACTAAAGGAATGTAACTAACGACAAATACGAATCTGAGATAGGCGGCTTGTGCTTTTACTTTGTCGTTTAGTTTTTGAGCAACTTCATACTTCACTGCACTTTCTTATCTGTGTACGAACATGTGCAGAAATCACAATGAAATATGGCCTTTGACCTCACGATGCTCTTCCCAAGAGTGAGAGCAGAACTGGGAAAGTGCTGGAATAATTTTGGATAGGAAGACCTAAAATGATCTGATCTGATCACTAAAGGGTCAAGAAAATAGCTCTTTCTCTTTAACCAAGGCTAATTTTGAAATTCCACCTTTAACGTGATTGTTTTTGACCCCTTATCTCATATCATTTGGATGCTGTGTTTTCAGTGTTGACACTTGTTATCACTTGTTTATCCAAGAGTTATCAAATGTGTCATTAGCATTCCTATTCGATATTAGTTTTACGTAAAGTTGGGTAAAGTTAAAGGAGGCAAATAAATGGAAATTTACGTTGGTATCCAGTGTTTACATTAGCATTACTACTCAAGTGTAGTAGTAGTAGAAATACATAATCAGGGCTCATATTGGACTTACAGTATATTATTATAGTCAATGGTCAATACAATATATTGTGCAAGCATTCGTTTATTGCCATTGTCAATTGAGGTGATTTGAACACTATTTTACAGAGTTTTGGGGTTGTATAATTTGTAAAATGATGATTTTGATTAAATTGTTAATCTGATATGGCTGGTAACTATTATCAGATTGGAGTAGAAAGTATAGACAGAGTAGCAGCATAAAAACAAACCACTACAAGTGAATGCACTTTACACTCCAGTTTAATGTTGTATCAGGTTGGGACATACCGTACTATCTTTAAAATATTTGTCATGGTGGTCCGATATCTCATACTGTAAAATACTGCTGCCATAACTAAAAGAGTAATTAACTCAGACTCATCACTAACCGTGCTTCATACCACTCTGACTGACTCAGCAAGTGATGTCATGAGGTCCTGACTTTCACCTGCACATCACTGCAGCAAAAACAAAATGGTCATAGAGTCCCAGATACAGCAGTTTCCCTTGGATATCATCATATTAATACCATGAAACTTTAAATACACAGAGGTGTGTCTCCCCAAAGTCCAATCAGCTGATTCGACCACAGGTGTGGTACAGTAAATGTGTAGAAACATGAAGAGAAATGGAAACACCTGAGCTAAATTACAAGTGTCACAGCAAAGGAATACTTGGGTCAATGTGATATTTCAGTCCTTTTCAATGAATATGCAAACACTTCTAAAATTCTGCTTTCATTTTGTTATTATGAGGTTATTAAGTGTTGACTGACATAGCAATAAATGGGTTATGGTTATTTATAAAGCACTCATGATCATATATCACTGTATTTCACAATGAAAGACAAAAACAAGACCTAGGGTATTAACAGAATGAATAGAAAAGCAAGTCTGTGAACTTATTTACAAGCTGCTGTTTCCAAGGTCAAAGTTGAACAGCCAGACTCACCGTCGGTCTGTTTTTAATACTGTGAAAAATCAGAAGACCTTCAACTTTGTTATCACACAAACCCACGAAAGCCCTTGTGGTTGTGAACAATCCCTTCTCCATTCCCGGTGATCTGTTTAACGCTCCTTCAAGTAACATCTTTACACCAAATGTTAAAGCACTACCCATCCATAAAACCTCTTCTCCCACGTCTCTTGGGGTGTCTTATCATCCCACAGACTTGGGAACAGAGGAAGTCACAAAACCCAGACATCCGTTATCACAGTTCGTAACATCAAGTCAGCAGGAAACCTATAGAGCTCTGCCACTGTGTAACTTCTCTCAGAGACCCACTCAAAACCCCAGCGAGGTCTCGTAAAGACTCTCCTTCCTGAAAACATGACCGATCCCCAACTGTCTGAGCACAAAAACACAGAGGCACTGACTCCTTTTAGTGGGATGTTTTACCAGGACGTAACCTAAGCTCAAACTCGTGGAATTCATTGTTCCATTGATCGCAGTGCCATCTGGATTTCTCATTAAAAGCCACATCCTCTTCTTGCATGACATCGAAACATCAAACAAAGCTCGGAACAAAACACAACATTCATCTGCTCCCACTATATAGTCACAGTACATTCACGAAATTCTTCTTGCCATCATGTCCCCTTAAAAATTTCATACATTCAGAAGTTCCAGGAGTGACCACAGAGCTGTGATACTGGGAATCTTTGACTCTCTTTCCCGTTCTCATGACCATTCACCTGCTAAAGCCGCAGCCACAAGGGAATAAACGTTTATTATCTCGTGTAAAATCACTAAACCATGTGTGTGTTTGTTAAGGATCCACTCTGAATCCCAAATCCTCAAACATTCAGGGGGATTATTCCTCAGCTCTGTGGGGCTTTTGCCACCTACGCTCCAAAGATTGATCTCAGGTCTTTCCTTTCAGCTTCTGCACATTCCTCAGGTTTGAGGGGAGCGTGGAAATACTGAAACCATTTAAAGAAGTCAGTCACAGGCCAATTATCTGCTCCAGTTTTTAATGAAAGAAAGATATATATTTGGAGTGATAAACACCACATCGGGTTTCTGAAACAGACCTGAGGCAGCTCTTAAAACTCAAGGATAAAGCTGAGTCAGGCTGACGTGCCTAGTCAACACTTCTGCCCATGGGACTGAGATACAGCCTGACAGCGCTGACAGCAAAGACACAGCGTTTCTGGTAAAGGTATCCTCTTCTCTTTAACAATAAAGAAGATTAACTGCAAGTGTGGGGTTTTTTTTTCTCTGCTGTTGTTCAGGGAGAATAGCCAGGAATCTAAGCTTTGAAGAGTTCACAGGCCCGGTCACATTTAAAACCTGTTTTGACAGTTTCTGTCAATGCACCGGTGTCATGAAGAAACACCTATCAAACTCATATGTGTGTGTATAATTGCAAGAATGGTGATGTCCTTTTTTGTTATTAATCCTTGACAAATTCATTGAGTGATCACAAAAAACACTTAATCAGGTCAGACTGAAGACTGGATTCATTCCCATCCTGGTAAATCTCACGATAATCACTGGATCATTTGAACTGGTCTGTTTTGCAAGTTTCATTGTTCTCTCCAAAATCAAGTAAACACCATGTTTCTGTCTCTAAAAATACTTTGAATAGCTGCAGCCAACGGTTTCACAACAGGCAGAGTTGAACACAAGGACGTTACTTTGTCTATCTGCTCGCATTTTAGTGTCTCACCACACAGCAGCCACAACATCTGTCTGACTACTGACTGAGGAACCTTGAAGGCGAAAGTAATGTAATGGTGTAATGTTTCACACACTTGGGTTTATATGCATGAGGCTTTGTGTGTGTATATGGGTGGTTGGTTATGAGAAACCTAAAAAAAAAAAAGAAGTACAGTTGAACTTGTTGGGTTATAAAGGAAAACCTAAACGCAGGTGAGTGTAATCAAGAAGAAGAGAGCTGCAAAATGTCATTGATTACTTATAGATCAAATCCAAAGGCTGAGGCGCCCCCTGTAGGTTGGCCAGCACAAATGCAGCAGTAAAGCTCAGAGCAACTTCTTTTCCCACCCAATCATCAAACAGTGAATTAAACAGTTTGCCAACATCGATCAAAGTCAGAGTTTGTGAATAAAGCAGATGTCACACATGCAAATCGTGTCAACAACAAAGCACACTACGATTTACAAAGACTCATTTATATTCTCTTATGAACCAAACCATCTAAAGATGCTACAAATACTGCAAGTTACTAAAAAACTGTAAAAGAAAACCGCTACTTTTCTACACACAGTGCATAAAATGAGCTGGTACTATTGTCCTACCTGTCTTTCTTTGTTGCTGCAGAGTTTTGGTCAGTGATCCATTCTTGAACAGAGCCCCGTGTCGCTGTCTGTCTGTGCAAACTGAAAACTGAAGTTTTTTCCTTTTTTTTTTCTTGCGGAAAAATCGCCTCCTCCGAAAAACTGCATGAAATGAGAGCAGGAAAAAAAAAAAGGAAAAGAGGATTGCACAGGAAGTGATGACGCAGCTGGATGGAAATCACTTCTTTAAATCAAAAAAGATGATGATGAGCTTTGGGGTTATCAAATATTTGCAGACAGGGCTGCTAATGTGTAGTCAACAGTTTTACTGATGAACTGAACTGGCCGTTTCCCAGTGGTTTCCAGATGTTTCTGATTTCATAAAAGTAACTTGAGAGTTTCTATCTGGATGTACTAAAATTAGCAGCATGTTATGACTACAATGGCTGGAGTTTTTCAAGGTACTGTTTGCCCACATTAAATCAAAAACAGTTTTTATTGGAATTTGTCAAGACAAAGAGAGTCCAGAGCCGAGTCCCTACTGAGTATTTTTCCAGTGTCAGATTCGTACAAATCAGAAAACTGTTGCCAACACAGTGAGCAGAAATCATCAAAAGGGATTTATCGAGTCACAAAGGCATCAGTGTGTCCTGCCAAGCCAAGTGTCCCGTGACCCCAGACCTTCAGAGACCCAGAGTGGTAATTAATTTGTGGTAATTAAATGTGTTTGGTAATAAACACCGCCACCATGTAGTTACACACCAAAAAGAAAAAAAAAGTGCAGGCCCCTGAGTCACCTGTGTTTCTTGCCAGATTTTGATGCCTTGTAAAATCCAGATGCTCCAACTGAAAGACAGGTAGCTGGTTTGTTCTGCAGCAGATGTAAAGCATGAAGCAAATAGAAGTGCAAATGCAAGAATCACAAATATTACATAAATTTATTTCAAAGTTAAAGGTATCACATGTACAATAGTTAAGAACACTTTCAAAAGATCTCCCAAACCTTTTTTTAATCCACTCTCGTCAAGTGCACAGCCCAACTATACACAAAATAAACCTCTTTGAGCTCAGAGAGAAACACCACACCGATGTTGGACCGAGGACAAAGAAGTGACAAAATAAAAGACTATACACTGGATTTGTATAGGCAGTTGAAGAGGGCACTGACTTCAATAGGGTCTCCAACAGATGAGGATCAATAAATAGCACAGCTACGATTACTATGACATCAGCAAGGAATTGCATCGATTTCTGTAACAAGGTTCAAGTGAAACTACCGTCCGACGTCAGATTTAATGTAATGCAGTAAGTCATGGATTTCACACCAGTTATCAGACATGAGACATAATGGTAAGAATAAAGGATTGAAAACACGTTTATAAAAGATTTACTATAAAACATGCATTTTCAAAGAAGGCTGAAGGATCTATATTTTACACTAGTTCCTTTGTCCTGTGGTAAGAGCAGTACTTCCAAGTTATATTAGTTTTTGGGTGGAAAATATCCACCAGCTACATGCTAACAGATCATTCCTGCAGCCAGGAGGCCAGTTAGCCAACCATGATAAGTGGCACCAACCAACATCTGGATGTCTTATTCTGAAAGCCAGGTTGGCTTGTAAAATTAAAGGACTGTTCAGCTTTGGACTGATGGGACTCCGTCTGACAGTGGCCAGAAAGAGTTAGAGTATATGAATTTTTTCTCTTACTAATTAGTGTTCACCTTTGCATTATTTTTCATTGCAAATTCTCAGATGACTTGGCACTTCTGCAAACTAGACAGCAGGCGGAGAGTAAATTCTGATTCTGGAAAATGTTACTTAAGACTGTTCATTCAACTTTGTGCAAAAAGGAAAAATGAATTCACTGTAATCTCTTGTGCTGCCTGCAGAATAGTAACAAGCTGTAACGACAGTAACCAGCTTTTTATTTAACACCTGGCAGGGGCTTTTTTTCCTCCACCACAATCACCTCAGAAGTGTCACACTTGAGATATAAACCACACATGAGAGAATGTGATATAAATTGAGAGCTCTGTCACAGTGTTTTTTGTTGCTTTTTTGTTTTTGTCTTTTTTCTTTTCTTTTCTCTTTTTTGCTTAATCAGTAACTCTTGCTCACAGCGCAGTTTAACTGAGAACGACATGTCGGTCGAATACAGATTTCCGCTGTTCCTGGACCTGCCTCCTCCAGCGCTGCTGGGCAT
Organism: Decapterus maruadsi; assembly: GCA_030347415.2. Lineage (NCBI taxonomy): Eukaryota > Metazoa > Chordata > Actinopteri > Carangiformes > Carangidae > Decapterus > Decapterus maruadsi. The sequence continues at coordinate 32,133,839 of CM064900.1, forward strand.
GCTCCACTTTGTTCAGCATGTTTGGTCGCGAGTGTGAGCGGGACAGAACATTGTGAGCGTTGGCAAAAGGCTGCTGGTCCTGAAAACACACAGAGGTGAAAATATAATGAGGTGAAAATCTCAAACATCCTGTAGGTCAAACTTAGGTCAATCTGTGAATATAACAGCAGTGTAGCAGGTCCACAGAGCGCTCCACTGACTTAGCGTTGCACTCCTATAACAGGATGAGCGGTTAAAAAGGATAAAAACAGATAACATCTTTTTATTCTATCCATTCTTCTTCCTTGTCCAAACAAAGCGTCTCACTCTGTGCCTCCCTTCGCTTTTACTGCAGTCATACTTTTAAGTTATAAAAACTGTTATTTCACTCAGTTGGGCTTCATTTCACTCTCGTCTTTGAACTTTCATGGTTTTATATCTTTTTCTAACTTGTTTTGAAAGAGTGCTGCATAAATAAAGCTATTATTGCAGTCTCAATCAAGCAAACCACATGATAAAAAAATGCCCAGAACAATAAAGGATTGGGAGGATCACTGCCACATTTTTACGGGAATTATCAGCTGGGAAGCCCCTCTGTATCAAAGACCGACTAAACATTACAACCCACCATTTCCTCTGTAATTAATGGAGCAGCAGTACTTCCGTTTTATTCATGTTCTAGTATTTGGGTCCACATTACAATACAGGAGTAAGGTGCTGTGCTACAAATATCAGTTCTCAAGGCTTTCTGATGAATGTGATAGTGCTATAATAGTTTTTTTTGTGTGTGTTGTTACGCAAAAAGCAGAAGTAATAAATAACAGCTTGTTTACCAGAACACCATGATGCTGACCACTGTAAAACTTTTGGTGCCGACTTCTGCAAAGTCACATTTTTATAGAGTGAAAGATTTTCTTAAGAGAAACCTCTCGTGTTACATTTCCTCTTGCCTGAACACTGCCAGTGAAAACACAGCGCTCAGCGAGGCAGCTGCAGTTCACCCTCCAGCAAAAGCAGTCAATGTTTCCCTTTAATATCTAACTATATCTAAATACTGCCTCATGCTGAAGAACACCAAATTGGTTTGCTACTCTTTAATGGTGCTTTTTTTATATTAAATAATTAGGAATGGAAAATAGGCTAAGGCAAAAATCAAGAGTGTTTTTACATGTGCTGCACCTCCAGGATTATGCTATAACCTCTGTCAATTATTAGTTTCCTTTCCCATTTGCAACTATATATGGACCAGTCCTGGCACATCTAAATGTACTTTAGATCATCTGGGAAAATAAACAAGTGATATTTCACATTTTAGACTGATGACACATTATCACTACAGCCTATAAGGATGTGCAATTTCACAATAAAACTTACATCGTTTCAGTTTAATAAGGACATTTGTTAGACTGACACAAATCTACAAGCAGTGATCTGATCCTGCTGCACTTCGTCCTCACACAAGACATACCTTTCCCTCTCTCGTCTCCCATGTTTCCAACATTAACCGGCTTTCCAGAAAAAATCTAGCAGCATTAACCAGGTGTCTTTTAGTCCTTTAAACTCAAAGGCAAACTTTCATTTTCACGTTTCAGAACAATATTAGTGCAATGAACATGTAGAGTGTATTGTAAAAAAAAAGTCAAAGCTGCCTGCACAATGCTACTTGTCTGAGAGCTTCCCCGCTGCAGGCGATTGCCTGTGATTGTGGTCAGTCACTAATGGACTCTCCAGTGGAGCCTCCCATAAAATAAAAATCTGATATGGAGTGAGACAGCATTTTCAAAGACGATACACCACTTTGTGTTTTGAGCAGATCCTAGCGCAGAGTATTGCTTGAAGCATCTGTTCGAATGGGACTGGCTGCTGTAAAGCCCCATAAAAGCTGCCTACACAGTGATGTTACTTGATATTTTCATGTTTGTTTCAGATTTTAAATAGGCCTACCTGTATTCAATTTAGTATTTACAGAACTTCATAGCAATTTAGGCATTTATAGCTCAGCACAAATCCACCCATTCAATGCCCTGCAGTGCCCACAAACAAGTGTTTGAGAGTTATTGCAGGGACACATGACCTTGTTAAAGTTTACCCACAAATTGTAGATCCCGCGTGATATTTTGTGCAGACGGAGGTCATTAACGCACACATAAAAATTCTTATGACGAGAGAGAGTTCAGAGTGACTCATGTTGTGCGTACAAGGATGGGAAAAAACAACTATATAATTCCCCTTTGTTCTGTTAAGCACTTAGTAACAAGACATGTTCTAGATAATCCATCATTATTGTTTATGTATAATACCATGGCATTAAAAAGAAATTGTGTTATCTCAGTGGCAGTGATGTGCTATGTGCTATGATGAACACATACCCCAACGTCATCATCGCTTTGGATAAGCTGTGAGTGTCCAAACAGACGTCTCTTCAATATGGGCTCCAAGAGAGTCAGGTAGACCATGTAGAGCAGCAACAGGCCCAGGATGGAGAGGTACATTATGATGGTAAACTAAAGACAGACAGTGATTATTGGTCAGTATGACTTTCTTTTATATGCACAATTCAAAAATAGAGAAGACTGTGAATCAAATGACAAGAATTTAGTGAATAAATCCACTGATCAACACACAATCTATTAAAAATAAAGTTGAGTATGAATCCAATGAGTAAAATATGAGGACTGGTTTTATTATTGTAAATTAAATAATGGGATTGAAAAGAAATCAACAATCTTTCTCTCTCTGACACGCACATGATGTCAACTCACCTTAATGGTTCCTGAGCTCCTCTCTTCATATTTACACTCGCAGCGTAAACAGTAGGCCTCCACATCTTTTCCATCCACTGGCATGGGTTCAACTACATGGAGACAGTTACTGGAACAACAAGGAGGACGGCATTATCAAGATGAAGGATAAAACAGGAAATGAAGACCTCATATCATTTTCGAGAAAAGTGTAGTGACACATCATTATTAACATACCAGTCTTTGAGAGAAACATTTTGTTTGTAGATTTGGCCCTCGATATCTCTGTAAGGCGGGCAGATGCATTTACAGCGAATGTCTTCTGAATTCTGTAAAAGAGAGATTACACATTTGATCATATACACACACAACTATAACATATTTTCTTGTCTAGCAATCTTGAAATGTCACATTTTGTTCCATTTTCTTAATCTGAAATCAAATGAAGCTAATTTCTCATTTTATTTTAGTAGGTGACACACAGATGAAACTGATATAATCTTACCATTATTATCATAATATTTTCCAAAACAGTAATTAGTGTTGTTAGTTGTCTTGGTAGTACACTATTGGAAAGTACAACCCTATGGTATTTGTACTGTATTATATTTTCACATTTCAGAGATTCTTTGTTGTTGTTGTTGTTGTACTTTTCTTGTTCTTTTACAGAATCAAATTAATTATGTAGCCTAAAACAAAAACAAAGACAGTCAGGATCATACAAAATAATTTCAATTTGCTTCACTAGACGTATGTATATTGCAATAATATAACATTATTCTAAAACTATGCTACTGAGAGTACTTTTGCTTTTGATACTTCCTCATAGCAAAATTAGGAAGTATCAAATACACAGTGGTGAGTCTACACTGTGGTACTGTCAAGTATAGGGCTCTGTGAACTTGTGCCACCACTGATACTGATACAAAACCAATGTTTTCATATGACAGCCATATTATATCAAGGTTTTTCCAGATGTTTTATCTTGTTTTGGTGCATTTTTGTCGAACCCCTGTCGCTTTTTAGTGTTAGCTATGTCACACTGCACCCATGACACACAACAAAGTAGATTAGTGACTTCACAGCCAATATGGCTACACACAGTTGCCAGTTTAATTGGTACACTGAGCAATATTTATCACCACTGTAGGCAGTTACAACTTAAGTATTTTTCCTTTAATTGAAACTCGCAACGTTAGCTACAGCTTTATACCGGTATATATTTTTTAACAGGTTGTCAGGAGTTGATTTCCTATTGCCAAAGAAGAACGCATATTGAGACGATAAATCCTTCGTGGAGGGGTTTGCAGAGGGTTTATTTCAGTCTGTTAACACCATTTTATCTTGATGTAACCAACACATTAGCTCGCCCGGCTAACGTTAGCCCTACCTTTGCTGTCACTTGACTCAACAGCACAAAACAAGCCAGAGAGAAAACCTCGACAACAAACGCCGTCTTCATCTTCACGAGCCCCGTAACAGATATTTCCTGTTCCCAACGAACAAGCCCGCGGTCTGTTGCTGTTTCTTAAACAACAAAACAACAACCACAACAACAACCGCTGCAGTTACACATCAACCGTAACAACTAACGACATTAGCCATCCAGCTAATTCAGGGATAAACAGCCTCAGCAGCTTCCGAGCAGCTGACTTGTAGCTTCCGGAGGTGGTCGCTCGGTTCTGTGCACCGGGCTGCGCCGACTCTCTTCATCCTGAAACAAGGGTAGTGGGCGGTGACACGGTGGATAACATTGCATATAAAGACGGTTCGATTGGGGTTTGATCCGGAATTTGAAATGTACCGTTTAACGTTTAATCGTTTTGCATGAATAAAATTTTGAGAGGATTTCACAGGAGCAGCGGGCTACACTCCGCCCTTGTCGGTGCCCCGGGGGAGTGCCAGGGATTAAAACGAACGCACCCCTTGGTTCGACCTGATTGATAATCCTTCAGTTTGATGTGGTTGTACAGCACAATGGATGACATAGGGCCTACATAAATTGTATAACAAACAATTGTATATCAATATGATGTATTATGATATAAATTATTATTACCATCATTATTAAAATCACGTAAAGCACTTTGAGTTGCTTTCTGTATGAAAAGTAGAATTTCTCCTAGATTCAGCCAGTTATATAGGCTACTATTTCTAAATATAACATGGTATATGGAGCTCTTACTTTGTTTTTTAATCATAATGTAGGGTAATTTGTGACAAGTGTGGTGAAAAAGCAATACATTTTTGACCTGTGTGGCTAAAACAATGACAAAACAACTTTTCATTTTGTTGGCACTGGCCAATTACTTGAGACCAAAGCTCCTGAAAAGTAAATGTTCTGTGTGAATCAGGACGTTTTGCTAACATCCAGTAGAGTTGTAATGTACCATGAAACTGTTGTGACAATTGCAATTGTGAGTGGAGACTTACTAGTGTAAAACAGCAGTGGCCTAATGCTGTGTGTATGTTCATAGACTAGAACTTAAATGATTAAAAAGTCATTTTTTTGAACAATAAAATGAGGCAGGAGAAAAATAACACGGAATAAGTGTCCTATCTTTATTTACAGCATATTAGATGTACAAAACCATAAACAATATACATACATGTATCATCTAAGACAGGTGAATAGCTCAAATCTATTTTACAGGACATTTCATTTCTTTTCACTGACTCTGACCTTATATTGTTCAGTTTCTCAAATCCCTTCACTCAAAGACGTGAGTGGTTTTCTTTGGTACCTAGTCCATAATAAAACATGTACTGGTGCGTACTGGTGTCATTTTGCTGAAGCAGCTGATGTCTCATGAATGCATAGGATCCACTGTCTTTTTTTTTTGGAAAGTTGGAAAGTTTTTCAAGGACAGTAGCATTCATTCAGACACACTGTAATATCAAATACATGGGCCGCCAGCAAATGCAGCAATGCTATACTGACGAAATGTATGTAGCTGTTACATAACATTAGCATTTCACCTAAAACTTTTTACATCATATACAATACAAGACTCATCAGAATAATTGCTTTTGTGGTTCCACTACTTCTTCAGTAGTGCTAATTTTCCCAAGAAAATATTTGTGCTATATTTGTTTCTGACATTTAGCAGTATTTTTGTCAACAACTTGTCTCTACCTGTGAAAGTAGCCTATGTTAAAACTAGATACAGTATCACTGACCGTCAGTGAACATCTGTTTAGCTACCATATTTGTTTTTATGTTTTTTTTTTTCTTTTTTTTTTATCACAATGCTATCAGCAAAAAATCTCATAATGTTGGCATGTACAGTGTTTAGCAATACTGGAGTACACAGACTTGTAGTTTGGATTTAAGTCCTGAGATGGTGACTAAATGAGAGTATAAAGTCTTTACAAATCTTCTGTTGCTAGTTAAAACACATTTCCAAATTTCCAAACAAAGGGAAGAGATCCTGATTATTTTTTTCTGAGTATGCACATGCAGATCTACGCTCTGTCTGTACCACTTCACTGCTCATATTTCCCCCCTTTAAAGTTCCAGTTAAAAGTCCACTCGTCTGACTTATCCACTTCCCCCTCAGGATCAGATTTATCCAATGTGTGGTCCAGCCTAGTGTCGCTCCATGTGAGAACAGATAACTACAGAATAGTCTTATAGAGAGAGCTTAATGGAAAAACAGATACTGCGGCCAGTATCTTCTCTAAGTTTATTGTGTAAAAATCCAGAAACCCTGTGGGAACCCTTCTTAAGGGCGAAGGAATCTTAAGACTTTGGAACGCAGGAAGCGGATGAAGGATTTAGGGAACATTTCTCTTGATTCCTGGGCTGTGTAGTTGAAGAAGTTCTGCGGGTGAGCCAGCACGTCAAACAACGCCTTCATGAGCTTCTTATCCTGTGGACAACATGTAGTGGATTAATGTCGACGAGCAAAGACGTGCTGCAAAGCATGAAGATAGAAACACGGCAGCGGCCTGTGTTTTTACATTACTCCAACAGAGGGTGCTACATACTCACTGGATCCAAGTACAGCAGGTACACAGATAACACAAACCAAGACACTAAGGGAAAATACCTTGAGAATTTCCTGGTGATTCTCTGAAGCGTATAATCTCCCATCTCTGACTATGTCTTCTATCAATTCTTGGTAGTCCTCTGAAAGAAAATTAAGTCCATGAATTATAAGTGTGGCAAAACTAATCAGATATGTGTAACAAACAGAAGCTGCACTGTCACCTCTTTCAGGGCTAAACAACATATTTCTCTCACCATCATATGTCACATATGGGACCTGGAAGCCTTTCCCACTGTTTCCCTCGTTGGACCTGAACTGTATCCAAAGCCTCTTGGAGCGGGAGGTGAAAGCGATGGGACGTTCATACGTCTGACAAGTCTCGTAGGTTGTCACAGAGTTGGACAGAGCTGTGAAGTAAACATATCAGCACACAGGTTGGTATATATAATCACATCTGCTGAAATATAATGTATTATAGGATTTATGATAAGTTAAAACTCACAGCTCTTCCTCATCACTAAGTAATCTCCACACTCATCCTCAATAGGCAGGTAGATCTCTGGAACAACAATGAGGATTCTGCGTTTGGGTGGTGGGTTGATGGTCCAAGTGCATTCGACGTTGGCTGGATAATTCCCCGGGTAGTTTGGAGACTCGATGTAGCCAGTGAAGTCTCCCAGCTCTCCTCCACACTGTCGGTCTGTGAAGACACACACGCACGTGACAAATATGTTTAAGCAGTCAGGTGAAATATCTGGAAATGAATCCTTAAGTGCTGCACTGTTACATACTTTTGCACTGCATGATGTTAGTTGATCCGTCAAAGTCGGTGGTGGTATTTCCAGGACAGGCCACACAGTAGTTTTGGCCAAACTCCCCTTGATATGTGCCCGTTGGACAGCGGATGCAGCGGTGCGTGCTGGTGTTGTAGTAATGTCCTGGAGAACACTGGACTGCAGGAGCCAGAGACACAGATAAAGTTGATGTAATACCTTAAATCTTGAAAATAATTAAATGATTTTAGATAAGTTGAAAGATTACATGCAGCCAATAACATCTATCTACCCCATCTTTCCCGAAAGCCTGGAGCTCTAGCAGGTGTAATGAATGTCTATATAACATAGGAGCTGCAGAGGGCAGCAGAGCTCCTGTCAGCGCCCTGAAGAGCCCCATTAGACTCAGCACCCACATGATAATATTGTGATGGCCAATGAAAACTAGGTATAAAAAAAACCCACAGCCACAGATGTTTCGCTTTATCTGATAAATACACAGATTTAACAGTCAATCCCTTCACCTTTAGTCTCACATTCCTGGAAGGTAACAGCACTGCTGCGCTTGGTGACCAGATTCCCTCCACAGGGGAAGCAGGAGGTGCGGCCGACCTCGGGCTGGTATGTCCCCAACGGACAGGGCAAGCAGGGGATGAAGCCGTCATGAGAGTACTGACCTGGAGAGCACTGACCTGAACACACACACACACACACACACAAATATTTGGTCAAGTCAGACTGTGGACCATGAGACACGGCAAAAAAAAAATCTCTTTTAATACAAAGATTCAGAGCTGCACCTCTGTTGTTGTGTTTTATCACATGTGGAATCAAAAAAAAAGAAAAAAAAACTCTGCCTTTCCATTAAGTTACACAACTTGTGACAAATCTCAAATGAATGTTAATGCAGAGATGGCATCTCCGAGTGCACCTCCTCTCACACACCCCCGGGTGACTAATACAAACTAGGTGCAGTGGGAGTCTGCTGATAGCTACCCTTGTTTAGTCTGTCAGGGGAGATGGGATCAAGGATTCAGCCCCAAAGTGACTGTGATAACAGCGCAGGAGGAGACCAAAACATGGTGGCTCCTTTTAGCTTTTATTCAGCCGAGTCCACCTTCTGAATTCAAATGCATCTTGATAATCTGAGCTTCAGCCTCTTTGGCTTTACACAAAGCAGAACATCTGCCTGGGAGAGATCTGTATCACCGCACTATTGCTTCCTGTGTGGCTCATATACACAAAGCAGTTATTTACATTTGGGGTCTTTATTGCTTCTTCCTGCTTTTTGTTATGTTATGTTTCCCTTTGGTTTATGAATGCTCATTTTTTTTGTATCATTGTTTATTGCTCAGTAGCCACATATTATGTCATCCTTTCTTTCTCATCTTGTTTTTCTTCCTCTGCCATGAGAGTCTATGGCAGCTCATTGAAACACATGGTAAAAAGTGAAGTGTGGGTCTCATGAAGTTTCATGTTGCTGCATTATGTATTTAGCCCCACCAACAGGTTATTTTGAAGGTAAGGTAAGTTTTTTTTTGCTATTCATCTGACAAACTTTAGACCAAATTAGATTTTTTTTAAGTGTGTTTTGTCACAGACAATTGATAATGGTGGTAAAGTCACCACTTCCTGAGGTCATATTTCAACAATTTTGTTATGAATCAAAACTAAACTCAGTGTCATCAGGAGGTAGTTCAAGATATGGGGGACAACCAATGGAAATTAGCTTTGCAGCTACAATTGGGTGCATTTTGCATTTTCAATGTAAAAGAATGTACATTGTCCCTCCTCAAATAAACCTGAATTGAATTGAATATCTCATGCCCTTTGACCTCTAGGCTTGCAGTACACTAAGAAACATTACAATATGTCTTATAACTGTTTATGTGTCTTCTCATCAAAGAAAGGCCAGTTTTTATAAAATCTGTTTGAAATATCAGCTGGTTTTAATTTAAATTTAATTTATTTTTTAAATCAACTGACAACAAACTTGCTGTAAATGCCCTCAACACAATGACATAATGTTTCAGGGGCGACTCTGGGATGCTGGAGCCCCACATCGCTATATTGTAGTATTAAGGGCTGTATAGTAGACAATATTTCACACTAAGGTATGGCTTTTCCAGCAGTCTATCCTGATTCAAGTATAGTAATAAGTAAGTAAGTAATCAATACTTATTTACTCAATACAAAATCATAACAATATTGTCCTTTTTTTGTATTTGACGTCAATAATAGATTTGTCTGCTGAACACAGTGACTCACCTCCACACTCTGACATGTTTCGGGCTCCGACCACCTTGGAGACTTCTCTTCCTTCAGGTCCAGGACAGACCTCACATGACATCTGTCCCTCCTCGTCCTGATACGTCCCGGCTGGACACAGCACACACCTTCCCTGATCCCCGTTGTAGAAAGTCCCAACACTGCAGCTCACTAATACACAACAGAGGACAAGACAGGTAGCTTGAAAACACACAGACATACACACACAGCAAGTTTTAACTCACTTGCAGTGTTTCTTTATATAATGGTCAAATGAAGAGTTCTAAATATTTCCGATATTCCCTGAAAAAATAATACTCTGCGAGATCAAGCAGAAACAGATTAAGTTCTTCAGAGGCGGTGAATTCAAAGATTTTTCCTCAGAAACTAAAAACAAACACTAAAGACTCTCTGAAAACAGACTGATGTGTCTGAACTTGTAATTAACACAGATTTAGCCGACAGATCAGTGTCACGTAGCGCTTGACTACAAAAACCATGAGAGTGGAGATAGACGGTGCGAAACGCAGACATGAATCAACAAATATAGCAGCGCGCCCTCCGGCTACACATAATCAAACAGTCGTAACCGCACTGTAGGTTTACACTATAAATACAGCGGCTCAATTGCATGACAAGACCATTAAAGTAAAGTAACCCAGACTTCATCAGCTGCCTCTCAAGTGTAATCAAATGGGACCATGTACATACTTGAAACGGATAAACACGTTGAGGAGCAGCCAGTGAACTTCTCACCACCTCTCACACATCAAAGATCCTAACTGATTCTGATGAAATGATCCACCAGCGGACGGTTTTAAGAGCTTTACTTGCACAGTAATGAACGTTGTGAATATCCCTGGCCTTGTTTAGCGTAGTAGTAGTAGTAGACAGTGTTTCAGATAAAGAAAGCAATCAATAGGTTTCAGTGAGATAACCTCTGATAGATAAGTAATCATAAACAGTAGCATGAAGGAGCACACTATGGTTACTGACGCGTTTTTAAGCACCAACAAACAGTTTTTTTTATTAATATGTAATTACAAGTCAACATTGAGTAATTTAATCTCCATAATGGCTTTAGGTGAATTGACTTAGTTCTTGAACTTGATGGATTTTTTTGCCAATAAACATAGGTTAACGATCCAAATTCAATAAAATAATGTAATGTTTATGTGCATTACCAGGTCCTCAAAGACACATTGATAAGTTTGTTTATTAGTTATGTCTGTCAGTGTTTTTGTCTTTTTTTTGTCTGATTCTTCATACACAACAATGCAAAGCTTGAATAAAAAGTTTTGCCTATTACATCCAAACTCCTAATTCCTTAATTTAAACTAAATCAAACAATTCTAGAGGGAAACACATGTTGTATAAAACCCCGCCATTAACCTGTTATAATGCTTTTGCAGCCCACCCTAATAAATCCATACAAAATCACTGAGACAAAAGAGCAGCAGCCCTCTCCACAGCTGCCTTTGCGCCCTGTATCTGACACATCTAAATACTTGATACAACTTGACTGAACATCAGGGAGGAACTTTTAATACCACAATAAGCACCTTCGCCTCTTTTAAAAGCAAACACAGAAGCAAATCAAAGAGATTATTTCCCTCTTATCTCACCAAAGTGCAAAGGCTTGATTAGAGGGACTAAACCAGCGTTTTGCTTTGGTTCCTCCCATTCGGAGTGACGCCTGTAATTAATTTGGGAATTACTGCGTCTGTCTGATGGGTTTTAAGAACTTGACACGAAAACTGAAACTGAAAACAAGAATAAATCAATTAAATCTTGGGCCTCAAGCACAAAATGTGCCTCCGTAGTTGCCTTTAAGCTGTTTGTAAGCAGAGAAACCATCATCTAAACACACACAAACACAAACTTAGATCAATTATACGAGGCGCAGCAAATAGTTTGATTTTCCTCGAAAGAAATAAAATGTAATTCTCTCAAGAGCGGTTCATTTTTTGAAGCCTATTGTTTATTCTAAAGGACCATGAGGAGCCATCTTTGCATTGTCCTCTAACAGCTTTTATTTGACAGAGGGAAGCAGTGAGAGAGGAGAGAGAGTGAGAGTGAAAGAGAAAAAAACCTTGAAGCCTTTCAAATGCAAAGAACGGTTCTATAGAGTCCTCGAATTGATGGCCCCAAAGAGGTTTAAAAGACCTTTCACCTCTATTCAAGTCCTCAGTCTTTGCCTACTTGATGACATAGGAAAACACTACGGTATCACAGTGGTTAGAGGCTGAACCCAATAAAAGGGGTCAGGTTTCTGAATCCCCCCATTCTGCTCGGCCCAATCGCTGCTCGCGCCCATCAAGCGGAGTCCCAAACAGCTGATGCTAATTGATTCCCATGGTGTGGCTGAAGTCAATTCTCTTTAGCAGTTTAGTGGCTGGGGGTCATGCAAAGTGGCCCCAGCTGGGGGGCAGGGGGGACACAGCACTCAAACTGCCAGCTTGAATCAACAGCACTTCCTAAACATCTTCAATGTTAAAACAAACATGCAAACAAGTCATCTACAACGGTCAAACACACTTGAACGCGTGGTGGACGCGCACCAATCGCGGCGTCTCCGAGCCTGGACCTGCGCTGACGCTTTGTGTACTCATTTTGTATGAATATGTATGAAAATATCTGGTGTAGACATGTGCTGATTGCATGGAAAGATTAACAACAGCACATATATACAACTGGAAAGCAAAATATTCATAAAGTTAATAAACAAAATCAATTTTGAGTATCATTTGCTGTGTATACAATTTATTTGAAAATGCAGAATCAAATGAGAAAAGCAGACAAAGATGGAAGCATATTTTCTCCAAATGTGCAGGAGGCCGTGCTGTCGTCCCTCTGAGGCAGTGAGAACAAGCCCCAAATGGTTTTCAATGGAGTGGGCAAACTGAAAAGGACTAAACTGTGTTCCCAACTAAGCCAGAGCGGGAGGTGGGGGAGGAGGGAAAAATATAGGTCCTTTAAAGAGCTGGAGGTTAAGAAGAATGCCTCTCACCCCCCTACACACACACACACATCCCACACCCCCACCCCTCCTCTCCCAAATTACATGTCTACACCCCTGCCATGGCCAATAGACAGCTTAATGTTGACCAGAAACCGTAGCGGGGGAGTTAAGGAATCAAGACACTTAAGACCTGTGTTGCTGAAAGATAGGAATAATGCACAGGCACAGATTAGGTTAAAATCCTGTCAGTGCGGCTCAACATCAGCGACAACCTCGATGTTAATGTGGAGGCCGGGAGGTTTGGTGTTTCAGGGAGATGTATATGTAATCTTCTTGTCGCATGTCAGGCCTCAAGTTTTCGTTCCTTTTCTTCCTCAGTGAAAACTGTAAACTTCAACGCACTTGAAGATTGGGTGTAGTTTATGAAACGTCTCGACTGTTTGCCGTAGATGTGCACATATCGAACAAAGCAAATACCATTTGAACAAATATTTGGACGTCTACAAGACAAGAAAGGCACCAGTTTCCCCTGGCTGATATCAAGAGGGCGTTCGTCAGGAAGCAAACTCACTGTGAGGCACGAAATTAGGGGCGCGCGGCCAGAGAAAACACATGCCAGCCTTCCGCCCCGCTAACGCTGACAGCATGCGGTCGCATTCATTCGTTTTCTCCATCGCGAGTCGTATATATAAAACACAGTAACCGGGAGACCTGCCCTCAGCCCTCATGTTACAGCTCTTATCCCGAGGAGATGCTGGAACATCTCACAGCTCCGAGGAACCAACAACAGTCTCTCTGTTCTCCCATCTGAGCTCGCTCAACCCTCCAACGAGCTCATTACAGCATGTCTGCAAACCAAATATGGCGCTCATCTGGCCAACACCTGCTCCAAATCCAATCATTAAACCAGCTTGTCTAAATATATCTCACTGGCATGGACCATTTCAATTACTTCAAGTCAAGACTATGAGTCTGCTGTGTTGCCCTGGAGCTGCTCACATCCAACAGCTGCCTCTCTGTAGGTGCTGGACCTGCACTCGCGAGAGATTAAACCCATCAATATCTAAAGTAGAAGTGATGTCTGGCTAAATGATAAAGTAAACAGTAAAACCCAAACTCACCACATTTCCTGCCCACCAGCACCTGTCCTGCCCCACAGTGTCCTGCCAGCTCCGCCGGCTGCTCCGGATTCTTGGAGAGCTCGTAGTCGGACCCGGCGAAGTGGAGGTGGAACTGCTCCCGGTTGATGGACTTCCTCAGCGTCCTGATGGTTTTCCTCAGCCTCTTCTCGGAGCGTCGGCGCACGCAGCTCAGGTCACAGCTCTCTGCTGAGAGAAGCACTTGATACCACAACTGTCTCCGGTGCAAAAAAAGTTTCACCTCGCACACCACTGAGAAGACTGGGAATTCATGCCTGGATGCCGTCATGCTCACAGAGGCATTCACATAAAAATAACCCAAAGTCAGAGAGGGAACGCTTCTTGGTCACCATTCAAGAAGAAATTAAACAGATAAAAAGCACTTTGCCCCAAACCCAGAACCCACCACCGGAGCCACAGCAAAACAGGAGATACTTTAACAGTTTGGTTTGTTTAGTGATGAACAGACAGCGGCGAAGGAAAGAGGTGGAGGAACGAGAAGCAAGAAGGTCACAGGCAAGCGGGTCGGGAAGCGCAGAGAGACCAACCAACCTGTTACCTCCTCTGGGTTCACATCCAGCTCAAACTCAGCTGTAATGAACGAGCCGTCCTCCTCGCCGGCCTTCCTGCCGTGGCGGCTGCGGGTCCGCTGAGCCGATGAGGTGCAGCGCAGGCTCACGTAGCTGAACTGGACGTTTTCGGTGAAGAGGAACCTGCTATCTGTGGACGTGGGAGACAAACACACACACACATTCATACAACACATACACGCACAAATGCACAATTGTTAACCTTAGATTGGGTTAGATTTAGATTTATGATCCTTTTCTGGATAATTGTTTCCACCTTGTGTTATGTGTGTGCATTCCTCCTGTGTTAGGGTCGCCAGTGACCCGTTTTTAGTTTGTTTATTGCATCAAGGCTGTTTGACTTTGTCAGGAAGCTATATTTAAACAAAATAAAACCAAAACTTTTTTTTTTCACAAAATTCTGGTTAAAATTATGACATTTGCGGTGTTAGGGTTGGTTTTGACTCGGTTATAATGATTAGAGTTAAAACCGAAATCATATGTGCAAAACACAACCGTTTCATGGATAAAGAAGCCATCAACATAACTAAGAGATGAGAAACAAATAGGATGATAAATAATAGTTTTTAGTGTGTTTTACAGCTGATTGAAGACCTGGGTCAAACTGACCCCAACACAAGAGATGGGAGCAGAAAGCTGACAATAGGAAGGTTAAAGTGAAGCCAAGGGGCATACTGACAAAAAAAAAGCCCAGGGCACCCACACCACACAAAAATATTTAAACCAACATTTCCATGGTTAAGGAAGTCTAACAATGTAACCAAGAGATGAAAAACAAATTGAATGAAAAAAAATGTTTTTAGTGTATTCTACAGCTGATTTAACACCATAGATGGAAGCAGAAAGCTAGCACAAGACAAAGGTTATTAAAGAAATTCACCGACCACATTTTGCTGTGCATGAGGATGAAGAGGCTGAAAGAAGGATGGGATGTCACTGTGATAATTCCCTTTATTTGAGACAATTATGTTCCTTTTAGTGGCTGCGAGGGGAGTTAAACAAGAGGCCGAAAGCCTCTGCAAAATAATCTTACAATCGGAAACCCCATTTGATTGATGGCTAGGTCAGACCTAACTGAAAGGCATGCTATGGCTAATTACATCCTCCCCTGTCACTGCCAGTCAAAGTGCAGCACTGAGACGTTCAAGACACTCCAAACCACATCACGTTCCCCACAAATTTCTTTCACATTTGCCTTTGGTTTTTTGCTTTTACTTTGAAGCGGCCATCAGGTCTGCTTTATCCTCTAAAGACTGTGGCTTCACATCCTGGCAGTTCTTGGTCAACCCCTAAATGTTTTTTAAAACCAGCAACATGAAGAAGCTGTAATTTTAATCCTCGTCTATCTGTAATCTGTCTCGCGTTTGGAGACAATGATGGAGTCGCTGCGTGGAAGCCTCTGTACCTGAGTGTGCCGAGTTCAGGCTCTCCCTGAGTTTCTCCTGACTTCGTTTCAGGTTGCACTTTGCGGTGCCAGACTTAAACGTGGCCGTGGTTTTAATACGTGGAACGCTGGCCATTTCTGGACCTGTGGGACAGAGGGAGATAAAAAAACGTTGTCTTTTTTCATCTGCTGATATACAAAGGGAAAATAAAGACAGCCCAACTTGTTCCCGAGTTACAGTTTTGTGCGGCAGAGCAGAAAGATCGATGCAAATCTGCGATGTTTTGTACTTGCCTAAGCAACTGTTGTTCCTTTGTGCGTCAGCCAAGCAGGGCAGAGGCATTCCACAGGTCACCGTGTAGGAATCCTCCGTCCCTGAAAACACACAAGAAGGCCGTGACACACAGACCAACACAGACAAAAGTTAGGGCCACAAAAGCCAAATAGGAGAGCAAACAGGAAGCATGTAGGGACACGAAAAGTGTCTGACGACTGTTCACACATCTACATCAACTACATCTAGAACAGCTTAACTTAGTTATGTTTCCATAAGCTTTAGCCGTGCTGCATCACCAGATATCTGAGCTGTTCTGTATTATGACGTTTGGCTCTTATTGTGACAAAAAAAAGCATTTCATATCATTTGATTTTGTTGAGGATCTTATCCCTCATCATCAAAACCTCTTTGACTGAGGTTTACTGACATCAGTTCAACCTTTGCAAAGTTTCTAAAATGACGATGACGAAAAATATCCTGATTGAATCAATTATTATCCTAAATTTAAAGTAGCTTTTAACAGGTTTATCAAATAGGATATTAGACTTTCTGCAGCTGCTTCACTGTAACAATTATGAAATGTTATTTGGTGGAGGACTGATTACAACTCCTTCAAAAACAGCTGTAGTGAGCTGAAGTGAGCTTAGCCATCACGGACAAACCTGTCTCTTAATATGCTAAGGTGAGTCTAAATCTTTCTGGGTTTCTTTTCGGAGCAGAGCTGTGATGTTTTTACCTGTTTGATGAATAATAAGAGCAGGAAAATACGAAGGTGCATAACAGAGCTGACAGTGAAACCCTGTACTTGTGTAGCTCTACATGTGTCAGTTTTGCTGCATGAGATGAAAACACTCTTATGACAAGAATAACGACTTCCTCTGCAGAGTTCATCCTTTTGAAATTCATACACAGAGGTAAATGACGCCACATGGAGACCTGGCTCTGCCGACTCACCGCTGCTGATGTGAACCTGGGACTGGCATGTCAGGAAGCAGCGGTCCCCTCCCTCCTGCTTACTACAGTTCAGGGTGGGCTTAGAGGGGGGGTTTGCAGGTGGTAAACCCTCAGCCTCTGGATAGAAACCACAACAAAACTCCAGGGTAAAAAAGAACAGTTTTGGTTGTGACAGTGAGGAAGAGCATGAACATGAAGTCGAGGTACAAAACATCCGACGGCGCCGTGGCATTATGGGATGTTTCACTCAAGCGGGAGAAAAACCAGTGACAGAGAATTAAAGAGAAAAAGAAAACAGAATTCAAAGTATCTCCTGTTTTTGTCCC
Organism: Decapterus maruadsi; assembly: GCA_030347415.2. Taxonomy (NCBI): domain Eukaryota; kingdom Metazoa; phylum Chordata; class Actinopteri; order Carangiformes; family Carangidae; genus Decapterus; species Decapterus maruadsi. The sequence continues at coordinate 32,151,224 of CM064900.1, forward strand.
CCATGTTTACGTCCAATATCTGGGATGTCGCACACTTTTTCATCACTATCTCCACAGAGAGAAACAACTGCACTCAACAGATGAGCCTATGATACGGGAAGAGACACCGGCTTACCAATGCAGTCCTTTTTGTTCCAGTGCAGTTTATAGCCAGGATGGCAAAAGCATTCAAATCCACCCATGGTGTTCTCACAACCCTGTTCACAACCGCCATTGTTCACACTGCATTCATTTATATCTGAGAGGAGAAGGGAAAAGCATTATTATAATAACAGGCTCCGTTTTTTCCAGCACATCAATGATGCTTTTTTAACCTGACACATCTCTGAACCGAGCACTCGTGTGTTACGCTCAAGTTGTTCTGTGTAGCTTCCCTCCACCTAACGTAGCCTCACCTCCGCAGTGGGCCAGTCCATACATGGTGTAGCCTTTGTTGCACAGACACTGAAAACCACCGGGGGAGTTCACACACGTGTGATCACATGTCCGCTCGAAAAAACACTCATCTATATCTGTAATCAGAATCACACAGATGACATAATAGCAGGGCAGTCAGTCGCAATCTTCATCAGGAGGGATTTCCCACCCACACACATCATCATCATCATCATCATCAGCATTTGATCCTGAACTCAGTGAAATGTGACGTGTGCACGGTGCGACGTCTCGTAAAAGCCCACCGGCTTTTGATAGTAATTACAGGTAGGCAGCGCTTCAATGGGATGTCTTCAATGTCATTGCATCAGGTCAGCATCACTAAACTCAAATCTAAAGGTCCCATTAACAAAAATGATCTATGATTGAACACAGATGAGAAGGGGGGATTTTCAAAAAAAAATCATTTAGATACCCTTTGATTTATTTAATGAAAAATGTGAGATTAGGCCTTTAAAAATAATGTGATCGCAAGAGAGAACAAACATGGAGGTGATGGACTTCAGAAACATCTCTTTTTGTCTTTGAAGTTAACACAGACTTTCTTTTTTTTTTTACCTTGACAGGAACGTTCATCCGTCAGCAGCTTGAAGCCTTTTCTGCAGTTGCACTCGAAGCTGCCGATGGTGTTCCTGCAGAAGTGTTCGCAGCCGCCGTTGTGATGCTCACACTCATCAATATCTGTGGGGGGAGCAGGCGACACGACATGACAACACTTTAGCAAAACGTCGTCTCATCCAAATGCACTCGGCGGTACCACGAGTTTCACGCTCCCCTTCTCCGTTTTTTTTATCCGACAATCTGACCTTTGCATGTTTTTCCATCCGGCTGCAGTGTGAAGCCCACGGGGCAGCTGCAGCGCACGCCTGTAGATGTGTCTTTACAGGTGCAGTCACACCCGCCATTGTTCACCGCGCAGGTCTCTGAAAATTACAACACACAACATGAATGTATGAGAGTGACCTACATGTAAACAATGTTACCGTTATTCTTCACTGTCAAATACCAGACCTTGACCCCTGATTGACCGAACATTGTTCTCTCGTGTACTCGAGTCTCTGAACCTGAACATCTTTGAAATATAAAAAGATAAAATTCCTCTGGTATTTAATTTTGTGTTAATGTTTGATTCATGGATGGATGGACGGATGCCTACACAGCTAAGGTGCATGTTGACTAGGCTCACCCTGATTAACATGTATTATTCATTACACAGGACAAGGCTGCTATACGTGGCTGACTGTGTATTCAGTAAAATGCCATACACGTAATGTTTTACATGTGCGTCGTGACCCAGAATCACACAACTGATAAATACTAACTATACAAGAAAAGATTCACACTCTGCCCTTCCCACATGGGAGGAAAACGTGAAATGTACCACACTGTCACAAATGCATATTTTTCAGGGTGGAAACCGAGGGCGAGAAGCCGAGTGCGTGGTCATTTCACAGTTTGCTCCAAAGGCTGAGGAATGCTCATCGGTTTACTAGACATTACTCCTCTCTCCTGTTTAGCACCCCTGAGCCGTTCCTGGCAGCTCAACACGCCGTCACGTTAAGAAAAAAATAAAGACGGTGTAAATCGTTACCCATCAGCAGTCTTCGTTTGACACGTTTGTCCACCTCAGCGAAGGCTGTGGCGTTGTGGTCTGAGGACTCTGTGGTGGCTTCATCTCGTTCTGTGACACACACACACAGAACCAGTCATTGTTACATATATTGCTACACAAAATCGTTACTTTTACTAAATAAAACAAGCACCGTGACTTTCCTATTGACTTCATCTCTGGGTGTTTGTGTTGGCCACCTCTCAGTAGCCAGATGCGTGTTTACACTTGAGACATTCAGCTTGCAGCGGCTTGGCGTGCGCCAGATAACGCAGCAGATCGCTAAAATGAATCTGGAGACAACGTAGCGCTGATATGACTGGACCTCACACACACACACACACACACACTGCTGCTGCTGCTGGAGGGAGAGATATTACCCAATATCTGACGGCTGATCCTTATCCTTCATAACCATTGTGTGGAAAAATGCACACTGCCTAACAAGGACAGCTGACTGAGAGATATGTTTCCAGTTACTGTGTTTTCATTCATTCATCTAGATAGCCCCTGCCTTACCGAAGACACAAAGTCCAGTTCGTGGTGTAAAGCCGCTCCTGGAATGTGCACTCCCTGTTTTGTTATAATCTTACTTTGGAAACATTTGTTATCAGAAGAAAATCTCCAAAACATCAATCACACCTTGGTCATCCCCATTCACTTCACATTTATGTATTTGAGATGTCGGGGGAAGGAGAGAAACCACTGGTTTTATGATCTCCTGAGACAGCTCGAAGCATTTTTAAAATTCAGCCTCATCCTCTTCAGGATTTTGTGATAATCGTGTGTCTGTTTCAACGATGAACGTCTGCACGGTGTGGGTTTAAAAGGGGGCCGTTTGTTTTTGAGAAGAAGAAGTTTCTGCCGTCCGTGCTTACCTACACACGACCTCTTGTCTGGCTGCAGGGTGTACCTGGCGTGACACCTGCAAATGGGACCGTTCTCCGTGTCCTCACAGGTGTGCTGGCAGCCTCCGTTGCCATGGTTGCAAGTCACTGTGGGGTCAACAACAACGTGCAAGCATGAGCCACATTATCAGAGCAACATCTGCAAACAGCCAAATGGATGTGTGTTATGTGTGGACCACGTACAGATGCAGCCCCTCTGGTTCCTGGCAAGCTCGAACCCTGGACGACACTCGCAGGCCACGCCCCCTTTGGGCGTCTCTTTGCAGATGTGGGCGCAGCCGTGCTCCTTATTCATACAGTTGAGGCCCTCTGGGGACCGAATGAGGGCGAGAGGTACACAATGAAACTCTCCTACAGTGACTGACCGGCTCCACACAAAGGCACACATAGTGAGAGATTAGTCTGGCATCCTCAAAGACACTGATTGTTCTCACGCCTCACTCAATTCAAAAACATCCACCACTGTGTTATTTTTAACACTTGGAGGGGAGGAAAAAGAAATTTTTCTCAGAGCAAGAAGCAAAAAGTTGTTCTAAAGTTGATTCTGTGAAAAACAAAGCTCTGCAAACTCCTCCGGCTTCTGCAGCACGCTTCCAGCTGAAAAATGAGATTATGAAGAGCCATTTATATCGATAGGTCACAGCTGAGTGGATAGGTCCACAGGGTTTAAAAGGCTTGTCAAGACCCGATGGAGTGGAAAGTACTTGCATTTAAGTTGGCTTCAATCAAGGAGACAAAACAAAGGCACTTCAGACAAATCTGTGACACGGACCACATAGACCCAAGTGTTGCAGTTATTAACTTATTTTGTTCTCTGGGACTCAAGAGATCCTTTTTCCCACAGCATGTTGCTGCTGAGGATAAAAGCTCAGTGACGGGAGCCAGCTTGAACCTGTCACCCCTCATTGTGCCGTCACTCTTAGATTTGTATGTGAATATTGGAGAATTTGCAGGATAATTCTGTCTGTTTTTTCATGCCTTAATGCGATTAGCAACATACAAGCATCCGCAAAACAACAGCAAACTCAAAAAAAAGCTCTTTCACGAATCAGACGCTTCAAGAACTTTCTCTTCCTCCAGAAACTTTCAAAACAATGTCTAAATCTGCGGGGGTGACGGCGAATATTTTCAGCATCATCAGTGCGCTGAAACATCTGTGTTGTCAAGTAGGTGGACGCAGGCGTGGCTGCTGTTTACAGAAACACAGAGCATGTCGGACACTCACCCACGGAGCGGTGGATGCATGTGTGCTGGTTGTCGCTGAGGAAGAAGCCCTCTTTGCAGCGGCACTCGTAGCTGCCCATGGTGTTGACACAAGTGTGCTGGCATCCACCATTGTTCAGTTTGCATTCATCCACATCTACAGGACAGGGGAGCGACTGCATTAGTGTTTATACAACTCTGGAAAAGTATGTGTCATGTCCAACTAGAGAATAGCTTTTAACTCATCTGTTTCCAAACACAGCAAAAATGTAATTAAGGCTTTTTTTTCTGCCCACTGTAAATATTTATGAATTGTTTAAATTAATGCATGAACAAAACCAAAACTGTTTGTTCAGCTGCATTTTAAAACACGAGCATTAAACTTCACATCCAGCCCACGCAGTCATGAACTCTTCACCATCAGAGCTGATGTCTCACTTTAGAGGGGTGTTCAGCTGACCTTACCTAGGCAGTTGTGTCCATCATGAGCCAAATTGAATCCATCATAACAAGTGCAGCGATAATTGCCTGGTATATTGGTGCACTCGTGCACACAGCCACCATTGTACTCCAGGTCACACTCATCAGTGTCTGAGAAGTAAACGCCACAGAAATACATTTTCATCTATATAATCAACAGTTCAAATGCAAAAGACTTTACAGATCAAATGTTGTTGTGATGTTATATGAACGTATAACTTCTAAAATAGCATCAAAACGCTGTGATCTCACTCAGGTGAATCAAACAAGTCAACACAGAGGAAAAACACATTACCTTCGCAGTGTTTTCCATCTCCTTTAAATCCTGTTTTACACGTGCACTTGTACGAGCCTTGGGTTGTCTGGCAAATAGCATCAATGTGACAGCCATCACTTCCCTCTGCACATGGATCTGCTGAAATCCACACAGGTCTTAAGGATCATGATTATCCAAACACATTAAATAAAGCAGGTAAGATTACGTTTTCCACACAGGCTCTCTCAGGTTTGCCATGAAATGTGCAGCAACAACAACAACAACAACAAAAAAGAAAGAAAGAAAAGGCAGATGACAGAAAACTGACATGTCACCAATTAACACTAAAACATAAAAGTTTCCAAGCAAAGAAATTGGAAAATTCAGTGAATAACTGACCTAAGAGTTAATAAGTTACGTACAAAATAAATGTGTGTTAATAACTGGTGTATTATGAGGCACACACACACACACCCCCAGAGCCACAGTCAGTGTTACATAAACTACAAATTATAAAACTAAAGAAAAAATGTAAAAGTCACCATTGGAGAAACAACAAGAGCGCACTCCTCAAAGCGTGCGTAAAAGTAGCACTCTCCACGACAGGAAAACACAACACACACTCAGACACACTCACTCACACACACTCTCACTCACTCACTCACACACACACACGCACACACACACTCACACTCACACACCCCACACACACACACCCCACACACACACACACACACGCTCACTACAGTCCCACCTCGAATCTCTGGAAGCGCTGCGCTTTGGCGACTATTTAACAAGAGCAAAAACAAACAAAAGTCCCTTGCGGCCCAAACAGCTCCCATGGTGATATGATCCAAGTTTAGAGGTCTGCTCAAAGGGACGCGTCCACACTGAAGTCGTGACCGAGCGTCCGCCTCATTTTCATTCTAGCCTGTCAATCTGCCTCACAAGGGGCTTTTCAAAAGAGAAAGGAGTGAGTAAGTGTGTGTGTGCGCGTGTGCGTGTGTGTGTATGTTTAAAGGAGAGCGTGCATGCGCGTACACGTGAGAGTGTGGAGGAGAAAGAAAAAAAAAAGAAAACAGAGTTGCGTCAAGTCAGTCGTAAGGCCGGTGCAAAACCGGAAGTGTTGCGACTTGCGCAAAACACCACAACATTAATGCGATCGAAGACGGGTTTATTTTGAAAGTTTTAACCGGAAATAGTTTGGTAAACCTCATGTAGCCTAATTGAGTTGATGTAGGGGCCAATTCTGTTTATGTTAATTCAAGGTTTAATGCATTTCAGCGGATTGAATCGACAAACACCTTCAACATGGAAACTATTTTATATATCAGTTTCTAGGATTATTTTCTTCTACCAAAACTATTCAATATAAAATCATATTATAAAAACATATAGACTGCATAGGCTATGTAATATAGAATTTTCCAAAATGGCCAATAAATGTTTAAATCAATAAAACAGTGACAAAACAAACAAAGGAAACTTAATTGAATCAAGTTGAACCGCTCCAAGGTGTTTCAGTAATGGATGGCTTCAGTGCGCGCGGCCTCCGTGTGGCTCTTGTGCACCACCTGCCGGCTAGGATAAGTATTACAGACAGTATTTCCTTTTTGTCCATTTTATTTCATTTTTTATTACAATACACTTCTACTTTGTGGTACAGTATACAAAAAAGCATTGAAAAACATCTACATTGCATGTTCAAAGGAAGTGCACAAAATTAAGAACAGGTTTTCTGAAAGACTCTACACCAGTTGTCTCAAAATTTCAGTAAAAAAAAAAAAAAAGGTTTGTAATAAATAAATATAAATTACATGAGAATCATAAATGAAAAGGTCAGGTAATTCATTAAGGCACATCTCACATCCCAAAATGTACCTCACAAAAAATATGGCAACTCCCTAAGGACAAAAAACAAGCTTATTTTCCAGCTTAAAAGGAAGCAGCATTTCTCCTTTTAAAAAGAATAATAGAACGTGTTCAGCATTTAACTACCCTGCCGCAGAAAAGTTTATATATTAAGCAACTTTACAGAATATTGTCTGTCAATTCATGAAGTCTGATATTGGTAACAATATTGTAAAAACAGAAGAGAAACCGTTGTCACTGCAGTATCGATTTGAGAGACAGTAAGCACATCATGGCTGAAACTGTGCAATCTGAGCATTATTATACCATATAAGAAATACCTTGAGACAATTATGAATCATGATTTGGAAAATGTTAGATTATTGCTGAAATAGTTGTTTGTTTTTCAATTTGGTTGAATAAACAATCCACCACTTTATACTAAAACAGCAAAAGTGGCAGACATCCCCAGAGAACTTCTCACATTCATAATGTCTGCATAGTTTGAACTTGGACAATTGCATCTGAATAAATCACAGCAATGACAATCACAAACACGTTTTCTCTAACAGCATTTTTCTGGCAAAATCAGAGTAGCCATAAAACAGACTGTGTTTCCTGAATGTCTGCTTGCTTACCATTGCAAGCCATTAGTGAATGATTTAATGATGCTGCAAATAAGCATCTAAGTTTGTTTACAGTTTAAACACATTTCTGCACAGAGCACAGGCTACAGCTTTGCACATCTTTTAGAGAAACGTGTCTGAGAGAATGAGATGTGAAAATGTGATTTAAAAAAAAAAAATTAACTGAATTAGCGTAAAAGTACATTTTTTCAGCACCTTTCAGACACACAAAACATTTTTTTTTTACAGAAGTAGTGGTTTGCCATTCCTGTCATTTAAAAAAGTTTGAATGGATCAAGAGCCAAAACACTGTATTTACAAAGTCCATTTTAAAAACATTTGCTTTACAACATGCATTTTCATTTCATTGTAGGCTGTACAAAAGAAATAAATACAAATCGCTTTTGTCATTCCAGAAAGGCGAAGGAATGTACTGCATGCATGGTCTAACCTCATCTATGAGTCAATGTGCACAAACTGAACAAATTACAATGGAGTGTTTCAAACTCATGGCATGCGTAAGCTGTGAGAATGTTAGAGATTATTTGCTCCTATCTATACACATTAAAAAGCTTAATTCATGGAGAACAGTGTACTAATGATCCCTGGTGTCACTGATAGCCCTCTGTGTACTAGAAAACTACAGACTCGCACATTTGCACATACGGAGCAAACAGAAAGGACAAAAACATGGCAGCAATGAAGAGCCACTCCTACACTCGCACACAAAAAAAGCTGGTATTAGAAAAAGCTGGTGTCTTTCATATGCACACTTACATTTTAACAAATTATGAAAAAAAGAACAGTCTTGATATGTATGAAAAAGTGACAAAAACATTTATGATCACATAATACAAAAATAATCAAAAACAGAAGAGAATCAGAAACGGAGCCTCAAATTTTATCTCCTCATTCTATAAATAACGCTAATGCCCGTAAGTTTTTTTTTTCTTTTTAGCTTTTCATAAAAAAAGAAAATTAACTCTATACAAAAAGTTTTAAAAAATACCCATATAAAAAAGGAATATTACATAGAAAAGAAATATCTAACCAACTGATCTAACGGGGGGAATGGGAGGTCTGCCACTGGAGACAAATCCAGGAGGATGCCATGGATAACCCTACAGAGGGAGTTAACAAAAAGCAAATCACCAGGTTTCTTGAGCGTCTACCGGGAGCTGTGGAGGAAGTGTGTCTGGGAGGTGTGTGGCCACTTGTGTGGACGCCAGTGTCTTCTGTTTTTTGGAGCTGCAGCAGGGCTTGAAAAGACGAGGATCGATAATCACCTCTCCAAACCGTCCTTTGTAGACGATCCCACAGCACACCTTTTGTCTACAAAAGGCGACAAGAAAAGAGACAACAGACCATTATTAAATAAGTCAATATTATAGTTGAATTTACGTTTATTTTACAAAGGGAGTCAAAACTATTTAGTAAATCTGAACAGTAGCCTGCCTTTTCCAGTAGGAACGATCCAAGAAAGAGAAGATGGAGGGAGTCGAGCGTCTCTGTTTAGACTCGATGTCTGAACCGTCATCTGACTGGTTGCTGTAACTGGGAGACTGGGCAGGAGACACGCTGGAGGTCGTGCTGTGGGCATCGGAGTCTGCTTGGAAACAAAACAAAACACACTTAGAATGACTGTCATGAGATTTATCTGGGAAACTGCTGACAGCTGTGACTTATTGGAGAAATTCACCTACTTTTGATGTTTTTGGAGGAACTTTTGTTTTACATTTCTCACCAGTTATAAAAATGTTGAGATTTTTGCTAATGCACATTTTTCATCATTTCTTAGTGTTTTAGTGACCTAAGAATTACCAAGAAATCAATCTTGATAATCCTTTATCTGATATACAGTGAAAAATATATTAATTCCCATCTTAGTACAATAAAATACTCATATTACTCATAATATTCACATTCATATACATAATCCTAAATTTCTTATTCTGTTTAAGATCAAAAGCAAACTTCCAACAAAGAGCATGTCCCAATGTAAAAGACACAAAATGCTCAACAGTCATTTTTAATCAGCTTCTTTGACAAAACCAAAAATTGACAGTGTGCAAATGCATTTATATATGTGCGACAAAGATACTTGAAGTCAACATGTTTCATGTCTGATCATTTCTGAAGCAATAAATATTACCTAATATTTAAAATCAACTTACTTTGTCTCTTTAACTTGTGAAGTTTCTTTAGCTTGCTTTTCTTCTTGCCGTCACTGTTCTTGATCTTCTTGGGTTTTGTCACCTTGAAGCCTGGCCCAGCTCTGGCATCCACCACCTGGGTTACATCAGGAAAAAGATGTCCATTTAAAAAGTCTGTCATCAGACAATCAGACAAATATTACTCTCACTATAGTGGGGATGCATCACTTACATGGTTCCAGTTCTTCTTGGAGCCATGAGGCAGTTTCTTCCACCTCTTCACCAGTAACACACAGGCGTTGCAAATGTCTCCAACACGATCCTCTGACAGTCTGTATAAATAATAAACAATAAATAAACATTAACACACACTGAAACACCATAAACAGACCCATTGCTTACATGTAACAGCCCCAAAAACAAGTAATAAATTACACACACCAACAACAACACACAAAACGCCCAATGTAAATGAATGAATGAATGAGAGCTTTTACCCAAAACAGAGCCTGAAGGTCTCCTCATACCGACTGCTGTCTGTGAACCGGGAGCTGGATGACTTGGTCTTGCAGATGCAACAGCCGTCGTTACTCCGGTAGATTTTTGACTTGTGAAAGCCAAACATAGTCAGTCTGTTGTTGGTCAGTGATCTGGCAAAAAAACAACCTGCAAATGTGGAACAAAAAAAAAGATAAACAACAAAGCTCGGTAATCCCAGTCCCAATCCCTTTACATGCACGGTGGATGTGTGCAGACAGTCGCGCTTTCTACTACTGAAGAAGGGGGCGGTCCCTACAGGCGCTCAGACATTTATGAGCGAGCAATTCTTAAAACCATAATTTCAACATATCCTGTATGAAAAAACACAATTTTATTGCAGTGCATCGCATCTGCAGCTCATAAACACTTTGAAAACCTAAATTAACTTCGACCAAAGCAGATAAATAATGGAAAAAAATAAAATCATCCAAGTGTCTTAAGGAATTTTTAAGCCGAGCCGCGGGAACATATTATAAACAAATAACACCAACATTAAATATTATAACTATATATTATCGGTTTCGTTGTTAAGGAAATAAAGGTTAATGAGCGGTTGGGTTAGATTTAGATAATACAGGTTGCAAACTTTCACACGCTCCCGTCCGGTTAACGTGAGTTGAATCACAGAGATGTTACACCCACCAACACAAGCGTTTTACTATCGTCCTCTGTCATTAATGTGACTTTTCTAAACATTTGAAACCTTGCAACAAAAAAATGCACCAAGACAATAATCAGTTTGCGATATTAGGACATTGTTTAGCTGCGTGTTTGTCTGCGGCAATAAGTCGAAACAAAAAGCGGGGAATAGCGCTTTTCTGAAGTAGAAACAAAAAGCTACCGGGCTACTACTACTCGTTGAATTTATGTGCAACACGCGTGTCTAAAAAAACGACACACGACTGTCGACTTGGTGCAATGCATGTGTGTTCTCGGGATTTTATTAAAATGCGAAAAAGTTGCGGTAAACCCACGTTCCCCTTTAAATTCAAACTTTTCCCCACTAGAGCGCCAAATGCGGTTCATTGTTGTTAGCTGTTAGCATGCTAGCTAGCCGACTCTGCTACCTCCAACCACGCCACGCTCTCGTTCACTTCCACGTTATCCCATTGTCGAGTCGGTTACTCTTTGTACATTTAGCTCGCTGCAACTGCAAACACACGCGTCAGGCTAGGATTACAACACGCCGCGACGAATCTGTCCCCACACAAACAAACCAAGCACTATTTACAAGTGTAATTTCTGTGTAAGAGAAATAACAGCGTACTTACGGAACAAAAACTTTGAATCTTCGCCGTATTTCTTTTCACGCACTGCGCATGCTCTTACTACTGCTGCATACAGCTGGCCATTAGAATCTCATTTGCATAAAAAGCCGTAATGAAAGGGCTGAGCGTACAATGACCATATAAGGAGTGCGACCGTTGAGTTTGAACCTTGAGTCAACCAATCACGGCTGTCCTTGCGTAGTTTTAAGAAGCTGTGGATTCTGGGAGATGTAGTGAACGAGCGAGCGAACGCTGTTCCGTTACAGTCGTTAATGGCCTACTGTCAAACTCCAAGTCCCATAAACCACCCGGCCAGAGGCTTTAAAGAAAAACAGCCTTCTGACATGGCGCGAAAGAGTTTGTTTACATTTTTTTCAGCCGAGAAAGCGCCCGCAGCAGAGATTATGGGAATGGCTAGTGTGACGTCACGAATCACTTCCGTGTCCAACCTCTGCTGCTAACGTATACAGAAATGCATGTTCTTCATTGTTGCCCCCCCAAAACACACGCACACGCACACGCACAAGAACACACTGTGGATTCATAGAGACGTTATATGAGCTAACGTTTAGCGCTTAGCCATAGCTAACTAACATTTCCTCCGACTGGACCACTGCTGGACCACCGCGACGTACCGCAACCCGGTCTGTTCCTGTTAGGCTATCTACACATGTATACGTTAAATTAATCCTGGTGTGACCGCACGGTGACAGACAGGCTCATTAATGTGCTCACGTCTGTATCTTTCGTCCCCACAGTGACTCCCGAGTCCTGACACCTGAGGTGCTTCTCTACTGAAAAACTCTGACAAGTCCAACTTTAGGATGTGTTAGAGGACTAATTCATCTGTCTAACCATGTATGACACCTGAGACGGTAAACACAGCCGATACGGCCGGGGCGGACTCGTTCTATGTCTCGCTGACCTCCGCTGTCCTGGCCCGCACAGGTAGGCTACGAGACCGCTCGTCATGTCAGTCCTCCGCCGATCCGCCGCAAGTTGCAGCAACCCCGCGGACACCCAGTCTCTCCACTCCTCCCTCACTTCAGCACCTGTGTGTTTACGCCACTTTTAAAAGGACTAATAGCGTAAGTCATTTAAAACGAGGAACGGAACGAGCCGAGCCGAGCCGACACTGTGCTGAAGTGCGGATGATCTGGACAACCGGGCAGGAGCAACCAGCTCAGCGGCGTCTCGTCGGTCCTCGGGTCCTGGGAAAAACTCGGCCCTTAAGTTTTACGGTCGTATATATTTATGCTATATTGTGCATTAAATTCATATACATGAATATATATGTTTATTTATTCATAAATGAAAGCTCCCGCGGTATTTCTGACCCGGCTCTGCCTATTGTTTCTATTCTGAATATCCTGCGATTGGACACGGAAGTGATGTTTTAGAATGTGATGACGTAGCCACTAGCCATTCCCATACTGCTGATCTACCAAAAAACAGCGCGTTTGCGAAAATTATCATTAAATCACGGCTGTATACCGTGGTATAGGTGATTATAATTATTAGATGGGGAATTTAGTGGCGGGGTTTCATTATTTTTGTGTTAATAAATACAAAGTGGTGTAAAAGGCTGTAACTAACCACTTAAATCATAATTTTCCACAAGCTTCACCTCAATCAAATTGCTTCTTTTGTTGTGTTATTTAGACCAAGCTCTGGAAATCAAAGGAATTCAGTTCACTATTGTTGAATAAAACCATGGAGCTGAGAGCAGTGAATATTTAAAATAAACTACATTCTCCAACGGAGAAAGCACACTCAGCAGATAATATAAATATTGTATAAACAACTGATTCACTCTACCACAATAAAACCCAATTTAACGCATTACAGATGCTTTATTCTTAATATATTTTTACACTGTACACTGTTGCTCACTTAGTAAACACTACATTACACAGCTATGTCAATAAATGTACAACTGTATTGGAAAACAAAAATATATATCTCCCAAGATGCTCATGTGTGGGTCGTACACAGACGAGTACAACACAGTCATTCCAGACATTGTTGGCACAGAAAAGAAGTCCTTCACATATCAAATCTCTTATTCTGCACAGTAAAGTTTGATGTATGTAACAGAGGAGGGGCCAGGTAATACCTCAAGACACCATGATATTGAGTTTGTAGGGGGCTGAATTTTTCTCGTGTGGATATTGCATAGCAAGAAACCATGATGACAAAATCTGCAGGGGAAAAAAAGCAGTCCTTTTTTTTTCTCCTTACATGGAGAGCAGGAGATCATCCTTCATTATGAACCATCTATGAAGATCATCACGCTGTCTTTGTTCAGAGAAGAGGGCAGATGTAAGGACTAGGATGATGGACAGGGAAAGGGCTGGTTGGAGGTATTTACACGAAGGCTGTCATTGTGATCAACTTTGCACAGAAAGCTGGGTCAAGCATCACTTGGAGGACTTGTGTCTGGAACACAAACCAAAGACTTGGGGTACTTTCTCCCACTATATCCCACTGAATATTACTGTCCGTCACTGTATACAGTCTGAAGCCACACAGTCTTATTATCATGCAAGAAGGATCGTTTTCTCTTCTGAAGGTATTCCATGTAAAAGATTTGCATACTTGTACATTTCTCAGGGAAAGGCCCAAATGTGATGACCTTTTAATTCCTCTATAGGTGAATCATCTTCCACTCTACAAATCTCCCTGTCATACACATACTTATAAAGCATACTTCTACATCATTTGCTTTCAGCTCTGCGTTATGACATTGGAATCTGAGTTGACAACAGAGCAAGCAACTTGACTGATTTAACAAAATAATACTGTTTTTCTCTGAAAATATATTAACAGCTTTGATCCTCGCTTTCCCTTAAATATAGCCATTGTCAGCAGTTCACGATAACAATGAAAATATTTAGCTTTCAATAAAACGTTATAGCACAAGTAGGTCATCGTCAGTAATGTGAAAATCATGGTTCATAATAGAAAACATATTTTAACATCTAATGGCAACATCATTGAGGATAAAAATAACAACCAATCTTGAAAGGCTCATTGCACTTAATATATGGCAAATGTAACAGTAGCTTTAATATAAGCCAGAAAATGTCCTTTGTTCAAGTCTGTTTCTGCATATAAAAGGTTCCATTATTCTTTTTAGTGGTCCCCAGTGATCTTCCTGGTCACGTACAACTGGTGGGAAGTTGGTCGGTTTGGTTTAGATTCCAACACCTTTGACGAGTGAAGCCTCCAGGGTGATGTTGAACTCCTGCAGAGTCTGTAGCACTCTGATCAGAGAGTTCACCAACGAGCGGTCCTTAATCAGTGCTGTGTCCTCGTACATCTGAGCAGTGATTGGACAGTCTGCGAGCAGAGCTATCCAGTGATGCAGCAAATGGTCCCTAAAAGCAGCAGAAAACACACACACACATGAAGTCAATGGAGCAGCTTAAAACTATAAAAACATGCAACTGCAATACTCCATTATGAATAATTGAAAATCAAGGCAGTGTAAAAAAAAAAAGAAGGATGGATTTTTCTTAATGTTTTTCAATAGATGAACTAATTCATATGAAGAAGTTTTAAAAGATCTGTTTTAAAACTTCTTCATATGAATTAAGTCAATTTGTTCACAAAGACACAAAGGGCTAAATCATTATGCAGCCAATACAAGGGCACATACACCCCTCCATCATTGGAATATCTGATACTTCAAGAATCCTCCAAGGAGAGATCGTTTTCTCTTGACTCCTTGAGGAAGGATAAAGTGCATCCACTTCAGCTGCAGGGACAGGGTGTTTTATCTAAGGAATTATGAGTGCTTCCTGCATACCTTGCACCCAGGCAGACGAGCATTTGGAACTTTCCATCCTTGCCGATGTTTCTGGATGTGTTGTTGATGGCGCGCATGAAACGGCAGAAGTGGCGCACTCTGGTTTGCCAGTTTTCGTCCGGAGCCACCTCCCGCTGCTCTGCACTTTCAAAGTACACTTGTGCCTTTTCTGTTGAAGCAGATTCGAGTTAAAATACAAACCAGTTAGCCACTGTTTGTACAGTAATACAAAGGTCTGTCTGCTGCAACACTTAATCTAAAATCTTTTGTGTTTCACATCTACACTTTGTATCACTGTCCTGCCTGCACAGATATTCTAAATACTGTAAAACTATCACTACACAAAATAATGAGTGACTGAATGATGAATACACTACTTCAGTTTCATGTCATTTCACGACACTATCCTCAAGCTGCAAATAGCAAAGTGCATTTTCTCAAAACTGTTGTTGTTGTTGTTGTTGTAGACAAACAGATGTTTTGGACAGCAGAGAAGTGGATCATGCTGCAGGAGAATGTTATTTCAACATGTCAGTATTAGAGTCTTTCACTGGCTTTAATTTAAACTGACCACAGCTGCTGTTTTGAGCTTTTTATGGCCAATTTTGGGTGGAATATCACATTTAAGACTTGAGGAGGTAATGTTATTAAGCCTTTACCCAAAAAGTCCCAGATGAAGACATTCTTAAAGAGTCGTGGTGATTTGAAACCGTGCTGGAAAACTTGCTCCAGAGCCCAGACGAGGCCGTACTCCCCACAGAGGAGAAGGGTCAGGCTGCCTCTCTGTGGAGAGCAAAAACAAGAAGATGCATATAGTTAAAGAAACTAAAAGTTGTTGTGTCATTTCAAATCAGAAAACAATAAAGCAATAAAGCAAATTCTCAGGTCGAGCTTTCGCATGAAGATACCAACGCAACATGCCAAGTATTTTACTGAAAAAGAGGGAGGAAGGAGGAAGGGTGGAAGGAAGGTGCAGCAATTAGAGAGCACGGGACACAGCTGTCTCTCAGGTCATATTTCTTCTCAAGAGGAAACAGCATCTTTTGAATAATAAATGGTTATGTCGAGAGGGAAATATATTTAGATTTCTGATGAACGTTGCTGAATTAAACCGCTGACAGTGTTAATTTTCTTATTCTTTGAAAGGAAGAGTTTTCAGTTTTCAGAATGAGGGTAAAAACACGTCCAAGAGGCAAGTGGGCAAGCCATCGTGACTGAAATATTGTATGACGCAACACATACACTATAACCATAGTAACAAACACAACAACGGATAAAGTGCATTTCAATTTTAGGATAACCTTTCGTTCTTGGCAGCCTCCCGTTATTGTTCTGTCAATTCAATTCAAATTTATTTATAGAGCACGTCTTGAGCACACTGACCCAAGTGCTGCTGTGCCACACCAAGGTAAAAATGACACTAAATCAAAATCGGCGATTGGGAACACACCATTAGGTCCTTGGTGTTTAATTCAATCTATTGAGAGCTTAAAAAACAAACAGCAGAATCTTAACATTTATTTTTAAATGAATCAGGAGTGAATGAAGTGACACCAGGATGGAGGTAACGTGATCCCTCCCCCAGGAATCACTATGAGCACCATCTGCAGTTGAGAAGAGGGCGACGACAGAAGTGAAGCCTGGAGGACATGAGATCATAGATAGCTTTTTATTCAGGCCGTCACTGAATGAGAGGCAAGGGGACGATTGTACAAAATTAAAGAATCTGGATTTTACTACTGCGTCTACATGTTTATCAGCCTTGAAGGCAGAGTCAGAGATCATGCCAAAGATTTTAGGTCGGTGAAAACCAAAGCAGCATGTGGTTGGCAAAGAGAATGGGGCCGAGGACAGAGCCTTGGGGGACCCCACATGACAGGTTTGCTGAGGTGAAGAAGCATCCATTTATGTTGTTATGTTGACTGAGATGGATTTATTTGTGAGACAGGAGCTGAACCAATTTAATGCTGTGACAATATCGCTAACATCATGTTTCAGACAGTCTAATAAGATGGTGTGTTGACAGTGTTGAAAGTAGCACTGAGGTCCAGTAGAATAAGGATAGCACAGTCACTGAGAATCATTGTTTTGGTAAAGTAGCAGTTTCGAAAAAATACATTTTAGAAAGGGTAATTCTGGGACAGATCTGTAGTTACTGAGTGATGTAGGGTCTGGGTTCAGCCTTTTAAGTGGGGGCACAGCGCTAATGTACACAAAGGTGTTTATAATGAAAAGGATGCTGGGACCACTGAAGTCAAAGGCCTGTCTGTACTGTAGAGAGGTGGAGCACGAGTGAAGGGGATTTCCATGATAGAAAAAAAAACCTTAAATACACAATGGATGAATTTTAAAACCTGCAATCAACAGTTAAATTACAATATACTTTCAGAATCTTCACTAGGTATGTCCTTGAATTACACTACAGTCGTAACACAATTATATCTCTACCTACTATGAATAGTAATTATTAGTATTGGTGTTTTGTAATTGGTGCCTCTAGAACAGGAAAAATATAGGACACCATTCTGATAATAAAAACAACAGGAGGAATTCTTCTTCAAAGTGATGAAACAATACATGAAAGGGGGCTCGGGGACCATCAGAGCAGAAAGCTGCTTTTCTTCATATGTGATGAATAATAGAACTTCATGTTGGGGCCTGTCTGGACTGGCGTCTCTCACCTCCTTCTCCGGCTTGTGGAAGTGCTTCACAATCCCATTGATGGCCTCTCCCACTCCCTCCTGGATCTGACCGGTGTTTAACTCTGGGTGAGGAGGAAAAGGCAAACAGAGATGCTGTCAGACAATACAGACACACAGAGGAAAAACAAACACTCCCACCCAGGTTTTACCCACTTGTCATTGAGTTTTCTCATTCATGCATTTTGGATTTTTAACCAGTGAACAAAACTTCAAGCATTAATGTGCACAAAAAGTGGGGGGGGGGGAATCCAAAGACGGCAGATGTTTCCTCTCTGTAAGAATAAAACAAATATCTACATACAACACGGTTACGGAGGAGTTTGCAAAGATGACCTGAGGAACTTACTTGGTTTGCTGTTTGGCGAGATGGTAACAAACCTCCTCATCATCCCCGGGGACTGCTGCATCGGAGGCGTGCGACACATCCTCTCATCGTTCTCTGTGGTGGGGGTCATCAGCTCTCCCACCAAGATCCGCTCCAGACTGCCATCGTCCACGCCCTTCCCCAGCCACCGGCCACACGGAAACCTGCCCGACAGAGACGGAGAGTACATGCTTTGACAGCTGTCTGGTCAAATCGATGGTCGGTGAAATGTTCGTCACGAGGTGTGCTTACTTGTACGTGTGGCCTGTGATTTCGTTACGGACAACGACACACTCCACCAGCCACTTGGCGTAGAGTCCTGTGTTATCATGGCCCATTTGTACTGTGGTGAGTTTGCCCAGATTTTGGCACTGAGAGGAAAAAGAAACATCAGACACTTCAACCAAAAACTAAATCCACAACACAAGGCATTAGCTCACAGGATAATTATATTATACTGTCTCTTTTCATTCGTTTTTAACTATAGTTTGTTCAATGAAAAGCAATCATTTTACTGACACATCTGGAAGACAAACAACTGTGTAAAGGGAAGTTATTACCCAGTTATTATTATCCATTGTAAACATCCAATAACTATTATATTATTACCTGAATGTCTATGGTTAACTTTGACTTGTCATACAATGTTATTTACAATTTTGTTTCTACTGACAGTAGTAGTACAGTCCAGTAAATCAAAAAAATATGGTTTAGATCTGGGGTGTCAAATGTGAAAACCAGCCCGGCAAAGGGTCCAATCCGGGCCGGCCCTCAGGATGAATTTGTACTAAAATAAAGGGAAAAATTCAAAGCTCTTTATACTTATAGGTTATCATGCTATTATTTTACTGGTCCGGCCGACTTGAGATCAAATTGTGCTGTTTGTGGCCCCTCACGTTTGGTTTAGATAATCTGGGTAAACCATTGCACCTCCGTTGCTCCATATAGCAAAAATACACTAAAACTACAAAAAAAAAGTTGCAATAAAGAGGAATTACTCTTCATCAGATACTAATCACCAACCTCGAAAGTGATCTCCAGAGTATTTCTGGGGACCTGCAGGACTCCAGTCTCTGCCAGCTCACCAGAAACACACACCCAGGGGTTGGCGGTGAACATAGAGCCACCAAGCTTCTTACTGGGAACAACCACCACATGGTAGGGTATCACTGGAGGAGAGATACATGAAAACATCATATGAGATCACAAAGAAGTCCTAATTTAAAGATATTGCTGCCATGCCATGTGGGATCAAAACAGCACTCACTGATGGTTGTAAAGACGTTGGTGAAACAGAAGTAATCCACAGCGTTAAAGGAAAGTAGGTGGTAAAGGAACTGCTCCTTCTCATCATCACAGCGAAGGAAGGCATATCGCTTGTACAGTTTTCTAAAAGACAAAGAAAAAGCTCATTTATTGTAACAACAATCACTCATTTTTATACCCAGAAATTTTAATTATTTTTTTCCACTTCTCAACCGTGACGGTAGCAAATGGAAAGAGTTTATTAATGTTGGGGCAAAGGAGCAACAAAGTGTGTTGGTTGGTGGTGTTTGGTTTGATATAAAGTAGAACAAATGATTGTGTAAGGTCACAAAGGCAGACAGACATCCCTGTGACCCAGTTCACGACGCAGATATCAATTATGAAGAGCGCAGTGAATTATTTATGTGGCAGTGGACTGCAGGATGATGCTTTGAAATTTCAAAAGAGTGAATGTATTATAAATGGGCACCTAACATATCATCTTAATTTCATATGAGACAGACATTCCTACACAAACAAATAGACAGAGTTAGGATAACAAAATAGAACAAGTAGGAAAAGATACTTCCTGATGTTTATATTGTTGTATTTAGACTTATTGTTATAGTTAATTAATAACTAACAGAGTTTTTTTATTTGCTCACTTTGTCAGCTCGTGGTCTGAAAGCAGCTGCTTCAGGTGTCTGGAAAGCAGCTTCTTCTCCATGGAGAGGCGAACCCAGGCTCTGGCCTTGCCCACATCCGTCTTGATCTCGCTGATGTTCTGAATGTGTCTGAAAAATAAAACAACAGACCAGACAGATGTCAGACGATGTCATTTCAAGAGATTTTGCCCCATTTTTGTGTGAAAATGAGTTCATAGGCAACATGTCTGGAGAAGGTAATTAACTGCATCAAACACATCACTGACTTTCATAGCTTGGTATTATTAGCTTGCTATTTTATTATTGTCGCTTAGTGTGTGATCACTACATTTTATAGCTGCCAAGGAAAAAAATCCACCGTGAACTTTGTTTACAAACATCAACATGCAGGAAACACCCTGGGCCAGATGAAGCTAAAGGCAACTGGTGCTCTTCAGTTCATGCACGCTGCACTGCCCACAAGAGCAATAATGTGCAATCGAACCGTACTTGTTTGTCTGTGCACTTTCATGTATTGACATTAAACAAATGTTTGGGGATGCTATTAACAGTAACTTCCTGTTTTAATTAATCTGCTTCTCTGTATTTTTCTTTATAATTATGAAATCCATAAAACATCATGCAATGGTGAAAATAAGCCGGTCACAAGTTTTCAAACCTTGATGTCTTTCTAGTTTTAATTAGCAGTTAAAAGGGAAAAGATATTTCATTTCCAGTGATAAGAAGCATTTGGTATTTTGGCTTTTAAGTTTTTTGGCAAGTTTCAGTATTTGCTCATCATTTGACAACTAAAAAAAAAGCATTACCAGTATTATTTCAAAAATCTGAAATCCTGTGATAATCTGACACAAATGTATAGTGATATTCTTGGTTTTCTTTAAAGACAGTATCTGTGTCAGTAATGACAAATCTTTATAATTTCTCCTGACTCTGTATTTCTCCAGCACCATTCAGCCTGAATCACTGTTACAGCCACAGACGTGAATGTCTTATTCTGCGTCTCAGACTCCCTGTGTGTGTGTGTGTGTGTGTGCGTGAGTCGGTCCCATGCCATCGCTCCGAGCCACTATCATGCCTCCGACGTCCAGACACATTCCCTTCCACTCCACCTGTGCCATAAGCTCGTCTGCTAAGAGCTCGTCATGTCTCCTCATCCATCCCCCTTCTCCGTCTCCACCCTCTACTCTCACTCTACCCCACGTAACCCAGTTTCCTCAGCTTGTTATCTCCATAGCAACAGACGAAAACATCTACTATGTGTGCTACTAGTGTTTACCTCTTACTTTGAAAACACGTAGCAACAGAGATATGAGCTCACCATCTTTGATAAGATAAAAAAAAAAGTGGGAACTTTTAAGATTAACTCCTCACTTTTAGTAAGATTATTTACCGCCTGTTCAGACGATATCATCAATTATTACATCTCGTTATGGGAGGGTGGTGGTTGCCTCTGTTGACGACCATGGCACCAGACGTGTGCGTGGAGGAGGGTCTGTGTATCAGCAGAGTAGAGCTGAGTGTGTTGCCCTGAGCTGACCCCTCCTCTCTGCTCAGTCAGACTGGCGGGGGGTCTGGTAATTAGGCTGGAAGTAACGCGTTCTTACACGGACTCACTCCGCGCCGCCAACACGCAACACAAACCCCCGGCTCCTCGGCTCTGGCTGGGAACGGTAGACGACATGACGACAGTGATGTGCTGCCATCGCCCCCCCACGCACGCACACAGGTGTTAAAGCATTCATGGGAGACACAAGAGGCTTTCAAGGTCACTGGATTGCTGTTGTTTTCTATTGTATAAATGTTAGAGTAAAAGTAAATGAGGACAAAGGGTGTTGGACTGTGGTTGTGTAATTGCAGCGTCACTTGTTCACGTGTGACTGGGGACATTGATGCATCGTTGCATTGTCATCTCCTCCCTCTTTTTCAGTCTCATATCTGACTATCTCTGCTATCTGCTTACATGCAGAAAGTTTCCCCACCTCTAGAAGTTATAACTAGATGCCTCATGGTTGTTTGTCACTTTATCAGTTCGTCTTTGAGTCCAAATGGACATTTGTGAGGAAATTTCCTTTAGGTGGTAGGTGGTAGATTTGGGAGGTCCCTTGACCTTTGACCCCCAAAATCTCATAGAGTCAACACCCCAAGTGCTAAATTTAAAGAGATTTCCTTGGGGAAAATTTGGAAATATGGCAGCCAGTCACTGCAGTCACAGACTAAAACCGTCTGACCTTTAGCCACCGCAAACTATCAGTAAATGTTTGGGCCCATTTTAAAGTTGTTCGGTCAAGGCATTACTGAGATATTGTGCCCATGAGAACTAGACTAGAAAAATATGCCACTGCTTTCTTATAAGCTTTAATTTGCACTAAAATCAACACTGCCAATTTTTTGTTGTTGTATATACTTTTGTACATCTCATTTTATTTTATTGCTATTTTATTATGTATAGTTTGTTCTTTTTATTCTTATTTTTTATACTCTTATACTATATGTCT
This sequence comes from Decapterus maruadsi, assembly GCA_030347415.2. Lineage (NCBI taxonomy): Eukaryota > Metazoa > Chordata > Actinopteri > Carangiformes > Carangidae > Decapterus > Decapterus maruadsi. The sequence goes on from CM064900.1 coordinate 32,173,835, forward strand.
TATCGTCACTGTGCGTCTGTGTAATGCTGCTGCTGCACTGTAATTTCCCAGCTTGGGATCAATAAAGTATATCTATCTATCTATCTATCTAAAATCTGGCAAACATGCTGTGTGTGTAGATCAATATCTTTGTTTATATACCACTATACTGTATGTTTCAGAGGACATAATATGTGTGGTTAGCATTTCATTCTAACTTATCTTGATACTGTATGTGATCTTATCATACTGCCTTATGCTTGCACTTGACCAGACAAAAACTGCGCTATCAGTCAAAGTACAATCATGTCAAGGGTTTGTTTTGTTAAACTATTAAGAAGCTCGGTTAAATTGTTACAACATCTTTAAAGTCTCAACTATTAAAGTGCTTTTTGGGTTTTTTTTTGTGCCTTTATGATAGGAGAGAGGGGGAACGACATGCAGTAAAGGGCTGCCAGGGGTGGAATTGAACCTGAGGCCACTGTTGCCTCTGTTGCCTGCTCTACCAAGTGAGCTATATGACACCCAAACCATGCGAGTCTGTAATATGATTTGTCTTTGATATGTGCTCATTTACGTAAAACACAGGTCACACTGAAACAGTAAAGTGATTCATTGCTAAATCAGCAAACAAATTGCAATAGACTTTCTTTATCAAGCAAAATCTTGTCCCTGCTTTTCAAGTGAGAAAAACTGCTGTTTTTCTTCACAGCATCATTTAAAATTATTTAGTTTACTCAACAAAAAACATATGCATAATATGGGAACTAAACAAATATATGAAAAAAGTTATATTTAAAATATCAGTAGTTACTGTGATTCAGATCCACAAATTAATTCGTCTATGGAGCAAATGAATCACAGTTAACCCTTACAATAAGATAGATATAGAATAGAGATAGTGAAGATTAGATCTGGTGGTTAGACTGGTGTGGTTATGAAGAAGACCTTATAATAGATACACAATAAATCAAAAACCCCAGTCTGATTGCATTTGGCCTAAAAGAAAATATAAGACGCAAGTGGCAAGAATGAAGCCAGTATGTGGATTCTTGTTTCAATTGATTATCTGTCTGAGAATCCATTTGTGGATGTAGACAGTTAAGTCAGTAATTATGATGGGAACACTCTCTGAAAAAGGTTGTGACAACTGGATGCTGTTTGATGGTCGCCCACAGGGGGGCAGTCTTCGCCTTATTTACTTTTCCCAGATAGTGATCAGCAGCTGGTGCAGATTTTAAACATCTGTTTGTACACTGGATGAAATAAAGTGACGCAATGTCTTTATTCCTATATTGAGATGGACATTGCTTCCCCTCTAAACTGTCCCCAGTCCCCCTCACCTCATGTCCTGGATCAGGGAGATTTTCAGAGGCGGCATGGCTAAACCACCACCGTCAGATTTGCGGCGCTCAGTGTCATGAATGAAACCTGAAATGTGAGAAATAAAAAAAAATCTTCAATGTAAATGCAAGTTCATGATCAATTGTGCACATTAAGGGAACTCTTCCAGTCTTTACCTGGGGGTCCCAAACCACCTGGGGTTGCATTCTTCTTCTCTTTACTCTCCTGGTAGTGCAGAAGGTGGGACCACAAGGCTGATTTACCCTGAAAGACACAAAATACAACCGAGTCACTATTTGTTCTTAGAGCACCCCAGGTCCTTTAACTGATTTAGAAAGACTGATCAGGTGCATAAAGACTGCACAGGTTTCCATTTCCTGACCTGTTTGACCTGCAGCCCGTGGCTCCAGATCCTCTCCAGCAGATCGCAGAGGCTCGCAATCAGAGTATTCTCCTCAACACCAGTGATGCTGACCTCTCCATGGCCCAGCTCCACGGCCTCCCGGCCCATCTTCTCCACCAGCATTCGCTTGGTCTGCAGAGGAACAAGCAGATTATTAACACACATACTTGTGTACACATAACCAACTGAAACAGAGCAGAGAGAGACACAGTCTAACCTTATTCCTGCATTCCTTCAGCAACCCTTCAACAAACTTCCAGTTGGTCTGAGCGATGACAGACGGCGACAGGTTGGACAGTTTGGGCTGTCTGATGGTTGTGCCCAGGTTTCGGGCTTCCTGGATGTATTTCTGATAAGAGACAGAGAGCCTGCAGTCAGCAACCAGGTAAACCAAAAAACCACCAGAGAATAAACTCACGTTACTAGTGTAGGTTTCTACACTATTTATTACAAGCAACCACAGAACTGATCTCACTCCAAGGTAAAGATAGAGGGAATAACTAAAATAACTGTAAGTGTTTAGTCACAGTTCAACAGTAAAAAGTGATTGACACGTAATATTTAATACATGTAGGTCTACACAGCCTTTTACATCATTACATTTCTGACAGTATACACTACATCTAAGCCATTTTGAGAATTACAGTAGACTGGAGTTATCACTACTACCCCCTATGAGGGGTGAAACTCATGAAATTGAAATGATTCAAATATTAATCAAAAAAGAAGCTAACTGATGAATAACTGCTGACTTTTTTGGCAAGTGCATTAGGAAGAACAAATATTAAGTGCTTCATTGCTTACTTTCATTACATTACTCTTATAATAAACTCTCTACGTTGAAATGACTAGAATAAAAATTGATGTACTTTGAAAAAAGTACATCAATTTCAAAGAAAGAAGAAGAATTTACTGCTACTACTAATTTAAATGCAACCAAAAAGACCAAAATTACTGTGATGAACAGTTATTGTTTATCAAAGCCTAAAATTATTCAGGTTGCGAAAACAACATTTTGAAGAAAATGTATAGAAATTAACGTTCTTTTTCTTTATTGATTTCATGTTCATGAGTTCCACCTGTCACAACCCCAGATAGATTATCAGCTAAAAAGCTCAGCTGGTAGTAGAGGTGTAGGAAGCAGAGGGATGGACAGGTCATGTTGTCTGTGGACTACCAACACATACCACGTCCACAGTCACCGACTTTAGACAGGGCTTGAAGGACTGTGAGAGCCAGTAGTAGTCAAGAAACAGCAGGAGCTGCAGCTCCGGAAACAAACACTCTACATGCTGAGAGTGTGTGAACATGAGTGCAAGAGAGGCGGAGAAAGACAAAAAAGAGACAGTGACCAGAAGTGTGAGGAGACAGGGTGAGAGCCAAGTCAAAATAAAGCTAACAGAGAACACATCATGCAAAATGAACAGAGACAACAAAGCACAAGGTGTCAATCTGTTTAAATGTGAGCTGAGAGAACAAAACCCCGAGGCGACCCCTGACCTCTCGCTGGTCATTGTCTAAATAAAGGTGCTCGGCGTGCTGCTTCTGTCGGTCCCTCCTCCTCCACTGGGCAGGTGCGCTCCTCTTGGTCCATCTGTAACACAAAACAACACAACCCCACTCAGCTTTACACAAAAACAGCTGATAAGATCAGATTGTATAAAGGTAAATTTCGCTAACCCTTTAATTTACAGGCCGTTAATTACATGATAATTACGTGATAATGTCAAGAAATAGCCAAGAAATAACAAGTAATTGCATAGTAATGTCAATAAATAGCCTAGAAATAACGGCCAATTTCACAGTAATGCCATGTTTTCAAAAAGACAAAAGATTACAAGACTGCAATTGACCGTTATTTCTGGGCTATTTCTACTTAATCGTTATTTCTCGACATTACTATGAAATTGACCGTTATTTCTAGGCTATTTTTAGACATTATGACGCAATTACTTGTGATTTCATGGCTATTTTTGGACATTTTTGGTGTGTGTGTGTTTACTCCTGTGCTCACGCTTATGTTTATCTCAGGAAGTTTTTGTTGTTTTTTACTTTTATCCATGTACTAAGAACACCAGAATTAAATAGGTACTTATATTTTTGTATACTATTTTCCAATACTGGGATTATAGCACTTTCTAATATTATGTCAGTGTTTGTATTCACAACTACTTCCTGTTTTTCTGGTGATCACATGACCATCACATGATATTTAAAGATGGCGTCTAGATTGCATCTGTATGTCTGACGAAGAGCATCTCCGCTCGAAACGTTACATCTATATCTTCCTGCATTAAACGGACTGCATTGGAGCCCAGTGGTGTGCGAGCTGTTTTATCTTTTTCTTTTATTTTTGGACATTATCACGTAATAAGCAGCCTGTGAATTATAAGGTTACCTAAATTTCAAGTAAAAACATTTCAGGGGGAAGATTTTGATGTGATGACAATGATGTGAAATACTCACTTGTTGCTGGTGGGCCCGGTGGAAAGCACATCAGACTGCAGCCGGGGGAAGAAGCCCTGCTCGTAGCGGCCCTGACCGATCTTCATGTCCAGCAGGTGGGGGTGGAGGGCAGTGTGGTCGATCTTTGTCACTCTCATCTCAATGGCTTTCTCTGTGGAGGAGAGGTCGACCGTGAGGTTACAGGATGCGTTCAACATTTTCATTTTGTTCCTTTGCCCCAAATCATCGTTGTTGTTGTTTTCATTGTTGAGACGAGGGTGAGTAAGTGTCTGTGGCACAACAACATGTCTTTGTTAGCAATTACAATTTATGAGATCATCTGGTCACGACTTCTGCCCGTTCTGTCCAAGTGACCATACCAACAACTTATCATTTAGCACTGGCAAGTACCACGATTAAAGGATGTTGTATAAATTCACTTTAAATACAAAAAATATATATGTTTTCTCATCATTATTTGACAAAAATGCTCATAGTCTCTGCAGCCAAATGTGTCGAGAAACTATGTTATGACTAAGAACCTCTTATTTCTCATTTAGCGACTGATTGACAACAGAAGAAAGAGAAGTTAAAATAGAAAAAAAACCCATTTTGTTCTGAACGCCCACAGAACCAAATGAAAGGACAGAATAAAAGGCCCAGAATTGTTTTTCTTAAAGAACCACTTCATCCATGAATGCAGCTTTAGACAGTGTTTTTCTGATGCCTCATTACAATACACCCACACATGGATCAGTTTAGACCTTAAATGGGTTACCTTATACAGTGCATGTGAGGTGCAAAACGCAAAAGATACAAAAGAAGAGGGGGGTGGGGGGTTATAGATGATGTAAAGTGTAGTGTGAAAAAGGTTGGGGGAAAAGTAGAGACTATCTGTCTGAAGCTGCAATTCACAGGTACAAAAATCCCTGAAAAAAGTCATTATCACCAATTCACCCACATGCTGTAATTATAGAGATGAGTTTAAGTGCATTTAATTGTTCACCAAACTTAGTAAAAACTGACATGTGTGCAGTGCACAGCGAGGCTCACGGAGGAATCTTGTCTCTGCAGTGGTAAGTAAATAAAACACATTTACTGAGAAGATCTTATTTATAAAACTGTTATAGTGCTTCTGACTTTGAGGGAGGAATTGTTTTTGTTCATTATCAATCAGAATTATGAAGCTGTCAAGTTCAGCGGAGGCTCATTCATCCTCTACGAGTGCACCTATCTTAAGGCACTGCACACATGTTCAAATGGATATTTAAGGTCACAAGAGCAAATATTACGACGGTGGGTCTTGTCGTTCTTGAGCCCAACGGCATGAGGTCCGGGAGCAACAAAATCAGCTTTGTCATATCGCTTTTTTAGCAGGTTGTCTGCAAACGAGACAGCAATGATCAGTCAGTTAAGTAAAGAAATGAAATCTCCAAGACTGCTCAGTTCACACCTTGACATTCACTTGGATTTCAAATTAAAGTAGTTTTAATTACATCCAAACATACTTTAATTGGCTTTGGCTTTACACAGGCTCATAATCCAACATCACAGAAGCAAATCTTTTACAATTAATACACTATAGTGGAGCTATTCATCCTTTATCTAAAACCTTAAGCTTTATCAGAGTTTTCCTCATTAGAGGTGTTTACCCCAAGACAAAGACAGGTCCAGAGAGCTGAACAATTCCCATACAACATTTGGTGCTTTGAAAGCAATCCAATTATTTTCAAAGATTTCCCAACATACTTTTTTTTTTTTTTTATTGTTGTTGAAGCCTGAGTGCTTTCAAAGATGCGCAGGCTGATCTTTTGTCCTTACCTGCTTCTTCGATGTTTGTGCATTTCTGGTACATGGAGGTGCGAAGTGTGGGCGTGCGGACGTTCAGCATGCGGATCTTATCCACGCGGGAGTCGAACACCCTCAGCGTGTGCTCCTTCTCCTCGTCGTCATGGCAGAGGATCTTACTGTCGATGAACGAGGCAAACATCTGCGTCTCCAAGAAACGAGACAGGAAGGGCAGGTAGGGCTCCGGCTGGTCAGACAGGAAGGAGGCCTGCACACGCACACACACACATTTAAAAGATAACAAACACAATGTAACAAATACACCTTAACTTTAACGTTAACAAACCATCTGCAGCATTTTACCTTGTCAAAGTTCTGCATCTGGTCTCGATTAGTGAACCAGGACTCTTTGTCCTGGCTCGGCTGGATGACAAACACCTCATAGTCGGCAAACATCTGGGTGAAGCGGTTGGCGAAGACCTCGCGCACTTGGATGTTGAGCTGGTGCATCTTTAACTCCTCCTCATCACACTGGACCCGTGTGTCCTTAATGGTGCTGGCATCCTCTCTCACCTCCAGCTGATGTGCACACACACATACACACAGAGGAAAACATGAGGGAAGGTTGGGCAAAAAGGAAAAACGAGTAAGAAAGAAAGTGAGGAAGAAATGTTTTTCATGTTATCTTATCTGACTGTTACCACAGGCTGCTAACGAAGCAACGAGGTTATGGGAAAGGAAGTCAAGGGCATCTGGGAATTTATGGCCCAAATCAAAGCGACACAGAAGCTCTTTTTTTAGCATGTCAGTGGGTCAGCTGGACAGACGCACCAACAGGAAAACAAACTCACAGTCCAGTGACATGAACCAAGAATCTGTTTAATCACCGACTTGTTCGCTTGGATTAAACTCAGCGTGAGTTTAGATAAGAATAATTGTAAGTGAGGACTGACCTCGTAACTGGGAAACTATACACAGACAGTGAGCTAATCCATTCATGGAGGACTATTGCTGGCACAAGTGCCTAAGCTGATTAGCCTGCACATACAGAGACTTTCTCTAATTAGCAGCCAATTGATCCATGCCCCAGTCTCCAGTACTGTAAGTATTTCATTATACTACTTACTACAGCTGTAGCATACTGTAGCCAAATGGAAATGAAACTGTAAAGATGCCAACTACATCGGTTGATGTCAGTGTTTCTAAAGGTTTCTGTCATTGAGGCTGTGAGATATCGACCAGCAGCTTTTTAAAGGCAAACAGAGGTGATGGACTGATGAAGTCTCTTGGATGAAGAGCAAAACATCTTGGAGTCTCCACACCACGATTTGGAAGGAACCGTAACACAACAGTAACGTGAGCTATATGACTATCATAACCATGATTATTTTGGTGGAAAATTATTGTGCACAAAATCCATAATGACATAATGTAAAATAATATTTCCTATTTAAAACACAATAATGATAAACATTTAATATAAACAACCTGTATTTTCCTGTATTGATAAAACTTGTAACAATGTGTGACTGTCTTGTACTGCAGTAATGGCTGTAATGTTATTATGCAGTAAATCTGCCTTTTTTTTCTACTTCATGTAGAAATATTGCTACATTGCTTTTCCTGCATTGTATCCTGCAAAGAATTAACATAATGTGAGTGTTTTAACTAGATTTGCAGGGCTGCTTTTGAATTAAATGTGTTAGTTACTGAAATACAAAGTATTATTCAATCATAAAATCATGATGTGCACAACCATTTTATTATTATTTGTTCACTGTCTCACTTGCACCAAATGAATTCAAATTCTGTAAAACAAAACTGTCCATAAATGAGATCATAACTTATTAGTCTTTGTGATGCAGTGAAGCTTTATTATTCTGCAATTTGTTTGCATTATTGTGATATTGCATTTTTACCTGATAATAAAAATTGGACCAACATATTACATTGTCATTTGTGCAGCCATTTTTAATTAATGACATCACATCACCCCTCACCTTCTCCAGGCTGACTCCTGTCCTCTTCACCAGAGCCTGCAGTCTGGCGATAGTTTCGTTCTCTCTCAGCAGGTAGGAGTTGAGGGGCGAGGCCAGGTTGCCGTTGCGCTTGTCTGAGACCATATCCACAGATCGGAAGCTCCGATACGTGGGCTGGCTTTCGCTGGAGTGAATCTGTCCCTCTGGAGACACGCCGAAGGACATGAGCACCTCTGAGATCTCCTGGATGAACTCAAGCTTGTTGGGAAACTGGGGTAACTCCTCTGGCAGTTCGATGAAGTGGTTATCGATGTCCACAAAACACAAGTTAGCCTGCAGGACGACAAAGGACGAGATAATTAGCCATCAAAACAAAACAAAACATGTCTAACAAGGCATTATACTCTAGGCACATAGTTTGTGTATTACAGAAAGTGCAAGAACTGAACTGATGACTGTCAAACTGGAATGACAGGATGAGAGTAGTACCTAACCTTGAAATACCCCTTCCCTCTGTTCAAAATATCACAATAACTAGATACTTAAACAAAGCTTAAAAAGCCGGGAAGACACTACGATGCGTCTGTACCTCCTGTGGCAGCTCCAGCTTGGTGCGGTCGTCCTGACCGTTGGAGTGGAGGCCCATGAGATACGGCACAGGTGCATCCAGGAAGTGGAGGAGTGAGGCGGGCAGGATGGGAACGTACACATGCTGCCACTGGTACGGGAACATTAAGGCCGTGATGCTCTCTGCCACCGTCATCAGCCTCTGGTAATCTGTTTCACACACACACAAATGCAAAAAGCCATATTTACAGAGCAGATCTCACAGTTTATTTCATGACTTCATTATTTAAAACCTGGACAACTGTAATGGCTTTGAATATCAATAAGTATTTCAACATTTGTTCCTCATTAGCGATTTCATAATCACTGCTTGCCTTGTTTAATGACGTTACAGCTGGTGAATTCAACATTTACTGGACATGACTAAGAGACTTTTAGTATTTCTGGTAAATGTTAAAGCTCATGGAGAAGAGATCAGCTGGTGTAATGCTCCGTCTTCATAACATCTTGACAAAATTTAGTTTTGGTTGCACATCTCTTTCATCGCGTGTCATCCGCCAACACGGCCTGATAAACGCTGTCTGTTGTCCCAACAGCATGTGACAGAAAAGTTGCGCAACATGACCGCCTGTTATTGCAGTGGGATTTTGTTTTTCATGCATCAGCTCTTTCTGAGTGTGAAATCCATCAAACCAGCCCCAAGTCGCATGATTAACCAGCGCTGCTTATATTTACAGGGACCGCAGTGAAACCACAGGGCTTCATCCACACCGCTAGCATTAGCTCGGTTAGCGAGCACGCACGGCTGACTTCATCTCCTTGATGTACGATTTTGGACGGCTGATAGAGGGATTTAGAAGCACAGGCTCCACCTTGTCATAACACAGTAGATAAGCAAGACAGGAGAGAAAGAAAGAAAACACCCAATTCTACTACAGTGTTAACTCTTCAGTCTGGTTATCTGCGTGATTCAGAGTTTTTAAGGAATCCTCTGTGAGTTTAGGGAGTGGATCCTGTGTGTGAACATTTGTAAACCGGACATATTGTAAGAGGATAACACGGCCCGTTCTATTTCAGAGACAACAGATGCAGCCGAGTCTCGGGTCAAAAAATGCTTCAATTTAGAAAACACTAATAGTGTATCCTTAACACCCTTAAATACTGTAATATCCACTGAGCAGTAGAGGGACATTTTTTAATGGAGCATCAGTATGACATTGCAGAAATACCACAGTAATCTATAACATGAACTTGTGATATCTTTCCATTTTTATCCAGCTGCTGAACATCTGTTTGGCTCCATCGTGTCGCTTTAAGAGGACGTCCTCTGCAGGACAGCGGGATCTCTGTGGCCTGCATCCGCTGCAGGATCCAGACTCGTGAACTGTGAGCACAGCGTCTGTCAGCTGGTCCTGCTGCGGCTAACGTTGAATTCCTCTGTCATGACTTCACACGGCAACACTCCCCTCGTGTTCAGGGTTTCACACTTGAGTCAGCTGGTAAACATGCAAATATGCGTCCAGTCCTCCTCATCTCCTCTGCGTTCCTGCTCTATCCTGTTGACACCTACTGCACATTCACCAGCAGCAGTGGCGGCGGCAGCTCTGTCTCTCCTGTTATGGTGCCAAAATAAATACCATTCCTTCATTTGGTCATGTGCTGGTCCATGAGAAGAGACTCTAACCCCAGCCAGGGCCTCCCCTCCCCTCCCCTCCCCTCCTCCCTCGCTCCCCCACTATCAGCAGCTTCCTCTCCCAGGACGGGGACAAGAATACTAACATCAACCGTCTGCTCTCAAACTGGGTCACCATGACGAGAAACTACTTTAACTTCCAACTCACAGGGTCACATGCTCATGCTGCTGCTCAGACACACAGGACACATACCATGAACCTTTTTGGAAGAAAAAAAAACGTCCACGCTGAAAACCGCTGGCGGCTTGGAACTGAAGTGATGCCTGAAACTATTCACTTTACAAACCTGAGTGCAAGTGTACTAAGCACTACATCAGGCTAAAAATACACCCAACACACAGAAGTGAAACTGCTGGAGATCTTACATCTCAGCACTATTTTTAATCAAGTGTTCGTTGTTAAAACACACTCAGGTTCTACTACCAGAGTAGTGAGATGCAGAGCTGATATCTACTTTGCATTTCCTGCAGATTAGTAATCAGATCGTAAATGTGCATATTATGTCTGCAGCAAAATTCAGGGCTGCAAGTTATGATTATATTTATTTACTGATTCATCTGATGATTATTTTCTCAATTAATAAAATATGCGTTTGGTCATTGAAATATTAGAGAATCCAAGAGCTCAGGATGAACGCTTTAAAAAACCTCTTAACCTCCACAAAAAATCAACAAACGCTCACATTTAAGAAGTTGGAACCAGAGATTGAATTTTTGTTCCTCTTAATATATATGATTAAACTGTTATGAACTGCATGAACAATTAACTGAGGGTGAAGCTACATTACCAAGTTAACTGATACTGCAGCCTCAAGACCAAAAACCCCTACTATGCCATTATAAAGAAAAACCTACAGTAACAAGAAGGATGAATAAGATGCTGAAGTTAAAAAAAACAATAAAGTAAAAAAAGTAGGTGTGTGATGATCTGTGTGAAACGACAACACAAGCTGGATTCTGTGCTGTGCTGACGGGGCCCGGCTTTTAAGCTTAATTTCAGGAGTGAGTCTGTGTCTGAAAAGCGAGTGGAGTAATTGCAGCGTCTTCTGCACTGATCTCTCCTGTCGCTCCCAAATGCACAAATCACATAATGACATAGAACGTAAATGCAAAAATTATGACAAATAATGGCTTAATTGTGGCTTGCCACAGCGGTTGACACATGAGTGACGGATGCCGAGCTTCCTGTTTGTGAGGGGAGCGAGAAGCAGAAATGTCTTTTTAAATGGCGACAATGACAAAATAATGGCCGAGTTTTTTTCCTTTTTTTTTTTTTTTTTGCTATTAAATCATCTATTTTTAGCACGTAACACACAGTCGTCTCCTTATTTGCAGAGCATCCCTCTCTCCTCGGTGTGTGCTCGAGTGTCTCTTCCTAACAATCCCTGGTTTCTTCCCGGTGGAGGATTGCCAGGGCTTAGCTCTACAACGCATCCTTCACATGTTCTGCTGCGATGAGCCTCATGGGGGAGGAAGAAAAAAAAAAAAAAAAAACCATGATGTCACTTCCAACCAATAATAATCATCCTGCATCGCGGCCATCCTCCCTGTCTCCGGGTCGCCTAGCAACACCACAGCTTTCCCCCTTAAGAGCTGCTCCCCCTGGCCCCTGGCGTTTGGTAAACCATTTGCCTCCTCTTGCCATTGTAATGGATCCAATCACCACAGCAGAGACTGCACCCTTAAATGATTTTTCTTGTGAAGGAAACCTTTTCTAAAAACCTATGGGTGGTATGGATTAACTGGATATTTGCTGTACAAGTAATTGTCATCATTAGGTTCTCAGCATTAGTATTTAAAGCTCCTGTGACATTAAGCAATTGTGAGACCTGCTGTACTTTTTCTAAAGGATGAATCACACTCCATACAAACCACAGCTAATAAAAAATGGCCTGATTAGCACACGAACCTGCACAGAAACTTTCCCATGAAAAAAAACAAACAAAAAAAAAACCTATTACATGTGAGCCCTGGCAGCGGGAGCTCGCTGAATGTGATGGTTGAGGGGACTAACATTTACACAGGCTGGTACTCACGCTGCATCACTTTAATGGAATCACTCAACAGGTTATGCAATCTGCAGGATAATAGTTCTGCCATGCGTATCAAACATGTTGTGTAGCCTCAGGTTGTGTGTTTGTATTGCTATACAGCCATCTGGATATTTACGGACTAAAACATCTGTCTGTGTGCGTCCAAAAACTGATGTTGTGTGCCATTCACACTGACTTGCCACCATGTTTGGTCAGCTGTTTGGAGGCGTGAAAGGAGCTCGAGTTTGTTTTTCTCTCTCTAGTTCTTGTTTCTTTCTTGACACGGCAATTTCCTCTCAGTTTCCATGTGCTACACTATGAACGCCACCAAAACCAAGAGATACTGTCTGATAATGTGCCTGAATGAAGTTTTGAATACCCCAACGATACATATAGGCTCTAAATAGTGGCAGGCTCCTCACCTCACCTTGGAGTCTGGTCATTTAATACTAACTGTAACTTATTTCAGAATAACAACTAGTTATGATCCAGTGAACCACTGGCTTTATGAAAAAATCATGTCAAAGTCAAAGTCAAATCTAAATTATAGACTCATGTTTAAATAGTCTAAATCATGATATTCAAACATGTAAAGCAAAACTACATTTTGCCATTTTTTCCATCCATCCAAAACAGGAGAGGAACCTCAGCTTGTAATAACTAGGTCCCCTGGCAACAACTGCTCACAGGATCCCATGACCTCACCTTTCTCTAACACAGCTGATTAAGACAAGTGGTGGTGGTGGTTGGGTTTGGTTTGGGCTCAGCTCAGATGTGTGGAAGCTGGAGCCACAGTTCTGATTGGCACCGGTGTTAACCTGTTGACTGATTCTGGCTGTCTCCTGGCTGTGAGAGCCAGAGGAGAGCGGCTCAGAGACATTTATACTTGATGTGTACATTACTAGAGAAGCTGGACTATGTGGAGTTGCCATGCGAGGTAGCCGAGGAGTGCAGAGGCCTGAGGAATGTTTGCATTATAGAAGTGTGTGCACGGGTGGTAGTGACTGGACATGGAAGCGAATCGATTGTGTGACTGTTCTGTGCTGGATAGAGCCTTCTTTTTAGTAATGCATGACTTTTAGTATCTTGCTTTCCCCACTTCCATTGACAAACTGCATCTGTACTGGACAGGATTTGTTTTTAAAAATGGTTGTAATATGAGCAAGACACATTGGTTTTTTGTAATCAATGCATGCATCCTAATGGGGGTGCATTGAGTGTAACAGTAGAAGCCTTGGTACTTACGCTGTGAGTAGAGCAGTATCTGCATCTCCAGCAGGGCGCAGGTGAACAGCTGCAGAACGTTCTCCACGCCCAGGAGATTAAACATTTCACTGATGGCAAAGTCAAAGAGTGGCAGCTCAGATGTGCTCGGCCTCTGACACACAATCGGTCCGTAGACGCCTGAGAACTTGAGGGAACGCCCAGAGGGAGGCAGCGGCACCTCATAGAGGATGTTGTAGATGTAGCTCTCCAGCGGGAGGGGCGGGGGCTGGGGTGATGAGACAGCCTGGTGAAGCTGCTGCAGCACCTTCCTGCAGGCCTGCGGGAAGGCCATGGGCGTTATCAAGCAGATGCACTTCGACACGTACAACGTGTCGCGGCTGATGTCGTACGAGTTGAAGCGCTGCAGTCGCGAGATGGCGGGCGCGGCGTGGAGCATGGGACGAGGCGGGGGGTGTTGGTGTCGCTGGTCCTCGAGTCCCTGCGGTGAGGTGGGAGTGTGCAAGATGTCGTACTGCTCGGCGTTGTGCATGTGGTAAAGCGTCTGCATGGCGCTGCAGATCTGCTTGCTGGTCACCTCCTCGAAGAAGGTGAGGGCGAAGCCGTAGGTCCGAGAGCCGTCCTCTCTGGTGATGATGAAAGAGTGGAACTGAGGCTCCCGGGAATCGACCTGCGTCCTGAACGACAGACCTTTCGGCATGCAGAGCTGTGAGGGGACGGAGAGACAGAAGATTGAGAGGGAAGAAGACGACAGCAGAACCTAATTCACTGCCGGAGAGAGAAACTGTTAAACAAGCAGCCGTATGAGGGCAAGATGTGACAAGTGAAATTTATTCTGGAGCAGAACTATAAATTAACACAATCTTATCGTCCAAAGTAAAGGATATTTTTGGACAATATATTAAGAATCTTTCTGGGAGTCGATGACAACGTCAACACTCTGATGTCTGGAGCTGGAGTAGAAAGGTGATAAGTCTCTTTCCAAGACTGGAAATAGAGAAAAAGGTTCAAAAAGACACCTCCCAGTATTTCCAAGACTCAATCGACTCAATCATATGACAATTTGTTTAACAACTATTGGTAAAGGATGCTATTTTTGAGCGCGGATAGATCTATGTCAAAAAGTTGTTACACCTATCATACAAACACACAAACACAGTTAAACTATTCCTTAAATGATGCTCACCAATTTAATTCATTTAGTTACTTATATGTGTATTTTATGTGTTAATATTCTCTATAAAATTAGAACACATTTCAACGCATTAAACACTAGCTTTATTTATGTTTTTTGCACATATTTGCCATATGAGCAGAAAAATATTCATATAAACTTAATACCCAGCCGTACGATTACAGGATAAAGGTGACATGTGTTTAACCATATAGAGATCGTACCATGCCGACCGCGTCCTGGTCAAATGGATTCCACTCGACATTGTCTGGATAATGTGCGAGAACCTTAGATTTAAAGGTTCTCCGCAACGGACTCTGCTCAAAATTCTCACCTGAAAGTCAAACACACAGAGAAAGAGACAGAGACAGAGAGAGCAAAAACAAGAAGGGAGACAAACCGTTAGCACAAATCTCCAAATGCAAATGGTTGGAGCAGAAGAACAGCTTGATCAGAAGCGGGCGTAAAGTGCCAGGCACAACAACCCCAGAGGAAAGAGCAGGTCAGCATATTTGCCTTGAGAGGAAGACTGTATTGCATCATGTAAAGCTGTCATCTGCAGGGAATCCATACGAAGGTGAACAAAACTAAATATTCAGGCAGGCTGCAGCAAATACTCCAAAACAAATTTACTGGAGAGAAAATAAAATAAACCAAACTTTAAGGATATTTATGCTTCCTGACAGCTTTAATGGCAATACAAGGATCAAACAAAAGTAATTAATCATAAAAAAAAAAGGACAAACTGCGTTGATTTGAACCCAGAGTGAAGCAGAAGTGATGCACACACCAAGGCAGTACTGAAAAGTCATTCAGAGTGTAGGGGGGGGAGAGTAAACATTGACCAAGCAATGCCAGCACAGGCAGCTCTGGATTTCGTGTGTGTGTGCGAGAAAACAGAAGCGGTGATTGTCAAACATCAGCTCATTGTTCAGCTACTGCTGAAGGATGTGAGGGAGCGGAGGAGAGGGAGGAGGGGGCGAGAGAAACCAGGAGAAAGAGAAATCAAGAGTGCGCAAAACAAGAAAAAAAAAAAAAGAGCAAATCCCCACACCTGTGCTGAAAAAGAACTGGGAGCGGGAAAAAAATCTGAATTTGAAGTAACAAAAAGAGGAGGAGTGGGGGAAAAAACAAAGATGTGCCAGGTTAGAGGTTGAAGGGTTAAAGCTGAGCTCAGGTTAAGAGGGGGAGGAGTGTGTGTGGTGGGAGGGTTACCTTCGTTTGCCCCCGCCAATTTTCCTCTGGCCCCATCTCTGAATTTAGTAGCCTCTATATACTGGCATAAAGCTACACAACAAATAAAACAAAAATATAATTAAAAGCCTGGTTATTCTGGATGGGCAGCGCAGACACATCCTGGCAGCTCTGCTCTCAGAACGAGCTGCACACGGACACGGGGCGTCGCCGTGTCTCTGTCAGGTGGGTGGGTGGGTTGTGCTAATTCAAGCCAGGTGGTGGTGGTGGGGTTATTGTGATGTGAGGATGTGCTGTTTCTGCATCGTAGTAGCTTCTTCTTCTCTGGAGAACAAGCAAACCCATACTGCTCTGGTATGGATTATATTCTCAACACAAACACGTTGGAAAAGGACCAGCCGGTGCTTAACGCCATGCTGTCGGCTCTGTGAGGCTCTACGTGGTGCAACAGCGGTGGTTTGAGTTAAATGCAATGTCAGCATGCTAACATGCTCCCAAGTGCAGTGCTAATATGCTGCTGTTTGGCTGACGTGATGCCATTCAATATTAGACACTATAGGAAAACCAATTTTGAGATTTTGGACTATTTTGAGCTATTTTGCTTCCTTAACACATCACATTTGACAAAACTTGTAGGCTAATACAAAAAAATAATTGTCTAAATCCATCTATTACACATTATTCAAGCATTGGTTGAGGTCAAATCGTGTAAATCTTACTCTGCTGAGTGATATCAAGTCATTTTGAGCAAAAATATTCATCTCTGTGCAGTACCAGAGGTGAAAATCAATTTCTGGCAGGTGAAATACCCTCATTTTTACATTGTAATAGCCCTTTGTTTGTGAATATGTGTAAAGCTTCGTATAGCCTAGTAGTTTATCCTTCTGTGTCGTGGAGCTACAATGTTGTGCAAGACAATTAAAACCCACATGAATGAGCCAAAGATGCATCTTAACATGTAACATGTTCCTTGATTATCATGTGCACAGTAGTTTATTTTAAGTCAATCCCATGTACAGCGTCATGTTGCTGTAAATACTAGCTGGCACATCGAATGTGTATTAATCTGTGTCTATAAATAGTCCCTGACGAAATAGTCTCCACTCCCGCTTGAGCAACATTTGCTAAAAAGCCACAGTGCTCGGACGTTGTAGGAAATGACTGATAAACAAATTGTCTCTGCTGTGGGAATGAAAAAAAAATTATCACCAAGGTGCGAAAGATTGATCTAATGTGTGTAAAAGTGTAACTACTGGTGGATTTGACTGCAGTGAATGGCAGCTGTTGTGCTGCAGAGCGACTGGCCCTGGAGCTGAGTTAGATTATCTAACATTTTACATCTAAAGAAGACCCTTTATTTGCAGTCACACAAGGCTTTTTACTGTCCTCTCTCTTCATGCACAACATTTGCCAAGCACCAATAAAACAGCCCTACTGGCAGAAAACACACAGTCATGCAGCATGTCAGAGCCAAATGTGTGCAGTGTGACACACATCGACTCCTTTCCTAATTCCACAATGTCGGCTTCAAACCAAATCTGCTCTCGGGGCTACGGCGGGCGGCCTTGTGAGATGTAAAACACGGACTTTCCTCGCTGGACTTTTTGTGGACTAGTTATTATGGGTGAGGAAAATTCATTTTCACTGGACTCACAACATGACTCAGTGAAGGACTCTTTCAGCTCAACACAGACTCTCCCTGCTGGCATTTGTCTGAACACGACTAGTTGTAATTTTGAGAGTTATGATGATTGATGGAAGTCTCGTCTTAATTCAGGTGACACAGTTGTGGTTGACAGTGTCTAACCACAAGTCTGCTAATGATCCAGTATCTCAGTTGTACAGATTAAGAAACATGATGTGAGTAAGTGCAGCCGACGCCTCCGGACACGAGGTGTTGATTTGAGCATTTAAAAACAAGTTCACATGATGAGACTCTCTAGGTAAAGTGAAATGAATCCTGTTGAAGGAGTAAAAACGTTTGAAGGATTAAGTGGTTTAATCTGTTGGTTACTTTCGTATCCAAAACTGCCCACAGGAAAGAAACTAGGCCAGGAATGCAAGTCAGACTAGAAACACGTCAGCAACCAGAGATAGGTCAGACAGCGATGTGGTCCGATAAGTAGGAGCGAGGGCAAATGATTCAGGCTGCAGAATTAATGTTTAATCACCATATTGAAGATAGAATTGTTGACTTTGTTCAAAAGGATAAAAAGAAAAGTGCATCACCTAAATAACAAAGTGCCTTGTGCATCTAAATGTACATGTAGGTACATAATAAGGCAGAAAGTGTGGCGCGACTGAAACAGTCACAACAAAGTCAGTGATGTATGACAGTGACATCTGGAAGCATCTGGCTGTGACATGCACCATGATGCTGTACTTTGAATTATAATGAGAATTTAATGTATCGTATAATCCTCACAGTAACAACGTTACAGGACACTTGGTGAGTAGAAAACATTCCCCCCTCTCTGATGTGTTTAGTTAGGCCAGGATAAAACTGTGTTTTCCAAAGCTTCCTCTGTGGCGTCACTGGATTTGAAAGGAGGACTGTCTGTGATTATGTCTGAGAAAACACAGACGACTGCGTGCAACATTTCGACCTGACGTCTTTCGGTCATCGAATACTTTACATAGCAAAGCTTTATCTGTGAAGCGAGGGGGAAGCAGGCTTTTTCAGAACTGACATCAATAAATAGGGGAAAAACAATTAAATGTTTATAAGAAAAAGAAAACACATCATCAAAATGACTAATGAATGTTGTAAAAAAAACAATGTTTTAAAGGAATAGTTCACCCAAAATTCAAATTTCACTCATTATCTACTCACCATCAAGTCGACTTAAGAGCTGTGAGAATTTTCAGAGTCCTCCGCTCCTTCTCTGAGTTACAGGGCGGTCCGCGCAGCAGTATTTGTCCATATAATGGTTGTCAATGGTGGTTTCTTTGTCCAAAACGACACACCAAAAAAACATCCAAATACCTCCATACTGCTCATCTGTAATGTCAACACAAGAGCGACATTACAGACGAGCAGCATGGACAAAGAAACCTGGTGTCCATTGACAACCATTATATGGACAAATACTGTTACGCAGACCCCCCAGTAACTCAGAGAAGGAAAGGAGGACTCTGGAAATTCTCACAGCTCTTACGTCGACATGAGGGTGAGTAGATAATGAGTGAAATTTGAATTTTGGGTGAACTATTCCTTTAAATTAAATTGTAATAAGCAAGTATGTGAAAGTGACTGAATAGCCAAGCCCTTCCATAGTGGCACCTAAGAGTTATGATGATGACATTGAACCTTTCGTCTGTTTTCCAGCTGGTTCAGGTTCAACCTGAACAAGACGACACAGGTGTTCACTTCTATACCAACATCATCACCTGGTAATTAGTGCCAATTACAGGCCTTAGCTGGGAGGAGGGGGGATGGGCAACTCAACTACTGTACATGGGCACCGGAAAAACTGACAGTCTTTTCTTTTCTTGATTTATCACATTTTCTATAACGAGTGCCGCCCCGTGTTGCCATGAGAGTGCCGTGCCGACCGGTAGCCGTGGGAGGACGGCGTCACCGAGCTCTGGTGCCACGCCAGCCGTCTTCCTGTTTCATCCTGTGAAGGAGGGACCACTCGCAGCCCTCCTGCGCTCTCACACTCCCTCACACCTCCTGCAGCATGGCCCACTAGGCTCAGACATAAAAGGATGTACTGCTCTGACTGAGAGAGGCTATATTAATACACGACTGGGGTTGACTGCACTGCCTGCCTGCAGCAGAAATGTGCTGAAGACGTTGCTAACACTTCAAAATAGCTCAGCAGCCAAAAAACATCAACACTCATTCACCCGGAGGACCCGGCGCTGACAGAACCTGATCGCTCACTCTCAGCTTAAACTCGGTCTTCTCTCCCAGGGGGGAAACAATGTGGGGTTTTCTCAATAATAGGAAAACATTTCACAAGCAGGTTCTCAGAGCCATTTTTTTTTTCACTTGTTACAGCGTTGGAAGGGTTTCTGAGTCTGCCTCTTACTTTAGAGCTGAAACAATTATTTGCTAAATCAAACATTATCGTTTCATTCATTTTGCGATATCAAAATGACAAACATTTGGTAGTACTATAACTTCCTAAATGTCAAGACTCAATTTGTTATGTGACAACAACGAACTGACTGTCTCATAGGTTCGGAACTAATGGTCGGAGATGAACGATTTGATGGCACCGCAGTGAGTTTAAGGAGACTGCCACGTACATTTTTCACACATTTTGACATTTTATAGACCAATAGATTTATCGTTTTAATCAAGAAAAGAAATCTGTCCATTGTGGCCAAGAATTCAAGCATCCTATTGGTATCTTTCAGCAACAAAATAAAAAGTCTACTGTCACTGAAGAAATGCCTTTAACTGTGCTGAATCTGTTGGAAACCAAAACATACAGAACACACAAAACACAAACTATCCCTTGAGTTGTTAAGTAGAACTCGGAAACAAAGCCAGTAAGAACCGCAAATACCAGACATCTAAGCCTGACAACTCGGTTCGCAAAACATCTGTTTGCAGCCGTAGGATTGGACTGCAGCGAAACTGAACCCATAGAAAATACACAGTCCTTCAGACAAGAACGTGCATGTTCATCATTGTGCCACACGGCAGGAAAGAATGTAAACGTTCACCTTACAAGAACAAATCTACGCTGGAACCAAGACAAAGACTTATCAAGACAAAGCGCAGCTCTGATCAGCTCCACAGAGACTGAAAGGTTTCATTGTATATCAGGGAAAGACATACTCCGTAAGTCCTCTCATAATTCATATCTGGACATATCTGCCAGTATACGTAGTTACTTCAATGAAGATTGAAGGGATTGTAGTACAAGAAGATAAATCAAATAGCCTACTAAATGCTAAAGAAACGACCTGAAGGGTTATTAGATGGGAGCAGCCCTTCTTCCCAGTGATAGGCTACCCCATATACACATTTTTGTTTAGGCCTAAATCATATCTTCAATGTTATTCTAATTGCCTGAGCAGGATTCTCATTAACAATGCAACAATCCTTTATGATCATTATTATTTAAATGTAATTTCTAAGAAAACCTGCTAGGCCGGTATGAATATTATAATAGCCTATACCCAGAAACCTCAGCTGCTGTTGCCATAGAGAACTGAGGCAGGCGAGCTGCATAGATGGTAAATTCATCCAAAATGAATTGGACTGAAACTGATTTAAGATGCAGATTGTACTGCCAGTTTTCTCACCGCTGAAATCTTTAGCTTTCCCCCAGAATTTTAAGGTCTGCCATTGGTTGTTTCTTGCTGCAAAGCACCATGGGCATTGTAGTTGGCCTACAGGCTTGTCCTTCTGACTTATGCACAAAGAATTTGTACTGATTTGTGCATGTTTTGTATTGATGTGTTTCGTGTCCATCCAAGCCACAGTGGAGCTCTAACTATGAGTCACATAACGCCGCTCTAGAGAAAATGAATGGGCCTTTTATTCCTGAAACAAGGAATAAATCTTCACTTTGCAACTTCATGATGAACTTAGTTTCCTCGGGCGTAGTGCTTAGAAATAACGTTTGGTGTTAAGATCAAGATACAGTAAACCCTTAAAGTACTGTGAGAGGTCTAGTGACTGTTCAAACTGCATTCAAAATTTCCCTGATGCATTTTCAAGCAGATCTTTCAAAAACACTGACAGGAGACCCTCGACAAGGCCATAAATAAACAGCCTGGAGTGGAAATATGAAAAAGCACATTATGCATTTTAAGCCTTCCTTGCATGTTGAGCCATTCATCCTCATTTGTTTGCTGAGTGGGGCTGGGGGAGAGAGAGGCTTGCCTGGGAAATTGAAAAGGATATTTAGCATCTGAATAAGCGGAGCCTGTGTACAAGTGTACTTCTGTCCCTCGGCTCCCTGTGTTTCCAGTGTCGCCTGTGAGGCTGGGGGGTTATACATATGCTAATCAGGTCCTCACTGTGCTGCCAAACACTATGTGCTTCAAGGAAGTTCGGGTCATTTCTTTGGGTTTCACTGTACATGAATGACATCATCGCATCAGGTTAAACATCTAAACGTGTTCAATGACTGGCGAAACCAACCACCTCATTCGTCTATTGTTTTGAAAGCAAAGGTTACAAGTGCGTGAATTCATCCTTTGTATGTTATTTGTCAATTAATATCAGTGTTGCATTGCAACTAAGAATCATTGTTATTTATTTATTTTCTTGCTTAGTCCAATGCATTGCTTAGTCGGAAGTAGTGTTTCGATTATTAACATCTTGGCTTTCCTTATACATTATGGTTTTATTTTGTTGTACAGAAAACCACCAATATTCCCATTTGTGTCAAAAAGATGTGAATTATTTTCACGTCACACTAAAAATGCATCGTAGCCATTATAACTACACATAAACAATGAGACACTAGCATTCCTTGATAATTTACTAAAGTGCAAACTTGTAGATATTCTTCAAGCTGATGTTTAGCTGACATAACCTGTGGTGATGGAATTTCCACACCATTTCCTTTCTCTTCAACTCAAAACTGAAACAGTCAACAAGGGCAAGCCCCTAACCTCGTTCTACAGTAAACAGCAGCAAGGTGCAGTAAGTAGAACAACCTCAGTGATCTTTGACCACAGAGCCCCATATGTACGTACGTCTTTGCAAGATTTTAATGGGTTCCTCTTTTATTCAGAGACAAAGGTGTAAAGGAAGCCTTACCACACAGCTTATAACAGAAAAACATGCAAATTCATGGCACTAGAACTTTCTGATGAGTGACACTAAAGTATATTGCCCATTTTATTTTGCAGCTACACAATGCCATCTAATTATACTGAAAAATTGAGGGTTTTTTTGCACTAATGCACGGCTGACATTTTCATATGAATTCAGTCAAGCGACTTCCAAATGTTAAGACTTAATGGAGTGAAAAACATGAGTGTACTGTGGGTGGAGGGCCAAAACTGAGAGGAAGAAAAACAGCTGTATATTTAGATTTAACTGCACTGGTGTGGACGGTACCTCGGTCTGGCCGGGCAGACAAGATATCCCTGTGCTCCGCTCATGGTTGCGCTCCATTCAAAAGTGAATACTTAACGTTCTTGAACTTGTGATCATTTCATAAATCTCAAGTAATAACGCACTCATCTTGTAAGAGTGTACTTGAATTAAAAGGAAGTAAAAATAGGAAGTACAGGGGTTGAGTCTTTTAAAACTTTAAAAGAAGAGAAAAAAAACTTTCTTTCGACCACAACGCCAACTCTTGAGGCCTCTCACTACCTGCTGAGTCACAATAAATCACACAGTCTTTGATGTCGATCTCCCCAATTACTGTGTTGTGAGCATCAAAACAACAACTATTCACTTTCACTAAAAAGTCAGATGCGTTGGAGAGCTGTCAGAAGCTGAGTGTCGTAGCAATAACTCGGCCAACGAGGGCTTACGCACTTTAACACACAGTTACTAACAATGAGCTTACAGGTACTTAGTAGATTTACACATGACCTTCAACGGGAGTCTGACCTTTTGTGACAAAAGTGAACGCTTTCTTATCTCTCTTGACATTTTAACATCTGAATACAAGTTAAATATATCATTTTAGTAAAATGGATATTATGTTTTTCTATGACTTGTTTACTTCCTTCAGCATTCAGGGTTTCCCCACCATGGACACTTTGTTAGTAGAGGTGATGATGTGGAAAGCCCTGACATTACCTGAGGGGACTGTTATTGCCAGATGTTTGCATACTCTACTCTAAATGAATGAATAAAAAAATCTAAAATTTGAGTTGAGACTGAATTCTGTATTGTATCATTACCTATAAACAATTAAAGCTGTTTAAAAACTGAAATTTCCCACGGGTGGTTCATGTCCTGGAGCTGAGAACTGGCTCTTTGATGTGTCCTTTGAAGATAAAATGTGCAGTTATAGTAACGTATCCTGTCACATGACGGCTCCTTCTGTTAGCTGACACAAACAGACACACATCGTAAATAGAGCGACTGCTTTACCTCATCTTCAATGTCTCGTGTGCATGATGGGAAATGGGCTTTTCGCTAAACAACTGCAGTTTAATGGGCTCTATCTTGTGTTTTGTGTTTGTCATTTGTCAGTAAGTTAAAGATGGTACTATCCCAGGAGCATCTTCTAACAAGCTATATAATAAGAAGTAGCCTAACCCTCCACAGCTGGCGAGTATTCACAACTGTTTGGGCCTACAATCAGATCTAAAATGGTTTGTTCAGCCCTGATCGTGACACAGAGAAAATATGACTACCATTTATGGTATCAGTGAGAAAGCAATAATGAATAAATAAATCCCCTCTAGTTAATTTTTTCATTGCAATATCAACATCCATATCATCATGGAATAGTACATTTTCTGTAAAGTAAAATGATAATCAAATTATGGATACCACATAAATGCTTGATAAATGATTCATATCTAACAAATAAAGATGGTTATTACTTTGATACAGAAATCCTATCAACAGCAGCATTTCCAGCGATGGCCAGAAATAGGGTTGACTACTAGGATAAACAACTTGTTATCATGGTAATGTTTTATCTTACAGGATTGAGTCCATAATGTTTTAGGAGAGAAAAAAACACTAATAGAGACACATTCCTGAGATGGCTATTTCAAAATTTTAAGTAGAAATTTGTATTTGACTTCCAGATGAATTCAAATCAAATAAATTGCTCCAATTGAACCTCTGAGAATATCAATTTCTCATTAATTTATTACAAGAACATCTTTCTTCATTTATGCTGAATTGTATGATTGTTTGTAGAAAGATTTTGCACATGTAGGCCGAGCTCCCCTGCTGTGTTTTGAGTAGGAGTCCCAAGGTAGTGCTAGCTTGAGCATTTATAAATAACTGCGAGTAATAAGTGATCACCCTCTGGTATACCTGTAATTGGCACCAGATGATGTGGCTCAGTCCAGTGAAAACGTTTCAGGAGATTATTTCAAATACTAAACTGGAATTTTCAGCCCCACCAAAATAAAAGCATAAAACCCTGGTGTCGTGTTGCTCTCTATTTCTAAAAATGTGAACTTGAAACATCTGCTGACCAGAAATGTGATATGAAAGAAAAACAGCACTGTTGCCATGCCGATGTTTCCTACAGTTCATGCTCAGGGGGGGCCCCCAGACTATCCACGGGGAACCTCTGGGGGCCACGGCTTTACATGCAGATACAATGGCAGATACAATCCAGTCTTTTCAATGCACAAAAACAAAATGCTCATGCAGGTATAAATCACAAAACAAAGCGGTTACACTCAGGTGTGTCACAACCTTACTGGAAGGGCGTACAGCTGCTAACCCTCTATGGAGGTTACTTGAAGATTAATACATGCACAATGTGGATCTGTGGTGGATGCTGAGGATGCCAGGGGTCATAGGGAGGAGGAGGAGGAGGAGGAGGAGGGGGCGCATGGTTCAGTTTCAACATGGGGCAACTGACAGGTTAATCCCTGATACCTGATCTCAGCCTCTGTGACAACATCCCTCAGTCAGTTTTTCTTTAAAACCGATGCAGCTATAGGCTATCAGTGTAATAAAAAAAATATCTCTATATGACTTAATAAGACAAGTGTTGCTCGTGAAAATATTCAATATTGCGCAGTGCCAATATCAAATCAGTATAACATGAATAATGTAAAAACCAGGAGAGTTTTTTTCCCCCACAATGTTTGAATTAAAATTCATGTCAGTGCGTTAAAGAGACACAACAAGCCCGTAATCCCTTCGCCTCAAACAAACAGGCTGAGAGAAGAAGAGCTAGGCCTAATGTTATGTTATAATCATAATAACCTACATTATTGTGTCACACCAGTAGATAAACCACATATACGTTTAGACATCTTACTTCAAAAAAGACTAAATAATAACGTTAAGGTGGAAAATAACAAGGCCCCTTGGTTCCTATCCTTCCCTATTTGCTTCCAGCAGCATCAGTCCGACATTTACCCCGATGGCTAACGCTCTTACCGGACAGTTCGTCGGGTTCCAGTCCGCTTTCGGTGTCGAGTCCGCAGATCACAAAATAATCTGCGAACCGGCAGGAACCGGAGCTGAAGCCGGTGGTCATTTTGAGACTGGTCCGGTGGTACCCTTATCCCCTCAACAGGGAGCATATTAAAGGAACTGGGAGAGGTGGTTGCTCTCTGCCATCACGGATGCTACGGCGAAGCTCGAAAATCACTACCGATACTGAAGCTAACCAGTTCTGCTGCTGCTGCTGTCAAGATGACGTCAACGACGTCAACGGCAAAGACACATCCGGTCACGCTCCTTCACAATAAAACACCAGCGATGGAGGGCTAAACAGCAGAAACCTGAAATAGGCCTACATTAAAATGTGAAGCAGCCAAGCAGGGGTTTTTATCCGAATCGTTCTACATTTCTAATATTATTTTTATTTAATACCTGTTCACATAAATAATTGTATCCTAATCATGGATCATATTTGGAATGCATGTATGAGTGTGTTTGTAGGCTAATGGATGTGTCTACATGTCTGTGCTCAGGGTGTATGTTGTAGGCTATGTATGCATACTGTATGTGTTTGAGTAATTGCCCGGAAGGCCGTTATATAGGCTACAGTCAATGATATAGGGCCCCACTCAATTCTCTAGTCTAACCGGAAGTTACTGCCACAACAGGACGCTGACAGAGAATTTACGCTAAGAAGATGTTGGATGATGAGAAACGCAGTGTAGCCGAGCTCCTCCTAGTGGCCATGGTAGATAGTGGTGCCTCAGTCAGTGGCAACAGTGGTTCTCTTTCAGCAACTGTAGCCTAATATTGGCTGTGGACGATGTTATGATGCTGTTCATTTTGTTTTCATGTGTCTTCACAGTCTTTGTTTTTCATCTTCTCAGGAAACTGATTATCCTCCTCAAAATTACCATCCTCCTTAGCGCTTAGCCTATCCATAAACTCCTCAGTCTAATGTGAAATCAGTCTGGTGGCATGACTTTAAAGAAAGTTTACAGTTGGTCTTACTAAACTGCACTTTATCTCTGAATCTGAGTGACAAATGGCATGACATTCATGACATTCTCATAAAACATAAGTAAAACCGATAATTTTTAAGTTCATGTCCTGCATGTCAGAGCATATAAGACAACGTAATGTGTTCTCAAATGTTTATGCAATTCAAGTTCGGTCTGATTTAACACTTAGAAAAGTTTAAAAAAAAAAAAAAAAAAAAAACTTACAAAGAATTTAGGAAGGAACAAGAGAAAATTGAGAAAACTACATAAGTTAGCATCTGAATTGAAATCTACAATGTAAGAAATTTCAAAAACCGTATTAGTTGCAGCTGCTGTACATACAACACAGTATCAGGCCACTGATAGAGAGAGCTGTGTTGATTTGATTGATGATTTTTGTCCCAGCTGTTATTCCAGTCTTATTACTTTTTTATGATGGTTTGCAAGTTCTCAACATCCACTGCATTCTGTGCAATTACAGAGTCTAGAGATACAGTATAGCATTGTGGAGATTCAACTAAGCAGGTCAACAAGTGGACTCAACCATTAACACCTTCCATCTGAGTGCCCTATGACCCTGTGCAGAACCTCAAATGCCATCATTATGTGTCCACTGTCCATCCAAAATACCAATGCAGTATTATCTAGCTACATAAAAGCAGAATGTATACCATATTACAATTATGCCGAGAAACTGATGATTGTTTTCTAGTTTGTGATTCCAGTAAAAAAAAAAAAAGTTTGTTGGAGTCTGGAGGCCAAGCATAAGTCTGCACCAGCCATGCAATGGGTCATTACACAAAGAGCATTCACCAAAAATGACCCATGATATATAACTCAAACAAAGCTGAAAGCAGCTGTCTGACCTCCACCCTCAAACCAACAAGAGAGGAAGTTTGTCTGAGCATCAGTTCACTGGGCTCCACCCTCAGTACAGATCAGGTTCACGTGACGAAAAAGCAGTGAACATCCACATTTAATAGGTACACACTTATTTTAATGTGTATCTTATTGCAACTTATATTTGTAGTTTTTCTTATTATTATGTTTCGTCAACTAAACATATGGCAATAGGCGAATTTGCTACAAATGTTGAAATGTCTCTTTAAGACTGGCCATGTTTGAAACCGAAAGGGAAAATGTTTCCGTCTTTGGGACGGTTACATGTATCTCTCTCAATCTCTTCCTGGTTCTGACGGACCGCCGGATTCATTCCTGTTGCCAAGATGTGATTTCTTGTTGGGTAAGTTGTAATGGAATGTTTATTATTTTGTTGTTATTTTGTTAGTCAGCCATATGCTCGGGATAGACGCATAGTCAATTGATCCGTTTCAGTCGGTATCAAAAATACAAAAGACGAACTAGCCTACTCAAATCGGAATGACTGTTGAAGGTCCTGTGGAAGAACCGGAAGAACACACTATGAAATCATTTTCATACTTTTTTTGGGAGGCTGTTTTTAAAAAGGAAAATGTTGTGTTATCTAATGTAGACGGACTTGAAAACGGGACAAATACCCTTTGAGGGTGTTAGTGGGATACAAGAAGGAAGCTTCGACCAGGAATTAAGAAGACAAATCAACAATAAAATAGTGGATTGATATAGTTTAATGTGATGTAGGGAATTACATTCAAATTAAGAAACCAAACTGATATTTTTGAAGAAAACTGTCCTTGATTATTCCTTATTTCCTCATTATTTTCATGTCTTCTCACAGGGTAATGTAGCCTAATGATGTGGATTCTGGTCCTACTGAGCGGTTTGTTTTCATTCTTTTCATTGATGATTCATACTTCATTTGAAGGTATACCTCCAACTCTCATGACAGCATAAATTTGATAGTTGAATTCAGTGTCTGAGTGTCACCAGTAACAGTTACCAATGTCCCTCTTGTGCCTCACTGCCCCCCTTTCCCATCTTATCACCTGTTATCACAGACACGGAAACCTTCTATCAGGCAGAGGAGAATGACAACATCACCATCAGATGGGACATTCAGACCAAAGCTGACATGTCTCTCATCAACATTTTTTGCTCTGCCTCGTTAAAGCCTCTAAAAGTTTTGTATCACATGGTAAATGGAGATGACGTCCCAGAGTCTCGGCATGAGCAGTTTGCAGGACGCGTTCTGCTTGACAGAGAAGCTCTCAGAGAAGGACACATCAGACTTCATGTGTCCAGAGTCACAGCCGAAGACTCTGGAAATTACAGGTGTGACCTGGCTGTTTATGACAAGACCAAGGAGAAATGGGCATTCCAGACCTCTGGTAAGTTCTCTCTGCAGATGTCAAAATTTCCATTTCTTCACATTATGTGGCCTGTGAACGTGTGTTACTGATGTACTTGTACACACATTTCCCCACAGAACACTTTGTCCTGAGTGTAACCCAAACCATTAGTGAAGAGAACAGAATCAAAACTACAGGTAGGTAAAATAATGTTATGAGGGGTTCACAAAAACAAACCCACAATTATATTTTCAAAAATAATATAATGTATCAAGTACCAGCTGTAATCTTGCATCACAGTTATGAAATTTTAAGGTATATGATACCAGAGCACTGACCCACGAGACATTATTCTATAAACTTAAGACAAACTGTACAATTTTTGATTATAATACACCTCATTTACTTGCTTCCAGTTGTGTGTGTCATGTAACTTTTTGTTGTATGAATGAAGTTGTATGAAACATCACAAACTATGTACCTACCATACAGGAGTTAAAACCCCACCACCAGAAGGGCCACCTCAGAAACAACATAAATGTGATGATTCTGGAGGTTTTGGACCATTTTTAGCAGCTGTAGCTCTTGGATGTCTAATAATTTACGGTGGATATGTTGTCGTTCAGAACATTGGCTGAATGGAGACTGACATCAACATAAAGGTATGTTCCTTGCTAATTTGCTTAGTGGTGGAAAGTACTGTACTGTAGGCTACCAACATTTTTAAATAAGGTAAATAAGGGGTAGTGCTTTGAAATGTTTGCTTGAGTGAGTTTAGGTGGGAAATGTGTGGGTTTTTTAAATGTGTTTTAATGTTTCATCTTCATTGACCTGTCAATCCTACAGGTTTAGAACTACAGTATGGTGGACGCTGCATCGTTTCAGCTCAGGACCGGGAAATAACCAATCAAATTTGCACATTTTTATAGTGTGAATATGAACAATTGTTGTTGATGATTAATGAGTTTCCTCAAAACTTAGTTACAACAGCAACAATGTTACAAACAAATAAGCACTAAAATAATGTTTGATGATTGCACAGAGTTTATCAGCCAATATGTAGCCAATATGTAGCTAACTGTAACCCAGTTTGAGACTCTACCCCTCTACCCCTGTTTTAGTGCTCTATGGTCGGTTATTTATGGTATTTATTGGCTATCTGGTTGAGTTTCTATTCTAAATTTTAAATTGTTTTATTGCTTTTAAATTGTTTGAAAAGCAATAGCCTAAACAATTATTAGGCTACTATGTTATATGTATTTTTCTGTGAACTGTTTTATTGTTTGCATTAGGCTATGTACATGTATACTATGTACTGCACTATGTACAGCACTTTGTTGCAACTGTGGTTGTTTTAAAGGGCTTTATAAATAAACTTGACTTGACTTGACTTGACTAAGGACCATCAGAATAAATCTCTGCTGATGTGTGGATTGTATTTTATTGTTGTCTATTTATATAATGATATAATAATTAAGATATTATTGTATGTCTTTTTCAACTATTAAACTTTATACTCTGCTTCATTGCTGCCTTGTATCTGTACTGTGCTGTACTGACCCTTTTTTTTAAAAAGGATTTTGGTAGTAGCCTATGGCAGTTAAAAAAAATTCAGTCAAAGGAAAAGTGCTGTTTTCACAGGAAAATAAAGTGCACATTAAAATTCATATTAGATTTTTTCTTCTCATATCCCTAATCTAAGTAAACTAAAAAAAGAAAAGATACAAAGGACTTGGATGAAAACATAGGCTAAATGCTTCTTTTCCCCACACACTTCTTATTCAATTGAAAATTGAAGCTTTTGTAATTTGAAGAAAAAAACGTCATTATGAGACTAATACATCTGCTTGATGTCAGTTGTGTGGAGAGAAAAAAAAACTAGCGTAAGTGAGGTTTGGCATGTAGGCCTATGCAAAATCATGCAAGGAATAATAAATCCCATACTATAGTTTGAGTTGAACAGAAAATTGGTGAACAAATGTAGCAACCTTTACAGTCTATGGTAGCAACAAGGTTGCTACATTTCTTTTCAGTTTGCGCCAGAGCCGTGAAGCGCCCGGATGTGTGACGTCATCTCGATGAGACGAAGGCTGTGTGCGGCGACATGACTTGTTGAGTAACCGGTGTGGATGTAAACGTCCTGTGATATAAACAACGATCATCATCATGTTGGCTTGTAAACGCGGTCTGTCCGGCACCGTGACCTCGGCTCTCCGGGTCCTCCGCAGTAACAACCCAGTAAACGCACCGTTCATGTTCTTTACATCGCTACTGTTTCTGCTGGTGAGTCTCTGGAGCTCCGGTAACCGCTGACCGCTGCTCGGTGTCTTGTTTGCAGGTCGCCGGTTGCAGCCAGGCGCAGAGACATCTGTCCTCAGAGACAGACGGAGAGGTCCGCATCGCACAGATCCTGAAGGAGAAGTTTCCTTCAGCCTCGTCCCTCAAAGTTGTGGATATTTCAGGTACAACATATGACCGATCTAGCACGTGACTGGCTGCGTGAAGTTTATTCTTATAACAGCTAGGGCACATCATCAGGATTTGGGATTAGTGATAAGTGACACATTTACATCAGCCTAACTATTAATCGGCCGATTGTTTTCTCAATTGCTCGATTAATTATCAAAAAGGTCACAGTTTCACAATTGTGAAAATGTGTGTATTCTTCTATTGTTCTGTAAAGATTCTTATGACAGGAAACAGCACAGAATAACAGGTTGACCATTCGTAAATAGGATGATTATTTAGTGTCATTTATTGAGTTCAGCACTTTAATATTTGCAGCTGCTATCTGTGGGCTCCGTTGATGTCTAATGAACTGCCATGACAGCAGGTTTAGTTTATAAATACTGACAAAGTTAATTATCTGTTTATCAGTATAGTCTACTATATCAATTTTTATTATGTAGACCAATTGCTTAATATTTTGTAGAGAGCAGATTGTCATAACTATCTTAGGAATTGACAGTGTTGTTTGTGTGATCCTGTGCTGTGTTTAGGAGGTTGTGGGGCCATGTATGAGATCCACATAGAGTCCAGTGAGTTCAAAGGGAAGAGGACGGTGCAGCAACATCAGTTAGTGAATCAGGTAAATTACAGTAACAATCA
The DNA here is from genome assembly GCA_030347415.2 of Decapterus maruadsi. Classification (NCBI taxonomy): domain Eukaryota; kingdom Metazoa; phylum Chordata; class Actinopteri; order Carangiformes; family Carangidae; genus Decapterus; species Decapterus maruadsi. The sequence goes on from CM064900.1 coordinate 32,206,016, forward strand.
GTCCAGTTTGTTTCCTGTGACGGGATAAAATAGCTCAAAGCTACATTTCGGGAACATGTTTGATGTCTTTGTTTTATTAATTTTACTGAAGCTTATACTGGGACTTGTTTGATGTGGTCTGCACCAATCTGTCATCCACACACTTGAGATTTTAAGATGTTCCTGTTCAAATAATAATTGATTTTTCTGTTGTGTTTTGTCCACCACAGGCTCTCAAGGACGAGATTCAAGGAATGCACGGACTGCGAATATTCACCGACGTTCCAAAACATTAGAGCAAATCCTCCCACTGTTGTCCCACAGCTTTCCCCTTTGTTCACCCTATATCTATTTTGAATGTACAGAGGATATCGTGTAGCAAATGAATCTCATTAACAGTGAGAAGTGTGTAATGAATGTGAGATTACACTCAGCTATTTTTTTAACCAGTGAGGGTATCTCCTCCTCTGAGATAATATATGCAACCAGTGAAGGCTACAATACGCACAAAACGACTTGGTATATGCCAGAAAAATGTCTAGCCATGTTGGTCTTCTCAGGGTTGAAATGACTTTGGTGTCATAAAAAGCAGTGGAGGAAGTTATAATAAAACCAACTTGAATATTGAAGCTATGCCACAGAACCTTGTTTAAAACTATTAGAGGAGCACTACTTCAATGTCAGTCACATTGAGATCACACTGTCTGTGCTACAGTCCAATGAAAGGTGATTCAAATAGGTTACAATCCATTTGATTGAACACGGACCATATATTTTATGCTACCTGTGCACCAGTAATTCAAGTTGAAATAAAAAGCTGCTGCTTTTCCCCGCACACGTCTGACTCTATGTCTATGGAAGCTTTTGTGATTTGAAGAAGTAAGTAAGTAATTGTAAGACTGAAATCGGTTAACCGATCTATGCTTTGTGTCAGTATGATACACACAAAATATAAACTGTGTTTCTGCAAACCTTGTTTATATTTTGATACTGTCTGAAAGCAAGGGACGTTTTGCAGTTGTTGGAGAAATAAACACTGAGACTCACCACAGAGTCAGTCTGTTAATAATCCAAAGTGTGTGTCCTGAACATTAAAAAGATAGCCTATACAGTTAAGGCCAAAATTATTCATACCCCTTAAATAAATAATCATTTTGTCATGTTGCAGACTCCAGCACTCAGACTGATTGGTGGAAAAAGATGTAAATGAGGAATGTTTGCAGATTTGCTATTTAGAAGCAAAAATCAGATTATTCCTTTCCAGTTTTTTTTAAATTATGATTTAAATTAACAAAATCAACTCCACTTGAAACACTGTCAAGTATTTTTACTCATAGTTGCACATCATATTGAACATGCTCCATATGCTCTGTATGGAAAAAAAAACATCTATCATCTAATAATTAAAGCTGAGCCTGTGAAATAAATATATTTGAGTAAAATTATCTAAGTATTAAGTCTATAGCATTTCCCTTGTGGCATGAAAAGAAAATGTAGTAGGAGTAACCTACCTCAATTTTGTACTTGCGTAAATCCTGCAGTATTTAGTAGAAAATCTACTTTCCATCACTGGAACACTTGCTGTAATTCAGTGTTTTTACCAGCAGATGGCGCAATTCATACTTAACCTGCTGCAAGACAAACACAATATACAGGGATGAATTATATTTCAGATTCAAACTTAAAGTTGAAATCATCAGTTTGTCTGCGTCACTTTAGAGAAAAAAGGAATACAACACGTTAGGTCGCATGATTGAATAAACAACAGAGAAAACAACAGAGGGTGAGCTCCATTGTAGAGCACCATCCTCTCCTCCCTCCTTCCGTCCATCCATCCATCCATCCATCCTTTCATCCATCCAGCGCCTGGGCTGTGCGCAGGCTGCTCGCCACATCACTCTGAGCCCCCGAGGAGGAGCGGTGAGGTGAGCAGCAGGTCTCCGACATCATGGCTAAAGAAGGAGCAGATATGACAGAGGAAACCGAGTTCATGATAGACAAAAACGTGGGGAAAGAAGCGGAGAACGTGGAGTCGTCCGGCGATGCCAAAGAAATGCGAGCGGTGATACTGGCGGCTTTCGGAGGTCTTAACAAACTCAGGGTGAGCAGGAAGGCAATGCCCGAGCCTCAGAGCGGGGAAGTGAAGATCCGCGTCAAAGCATGGTAAATATGACAAAATTAAAAATTAAAAAGAAAGACATCTCACATGTGTTCTCTGACTGTGATGAGCTCCGTCCTCTCAGTATTTGTGACAGCCTGAACCTGGATGAACAACAACAAAGGAGGATTTCGCAGTCGTGAAGCTACAGGTCTTTTCCTGATAACAGCAGGTCGTTCTGGCTGGAAGCAAAAACTAGGCAGCGTTTTGATTTCCGAGCACATTCACTCATGATTTAAGTACATTTTCTATTTATTTAACAGGGTATTGATCAGTTATAGTTTCGTCCCAGACTAGAGCTGGAGAACCTTTTCCAGTGTTGGCTTCACCTCAGTTTTTAGAGAAATTAAAGTGTAGCTAAGCCTTTTTAATATTCCTTGAAAGAAAAATTGCCCGTTAAATCTGGCCTTGTATTCACATGGGTATAAAGCCAGTGAGTCACTGCTGATAATCATGAAATAAATAGCACAGCCTCGGATCTCTCAACATAGCCAATACTAAATAGTTGTGGTATTGATTAAAGAGCTGCCAGTGGTCAGAGACAGGTCAGATGCATTGTTTCCATCCAGATATTGAATCGAGGTCTATTTATTCTTTGTTGCAGTGGCTTGAATTTCCTGGATCTGATGGTGCGTCAGGGGACTATTGATAATCCTCCAAAACCTCCTCTTGTACCTGGGTTTGAGTGCTCTGGCATAGTGGAGTCTGTGGGTGAGAACACAAAAGGTTTTGAGGTTAGTGAAATGACATATTGTGAATGTTGTGACCATGACTAAATGTTTCCAGGCCCCCAAAACTCAAAGTGTAGTATTTTGCAAATAAGAGTTATCAATGCCTGCAGCTAACTCGTGATGTTTCTTTCAGATAGGCGACAGAGTTATGGCCCTTGTGAATTACAACGCTTGGGCAGAGGTGGTTTGCACGCCAGTGGACTTTGTCTACAAGATGCCAGATGAAATGACTTTTGCAGAGGCGGCAGCGTTCTCCCTGAACTTTGTCGCCGCCTATATGATGCTCTTTGAGGTCGCCAATTTGCGAGAGGGGATGTCAGTGTTGGTGCACTCGGCGGGAGGCGGTGTAGTAAGTCCGTTTCTTCTTTACACGACCATTGCACAGGCAACATAAGAAGAAGTTCAGTCGTTTCATCCAGTGCTCATTATCACCCACAGCTTCACAGCCACAAATGGAACAAGTTGTCTGTTTGCTGTTGTTGTGTAATGTGTTGCACACAGTGAAGAAACTGTGCTTTGAATTATCTTTGTCTAAAACATCTGTAGAGTTTTTGAAATTTGGAAACGACTGAAAGAAATGCTTAGAAGACTAACAGAAAGACACTGTGGGTTATATATGTATATAACTAAGGATAAGCAATTAATCAATAGCATTACACACAGCAACATAACTTGTTTTCTGTGAATTTGTATTATGTGACAGTAGATTGTGCTGCTGTTTTCTGTGGTGTGTTAAGACTGAAGGCTCCTGGACTCTGATAGATTGTTGCAACTGTTTGTTTATTCCCAGGGTCAAGCTGTGGCTCAGCTGTGCTCCACCGTTCCCAACGTCACCGTGTTCGGGATCGCCTCATGTTTCAAACACGCAGCCATCAGAGACTCTGTGACTCACCTGTTTGACAGAAATGTCGATTATGTACAAGAAGTCAAAAAGTGAGTCTTTGTTTTGTTCCTCTGTTGTTTCTTTTGGGAACAGTAATTTGTTTAGGGCCGTAAAATGAAATTGAATCTGATGGTATCGCCATGTGATGATAACGTGGACCTCGCCGAGCGACACAGAGGGCTGCGCGAGGGTGCAGATGTTACCTGTTGCCTTATTTGGTCTTGTGTGGTCATGGTCCCCATGGCAACTTGCAGCTCATCACAGAGAGCGGCAGCATTGTGTAGGGCGGAGGTCTGTGCTGGCAATGTGGAACAACTGAGCCAATTAGGGGCCGGGTGTTGATAGCCCACACATTTCATTCACAACAAAGCGCGCTCACACACACACACACACACACACACACCAGTGCACGCCACAAAGAAAACACCTTGTAGCAAACCTGCCTGACGTTTACTGCAACACTGCAACTCTGCCATACAGTAGAGTCTGTCTGTTTCTAAAGATGTTGCAGAGCTCTGATGACTCCATCACCACACCGCCTCCTCAGCTTTACAAAAGCTTTTGCAGTAATTTTTCTGCCATATGTGTCAATACTGTTGAATCATTTAACCGGGACAGATGTGTCATCCACTCTACAAATGAATAATTACGCTGCAACGCTGAATTCAGCTGATTATTATAATACTACACAGGGATTCAAATATTGTTTCTTTAGCACTGATTGTTTCATGCTTTCTACTTACATATCAACAGTGGTAGTGGATTAATGTGCCTTTCATCTCTCTGGCCCACACATTCTTCTCAGGATCAAGAGCAAAGTACAATTAAATTAATCTTTTTACAAAAGGCAAAAACCATGGGAATCACAAGACCACCAAGCAGTTTAGCCAAGCCGGTGTCCCAGGCCACAAGGCAGACAAGTAAGGAATTAAGGTGCCCTTGATAATAACATGCCTTTCATTTTTTCATATACATTCTTCTAATGAGTCTCATTATGTTTTTGTCTGTCTGATTGATTCGGTGTGCGCTAAGAGAATAAACCTTTTTCAACATGATATAAAATGTGTTTCCGCCGAGGAGCCATGTGGGCACTGCAAAACATCAATAATCTCTTTATAAGAAAACTGTGGGCAGAGTCAGAAGAAAAATGTGGGTTGCATGCTGCAACTTTTTCTCAAAGTTATTCTCCATGGAATCAATTCCTATATTTTATAAATCCACGATGCTGCTGCTGCTGCAGAGTTTGAATTATGGGATGAATGTATGGTTTTGTACATTATTTTGCACAGTTTGTGGTCACAGTCATAAACTAGGCAATTCATATAACTGTGAATGTATGAAGTCGGCTTTTTAGTGTACTTTGTCTCAGCCGTATGAACCTTTTTTCTAGATTAACTCTTCACAACATGTTCAGTAGAACCAGAATGGTTAGTTGATTAACTGATTAGTGGATAGACAGGTAATTATGTTTGATTAACCTGCTGATTATTTCTTTGGTAAATCATTTGGCCTGTAACATGTCAGAAAAACAGAATTTCATAATCCCCAAGTTGATGTTTTAAGATTTGTTTGTTTTGTCCAACCAACCGTCCCAAACCCAAAGATTTTGAGCTCTTTATTGTGTAACACAAATTCCCACATTTGAGGATTATTAGTTTTTTCATCCAATTACCATTTCAACTGAAATCCTGACTGATGTGGCAATTACAATGTCAACAAAATGATTTTTGTTTTGTTTTGCACATTGTTCAGTCCCAATTCAAACAATATTTTATATGTATGTTTGCAGAATCTCACTTTTAGTGGACATCACCTTTACTTTGTTCTTAATGTTGTAGAATTTCTCCAGAGGGAGTGGACATCTTGTTGGACTGCCTGTGTGGGGAGAACACAGGAAAAGGTTTGAGTCTGCTGAAGCCACTGGGAACTTACATCCTCTATGGTAGGAACAAGCACTTTCACTGTGAAAATAGTGAACTTTATTCATTGCGCTTCAACTTTCAGGCTAATAACAGTTTGACAATTTAAGGAATACGCTCATATGTGTGACATGGGAAGATTGTTACCTCTCTTATACCAGTCCAGTTTTACTAAAATTGATCAAAGAGACCAATAACTTAGCTTAGTTTATCTTAGTTTGGCTTAGTAGATAGTTAAGTTTTACAACTTAAACAGAAAAAAAGACAAAGGCTTTACTGGGAGCTCGGCTTAAAATACTGTGCATATGAGCACATACTTTGGAGAATGAGGTCAGCGGTTCACAATTACAGCACCAACTTTGCACATTGACCATACATTGTCTAGACATATACTAAGTTTTGATCTAGTCTTAAAATTCATCTACCAGACAGGCATGAGAGTGGCAGCGATCTTCTCATCAAACTCGCAGCAAGAGAGTGAATACATTAATTTCCCTTAATATTCAACTGTTCCCTTAAAGATGAGTCTTGTACTCATTCAAGAGACACGCTTGAATAAAATATAATCCATAGCCTGAAAATGAAATGTGTTGTCTTTCACAGCTACCATTCTTATCTGATCTCTGTTAATTACTTTAGTTCCTGTCAGGCCTCATGAATAAAGTAAGAGAATTAGATTAATTTATTAGTTATGTTGAATATGTGCGAAGGCATGCTCACACAGATCTAAAGGTCTGAAGGTGCCAAATGTTTCTCCCCCCACCACGTCACCCTTCATGCTTCTCAGCTGCCTATTAGTGACCAGTCACTCCTGTCTCGCCGTTTGCACACCATACAGAAATCCTTTTATTTTTGTTTTTTCAGGCGCGTCAAACATGGTAACTGGGGAAACAAAGAGTTTCTTCAGCTTTGCAAAATCTGTGAGTCAGAGATGCAGTCTGTCATCAACATTTGAAGGAAACAGTATCCACTTACTACCCAATGAACATTTCATGGCAAATGAAACACACATACAAATGAGTCATGTGTTTGTGTTTTTCTTTTTTTTTTTCCTGCAGTGGTGGCAGGTGGAGAAGGTGAACCCTATTAAATTATATGAGGAGAACAAAGTCATAGCTGGATTCTCGCTTCTCAACCTCCTCTTTAAACAAGGGAGATGCAGTCTCATTAGATCAGTGATGGACAAGCTCCTGTGCCTCTACAACCAAAAGAAGATCAAACCGGTAGTGGACTCGCTGTGGGCACTGGAGGAGGTAAGAGCCAGATTAGAGTGGCCAGAGGCTGAAAGATGATGAAGTCAATGATGATGCGATTAAGAAAAAAATGGAAATCTGATCACAGCGGGAATGGAAGATTCTATGCGCACATCTTGGATAGCACAAATCTTTAGTTTGCCCCCCGCTGCTTTCTGTGGATCATTGTCAGCTGTTCGTGGACACTCTTCCACAGTTGGTGGGTGGGATGCATCTTCCTCTTCCACAATTATTTCACACGCACGCAAATCCCAACAGGCCATATGTTGATCACTTCACTCTCAGTTTGTAGGAAGTCCCCAACCCTGTTTTTTAAAGTTTTTTTTTTTTTTTTTTTGCAACGTCCCAGAACTGGATAATTTGACAATCAGGACTGGAGTGTCTCAAACGGGTGGACAGGTGGACAATGATGCTACCTTTGAAATCAGTTTACTAACTCAGTTCTTTGTCTTTTTTACATAAGCCTTTAACTTTACAAACCCCTTTTATGACAGGCTGGTGCTTCTGCTAATAGAAAACTCTTATTCCTCTGCCAGTAAAGAGGCACAAACCTGTCTTTCAATGTGTCTTGTTGGCTGCTTTTGAGTCTTTTAGTATATTTTGTCCCTGGTCAGATGATAGAAATAGTTGTCCCAGTCCCTAACACCATGGCTCATAATGCCTGACTGCATGTCTGTGCTCGCTTGACTAGTTTGTTGCACTTTTCTTGTTCTTATGGGTTTATGAGGCTTGGTGACCTCATGTGACTCCCACATGGCATTGCCTTTAAATTGGGTGTTTTTCCACCCAGTAATTAAAAATCTGGTCACTCACTGGGTACAGCCATAAATTGTTTGGAGTTGGTTGGTCCTCGGCTGCAGGCAGCACTTGTCCGTACCTATATAATCAGACTGGTCAAACTGGACCGAAGGTTAAAGAATAACAAACTGTGCAAAGTTTGTGGGAACTTCTGCAACTGTGTTTGGTGCAAAGTTTAACAAACAATGTTTCATTTCCACTGGATTTATTTGTCCTATGCTTTATTTTCAGAAACACTGAGACATTACACTACACTCTTAGAAATAAAAGTGCTATGTATAACTATATAAGGTTCTTCGGCTTGTCCTCATAGGAGAACCCTTTTTGGAGTCCAACTTAAAGGTTTATACTTATACCGAGAACCCAACATAAAGGGTTATATCTAGAACCCAACACATAAAGGGTTACACCTAGAACCATCTGTGAAAGGTTACACCTAGAGCCCCCAATGAGAGGTTCTACAAAAATCCCTTTTATGGCATATTGGTTTCACCCAGAAGCCTTACTGGGGGTTTCATCCAGAAAATGTCTGACCGATTTCATCTAGAACCCACACAGGGAACCCTTAGTGTTACCAAGAACCCTTGAAAAACCATTTCTTTGGGGAAAGGGTTTTTAAGGGTTCTCTGGATCAAAATGGTTCTTACTGGAACCCTTAGTGTTACCAAGAACCCTCGAAAAACCCTTCTCCAGGAAAGGGTTTTTCAGAAGCAAATGGTTCCAGGTAGAACCTCTGGAACCCTCATTTCTAAGAGTGTATGTAACAAGTGGAAAAAATAAAAGTATTCCTAAACCTACCCACCATGCTTACACTATACAGTTTTACCAGGAAGTGATTTTCCATTTTGACCACTGTTCCCATCAGTGATATCAAAATACAGCTTCTCTACAGTATTTACAGGTAAAATGTTAGGAATTTGTTTCACGCACACACAAACACTCCCAGGTTGCAGATAAGAGCAGAGGGAGGGCAGCTAATACATCACAGAAAGCAGATTGCAAGTCCTCCTGAGCTTTCTATCTGCAGCCAGAGTAGAGAATACATTGATGAAATGATTGCTGTCCTCAGATTTTCAATTCTCATGGGAAACTTTCCCTCCGCTGTTGTCATTAAAATCTGGCTGATTGCTCAGGCCATTCACCGGAACCATTGCCCATGAAGAATCTCATTAGATGGGAGGATGGCGTGGGATGTGGTGTCAGGGGCACAGCCTGGTTCAATTGTTTACAGGCCTGGAAGGAGAAATCAGAGAGCATTCGTTTACTAGTTGACCTCGGGAAACCTTTTTTTTCCTGGATGAAAAGGGCGTAGAACATGCAGGACGTTTGTATAAGAAGAAGCTTTTTTTTAACCCCCACTAGTATCACTAAAGAAAATATTACATTTGTCTCTCTATCACATGAGTTTCCCAGGTATATTGCCCACACACTTGTCCGACAGTGATTATTGGTCATTGACCAAAAAGTCATTTTTCAACCAAAATGCCAGTGATATTTATCCCCTCTGCTCTGTAAACTTGCCACCTCGCAGCCAAGTGCTGGACAAGTTTCTGACCTAATTTTGCTCTTGGCTTGATTTCCGGTATTTAATTTAACAAATGAATGCTTGGGACACAATGGCTTCTAGACAAAGAGGCACATTCAGTTGTGTCTCTGTGTGTATTATAATAGGCAAGAAAGATATGACATCCTGAGTAATCTTTTGTGATGTGTTTTTTTTTCTCTCTAACAATGAGTCAGATATGGTTTAATGAGTTTCATTGATATTTTATTGTTTATAGTTTTAACCTGCTAGGTTGTTGCTGCCCTCAAAATAGGCTTGTTACGTTTAGACTGTAGAGTTGGAGGAAATCATGAATATTGTTGCACTTGCTGCCCTAGATGGCAGTTGATTGAATATATGGACCAAATCTTTGAAGTTAGGGTTAGGGTTAGACAGGTATAATCGCCCAGCAGGTGCACTGGGATAAGTTTGGTTGAACTGGATCAAAAATGTTGGCTAAATGAAATATACTGGACGGTTGTCTCCACAGACCCTGGTGACAAAATAGCCCTGCCTGCTTCGTTCTGACTTAAAGCTTTCTCTGCAGAACCTGCATGCACTCTTGGACAGTTTTTCAAGGATTTATGTTCTTTATCAGTATAACAGACACTCCATATGTCAGTCACTACTCATTAAGTAAGAGCATCCACAATTTGTGTGTGTTTTTAAAAGAAGCAATCACTGCCTTTGAATGTGATATTTAGTTTAAGTTATTTGAAAATGTAAAGTCCCACTGTTTCCTTCAGTTATCCTAACATGAATGAAATCAGCACCAGATTTAGATATGTCTCTGCAGAGTTGTTGTGAGCTTTTTTTTTTTTGAAAATGAAAAACATTTGTTTTTGCAAGATGTTAATCAATGAAGACTGAACATACACAGTTCCTGCAGTCATAGGTCATATGAAGCAGCGCAGTTACCTATAGATCTATTGATCAGTAAAAGCAGTGACTTGTTCAGTGTGTGATGTCAAACATGCCCCAGCAGGATGAGTCAGCAGCATCTAGACAACATCAAGGCCATTAACTTTTCTCCCAGAGGGACTGTGAGAGACTCTTGTGTCTGTAACAGCCAAGAATCGTTTGTGTGATGCTTTTAGCAGGTGTATGTATTTTGTCTTTTTGGTGTCACAGTAGCCTCCGTCTTGGAAAACCTGTATTGTTGGAAGCTCTGTGTCATTTTGCTCATAAAAAGACACATTTTATGAGCAGAAATTATTTTATGAGCAGAAGGGAAACGTTGTAAAGCAGCCCAATTTCTCTCAGTTATTACAAAATTTTTACAGTTCAATGGTTTTAAATTGGTGCAGTAGTTTTTTTCTTTTTTGGATCAGACTAAGATGTAGTACCAGCCAATGCTGCTCTACAAGAAGAACTTTAAAGGGATAGTTCAACATTTTGGAAAATTCACCTATTGCCATAATCCCTATAGTCTTAGGTGTAGGTTCGTTACCTGTAATTGCAGAGAACCATTTGAGAACCGAAAGAGAACCTTTTGCATTTCCCTCATCAAACTCATCAAATACACAATCCAACAACTCCAAACTGCTCTTGTGGACAAGTTGTGACCTGCACATTCACCACGCTATGAGATAATAATGTAACATTATGAGATGGAGTTGTTTTCGAGGCAAATGCCTAACCGAAACTACATTCAGGACACGGCTGCTGGGCGGATTGATTTCAACAATGCACGTAGTTCCGAGTATTTGCTTCATGTGTTGTAATATTACATAATTATCATACATAATTACATAATTACTTGCCATATTTGGAGAGGTGCGGCGGTTAGCCGGTCGAGATCCCGCCCACTGGCCTTGTAGCAGTGGTCTCCGGACCTGTCACTCAACGTTTCCGCGCCCTAATTGGCCAGAATCTTGACCTAATAACAGTTAAATGGTAGGGTTTAAAAAAAATTCACCCCCCTCAGAGTGTGTGCGGGGGTAGAAACTATTGGTTGAGGCCAAAAAAATAAGATGTACCAGGCTGTAAATATGTTTTTTCAAGCTGTAAAGTCGGTTGTTTTAACATGGGGCTCAATGGAGAGTTGCTCCCTTCTGGAGCCAGCCCCCAGAGGAAGCCGGCGGGATTGCAGCTTTTTGAACGCGGAAGTGAGCTTCACTTCTCAGACCGACAACTGCCCCCTTGATAATTATACGTGATTATTTCAAAGCATGGTGAATGTGCAGGTCACAACTTGTCCATGAGAGCATTTTGGAATTGTTGGATTGTGTATTTGATGAGCATAAGCACCATTCGCCTCCATTGTGTTAGCTGAGCAGCTTGCGTCTCTGCCCCACCAACCTAAAAACAGCTTGCACCGTCAATTACAGGTAACAAACCTACCCCTAAAACTATAAGGATTATGGCAATAGGCAAATTTGCCAAAATGTTGAACTATCTCTTTAAGATCTTTGGTATTGTCAAACTTTTCAGTATTTAAAATAAGAGTAAGCATTGTATGAGATTTGATTTGTGATATCACTGTTGATGTCTGCACCTTAAGCTTGTGAAAAGTAAGTAAACTGTCTTGTCTGTAACAACATCTACTGCACGTCTGTCCGTCCTGGGTGAGGGATCCCTCCTCTGTTGCTCACCCTGAGGTTTCTCCTATTTTTCCCTGTTAAAGGGTTTTCTATGGAGTTTTTCCTCAGTCGATGCGAGGGTCTAAGGACAGAGGATGTTGTTACAATGTTCTTTGAGACAAACTGTTTGTGAAAAAGGGCTATACAAATAAAATTGACTTGACTTGACTTGACTTGTGTTTTCCTCTGCAGGTAAAAGAGGCCATGCAGAGAATTCATGACCGAGGCAACATAGGAAAACTCATTCTGGATGTGGAGAAGTCTCCCACCCCTCTGGTAACAACAGTAAATTGATCAACAAGAAAAAATCTTTTTTCTAAGTGCAGTTCTCTACAAATATAATACAATGTTCACTCCAACACAGGCAGTAAATAAAAAAAATAAACAGTAGACAGAGACATTTACTATATGTTGACACTGGACACATGAGGTATGTTTCACAATAAGTGATTCCAGCTTGAGCTGAATGACATAATAAATAGATATAAATGACAAAAACAACAGATTAAATATAAGTACTGTATCATATGACGTTAATGGTTGTGGATATATGACCAAAAGAATGACGAGGGACCAGAAGGAAGATGACTAAAAAAAATAATTGCCAAACATGCCAAACCAGATGAACCAACATTTCAACCAGTTATTGAGGAATGAAGAGAATATCTCCCCCTTGTGGACTCCCTGTCCTTATTTAGGCTTGTGTTAAGATGGAAATGCTGTAAATATAAAAAGGCAATGAGTGAGATGGCTTTTCTTGTATCTGTGCTTAAATAGCCACACAGACATCTTGCTGGCAGTGCAGTATTTGTTGTTGATAAATAGTCCAGTCTGACATTTCGGATGCCTACTGCACAGTTTCAGGTCATAAATCTGTAAAGATTTCCTCCCACTTTAGTCCATCAGTCTTTTCCATAGTGATCTCAACATCAAACTACAAAGTATTAGTAGACTAAACCTGTTCATATTGAGAATTGCCTGCAACAGTACACAATTAATGATCTGCTTAATATTGTATGACCACTGTAGATGGCCAGCGACAGCACGGAGACCAGTGAAGCCGGAGAGGAAGAGGAGGAGCCTGAGGGAGACAACGACAGCAAGGAGCGGATGCCATTCATCCATTAGGGCCAACAGAGGCCTCTGCACTACGGCCAGAGAGGCTGCACAGCTTCACCACAGAGGAACACAACCACACACCAGTGTTGTGCAGTATGTGCAGTATGCATGTATGCATGAATGTATGTATGTACAGTGTCAGTGTGTGCCTCCTACCTATTGTTTGTCAGTTGATTGGTCGAGCAAAATTTTGGGTTAAATGAAGACTAACTACATGTTTGTCACCCAGGCAGCAAGTGTCAAGTGCCATTCTCAAAAAAATAGTATTATTATATTTTTTACCGTATTATGAAGTAACATTACGCTAGCCAATAATGTGAATAGGTCTGTGCCTGTTTTACAGTTAATTAAATCTGCCAGCAGTTTATTGAATTAGCACCAGACTTTGCTATTTTCAGTTTAAGCATAGTTTGTTTAAAATTAGACTTAGTCAAAGCTCATAAGTGTCAAGCTCAGCAGCATGTTTAAACATTTCACAAGACGGAAAAACATTTAATTTAATTCCGACCTGTCCTCAGCGATGACAGAGGAGAACGAAAGCAAACAAGTGATGCTGAAGTTTGAGAAAATTACCCCAATGTGTTAAAGCCACTGAATCACATTCTCATGTTACAGTAGTAACACATAAGCCAGAGGATATTATAAGTCTGTGTGTAGATACTTACATGATATTTTACTCTTTGATGCCAACCTTGTAATATTACGGGATCACCAGTGCCTTTGAGCTACAGACGAGTATTTGATACTTGACATGTTTTCCTTCGTGCAAAGTTCATATTGAACAAACTTACAAAAAAGGAATGTGAAAACGGATGCATGTACTAAAAAAAATCTTCCTTGCATGATTATGTAATTTTGTAGGAACAAGGACACATTTCCCCACTAAACTCTCCGTATATGATACCTTACTGTGTTACATTTATCTTCAGGTCATGTAAAGTTGACCCTTTTGTAACACAGAACAAATTCGAGTTTCAACATCAAATGTATATCTTGCAGAACATACTGTATAGAAATACAAAAGCAGCAAAGATAAATGATAAATTCTTAGATTTTCTTTATGAGGAACATGAAAAAGCCAGTCAGACTGCAGCCCATTGTTTGTGGAGTTTCTGCTATACTTGTCCGACCAAAGTTGTTTACTTGCTGGTGCCTCTCAACAAAAGTGCCATAACGCTCCGGGGATAATTTATTTTTACTATGAGCAGGTGTAGAAGGCAGGCTGATGCAGGTTTCAGCACCACTGTGTGTTTCTTAATTTAAGTATAACGCCCTCTACTATACTCTGAATCTGCAAGTTGCTAATGAAATGCAAGAGAGGAACAGCTGACAAGGAACAAATGTTTGCCACACACACATTCATCCACTCCGATTCATATGTTTCTATTTCTAATTGCAAAAAGTGCATTGCATTTTCACTATTTATTCGGCCTTGCTTATTCAGCGTGGTTGTCATCTTAATTGTTTATTCATATAATCTTTAGCAATCATGTCATTAAAAAAAAAATGTATCAGCTTAGCAAGAGCAAAACTAACAGGAGTAAACACTGCATGCTTTGAAGCTGAGTGATAAACAGTGGAGACAGTGTCAGTGGTTGTTAATAATTTTGGAAATTGATTTCTAGATTTGGAGAAGCAGATAATGATGCATAGAGACTTTGAAAATTAAGTTCTTATGCCTTCAATGTCAGGTGTGTGTGTGTGTGTGTGTGTGTGTGTGTGTGTGTGTGTGTGTGTGTGTGTGTGTGTGTGTGTGTGTGTGTGTGTGTGTGTGTGTGTGTGTGTGTGTGTGTGTGTGTGTGTGTGTGTGTGTGTGTGTGTGTGAGTGCGTTTGTGTGGGTGCAAGAGTGAGCATGTTTTTAAGTGTGTGCCTTGAAAAAAAAATAGAAGAAAAGAAAAAAGTGTCTAAACAAGTGTTTGACATATACATTCACAAAATTCCTTAAAACTATGGTTTACCTGTGTTCGTATATTTTTGGCACTTTTTGTGTACTTTCTTTGAGTACAGCTCTGTTTACTTGAATAAATGTATCTGCAAACTATTCTGTGACAGTTTTTTTTGTCTTAGTTCAGCATTTTAATTAGTTTAATATGAGATTTAAACCTTATTTGAAATTATTTCTCCCCATGTTAGATTAAAAACACATCCCTCATACCTCTCTTTATCATTTGTAATATCAGTTCGTATTTACTTTGATCTTATGAAATATTTTGTCAGTAAATATTTTGTCACCAGAGAAACATGCTGGCATCTAATTAATGCTTGTGTTCTACCATCATGCAAATGAGCTACTGTTGACCTTTGCTGTGGCGCTCACAGGTAGACAACAGCACTGCCAGAATCAATTCATGAACTGCTGCAAACTGTATTTTATTCATGTGGTCTCTTGATCATTTATTATTAATTAAACTTTGACTACTGATCCTCTGTAAAGCAGCTGTCTCATCCTCGACTCCAGGCCCAGAGTTAGTTTTGGGTGTTATGTTTGCCTCAGGGTGGAAAGAGAGTAGTGTTAGAGAGATTGCGCTGGAATAGCATGTGCTATTACAGCTTCTTTTTCTTTTTTTGCATGCTGACTAAACATAGAACTTGGACTCAGGGCTGTGCAATGAGTCTGAATTAAATAGATGTGTGATATACAGTACCATTTTATATAATAATCTGGACGACACATCAAAATGTTATCATACCGATGCTCAGAAACATACAATTTGAACACTGTCCAATGAAAAAAAAAGTGTCAAATGGGAAAACACACATGAGCTGGCTGTGAGCGTTGCATTGCTATACTGAGCCCATATGCCCGAGGGTGTTTCTTATTTAGTTCCACCTCTCATCTATATACAACATCTCCCTCTAAAAATAACTTTTTCTGCACCCTGAGCTGGGAGCTGGACTTTCCTCTGGGCTAATTGGAGTTTTATTTTTAAATATTATATAAGGGAAGTCTGTGTGATTGAACTGTTGTGAAGATATCTACAGTTTATAAAAAAACAACAGCATTTACTTGAGTAGTATCTGTGTACATGAGCTGACAGCTATATTAAACCCTTATTGGTGTAGATTAATACCAATAGTGCACATGAATCCAGCGTTTCCCTTTTGCCTGGCGTCATTTCATAGTTTGCACTTTTTACCGAGTTGACAACAAGGTCTAACTTTATTTTTCACTTGTCAAAAAGTGACTTAGCGTGTCCAAAGCTTACGCATGAGGGGGAAGGGAAGATGGATGAAGAACGCTCTGTAATAGCAGAGCAGTCAATGAATTTCCAGTTTGTTTGTGAAATGAAAGGGAACACTGCTTAGTGCACCTTGTCCCAAGCAAATATTTATCAAAAGCCAGACACAAGGAAATCATTATTTGCCACTCCACCCTTATACCTCCCTCACCTCCTCCTGATGTTTGGACAAAAACAAACAGAGCTGGAGCCAATGCAGTGGAGAGTATGCCGAAAAGGCATACAGAGGGCCAGTATATATATTGAGCTGCCTGCAGTGTTTTTGGTTCCTTTCACAGCAGTATAAGTTGTGCCACTGTGTCCTGTCCTGTAGGATCCACTGGCCTCAGACATGGCACGTCTGTCCCTCCCCGTCTTCCTCGTCCTTTGCTTCTCCCTGCTCCACTTCAGCTCCAGCCGCCCATCGCGCACCAGAAAGGCTGTGTCGTCTCGACAGTCCGGAGGTAACTGTACACATCACGTACAGCTCAGCAGTTACATGCTCTGCGCCGATGTTCCTCTGACCTGTTTTCTTTCTTTTTGGTTCTTTTGTCGAGGTGCAGCTGCAGATGGAGATGATGTGAGGTCCCAGCTTGAGAGGTTGTGGCAGGAGGTGAATTCACTGAAAGAGATGCAGGCGTTGCAGACAGGTACTGCTCTCACTAAATAAAGACAGAAAGATCACAAGACAGCAGATACATTAGAATAAGCATCATTGCATTCAATGTTATATTTGAAAAACAAGTAAATCAGAGTTAAATTTGTTTAATACAATTATTATATTTGTACTGTAAATGTCTTAAGATGTTTCCTGTAATTCATGTTATGCAAGAGTGTGACACATAATTGGTAACTTAATTTCATAATCAGAATTTTGAAACACTTATTGTGAAGACTTACCAGCAGGGGGCAGCAGCGCTCACATTTGCTATTGTAGAGAAAAAGTTCGGATCACACAAAGGAAAGAATGTAAGGAAAAATGTAAAGAATGTAAAATGTATAAGGAATGTAAGACCACCTAATTGATATATATATATATATATAATTTTGTGTCATTTTCTTATACTTTTCATTTGTCTCTTAGTTTTTGTTATTGTTATTGGTTAATTTCAGACTGATGGTGAGTATGGCTGTAGAACTGCTGCATTATCACAGCGGAAATAACATATTGCAACATCTTTGAACTCTTTTAGTACCTTATAGTTATTTTAAAGTTGCTCATTAAGTAAATGCTTTGTGTTTTCAGTCTGTCTCCGTGGCATCAAAGCTCATAGGAAGTGTTATCTGACAATTGAGGAACCCAAACATTACCACGAAGCGAATGAGGACTGCATTGCACAAGGAGGAACTCTCGCAACGCCAAGGGACATGATTGAGAACAGTGAACTGAACGAGTATGCAAAGAGGAGCGCCCAAGGATCCAAGGACTTCTGGATTGGTGTGGCGGACATAGTGAAAGAGGGCCAGTATGTTGATGTCAACAGCCTGCCAGTCAGCTTTTTCAACTGGGACCGCTCCAAGAAGCAGCCCACAGGAACGAAGAGGGAGAGCTGTGTTGCCCTTTCAGTGGCTGCACAGGGAAAGTGGTACGATGAGGTGTGTCGCAGCCTCAAGAAGTACATCTGTGAATATGTCATTCCTTAGAGGCAGTGTTGTTGTTGTTGTTGTTGTTGTCGACAACCTGATGATCATTTATGCGGGTCATTAATTAAAAATTGTGCAAAGCTGTGTTGTCAAATGTGTGGCAATTCATTGTGGAAACATGATTGATATCCATCCATCCATTTTGTCTCTATAATGATTAACTCAAGAATTAGCCTTTACACTAAGTAAACAAAGATGTAATCTGGTGTTTCATTTTGTTAAAACTATTTCTTTTTGTCTGTACACTTCAAATTAATTTTGAGATTCATTGAGTTAAAAGCTACAACAAAGCAAGGAGGCTCTGTAATATTACATTTGGTAAGAATCTTATGCTGAAATATTGAAGGTTGACAAACAAAGGGGTACAAAACTTTGCCCCTGCACTTAGAGGGGTTTACAGTGAAACTGAATGCAACTCTAATAGAGTTTAGAGTCAGTATAAGTTACTTGTCTCTGGAATGTGGGAGGAAATCACTAAAAAAAACCCTGAACAAACAGAAAAAAGAACATGCAAACATACAGAATAGGTTTGTTATCAAACTGTGACCCTTTCTGCTGTGATATGACAATGTGAATGTTGAGGATTCTGACCTCTGACGCTGATTATTTTGCCTGATTGACCACTACAGGGCTTCGGTCAGAAAGCACATGAGACATCAATGGCTTTATGCTGTTTACTGTAGAATTGCACAGCGATGAATTCTTTACAGTGCAGCTCAATGCAGTTGAATGCAATATGAAGCAGTTTAGAGTAGTTGAACGTATTTGAAAGCAGTTTCTGTAAACACACAAAGAAAATAAAGACTGAATTATAACACTGTAATGTTTACATATATGCAATTAAATACAGTAGGCTAAATAACCCCTTCACTGTACATAAATGCTCTTAACTCGGTGTCAATCACTTAATATGTTTGAATGTAGCTTTAACCTTTGATTGTGAACCATACATATGTAAACCGAAAGTAAAATACAGAGGGCAGTCATACGAACTCATTCACACTCAGTTAGCTCATTCATGCTAATTCGCGATAATGCTAACGGTGACGAGCGGACCTTAAAACGAGTGTAAACAATACCAGGAGCTACACATCACTTCCCGAAGGTAATTCACATGCACACATTCATTTCACATCACTATAATCACAACTCACATCGTCAGTGACTGCTGTAGGATACTGCAACAACTGGTCAATTGCCGAACGTGAGGCAGGAAGCGGAACTGCACAGACTGATTTCAGAATAAACCGCTCGCTTCAAAATAAAAGCATGAACACAAACTGTCTGTAACTTGAAGAATTCTTAACAGCCGCCCCCACATTTGCCTTGTAAATGTGTAAGACCAGGGATTCTTCAAGTGTCTTTAATATCATCCTCAAGGGCAGGCAGCTCGATGAGTCTAGCAACTGGTCTTGTGTAGACCTTGTCCTTGACTTTGACTTCTGCCGCTCTGATACATCCATCCGGGCTCGCGATAGCCGTGACAACTCTCCCGATGGCCCACTGAGCTCTCGGAAGCGATGGGTCGATGATTAGCACGACAGAGTCCACAGCGATGTTCTTCGATGACCTTTGCCACTTTTGCCGCGTCTGGAGATTCGGCAAGTAGTTCCTCGTGAATTGAAGCCAAAACTGATCCACGAGAGTCTGGCAGTGTCGCCATCTTCGTCGTCCCATACCTGCTGGAGTGTAGACCACTTGAGGCAGAGCCGCGTCCCGCCGCCCCATCAGAAGGATGTTTGGAGTGATGGGATCCAAGTCGGCTACATCAGCTGACACGTATCCCAGTGGCTTCGAGTTTAAGATCCCCTCTACTTCCACCAAAGCAGTGTACAGGACATCTTCTGAGACGGATTGGCTGCCCACTGCGACTTGGAGGCCGGATTTGATCGAACGTACCTCCCTCTCCCATGCTCCACCAAAGTGGGGAGCGTTCGGCGGGTTGAACTTGAAGTCAATCTGGTATTCTGTCAGCTGCTCCTTTAATTGTGGTTCCATGGCGGCGAAAGCCTCTCTGAGCTCCCGCTCAGCACCGCGGAAATTGGTACCACAGTCCGATAGAATTTCCTTTGGTCGACCTCGCCTCGCAATGAAACGACGGAGGGCAAGGAGGAAAGCGTCCACATCCATAGAGTTCAGAAGCTCTATGTGCACCGCTCGAGTTGTGAGGCACTTGAAGATCACGCCCCAGCGCTTCTCAGTCCTCCTGCCTATCTTCACCAGGTAAGGCCCGAAACAATCAACACCAGTTGAGTAGAAGGGGGGACAGAGAAGTCTGAGGCGTTGTGGGGGCAGATCCGCCATCTGTGGCACCTTTGGTTGAGCCCTCCAGCGCTGACAGGTGGAACAGTTGAGTTGATGGTGTCGGACGGCCTGTCGTCCCCGCAGGATCCAATACTGTCTCCGTAATTCAGCATAGACCCGTTCTGTGCCTGGGTGCAGAAGATGTTCATCCATATCTTTGATGAGGAGTTTTACCGCTGGGTGCCGGGGATCAAGCACAATTGGGTGGATTTCTCCGACGCCTGGGTTCAATCTGCGCAGCCTCCCTCCAACGCGGATGAGGCCTGTTGCAGCGTCCCACTCTGGCGCAAGACTGAGCAGATGACTGTGGTTTGAGACGGGTTTCTGTGCTTTAAGGGCGGTGACTTCTCCTGGGAAACTGTGTGCTTGACATCCTCTCAACAGCAAGACCTCTGCGTCTCTGTGATTAATGAGCTGAGCCGGGTCTGTTGCTGCCGCCCCGTGAGCTTGTCGCGTTGCTTCCACCAGTTCCTTCCATGAGCTGTACTGGGTAGCATCAGGGATGTTGTCGTTGGGCTCCACGGCTGTGAAACAGCAGAAGGTGATACCTTTCAGTTCGGATGAACCCACTGCTGGCGTTTGCTCAGGTTTCTTCGGCCAGTGCTCTGCGCTCTGTTTAAGGAGTGGGGGCCCTTGACTCCAGCGACCAGGTCCTGCTAGCTCCAGCAGTGGTTTTCCCCTGGTTATATCGTCGGCCGGATTGTTTGGACTGTCGATGTATCGCCAAGCCTGACGGTCAGTGAGTTCTTGGATCTCCGACACGCGGGTTCCGACGAACACCTTATATCGACAGGAGTCCGATTGAAGCCACTCCAATACTGTGGTGGAGTCCGACCACAGCACAGTTCGTCGAATGGGAAGCGTCATCTCGTTGTGTATGAGCTTGGACAGTTGAGCTCCAGCTAGTGCTGCGCAGAGTTCTAGGCGGGGGATGGACTGTTGCCGTTTAGGAGCAACCCTGGACCTAGCCATGATGAACGAGGTGTGGATGGTGTCTCCTGCATCTACCGTAAGGTAAGCTACTGCTCCGTATGCTCGCTCCGACGCATCACAAAAGATATGGAGATCATACTTTGCATCTGCACCTTCGGCAGGGAGTGGCGAGTAGCAGCGGGGAATGGATACGCTGTGGAGATGTTTCAGCTCGCTCTCCCAGGTTTCCCAGGCTTCACGGAGGGCAGGAGGAAGGTCCGGATCATCCCAGCCCCTTTGCTTGGACCAAAGCTGTTGAATCAACACTTTGGCGCGGGTTGTGAATGGCACCATGAACCCTAATGGGTCATACTGACTGGCTAACACTTGGTAGGCCGTCCTCATCGTGAGCGTAGAGTGTTCGATGATCCGATACTGATAGCCGAGGGTGTCAGCAGCGCAGTTCCATCTCAGGCCTAAGGTCGGCTCAAGCGGGTCGGTACGGCTCTGGCTCAGCCACTGCTCCGTAGCTGAAGATCTGGCCTCGGTGGGAAGATGGGATACCACTGTTGGCTGATTACTTGCCCACTGCCTTAGGTCGAATCCCCCTTCTGCCAATAAGGTGCGGAGCTGATCGACTCTTTGCTTGGCTGCAGCGATGGTGGGAAAGCTTTCAAGACAGTTGTCGACGTAGAAGCTCTGCTGCACCGACTGTAGCACTTCAGGCTGGCTGTCTTGATAGTCCCGAGCGTGTTGCTGTAAGGCGAAGATCGCACAGCATGGACTGCTGGTCGTGCCGAATGGTAACACCTGCCATTCGTATACGTCTGGTGGTTCTTCACAGCGCAGGTCCCTCCAAATGAACCGCAGGAGCGATCTGTCTTCAGGTAGCAGGCGGATTTGGTGAAACATAGCACGAATATCACCGCTGACTGCAATCTGGTGCTGCCTGAATCGGATGAGAACCCCTACCAGCGATGGACCCAGCGTCGGACCAGGTAAGAGTTGTTCATTGAGGGAGACGTTTTGGTGCAGGAAAGAACAATTGAAGACCAGGCGGGATTTGTTATTGTGGCACACAAGATGATGGGGGAGATACCATGCTTCGGCAGACTGCTCCACTTCCTGAGGTTGAAGTTTCTTGACATACCCAGCGTTGATGAGTTTGTTGATCTCAGCTGAGTAGATTGCAGCTCTCTCTGGATCTCTCTTGAGTCGCTTCTCTGTGGCTCTCAGATGCGCCATGACTGAGTGAGTGGAGCTGATGAGCTTGGGTGCGCCTTGTTTCCTCAGGAGGGGGGTCGCGTAGCGGTGGACTCCCTCAACCTCCATTCGCCGTGTCTTTGTTTCCAATAGGTTCATGGCATCCTGGTCCTCACGAGAGCGGACGACCATTTTCTCGTTCCGGAAAGGTAAGACATCGAGTTGCCATAACCTCTCGACATTCCGGTACAGGAGATCGTCTGGGCTGGTGAGTGAGGTGAAAAGACACTGGGTCACTGATGTTTGTTCTGATACACACCTCTCTGATCCCTGCAGGGCCCATCCTAGGGCAGTGTGGATGGCGATGGGTCCGCCGTTGGGTCCTCTGCGGGTTGGCTCCGTGGCTGTAATGAGGTGCACATGATCTGAGCCGAGCAGTACCAGTGGCCGTACTTTGTTGAATGACTTCAATGGTATTCCGCGCAGGTGGGAATGTCGTTTTTGAAGCATCTGTACAGGGTAGGTTTGCTCCACTAGATCCAGGCCTGCTGCTGTAAATGCTCCCTGCACTTTGAACCGTTTCTGTGGGTTGCCTCTGGGGGAGATCTCAAAGTTGACCTTTAACCCTTGGAGGTGTGTGACATCTGTCCTTACAGTGCGTAGGGCGAGGGTCTCAGACTCACCATTCAACCGAAGCTGATGGACAGCAGTTGGTAAGATCATGGTCCGTTGTGCTCCATCATCCAAGACAGCGAAGGTTTCTACTGCATTAGAATCATTATGCAGCAGGACAGGAACCACCTTCAGGAGCACTTTGCTGGAGGTTATGCTGGGAGTCAAGTATACTCGGCTTTCTGATGTTCTTGGCTGTGAGTCGGTGGAGCGACACTGTGCAACGTTGTGGAGCACTTGTAGATGGATGTCGCCACAGTCACTGCAAGGTTTCTTGAGGTTACATGACTCAGGTGCGTGGGCACGTGCACACTTCCAGCAGCGTTTACCATCCGTTATCCACCTGTCCAGCTCTGTGGTTGATGTCACTTTAATGCTTGGGCAGCGGCTGATGTAATGTTCTTTGCTGTCACAGAAGAGGCAGTGCACTTTAAATGGCTTCTTGCCACCAGCTGACGTGTGCTTGCTTGTAGTGCTCGGTTGGATGGGCTCTGCACCATGATACACAGCTATGCTCTGACCTCTCCCTTTGAATGGGTTTTTCTCTCTCCCATTACTAGCCGGCTTCTCAAGTTGATAGCGCTGTACTAGTCTGCTGGACAGGCGTTGTTGCTGAGCTTTACCTTGAAGCCAACCATTCAGGTCTTGTAGGTTGTAGGGGTTGAGGCTTGTAGTGTTGAGCTTTCCCTGCAGCTGGAGATATTCAATGAACCCATCTCTGTGATATTTAGGCAGCTTACTGAGAAGACGGTCGACGTGGGAACAGCAGTTGAGTTCCATCCCCTGTGGCCCCTCCAAGGACAGCAACATGCTCACTAAGAGGTGGACTCTGAGAGCGAAGCTTTGGAAGGTGCGTGCATCCCCAGATTTCACATCAGGTTGGTTGAGGATAGCTGCTATTTCACTCTGCGCTAGCTGATGGGGCTGACCATATTGGAGCTGTAGTGCATGCATGGCCGCTGTGTATGGGAATGGATCATGTCTGCAGGACTGGCCAATCATCTGTGCCTCTGGGAGCTTGAGGTGTTCGAGTAGCACATGATATTTGTATTTCTCAGTCAATTCAGGATGGGGCTCTAGCAGGTTACTCAGGGCTAACTTGAGGTTAGCAAACTCCCTTTCACTATACGTAGTGAAATCTGGGATTTTGGGTTTGGGCACGCCATACACAGAGCGTGGTTGCAGACTAAAGTTGTGTGGGGCTGTAGTCTGGCTTGTTGGAAACTGTGGCTGAACTGCTGGGGGCGAAATCACTACTGAGGCAGGTGGCAGTGATTGAGGTGGCGCTACAGGTGTATACTGAGGCAGACTGTAGATTGAGGGGGATTGAGGTGGAGGATAGTTTGGCGCTGCTGGTGGTCTGTGATAGGAAGCTGTGGGCTTGTAGAGCAGGGGTGTAGTTGTCAACAGCTGCTGTGCCTGAGGTAGGTGACTGTAGGCAAATTCATCCTCACCACGGTGTAGCCCTGTTACCTGAGGTTGTAAGGGGACCGGCCTTATCAGCTGCTGTGGGGCTGAGGTTGGCGTCACTCTAACAGGTGAGATGATTGAGTAGGAGGAGACGAGGTGCTTTGGAGAGGCTGGCTGTATTGGTGTGAATGCAGATTTAGCTCCTTTAGCTAATGCATCAGGGGTATAGTCTCTCAGCTCAGCTTCTCTCTCTAATGTTGAAGTCATATCAGCTGGTGTGTGTCTTTCAGTGTGAGACGCTTTGCTGCGTGCCTGCTTCTCTGCTGAGGGAGAATGATTTGAAGAGTGGATGTGTGAAGGGGGGCGCAATGTTGAATGTGATTGTATTAAGGGGGGTGTGTCTCCTTTCACATGGTGATTCTCATCATTCTCCTCTTCTTCCCGTAGGAATGACGTGATGTGCTCCAACAGCTCTTGGCGACGACGTTGTCGATGCTCATATTCACGGAGTTTGTTGGCGGCCTGAGCCATCTCCGCTCTTTCCTCCTCCTCACTCTTGGATATGGACTCCATCAGTTGCCTGAGTGATGTGGTGTTCAGTGGATCACCTGCACTAGGGCTCCGCGAGGCTCTGCTGTTACCAGGCTGAATACTTGCATCTGCTTGTCCACTGTCTGCAGCGGCTGCTGCTCCTTTCTGCTCCTCATGGACTCCGTCTTTGAGTTGGGAGGAAAGGGCAGGTCCGTGATGATGCTGGGCAAGGATGTAGTCTTCTAGGTGCTTGGGTGTGTGGCGTTGCCTTTCACTCTGTCGCCTTTGTGCGTCCACAGGTGGGAGAGACATTGTATCTTCCTTTGATGTCATATTCTGAAGCAGTCAATCCTCCGGCTCGAAGGACCTTTGTTGAGGATTCTGACCTCTGACGCTGATTATTTTGCCTGATTGACCACTACAGGGCTTCGGTCAGAAAGCACATGAGACATCAATGGCTTTATGCTGTTTACTGTAGAATTGCACAGCGATGAATTCTTTACAGTGCAGCTCAATGCAGTTGAATGCAATATGAAGCAGTTTAGAGTAGTTGAACGTATTTGAAAGCAGTTTCTGTAAACACACAAAGAAAATAAAGACTGAATTATAACACTGTAATGTTTACATATATGCAATTAAATACAGTAGGCTAAATAACCCCTTCACTGTACATAAATGCTCTTAACTCGGTGTCAATCACTTAATATGTTTGAATGTAGCTTTAACCTTTGATTGTGAACCATACATATGTAAACCGAAAGTAAAATACAGAGGGCAGTCATACGAACTCATTCACACTCAGTTAGCTCATTCATGCTAATTCGCGATAATGCTAACGGTGACGAGCGGACCTTAAAACGAGTGTAAACAATACCAGGAGCTACACATCACTTCCCGAAGGTAATTCACATGCACACATTCATTTCACATCACTATAATCACAACTCACATCGTCAGTGACTGCTGTAGGATACTGCAACAACTGGTCAATTGCCGAACGTGAGGCAGGAAGCGGAACTGCACAGACTGATTTCAGAATAAACCGCTCGCTTCAAAATAAAAGCATGAACACAAACTGTCTGTAACTTGAAGAATTCTTAACAGTGAAATATGCATTTTAACTGTTTGCTCTGAGTTGATGCTGCAACACAAGTCCAGTTATTTCTGCATCTCTGCCCCCTGTCAGAGAGATGCTAACTGCAGCCACTCATTGTCACCCATTGCTAATGGTAGACATGAATTTAAATGACAGATCAGGGCATCTCTAGAGATGAAGATGCTGACCAACATCCCCTGTTTTGAGTTTAAATTGTTCAGTATCTCTTTGTCTAAATATGAAATAAAGACTACTGAAAAAATGACAGCTGGACATCTGTAACCTGCTGGCTTGTTTTATCCACACTTTCCCTCTGTCATCTGTGTAGTAGCCTACAACTCTGATGGCCAGAGAAAGGGGAGTGATTTGATTATGCTCCATGCTCAGTTTGATAGATTGTAAAACTACAATTCAATTCTGGGGCTCCTGCAACAGGTTATAAGGTGGGGACCATAAAATCAGGGGCCCTCGAGCAGCTGCAAGCTCCATAGAGCCTATCGATACCATCTTCTGCAGTGTATCTGAGTTGTCTTACTGCAGGCTCTGACCAACGCGTCCCTTTCTACCATACAAAAGTAGTTCCATGTGAATTTCTGTTAGCCTATACTCTTCATTATAAAATCATGCTAAGCACTTCCTTGAATTTAATCAATCATAATCGCTGTGATGGGATTGAAAGTGGTACATTGTGGAACTAAAAGCATTACCGAGGTAAGTCTCAGGCTGGCCGGTGATGCTCCCATTAACATGTTTTTTTGGCTGTTTCAGAGCCGGCTCAAGGCAAAAGCACCTGCTCAATGTAACCCCCCCCCAAAACCACAATAAACTGATTTAAAGCTGTAGTGCGTAACTCCTTATACAAGAAATTGTGTGTAATTAGGCTATAAAAACCCTAATTGTTGTTATTTGACTTCAAGTTGCTGTTGCAGTTTATTTAAAACCAAAATGACATAGGCTATGTTTACAGCAAATGCATTGTCTACAACTAGATGATGATATTCAGTATTACACTGAGATCAAGCCACACTTTGAGCTGAATTTAGTACCATTTCATGATTAACAAGATAGGTAAAAACATGCCAGGCTAGGATGATGATTTGTAATGGCAGATTATAAAAATGAAATAACTGTGTAGCCTAAATAATCAATGGCACTAATAGACCCCCCCACCTGCCCACCCCCTAAAAGAATGATAATTTGCTTAGGGCCCCATGGAGGCTTGGGTCGGCCCTGGTTTCTCTCTCTGGTTTATCTCCGTCCTTAAAAAAAAGAAAAAATACACAACAACAATCCGAAAAGCACAGACACTTACCGACGTCATCCTGTCCGCACACATCACGCTTGTCTGGATGGAATGTGACGCCACAGCTCCGTGCGTGAAGTCTCGCGGAGTAAAAACACCGGCCATTTTTCTCCGTTTACAGCAGGACACTTTGTGCTTGGGCAGTGTTATCGAGATCGCTTTTTTTTTTTAACAAGCCGACAAGTTTTGACAAGTTTAATTTTGTGATCCAAGCATCCAAACTTCCTACAAACAGGACACACGCACCATGTTTGTGTGTACCATTGCAAAGTTTTTTCGCTGACATCCCTGCCCCGGATAGATGCTTGTCTAAACTGTCGCACAAATGGAAATGGTGCCTAGCGAGGAGAACCAGTTCGTACCCAAAGAGGTGAGGTTGTTACACGGACCCAGCCCAGGTCGGAGAAATCAGCCTCTCTGTCCGTCAGCTGCCACCCTCTCGCAGATCGTTTAAATTCATTATGGCAAAGACTTTTTCACCACTTGACGAGTTTGTGATCTTTGTGTATCATTTATAGGCTAACTCTGCTGCTAACAGTTAGCTCAACATGACTTCTATGGGCCTAACATGACATGGCTAACTAGCGTTAGCTGCAGCCAGTAGACAAAGTGAGTTTATATTGGTAGCTGAAGCTATTTATATAGCTTATTTATCATTAAGTTATCCAGCCATCTAATTTTTACTTTCTGGTAATCAAAAATACAAGAGCTTTATAAATACCGTGGCTGACTGACACTATGTTATACAACCACCTTAAGACGACAGTTGTCAACAACATTAGTGAGGTAACTTGCAAGTAACATTTAGCTTGTCGGCTTTGGCTAAGCTACTATCGTTAGCCTCTTTCTTCTTCTTCTTCTTTTAAAAAAAGTCTGATTAATGGCAACAACTCCAGCTAATTTAAATGTTTATGAATTTACTGAACTAAAAATAAATAGCTACACAGACATGACACAGATGACATGACTGGCATCACAGAAACAACGTTGAAGCCTTACGCTACTTTTAATAACGTATACAGACTTTGATGATGTTGATTATGATGATGATGATACACTTTATTCCAGACTCAAGGTCCATATATAAAAACGCACAACACAAAACAATATCAAAAACTAAAACAAAAACACACTCCAAAAGCAAAAATAACACAGTAAAAACAGTCTAACAGTTCACACTATAAAGGGCATTGTATCAGTGCTTCCATAGCTTAGATGTGTAGCGTGAGGCACTGTACCCAGTGTTGTTCACCATAACCAAAACATTTTCATTGTCGGATTCATTTCAGTCTGTGTCGTCTCTGTGTTGTGCAGTTGTTCAGCAGCTTGTTTTGAATGGGATTTGTAGCTCCACTGTAAAACCTAAACGCTAGCTTGTCAATTTCGTGAGCTAATGCTAATGCTAAAGCTACCGCTGTTCACGTACAGTAGATGCAGGTGTGAGACATCGCGTTAATGTTACTGTTAGATATGTTAATGCTCCTCACATCATATAGCCTTTATATGTTTTTTTTTTTTTTTTTTTTTTTTACCATTTCAAATTTTAACATCCTTAGTTAACCACAGTGAGTGATTACTCATAGCTTGTTTGCTTTGCCATGATAGTTTGCTAACGTTAACGTGCACTATGCTACATAATAAAACAATATTATCTTTCTCTGCGATAGTGTTGTGTTTGAAAGGTTTACACATAAGGTAGAATATAAATCAACTCTAGTCATTGTCAGTGCTTACCAGATTTCATTTGGTGGATACTGTTTAGGCTAATTGTGATTTTAACATACACACATCCCACATGGTTATTATTATTATTAGTAGTAGTAGTATGATAACATGCATCCTCATGTTATTTTATATTCATGCCTATACCTAATATTTTTTTATAATGTCAAAGATTTACCTGGAATAGCGATATCTGATTATGGGTGTATTTGTGGCACTTTTGTCTGCATTTACGTCAGCTGCAAAGTCACACGTCAGGCATGGGACGTCACTCTGTGATTTTAAGGGCTTGTGGGAAATTGGATTTTATGATACATTGCTGCACGCATTCAATATACTTGCACAAAGTGATTGTGTGCCCTTTTTATTTACACACGTTAGCAATGAGTCTAGTTAAACATGGATTTAAAAGGCCTTGTTTTAAAAAAAAGAAATGACTCACACCTGTCAGGAGGAAATAGATTCATATTATATTTATATGACATTTGCATCATACATTAAACATTTGAAACATACAGTATATGAATGCTAAAGAGAGTCTGATTGCTTCAATAATTAACCTGCTCCGCTTAAGATTAATTTCTTGTTTGATCTCAATAAATATATTTGACTTATGAAAAATGTTTCCATCTCCTACAACATACAGAGCTGTAACATTAAACCCCATGTATCGACATCATGTTCCCTAATATAGTTTATTATTGTTTTACACCACATGTTGTTCTTCTGTGAGATGTCAATTCCTTGGGGACTGGGTTGTGACTGCCGCTATTATTCGGCACATGCAAAAAAACAAAACAAAACAAAACATGTGATAGCATTATGCATGAATAAGTTAAAGAGGATAAGTACTTTCACTTTCAAAGGTGTCGCATATTGGTCTGTTTTGGTCGTACAACTCATGCCAAGCCAAAAACAAACAGGCAGTCAGCATGTGATGTTTGTCCCCACAGTTAAGATGGAATTTCTTGCCACCACTGATGTTTCCCAATTTAGTGCTTTTCTATTAAACATCATAGCCAAAAGCTGACACGGTGGATTGTTCCACCTTTTTTTTGTGTTTGACTTTATCAAGACTTCTTTCTTGAAGCAAAAGCCAAAGTTGACATTTTACATTTTTCACATAAAGCCTCCTTTGTTGTCCTCACAGCTCTTTCACTTTTGTCATCAGGCTATGATCAAATCAGGAATTTGAAGAAGCCAATTTAATTTATTAGGCCATTATTTAAGAATTTACTAATTTAATTTTTCAGAATACGTAAGCATTAGCAGTGTGTATTTCTATAACAATTAAATGTTCGTAGCTGCATAGACTGACCAGCCCATCTGATCATTTTCTGAGACCATTCAGTTGGTGCTTAGTATTGACTGGCTGGCAAAGCTCAGGTAGTGGGATCAGAAGTGGGAAGGAAAATTGGTGTTGGAACATTCTTAATAATTACACTTGCATCATTAAAGAAATACTCTCTGTGCTTTACTGTACTTGTGGCTTCATGTCAGCACCTTGTGATTATATCCACGGTAAAAATAACCTTTAATCTCATAATACACTTGTGTGGTGTCAGCCGTAGCTACTTTATAGGACCTGTCAGTTACATTTTGCCAAGATCACAAACCGCTCAAAGAGGTTGGAAGAATGGGAATAACATGAATTTATTCCGGTAATTATCACCCTGTCACCAGGAAAGAGGTTGATCTGCCGGGCAGACTGTAGAAGGCCTTCGTGTTGGCTTCATTAAGCCTCAGAGTGGCTACTGCCTGTTTTACAACTCTTTTTCCTTGATGTCTATGTATGTGTGTGTGTGTGTTTTAACTACAACTATCTCCACATATTATCAGGGTGTATTTTGGAGATGCAGACAAAGTATTTTTGATGAGATGAAGAGGATTTCTCAGGTAGACACGTGTGTGGCGTGGGCGATGGTGCTCGCAATTAAGCATGGTGTAAGATTAGATGCATGAGGCAGCACTGTAATGACCATTATATGCAGGCGATTGATAAAGATCAATCAAGAGGAAGCTTCAAAGTCCTGCCATTATCTAATGTAATATATGTGCAGTTAAGTAATGACCGTAGGTAAATGCTTTGGCTGATAATGACATGAAAAATGAATGATTTACTTGTTTTTTACTAAATAATCCATTACACCAATGTAAGTTTTTCTGCCTGTTTTTAACATTTTGAATAATTGCATTGGATCTGTAAATCATTTGAGCCTGAGGCAGAGCAAGTACCGGTACTATACTAACAAGGAAACAAAGTACAGTGACCGCTGAGACAACATCATGACTTGCTGCCTCTTGAAACTCCTGTTCTACCTGAAAAACATTTTCCATTGTTTGTAACAGTTAAGTGAAGCGTGAGTCATCGATTGCATGGCATCACAACAATTGCGGCATGATTGATTGTGAGATGGTAACCAAAGATCAGCGGCTGCTCAGCCAATGGGCTCGTCCCAGTCGTCATGTGTGGGAGGTTTCTCGTTGATGTTTTCCTGACAGACATAACTCCCAGTCATGTATTATTCAGTCAACTACTGCAGTGACCACACCACAATGACAGAAAAGAAAAATAAGCAAGACTGTCATTATTAGAGATGAGCTACTGCAACTCACCACCACATTAATTTATGTTTTATATGGGATGAAAAAACCATTTGTCCATTGATGAAAACAATAAATCATTGATCTAAATGAGTAAGTTACATGGTGATAGTATATGAGAGCCATCTTTTTATTCCTGACATATTTTTTAAATGTCTAGTTTTGGGGATTTTGCAAACTTGCAGGAACTTTTCTAAAAGAAAATAATCAACAGATGTCAGCTGTTTTATTTAAATGTGGAACAATTTTAAACAATATTCAGTTGGATATTCTGCTGTATCTTTTTAAAAAAAAAGTACATTGCCTACTAACAGGTTGTTTGTGTCAGCTTTGAGGCATGAGGGGAAGTGGTATTTCTCTTTTGGTGTGTGATTCGTGTGTTTCTGTTACTGGTGTGTTTCTGATAACAACATTTGCTGCAAAGCTGCAAAAAATATTCAAACACCAAAATACAGTGCCAGTGAATAGCCACAGGTGTGTTACCGGTACTGTTCGGTGAATTACAGAGCTGAAAACGCAGAATGATAATGCAGAAAATAACGTCATGCTGATCTCGTGCTGTTCTTGTTTTGTTTTTTTTTTAGATACAAAATGCAGCCGAGGAGCCCAGAGTGCTGTGCATAATCCAGGACACCACCAGTGCAAAGACGGTCAATGAGAGGCTGACCCTAAACCTGCCGGCCTCCACCACCCTCTCCAGACTCTATGAAGATGTCGCCCACAAAGCAGGATATGTAAATGGAACCTTTGACCTCGCCTGGGGAAACATACCAGACATGGTTAGGACATGAATTCAGTCCATTTAGTTTGTTTGTTTGTTTGTGATTACACTAATGGTTATGGTCTGTGATCATCAAGTCCAACTAAGTAAAAGTTGTATTCACATGAAAGTTTGTGTTGGATTAAAAACTTGTTAATGTGTCAGTTCAGACACGATGAAAATATCAAAAACTGATTAACTGACTGAAATGTGTGGGTAGTGATGGACTTGTGGAGATTTGCCAGTTTGGTGTCTTTTGTTTTTGTATTTACGGCCTGCTCCGATGTTACTATTTTTGTTTAATTTCTCCACTCTCATTAACCTCGTTTCCAGCCACAGGTGGCAACTGTTTTCAATGAAAAAGCTCTTTACAGCCCGAGCCCAGAATTTTCAGTCAGTACTGGTCTTGGTCATGTCTGTTATAAAATCCTAGCGCACCATGGCGTGTCTCCTCCTGGGCAGGGCAGGGGGTTGTACCAACATCTTTTTTTATTAAGCTTTTAGCTCTGGAGCTGAGGGATCTTTGTTGCCCTGCCCTCTTGAGCTGTTTTTGTTAGATGTAATTAAATTTAAGACAATTATTTCAGGTGAATTTTGGCAGGTGTCAGAATCACGGTCCCTCACCTGTCCGCTTCTTCAGCTTCTAAGAAGTTTATGTTAGCTGCTCCTGCGGTATCTTCCTGGGAGCGGTAGCGTCACCATATCATGACCTCAGGTAACCTGATAGTGGTGGAGATATGTTAGAAAGTCAGATGGGGCCAGCAGCTCCTGTAGAAAAACACATTTTGCCATTCTTTTGTTCTCTGCTGCAAAGAAAACAAAGTGCGTAAGAATGGTATCACACAAAGTAAACTATTAAATGAATCCACCCACTGTGTGCTCTCCCAGTGTTGACTTGAGTTTGCTCTGTTTGTGTATGTACATACTACTCCCTTTTCTTAAATGAGCCCAGGCTAATCCCACCGCTGACCCAGGCCAAAGCCCAGGTGCTGTGTCTGTTGTTATCTCACTGAGTAGGTCAGTGGATTAAGCCTCTGCATGTTTCCACTGCAGCACTTTGTTGGCTTGTCCTCAGCTCGTCCAGGAGAAAGACAACTACGTAGCGTTGTTCCCATGTTGATTTCAAGCTACTTTGCTCGTGTGCGGCAGTACAAGGAGTTTTCTGAGAATGAAGTCAGTAGGAATCTAAGAGTTCCCGTGAGTTTATCTGGTTTGTTTGTTGTACATGACTTGTTTTGGATTTTTTTTTTAGGTATTTTCCAGGGATCTTGATGTTGATCTCTGTGTAAAATCTGTCTGTTCATGCGATTGTCGTTTCACTATGCTCAACTCCAGGCTCCACTGGACCATAACAGTGACATGTCCCTCTCGGATTCTGGGTTTGAGCCTGGTGGTAAGAGGAATTTCCTTCAGGTGACAGACAAAGATGGAGAGCAGCCCCAGATCGCAACAACGGTGAGTGGCACAGAATTAAGAAAAGGGAGGTTTACTGACGGATCAAAAACAAACCTTTGAGTTTTTGATCTACTGCAGATTGAACGAAGAGCAGCTGTGGAAACTGTAGATTGTTTGTTTATTAGAGGATTTCTGTCTTGTGTGTGTGCAGGATGAGTCAGGAACAGCAGAAAGCAGTGGGCTAGATGACAGCTCCCAGGAGCGGTTTATCGGGCCCCTACCGAGAGACGGCACTGCAGGCTGCAGCGGCGACTACAGCAGTCCATCTTACTCCTACTCGTCCATCCTCAACAAATCAGAGACGGGTATGTTTCAGTCTACTGTTGAATATGTGACACCACTTCATTTATCTGATCCTAGACGATGACCTCTTACTACCTGTCTTTTACCTCCACTGTAGGTTACGTGGGCTTGGTTAACCAGGCTATGACCTGTTACCTGAACAGTCTTCTACAAACTCTGTTCATGACCCCCGAGTTCAGAAATGCACTCTACAAGTAAGGAACCATGCTCCTACACTGCAAAAACTCAAAATCAAGCAAAGAATATTTGTCTTATTTCTTGTCAGAATGTCTCATTTCTAGTCAAAACTAATCTCATCACCTAAAAATCAACTAGTTTTCAGACAAATTTCACTTGTTTCAAGCTAATTTTCACTTGAAATAAGTAGAAAAATCTGCCAATGGGGCAAATAAGAAAGAAAAACTTGCCCCATTGGCAGATTTTTCTACCATGAAAACATTGATTTTTAGGTGATGAGATTAGTTTTGACTAGAAATGAGACTACAAGAAGTCTTTGTTTTGAAAGTTTAATTTT
The DNA here is from genome assembly GCA_030347415.2 of Decapterus maruadsi. Classification (NCBI taxonomy): domain Eukaryota; kingdom Metazoa; phylum Chordata; class Actinopteri; order Carangiformes; family Carangidae; genus Decapterus; species Decapterus maruadsi. The sequence goes on from CM064900.1 coordinate 32,240,633, forward strand.
GTAAAGTTTAATTTGTGATGCACAAAGCCTAAAATTCTTTTGTAACATCTGCGGACCTTCAGCTGGGAGTTTGAGGAGTCAGAGGAGGAACCCGTCACCAGTATCCCCTACCAGCTGCAGAGGCTGTTCGTCCTGCTGCAGACCAGTAAGAAACGGGCGATCGAGACCACCGACGTGACGCGGAGCTTCGGCTGGGACAGCAGCGAGGGTGAGAAGAACTCTCCTGTGACTAGACTCACATGGCCAGTCTGCGTGTTTGTGAAAAAGGGAGGACCATGTGCCTCTGCATCTCTACACAAAGAAAATGACACTTTTTCATGTATTTTTCTTTCCAGCTTGGCAGCAGCATGACATCCAGGAGCTGTGCAGGGTCATGTTTGATGCCCTGGAGCAAAAGTGGAAGCAGACAGAGCAGGTAGGAGAAAGCAAAAGGTTTTTTTTTTTTTTCCAACACTTCTGACAACGAAAAACTCAGCAGCCAGACTGAACCCCCCTCACTCCCCCACCCCCCCTCCACAATGGAAACAAAAGGCCTACTGTGGGAAAAGTGAAATGGGCCAGTAAGCCCCAGGGTTAGCTGTTTCTTATCTGAGGAGTGCGTTTATAAACTGCAAACACTCAGACCAGTGTGCGTATATACGGCCATGTGGTCTGTACACATGAGGTCCTGGTAAAAATAACAGACGACAACAATTGATTAGTTTAGTTTGTGGAAGTCTACTTGTAAAAGTGGCATTTAAAAAATTTGAAACGTGGACAAAGTGGTTGTAATATAACTGTTTTACCCAACTCTCGATAACATATGAGGAGTTAATGTTCCTTCAACATTCAGTCTAGACTCCAGATAAATAGTTTGTTTACATCTGGTCTTCGAAAACAGTTGTTCTGTTGAGCCTCAGGCCGTTATGCAGCTGCTCTCACAGACTGCGTACCACTCCCCGTGACTTGTTTAAAATCAGTGGAGATCCCCTTTATATCTTAACACGGCACGTTATTGTGTTAACTGTGTGTGTGTACACAGTTGCATGCAGAAGCTAAAACTGATTACTTCCATTTACTTTCATCTGTGCAGAGGATCGGCAGACTCCATTAAATATCAGAAAGTTTTGGAAGCAAATGTCCCGTAGCCACTAAAAGAAAGTGAAACTGAAAAGACTATGAGTTATGCAACTGGTTATTAATCGAAAGCAGTTCTCAAAATTCACAATGTACTTCCTCAATAAGCTTTTGTAAATCACAGTCAGTCCCCTGACTCAGTAAACACCACTGAGAAGTTGGTCAAAGTTAATGCTTAGTTTATACTGATTGTTGGAAGCTGAGATCCTAACATGTTACATGCAATGTGATAAAGGTTCAAAGGTCAGCATGCTGTAGTTCAAACACCGGAAGCTGACTGATCAAAGCTGCTGAACGTAGTGTGAGATGTCCTAAAACAGACACCGTACAACAGATAATCCCTTCTGATTATGATAACCACATGGCACTGTCCTCCATTAGACCAAATTTTCGATTGTTTCACCCCACGAGGATCTAAAAATGGCAAAGCTGATTTTAATCTGTTTAATTCATCCTGGTTTAATCCATCAAACACTCCTCTGCGTCTACGTCGGTGCCTCCTTTAGTGAGGAATGGTATCAGGGAGAGAAAATCTTGTAGCCCAAACAAAAGCTGTATTGTTAGGAGGGAAACATAGCTGAGGAGGCCTGACTGTCATGCCTTCCTGTCCTTAGGCTGACCTAATCAACCAGCTGTACCAGGGGAAGCTGAAGGATTATGTTCGTTGTCTCGAGTGCGGCTATGAGAGCTGGAGGATTGATACTTACCTGGACATCCCTCTTGTGATCAGACCCTTCGGAGCCAGCCAGGCCTATGGCAGTGTGGTGAGTTTCTCTCTACATTTAATTCGCTTCACAACCATTTCCTTCCCCCCTTTTTTTTTTATATGTTATTGAAACTTATATTTCTCCGCCACAGGAGGAGGCTTTGCAGGCATTCATCCAACCAGAAACACTGGATGGGCCCAACCAATACTTCTGTGAACGCTGCAAAAAGAAATGTGACGCCCGGAAGGTGAGCAAACTGAAATTGTGATGTTGGAGTCGTGTTCAGAGAATACAGTGTTCTGTTGCTGACCCTGCTGATCCTCTGATAAACTACCTTCCGTGCACAGGGCCTGAGGTTTCTGCACTTTCCGTACCTGCTGACACTACAGCTGAAAAGGTTTGATTTCGACTACACCACTATGCATCGCATCAAACTGAACGACCGCATGACTTTCCCCGAGGAGCTTGACATGAGTCCGTTCATCGATGTGGAAGATGAGGTGAGAGCGGCAATGACGGCACCTGCCAGATTTACATCAGATCAATAGATTGTCAGTCACTAATGAATGTTGTGTGGGTTAAAAGAACAGTTCACCCAAAAATGACATTTCTCACCCTCACATCGACTAAGGGCTGGGAGCAGTTTCAGAGTCCTCCGTGGCTTCTCTGAGTTACAGAGGGTCTCGATGTAGCAGTGCATGTCCATGTAACAGTTGCAAATGGACACCAGTGGTCTTCGTCACAAACAAACACACCAAAAAACATCCAAATACCTCCATGCTGCTCGTATGTAATGTATGTCCGTCTTGTATCAAAGCCCGTCCAAATCTCGCGGACCAGGAAGGGAAGCTTCCGCTGCAAACAAGCTTGAAATATGGACTTATTTAATTTTTTGGGGGGACAATTTTGCATTTCGGGGCTTCAATAATGAGTAAATAATGAGTGAAATTTCATTTTTGGGTGAACTATTCCTTTAACCCAAATATATTCCCTCTATCTGTATCAATTACTTGACTATAATTGGTAAAAGTGAAATATGTCACTGGTTCAGGTTACCTCTGGATAAATATTAATAGCTTGTCAATACTAATATATCCGATGGTGAGTAAACTTAATACCCCTGAATAAATCTATTAATGGATCTTTTAGTGACCTTTGGTTTTATCAAGGTAACACTTGATATATTAAACTTGGATGTTGTCATGTAGAAAACAATATACATAGCTTTAGTTCGTGACATATTCAGCCCCAAAAGCCTCTCACAAAATATATATGATATGAATCGCATTATTATCCCTCTGTAGATGAAACCATTGTCTGTTGTTGTTGTTGTCTCTTTGACATCGCCGTCTTGTAGAAGTCGCCTCAGACGGAGAGCTGCACCGACAGCGGAGCGGAGAATGAAGGAAGTTGCCACAGCGACCAGATGAGCAATGATTTTTCCACCGATGATTGCGTGGATGAGGGCATCTGCTTGGACAGCACCGGCAGCACGGAGAGGGTGCTGAAGCCAAAGGTGATCATCTTGACCTCTCGCTGTATAGATATTGTTGATTGATTGTCGCTCTCCTCGGTTCATTGACTGTATGTGAAAATGCATTTAAGCCGATAACAAATCTATAGACAGGGGACAAAGTACAGAGAAAGCGATGAGTACCATACAGCGATGAGCTCTTCTGGAGGCTCATTGTCTGTATGTTGTCTCCTATCTTTAGTTTCCATCCTGTAAATGTTATCGAGCAACTGTCCGCCGGCAGACACAGCTGTAAAGTGATGCCTGTTACATGAGATGCCCGTCTTCCATTCATAATGTGTACTGCACTTTCCAGATGATGACCTAGCCAACACTTTGTGGGTCATGGTCGTTCAGTTATGTAAAACTCAAAGCCAAACTGTGTTTTCTTTTTTTTCTCCTTTTTTCTCAGTGAATGCTCTCTTCACATTTGTGCAGTCAGTGTTGCTAATTTCACGTTTCAGTAGCTCTGCAGATCTTGAGCCTGATGTTTCCGTTGCCACTGTCAACATCGTGTTAGTAACAGTAAGATTTCCCCTCAGAGTTTGCTGACCTTCGAGCTGTTCTCTGTCATGGTCCACTCTGGGAGCGCCGCGGGTGGCCACTACTACGCCTGCATCAAGTCCTTCAGTGACGGCCAGTGGTACAGCTTCAACGATCAGCACGTGAGCAAGGTCAGCCACAGCCTGTTTCTTTTTTCTTTTTTTTTGTCCTCGTACGGCACTTAAATGTCAGGCCGAGTGACTCACCAGACTGTATCGGTGCTCGTCATCAGTTTGTTCTCTTCCTAATCTCAGCAAATGTCGTTTTAACATTTCACTCTGCATTTGTGTTGGGCAGATCACCCAGGATGATATCAGGAAGACGTACGGGGGGTCCTCAGGGAGCAGAGGCTATTATTCCAGTGCCTTTGCAAGGTCAGTTTTCTCTTATGTGTAGTAGGTTGACCCACACCACCTGCTTACGGCACTTATTGTTTATTCTTCAATAGGAAGCTACTTTTACAATTAAAAAAAACAATATTCTCTATTTATCTTCTTCTACATTCACTAACAAGACGCTTTGTTTCTCCCAACAGCTCGACAAATGCATATATGCTGATTTATAGATTGAAAGATCCTTCAAGGAACGCAAGTAAGAAATCCATCCAGTTAAATCAGTTCAAAATAGATCCAGCTCTAGTCCTGTAATTTAATTTACTGCTGTACTCTCTTCTGTGGCAGAGTATTTAGCTGTTGACGACTTCCCAGAGCACATTAAGAGTTTGGTTCAGAAGGAGAAAGAGTCTGAAGAGCAGGAGAAGAGACAGAGGGAGATTGAGCGCAATACCTGCAAGGTACGTGCTCAATTCGGATCCGCTGCCAGGATCAGTTGATTGGTGACCTGTTTGCTTCTATATGAGATGAACTTTCCTTAATCTTATGCTTCTTGCTTCCAGATCAAGCTCTTCTGCATGCATCCCGTGAAGATGATGATGGAGAGCAAGCTGGAGGTGCACAAGGACAAAACTCTCAGAGAAGCAACGGAGATGGCCTACAAGGTCTGTTGGATTCCTGCTTTTCCTGTCCGCCTGGTTTTCCCAACAACATATAATTAAGTCAGTCACAATCAAGTCTGCAATTGGCAGCAAGTAGTAATTAATTATTCAGTGTTGAAGTGTCCTTAAAGTCTTTATTAAGGGGACTTGTGATGGAAGGTTTTTGCTTGGACTTGCCATGCGATAATGATGAAACACTGACACAACCATTGTTATTGTAACATAAACAAATAAAATTGTAATGTTAAGAGTTTTCAGTGTAGAATATTAGGCCGAATATTCCTGCTCTCTTCCCAGCTATGGGCTAAGTCTATTTTTAGAAAGTGCATCGCGGTCCTGGCATCACTGTTGTTGTGGTAATTTGTGCGTTCTGTACCTCAGCTGATGGAGCTGGAGGGTGTCGTCCCTCTGGACTGTTGCCGCTTGGTGAAGTATGATGAGTTCCACGAGTACCTGGAGCGCTCCTATGAAGGTGAGGAGGACACGCAGATGGGACTCCTGCTGGGAGGAGTCAAGTCCTCGTACATGTTCGACTTGCTGCTGGAGACGCGCCGGCCAGAGCAAGTGTTCCAGCCTTACAAACCTGGAGGTCAGTCGCCATCTGATACTACTGAGTGTTGTGTTGTACTAAGTGCTGCAGAGGTGGCCACAAGAATAAACGTACATTGTCAGTCTGATGGATGTGTCTGTTAAAATAATCCTTCATGTCTGTGTGGGTGTGTTTCTGACTGTCCACAGAGGTGATGGTGAAGGTTCATGTTGTGGATCTGAAAAGCGAGGCCATCGCTTCTCCAATCAGCGTCCGGGCGTACTTGAACCAGACGATCACTGAATTCAAACAGCTTATTGCACAGGTTTCCTGCTCTACTCAAGTTTCTTCACTGTGTCTTCTTCTTCATCTCCTACTCTCGTTTTCTTTTTCTCCGCAACTTTAAACATAAACACGAAGAACAGTGTAAAATAAATAAGGTGAGATAAGACCTTGTAGGCTGATGTTTGTTTTCCTTCCCAGGCCACAGGGTTGTCTGCAGAGTCCATGCGTGTGGTATTGGAGCGCTGCTACAATGACCTTCGGCTCCTCTACGTCCCAAACAAGACACTGAAAGCTGAGGGATTCTTCAGGAGTAACAAGGTCTCTTCATTTTCTTTATTTCTTTTGTTCATGTTTTATTAATTGAAAGTTTTCACCATAAACACGACAAGGCAATTGAGGGGGAACTGTTCCAAAGTGATACTTTATATAATATAACAGTTCCCTCATATGTAATATATCATCGCAGGTTAAATATTACATGACCCTTTGATAAACAGATGAACAATAATTTTATTCTATTTTTCTCCTTTTACTAATCTATGTATTTTCACTATGTACCATGTCATTATTAATCCAATTTACTATTATTTGTTTGTACTATTATTTTTTTAATTTTATTTAATTTTATTCTATTTTTTCTGTACCTATTATGTCTCGATCCTAGTATAGTGTATTATATTTTGTATTAACTGTATGCACATTTTTTGATATATAATACCAGTAATGGGAAATGGTGGGAGGGAGTGGGAGGGGGGTTCGGGTTGGGAAAAAAAGATATGTTCGCAATAAATTTACTTGTACATTTGCCTTGAACATGAAAAAATTCAATAAACAGAATGTTTTAAAAAAAACAAAACAGATAAACAACAGAAATTCAAAAATGAAAACAGCAACAGAGGAAAAATAGGAAAAGAGAAAACAATCACACAGAAAAACCAAAACAAATAGGTGGGGTAGAGGGTTAGAGCAGTTAGATGAGGCAATTCACGTTCATTGGCCACAAAGTGATGTCATGTTTTTCTTTAGTGATTCAGTGAGTTTCCATTGTGTTGTGCCAGTTTAAAAAAATTACCATCAAGCTTACGATCTCTACAAATGCTCTGTTTTTAATCAGTTTCGTCTTGTGTTCTTCATCAGGTGTTCGTAGAAAGCTCTGACTCGACTGATCATCAGGTTGCTTTCACTGACTCGGTCTTGTGGAAACTGTTGGATCGCCACGGGAATACGATCCGACTCTTGGTCTTACTGCCTGAACAGTCTCCTGGTTCCTTGGCCAACAGAACTCTTTGCCAAAAAGCGGGAGGTGACACTGACGTGCCCTTTGACGGATCGAAGGGTAACAGGAAATCCGTAGAAGCTATACTTGAGGAAAGCACAGAAAAATTAAAGAATCTGTCTCTGCAGCAGCAGCAGCAGCAGCAGCAGCAGCAGCAGCAGCAGCAGGGCTCCAGTACCAGCGACAGCCAGAAAAGCTCTGACGCTAGTGACTTTGAACATATCGAGTCCCTGACCCAAGAGGCCGACTCAAACTCCTCCCTTTGCGTCGCCGCGGACAACAGAGAGTTGGAGAACCGGATCAGGACCACAGCCGGCAGCAGCGGCGGGGCCTCCTCCGACCCCGAGAACCACTTTGCCTGCGAGGAGCGCTCGGACTCTGAGGTGAACAATGACCGCAGCACCAGCTCGGTGGACAGCGACATCCTCAGCTCCAGCCACAGTAGCGACACACTGTGTAACGCGGACAGCGGGCCCATACAGCTGGCCAACGGCCTGGACTCGCACAGCATCACAAGTAGCCGACGCTCCAAAGCCCACGAAGGCAAAAAAGAGACGTGGGACACTGCGGAGGAGGACTCTGGGACAGACAGCGAGTACGACGACAATGGGAAGAGCAAGGCCGAGGCTCAGTACCTGTACTTCAGAGCAGAGCCCTGTTCTCAGGACGACTCCTCGTGGGATACACAGAAATGTACGGCTCCTGTTTATGACGTAGTGTAGTGTGTAACTTACTGTGGAGCACACTTTACGAAATTATCAAAGAAAAGGAGAGGGTGTGTCGGATGTTTTTCTTCATTTTTGTTCCCAAAATGTTGATTTCTAATTGTTGTTTCTTGTTGGTCTACTGCAGGTTTAGTAGTGCATGTGGATAAGAGAATAACATTAGCAGCATTTAAACAGAACCTGGAGCCCTACGTAGGAGTGACCTCCACCCAGTTCAAGGTGTTTCGAGTTTACGCCAACAACCAGGAGTTCGAGAGCGTACGACTCAACGAAACACTCTCATCGTTCTCTGACGACAACAAGGTCGAGATAAATAATTAGCGCTTTGTTATGTGATAGTGTGTCAAAAAAGGTGAGCTTCCACCTGAACTAAAACTTTAACCTCTTCACTTTCCATAGATTACCATCCGACTAGGAAGAGCACTGAAGAAGGGTGAATACAGAGTAAAAGTGTATCAACTGCTAGTAAATGAAACGGAGGTAAGAATTGAGTAAATTATATGTTACAGTGTTTCACAGACTGCCACGACTTCTCCACAGTGATAATTATCACGTCATGATGTTGTCTCTCTTTTTTTTTCAGCCATGCAAGTTCCTGGTGGACACGGTGTTTGCCAAGGGCATGACTGTCAGACAGTCAAAAGAGGAGCTGCTCCCTCAGCTGAAAGAGCAGTGCAAGCTCGACCTCAGCATCGACAGGTAACATGATAAAAATGATTGCTGCATAACGTCTAGACATTCACCTTCACGTCGAATCTCACTGATGTAGATGTAGAAAATCTAAATCCTTAGTTAAGTGGGTACAAAAAAGTGTAAATTGTATAACGTATGTTGTGTGTTCAGGGTTCGTCTCAGGAAAAAGACGTGGAAGAACCCAGGCACAGTGTTTCTGGATTACCATGTCTATGAGGAAGACATCAGTATCTCCTCCAACTGGGAAGTCTTCCTGGAAGTCCTCAATGGTAACACTCCCTGTATTTTATTTTTTAAATTGTTTGTTTTAATTTAAACTTGTAACGCTGTATTGCCAAAAGCTCCAATGTCCTGTTTTTAACTTGCAATAAAATCTCTCAAATTGATCATTTTACTGTGGTTTAAAGAAGAGATTTTTCAGGGTTAAATCATCTATTGCCTCTAAAGACTCTGCAAACGGTGAAACTGCAAATGCCAGCAGATAAATGCGGAGCTGGAAATTGTACCCAGAGAGCAGCAAAGTGCGTTTGACTTCTTCCATTGCCCCGCTGCAGTGTCGGGTGACGTAAGGTACAATTACCCTGGAACTCGATCCACGTTCCTCTTATCTGTTTCTCAGAACCAGAGAAGATGAAGTCCATGTCACAGCTGGCTGTGCTGACCCGGAGATGGAGCCCGGCTACGATGAAACTGGGTCCGTTTCAGGAAGTGATTCTGGAGAGCAGCAGTGTAGAGGAGCTCAAGGAGAAGGTTTGTCTGTCTCTCGATGCATGCAGCGTGTTGGATAAGTTCATGCACTGTTCAGTTTCTACTATATATTCATTAATTGTGGGGAAATAACAATTTCTGACTTGTAATTCTTATTGCAGCTCAGTGAAATGAGCAGCATTCCTCTTGAAAACCTGGAGTTTGCCAAGGTATGTGAAACCCATGACATCACACATCATGTTCATGTTAAGTTACTTGACTGTTAAGCCCCTCTGTCTGCTGTGTGCAGGGTAGAGGAACGTTTCCCTGTGATATTTCTGTGCTGGAGATTCATCAGGACTTGGACTGGAACCCTAAGGTGTCAACTCTTAACGTGTGGCCTCTGTACATCTGTGACGACGGAGCTGTGGTCTTCTACAGGTACAAACCTCATAACCGCTGTCCACATGTAAACACAGCTTTAATGTTTCTGTCGTAGCGGTGAGTTGACCATGTAATTTGACACAGACAGGACTTTAGTCAAGTAGTCTTGGCTATAATATGTCCTAATGGTGTTGGACTGTGATTATCATGTAGTGTTTAAGTTTAGGCATGTGCCAATGTGAAACCTAAGGCAACTACAATTTACAGCACTTTACGGCATGCACGAGCCAGATAAGCGTTTTTATGAAAATACGCGCTAGAGCTCATGGGAAATGCAGTCTTCATTTTTCCACACGGGTTGCTAAAATCAACACAAAATGAAAGTTCTTTGTAGGTGCTTTAAAGAGGAACTATGCAGGATTTGTATCTTAACTATTCTACATGTTTACCTTACTTAAACAGCTTTGGAGTAATTGTGATGGTTTAATAAATGACTTGTTATGAGGGAGAATGGAGGCTCTCTGTCTTCCATGTGTGTGTCACTTATTGCGTCTCTTGGCTGAAAAACAACCTTGCAAGATTGGGGTCGCTGCCCCGATGTCCCAGCTCCTGTAACCCGTAATCTCTTGTTAATGACAGATAAGACTACACAAATATACATGTCGTAACATTGCATATGCTATATAACGTTATCTACCGCTCTATTGATTGGTTTCTCACTGGCTTGTTGTACACAAATGCACATGGCCAGGAGGAGGGTTAGCAAAACAGTGGAAAAGCGACAGGATTCGCAAAATTACTGAGGTTGTTGTGCTCTTAAAGTGCCAAAGTGTGCATATAAGTGTTTTTTTAAATATTAAAGAATATATTGATTGTATTTTGTTTTTAAAGATGCAAGTCTCAGTTACAAATACTCCATGATAATGAAAAAATATAAGACTGATCTTAATCATTTAGTTGTATACTTTATTTCAGAGACAGTTTAGGTCCATAGAGACAAAACAATGAGACAATAAAATCATAAAAAAACAGTGAAACAATTAAATGATTTTAAAGCTCTTATAGAGAGTTATAGACTATATAGAGTTGTTTTACCAGTGTTTACGAAGACCAGATGTATACCAATAGCAGCTTTGCTTAGGGCTAATCAATGCCTATGTTAACCATTAATGGCTGTGGATCAACCTTGTCTGTGCAGGGACAGTACAGAGGAGCCCATGGAGCTCTCGGACGACGAGCGCAACGAGCTGATGAAGAAGGAGAGCAGCCGTCTGCTCAAGACTGGACACCGCGTCAGCTACTCGCCGCGCAAGGAGAAAGCCCTCAAGATCTACCTGGACGGAGGCCCCGCCAAGGACCCGGGGCAGGACTGAGGCGCGCAGAACCACTCCTGGGTATTTGGATCATCTGGCTGGCGTAGCATAGCAGCCAGGCTTCAGGTCTCGGTCTCACTCTCGGGCCTGATAGTGACTTGAACATCAAGCAGCGCTGTGAGACGTGCTCTCACCCTCCACTCTGAGCTCCAGGACTGGCTCAGAAAACCCTATTGTGCACTATAGTGTATTGTACTGTAAAGTTTAAAGGGAAGTACAAAAGCTATTCAACACAGATAAAGAATCAAATACTGTATAGAAAAATCAATTGAACGTAAAAAGCTCCAGAGATGGATGGATGGAGAGATGTTAGGACAGTGAAGCTGGGCTGGAAGGCGTCCATCCCCGTCTATTTAAGTCTCCCGTCTTATCTACATCAGTCTCTTTCACTCTCCTGCGTGTTCCTCTTCCTGTTTTGGACATAGTGTTGATTCCGATTCAAGTGTGACCATCTTGTAAGTCCGTACACTCACACGTTTTTTGTTTTTTTTCCCCAGCACTGCTCTGCTAGAGAAATCATTCTTATCTTACATCGCTCACCTTCCTTTAACAGTACCGTACATACAACCAAGAACTACTCATCCAGCCTTCCCCAGTCTCACCTCTTGCGGCGAGATAAACCTCACTCTCTCAGTGACTTTGACAAACTGAGGCGTCGTTCACTCACACGATTTGATGAATTAAAAAATTAAAAGAAAAAAAAAACAGAAAAAGAAAAAAGCAACAATTAAGAATTGGAGGTTGTTTCTGCTCCTCTAATGCTCCTATAATGCCAGAGTAATGTGTTGTCATGGGTCGTCCTTACTGCTGCTCTTTGTGCTTTATAGGAGCTTTGCCTCTGTTACGTCACTTCCACTAGATTTAGTGAGACATAGGCTATTGGTCCTTAAAGACAAAGTACAATGAAACAAAACCAAGTAGACTATGTTAAGAATCTCCTTGTTTTGTTTTTTGTTTGTTGTAAATTATTATTTTTTGCTCCAGACTTGGATCATTCAGTTAGGTCTCCTGAGGCACCAGGCTCACATCTGTGGTCTGTATTAACCTTTAAGTTAGAAAAGTGGATTTTTCTGTCTCTGTTGTTTGTTTGTTTTTGCACCATGTGAACTTGGGTGTACATCTCTGGTGTCATCCACGTGTGTGTGTGGTGTTGTACTGAGGGGAGGATGCTCTCTGGGTTTTTGACGGAGAGCGTGAGGTTGTTTTTGGCGCTTCTACCTGCTGCTGCTGCTGCTGCTGCTGCTGCTGCTTTGATAGACTGACACCAGAGGGTGCAGAGAGCCCGCTGGACACCTCAGTCTGCCCAGGCAACCGCTCTGAGGACTGAAGCTCAGCATCCCAGCCCGTCTGGGCTCCTGATGCTGTCACCAGCTATTCACTGTAGAAATGCCAATATCTGAAGATTTTTTTTTTTTTTTCCTTTTTGTTGTTGATGTTTATTTCTTTGAGATTTAAAATCCTGTGTGAAAATAGTTTAAGATGATTTTAGAAATGAATTAAAATGCATTTTTTCATAACAGGTTTCTGTTACTGTAAATTAAAATTGCTCAGATTAATTTTTAACTTTGTTTAATTTATAGCACATGTACGCTTCTTAGGATAACCTTTACATCGCTACATAGTTGTAGCACCCGGAAGTTTACATCCAGCACAAATTCAATGGAAAACCAACTCGTGTCTAGGCGAGGTGTTGGGGGGCCTATGCTGGCCACCTTGGCACTGTTTCTAGTCTAAACTCTGCTGGAGGAATGAACATCATTCTTCTTAAGGACAGCTCTTCATTTGCTGATGGAGGAGGCGAGCGCTATTGATCATGTCGGTCCGAAATCTCCCGTAGGTGTTCAAGTGGGTTGAGTTGCAGCACACGGTTCACATCTTTTCATTTTTTCATTCTCATCAAACCATTCAGTGAGCCCTTGTTTTCCTGTCGATCAGGGTGTCGTCGTCCTGTTTTTCCACTTATTTTTCCTTTTTTTTTTTTTACCTGTATCCACAAACATCAGGTGTGGACTGCATCACTAGTTCACCATCTAGCCCATATATTGAAATGGTAAATTCCTGAAGCACATACAAGTAACATGAGGTGCTGGGTGTTGTGAGGGGATTAAATGTGTGTTTTTAAAAAGTAACATTTAGGGCAACAGATATGTGCAACATTACCTGAGGGAAGAGTCTTTTTTTATTTTTTTTTTATTTTGGGATGAATATTATTTCTAGTTCTTGAGAGCAAGAGTAAAACACAGCTTATGTTTGCAGTATGTGGTTTAAAAACACTGAATAGCTGCAGCCCCAGTTAGACAGCTGGGCCGCTACGGTCTCTATTTAGTCCTGCAAAGACTAATCAGCCAGGGTCACACACACACAGACGCACACACAGAGGCCACAACCGACGTTTTTCCTCCAGCGCTAATGTCATGGGAGATGTTCTTATATTTAGAGGTCATTTGAAACTAGATGATGATCATGCTCACAATGTCATGATTCAGAGCTCATAGGAAGGAGAGCAGGCTTAGTCCAAAGAAAGAGAAAAAACGAACAAACAAATATACTTTGGCCCCTTTTTTTAGCCCAGTTTTAATACTTTAATAAGTGAAACAGGATTCAAACCCCACATTTTAGTTAATGAAGAATAACTGTACAATCTGAAGCATTTGCAAATGGATACGAGGACCTGCCTGATGAGTGCATTACTAAAATAAAGTGCAGTATTATTCAGTTTATTTATAAAAGAAAAACACAAATTTTATAATCATTATATACATAACCAATATGGGGAGACACGGTGGACAGTGTTTCCTCTTGTTACACATTCAATAACACGTAATCTCTGAGTCTTTGCAAGTGTTGAGGCTTAGAAAACATACAGCATAACTCTGTGAAACAAACAAAAAAAACAACAACACAAAGGTGTTTCTAGGCAGCAAGGCAAGTTTTTTTGGAGGATCAAGCAGCAAAGGTCGGCAAAAATGCCTCTCGGGCATAACGAGGCCAAGCGCAGAGAAAAAAATAGAGCTGAACAACGAGCAGCCAGAATTAGATTCACTCTGAAACAACTTTCATCTAAAAGGAGTGAAGAGCTGGCGTCACGTCAAACAATCTGGGTGATGGTGGGTGATACTTGGCAGCCATCAAACAACATGGACAACCATGACTGCTTCTGTCATTTAGCTTTCCTGGTTACACAGGACACGGACCATGACTTGTACCTGTTTGTTTTTGTTGTGAATGGACTCCATATACTGTACAACGAAAACAAACGGGTCACTCCATCGTCACAACATCACTCCACTGGAGTGAGACTGCAAATTCAGTGGTTCAAAGGTAACTCTGTTCTATTTTGGTCTGAGTTTATCAGGATGTTGCAGCGCTGCCAGTGACAATGACATGGCAAATTTAGACAGTGAGCGCTTATTTCTGGGATTAGCACTAGATAAGAGTGAAGGTTGTAGTAAAATATAAAGATGCAGCAGCACATAGTCAAGAAACCAGGATTTAGTATCAATAGGATTTTGCAAATATATGTGTGTAGGTATTGTGTTTCCTGCTTTTATCTACATTTTCAGAAACATTAGGTCTCAATCACAGCAAATAAATATATATATTTTCATCTTTTTTCATGCTGTATAAGTTGATCACTTTGGATTTAGTGCTAAAACCTTGCAGCAAAGTAGAGACTCAGATCCAGATGCAACGTGACTCAAACTAAACTGCGTCTAGAGTATATAGTCTATCTCTGAGTACAGTGTGTCTGACAGGTCCTCTTCACTCGAGTCTTCTCCTTTAAGGCACATGGACCCTCTCCTGTCGAACAGCAGAGCACCACGGTGTTGAGTCAGGGATCAACGTTGCATAGCTCAGTGTTTTTAATTAAGACATTTTGTGGGTATTAAATGTGCTGTGCTCACCCCAGGTGCTGACAGTGGAGGTCTCCTGCACAGGGACAGTGTTTCGCCGGTCCCTCGTCCTTATCGTCCCAGGACAGCAGCGCTGCCAGGTGGTTGGAGGCGCCAAAGCAGCGCTCGCGCTCGATGGGCTTGGCCGAGCAGACGGGGAAGAGGAGGGCTGAACACGTAAAGGAAACACACACATACCACTGACTCCTAGGAGAACAAGCAATCAGCGTAGAGAGACACTGTGCGTCCTGTACTGTACCTCTGTGGAAAGCACAGCAGAGGTCGGGGCTGCAGTCAGTCTGGCGCTGACAGGTGCTGCCAGCTTCTCCTTTTGTTGCGTTTTGAGTGCACTGACCCCACACACACAGCTGCTCGCCACAGCACTCCACGTCTTTAGTGCAGGACTGAAAGGACAGAAGAAACTCAGCCAACACTTCACTTCACAGACTTTACATTCTTGTAGTACCTTCAGTTAAACGCGGCTGAAACCCATCAACAGCATTAATGATTCTGAGTGTGAAGTCTTTTGCCTGTGACGGCACAGAGAGAAGTTCCTGTCCCTACACATCCTTTATGCATAGTTAATCAGGTGGTGCAGAGAAGTGGTTGCGTCCATGCATTTTCTTTTTTCCTGTGCATCATTTTTGACGAGACACAGATCCTGTCCTCTGTATTTATTATCCCGGCTATGTGTCCTTGTTTGGCCGACTGCCAGTCTCTCCTCCCTTTGCATTACTTTTAACTGTGCTGCCCCAAAACCCAATTCATCCAATTAAGATTCAACATAAAAACTAAAAATAAGTCCTCGATAAGATTATTCAACCTTGACACGTGACGTCCTTTCATGTGAAGCTCACAGGACACGGCGTCCACGAGCAGCACACTCCAGTTACACTTGTAGACACACTGCAATGCAGTTGAGGTGAAAACCACAGATGCTGCCTGCTGGTGACTTATGTATGTGAGGGCGTCCATATTGGATTCACTTACCACATCCAGTGCTTTGCAAGGCAGACACCTGGAGTCGTGCGAGACAGAGAGACAATATCTTCCCGTCCCACAGTCTTCATGAGTGTTGCACCCCTAGTGACAGGAAAGAGGAAGGGGGGTACATAAGGGGATGTGCAACTTCATTTTCCAACTCCATGATGCCATAATTCCCAGTAATCACATAAGGATGACATTGTTGACATTTTGAAAAACATCAGTGAGCTGCTATATAGAGCTAATACTATATGCTAACTGTGTGAAACTAAACTCAACACACTGGTATTATAAACCTCTCAGTCTGGACTAGACTATTCAGGTCAGGAGTATATAGTCCAGAAAGCAAAATGAAGATCTAAATAAACTAAGCTTCTGAGCTGCATAGTCAGAAATCCTGCAACATATTTATGAAGGCAGAAGCACGTCCTGTAGTTTTATTATAGCACAGACTCCCAGAGCTACCATGTAGACAGTAGACAGTAATCCACGTCTGCTGTTTCTCTGCAATCTGTCTAAACACTGACTGATTTATAAGTATTTAAACATTCATATGAAAGCCAAAAGCTCTATTTAAAGGGTGGATTTCTTACTGGCCTGTGTAGCGACATATTCAGAGCACATGAAGGAACTTACGCGATCAATACTGTTTTCTAAGTCACTGGGCAGGACAGTTGTGGTGCTGATGTTGTTGGTCTCCTGTGTGTGACAGAGCAACATCTGTTAAATTTCATTCACAAAGAGGAAAAAAACACAGTCTCACTTTTTTTTGTTTGCTTCTTGTTTACAAGCCCACCTGTTCTACTGAGGTGTGGACAGATTCATTATCACTCACTTTGTCAGGGCCAGTCTCATTGTGTTGACCTGCAGGAAGGTCACTGTGATCAGGGCTCAGACTGACACTGTTGTTCTCCCTCTGGAAGTATTGGACACATGATCACTCACAGATCTCAGCCAAACAGATGCATGCAAGAGGCAACTCCCATTTTCTAGCTCATTCTCCTGCTGCGTGATTTGCAGATACCAACTTATAACAAAGATAGTGAGCAGTGTAGGCTACTACTGATGTTATGTAATAAAATGTGCAACTAGCTGCCTACTTGGTGAAACGTATCCCCAGGCTTCTGCTGCGGATCTTCAGGCAGTTGCTCCACTTCCACAAACACACGGTCCAGCTCCGATTGTCCCTGGTCGGTATTGTCCTCCAAGATGTGGCCGATGCCCGAGTCCACTATCTCAGGGAGGATCCCGCTGCAGACTGCAGTGAGAGCCGAGACGAGCAGGACGACCTGCATCATGCTGCTCATGGTGCTGCTGCTGCTGATGCTGCTGCTGCTGCTGCACTGTGAGGAGGGTGTGGTGGCGAGGCCGTGATGCTCAACACCCCGCAGCGTCACCGCAGCTGATCCGCCTCCAGCCCTGCGGGGTCACATGCGTGAGAGTATCCCGCCTAAACAGGTAAAAAAAAAGAAAAAGAAAAAAAGAATAGGCTACATGGAAAATATTAGTTCACTTCCGCAAATTAATGTTTTGTTTTGTATTGAAATGAGTCGCAAGTGTCCCCTAAACTTATTTCACTTTGTTTATGCAACTCCATTTGTTTCCATATTGTGTGATGATAATGATAAAATTTCTAAATAGCAACGACCTCCACGACTATAAAAAGAAATCGACACCCAAGAATATCTGGAAAATATACAAATATGAAAATACAAAGACTTTTGAGATAACTCTATCAGTCTGAAACCGACACTTTCAGACAAAACACGTGATCAAATGAGGACGAAGCTGTTTTCCCATTTTCAAAGTAAAAGCACATCTTTGAATTGTTTCCCAAAATAAGACACACCACCCAACAAAGCTTTATAACTCACTTTTCTTGCATTTCCCTATCATTTTGCACAGGAAGTAATGTAAAACAACATTATTATATGTAGCCTAACAGTGTAAAAATAAAAGTTCAATCTAAGTGATAAATATAGCTACATATCAGGCTACATTTTAAATCTAAATGTCTAATTTGACCCCACGCAAAAAAAGTCTGACTGAAGATAAATGACCGACAGTCAAAACTATGTTGAGTTAAATATAATAGATATTTGATAAGCTGGTGGCACCAATGAATTGTTGTTTTCAATTGATTAATCAGCCATGTCTGCTCGAGGCTACTGGCAGATTTCTGGCAGCAAACACACAAAATGACACACTTATTCATTGTGGTGGGAGATGGTTTCACCGATGTTAGAGTTGGCAGAAACAAAACCACAACATTTTTCAAACTCAAAGGTTGAGATAAAAACATGACACCTGGTAGTTTCTTTGCGCAGTCAGGAGATGGCGTCATTTCCCTTCACAGTGAACCTTATGTATCGCATATACACACATTAGCTACATTTGCAGCGTCAGTCCAGTGGTTTCGTCCACGTGCTGTGGAGTGGACCGCTGCGACTGCTGACACGCAGAAAAACGTAAAACGTGTTGTCTCACCAGGGGCGCGTGGCGCCAGGTGGTCTCGCGTTTAACGAGGAAGTAGGTACACCTGGAAAACCTGTGTGTTGAGTCCTGTTTCCATTGTCGATATCTGCTTTTACATAACCTACAGTTGACACTAATAATCTTGAAGTTTGTAGCTTTAAATCTGTCAAGTAAGCTACAGTTTAGCCGAAATAAATTCATAATTTTTTTCTAGGCTACTGTATTTTGAATCTGCAGACCTTAACAGATTCAACCCCAAACATCCAGTCCAGTGTTGCTGCATGGTCTTTTCTCCCTCGAGGGAAACTCGCAGGTTATCAGATGACAGCGGGTGGTCTGTGAAGTGCTGAACTTTGACATGAGAAAGTCTAGATCCCCTGGATTAAACAAGTGAGTGAGTCCCAGTAGCTGCCCTGGGGATGTGTCTGCCAGCGGAGCACCGCCCTCCTCCACTGACCCAGCAGCAGCAGCAACAGCAGCAGCAACAGCAGCATTACAGAGAAACTACTGCCTGTCAGACTGACACCGAGCACCGGCAACACAGCGCGGTCCGGGACCCTGTTAGACAGACGGGAGATACATAGCTACTGTGAGGAAGGAGAGTTTCAACTGGTTCAAATATGAGGTGAGTCCCTTTGTTTTACACTTTGTAGTAGTTTTGTGAATGAGCTTGTGTGGAGTTGAGACACCTGACTGAAGTTTGGACCCACTGTGTCTCAGCAGCAACATCAGACGTGACTGAATTAGGATTAAAGTTAATGAAAATGTGCTTCAATGAAGGTCTCCAGGAGTAAATAGTAAGATCACTGTATGAACTCACTATAAAGTCACATTGAATACAGCTCAGTACCTTATTTGGCTGTGAGCAAAGTGGGAGTTTGGACTTTTATGAGCAGCTGCTAAATCTTTTACTTTGAAAACCTTGATTGAACATTGTGTGAGCTGAATCCGGCAGCTCGGCTTGTCTGTCTACTCCCTGATAAAACAAAACTTATCTCCACTTCTTACATAATCTGCGTTTTTGTACTGCTGATATACTGTACCACAAAGCCACAAATCACTTTTTGAGCATAAATCACAAGCTGCTTTTCACACAACGCCCTGTGAAGTGACAAGCTCAAAGGTAAAGCAGAAACAGGTAAAGCGATGTCATGTCATTATCATCCCTCACCGCAGGGGGCTTTTGTGTTTTTTAAAATCCCACCATTAGTCTGTCACCGTGAGTTTTCCTTAAAGCCTCCCTCGGGCTGACCCCACCTGCTCAGCAGCTTCTTCACAGCGAGTATCTCCTGGCCTGGTTTTGTCGGTTGAAGTGACACCAGGTTGAATAATGAAGGAAGGTGTGGTGTTGACAGGCTTTACTGTCAGGCTGCTGAAAGGAGCACAGTGAGTTACACAAACTGCTTGTTAATGTTTTCCAGTGTGGCTGCAGCAGCAGGTTCATGCATCTACTGCTACTGATAAAACACAGTCTGGTAAACACCGCATTCCTCACGAAGCGGGACACACAGACACCACACATTTGGTCCAAAAGGAGGAGGAAAAAAAAAGAGATATTTGAGGAATAAATGAGATCAATAACTGAGGAATGGTACATTATTGTGGGTGGGCTCAATTTGCTTCTTCCTCTTCCACATTTCAACACATTGAGTCTGGTGTGATTCATACGTTTTGCATGATGATGCGGGAGCGTTCAGCAGCATTTCTTAGGGAGAGGTCAGAGGAGTCATATAAACTGTGGTAGCTCCGGGTGAGCAATCATTTCCTGTGCATTTCCACGACCGTTGAAAACAGAGCTCAGCGGCGTCCAGCCAGTGAGATTCAAACTCTTATTACAAACAAACTCCGCCAGTGAACGCGCTCATCATCATCTAAACAGTGTGCCTACATAACATACAGTGTCTGGTCTGTGGCCCCACACGCTGGCGGCTCACTGTGATTTATACTACAACTGCCACCCCCCCCTCCCTCCGTCTCTCGCTAAGCCTTTCATTGAGGCATTCATGTGCTGTGATCTCAAAGTGTGTTGCTCAATAAGAGATGCCGTTTTTTGGGGGCTAATACTTCATCTTGTGGTTTAGCTAAATAGCTGCAAGGCTTATGCTGTGATTACAGGTGATTCATGATCCCTTGTCAACACAGAAAACACAAATATAAGGTAACTAAAGCAGTGTTTGAGGTATCTATGATGCTGTTTCACTGTGTATAATTAATTCTGACAGGTAGCATGTTCATATTGTAGTTTTAAAAAAAGTTATTCAGATCAAATATCAATGGTTTTATGAATGAATTAATCAACCAGCCTTATATATCAGAGTAATAAAGTTATGTTAGGACGTCCTGCTGTGGATAAAACAATGTGAACGTGTTTCTTGTTGCCTGCGAGTGGAAGCTTGTGCTCATTATTGCCAGGGAGGTGTTGTGAACTTTCTCCTTCCTCTTTGCAATATGTTTCCTTCCCTGTTCCACGGCGTAAAAAAACGGACACATGTGCCCAGTTAAACAAAAGAGATAGGAACTCTCAGAGATAGGTGGGGCTTGTCGCCCCCGCTTGCAGTCTGCGAGTCTGTAATCAAACAAAAAGTTTTTCTCCTGTATCAAAAACAAAAACACAACAACAGTGCAGTTGTCCTGTCAGTTCCCGTCTCCGCTGCTCTGCCAACGCAGGTCAGATTAAAAATAGGACACAACATTTTGAGTTACCACGACAAACATCTCTGCTTTCTGTGAAGCTCTTAATGCATCGCGACATTGGGAAAAACCACATCTAAAACCAACAGGGAGTTTTTTAGTAAATGAACCCCAGGATGTCATTACCGGGTCCCCTCTGGCAGAAACGGCAACACACTGGAATGGCTTTTTAAACATGTCTTTTTCCAGGGCTTTAAAAATCACAGAGGTGGGATTTTACAGGGGCAGCTCTGCTCCCGTGCTTTGATCTGGACAGGAAACCAGACGCTCTCCACAGGAAGAGTTCGGATGGGAGGCGTCACACACTTTGTTCTCGGAGCGTTTTGAAATGCAAAAGAAGTTATCTTATCTGTTTGTTTTGGTGCACGGCCACGATTCAGTTTGATAGATAAATCATTTTGAACATTTTGTTTAGCGAGACTTATGAGTCTGTGTTGCTATCAGGGCAGGTGGCGGGTCAACAGAGGTGAGCGTGTTATTGAGTTGACCTTTGTCCTCTGGTGTTCAGCTGAGGCCGTCTTGTTTACATGGTCTCATGTTTACAGTTTCTAGCTCCTGTTGATATGTTTTCAGGTCATGTGCTGTTTTTTTTTTTCCCTGCAACATGACACTTTGTCTATTCTGAGCCTGGCTTCAATGATTGTTGCCTCACAGAATCTGCTATTCCCGCCACACAGTTAATACTGCAGTCTAAACCCGGGCTGTCCGCTACTGTGATATGGATGAGTTAAAGATGCCGACTCTGACCTTTGACCCTTTGTGCCAGTCTGCGCCACCTCATTTGTAATTCTCTGATGACTGTACAGTAAATCAGTCTTATGGCACTTTATTTTATAACATGAGATTGTGTTGTTAGGACCAGAATGATTGTTGAAGTAGACGTTCACCGATTAAGTTTGGCCGATTACTTGCAGATGATAGGACATTTCATGGCTCTGATTGTCGCTGATGGCTGTGCACCCTCCACCAGTTGCACAGTGAGGCTACATCATCTTATTGGACAAGATCATTTTAATTTAAACAGTGTACTGATATTGATATTTACCTATATTGCAGAGGCGGAGCTTTCTAAATTAACTCAAAATGAAAAAGTTGTGTCACACTGTGTTGTTGACTCCTGTGCATTCCTCAGAGGGTATCAGCCATTGACTCCTGTGCATTCCTCAGAGGGTATCAGCCCATTAATTGGCTTTTTCCTACTCCAAACTATTATTAAGTATTATATCGGTCCTTAAAAATCCACTATCAGTCGACCTGTGTTTTGAAGCCAACATATTGTGTAGGCAGGTGGGCCGGCGTCTCCGAGCAGACAGCAGCTCTGAAGCTTCACAAGCCGCCTTCTGTTTGTGTAAATGAATAGTTCTCTCCTGTGAAGTTGACTGACATTTTCTGCGCTCTGCCAGTCTTTCTACCTTGCTCCTGACTGATCTTCTTTTGTGTTGGCACCGCTGCCTGAACACGCAGCCCAGACTTCAAGAGCGTTGAGATAATACCGTGCAGCTCTGGGGCCTGGTGAAGGGCAGAGCTGGCAGAGCCGAAGTCCACATGAGAGCACTGTTTTCCGAGGCACGCTGCCTCCTTATCAGGCCTACAGATGGTTCCTTCCTGGTTTTCTTGAGTCCAGTCTGTAATTACTGTAGCTGGCCGACTACACTGGACTATGAGCATTTCCCAGCACTCCCAATGTTTTCCTTGTGTAGTCAGCTTCCCATTGTATTCTGATAGCCTGAAGATATGTGGTCTGCAGAAACAAATGAAGACATTACGTCACTGCTTCGACTCTCAGTTCAAGCTTTATAGTTTTGTCACTGTCAAAGTTAAACTGCTTGTTTTAAATTGGACTTTCTGGAGCAAGTAGCCTCTGGCAAACACATGGTCACATTGGGTGGTCAAATGTGATTATTTTGGGGGAAAAAAAACCCTTGGGCAGTCAAGGGTGAAACACTTAGTTGATTAAGAGTTGAGTTGTTTGCCAGAAAATTTGTCACCAATTATTTTGATTGAATTCATTCATAGTTTTAAGTCACTTTTCAAGCAAAAATAAATTGCAGCTTTGTACTTTTCTGTATGTTATGTGTACAGTAAGTAAACTGAGTACCTTAAAGTTTTGGACTGGGCTTTATGAAGAAATAGTGTGAAATTGAATCATGCATACTAAGATTTTATCATTGCACAGACCAAAAAATGATCAGCAGTGTAATTGACAATGAAATAATTATCAGTTGCAGCAGGAAGGAAGTCGTAGGAACGTATATCACCTGCACAGCCTCATATGGCCAACTTGTCTGTGTTGTGAACCTCTGTTGTTAAAAGCTCAATGATGCACATGCCACACTGGGTTTCATGTTCTATTATTACATTAAACATGGTCCCTTGAGGAGGTTTCACATACCCTGCATATACTTTATTTGTGACTTATCTGTCCTCAGGAGGAACAAATGCCATAGACTTTACAGAGAACAGAGAGAAGGACCAACACATTATCTGTTAAATCCTCTTTATTGTTCATTGACAGATCATCCCTGCTGCAGATGTTGTAAAGTAATGCTTGGTTTTTAAAAAAGGGAATGTGGAAGGATATACTATGTGTGTCTAAAAGCGGCATGCCTGTTCATGCTTTGATTTCTGTCTTTTTCTCTTTTTTTTGCCCTTCAGGTGTAACAGGTACATTTTTCACATTCCTCACATTCTCCCTTTTCTCATATTGGATGGACAGTGACGGCTCGCTTTGTCTCAGATACACACTAGTGCCTTTATTTATACACACCACACTCCACCATATGGATCTGAGTTATACGGTTACAGACACTTGGGCGGTGTGTCGCAATACAGTAAAATGACTAATGGCACATGAATGATATATAAACATTAAAAGTTATAGAAACACTTGAATCGTTAAATGAAAGAAACAAGCCATACAGTTTGGATAAGGCTTTGATGACGTTAAGAAGACATATTTGTGGTTTAAAAGTAGAAACTATGTCAGTGTAACTCTCCTCTCCAACGAGTACAGGCCAGTTTGTGTCTGTCTGAGCCTCTGTAATGACGGGCTGCATGTTTTCTGAGTGATGCACAGCCAGACCAACCACTGACGATGCCTCACTACTGTAGTTTGGTAAATCTGGTAAATGCAAACGACGGTGATCAGACAGCTCCAAGTATTTCGGAATAAGACAGACTTTAACTGCCATCCTGCAATATTATCGTCTGTGTGAAAAGATATATTCTCCATCTGACGTCCAACCACTGTGCATCCTGTTTCCATGCTGTAGCTTGACAGATTTACTGCTTGGTTTTGTGTTGTAAAATGAAGTTAAAGCAACAAAGAAAAGGTCAGTGGGCGTGGCAGGCTGCGTAGTTGTGACATCACAGACTCACAGACGTCCTGACAGCTTGTTTTAATGCATGGACTGTGTGTGCATCTCTCTGTGGAGCGAGGCCTTCAACACCATCCACAATATGTATATCGCACCTGGTCCTGCTTTCTAATAAAGAAGCCATGGAAATCCCACCTTCAGCAATATGGGACTTTTAAACCGTGCACACTATTGAACTCGCTGATCCTCGTAAGTATTATATGGTTTGGTTGTGATGTATAATGTGTGTGTGTGTGAGTATTTTTTCCGCTTTGTCTGTCATTAGTTGTATTTTTACAGCCGCTCTGTGGGTTCAGTCCGTCTGCCCACAAGTGACTTTCCATTCTGTCAGACTGAGATGGTGAAGTCATAGGGCTCTGTCTGACACAATGCAGTTTGAGTGTTGAGCGCTGACTTGGCTGGTAAGACAGTTAATGGTACCTTTTCATTAGTCCTCCTCACAGACATCTGCATACAACAGATGGTTCCAATAATTGAGCTTTTTTTTTTTCTTTTTCTTTTTACCCCTTTACTCGGACTGCAAAGGGGAAAGCATACTGTAAGTGCAGTCAACATGTCTTTATTTGAACTTTCCACCAAAGCCACGAGAGATTCTTGAACAGTGGCCAAGGTTAAGGAATAAAATGATATCAACATAAAATTATTTTTAGGAGCTCTTGTGAAAAAATAGCCACTCCTTTGCTAGTTAACAAAAAATGGAAGTTTACTTTTTTTGGCAGGAAATTTGCATCCTGTAGTCTCAAAGAAACTTATTTAAAACTCGACTGGTGAGAAAAACGACTCCGCAGAGGCTTTATAGGAGTTTTTTTTTAAATATATATATATATATATATTGGGCCCCAAACACTCCACATACCACATGGTAGAATACACAGCAATTTTCCCATCAGTGTCTCCTGCCATGCATGAAAGATTAAAGCACCTGCATCGTATATCATGCCTGTCTCAGTCATTGCTCGTCACTCACTGACAATCAGAGAGTAAATTCCCCCGAAACTATGAAGGTGGTCCTGTGACTGGATGGCTGGTGGAGCCACCGAGAGGCTTAGCGCACAGTGTTGGACTCATGCTGATGGAGCAGTTCAGAGCTGCTCTGGCCACGTGGCACAGGAATGTCAGCTCACTGAGCTCGAAGCTGAAATGTTTGCTGTGAAAGGTCTCAGGGGTCCGCGGTACCTTCCCACAGTGTCCGGAGCTTTATGAAGGTGAGAAGCTCACCTGAACGATCAGTGTCACTGCGACCTGGTTGCTGCTCTTTCCTTTGACTGACTCATTCTCTGAAATGTAAAACAACAAGCAGAAGCAAAACAGGATGCAAAAACATGGCCAAACAGGATCCTGTGTAAATTAATATGCTAATTTTAGCCCAGGGACAAACGCTGTTGCTGTAGGAACAACATGAAAAACATCACTATCACAAACATGTTGCGACCCGTGATTGATTAAACATTGAATGTAGTGAGTAACTTTTTGTATATGTGTGTTTGACTCTGTCTGAAGCTGCGTATGAACAGTTTTATGACACAGTCACGTTGCCACCTGAGGCCCTGGGGGAGGACTGTGACAGTAACAGTGGATTACTGAGGGGCACTGTTTGAGTCCTGCACAGCGAGCCTGACCTTTCCTCTAACCCTGCCTATCCCACTCCATGGGACATTAAAATATCAAAGGCAGACTTCGCCTAAATCTCACGGAAGCCGTGGTCTCCGCCCAAGTGAGCACACACATGCTTAATGCAGAAAATTTCCACATTTTGCTTTGATGTTGAGTTCTGGCACAGATTTCCTGGCATCTTTTTCCAAATGCTTGATGGTTGATTGGAGGAAAACGAGAGTGCGAGCTATATTATATTTAATTCTATCAGTCGAGCTCTGCTCTGACATGATGAGAGTGTGTTTTGGTAACGGCGTCTTTCACGCACACACAGGCACAGATGTGAAGTTACTGAAGGCACATGAGGCGAAGTAGAAAGAGGATCCAGTCACATCCAGTCAACCTACTGTATGTTGGTCTGGTGTGTTTTTAACAAGTCAGGTTCAAAGAGCTGCGGGAAACATTGTCTGGTTTTTCGGCTGGAGTAAAGACGCCACCAGACGTATACATCCACTCCTCCTGCCTACTCATCCATGTTCAGAAGAACCAGCTCAACAGAAACAAACTGTGGGTTTTCGGTTTGAACTAACAGGAAAACCACTTTTTGGCCTTGCTGAATACGATGTATGCAGATGAAATGTTGTGACATGGTGAAATAGCAAAGAACCAACAATAATATGCATGCATGCCATCAACAGTGCATCCATTCATTGTCTGTTTTGCTTATCTGGGCGGGGTCACACAGGGCCGACACAGGTCGTGGGCAGAGTTCACCCTGGACAGGTCACCGGTGTATCATAATAGAGACAAACAATCTCACACACCCAGATTCACACCTACGGACAAATTAGAGTCACCAGTCATTAATGTGCATGTTTGGGAGGAAGCTGGAGAGTAATCTATTCAAATTCACGTAGAAAAAAGAGGAAATTGAACCTAAAATCTCCTTGCAGAGAGGTGACAGTGCCAACCACTGGTGAAAATGTAGGATGCTGCATATTGTTGATTCCCTTGTGCCATCAAACAAACTCTCATGTCCATTAAACTAGAAATAAAAAAAAGAAATACAAATAAAAGCATACAGTTCATTCCCTCTACAAAAATATACAACTAAGGCCCAATGCTAAGGCACTAAAATCTTATAACAATGCAGAGTAATTTAGTTTATTTATCCATGGCAGATATGTTGAAGTCATCACTCGAACTTGAGGGCTGTTGAAGCAGTTAAAAGTATTAAGAACCACAAACTGCTTCTTTTTTTATAAGCCGACGTGGTTATGGCTCTGTAAAAGTAGAAGTAGTAAATGTGCTCCACAACGACAGACGGGCACATTTTACCCTTGTCTGCATGCAAAATGTTATCTCACGAGTGTGGGGGCGTGAGTTTACTCTGTTACGAAATGCATGGTGTGCAGATAGTGGGTCTGAGTGAGGAGTGGTACTGGAGACTCTCCTGATAATTGAGTAATGTGAACTGGAGTCAGAGAGCAGATAAAATACAGCTGTGTTGTCAGCTTAATTTAAATGTTTTGAGTCTCTTCATCATTTCAGTGAAGCAAACTAATAATATAATAAGGCAGCAGCAATTTTATCAGACCTTTAACAGAATATGGAAAAACATCCGTCGCCCACAGCCATCTGTGCGGGATCCTTTGCCATGAGATGACGTCAGATGTTATGTGTCTTGCCTCCTCAGACTGGGCATGACGGTGCGGGCCAAGCTGAGGGTGTAGCCACATCTGGCAGAGAGCGCTGAAGTGAGCAGGAGCCTCGGCACAGCGAACCATCCAGTGCAGCGGGGAAGATGGGAGAGACAGAGGAGGAGAGGGACAATGTGGGGAAGCTGTTTGAGAACTTCATCCAGGCCTCGACCTGCAAAGGAGCCCTTCAGGCCTTCAACGTGCTCTGCAGACAGCTGGACCTCGACCCTGCGGACTGCAGCACCTTCTACAGCAGCCTGAAGGAGAAGGTCACCACCTGGAAGGCCAAAGCTCTGTGGACTAAACTAGACAAGAGGATGTCTCATAAGGAGTATAAGAAAGGCCAGGCCTGTGCAGGCACCAAGGTAAGTTCAGTTCCAAAGTAAACCATATATTTTGTTTTGTTAATTTCCTCTTTTCCAGACATTGTTTTCTTTTTCATTTTGGTATGAATTCAATCTCTTTTTATAATTGTGTTAAATATGTAATTCATCCCAATTCACATGCGCTGAATGTTCAGAGTTTTGTTATTTTTGTGCGGTCGTGCAGCTGTTTGTTTTTTTTTTTCGCTTTGTTGCAGGCGTTGTTGCAGGCGTTGTTGCCAGATTTTGGAGAACAAGAATCAACAATACACATCATCCTTTATACAGTTTCCTTGTTTGCATGATGTAATGCTGTGGCTCAGAAATACAACTGGTTTCTTTGTGTTCACGGCAACAATAGGAGTTTGTATCTGCAGTAACATCACTATGACTTGACCCACTAAGATGAGCTGAAATGTCATAAAGTTACATGTACATTCACGTATGGAAAAAAGATCAAAAGAAATCTCATGAGGTTTGTTCATATGTCACAAAAGTTGACATTTAGTGATTGGGGAAGTGTCTGTTGTGATTTAACCTCATGTGGTTCCACTATTTTTTTTAAAAACAATCTGCACTTTGTTCCTCTTCAGGACTGTACAGAGCAGCACCATGGCTAAAGCGATGTCATGGTCATCACTTTAACCTCTGCCTGCACAGACGCACAGCTCATCGGCTACACCAACACTCACTCTTTTCCCTGCAGCAGCTCCAAACAGACAGGACAGGAAATGAAAGAGATGTATACCATGATATGCACTGATACACACACAGGTGCTATGTGACAAAATACAACAATAATACTTCATAATACATAATTAATAGGTGAATGTGTTGCAGAACCATAGTTTTTTTTATTCAGCAGCTCTTCACATAATCATATTAAACTGGAGAGCTATTATTGAACAAAGCCATAGCACTGGGGTGTATGATGTCTTATGTGATGAGGCTATGTAGGAAAACCTGGCGGGATGTGATTACCCCTCTGTCATCAGTTACCCCCGGCTCGAAGAGAGTGTTTTATTGCACAGAGAAACAGACAGCATCACTCAACAACTATGATTATTCAGCCACAGCAACACTGAGGGTGAGCTGTGCTGTTTATAGGCTCGGCCTGTAAAGGCTGGAGCGCCGCCCGGATCTTTACGAAAATGTGTTTTAAATGCTTCAGCGTGAGCTCAGTTTTTTTACAGGTTCAGTTTTGTTTAAGCCATCACCAAAATAGGTAAGAAAGGGGAAAAAAAGGAAGAAAGAAAGAAGAAAATGTGACTCTTAAATTTCAGAGCCAAAGATTTTAGTTCAGATTTGATCATTCTGACAACGTGCAGGTTGTAAAATAAGAAACAGTGCTTTGTACTGAAGTCATTAATGTTGGATTGTGGAGCGTTACTGGAACACTTCTTCTAAAAGCCTTAGCTTTAATAAGTTGCGCGCACGTGTACAGTTTGATTACAGCATGAAATCAGTTTTAATCACACACAGGACAGACAATCTGCTTTTATTCGATTACTCATTCGCCGTCTCCCTGGGAGAACCGCGAGGTGACGACTCATGTTTTTATAGCGGCGCAGCTCTTCGGCGGTGACAGATGTGATCTCACTCAGCTCCTCGTCTTCATATTCCCGCTGTAGCTGCAATCTTTAAAGGATGTGATGTCATCCCTGTTTTATGGCCTGACACAGCTGGCAGCGCTGACACATAACCACAGCACGATGCTCTCCCATCAGGTTTGACTGTAACCCCCCCCCAAAAAAAAAAACTATTTCAAAATTGATGATTTTTTAATTTTAACCCATGACATGACGTTATGAATCATCCCCCACACACTTCATCATAGCTCTTTGACACAGTGTGTTTTTAATATACTTAGAAGAAGATGTGCATCCAAGATTTAATTAAATATTCAGACAGAAGACGACCTCCCCTCCATTAAATCCATCTGAAACTGTAGATCTTGTTTGCTCCTCCACACAGTTGACAGCCTGAAGATACTGAGCAACGATAAACTACTGGTAAATTTTCAAAATGATGATAAAATAAATATATTTGCAGCACGTTGTTCAACACAACTAGCTTCATGTTGTTGTGTGGCTGTAGGGGACACCGCGATGCTTCACTGTGTGCTCGGATGAAGAGCTCACTTGGACTACTCGGTAGCTATAGGGTTTGATTACGAGGGCAGGAGGACAGATGTGAGCAGGTCAGACCGCAGGGTGGGGTGGAGCTGGGATGAGAGCGAGCTCAGAGGTGGGAAGCTGAAAGGAAATGGTGTGTGTCCTGACTCAGCAGATGTGGGGGCAAACCTTCAGGAAAAAGCCTCATATCTGGAAAAATATATCAAGCGAATGGAAAAGTACCGAGACAAACAGGCGTTATCTGCCGACGACTGATAGGCGGCTCAAAACAGTCTCATATGTTTAGATAAAAAAATATGCGCATTGTGAGCATACCTCTGAACAAACTGAGCTTCAATTGTGAATATAAATTCTAACATCCTTCCTTTCTGTCTGTGGCTGTGTAAATAGCCCGTAAACTTACTCACCCTTTTGAAAAAAAAAAAAAAAACTCGGCCTGGAGGCAGACTTGTCCAGGCAGCACTTCCACCACCTGAGAATACCTCATCCTGATCACCTCAGGCAACACATGATGACAACTCATGCCCTGTGAAAACCACCCTGAAGCTCAACCAAGAATGAGAGTATAAAGTCGCTGAAGCCCAATCATCTTGTTTTTAAGAGACGTTGAGGCTGTGATGTGGGATTTTTGTTGTTGTTGTTGTTAGCTGACACCGGGCGCTCTGTAAACAAGCACCCAGTCTGAGTGTCTCACCGAGCTGACAGCCAGCGGAGCCGCCCTCACCCTGGTGGATGCACACGGTGGCAGGAAGTGAGTCCTCCTGGGTCAAGTATGAAGCAAAGAAGAAGAAGAAAAAAAGTAATCCCATTTCTGCACATTGTAGTAGTGCGGAGTGGCAGCGCTTTGTGCCAGTGGATGAATGGAAGGCCAAGAAATTCAAGTGTTCTCTGCTGCAGTGGAAGAAAAGGGTATTTTCAGCACTAATTTGGTGAAGCTATCGAGACAGGAGACTGTCCAGCTTGTTGAGCACAGCAGGGGCAACCTTCAGAAGTGGTTTGGTCCTGGATTAAATGTCAAAAGGAATACACAGAGACACGCACACACATTCACATGCACACATTTGCTCTATAATGTCTCTTAATCTGTTTAGAAGAAAAGGAAGATAGAGTTTGCCAGCGCACATGCGTCTGTTCTTTCATCTATCACTCAAGGAGATGATGTCATGTTTGACCACACATTCTCAGACAGACCATGTTTCTGCAGGCGACTGACTTCATGCGTTTTTTTTGGGTGAAGCAGCCGATCCATGAATCACACCTTTGATATGTAAAGGTTGTAACAATACTTCACTTGAGGTGTGTGGAAGTTCGTTGCCAACATCCCTCAGCGAGATACCCTCATAAATTCACTTCTTTTGGGGCATGTTTAAACTAAACTCCTCTTCATTCTTATGTTTTATTAACCATCGCACGCACAGAAGGTGGTCTCGAGAAATCATCCAAGGACTGGAATGATCCTCAGACTCTGTGTATCCTGCTGAAGTGTCCTTGAGTCAGACACTCAGCCTCTAAAGTGGTGCAGTGAAGTGCTGCTGCCCTTCATGATCTATGTACACGTTAGCATACTTCCTGGTGTATTAATAAAAAAAAGTTGGATATGAACCATTCTTCAGCTCCGGCTCTTCAGGAGGAAACGTCTCTGCCTTCTGTTATTGATTTGATAAAGGTCCAACTCATTTCTCTGAGGTCATTTTGTCTTTTTTTTTTTTACTCAGTGCCTCATCATCGGAGGCGGCCCCTGCGGCCTGCGGACAGCCATCGAGCTCGCTTTGCTGGGGGCCAAAGTGGTGGTGATTGAGAAGAGGGACTCCTTCTCCAGGAACAACGTGCTGCACCTTTGGCCCTACACCATCCACGACCTGCGGGGCCTCGGGGCCAAAAAGTTCTACGGCAAATTCTGCGCCGGGGCCATCGACCACATCAGTGAGTATCTGATGTAACAGACACAAAACAGGCTGCAGGGATTTGATTTTCACTGACCTGAGATCACAGGGCATCAATGTCAATGAATTATAATCTTCTCTTTGAGTATGTGCATGTTATGTATTTGAGTTCTGAGTCTTCTTAATCCTTTAATCAAAGCAACAAGAGAGAAAAAAAATGCTTTGGATTTGCTCTTAACAATGTCAAGACAACATAACACACAATACAAAGTTTGGGTTGCACATTGTGTATACAAACATCAGTGTGTGTGTGTCTGTGTGTGTGTGTGTGTTTGTTAGGCATTCAGCAGCTGCAGCTGATCCTGCTGAAAGTTGCCCTCATCGTCGCAGTGGAGTTTCACATCAATGTGGAGTTTGTCAAGCTGCTGGAACCATCAGAGGATCAGGAAAAAGACGGTATTCACCCGCACGTTCACGTCAGTTACACGTCCAAACAATAGATAAATGGCGCTGTTACTGTACTGTATATTCACCCACTGACAGTCGCTTTATGAGCCGCGAGCTTTGAGAGAGTAGAGCTGGAGCATTTAGCAGGATGAGGCAGATGAGATGTTTTATAATGTGTAAAGTTTGATAGAAACATCAGGCTGCATCGGCCAGTTTGTTGAACAGACATGTCGTGCAGCTTCCTGGAAGGTCTATATTTACCCTGCTGTTCCTACGGCTTTGGCCGGTCAGGCAGCGAGGGACTTCTCATCCTGCAGTATTTAATTTCCTTGACATCCACCAATAAACACAACACAAATATTGGCACCGTGCTGGGTTTTTCATCATGTCTAGATGAGGTCAGTGGACATTGACTGCATTGCTTA
Organism: Decapterus maruadsi; assembly: GCA_030347415.2. NCBI lineage: Eukaryota > Metazoa > Chordata > Actinopteri > Carangiformes > Carangidae > Decapterus > Decapterus maruadsi. The sequence continues at coordinate 32,273,423 of CM064900.1, forward strand.
ACATCCATGTTATCTTGCTCAAACGCATACATACCAAACACTATATACAGTGTGTGCTTATCGCATTGATACAACAACATTTGCTTGAAAACGTCTACACAACTGCACCCACTCAGCCATAAGACGTAAATGTTTTATAGCCCTGCAGATGACCCCTCTTATCCCACTTTGGGCTATATCTTGCACAGCGCTGTCATATGTTGTCTTTTCGGCCGTAATATCACCACACTGATAACAACGAGAGCCTTTGCCTAAGTTTAGACACACACTTATCCCTCCTGTTATGCTATGACGGACTGAGCTGAGCCCCTTGACATCATGGGATGCATTTTCCACACAGTGATATTACACTTCAAACTGCCAAGCTGTTCCTGTCGCTGCTCTCACACCTCTGCAGCACCCACACACCTAAAATGGCCTATATGATTACATAATTATAATATTATAGCCTACAGTTTTCTAACTTATTATTATTACTCCAGGTTCGATGCAGATGTGAAGCATCCTTGTCGTACCTTCATGTGGTTTTATTTTTCTCCAGTCTGGCACGGATGGCTGTATTTGTCCATGTTTTTTGGCATCGTACTGTAGCAATAGCAGGTGTTAGTGGAAAACAGCAGCATAGAAACACCAAACAGCAACAGTGTTTACGTGTGCTTACTCATTCCCCTCATTCATTGCCTCTGCACTGACACATTTAGATTTTGCACAAGCGTGGCAGGTGGCAGAGTGATCCAGGAAGGAGAGGGAGAGAGGGTTTGATGGAGATTATTGAAGTGTCCTTGAGCAAAATACCAACGCTTATCCGCTGACATACCACAGCTGATTGTTTGGTGGAGGGGGGAACGGCACAAAGGGAATGTGTCCAGGATTCATATCATGTAGGTTGTTTTTTTTTTTCTCTCTCCCTCTCACACTCTTTCTATGTCTTTGTTCAGGGCTCGGGTGGAGGGCTGGAATCCGACCCGCTGATCACCCTGTGGCTAACTTTGAGTTTGATGTCGTGGTGGGGGCAGACGGACGCAGGAATACTTTGGAAGGTGAGAAGAAGAAAAGAAAAAAAAGAAAAGACAAGATCAGAATAGAGGCCTCCAGGATGTACTGACCTTTCAAAAAGCTGACAACAAAGTCCCACATCAAGGCACACGCTGTAATACAAGTGTTAGTCTCCCACTATCTAGTTACTAGAGGCTAAAAAACTCACATAATCCTTCACAAATGCGGATTTTTTTTTACTTAAACCTGTTGTCTCTTGTTGTTTTTGATGTGCATCTTTACATAACATCCAGCAGCTTGTATGTTTCAGTTGAACATATTGTGTAAGTGAGTGTCTGAGCGTCCTAGATAAGAAACCTTTATCAAATCAACATGTTTTCTCATGCCAACATTGTTTGACCAGTCATTCATTCATCTGTTTGCACTACTGGGAAACTCTATTGACGTACAGTTAGTCGTGGTTCACATAATGAGACGTCCCACACTGTTGTTTCTGGACGCTCTCTTTGAATAACTGAATAACTTGTGCGGCATTACCTCTATAAATGAAACTCACCTTCTGTAAACCTACACTTGTATGAAGCCATTGATGTCTCCCAGTGGGGAAAAGCAACACATGAAACCACTAAAAGTTGTCTACATAAATAGAGCCGAGCCGGGGCTCAGCGCAGCAGCTGATGCATTCATGCTGGACCCACTCCATCTTCTATGTCTCACTGTTTTTGGTCTCTCTCCGTAAAAATGCTGTCATCTAACAACCAATTCACATCAGATGCTTATTCCTAAAAAGGACATTTTTGGGGGGCCGAACGAGACGTCTAGCTCATTCTCAAATTATGAAGAAGCCTTGGGGAATGATTTTTCCCTGCAGTGAGTCTGCTTTTGTGCCACGGAGTTAAATACAATTAGATCCCGTGCTCTGTTGATTGTTGAGGACCTTTGAAGAGGGATGAGGTGACAGAAAGGAGAAAAATCCCTTTGTGAGTTTCAACAGCGGCTGCGTGGGGAAGTTGTAACACAAGTTCAAGCCCAAGTTTTGTTGCCTTAGTTCCCACACATCACTTGTCTTTTCCTTCAGAGTCAGTGACGTTCAGGGTAGAGAAGTTGTTCCACAGGTCAAATGAAATGATGAACCTTCTTTTGAGTCTATTTGACGTCTGTTTTGTTCTCACAACCTCTGACGTTAATTAAGCAAACAGCATTTAACTGCATTTAATTCCTGGTGCTTCCTACAATCCCGACTGTATGGAGGCTAGGCGTTGGTAAACTGCCTCTTATCCTATAATAACTGCCTTGTAATTATGGCTTACGGCTTCTTCTTCTTTCCTGTTTTCTGTTTCATTGTATCTCTTTTTTTTCCCCCCATGTCCCTCTCTCTCTCTCTGTCTGTCTATCTGCCAGGTTTCAGAAGGAAGGAGTTCAGGGGTAAACTGGCGATCGCCATCACGGCCAACTTCATCAACAGGAACACCACCGCAGAGGCCAAAGTAGAGGAGATCAGCGGAGTGGCCTTCATCTTCAACCAGAAGTTCTTTCTTGACCTCAAAGAGGAGACAGGTGGGAGAAAGAGGCGTTGTTGGGCCACATACAGTAGGGCTTTTTGCTTTCATGGGTGAGGATATCATAAAGCAGTGGTGCCCCAGTTCCCAACCATTTTTGGCTAGTCACCCCATTTCGACTTGACAAATTTCTGGCGACCTCGCTATCACGTACAGTCACGTGATCACGGCTGTCAATCAAGATAGATAGATAGATAGATAGATAGATAGATAGATAGACTTTATTGATCCCAAGCTGGGAAATTACAGTGCAGCAGCAGCATTACACAGACGCACAGTGACAATAAGACATATATAAGAATATAAAGAATAAGAATAAAAAGAACAAACTATACATAATAAAATATTAAAATATAAAGAACAAACTATACATAATAAAATAGCAATAAAATAAAATGAGATGTACAAAAGTATATACAACAACAAATTGGCAGTGTTGATTTTAGTGCAAATGCGTCAGTTCACATATTTTTATATGCTGCATTTTATTTGAACTTCACTGAGAGTGAAAGTATAGAATGCAGTTGTTTAAGATTGTGGTGTTTTTATTCATAATTTTAATAATAATAATAATTAGTTAAAGTTATTTTTATCAGTGTTTTTCGGGGCGACCCCAAGGTTGAAAAACACTGTCATACAGTTCATTGATTATCTTCAGCAATACCAAGTTAGCACAGCTGTGTGTAGGACATTCACTGCCGTGGTTTTTCTTGTTGATGCATTTTTGAAGTTGTAGTCATATTCAAAGTGTTTCATGTCCTGCAGGTATCGATCTGGAGAACATCGTGTACTACAGGGACAACACACATTACTTTGTCATGACTGCCAAGAAACAGAGTCTGCTTGAAAAGGGTGTTGTCATTAATGTAAGTTGAATTGACACCAGGCTCGTTGTATAAAATTCAATATCTGTTTTATTTCATGCATTTTTGATATACAGCACTGGTTTCATTTGGCATCTGTGCAGCATTATTAACAAAAACTCTCCATGGGAACAGATCATACTGTAAGCAAATGAATCGTAGCTTGTTAGAAGTGCTAAGCTCTGGCTTGGCCTGTGTGAACTCCCCCTCACTCTCACGCTTCTTCAACAGGATTACATCGACATCCAGAAGCTGCTGAGCAGTGAGAACGTTAACCAGGAAGCTCTTCTCTGCTACGCCCGCGAGGCTGCTGACTTTGGCACCAACTATCAACTTCCCACGTTGGATTTTGCCATGAACCACTGCGGGCAGCCAGATGTGGCAATGTTTGACTTCACAAGCATGTACGCCTCAGAGAACGCCGCTCTGGTCAGGGAGAGGTTTGGACACCAGCTGCTGGTGGCACTGGTTGGCGACAGTCTGCTGGAGGTAAGAAGAAGAAGAAGATGCAGCTATCTTTGACTGTGTGAGTTCAGGGAGGCAGTGGCGTGTTTTAGGAGCCTCGGAGGAGAAGGGGCCGTTACACAATCTGGCGGTCATGGCTCAGGCGCTCCGGTGACTCCTGCCAGATGTTGCAGAGTGAGGAGTGTCGGACAAAGCAAGGGAAGGGTTTGTTACAGTGCCGGCGACTGGTCCTGTTCCAGTGCTGTGTGAGAGTCCAGCTCATCGCTCTAGGCAGAGTTGTTGATGGTGTTTCCAGTCACTGAGGCAAGAGAGAGAGATGTTTGAGAGTCATTTATACAGATCAGATTTTTCTCCTCTGTTTTTCCTTTTCGTTCCATTATTTAATTTAAATTTCATAACGGACATGTATGACAACTAAACATCCATCCATCAACCCCTTTCCTACACATATGTCCTGTAGTGACCTTTCTCCTCTGAAAGTCACTCACTGTTGCTGATATAAAGCTTAATTGACGCGTGCATAATATAAAACAATTGCAACACAAAGCTTACCATAAAAAGGGTTTATTTAGTAAACCACCTACCTTCCTGCATGGCATGTCACGGTCAAAGAAGTGTGCTTCCAATCAGCAACACCTGAGGGTCGTTTAGCTCCGTTTAAATAAGCCACCGTGACTATGCCCTTCCTGTGGCAGCGGAAGTCAACAAAATAAAACAAAAACATACCAAAATAAAAGCTAAAATGGCTCCTACATGTCCTATCTCCTGAGCTGCGTCTACCCTGACATCCGACTATGTCCAGCAACATTTTTCCATTCTTACACTCCCAGTCTCATCACAATATTTGCCACATTGATTTTCTAATATTTCAAAAATATCGTTGTTTTGTATCCTCACGTGCGCTGACTTACACATATTCATATATTTGTTATGTGTTCCTCTGCAGCCGTTCTGGCCGATGGGGACGGGTTGCGCCAGAGGTTTCCTGGCTGCCTTCGACACGGCCTGGATGGTGAAGAGCTGGGCTCAGGGTCGGACAGTCCTGGAGGTGCTGGCAGAGAGGTGCATGCACTCAACACGCTCACTCACTCACTCACTCACTCACTCACATATGCGAGTGTTTAGATGTTGACAAATCACTGTGCAGGCCAGCGCTCATTTGTTTCTTTCGTTTCTGCAGGGAGAGTATTTACAGGCTGCTTCCACAGACTACACCAGAAAACATTGCCAAAAACTTTGAACAGTACACTGTCGACCCTGCAACTCGATACCCCAACCTCAACTCCTCCTGTGTCAGGCCGCACCAGGTGAGAGGAGGAAGGGGAGGAGGACTCGCCCTGACAATATCAGATTCGTACCATCTGTCTGTAGGTGTTGGACTCATTTTTTTTTCTTTCTCCTTTCTGTTTCAGGTGCGTCACTTGTACATCAGCGCAGAGCTGAATTCCTGCTCTCTGGAGCGTGCTGCTACCATACGACGGCCTGTCAATCTCCACAGACGAGGTAGGTTTAACAGGAACTGACAGATTCCTGGGTGCTGCTGTGACATCATGTTTTCAACTTGTCTGCCCATCCCATGCTTATGTGCACAAGATCTTGGACATAAATACACTGCAAAAACTCAAAATCAAGCAAAGAATATTTGTCTTATTTCTTGTCAAAATGTCTCATTTCTAGTCAAAACTAATCTCATCACCTAAAAATTAACTTGTTTTCAGATAAATTTCACTTGTTTCAAACTAATTTTCACTTGAAATCAATAGAAAAAATTTTTGTGCTTGTAATAAGAAAGAAAAACTTGCTCCATTGGCAGATTTTTCTACTATTCTTTGCTTGATTTTGAGTTTTTGCAGTGTAATTCACGTGATCTCAAAGATGATAAAACTTGGGTGGTGAAAGGTCAAAGGGCAGGTGTGGGTTTTTATCAAACACATTTTTGGACATAACTCAGGAATTCATTACAAAATTACACATAAGACGAAATGATAAAGTTTTTATGGGTAAATGTAAAAGCAAAGACTGTCGCCGACTGATTCTTCTCTGTTACTTTACAAGGATTCTCATATCCTTTTCGCTCAAACAGAAGTAGTAAGGAGCCAGAATTAACTTCAGTTTAGGGAATAAGTCACTAGCTGAGGTTTGTTTTTACATGTGGGTTGAGTAGAAGGAGGAAGCTGTGAGAGAACAGCTGCAGGGTTGTGGTAGAAACAGTCAAATGCACACATCTCCCTCTCCAAGGTCAACATTACTTTATGTCCCTGTCTATACACAAAAAAAAAAAAACCTCTTACATCATCTTGAAATGTATATGTATGTATGAGGCGCAAGGTAAACATGTGTCTGTATTTATGACAATGTTTTGTTATGGTTCTGCTGAGAGATCAAAGTCTGCTTAAATCTGCTCAGGGAACAGTAAAGACTGAACTGAGCTTTATGTTGGACCGAAGTAACTCAAAGGCAGCGAGGAGGACGTACATGTTCAGACAGAGATCTGTACATACTTCAGCGACCAATCCCACCTCTCCTGCCACGGCCTTATTTACCGGCACAGTGTTCGTACGCCTACATGATGTGACTTTCATTGTTTTCTTTTGCAGAGTCAGAGATCCGACCGGCCAGGCTTCTCACCTGGTGCCAAAAACAGACGGAGGGCTACAGGAATGTGACGATCACCGATCTGACGTCTTCTTGGCAAAGCGGCATCGCCCTCTGTGCCCTCATCCACAAGTTCAACCCTCAGCTGATGTACGTGCACACATCTGATATTAACATCCCATCTACTTTGCAGCGTTCAATGCCCAAGTGCACGCGCGCACGAATAAACCAGCTCGCTGTGAGGGAAAACTATTTCTAAAGGGTGTGTTAAATATGCTCGGCATGGGAGCGGCCAGTTTATCTTGCGAGTCTTCCCTGCTGCGCCGACGTCGGCCTCCTCTGCACAACAGCTTTTTAAAGTGCTGATAGATGAGAAAAAGATTTCACACATACAGATGTTGTATATATGAAGCTCACTGGTTGTATGAAGTGCAAACAGAGGAGTGTTCAGATGCAGAGTTGCACATTTCACAGCAGTCAAAAATGATTATTATTGAGACATAAAAACAGGTCAGTGGTTTTAACGTTGTGACTGATCCGTTTACTATTTTTGAGCCATGAAATTGAAAATGAAAACTAAATAAATGAAGTTTTAATCAAATTACTACTGGTTTAACAGGAATAAAAGCTGTTCCTTGTTTTAATGCTATGGCTGATTGATGTATAATTCAAAATCATGCTGATCTGGAGCCATGGAAAAAAAACGAGCTCATGTAGGACTTAGTGTCCTTTGGTTTCTGCTTAGAGAACAACAAATCCTCCTTAGAAAGCAGAAACTGTACCTTAGTTTCCACTTTTTCTCAAGGGTCAGGCTGCCTCGCACAGCATGGAATTCGTCTGTGCAATTGTAGATTAGTGCATTTACAAATCTAATTATAACCTCTCTCGCTCTTTAATTATGGCCTTCGTACTCCGCCGAATGCCACGACAATTTCATGTGGTGCTGTGAGTTTTCCAGGAACCACTGGCGTTTTTTTTCCCCCCGTTTCCCTCCTCCATACGTCAGTCAACACAGAGCGTCTGTACGTTCAGAGCGACTCCAAAGTTTGTGTGTCCTGCTGCTGCTGCTGCTGCTGCTGCTGCTGTTGCTCGGTTACCGCTCTCCTCTTGCATTATGTTTGACGGTGACTGGACACTGTCAGTGCAGGCTGTTTTCTTTTTCTCACAAATTTGCTGCCATTTGCTCCCACAGTGTGAGACAGACATTTTTTTCTGCAGGGTTGAAAGTTGAAGGAGATAAGTTTCAGTGAAAAGTCGTTCCATTGTGCTGACGTCTCCCGTTTTCATATCAAAGTGTGTATTATCTTACTCTCTTGCTCACTCTCTTGGGAAACGGTTTGAGTTAGAAACCTCGCTGCAGCCATCTTGTGTCAATATTCACCTTAAATCAATGTGACTCCACATTTAAGAAACAGTAAAAAAGTGAAAATATGTTGAAAGAAACTCTGATTAAACTGAAAGTGAAACGGTGGTGCTGATATTTTCACGCAATAACCGGCCTCTCTTTGTCCTTCTCTGCCTCCGTCAGTGATTTTGAGTCTCTGAACGAAGAGGACGAAGCTGCGAACCTCCAACTGGCCTTTGACATCAGCGAGAGGGAGTTCGGGATCCGACCGTTCACCTGCGTGAAGGAGCTGAGGGCAGGAGAGGAGCTGGACAAGAGCAGGATGAACTGCTACCTGTCCAAGTTCTACGAGCTCTTCAGAGGAACTCCTCTACCTGCTGCAGGTACTCTACTTGACTCTACTTCCTGTCTGTCTGTTCTGCTCTGCACTGTTGCTCTTCATCTGATTCTATTGTTCTGTCGTCTACTTGACTTCTCTGTTCTCTGTTTGGCTTCACTCAACTCTGCTTTACTGCACTGGACTCCACTCTACTCATCTCTATTGACTTGCCCTGACTCATCCTACTCTACTCTACTCTACTCTACGTTACATTCTGCTATGATCTTATAACTGTACTATACTCGACTCGACTCGACTCGACTCTACTCTACTCTACTCTACTCTGCTCTACATTCTGCTATGATCTTATAGCTGTACTGCATTCTACTCTACTCTACTCTACTCTACTCTACTCTGCTCTACTCTATTTTATAACTGTACTGTACTTACTCTACTCTACATTCTGCTATGATCTTATACTGTAGCTGTACTGCATTCTACTCTACTCTACTCTACTCTACTCTGCTCTACATTCTGCTATGATCTTATACAGTAACTGTACTGTATTCTACTCTACTCTACTCTACTCTGCTCTACTCTACATTCTGCTATGATCTTATAGCTGTACTGCATTCTACTCTACTCTACTCTACTCTGCTCTACATTCTGCTATGATCTTATAGCTGTACTGCGTTCTACTCTACTCTACTCTGCTCTACATTCTGCTATGATCTTATACAGTAACTGTATTGTATTCTACTCTACTCTACTCTACATTCTGCTATGATCTTTTAACTGTACTGCATTCTACTCTACTCTACTCTACTCTACTCTACTCTACTCTAGTCTACTCTAGTCTACTCTACATTCTGCTATGATCTTATACAGTAACGGTACTGTATTCCACTCTACTCTACTCTACTCTACTGTACTCTACTCTACATTCTGCTATGATCTTATAGCTGTACTGCATTCTACTCTACTCTACTCTACTCTACTCTGCTCTACATTCTGCTATGATCTTATAGCTGTACTGCGTTCTACTCTACTCTACTCTACTCTGCTCTACATTCTGCTATGATCTTATACAGTAACTGTATTGTATTCTACTCTACTCTACTCTACATTCTGCTATGATCTTTTAACTGTACTGCATTCTACTTTACTTACTCTATTACATCACTCTAGTCTATGTCTATCTTTCTGCTATATCTTATACTAACGTACTGTATTCCACTGTACTGTTATGATCTTATATACTGTACTGTAGTGTACTGTATTCTATTCTACTCCACTCTACTCTACTTTACATTTTGCTATGATGTTATGTACTGTACTGTATTCTACTCTACTCTACACTACGCCATGCTACACTGTTCTACTCTACTCTAATCTAATCTAATCTATTTTACATTCTGTTATGATCTTATCAACTGTACTGAATTCTACTCTACTCTACTCTTATCTACTCTACTACGCTCTGATACACTCTAGTCAACTCTTCTCTACTCTCTGTTTCATTAGCTGTAGTCATTGAGGCCTACTGTTTTCCTCTTCTTTGATTCTGGTTTGTTGACTAAAATATGTACAAATGACAACAACAACAACAACAAAAAACATTTAAATTCCAGTCGAAGGTATTAAATGTCTTTTGGTTTCCTGTGAAAACTCAGTCATGTATAGTGGCATGACTGGAATGTGTATTTGTACCACGGCTGTGGACTGTGTGGACTCCAGTAGTCATACATTCTTGACAACATGAAAACAGCCGCTCGTCTCCACAGCAGAGCCACATTATGTTCACCTGTGTTGTTTTATTTAACCTCTGGCACAAACTCACCTTCCTCTCACCTGCAGCTGAGTGATTAACCAAAGTTTTATTTTTATGGGAACTTCCCTCTTCATAAATACACCCCTCTTTTTCCCCCCCAGACCATTCCCATAACCTCACTAATCTTTAAAGGCATAATGCATTGATATTATCTGACATTTATGGCTGTGCATGGTGGAAAATGTGAAAACACTAATGCAGTCACATGTTGCTCTGCAGGCTCCAGAGGAGTGGACGAAAACAATGAAGATTATCCATCTAAGGAAGTCAGAAGTAATAATAATGTGCTCAATCTTGCTGCTCCCAGGAAACGTGTTCCAAAGGTAACTCCACACTGACATTTTTACACCTGATGGATTACAACTTGTTGATATCTCTGCCTGGGATTCATTTTATCTTCATATAAGTATTTTATACAAAATGCTGTGTTTGAATGTTTGTATGTTTGAAATTCCTCTTCTTGAACCTGCTCGGTACTCATTGTACTCTTTCCTCTTTTTTTTTAGAACGAGAAGAAGTCAGACGGTTTGGATCCGATTTACAAAAGGAGGCGAAAATTCTGTTATTTGGAGGAGGTTTGTTAATAAACTACCTTCAATTCATAAAATAACCACTGCTGTGTGAGACATGTAATATACTCAGTGTAATCTCTCTCCCTTTAGGCCACCAATCTGTCCAGTAACGGCTCCTCTGCGCAAGAGGGACAGGATCCTAAGGAAAATAAAGTGCGTTCAATGGCCACTCAGCTGCTGGCCAAGTTTGAGAGCTCACCCAACCACACGATCCGCAGAACACAGGTATGGGCCTGTAGATTTTAATTTACTGTAGTATGATTAAGTATGTATATGATTAATTTATGCATCTATTCATCTGTCTGTCTACAGATACTTTTTACTTTTTATTTTCCTGACTACAGAATGTTAAATGTGGCGGTTCGCCCTCTTTTTCATGCATCATAAATATGTTTTAAATTTCCCTTGTTGTGAGCTGGAGCTCTGACAGTGGTCTGTGGTTTTAATCTGACAAAACTTTCCCTTTGCTAATGTAACAAAAGTCTTTCTCTTCCAGCGTCTAATCTTTTCAGCCTTTGCTCCTTTTCTGACTCTTTATTAACCGTCTTCCTGCCATTTTTCTGCACAATCTCAGTCAGACTGTGAGAGGTCATCCCTGCTGCAAACCCTTGTCTTGACCGACTTCCGTCTGCACAAAAAACCCAGGCCTCCAGTGCCACCTAGACCTCCGCCTGAGACACAGGTTGACAGAAGCAACTAGATGTCACTTAAGACACTAATACTACACAGCATACATATGTGTGGTACAGAAAAAGCCAAACATACAGACTTGTAAGCACATCCTATATATGTACATGTTCCTCAAATACATACACCAGCCATGTGTAAAGCTCAAACAATATAATTTACCTTAAATAGGAGTTTGGATATGTAACAGACCATACCGGTGGTTTTACATTCTTTAGTCATGACTGACTTGGACTCTAATTTCCCTTCAGAAAATAACTGAACGTGTCACTGCAGCCATAGATAACTATATAGTTATGTAAGACCAGAAACTACACCAGTCAACCAGTAAAAAACAAATATGAGCTCCAAAAAAATAAATTTGGAAAGTGGAAACAATGGAAGCTATGCCATAGGTCTGTGCAAGTTCTGAGTTTGATGGAAGTTCATCTTTAGGGTCAAGTCAAGACTTCTCTGATGTTTGGTCAAGAATCCACTGTGAAATTGTACACTGACCTTGAGGGCTCAACTCAACACACTGCAGTTGAAGAAAACACGTGCAAATATGCAAACCTGCTGCTGCTGCTGCTGTTGTTGTTGTTGTTGTTGTTGTTGTATGCTCAATTTTGACTTAGTATTGAATCACAAGTACATACCAGGCAGGTTCATTACTTTTTTTTCTCTTTAAGTTATTCTTATGATAGGCTATTAAATTTATAATATTTGCTTTAATAGCAAAAGAAAGAGAGAGACACCAAAGTTAGGAAGAAAGAGAGAAGGTGATGAGGGGTCAGGGCCACAGGCTGGACTTGAACCCATCACCCTTCATCTTCATGTGTTGTGTCCAACTTTTTGGTGTTGTGGGACTGAATTTGGAGCAAATGTGTTGATTCCATTGAATATGTCAGGTAATTAGAAACTAATACAGTACACACTTATATAATTTCTCCCCAATATCTAAACAAACCAGACCATAACCCTCCCTGCATACCAGTGTAGTCGCTGAGCTCAGAGCATTGTATTCATGAGCTCAAAATCATGTCTGCCAGGAAAAAACAAACAAAAGGGAAACATGAGTGTGAAGAAGAATGAAGATAATGTGAATTTTATTTGACTTTTTGCTTTTGGCCGTTGACATGCAAGGTCATGCAAGGTCAACGCTTGAAAAATGGTTCCTCACTCCCAACTGCATTACCATGTGATGATTACATAACTCTGGCAAAACATGAAGCAGGCAGAATGTATTCGCCCTAATGGATTACCTATGCAAGCTGCTTTTCATGCTGCGCTGGCAGGACTCGCGCCCATCAGGAGGGTAAGAAATCAATCTCAGAAACTTGCACTTTGCTTTGAAAGTGGCTGGCAGCTCAGCAAAGACTTCATAATTCATAGTTAATGGACTGAAACACATAAAACCACCTGTATGGTTTGTTTTTTTTAATGATTTACACACACTCCTCCACACTGAAGGTCGAAAATAACAATAAATTCAAACTTTTCACTGTTTAGTAACTCGATGAGGAACCAAATAAACAGCTCACATGTGCACTGCTGTATTTTATCCCTTTCAGTTTGAAGTCAGTCTCAGAAAAGCAGCAGAGCAGTTAGTCCGTCTGCCGCCAAAGACTCTGCCCAAACCCCAGATCCAGCCTGAGCCTGAGCCTCAGCATCCATTTTCCATAGTGAAGCTCAGACACGTTGATCTAACACACACTGAGACGAAGCCTGAGCCTCAGTCTGAGAGTGCAGACCCCTCTGCTTCCTCTCCCTCCTGCCAATCTGCAATCCAATTCATGTCAAGAGTCCTCCAGCGCCTCAGGGAGGTGGACGAGCACGTCTCTGAGGTGAACTCTATCTCCTCTCTCGTACTGTATCTCTACCTTCTTTATTTCCTCTCTTCTTCTGTTTTCCTCTTTGTCCTCTTTCGCCCTAAACTCTTGTGATTGTTGTGATTGCTCCAGAAAAGCCCCGGTAGAATGTTGATTATATATTACACCCTGATTATACATTTAGGTTTTGCGTAATGTGCAGTCAGATGGATGAAGTCAGCCCCTAATTATCCGGTCGGGCAAAAATGGAAAGAGCAGGCGCACAGACCTGGCACAGGCCGAGGCAGACACAGTCGGATTATTGACCGGTCTGCGTCTGTGCGGAGCAGGCCTGCAAAATTGTTCATGTTATTAAGTCATTTCGTGCAGAGTTGAATTGGCAAAGTGTGTTGTTTCAAATGCTGCTTCACCTGATTTCATAAATGCAGGAAACAGACAACATAAAGAAAGGAACTCCACAAAGACGCCTTAGTTTTAAGACGTAAACAAGACTTCTTCTCCTTAAATATGAGATATATTTTAGTTTTTTATGAGACATGGGCATTATATCTTCAAATGAATGTGTTAAAATGTTGCATGATGCTCTTGTTTATAGCTGACATAACCGTCATATGACATAGGCCTACAGCGGTGTCATTACAGGCAGTTTTACAGGTTAGATGATTAGATTGGTGCCGCTCTCCTACCTGTTCTTTTAGTGCACAGCTGCTGGAGCCAGAAGGTGATTAGCTTTGCATCAACTATTGGAGACAGACAGTCTGGCTTTCTGTAAAGTTCAACTATACAGCTCCCAAACAGTGACTTATTAAAAAAGATCTGTCTCAATCGTTTAATTCATTTTTTGAGACCTATGAGAGAGTTGTGTATTGCAGCTACATTTTGGCCCCAATAGTGTTATAGTGTTTTTTTTTTATTCAGATACAGTACAGCGGTGTTGTCAGGGGGATTTTTGAACTTTAGACAGAGACACTCACTCTGTCCTTTGCTTAAACCGGGCCCTAACTGCCCTCAGGCTCTTGGTACAGATTTAACACAGAGACATAAGTGATAATGATCCTTAACTCCTCTCATCACAACATGAATAGAAGAACTGTTCCTTCACAGTCATATTATCACTGTGTCGATAATCTAACTTTGAATATGGCTTTCTTTTAAACTAGTCTTAGATGTAATTGTTATACTTTTATCTATGCGTTGTGAAATTTCCCTTAGATTCACATGAGCCTCGATACTTCACCATGTGATTTATTAACGCTGATGTATTTTGGCTGAACTGATGAACTTGTCTCAGTTTTCTGTCCCAGTGCAGTATGAGTAACCACATCAAGTGGGGTGTGAAATTAATGTAATAAGGCGGCCTTCGTCCCACACACAGCTACGTTATTGTTCTCCTCACGGCAAAACATACATAGCTGTCAAATCCTGCTTCTTATTGGGAAAGCAGAACAGAGAGGTCTTTCATTGTTTAACTGTGCAGGGCTCATTAAGTGGATATTAATCTACCTAATTGTGTCTACACAGAGAAAAAAAAGAAAAGCTTTTCATTTGTTGGTGGGAGAACTCACTGTGCTGAGGAGGCGACACTCATGGTTGTTATTTTTTGTTCCTGTGCCTCGTGTCGTCCTGCAGAAAAAAGCTCAGACACAACAGACTAGAGAGTTTCACACAAAGAGTATAAAGGAAAAAGCCGTTCACCTTAGAGGACTGTTCACAGGAGACAGCTCTTCTGTGGTCAAGGTGACTATCTCCAGCTCCATCTGTGACCCCACCCTGGTTTTGTGTTTTGCACCACCTGCCTGTCACAGAGTGTGTGTATTTGCATGTTTGAAATACTTCACGTTTGGGATCACAAGTGTTGCATGCAGCCAATTTTCTCTTTCATGCATGATTACGTGAGCAGTGTAGGTTGTTTCTATATTTAGATTCAGGAAATTCTCTCATAATAATTAAATTACTTAGCTTTTTTGTTTCTTTGTTCCAGCTCATTAGTAATGCCTAATGTGTCCCTTATTATTTCAGTAATTCCTCCTCATTTTGTCCTTTTTTTCACTGTTGATATGATTTTTCTCAGCTATACAGTACCTCAACTTTTTATCTGCAAAAAGATAACCAGTGTGAGCACTGAAAGAAAGTAGGATAGTTTTTATGTTTTAGTGTTTATTTGTTACCAACCATGACTGGTTTGTTTTGAAAGCACATTTTAACCAGATTTCTGTTTTTCCGTGGTCTTAACTCAGTGCCAGTTTATCAAAAACAATAGATTCATAAAACACAACGGCACCACAAACTCCAGCCTGTAAAATGACCATTAAGTGTCATCAGCACCCAGTGAAGTCAAGATTTGTTGCTGGTCTGATTTCTAATTAAATTAAATATTGTGATTGATTCCCTGCCATATTGTACAATACTTTTCATAATATCAAAAACAAAAAGAAATAGTGGCCTTACCCTGGTGTACGGTGTTCCTAATAAACTGGTGCAAGAGTGCAGTCATTGTACACTAGTCATGTTTGTTCTCAGACAGATGTAGCCTACTGTGCTAAAGAACCAGACTCTGGCTTTCTCTCTGACTGCTGTTTCTGCCTCTGGTGCTTTTAATTAGCAGCAGAGCAGAAGTGTGTGTTCTTGTGGTGGCACTTTGTGGGTTTCTCTGCTCCACCCATCCCAAACAGCCTGCTCCATCTCAGCAGCCAGATGTTGGAGCAGGACTTAACATACAGACTTACATTTAACATAAAGGAGCAGCTCCCGCTACACAATTACAATTCATGTGTGTGTGTGTGTGTGTGTTTTTTTTTTTGTTTGGATCTAATTGAATTCTTGAAGAGCAACTTGGTTTCTATTCAGAGCCATGGAGCACAGAACATGGTGATTATCCTCTTTCTATAATTATCGTACGTTCTTTTTTTTCTCCTCGTCTGAGCGGCGTTAGTTAGTGAGTGAGGGAAAAGGTTCTCAGAGCCTCATTCCTTTCGTTCTCATCTTAGCTGTCATTCAAAATGTCACCGAGACGCCACCTGAGCACTGAGACATTCATGAAGTGACGTTCACAACAAAATCATTAACGTGGCTTAGTGTTTTCCTTATCCTCATGTCATCTGCTCACAGTGTCACACTCCCTGTCTGTAATACCCACCTGTGTTTAGCACCTACGAGACAGACTCTGTGAATATGAAACGCAAACGTATTCATTCTCAGATTCAGAACTCAGAAAAAATAAAATAAAATGTCAAGTTATTACAGTTGTCATATCAAGATCGTCAAAGCTAGTAAAAATGTTGAGCATGAAAGTTTGTTCTTGACCCAAGTTTTTCTCCAGAAGCTCACTGATAAGAAGAAAGAGCTGATGTTTGGACCCTGATGCAAGAAGGAAATTGTAATAACAATACATATTTGAGTATTTTCCAAGCAGAAGAAGAAAAACAGAAGAATAATAAAATACAAAAATACAGTTAAAAACAAAAGATAAGAACATTAAAAAGCGCAAAAGAGAGGGATGAAGACTTCATAAAACATTAAGTATTCACCAAGGATTCCTTATTAGGAAGATTTGAAGCAGAAACAAAGCTCCAGTTTAAATTCAATAGTGATTGACAGCTGAGAGATTCAGTGATCTTATGTTTGCATGTTCACTTACGGGAGACGAAGGCTAGAATGACTTCAGTGTTGATGACTGTCACTCTCCTCTGTCTCTCAGGGCGGCTCGCTGCGCCGAGCCTTCCCCCCGTCGGGCGACAAGTGTCACTCATGCGACAAGCGCGTTTACATGGTGGAGCGGATCTGCGCCGAGGGGCTCTACTTCCACAGGGAGTGTTTCCGCTGTTCCACCTGCAGCTCGGCTCTGCGACAGGGAGCTCACGCTTTCGACTCTGAACAGGGTTTGTGTCCTCAAGTAGCTTGAAAACAGAACAGAGAAAAAAAAGACAAACACCCAAGTCTGTTTTGCTGATTTCTGCTGTGATTTTTACAGGGAAACTTTACTGCAAACTTCATTTTGATCAACGTCACAATGGGACAAACCTGCGGAGGAATTTCTCTCTACGCTCAGTGAGTATATTTCGGTTTGTCTGATTTTTACCGACACTTATTGTAAAGAAGTTTAACTCAATTTCTCTCGCTTCCTCTGCTTCAGCATCGTTATGGAGCTGGAGCTCAGGAGCCGTCTGTCGCAGATGAAGAAACCTCGCAGTCCAGCAGCGCAGCAGACCTGCAGAGCGAACCTGCAGCAGGTACCTTCGGCTCGTTCATAAGGAAAAAGCTGAGCTGGCCCCTCAGTGTGACTCGCACGGTGTGTAACGCCCCCTGGTATCTGTCCTGCCGTGTGCGTAACACGGCGCAGGCCCTCGTTGGCCACCTGAGGGACAACGCCCAGGACTATGCATTCCTGTATGAGCTACTGAGCATGAGCTTGCCCCTGCTGTTTGTTTTACAAGAGGTACTGCTGCAGATGTACACAGAGGCCGTGCCGGGCGGGCCCAGCTCGTTCCAGCGTCTGCTGCTGTGGCTGCAGGAGCAAATCGGGCACAGGCTCATCTAGACTCTCAGCGGTCAATAATCTCCATTGAACATCACTCCAAATGCCGTTAAACCTGTGGCTGAGGTGTTCTTGTCATATTATCCTCTGTAGCTGGGCACAAGCACCTTTTTAAAAAAAAATGTTTACCTGCCTGTTAATGATGATACTGTAGTTAGATTCGCTGCCAGTGTGTTGGATGTACATATGCACCAGCCAAAGAAGAGACACTATCACTTGCCCATGCAACTTTTTTTGCAGTTCACTACAGAGGGTTGGGACAGTTAACGTCAGATAACGAAAGCTGCACAATGCAAAAAAATTTTTAGCAGTGGTTAGATATGGAAACTGTCCAGTACCTTTAGGGTTGAAGTAGTAGTCAGTGCCTTAAAGACTTGAGACTGCTGAAAAATCACCATTGCTGTAGAATTGAACATTTTTTACAAAATGTCTTGGGAAAACAGATCCTGCAGTTATAATTTCTTAACTCAGGTTACGTCTGACTGACTTGATGCACTTTATCTTTTGGAACTGCCTTGTGGATGTAGCAGGAAACTGTCACATAGATGAAATAAAAGCCTGGTGTGAGGTGACCGCTGACCACCAACCAGGTCTTCCTATGACTAGTCATATGTTTTCTTTCAATATATGCAGGTGTGTGTTTAACAATTTGCTCATTAGGTTTTTTTTATACTCTAACCACTCCTTTTATGACTTTTTTTTATGAATGACACCAAAAATCTCAAATGACTTTTATATAATACTGTGGACTATGTGGAGTATTTATTAAGTTCTACTTTGCTGCCACCTACAGTCGACTCTCAGAAAGTCCATGAGAGCAAAACAATGACACCCTCGGCTCCTCCTCTCCCTGTATAACATTACAAACAATGACATGTTAAATAACTGCTTTAGGATGTGTTTTCAGACTTACTGTAGACAATAGAAGCCGGCGAGCCTGCTGTGATGTGTTTGAATGTGCTTGCCGCTCTTGCCTTGATTTTAAAGCATGATGTTGGAAGTTCAGCTGTAAACCTTTGACTATAAGACGCACAGTTTCTTCCTATTCACACTCACGCTATCTAATGATGCTTCTGAAGCACTTTAGAGTTGCTTTGTTTAATACTTAAATATTTGAATATGATATTTGCAGAAACTTCAGGCATTATGTCAAGTGTTTACAACATGATAATCTGGGATATGCAATATAATGTTTTCTGTGTGCTGCCTTTTACTACATGTTGAATTACTGAATGTGCTGCAGGTAATATGAGCTACATGTTTTGTTTACAGTGCAGTACAGCTGGGAAACCTCAGTGTTTTTTTGTTTTTTTTTGAATGCCAAAGAACTGTTTTCATACACACTGACTGGACTTGTATAATATTAAAGTTAAACAACATGACGACAAGTCGCGCAAATTGTTAACACGTACTGTACTGTACAACAGTGCCAACGTACAAATACCTTCTCCATAACGAATGTCAGTATTCAGTTTGTTCTCATAAACATTTTCTACTTTTGTGCACTCAGCTGTTTTTATTTCTGTCTGTATGTTTCCTGTGTTTTAGATTGTTTGAATGTTTTTTTCTCTCCTCCCATCAGCCGGAGCCTTTTATGAAGTGTGTGAGACAACAGGATGGTTAGGAGAAATGACGTTTTGAAGGTGATCACCTGCATGGTCACGCGGTTGATGTGTCATAATTGTGATGTGGCTGCAAGATACTGACGATAAATACCTGACCCAAAGGATCTGATGTGATTTAACAACATTTACAGCACTGAAATAATGGCAGATTTTGGCTAAACTAAACTTAATGAACTTTGTCATTGATCTTAGAGTTGTTATGGGAATGAACTATTACTAATAACATAATTTGGTTGGAGACCACTTCTCAGAGCTTGAGTAATTCATTTATTAATAAATAATGAGGTGGAACTAAAGATTGGAATAAACAGATAAAGAGAGAACTCTAGGATGACTATTTTTTGACTTGAAAGCCAGAAGGCAATAAAATAAACAAAATTGAGGATTGAGTTGCAAAGTTTTCTTTCTGGTTTATATTTAAAGCCAATGCAAACGAGTAATCCTTAATAAGTGTTTAGAAAAATATAGTTTTGAATATCGGCAGTTTAACTCCATCTGCTGTGGAGGATTTGTTTGAAATGTCAGAACTGTACTCGTCAGCTACTGCTCCCATTTCAGCCATCAAAGTCAACAATTTCCCACAATGTTCTTGAATGAACTGGGTCCCAGTAACCTGATTATAGGTTTCAGTTTAAAGGGGAACTCCACTCAGTCTGTTTACATGGACATGTGTGAAAACATTACGTAAAGCCCGTTGTGGCTACAGAGGGGAGCTGCCTACAGTCAGATAAACTGCTCTGAGCCACGTCATTTATGTCGGTCTTGATGAAAATGACAAGTTGAAATGAAGCAAAAACACAGATATGAAACTGATATTTTAAAAGTTCTTTAAAATCCCTGAGTTTAATTTGGTAACAACCTGCAGAAACCATGTGTAAAGTCTGACAAATGCTGCACAGTATCTTCTCATTTCATAGAGAAATAGAAAGCAATTATAACCCAATTCATTTTCCATTGGACCGTCACCTGCAGAAGGATAAACCAGGATGGATGCAGCACTTCTTGCCCTCTTTTTTTCTTAAGTCTCCTTTGAGTTTGATCTGTCCAACCGCCACCCGCTCCATAGGAGCTGCTCAGATACATTTCCCTGGTGATCTGATAATAGCAACAACAACACACTTCACATTTACACACAAACTTTCAGATTTAATGAAGCTTTCGCCGTCTGTCTGCACACTGACCTCTGTAACATCATCACATAACACAACCTAACACCTGGTTGGAAAAGTCCATAGTAGTCGTACTCTGCCTCCTCTTTGGTCACATTAAATGTAAAACTACATCTGCATTGTCCCAGTTACTGTTTATAGAGATAAACTTTGAGCTCAGGGGTCTGAACCTCCACTTTACAACAAACACGTTACATGATTTTAGTTAAAACAAAGTCCCCGACTCTGCAGCTGCACACGCTTCTTCAGCCTTGATGCAGATCACTGGTTAATTACACTTCGAAAAGCCGTAGAAGCAGAAACTTACAAACAGATGTTTAATATTAACCGGAATAAATGTGTGGTTTAATAACACAGTCAATGAGTGTATAGCACCACATTGTGTCACTGAGTCGCACATTTACAACAACTAATGCTGCATGTTGTGGTGTTGTGGCTTCTGCAGCTCTGAACTAGTTCTCAGTGTTGAATTAAATAGAATTATTTACTTTTTGATGTAGTTAAATGTATTTCTCTTTGACAGAGATGACACAGTTAATGGTGACCTGGCAAACACAACGTTATTTAGAAAATCTTAAAAACTGCAGCTGAAAAAGTCAACTGAGATAAACTTTGAAGAGCAGTGAAGCGTGAGCATGTCTGCAGAAATATTCAGATTTTTCTTCCATTTTCTGTTTTTAATTCAGAAGCTGCTAAACAAGAGGAGAGTCGCCTCATCCACTCAGGACTGACAATCAGCTTTACTTTTATACCGAGTATTATAGATAATGTGATTATGTAGAATGTTTATAATTGATTTCGAAGAGTGTGATACAAAAAAAAGTTTTATTGTGTCGTTTAGCAAATTATTTTACTACTTTTTAACCAATAAATGTAGCCTATGATGTTACTGTAGAGAAGAGGACAGAGCCACATGTGCATTTTAAAATTATTTAGAACTGCAAATATATATCTATTCACATGTGACATCCATGCACAGAGAAAAATAAGGGTACAGAAGGGGGACATTTCTGTACTTAAAGGTACAGTTCTGTCTACTGTAGCCTATAGGGCTAATTATTGTACTCTAGAGTACCAATGTGTACCTTTTGGGGGTAAAAAAAAAAAAAAGGCACAGGCTCCAGAATGGTACAAATTGCCTCTAAAAAAAGGTGCGCCTGGAGCGACAAGGGTTTGTACCCTTTTGAGTACATTTCCGTACTTCTATTTTTCTCTGTGTATAACTGAATTCAGAGTTTAGAGAACGATTTTTAACAAATTTGTTGCCTCACCGTGACAGTGAAGGTTACAGATGCCTATGGTTGTTTTGTTGATCAAAGCAATTGGATTTGAATAGAAAAATACTATGATAATAAAAAAAAACTAAAAGAGAACTATGTGACCTATAATGGTTGTTAAAGAAAACATTCTTGAATCACAGTGTGATGTAACATTTCATCAAAAATGTTTTGCCAACATATGACAGATCCACTCTTTGTCCAAATTCACAATAGCACCATGAACATCTCGTGAGCATCCTCAGAGCGACAATGTTCACACACTGACCTCTGTACTGTATCTCCATATTGTTACTGGAATAAAATCTGGTTAATAAACTGCATAATTCTCTGCCTCCTCTTAAAAGCAGAATATATGTGGTGTTCAGAAATACACTTACTATACACTTACTATATAAAGGGCAGAGAGCACTACCGCCATTGAGTGCACAGTAAAACAGAATAAAGGTTGGGTAACTTAAGTTTAAAAAAAGTCCTTGAGTCTAAAGAGCTGTAGCTACCATACTCTGAATGCATTTTATATTTGACAGTTTTCAAGTGTCAATGTGGATGAAAAGAGCGGGAAACACGGCTGAGAGTCTGATGACAGCTCTTAATGAATTAAAAAAGGACATTTAAATGGTTAGTATGTCTGAATTATAATTGCAGTTTTGTTTGTTGTCCCACTCGGTCTGGTAACAGGTAATTAAAGGGCAAGAACAAACTGTCTTTTTCATATTGATTATGAAAGAAATGTGTAGGTTGAGTACGTGCCATTTCATAAAAATCCAATCTATCTATCTATCTATCTATCTATCTGGTGTGGATTTATCAGCCATATTTGTACATATTTGTTACCTTTTTTTTGGCCACCTGGGGGCAGCAGAAATAAGGTGTAAGCTCTACACTGGTATAATATCGACACCGTCTAAGTTGATATATTTGTTTATTTATGTGTCCAGTAGAGTCTTCATTCGAGTCAGATATGTGTGAGTGTGCAAGTTTATCATATCAGCTCATATCTACATTGCTGTTGCTGATGGCTAAATTCTTAAACAGGATCTGGGATGTTTAAATCACAAATGGAAAAACTGGAATGAAAAAGAAAACATAATCAAGTTCGGAGGGGAAGGTTGATTTCTGTGGGTTTACCTTGAAAACTTCACGTTTTTGCAAATCACATCAAACCAACGCAAACAGCTCTGTGGATGGAAGCTGCATTACACAAATATCAAACAGTAATGATGACAAAGTGTTTGTTTGTATTGTTTTTTTAAGTAAAATGAAAATTAAGTAATTACGGCTCACCTCACAGCTGCAGCCTGAAGTGTTGTCATGTGGAAGCTGCAGCTCTTGCTCTTTGTTGTGTGCACATCTCTGTGGAGTCCAATCTGTGTACAGACTCCCTGTATCTTTCTAATTTGTTTATTTTTTATTTTTCCCATGACATAACCTTTCCGTACATGCAGACAGAGCGGAGCAGAAGACAAGTTATAGCTAAAGTAACAATGATTGGCATTCAAGCAACAGAGCAA
The DNA here is from genome assembly GCA_030347415.2 of Decapterus maruadsi. Classification (NCBI taxonomy): domain Eukaryota; kingdom Metazoa; phylum Chordata; class Actinopteri; order Carangiformes; family Carangidae; genus Decapterus; species Decapterus maruadsi. The sequence continues at coordinate 32,296,582 of CM064900.1, forward strand.
TCAGAGCCTGAAATTGCATTGAAATTACAGAAGCTGTCAAAGTTGATGACAAAATAGAAAAGGTGGGACGAGATGAATCTAAAAATGTAATGTCATTATTTTAGCACTTTCACGCAAATCATCCCTTTAAACAGTCAAACACAAATCTCCAAAACAGATGAGCAGAGCTGCCGGAGTAAATAGGCCTAATAATCTATCTGGACTTTTACATTTAGAAAATGATCCTCCTTGTGACACAAAGAAGAGTTTCCAACACATTTGTAAAGATGCTCATATTACTGTAAAACATAATTAGCAAACTGAGAATAAACACTAAAATATACTGTAGAATAAAGTGATTGTAAAATTGTAAAAATGCCATTGAGGTCACAGGTGAACTATCTGCTGAGGCCGTTTCATCTCCACACACACCAATCAGGAAAAATCTGTTCTGATTATCCAGATAAGATGCATTGAAGGTAAAAACAAAAACAAAAAGCAGTTTGTTGTTTTATAAGCTGGTCAGAGAGGCTCCTGCCTGACGACATCAGACACCTGTTTGCCAGACAGCTACAACATGAAATATATTATTATGTCTTCAACTACAGGGCAGGTGAGGAAAATAGAAGAAATAGATTATTAAATGTTTGCCAGCTGCAGAGAGTAACTAAACAAATGAGCTATGAGAACAAAAAATATAAGAAATTGAATAATGAAAATAATGAAAATACTGGATGGATGGATGGTTTTTGTGCCTCAGTAGGCCAGTGGTAGAGATTTGAAAGGTTGTACTGTAGTTGTTGGTATTGCAGTAATCACTTCTTAAATGAGAAGTGTACATTTTATCGACTGACGGTATTAAATGAAGAATGTAGTTGAAGATCCTTGAACACATCGTACGTTGCCTCTTCAGAATCTATCTGGCGTTCAGAGCATAAACACTTGAAATTGCAATTTGTAAAAGCCAGTGGGGGGAAGAATCTAATCTAATCTAAATCCACACAACCTTCAACCTAAACAAAGTGAAACCCTTCATATTTCTGCAGTTTATCTGGACTGCCAAATTTAAAAACACCAACTTTAGTCCCCAGGCACTTTATTGATGTAATTATTTGTAATATGCCACTTAATACTACATATATAATACTACTGATAAAATCTTAGACCAAGTATCCAAAATTTGATTCATTGCTAGATGCTGTGTTTTGGTATTATGTAGTGTTTGAGTGAACTGAACCTTTAAAATGATCACTAACAATGGCATCGCAGTAGCAATTCTCATTGATTCAATTCTTTTTTTTTTCATCATTCAGATACCTCAGAGTGACTGTTAGTTTGTCCAGACCTCTGTCTGATAACATGGAGAGACACTGTCTCTGGGTCTGGCAGCGTTACTGTAACATTAGTGGGGAAAAAAAAAAAAAAAAACCTCAGCAGTGAGTGAAAATGAAGAACCATGTCTGCAAATGGCAACTGAATCAATCCTTGTAAAATATAACTTGATGCAGAACAATGAAAACCCTGTTCTTATTGCGAGCGTGGCATTTTGCCAGAAATGTAAAAGTCATGGTTTGGAGGATTTCTTCCAGGAAATAAGTGAATATAGAGCGGTTGTACACGACACAGTCACAGGTAAAAGCTCTCATAAAATGGGGGTAAAGCCTAAATCGTTATTCTGGTAAATTAACTGGAAGCACAGAAACAGAAATTGATTCAATTAAAAATGTCACAGATGATTACTCTAGAGACATTCCACATACAGGAAAACACTGATTTTACAAGGTAAAATGTAATATAGTACAACATAAAACCAGTTGTTGTTTTCTGTATTGAATTTAAAAACATCACTCTGGGGACACTTTTGCAACATGTCATCCCCTCTCTCCCTCCCTTTTTTTTCCCCCAAAACTTTCCTGTCTCTCTCTCTCCACTCTCATGATGATAAAAGCTTTTTTGTGATTGTGTCATTCTCTGTTTGTTTGGTTTTCTATTTTTCCTTTATTAGACAAAAAACAAGAGATTTTATTCGTATCAGAGCACACCAGTGTCTACAAAACGTAGGAATATCACATATTTAAAGCAGATAGCAGTGGAATGTTTTTGTTATGTCCAGAGCCGGTTCAGACCTCCATGGGGCCCTAGGCAAAATTCTGCTAAGGGGCCCTCCTAACTGAACCCCAAAAATTTTCAACAGTCGCACCTGACACCCAGTGCTTCCACGCATCCCCCCTTTAAACGTATTGCAGTGTTGGCCTAACTAAGAATAAATTCAGAACAAATCAAATCAAACTAAATGTAACAATCATCAACATGTTAATGTTTGAAAAAACTCACTATTAAATAAATCTCTAGATAAAGCGACTATTAATTCAGCTCCATCAAATTGGCTGCACTTGTTTTACTTTCACTTCAAATGTAGGTAATTATGTTTATTATTATTTATTATATAATTATTATTATTTTTAGCACCATTGTCATACACAAGTTGTGTTTGATTCTGCATCTATATTTGCATGTAGGCTATCCAAGCAAACAAAATTGAATCTTAGTCAATATTTATCCATTGCTTTCCATTTTGTATGTAGATGTAACTACACTACAACTAAAATTATAGAAGCCAGCAAGACGCACACAGAGACCGGGGTTCACCCAGGGCCCACCGCCCTGTTAATGCAGGTCAAACACGGACTAGTCCCTCCCTCCCTCCCTCCCTCCCTCCCACTCTCTCACCCGGAGAGGAGTTACCTGACTGCTGTTCCTGCAGGTCATTGTCAGCTGTTTCTTCCCCCTAATTCCCCGAGGGATAACTCCGCTTCATCGTGGCGTGCTTAACGCTGTCTTGCTAGGCTGTACTGGGAATCCGGGAGGCTACACGTGCGCGACGGACGGACGGTCACGTCGTCAGTTTTTTTTTTTTAACGGGGCCTCTGCTATTTTGCGGGGCCCTACGCAACGTGCGTAGTGTGCGTATTGGGTGAACCGGTACTGGTTATGTCCTAAATAGTCCTATTTTCCGTCAGCAATCACTTCCATAGTGTTTCAGTCGAAACACGAGTCTCTCCGTCACTCTGCTCTGCTGTAAACCAGGAGAAAACTTTCCTTGTGGGATACAAGTGTTATCCAATGAGGAGAGTAGTGGTGACGTAGCACGAGGACCAATAGATGCCTGACGAGGGCGGGGGCTGCTAACTCATGGTGCGTTCAAGGAAACTCGTAACTTGTGTTTTTCCGACCTGTGAAGTCATACCAGTTCGATCTGGTACAAGTTCACGGGTCGGAAGTTACGAGTGGCCGTTATAGTGAACTTTCACAGGAAACAGGTCGGAAAAACACGAGTTACGGGTTGCCTGGAACGCTACAAAGTCGTAGTCGTGACTTGAAGCCGTAATTTACGGTTTCAAAAGCCTGCCTTGAACGCAGCATTAGCCAAAACGACCGGATTGCTGACTTCTGCTTTAACAATGGTTTCCTAATAAAAGATGTGGTGGTCAGGAAAATGTGAGAGAGCAACAATAAATTGGTGAGATAAAATTAGGAATTGATATAAACTGTCAATTGTGTCTCTCGTCCCGTTTCAGTTCCTGTTTTATTTTGAAGTTCAGTGTCCTGTCTTCCTGTGTGCGCCCTGCTGTGTCTACATGTGTCTCACCTGTGTCTGATTGCACCAACTGCGTCTCGTTTCCTCATTAACCTTAGTGTTTTCCCATCTGTTGTCCGTTGCATTTGTCCTGTGTGTTTCTGCATCCTTGTTTCCTTTTTGAGAGAAATAAATAGTTTTCTTCACCCAGCCATCCCTGCCTGGCCTGCGTTTGGGTCCAGTTTCCCTCGCTCTTGACATAAACACAGCTAATGACAATATTTCTGAGCATGAAACTGACTGTGAAACCTTTTATTTTAACCTTATATGAACTGGGGGAAATGTTTGCATTGGCCTCTGATCTCTAATTCTCAGTTGGGAATATTGTGAGTTTTCCACACCGATGATGACTCTCGCTTTGTGGGGGGGAAAAAAAGGAACAACAGCAATGTCAGCAAACAGAATGAGCAGCTCCATACAGAGGAGGATTAGGGCCACATGTGACATATTTTCCTCCGAATTCTGAGATTAAAGTCAGAATTATAAAAAATAAAACAAAATTCACATGTGGCCCTGATCCTCCCCTCTGTGCAAATGTGCCACCGCTGGCAGTTAAAACAAGATAAAATCCAATTTGAACACTAATACTGCTGTGTATCTGGTTTCACTTGGTAATGAATATGCAACACACACAACAGACGTATCTCAATTAGGCCGTTTATCTGATGTGACTATGAGGTTAGTACCAGGGCTAAACAGTTTAAGGCAGTATCTAACTCGTGGTCTGTGATTGGCAGGTAGGTTCGCTTTGTTGTCAAACTGATGTTTCCTTGTTTTCCAGCCTGTTAATCCTCTTATCTGCCTGTCAGTGCTTTGCCAGTATCCTGCCTCAGCCCACCAGTTTGGTACCCACACTCATCAGCCCCCCGTCAGTCTTCTCCTGTGGCCCTCCACCTGCCAGTGCTCGCTCATACACAGGTGCTTTAAATCTTCCCCCAGCAGACAACCAGACTCCAATCAGACCCTCCCTCCTGCTTCCTGCAGACCTTCACCTGTTTGATTCACGTCAACTGCTGGGACGAGCAAGCTGAGAAGCAAAAAAAAAGTGCTCCGTTCAGACGACATGAGAAGGAAAGCACGCGACCGCCCAGATTCCTCTGAGAAATATCAGTCTTTTCTGTCTTAATGGACCTCAAAGCAGTGGCCAGTACAAATGGGTATAATGGTGCATGCTTTCAGACCATCTCTCTGCAAGATATTCATGGTGTTACACCAAGAGAGACACACTATGTGAGCGTTGTGTGTTAAAGAGTACGCCGCCAATTTACCACTTTTTCTACTTTAGCACTTGTATATCTCTGCAGGACTCATAATGGACAATCTTTGAAAACAAAAAAATCAAAATCAATAAAGCAGCCACAATGCAACTAGACTGTCAACATTTAGGTGCATCATGCACACACACACACACACACACACACACACACACACACACACACACACACACACACACACACACACACACACACACACACACACACACACACACACACACACACACACACACACACACACACACACACACACACACACATATATAAAGAGGTATTCAACCTGTAAACAGACTTTTAAGTGTAAAAGCACTTGAGTTCCACTTTAGGTCAAAACTGCACAAAAATGAACCAGTTCATTCCCTCAACTCCAGTGTGACTGCAAAATCCCTCGTTCTGCTTGTGTCTGCACTGGGCAACTCTTGAAAGTGAGTTTTTTTTCCCCTTCTTCTTCTTCTTTTCTTTTTTTTGTGCGACTCTGAAACCCCTCAGCTGTGTCAAACAGATGGCTAACTGTAATACATGGACTGACTTATGAGCAGTACTCCACAGGGTACTGCGCTTAAATTGACTGTTGAAGTTGGAGTAGTTTGGATTATAGGACTCTGGAAATCTGCAAACCAAAAATCCTTTTCATCAGAATGTTTATATGTGTCATAGTTCAGCTGCCGTGCTGTAATCCATGTCGCACCCTTGTGTGTGTGTGTGTGTGTGTGTGTGTGTGTGTGGTCCCTTGTGGCACTTGAGTGTTTCCATTTCATGCCACTTCTAGGCTACTGCACCACAGCTCAGATGTTCATATTGTACTTCACTTGGCACACTGAACAAAAAAAGGACATACTCAGACATCAGTAATAATAACCTAATATTGTATTACAGTGTAATGCTGACAGTACATTCAAATTAAAGTTAATGATATTATTACTAAAGTCATATATTTAGTGTAGTCTGCTTGTAATATGCACTGTATACTGTCTTCTATAGCACTTCTGTTCATTATGGTGATATATTTCTGTTTCAGTTTTCTGTGTATCTCTCCCCTCAGTCTTGAGGTTGACCTTTTAAACTGTGACAGCTCTACTTCAAAATATGACTGGAATTTGACGTCATTATAATAACACTAATGTGCAGAACGGATCGACTTCTTTATATGTGAAGCTCATACAGTATGTATGCTACAGTGTATGGGCTACTGTATGTGTTTTCAATTGCTTCTCAAGGGGTTGCTTTAGTTCATATAGCTTCATAGCAGCTGCTCTTGGTTTTGTTTGAGGATGCTACGATAAATTGAGCCCTGGATTTCTTTCCATCCTTATCCCCTGACATTTAAGCTGGGATAGTGACAATGCATTTCAATAGCCCATTGTTCTGAACCACTATCATCAGTAAAAAACCCAGGACCTGGGAGCTGTGCTTTTTCACCAAAAAGCAGAAAATGATCACCCATAATCAGACATCATACACCAAGATATCTTGAACAGGAGCATTTCCAGCCATTAGGTGTAATTACTCTCCTGTATCTGCCTTTATATACCTCTGTATTCATATCAAATAAGCCTCTCTGCACATGCTAACACCGCGGTCCTGTCTCTCCTTTTATATAGGACAACAGCGGTTCTGGCAGCAGTTAAGAAAAACACCCAACAAAAACACGAAATGGTGAGCTTGGCAAGACTGACATTGGGGCAGAGTAGTTTATATCTATTAGAAGGTCCAGGAACTCGTACATGTTTGTTATTGATTTGTTCTAAGGTCTGAGAACAGGAGAATCTATCAAACGTTATTCATGTTCTGCAGTATTATCACTCCTCTTTCTACACACCTGTGGTCAGTAATGTTCTGCTTTTCTGAAAAACAGCCAATTCACAGCTGAGATTCTGTGCCGGGAATTTTATTTCACCACCCTTAAAAGCCATATGCCTTTATTATAAATAAAGCCACGGTTTCTGCAGGAATAATTCCTTCTGAATTTTTTTTTGTATCATACCGTAGCTCCAACTATTTTTTTTTTGCCAGATGGCAGAAATTCGATGCTGCACTGATTCTCTTTGATGGCAGGACATAAAGCGCTGCTCTAAAAACATGCATCTGTGTGATATCACAAAATCCTCTGCCTCAGATACAATCTGCGTGTACATCTGGTCATAATCACATTTTAAACATTGGTTATACAATAATCTGTCTTTAATGTCTGTGTACTACTGGCAGTGCCTTCTACTGAACAGCAAAGTGAGCTGCAAAAGAGATAAAGCGATTTGTAAGCAGCTAGCAGGTATGTAAACTGCTCAATATTCAGAAAACAATCAAAAGGAAACAATTATAACAGCAAACTGGAACATTTGAAACTGTTTTCATTGAGGATTGTTAAAGCTCCAGATTGTTGAGCATTGTTAGAGCTCCATCAGAAGTGATACGTTCTTCCATATATCTTTGTATAGTGTGGGTGTAATTTAGGAAAATGTTTACGAGCCTCTCTGTACATTAACATCTGGACTTGTCTGCAAGAAGCAGATCACACATCTGGACTTGTCTGCATGAACCAGATCACGCTGAAGCGTCACACCTTTTGCCTAATGAAGAAGGCTGGTGGCTTTCACTATAGTTACAATAATTTCACTTATAAGCAAAACTGATCATTTGTTGTCGTTTAAATTGCAAACAATGTCAATTGTTAATTTAAAAGAGTTCCTATAATGACATGTAAAAACAGATCAAGCAGCTCATGTGCAGCATGTGTGATTAAATAAAGTGGGAACACATCAAAATAAAATGAATGAGTGAGAAAAAGTAAAACGAGGTAGCATGAAAAACAAAAAATAAATGGAAAAACACTCGTAATAAAATACAAACATTTTATATTTTCACTCTACAGTTGTATGGGAAGAAGTAGATCACTAATATCTTGGTTCCTCTGTCATGAAAAACATAACAAAAACATATAATTCATGTAATTTCATTGCCATCAGTGATTCACAAGTCTGCAGTGATGAAATATTAAACATGCCAGGCTGCCCTGACCAGTCATTCGTACATTTCTGCACAATGTTCCATACAACAGTAATTTTCAGCCATTAGGACTATTGACGGTCAACTACAGACCTACCTGCTATCTAATGGAGTCCTGTTTAACAGCCATAGAGTGGTTGGTGCTACACTGGTTGTGCTACAGAGATTTATTCTATCTTCATATCATAAAATGAATTATCATTGACAGTCTGAAAGCATGGCATCCTGCCAACAAGCTTTGTATCTATTAATTCTGTTTTAGCTGACAACGGTCCTGCTCATTACTTTTCACTCCACGATTTGAAGGCAGTGATTTTGTCCGTGTTAGCACCGTGAAGGAATGGTTTCTTATTATTACTGATGATTTGGAGAAAGCCTGTTGATCCAGTCCTGGTAATCTGGTCCGGTTACAGCTACTAAATCATGAGACTTAGGAAAAGTTAGTGTGCTCCTGACTTTTAGAGGCCTGTCTCACTCGGAGCAGCGTACTGTAGATCACCATGGTAACCGACACAGAGTGGCTAACATGCTCTGAAGCAGGTTATGTTTAGAGGATTACATAAAGCTGTGTGTGAACAGCCTGCCTCCAAACCAATCAGCTCTCTGGAAAAATTGTCAGAATTTCATCAGGATTTTGTTGTTGACACACACACACACACACACACACACACACACACACACACACACACACACACACACACACACACGCACGCACGCACACACACACATGCTGAATGAAATGTCCAGCAATAATCTTAATTTACCGCAGTTTATAATTAATATTCATCATACCAACGCCCACCGAAACACCGAAAAAGTCATTTGCTATAATACTTCTTTTGTGGAAGAACAATTGGGCCAGTCAGGTGGTGTGATAGTATAAAAATATGTCTCTTGTGCTCTGAAGACTTTTAATCCAATAGGAGAGATAATGGGCTCACTGTGATTACACACAGAATATGAAAAGTTTAGATACTGTGGTGTAGTAAATGAGTAAATTTGTATTTCAACTCTTTCTCTCACTCTTTCTCCACAAGAGCACAGATATTGGCCTTTCCCTCATCAAACTTACCAAATACACAATCCAACAACTCCAAAACGCTCTCATGGACAAATAGCGACCTATATTACGAGACAGAGTTGTTTTCGAGGTAAATGCAGAAACTGCTTGCTGAAAACCTGCCCCCGATGGAAATGCGCATCAGCTGTTTTACATGAATTTACCTCGAAAACAACACTGTCTCGTAAAGTTACGTTATTATCTCACAGCGTGGTGAATGTGCAGGTCACAACTTGTTCACGACAGCGTTTTGAGTTTGATGAGGGAAACCAAGAAATCCCATGAGCCTCCATAGCATAGCTCTGAGCAGCTCACGGCTCTGCTCCGCCATTCTAAAAACAGCTTGCATTGACAATTAAAGGTAACAAACCTACTCCTAAAATTATAGGGATTATGGCAGTGGGCCAATTTGCCAAAATGTAGAACCATCCCTTTAAAGGATAACTTTAGTTTTTTACAACCTGGACCTTATTTCTAGCATAGCCTACGATCATTTACTCACCCAGACAACTTTGGTGGCATTTGGAGTTGTTTTGATGAAATTAGCCCCAGTGACGCGCGTATCCGTATAATGCGAGAACACGGGGCACGCAACGCAGCCTCTAAATAACACATTATCCGCCGCAAAACTCGTTCATTTCATCATTTGTGATGATACACTAGTGTTACTCCCCTCCGAGCCCGTGGTGACATGTTATCAACATCCGGGGCCTGTACTACTAACCTCTGATCTGGATGATGTCATCTCCGGCTGCGGTGCGGCGTGGCTAACTTGCTATCGCCAGAGCCGGTCTTCTCTGCTATCGCTAATGCTATGGTCCGTTTCTGCGTGTTTTTGACTTGTCAGAACAAAATGAGCAGCTGGATGAAGTTCAGCTTCCACAGGCTTCCTCTCCGCAGCCTGGACTCACTGAAGCTCCGGCTAGTTGAGCCAAACCAAAGTTGACAATCAAAGTTGTCTGGGTGAGTAAAATGATCGTATTTTATAGTATTGTACAGGTGAAAATCCATAAAGTTTCCCTGCCTCTACATCAAAGAGGCAGATATAGCAGACATGCAGTGTATAAGGAATACAGGTACACTTAGTGAGGCATAGTGGCAATGAAAAAAAGGACCTATGTAGTGTTACAATGAGCCTGAGTAGAGGCTGTTGTACCCTCTGTATTTTCACTCATCACCATTGTTGTCAGTCTCGTCATTGTATGTAAAATATGCTCAAAAATATCTGAGGAACTTTAATGTAAGCCGTGACACAGAAAACAAGTTACCACAAGGGGGCCTATCTTTCAAAAAAATAAAATAAATCAGATTAAAGGGGAGCCTAAAGCACAACCTTCAATTTACAGCGTTTTTACAGTATACAGTACAGTAATTTATGATATCAACTCATTCCTGAAAATAAATTCCTCAAGGTGTTTAAAATCAGATGGTAACAAACAACAAACTTATAGTTGCTCATAATAAACATGTGTAAAACAAAACATACACACATGCACTTAGACACAAAAAACATCAGGAATAATCAGAAGCTATCCTGATTGGGATGTGGGTTCCCCCGCTCCTATTCATTTATCCCGTAAGTGGCCCTCACTAGTCCTTCTCTTATCTCTGAGTAAAGTGAATCAGTGTGGCCAGCTGAGCAGTCAAAGCAGAGAGCCAGGGAAGCACCTGGCCTTACACAGCTATCTGATTAGAGGATGTTGCAGGCCATGCTGAACCAGACCAGGGCAGACAGTGGCAGCAGCAGGGCAGATCTGGAGCAAAATGAACTAAACCAGGCTAATTCTATTGCACCGTGGCCTCCCTTAGAGGCTTAGAGCAGCAGGTTCAAATCAAAGCAATGCCATAGCACAGACCAACCTTATCAAGCCAGGAGTCAGGAATGAGGACTGCAGCGAAGAAACTATAGCTTCACTGGTTCAGAACAGCTGATTGGTGTTCTCTGAAGCATGCTTTTAATGATTAAACTCTTATTATCTGCAGCGTCCCCAAGCTCCCAAATTGGCTTATGAAAAAGAGTCCTCTGACATATTTTATCTCAGCTGACAAACACAGGGATGTTGAAAATGACACAGTAGAGTGAAGGTATTGAGAGTGAGAGAGTTCAATATCCGAAAAAAAGAAATAAATTACAAAAGAGTTCAGAGAGAATTTCCACGTTATAGAAAAAAAAAAGGTGGTTAGCACATGGCAAACCATCTGCACTTGCAGCATGGAGATGTTGCACTGCGCCCCCATGATGGTAAAGAATGTATACCAGCATAAGGTAGAGACTTAGTTGGTAAGACCCATGGGCTGTGCTAGAATTAGATTTGAAGCTGGTGCTACCTGCAGCATGCAGCTGTCAATTTCAGTATCCACATGCAAAATCCATGACTTACATGTTCAGATGAGGCAATAATATATTGCTCAGTGCACATGTGATGTTTGCTTAGATTGTTATATTTAGATGTAGAGGGCAATGGAACATAAATCAATTCTTCTCTCATTAGGGAATGTAACCCAGTGAACCACTTTGACTATGGGTGGAAAAATAATATCAGGAGACACATTATGTAGGCTGTCACTAATAGAGCAAGCATCATCATGTCATGATGTGGTATTGGGCCCTTCATGCTGATTAGTTATTTATAGAAAAGGATACTATTAGGCAATCAGAAAGACCTGAAAAACTACAGCCCCGTTATTCAGAAGTGTTTGTTATTCCACTGTTAGTGCTGAGCAAATGTAAGGCTTTTTTTCCTTGACAGTATCAGTCCCATTAGGCTGTTTTTGTTCTTTTTTTTTCATTTTTTGGTGGAGTGCATGGTGTGCAGTGTGAATGTAATACAGGAGAGTTGTAGGTCAGAGCACTGCAGGAGTAGACTGAACAAGAACGGCCCATGTTTCACTTTTGCTTTCGTCAGGAGTCCATGACAACGACCAAAATGTCTGCATTATATCATTGTTGTTGTTTTTAACCATCATATTAGCTCCTTTGATTATGTGCAGCAAAGACAGTCAATGGTTACGTTAAAGTTTTTTTTTTTCTTTTATTATAGTATTACACATTTAAATTAAATTTTCAAAGGACTATCTGAACAATGTTGAATAAAGTTTGGCCTTCAAATTCTGTCTGAATGGGCAGGTCCTGAGGTCAATCCTTTCACGGCTAGATTACCACTGCTTCCTCAATGTGTCAAGTATATAAAAAAAATAATAATTAAGAATTTGTCTCAATAACCTTTTTAGTCTCTTTCATATTTTTCCACGTTCACCAGGACAAACCACTGTGATTCAGACTCACGAAGCTCAGTTTGGTGCTCGAGGTCAGACTATGTCTCTCAGATGTAAAGCCAGTTCAAGTACGAGTGGCATCCTTCATTAGTACCTTTAGAAAAACGAGGTCCTGTCTGTAAGGGGGTTCCCATGTTAAAATACGTTTTGTATTTCAGTTTTGGGCTTATACTTTGCATATTCTTGAATTCATTTGTTTAATCAAGTGACCACCCATTAAATAAAAGACCAGCTAGTATTCTTGCACTTTCCTTATCCCAGTGAGTGTTTCTAAGAAGAATAAAGGTTAACTAGGCCACAAATCCTTCAAATCCCACCCCTGAACTGGGGCACGGTGGAGTTATCTGCCTGATTTTTTACAATGTGCTTAATAACCTAAAAAGGAAGCAAAAAAGAAAACATGAATTAACCAACAGAGGTAGGCTAACTCCTTCAGACAAAAATACTGAAGGCTTCCAGGAATTCAAAATAACAACCACTTATAGTTCAAATATTTACAATAACAATCAAATAAATGCTGATATTATTCAACCCAACTATATTTGGCTTATATAAAATGACCATGACCATCATGCATTTGAACATATGACTCTCCCACTCTGTCTAGCATGTATTCATTCCAGTGGCGGCTGGTGACTAAAAAAATTGGGGAGGACAGGAACACCAGCCCACAGCATCATGTTATTTTGACTAGTAGGCTACTTATCCCTACTTTCTTATAATGAAAACAGTAAAGCAATGTCTTACAAGATTTTGTAAAAACGACATAATTTTATTAAATCATACTGTTTTCAGATCAACACAGGTCTAATGATATCATGGATGTGGGATGTATAAAAATAAAAAAAATAAAATTTACTTGCTGGGTCCGGGCCTCGAACCCAGATCTCCCGCACCAAGGGCGACAGTGCTAACCACTACACCAACAACCGATTAGCATACAGAGTGATGATTAGCAGGTGTTTTATGGGTGAGTCGGTATGCTATCAGTAGCCTACCACTAGACACCACACGCGGTCATTTCTCCTTCCTGGTAGCTCCTGACTGCTTCTCACTGATATCTCCCAACAGTTTATCAAAAATCTGCTGATATTTACTTTGAAATCAATGCCAATATCTCTGAAAACTCGTATTTCTTGTGCTGGGAGAAGCACGAGCAGCGCGGCTGGGAGTGAAAGTTTGGCGCACATAGCAACAGTAACCAAGGGGGGTAGGACTGTCATTGGACCAACCTGCTGTCAATCTTGTGTTCTGATCGCAGGAGGGCCTCCTCCGTCATGACGTAATTTTACGTGTCTTAGCCAATCACAGGTCAGGATGAACACATCCTAAATGCATTGAGTCAATGGAAGAAGATCCCGCCCCGAGGCCAGTTAGGGAAGTAAAAATCTTAGCACCTCCGTAGAGCCCCCACCTTCCTGCTCCCTGCTCCTCACACAGACTGCTCTGTCTCCTGAGCTGCTGGCGGTGCCTTTGAACCGTTTTAAGTGGATTTTCTTCCAAAAAACAAACTTTTTTTTGTGATAAAATACATAAATAATATTCTATAAATTATACTGAGATTTGGTAATGATTTATTTCAACCAGTTAATCTTTTTTAAATAAAAAATCAATTTCCTCTTGCCTCTCAAAAATAGAGGAGGACCAACCTCCTCTGCCTCAATGGACCAGCCTCCTCTGATTCATTCCCTGCAGACACATTTTCCACCACCTATGACAGAGACAAGACCACTCTTGTGGTTACATCCTGTTGCATATATGTTGCATAACAAGGTGAGTGACAGGACATCAACAGGAGACTGCCCACCCCTGCCCCCCCCGACCCATAAAAAATGGGCACAACCCATAGTTATTGTTGCACAATTCTTGGCCCATGCTAGGAAGAGGTTGGAGTGTATTCTTAATGTTACCATGACAACAAAATATGCCAATATGCACGCCACTGTTACATTCCAACGGGTCGTATCCAAGGTAGAAACAAATGACCTATCTGGTTGTTTAGGTCTGTGGACTTTAATAGCGTCGTCATAGGGTTGGCTTGGTGCGTGAGCTATTTGTTTTGGAATTAACATTTTGGTGCGTGGCTTTTCTACCTCACCACCTGCGAGGAAGACTGATGAAATACAATAACTGCACGGTGAGCAGGGAGAGAGATAAAGACATCAGGAATTCACATATCTATAATTTAGCAGTAATCATTTGGCTCAGTAACCTACAAAAACGCAGTCTCTGCCTGGTGCACTGATACCGAAGAAGACTTCTCAGAGCGTAGTCTTTCAGTTCGGACACATGTGACAACAGCTCTTGATAGGCTACGCACTGAGATTAAATGCTGTAAAATGTGAAATTCACAGTGTTACAAGTACTTCACAGTAAAGGCATCCCAGATTCAGCTATAGTTTGATGATTCATATTGTTTTTCAATTGAAGGGATGTGCTCAGATATGAAAACGTCTGCCCATTGAATAAAAACACATACGATCCTGTATTATACAGATTTGAATCATGCACTTGCCTGTGTTCCTTGCTCAGCTAAACGTGCACAGACAAGTGTTTAAAGGTGTTGATGGATGCCCTTAGAGTGGCACTCGTTCATCTTCATAGATCCCTTTCTTTTGAAGGATTGGTGTCAAAACACTGGCTTCTAATGGATGACTTGCTCAGACAGGACCACAGCTGTGTCTTTGCGTTATAACTGTTTGAACTCGCACTTGCAAACCTGGCGAACTCTTACCTATATCAAAATGTGTTGAAAGCATATGCATTTTGATAACACAGTGAGTTTCGCTTCAGAAATCCATCCTGAGGAGGGGGTGTTAACATTATAACCGTTTTTGTTGTACATCTATATGCATGCAAATACATAGGCCCAAAAAGTCTGAGACTTCTAGTCAAGATAGGCATTCCTTATGAATGTCTAATACTTTTTTTCATTACAATTAATAATACCAGTATAGCAATTTCAGTTAATCTTCAATCTTTTTAGTGCTTTAACGTTTTCAAGTGCTAGGGACTGTGGAGAAACATCCCTGACAGCCATGACTTCTTGCATCTTCAAGCAGCTTTCAAAGTTTGACATGTGTTTTGGTTGCTGCAGCATGACTCCTTCTCTTCAAAGATGCAGACCAGAGGATATAGCATGACTCTGAAGAATGATGCAGTGCTACTCCACATTTAGTCCTTTCAGTGAGAGTCTCCCTCCAAACGTTCGGCCTTGTGTCCCCCTCCTGAGAAGTGGATTGAAGTGGTCTGTCCTCTAAGAAAGTCCCTTTGCTGTTTTTGAGTCTTAATTCTGTATTTAGCAAATTCCGTATCTGTGATGGAGTTACTTTTCTGTCTCTCAGGGAACCTAACTTGTTGTATTGATCTCCTGGTGGAGTGGTCACTTTTTGTCTGTCTGATCGTGCTTTAGAAAACACTGATCCAGTTTTCACAAAGCGCTGCAGAGTTCCCTGCACTGCTCCCTTAGAGACCTTTAGTCTAGCCATGATCTGATGCAGAGAAAACTCCTCTTTGTGTAGAATAACAATTTCACTTCTGACACTTTGCACTGATCCCCATTTTCCTGCTGTGACCATGCTTCTCGGAAAACACTGGTCTGCTGATGACTGAAGGGACAGTCATATTATTTATAGCAGGTGAACACTGGCTGCAAGTTGAGTCACTTGAACAGGCCTCTGAGAGTAGATCAGATACATAGATTGGCTTTAGAAGTGGAAAACACACCCAAACTGGATTCAAAGGAATGTAAACTGTGATACCCAGCTGGAGGCCACAGTTGTTTTTCAGCTGGTGATTACAACTTAAGTTTCTATACAGCCAATCTGCAGGAAGGCCTGCCTGGTCCCTTCAGCACCCCCCTCCTTTCCCCTGTTTGAATTTGGTCAGTCCTGTGAAGTCTGCTGCCTTTAAGTGCCATAGGAAATATCAGACCTCTGAACTGAGTGAGCAATGACGAATGTTGTCAAGATGTGGCCACATGTTAAAACCACAAGAGCAAATCACATTGTTTGATATATTTCATTGGTTTGCTTTGTTTATTTTTATTTTGACAATTTTAACAAGATAATAAAGGGATTTAAACACCAAACACACACACAATCCAGCTCCATACTGTTCTCCTTTAGGCTACTACCAGAGTATTTGTTTCAAATTTTCTGTATCATAGACTGTTTTTTTTTCCAAAAAATTTAAAAAAAAAAAGTAAAATTTAAGTAATAGTGTCTTGAGATAGGCTACTATCAATGTCTGAATGGCAGCATATGTCTCACTATATCTGTCTGAGGAACTGATTTATATTTAGTAGGTTGTATCTCAAGATATCTCAAGATAATGTTCAAAGTAATGTTTTTTTCTTTTCTTTTTAAACAAAAAGCAAAAAACAAAACAGGTGGTATCTGCTGTGATTTTAAGTAAGAAGTCATGGAATAATTATGAAATGAATGACCAATTAGCCCAATGCCACAATTCATTTAATTTGTCATACATGTGCTAGCCTATTTACTGTATGTGTTCTGCACAAATTGTTAACATGATTATTTCAAAAACATTCATAAAACATTTTCTATTGAATAACAAAACACTCTAAATGCCTCCTTCTGTACCAATACGATTGAAACAACACTTGTGTGATCAGTCATTTTGTGTTTATTTGGAGTTGCTTTGTGTCTCATTTTGGATTTTTTTTTTTTTTAGGTCTCTGTGTCTCTTTGTCATCACTTTGTTTTTCTTTTAGCTTGTTTGTGACTCCTTGTGGTGATTTTGTTTGTTTGTATGTTTCTTTGAAGTACATTTTGAATCTCTGTGTTGTTGTTTTGTGATAGTTTGTGCACATTTTGTGGCCTGTCATCACATTTTTCGTCCCTTTGTTGCATTTTCTGGGTCTCATTGTTGTAACATTTCAAACACTATGCAATGTTTATGTAGCATTTAGGCTATTCCCTACTCCATTCAGAGGATTTAGGTCTCTCGGCTGCGTAAATATAGGGCCTGTCGGTAGTCCCATCCACCATACTTGAGTTTATCTAAGGTGGACTTTGTTCAAGTGTGTTTTGATCGATAGCTACCTCTGCATGAGGTCTTCGCAGCTCTGGAGTTGTAAATTCTGAGTTTTGTCGTGGCCCTGAAGGCGTCACTTCCCGGGATGTTTACTGCGCCCTCCCAGTCCCCGCCGCTGCCTGCCGCCTGCTGCCCAGGGCTGGCTGCTGGGGCTCGGGGATGACGCCACCTCTCGCTCCGCCCCGGCGCAAACTCGCTCTTTGCGTTCATTTCATTCCTCTTCTCATTCCGAGCATTCTTCGCATCTCTGTCAGTGCGCGAAGCGATTCACCTACACCTTTTTCCCGGCTGGCTCAGAAACACCAGAATAACTTGACATAGTATTAAAAATACCCAGTAACATCACATTACCAAAAGAAAGCGACATTTTTTATATGAGATATCAATAACGAGGTAAGTTTCACTGGTAGTTGCAGGTATTCAAACTGGTTGTAAGACTTCTGTTCGTGGGGGCTTATAGTTTGTGTGTTTTTTTTAGGCTAAATATATTTTATTTTGGAAATGCTGTGCAATTTATTAAAATGTTGGCTACATTTAGGTGTTTACTATTCATTCCCATGGCGTGAAGTAACGTTTAGGTCGTCTTGTTTTTTCCATCGCTGAGATAGATGGCCGATTCTGGTCGCTGTTGCAACAGGATGCTCACTTTGAACACTCACTGTTGTTGTGCAGCCCGTGGCTTTGACATAGCAGCGAGAAAATCTTTGACATTTTTCACATTTTTTTAAAAGAAGCCCGATCGTACGCCCCTATAAAAAAAAGCCCCCAGGTGTCGTTTTGCCCAGTGGCCAGATCCTTTCCTCAGAAACTCCCGGTGGGATTCAGGATCAGGATGAACTAAAAAAAAAAAAAAAAACATAGGACACACACACTGGCACGGTTAACATTTTTTTTGGGACAAGATGACGGCTGAAAACGTTGCTGTTTTCCTCTCTGTAGTTGGCTCAGCCGGGACTTGTTGGAGATTTCACCGGAGCATTTTCGGACCACCTCGAAGAAAACGCCGGAGAGAGAGAGAGAGAGGGAGACTTGTTGCTTCAACACGTTTGACGGTGCTTTTAAAAAAAATCGACAGCGAAGTTTTGTGTAAGTCATTTCTTTTGTTTCTCTCCCAAACGTGTCTTTATTTCTTACTTATCTCACCGGTCACCATGTTGGTAGGCTACTGTAACTCTTAACGACACCGACTGAACTGAACCGGAGGAAAAGGTTAGAGACCAAACTCCTTTTTTTTTTTATTGTTTCGTGTTGCGGGCTGGATTAAAAGCTCCTCTCTGCCCCTCCCTGAGTGTCAGAAGTGTAACAAAAACTACTAGTCTGACAAACAAAACTAGACTAATTTCCATTTTTTGTACAGTCTAGTGTCACTCACGGGATTATCTCCAGTGATATAAAGCAGAGTATTCCGGTAAATCTGGAGGGTTTGTTGAGCTTTTACGTGGGGTTTCCTTCATTGTTTTCCTTTTCCTCCCTCCACTTTGGGAAATGCCTGCTCAGCTAAAAACTGAGGTCCCCTAAGTGTAGGCCAGCAGTCTGTGTGCATGTGTGACAAAGTTTTTACTCCTTAGCCTACAGTAGTTTCCACCCTCATTTAAAAGTAAGAAATGTAAGAAAAAGGCCAAAAGCTTTCATTATAGCTACTGTTTTAAACTAAACGTGGCTGTAAGCTACAGTAAGCACTGCACTGGACCAAACAGTGAAAGATTTCTCCCTCTTTGTGCCAGACTTTGGTAACTCTCAGCTCCACCACCACCACCGACCCCTCCTCCTCCTTTTCCTGACACTTAACAGAATATTTGCTGCATCAAATTGTCAGATTTGGTTTGCTTTGAACAAACAGCCCAGTCAGGCCATCAGGCCGCAGTTTACACAGCTCAGATATGTGGCTGTGATTCAATCAAAGTCTACTTTGTTTATATACTTCATTAATTTAGCCAAGGGTTGTAAAATGCATGTTAACGTCACCTGATCTGTTATGTTTTGGCTTTCCACTTCAGTGTCTCTCAGCTGTCATCGCCGGCTTGAGGAAAGTAACTAATTGCCTCCTTTTTAGAATATAAATTTAGTGAAAATTGCTGTATTATGACTATTGTTATTGTTAGTTTAGCAGAAACTGTCACAGCTGAGCAATGGGGTGAGAGACGAATCAATACAAGCTTTAAGGAGGTTCTTGAACAAAATCCACTTTCTGTCACTACTACTATTAGAAGTTTTTTGGGGGGTCTGCAGCAGCAGCACCCACAGCCACCAATCTTTATGTTTCTGCAGTTTTCATTGTATCAAATATGCATTTTTGGCATTTCCTCCAGTACTTTTCTAGAAAATAAAGATATCATTCCATTTAATTTAAGTAATAGGTCTTTTGTCATTTCCGGGATACAGTTTGGATCCAGTCAGGCGTAACCCCCAGACATGTCACAGTGTAAATCTGCTTGCCTGGAAGAAAAAGAAAAAAAAAAGAGAAAAGAGCAGGAGTAGAAATAGATGCTTTGTTTTCAGCTTATGCAACCAGTGGACCTGTTGGATGAAAGCCTGCATAACATTTGTGCAAGAATAGGATGTTGTCTTTGTTTGACCGAATTAGACTTTACTTCTGAAACGAAGAGTTTCTAAACGTCCGCTGCTTTTTCAATGGAGCATAACTCATCACATTAGGTATTAACTATAGCCGACATAGACATGTTCACAGCTATGTCTTTTCTGTGTGGTGTAATTACTCCAAAGAATGTGTAAAAAAAAAAAAATCAGTCTCAATGACTGTTAAAATGATGTTGTAATCTACAGAAGTGACATCTAAGCAGATGCCGATAGATATCTGAATGGCAGTGGGATGCTCTGTTATCCACACAGCATTCGAGGCTACACAGGTGGCGTGTTTTAATGTGCTTTAATGCATTCCTTTATTCAGATGTTGCCCCCTTTATGTTCTCTTGTTGAGGTCTGAGAACAGGACCGCACAGTGTCGTCCGTCCGTCTGTTGTGAAACGTTGATAGGAGAATAATATTCTTTCTGAAGCGCACAGTGGACTGTGTTAGCTCATGGAGTTAAAGTGAGACTGTTTCCTCTCTTTGGCCGGCCACCAAATATCGTTCAAGGGCCGTTGACTTTCAGAACATCATATTTTGGCCAAACATCTGTCAAATATATTTGTGCATTTTGAGCTTGATGAGAAAACATACTGTAGTAAATCAATTCTTGCTTTTTGCTTTTACAAAGTAGAGGTTAACTCTCTCTTGTCAGGGACGGGGTTTTGTGAGGCCAGTATTACGTGTATGATACACGTATCAGTCTTCTTCATGTGCGTCTGTGCAGTGACACTGATTTTGAAATCATCTTTCCAACGCCGTGTGTGTACTTTTGGCATTTGGGGACATAATTTCTAGCTACATCATTTAGTATGGGAGCCTACATGGATAAACCCTGTGACCCATATCTGTCTGGGCCTCATAACTTCACACACTGGACTGATAAGAATATGCTTATTTATTTTCTTGTAACCAAAGAGGAAATAAAAACTACCTCTCCTAAATCTTAGATTGACCCCTAATGGTTCCTGGCTGCTAAATTAATAGCACAAACTCTGTTTCTGTACTCCATGCAACAGGTACAGTATTATAGAGCGGCAATGTTTTTTTTTGTCAGGATTGAATCTCATTTGAAATATCTTTTCAGTCCAATCAGTTGTGATTTAAAAAGAGCTGCCACATTAACTCTAATCATAGATTTGGGCCTCATGTGTAGACTATAAGACGTTATAGAAAAGACTTAACAATTGAAATCGTTTCCAGTTTGGATTAAAGGTAATATCTGTTGGGTAAACTGCACTGTACAGTAAGCTGTCATTTTGTGTTTACTAGTGTTTGTGTGCACAACAGAGGAGATTTAAAAGGAAAAAAAAAAGTCTGTTTACGTCTTGGTTTATGGTTTGTGGGTTACAGCTTTGTTACCACTTAGATTAGATGTTAGGTCCTTGCCAAGATACTTTCATGGTTCAGATGATATTTGTTACTGTCAACAGTGTAAAAGCTTTCATAGTGTCGCAGTTTCCACAGTTCTTGGGAATTGTTCCACATCATACATGTGTGAGACAGGCGTTTTTATGTTCGACAAACAGGCTTTAAGCTGTAAGCGAGTGACTGTACGTGTAACAGGTCTGATGAATTCCTCATGGGAATGTGAACACATTATGTGTCCCACATTTTTAATTGAAATGATAATACATGATACATGATACAATTTTTTTTGTTATGAAAATTTCAGGCTAGGAAAAAAAAAAAATCTCTGATGTGTAATTGAGTCTGATCACAGAGTCATTAATTGTGTAATTAGATGTGATGTGTGGCAGGGGTAGAATCACATCAAAACATCAGTGATCTCCATGGTCAAAGCACGCTTTAAAAAAGAGGACACTCCTGCAGGCTTCCAGACTGTGTGTGCCCTGAGGTAAACCCTGGTCTAGAAAGGGAATTTTAGAGTATGCACTGCAGCTCAGCAGTTTGAGCTGGGCCCACTGAGGCCGGCGGAGAGTGCCACCAAAAAGGAAAAGCTGGCTCAAAGCCACTGACGTCATCTAAGTAAATCTGCTTCAGTACTGCAGCCATAAAATGACTGCCAGCTACCGAATGCACTTTGGCCTTGTCAACCACCTTTAGTGGTGCAACACAGTTTTTTTCTTTCTTTCTTTCTCCTCCCTGTGTATAGTTATGGAAGACAGTCTGTGTTTAAGTCTAGTTCCATTTCGCTTGAGTAGTAACAGACTTTGCCTGTTCATTCAAAAGGAGCAAGTCATGTTTGAGCCCTTCTAGGTTTACAGAAAGCATCAAATGACTTTGAGCCTTTCGTATCCTTTGAAGTCGTACCACTTTAATATTACAGTCTCATAATGTTTACCATATGGCGATCTCAGTCATTTGCACTGGAAAGAAGGCATTAAGACTACATAATGTCTTAACCACTTACTGTATTATGGACATGCAGTGCCGTAGAAGTAATTTAGATGCTGGGACATGGAATTTTTTTTTCTCCAAGTTTTTGTTTGAATAAAAAAGACAAAATAAATGAGCTGCCTCATGATCACTCACAGATGAAAAGCAATATGTACTCCATGAATCATTAGATGAGTCAGTTTCTGAAACCACTATAAACATTTTGAGTTCTTAACCACAATGAAAGCAGGAAATCTCGGCTTCAACAACTTCCTGTCTCTGGTGGCCATAGTAGCGGTGGTGGTGTTCAGCTTCCCACTAGTGAAAAGAAACAAAGGAACACAGTCACTTCATTTACTGTGTATAATTTGCGGCCTGTATTCAAATGTGGGTTATTCAGTCTCGCTGGCACCGTATTCTCCAGTCGTTGCTTGTAATAAATTCCCACAAGACCTTTCATCAGTGTTGTGTTGTTATCATGGCCGACACAGATCGGGCAGGCTCTCTCTGCCCTGAAGGTGCCCTGGATTCAGTGGAGGCACAGATAGACTGGAGGGTAAGCTCCCCAACATTAACATGCAGGCTGTGCCCAGTAAATTAGTTTGGAATCCGAGCCGGGACAGAGCAGTGCAGAGCTGCATTGTCCACTGGGCTCCACGCTCACTTTTTTTCCCCCTCATGTGCTCCTAAGTTGAAAAATTTTAAGAGCGCATAAAGAACTTTAGAGGCGTAATGAAATTTTTTTTATCAAATTATGTGTTTTCCGTAATAAAGGGAAAGGAGGAGGCATTTACTAGCAAAATGATTTCATTCATTTGAATATAAAAAGTACATAAGTTGTTTTTATAAATGAATTCTGCTTCCAAGTGTGTTTATTTGATAATGATGTAATTATTTATACTTAAATTGCCTATGAACAGTATGAACATGGGGATATTTTCTGCCACTGTAAGTGGATGATGATGTAGTATCAGTATCGGAGCCTTTGGTTAATGTAAATTTGTTTGACTTCCTCCTTTTATGAATCAAAACTCATATCATCACCATCATCACCACTGTCCGTTCCACTCACGTAAACTTTTTTCCTGTGACGTCTGTTCAATAGACCCAAATTATAAACATATTGGTTTATAAGTCCACCAACATATTTTATTTTCTCATTTTTAGATGGTATGTCGTTGTGTTTGTAGCTAATGATTGTCATCTCATCTTGTTTTGTCCTGATCTCTAACATATTAACTGTACAAATCACAGAAGTGTGTGGAAACGGAGTAGATATCCAGGGATTTTCTGTTAAACAACGATCTGTTTCAGTTCTATATGTCCAAAAAAGCATGATAAGACCAAAAGCAGTTATTTGTTAATCCATTTTCACTAAAACAGAGCACAGATTTGTTTGTTATTACCAATACTTTTATATTTATTGTTATATACAGTTCATAGTGATTGAGAGAGCCATGTTCTTCTTTGTATAGTCTTAGTATAGCGTCTAACTTAATAACTGACGCCTCAGTGTCTTACAAAAAACATCAGCCTTGGATTTCTCATTACCCATCCAGTGCCCAAAAAAATTCAATTACAGTAAGCTATACAAGTAAAGACAAGTTTACGGTTTGTTTGGTCAGTGCACTAATCAAAAAATTGATTTTTTTTGTGTGTGGATGAACTACATGAAGTCAAAAATAGGAAATGTATTGTCACATTTCTGTCACTGTTGGCGCTTTGTATCCTCATGTTTGTGCCCCGTGCTCCCATATGGAGAGTCTGCCTCTTCGTACCACGTTGCTCTAGATGGAAAAACAGAATTTGGCCAAATATTGAGCGTAGCGTTAGTTCTGGCAGGCCATGACGTCAAGCTCCTAATCAGCACAGCTGTAATCACAGGTGCAGATCAGCTGATGGCTCAGCTGACTCCCCGTGGCTGCTTCCTATTGGGGAACTGCATTCAGAGCGCGCTATTTAAACTGCTCTACGCCGACGTCACCTCCCTTGCTGCTGCTTCCTCTGCCGGCTTTTTTGCGAATGCGGGAAGGATCGCTGCCCGTGTTCGTGCCTTGCTCGCCCTGCTGCTGCTTATGTCGTCACCCCTGTCCACGAGGCATACCCGCGGCGGCTGTCGTGTCATGATGCCGCAGTGAAGCTCTCCAACGGAGGATACCCTACGGCGACGGGGGGCTCCTTCTCTCCGGCGGGGCTCTCACCTGGCAGGCGGGCGGTGTCTCAGATGTTCCATTGATTGACGGCTGGTTCCGGGGCTGTGGCGATTCTGTTTGCCAGCGATGCTACCACGCGGTCGGAGCGTCACTCAAGGAACGGTTTGCTTTATTCTTATTTGCGCTGGGTTTCGACCTTTATGGCGATTATTCAGAATCATATTTGGCATTGAATTGTTCACCTCGCAGCTTCTTTTGTGGGTTTGGGGGATTCTTTGTTTCCTTTTTAAATGGGCTACATTTGTTTCAACTTAAATAGCTCCTGACATCTCTTGTTGCTAGAGGGTCAGGGATTGTTGGCATCGTCATTTTGGGGGGCTTTCTTTGCTTGGCACCTGGCATAGAGTCTGACGCTCAAACGCATGAGCCTCTTATTGTAAATAATTGATTTTATAAATATTCATTCATAGGCATGATAACGTCAATACTGTTATTGTTGTTAATATTATTATGAGATAGTACGTGGCCCCTATTAGGCAAAATAATTTCTATCCTAGTTAGCTTCCTGGCATCTTTTGTAGCATTTGCCGGTATGGTCATTTTGGGGGTTTTCTTTGCTGCTGCGCTCCCTGCTTATGCCGTTCATGATGGCTCGTGAAAGGCAGGAAGGTGCTCTTCCTGCCTCAGGCTTTCCACGCAAGCGCGTGGAAGAGCAGGGGGTCCCAGAACAGTATCATACCGCCAAATAAAACTTAATGCAAGTAAATAATATTTTGACATAATGGTCCTGACAGAAATTGAGCGTAGCGTTAGTTCTGGCAGGCCATGACGTCAAGCTCCTAATCAGCACAGCTGTAATCACAGGTGCAGATCAGCTGATGGCTCAGCTGACTCCCCGTGGCTGCTTCCTATTGGGGAACTGCATTCAGAGCGCGCTATTTAAACTGCTCTACGCCGACGTCACCTCCCTTGCTGCTGCTTCCTCTGCCGGCTTTTTTGCAACCCACCTCCACCCCAGCTCCTCCCGTCTTCTGTTATGAATCTATCATTGTATCTTGTTAGTTGCTTTGCTCTGTCTGGGTTTTCTTTGCTGCTGCGCTCCCTGCTTATGCCGTTCATGATGGCTCGTGAAAGGCAGGAAGGTGCTCTTCCTGCCTCAGGCTTTCCACGCAAGCGCGTGGAAGAGCAGGGGGTCCCAGAACAGTATCATACCGCCAAATAAAACTTAATGCAAGTAAATAATATTTTGACATAATGGTCCTGACAGAAGTGTCATTTTATCTCCTGTTGCTACTTTAAAGGGCCAACGAGGAGTTTCTATTCGCAGTCTCACGTTAATGTGGATGAATCTACGCTACCCACACTTGTTAATGGCTCCATTTTTGATCAATATATCGTTTTGTCTCTATCATTATTTTGTTATTATTAGTGGTGGCGGAAATGCTGGTCGAGCCGACCAGCGTTTCCTTACTTTCGGTTTCGCGGACGCAAATGAGAATAACGGCGATTCGGGCGGCGTTATGGTCGGAACTACGACGGTAACTGAACCTCTTTGAACCTCTGACTTTAATCCTTGATGAATGAAAATATGAGTCCGTCTTGCGCCGGTGGAGGAATTCTACGGTGCGCGCGGAGGCAGCGTGAAAACACTTCGCTTTTCCAAAACTCCTCGTTGTCCCTTTAAACGAAAGATTTAAAGTTGGTATAGGTCGGCTTTTGATTTTGTGTTTATGCTAGTAGTTTGGTGTTGCATAGTATTGGTATTTCTTTTGTTTTGGCCAAAAAGGTGCTGAACTGAAACACACTGGGAATTTTCATACTTTTCCTGAAATATTTACATTGTAAAAAAAAAAAATTCAAATAGTCTTTTTAGGAAGATTTATGCTGTGACATGGTCTGTTGGGCACAACATAAAATCTATATTACTAATAATATCTCAAAAATATTTGAGCCTTAAAAATATTATTAATGCAGCCACAGTCGTCACCAAAATAAAATCACATTATAAAAAAAAATCACATTTGATTTTGTTAATTTCACCTGGCTGCATAAACCCTTATGAGGCTGTTTTATGGCAGATGAGTCCAGTGTGATATGAAGGAGTTGCCAGGGGAGAAAAAGAAAGGAGGAGAAAAGAATAATGAGATGAGACAAGGAAGAGGGAGAAAAAAAAAAGTATATGGGGTGGATAAATGATGGCCAGAAAAGCAGAAGAAAGGAGATGGAAGTCAGTGTGAATTGGCAGAGCCAAATGCAAATGGTGGCCTTCATGCTCATCACTGTGATTTGTTTTTTCATGCCCATCCGCACGCGTCCTGATTGAGCCAGTGGCCAGCCCTCGGCCTGCTCTGCTCTCATAACTGTCAGGAGATCCTTTATCTGACGGACCTTTATTTACAGCTTTAATTTCCTGAGCTTTATGTGTTCCGCTCGCACTCCACACCGCTGTGACATGGGCGTATGCTGTCTGGAATGCACTGCAAATTTTTGATAGGCAAATATCCTCTGAAGCTTTCATTACATTTCATGTTTGAATGATAAATTGTATTTTTTATATATATTTTGGTATTACTGGCAGGACAGTGATGCATCCTCAGAAGGCGAGATTTTTGTCTCTGATATTACAGTCAATTTTCCCTCTGTTGTTTGGAGTAGAAGACCTTTAGCTATTCCTCTTTTCTCAGCTGCCGACATATCTGATGCTGTCCAGGTCATGTTGTTGCTACCTGTTTCTCAGTCGGAGGCAGGTAGAAAGGGGCTGCTTTGACAGAACCTGTAAATCAATCCCATTCTCTGGCAAACAAAGATTGATCCCACAGTGGCCTGATGGTTGCTGGGTGGTGGGATTCAGGCCTCGGATTTGAGTGGGATGATATCAGACAGATTCATGGCACCTAAGCATGCCGGTTCAAAGAGGCATGAAATAAACACTAGGCCACTGCCAATAAAAGAAGCAGCATAAGTAAGCTTTTCTAGCCTCTCCAGTGGACCCACGGAAATTGGTATTGAAAACCTTGTTTACTCATTCATCTGTACTCCAGAGCAGTAGCTGCATTCAGGAAATGTAAAGGAAAATACAAAAATCAATCATTTTGAGCAGAAATTCTAGCATAGTTTAGTGACATGAATGCGTTAATTTAATTTTTCCCCTGCTACCCACCCCATTTTCTTTTCTTAAATGAAATCTAGAGAGGTTAAATATGTGCTTTTGAGGATCTTTTTTTCCTTTTTAATTAAATGTTGGGGCTCGTGTTCAACGATTCACCTGTTTTGTTGATTTTAATTTATTTTAAACAGTAGCTGCATGCCTCACCTTTACCTTGAGTACTAAAGCTTTCTAAATAGGCTCAGAAGAGGATCCCCATAGGCTTTTAGGTCAGTTTCATTAGATATTTTTTTCTGTTCCAAGGTTCGAGGTCCTCAAATACCTACTGCCAAAGACTACATTCCATAAACATGCTTTTTCTCAAAGTAATTAATTTGTTTTAACGACAGAAACTAAAAGGAATTTCAGAAACATCTGTCATTGTAAACGTTCATAGTTCAAAATGGAATACTTTTGACATTGTCGTTATAATTATGCAAAGGCCAGGTTATGTCTTTATAACGTGCTGAAAATGTTGAGTTTTGAAATCACATGGTAATTATAGTTTTACACACTGTGGCCTTAACTACTATGGGCCATTATGGGGTGCACAAAAGTCATTCACAGAATCATTATTGCACCCTCTGAGATAACGGCACAAAAGAACTCCACATGGAAAATTACATTTGAGACCTCTCATCTGCTATTTCATTACCTTGCTCTGTCTGATGGGTGAAATGGGTTCTCTTAATTTAAGGAGCTGGATTCCAGCTTGGTGAGTGGTTTATGTAATCTCACAGTAAGTGTAATTTCCCATAATGCCATGTCACAGCTACTACTCTGCTTAGCTACCACATTCACTTATTGCATTGCGGGCCATCTTCACCCCGCATCTCACAAATAAGACCATTTCTATGGTGCACACCCTGCAAAGACAGAAGTATGCAATTATCTGTAAGCCACAAGTGTTTCTATGGGTGACATTCATACCTTCTTTTGACAGACAGACATTAGTCCGCAGAGTCTAAGGCGCTAAGAGACCGTCTTCAATGACGATGCTGCTAGGTTATTCACATGTTGCACATTGCAAAAGCATCCAATTGATGCCAAGGGATTCTTAGAAAACCGATCTATTGAGGACAAGATGACTTTATTCTGCATTGTTTCAGTACTGAGGCCGAGTCAACAAACTCCATCTCCAGGTGACAAGATAAGACATGGATAAAAGTGTTAATAGTGGCTGAGGCTTTGTTTACTCATACTGGTTTTTAAAGAAGTATGCAGTAGCATCTTTTGTGGACACATGAATAACCTCACCCCACACGCTCTTACTTCTTCGGTGCACAACAACACGCATTTCTTTCTTTAGTATTCCACCACATCCCACAATATGTTGGTAATGGTTTAATGTTTTTGTTAGTGCAGCATCAAGGAGCAAGAGTTGAATGAGCAAAAATGGCTTGGATTCTTTTATCAGTCGTCCAAACAATGAGATGTTTTTCTCTTCTGTACAGATCTACAGTTACAGTGTTTACTAGTTTTTATTGGCGAGAGATGTATTTAATAACAGTAAGAACTAGTCTTTAGCTTACGTTTAGCTGAGTGGTGCACTGTGGGTAAAGACATTAACTTCATTAGTTGTCAAATGATATGAAGCAGCAGCAGTTGTAGCTTTACATAACCTTTTGTAGAAACCCATACAGTTGCTAATAATTTATATCTTTGTTGACCGTAATGGTGCAATCCTTCAATAAATTATTAATAAATTGCATTAATTGCATTAGTCTGCATCCATGTTTTATTCATGTCCACATAAATCTGCACCTTCTCCAAACATCTGCTATGTGCCGCTTAAGTAGAAGTAAGTGTTTCAGTTCAGAGTGTCACCATCACTTACACTTTGTCAAATTGTTTGAAAAATGCATTCGTGAAAGAATCCAGACAGTGTAGGAGGGTAGGACTGCAAGACTGCAGCAGATAATTTGTTTCATTCACAAGAAATTTACAGAAAACATTACTCACGACAAAGAGACAGAGTGTTCAGAAAAAACATTTTGATGTTGCAGGAAACCTGCGCGAGGACCCTTGAGAAACATTAAGGAACGAGTTGTTGAAAGCTTTGTGAGGCTTTTAGGTATAACTGGTATAACTTACCTTGTGAGCGACGCATGAAATTGCATCCAGGGTTGAATCGCTTCAGTGTTTTTGAGTGTTGCTCTGCCTTGCATTGATACACATCGGGGAGAATGTGAACGACTATACCCGAACCGTGACGCAGATTATTTTTTTACAGATTAAGAAATTATGTGGCGGTGCAAAACAAAACGTCCTAAAGGAGCGGCGAATTCTTCAAAGTTGAAAGTGAGTTCATCTGGTGACGTCCGATTTGTTGTGTTATTTGTATTGGGCGACTTGTTTCCGTTTTTCCTTAGATAATGATCCAGGTTAGGGATGCACGATATATCGGCATTAATATCGGTATCGGCCGATGTTAGTCATTTTTCAACATATCGGTATTGGTCCGATGAGTAAAATTGGGCCGATATATATCGGTCCATATATATCCGTATGCAAAACCTGCAAAGTTGAGGTAATGCGAGGAGGATGGTAGCCTGTAACCTTGTTATTTGGAAGTAAAATACATTCTGAAAATAAAGGAAGACATTCAAAAATTCAGTTTATCATCTCAGAAACTTAAAAAAAAACCCAACCACATATCGATATCGGTAAATATCGGTTATCGGCCATAACAGCAAAATTCATATCAGATATCGGTATCGGCCAAAATTTTCATATCGGTGCATCCCTAATCCAGGTGACACATTTGATCTCAAATTGTAGAAAAATAAAACCCCTGGAGAAGCATTGTTTACCAACATCTGTATTGATGTCCATGTGATGAAGAGTGATTGCAGTAGTGACATACTCGGTGACCCAGCTACTCCAACAGCCATCGCTTTTCTTTTCTTTTTTTTCTTTTTGGAAGCAACACTTTTCAGCAGCAATAATTGATGTAGTTCTTCCATGTCTGAGTTATTCTCAGACAGTACAGTGTGAGACAAGTTGAAGTTTATATAACGTAATTCATTGCACGCTACTGTAACAGTAATAATTTCCTGGTGAGGTGTTGAGCGCTGGCAGAGGAGGGAAACGCTGGTGCGTAAGAATCAATCTGCTTTGATGGACAGATCCACAAAGTCACCAAGGACTACTTAAAAATATCACTTCATCAACTTTAACACAGCATGACAATTAAACGGAGCCAATGCTCATAAAAAAGAAAATTGGAAATTCATAGTTTTTATAAAGGAAGGATTGACAAAAAAGGGGGTATTTTAAAGGGGGAATCATAAAAAAGCTAATGAACAAAATTGACTGTTGAGAAAAATATCTGCATTTTTGCATTTTTAAGCTTTTATAAACTTTGTAATCCAGTGTTTGGACTTGATGGGGACAGACATGACTTATTTTTCCTCAGAAGTTCTTCCTGCAGTGAAAATGAAAGGTGGAATTGATTACCAGCACAGTTCATCATATGGTTGGGATGAGAGGAGCAGAGGATCTAGAAAGAGTCCCAGCCTTTTAGTGGTTGAAATGGGAATTTTTTCCCCTCCCTCATCAGTTTGTGAGTTAGTTCTGCAGTGTCAGCAGTCAGCACACAAAAACGGAATTCAGTAAAAGCTCTCTCTGCTCTCTGGGAGTGTTTTTTTTCCCCCAACAGCTTGCTCCCATCCCCCCCTTTCCCCCTCATGAACTGACATGCTGGAAGAAACATATGCTACTATTCCCACTTCCTGACAGCTTGTGCTGCTTGAATAGGATCTTGCTCAGGGAGGAAGCAGTTGTCTGGAAAGAGTGGAGAGATTAAGACAGGAGGGGGAAAAAAAAACCCTCTGTGATTTTCCTGTAAAGGAAGTAAAACTGTTTTTGAAACAGTGAGTTAAGGGTTAAAGACAGTAGCTGTTTGATAGTTGAGATATTCTGAGGTTTCTTTATATTGAAAGCAAAGCCTTTGTTTGGTTTTGAGGTGATAGAAGAAAAAAAAAAATCATACACACTCGACTCGTCATGTTATTCCGAGTTAGAGCGACTGGAAACAAAACTCAGTCAGGGCAGCGTTACATCATTTCACAGCAGGAGGGACGGGTGGTAGCGTCACCTCACACCTTCCAGTTTGTGCAGTATAGTACATACACTTGGCCGTGACGGCAGCACATCAGCAGAGCAGCAACAGCTGGAATCCTCCACCTGTGTGTTCACTAGATATGATCAGCCACGGTGTCGTTGCGTCGCAGAAACATTCGACATGTCTCACTACCCAATAGACACACTTCAGGTCTCCCAATGTGAGCGAAGGAGGAGCAGTTAGTGTTATTATTATCCTTGTTGTTATCGTTATTATTTCTGTTACAGGGGAAGGCCATTTACAGAGAGCTCTCTTTTACAAGGGTGCCCTGATTACATTACATATACCACCATTTACATATTATTACAGGACGCTTACAACAAAGACATGTGTAGGCAAAAATGCATATTCAAGAAAGATTGGTATTCCCCATACCATAAACCAATCAAAAGAGATTCAAATTGATTAACTCATTGACTGCCAAACACGGCAAATGCCGTGTTATAAAAAAGTTACGTTGACTG
The DNA here is from genome assembly GCA_030347415.2 of Decapterus maruadsi. Taxonomy (NCBI): domain Eukaryota; kingdom Metazoa; phylum Chordata; class Actinopteri; order Carangiformes; family Carangidae; genus Decapterus; species Decapterus maruadsi. The sequence continues at coordinate 32,328,683 of CM064900.1, forward strand.
CCAAACACGGCAAATGCCGTTTTAGGCTTTTATGTGCTGGTTCAGCAGATTAAAGTCTTCTACATCTTGTGTGTGAATTTCAGACTTGGCCGCAGTGTATTTATGTCACAGTAGGGGGCAGCAGTTGTATATCTGCAATCTGATCGGCTGCTATGAAGAAGACGGAGTTTGTTTTCTCTGGTTGTGGGGAGTAGTGGCGGCGGCCTGGTAAAATGGCGAAGCGGGTGTGTAAAAAAAAGTACAAGCAGCTAACACGGGCACAGAGCTTGTCTGGCAGTGGAAAGCTTGCGAGGCAGGATGATGGAGGAGGAGGAGGTGATGGAGGAAAGTTCCAGTTCGGAGAGCACTGTCGCAAAGACGAGGGATGATCAGGGTTTGTTCTGCGTTATAAACTTTGAGGCGGCCGCTGCGCTGAAGTTGTCTGACGCCGCGCTGGAATCTTGAATCTAATGCGGGCTACGGTAGCTCTGCTCCGCGGCGTCGGTGTGTTCAACTCGGCTCAACTCGACAGCAGCAGGGGTGTGTTTGATTTCTACTCCGGCTCGGCCAGCAAGATGCCGTTGATACGCGGCTTGTTCCATGCTGTTGGTGTGCCCGCGGGGGCGGGGCGCACTGTGGCTTCGCTCCGGTCGTGGTGCAGAGTACGCATCCACCGGCGCAGAGCGCGGAGAGAGAGAGATAGAGAAAGAGAGGAGAGAGAGAGATAGAGAAAGAGAGGAGAGAGAGAGAGGAGGAGGAGACGGAGCTGCAGCTGCTGTGAAGCCGGTTCAGTGGGTCAGCGAGGTCTGGGTCTCTCCTGTTCTATAACCCGGCTGGATCTCCCTGTATGTCCAGAGTTTCATCCTAAACTCGGCTATAAAAGCTGGATATGTGCAAATAAATAGTTATTTTGCCATCACAAGCCTTTTTTTCAGTGTTGTTTTTGTTGTTCTATAGAAGTGCACAAATATTTAAATGTTTGAGGTGTCACTGGAACAAAAAAACATGGAGTAATAAGTTATTAGTCTCCATTCTGCTTCTCTGCAGAAAAAGCTTGTTTTCTCAGTTTTTTGGTCAAAATATGGTGTTTTTGCTGAAACAACCCTATGTTCTACTGCTGATTTCTAAACAACCAAGCAGGCTAGAAACAAACTTTTTTTTTCTGGTGAAAGAAGAAAGTCTACACTTTCTTTAGAGATGTTTATTGTTCATGTACTCATAAACCCCAATACTCTGTGAGTCTTGACAGTTAAGTCAAAATCCTCAAAAATGGCTGGCAGTATGGAGCTCTCTTTTCTGAAAATGGCTGGCAGTCAATGAGTTAAATAGGATTAGTTAGTTTGTCTAATTTAAAAAAAAAAGAAAAGAAAACACTTATTGGTAGTTTCATTGAAAATACAAAAATCAATCATTTTAATGTAGCTATGAACTAAAACAAGTCACCTGTCACAGTGTTTCCTCCCCACCTGTTGGTCAGATGAGACCTACTGTATCTGCTGAAGAAGTTCTGTGAAACATTTACTGCATCATGACATGAGCATTAAATGCCTATGTTGTTTATTTAGGCATGATTGAGGCAATGTTATCTTATTTGGCTTGAGCCGTGTTTGCTTTGCTGCACCACTTGATCTGCATTCATAAAATAAGTCATAACAGTTCAGGGACCGGAAAGTTCTGAGAATCAACTATTATATTCTTTTTTTTTAATTCTTTGTAGTAGTATGATGATAGCATCGTTTTGTAAACAAAGCTCACCTATGCAGTGTGTACCACGATAAACGAAAGCATCTGTGTGTCTGCTGGTTGTGTCTGTTCTCTGAACTCCGCGGCTGCTAATCCCACTCTGCAGAATGATTTCCATTCATGAAGGCCACACAGCGTATATTAACTGCAATATTGCTGAATCTCATTTTACCACATGCATGCTTCAATGGTACCCAATAAAACGCCATGATTAGTCTCGTCTGTACGTTCGTTGACGTTGTGTTGTGCAAGAGTCATTGCCCATAATATGCAAGAAAGTCCGCTGGTTTATGTTAGTGGACATGCTACGCATTCTGCTTCTGATGCAGTCGCCACATAATGATACAGGCCCCCCAAGTTTATTAGCTGCAGATTCATCGAGCTCGTTGGTCTTGTCAAAAGCTGCTGGTGACATGAGACTTTCTCCAGTTGTACGAGCAGCCTGGTTAGCCACACAAAAGGGGACGGGTTCTCAGATTGAGCTGTAGTCTGTTGTAAAGCCTGCAGATCTGTAGTCCACTATAGAACAAAACATCCTCTAATTTATCTGACTGGCTTGAGTGTCTGATGTCTGTATATTGCTGTGGTGCAATGACTGTGGCTGATTAGTAGCCACAATGCTTTTTATCTACTTTTTTCATAACTTTCAAAAAGCAATGACAAATATGGGGTTTAATTGTTCTGTTTCTATTAATGGTTTTTTTTCTAACTTTTTGCAAAAGTGTTGTAAAACCTTGTGGACTCGTCAAATCATATTCCTCCACATACAGTATACCCTATCATCGTCTGAAGCAGGTAACACTTTATAATAAGTACACACTATTAAGCATTAATAAATACTGAATTCTTCATTTATACACGTGGATGCTCATTAGTATGTAGTTTAGAAATACACTTATGATGATTAACTGTTTATAAACTACATACTAATGAATATTCATGTGTTATAAATGAGGAATTCAGTATTTCATGCTGGTGTACTTATTATAGTGTTACCTTGGAAGCATATATCTGATCTCTGAACAAGTGTTTGTGGTTTCAACCTTTGTCCTCTTTCACTTAATAAGAAGGAAGTGCCACAAGTTCATACAAGGAAAATATTTCAAATTGTTTAAACCCATCCATTGTAAATCAAGTCAACAATATTCCTGGTCATGTCCAAGTTTATTTGCTGCTTTTGCTCCATATTGTCTTGTCATCTAACAGTGTGCAGTGTTGTTTGAAAGCAGATGTCCGCTGCTCTGTTGTGGAGAATGACATCTTGGTTGTGTTTTGTTTATTTGGGAATTCCAGGTCTCTCCCTAGTCTGCTCCAGGCTTCAGCTTGGAGAGCCCAACCGCCACGATTGATCCCAGCAGCTGGAGCGGCAGTGAGAGTCCTGCCGAGGATCTGGAGAGGATGAGCGACTCGGCAGACAAGCCTGTAGACAATGATGCCGAGGGGGTGTGGAGCCCTGACATTGAACAGAGCTTCCAGGAGGCCCTGGCTATCTATCCTCCTTGTGGACGCAGGAAGATCATCCTTTCTGATGAGGGAAAGATGTACGGTAAGTCCACATGTGTGTATGTATGAGCTTTAACCAAGGCGGCATTATGTGTTTTTTTGTTTTGTTTTTGGTTTTTTTTGCATAATTACTAATAGATGAGAATAGAAGGAGCTTAAAGGAGTTACCTTAAATGTGAAGCGGTAGCTTAGCATAAAGTCTGAACAAAGTAAGGTGCATGATTCCTCCAGCACCTAAAGTTACACTTATGATATGTATGGATAGATGTTTGTTTTTTTGTATGGAAAGATGTATGTATGGATGCACCAGTGAATATAGTTTCATATTTAACAGACAGACATGACAGTGGCATCAACTCCTCATTTAAAATGACATAAAAAGTGATAAAGTATAATTTTCCCAAATGAAAAAGGGGAATCAATACATGCTTGTGCTGAGAAATGCAACATTATACGACTCCCATGCTGGGATCAGTCTGTGATGTGCTCTGTGCCTATATAGCCACTACTCTGGTTCACAGACATAGGCGGCGCCAGGGGGGGGCTAGCAGGTGCTATAGCTCCCCCTAGTGGTGGCATAGCACCCCCACAGCACCCCCATGAAATCAAATAAAAATTAATTAAATACAATATATTTTTAAGACATTTTATCCCATGTGCTTTGCATCTAATTTCTGCCTGAAAACGAATAAAATAAAATAAATTGTAAATAAATTATATTGTGTCAGGAGTCACGTATTTGCGTCAGCACCATTTTACGACAATGCCATGTTTGGCTAGTAGCTTTAGCTTGACGTGTCGGCTGAAAAATGAACCGCGGCGGCGGTTACTGATGTGGAGAAAGACACCGTCATGGATTTGAGCGGCAGCGGTGAGTCGGATGGGGAGTCGTCTACCGCTGGTCCCAGCTCTGGGGACGGGGAACCGCTGGGGGACGGAAAGCCACCGCCGGGGGACGGGGAGCCACCGCCGGCGGCCGGGGAGCTAACGCCGGCGGCCGGGAAGCTTACGTCCGGAGGCGGGGAGCTTATGCCCGCTGATGCTGACAGCATGGCTTGTGGACTGCATGATCTCAGCCAAAATCCGGACGAAGGACCGCGACGCCCTGTACGCAGGTTCCCAAAACAGACATTTGGTACTCAGCGAAGGAGTTTTAATCGTGCATGGTATGAACAATATGGCTGGATTGAGTATTCAGTTACGAAGGATGCAGCATTCTGCTTCTCTTGCCGGCACTTCATCCCGGCGGCAAATGGATTTCGTTCAGAAACTGCTTTTACTGCGTAATAACGTAACGTAAGTGCTGCACATAAAAATTCAATGCACGCATGGTCTGAGTTTAAACAGAGGAAGCAGGATGGCTCCAAAATCACCAAAATGTTGGGTTAACCTATAGCCTTTGAATCCAATCTGACAGATTGAACAGCAATATTTTTTTTTCAATAAAAAATAATGTAATTGAAATCCCGTTGTTTCTCGATCTGTGCATAAAAAGTTTGGCTTTTGTATTGAGTGAATGTCAGACAGTGGCATAGCAATACAGTTCTGGAACAAATTTAAATAATTTTAACGTTGCATATCCACTACTGTTTATGTGTGTGCAAATACTGTATTTCTAGGAGCACCCCCAGTCAATGTTGGAGCACACCCATAGCACCTGCAGTCAAATTTTTCTGGTGCCGCCCCTGTTCACAGAAGTGCAAGTTTATAAGTAAAGCAGCATGAACTATTAGTCAGTAGCAGATGGTACTGCGGCTGCCACCAGCTGTGCCCTCTCTCCTCCCGCCACTCCCCCCCCCCCCCATTCCTGGCTGGGTGATGTCATGGAAAGAGGGAATATTTTCTCTCTGTGGTGTTGGACTGTCTCACAGCCTGTCAGTGTCAAGTGAAAGCAGAAAGCCCCTCGGAGCATTCGCTTGCAGCTGTCATGTGACCCCTCCGGCCAAACAAAATGTAAATTCTAGGAGTTTCAGTGAAACCCCTCAGCTGCCACTACAAAGATGTGGGCTCAGACAACAGGACACTCCCCATTGTCTTTTCCTCCAGTTCCTCTGTCCCCACGCAGAGTGAAGCTGGCAGAGAAGCTGCCCCTCTGCTGTGGATTAAAGCATGACAATTCGGTTTTTCTAGAGTTATAAATGAGCAGTGCTAAGTGCAGGCCTCCCTGTTAGTCGGGGAACACGCTCAGTATGATGAAAATTTCCAGCTTTTTGGCAAAGTGTGGCATTAAAAAAGGTCAAATGCCCTTTATTATTTTTGAAGAGTCACAGAGTGAATAGAAAGTCAGCTTTACCGCAAAGACCTTGAATGAGGTCGGCGCTTCTCGTTTAAATCGCAATATTTAATTAGATAAACAGATGAGAATTATCGTAACTCGGCCGAAAGACGGCCCTAAGCCACTGAAATCTACCTTATGAAAAAGACAAAGGATGCGATTCAGACGGAATAAAAGATTATTACTCAAGAGAGATTAAAAACCTCAATAACAAACCCAGCGAAAGGTTTGTTTTTGTGGTGTTGAATCCGTCTTAAAATCTGCTGAGGAGACAACTGTGGGGTTGAGTAGACGTTCGTCCTGCCAGATGTGCGCTGTATCTGGTTACACGTTGTCTCACCGGTAGCAGAAGCCTTTGTCTGTCCGTCTCGTCTTACTGAATCAGAACAGTATGGCATTAGATAAATAGTAGATAAAAGTGTAAATTGTACAGCATAAGAGAGCTAATGTATAGTTACATGTTTCAAGAATGTGGAAGAAAATGGAGCTGAATGGACTTTTTTTTGTTGTTGTTGTCGTCGTCTTGCTTAACGTATGGGAGTTTGGTTAGTGGGACAATGTAATGGACTGTGAACAGCCTCGTATATTTTCTGGGGACAGTGCTTGTTGTTCAGCTCTCCAACTGTTGCTACAACCCAGTGCCAGTTCCATCATGCCATGAACCGTGACAGTCCCCCAAAGCGAGGAGGTGCCATGGGTCTTTCTTACCAACAAAAAAAAAAAAAAAAAAGAGAGAGAGAGCGAGAGAGAGAGAAAAGGAAGCCATGTTTTATTTTCAATAGATTGAGCTGTTCATTATTTGAACAGGGTGTTAACCAAACATAAAACTACACCAGGGACAACACGGAGGATTTTGTGTTGGTGCAGACACTGTACACATCACAAATTAAATACAGTATAGACGCTGACATGTAAATAGTAGTGGACTTTTTTTTCTTTTTTTTTTTTTTAGAGGACATTTAGCAGCTGCAGGACAGTGTCTTTGTGAACATTCACACTGGATTGGAAATGTTTTATGGCGTGTGAATGAATCCCATGCGTGATGGACAATAAGGTCATAGCTGTAGGGAGCAGCAGTTTGATTACCTCAGTGTTGAAAATTACAATGAACTCAGTGTTGGGAATGTTTTGAGGAATGCTTGGAATGTGACTCGGTTCGTTTCTTTTTTTTTTCTTCTCTCTCTCTCTCTTCTCTTCTCTTATTCCTCTGGCATATTTACTGTTTTTTTGTGAGCAAATCTTACAAAATACTTTCCATTGTTTCCTCCGACTCCGCTTCCTCACTCCTCTTTGTGAAATACATGAAATATTGTAACACTCAGTCAGTATGCAGTATTAAGATGCAAAATAAATGATATTATTTACGGAATTTACAAGATGGACAGATTTACTATTAGAAAGCGTAAATATTCGAAGAAATGCAAACCCTGGCTTCCTGCGCTCTATAAAGATAAAGATGCTCTCTTAGTACACTGTATATTCTTTGTATGATCCCTCGGATTGTCATTTGTGCGAGCAGTGCAGGTCTTTTGAAATGCCATCAAAAGATAAGTAACCAATGAAGTGGTCCTCCATGCTGCTGCAAGAGATTGATTTGTCTAAAACATCTATAGTGATTTGTCTTTTGAGAGGGGAAGGGTTCAGCTTATCATGGCGAGGCTGATATGGCACTGTGATCCGGGTCCATAGGGTTTATAACAGACACAGAGAGACACCGCACAAAACCTCTTATGGCATCTGAGATGAAAGTTGGCTACGAGGAGACAGGTATTTTGTAGTTGAGAGACCCTGGGGATGGCATAGTGTTCCATACACAGAGCTCATCACAAGAGGAGCCGCCCTGAGTGCCCTTAAGCCCTTTGTTATCCTGGGGTAGAGTGCAGTTAATTAGCAACAGTCTCTATAGCAACTGTGTTGCGGTTCAAAACAATTTCTAATTTCTGCTTCTTAGCTTATTGTGGTGTTTACCTGAAGTGTTTCGGATGTGCTGAGACCAGTGCTGGCTGGCGCTGTGCCCGTTCTCTGAGGCTAATTGTAACTGCAATGGAAACACTACATCTGCATAGACTGTATCACCCAGCCAGCGTTTGCCTCGGCCCCAGAGTTTACTTAGGAGAATATTTTAAAAAGTAAAGGGAAATAGAGGGCACTGGCCCCTAGCCAAAGGCCTAAGATTCTGCACTTGCATAATTCACCTGCTGTGCTGGGCTGCATTCATTTATCCCAGAAATAGAGTTGATAAATGAAACAACACGCTTCACTCAAATTGTATGTTTATTCATTGAGTTATGTATTTGCACTTGCCCCGCAAGCTAAATGACATTGGTGAATTTTTCTCGGTTACCGTTTAAATATAGAAGAACTGGTTCTTATTCCATCTAGTGACAGAAAAATGTAAATACCTACTCTACCTGAAGGCTGCTTGCAGCCACACCCACATGGTGTTTTTCCTGTTTTTGCAGAAGCCACTTGTATTTGATGGCTAATGGTTCTCAGTCTATTGAGACCTAAATGACGGAGTCATATCCATATCTCAAGACATTTTTGGGTGCTCTTTGTGCCAATGTCATTTAATCAGTCTGGTTCCGATAAGCAATAGCAGTAATCATACCATTAATCAGATCTTTCAAATGATTAAATGATTGAAAGCCTGTATATATCGCATGTTGCAATATTCCCGCTCCAGACGCACCGCTGGACGTTATGCCTCCGTCTGCACGTGACTTTTGATGTAAAGCTTTTTCCTGTTACCATTGTGCTGTTTGCTCTGCCATCTCGTCAGTGATCCAGCCCAGACCCCTCCTGTGGGAACTAAGTGGCACTTGGTTTGCAGAGATGCCAAGGATGAGTTAGATATAATGAGCAGACCTGGCTTGCCCCCGATGGCCCAGCACTGTGCTCCTCTGGGTCTCGTCTCACCGGGCCGAGCATGCTCTGAGACAGAGCGAGCGGATCTGATCCTCCCTGCTGGGCAGATAATGAGGAATTCTGGGATCAGCTCAGGCTCCCCGAGTCACCTGCATTCACTCAGAATGGAGTGTGAGGAACTTCATTGCAGGAGAGGCATCACACACCTCCAGAATAATCCCTCATTTGTTCCCTCGTCATTGTCAGTGTAAGGCGACCGTGTTTTCACACACATGGTGGTGAAAAAAGTCCAATTATTTTATGTCTTTCTCAAAAGGCGTAACTGTTGAACGTGTAAATAGCATTGATGCAGGTATGATGAGGGGAAAGAAGACGCCATTTTGAGCTGAAATTCAAGATTTTACGGTTGGTTTGTGCCCAAACTGGTTATTTATTCATCACGGGTCGCTATGGAGATGCCATTAACTCAACATGCACAAGTTGACCTGTTTTTTTTTAAATGACTTATCTCGTGCAGATGTGATGAGAACATTGTATCGTATACACAAGGTGTGAAGAGGAAACCACTTTGTCCACCTGTTATGAAACGTGGATTATGTATCAATATGCTATATTTACACTATTACATAGCACATGTGTATGTGTTGACGTGATCCTCTCATGTCTGTTTAAACAAACCCCGATGTTCCTCGTGGTCCTTCTGCACCTGTTGTTTTTCACCACAATGCGATGCACTCCTGGGTCTAATATACCCAGTAGACACGAGTCAGACCGAAAGGAGCCGACGAAAACACCCAGATGATGATAATAAAAGAATTGAGATGATGATCTTTTGCATCGCTCAGTTCCTACATCTCTTTAGCTTATTGTCCGTGTGTGATTTTGTGGCTCTGAGAACAAGCAATTAATGAGACTCAGCCCCAAAATGGGTCTACGTTTAGAGCTCCCCTGTTGCTGAGCAGCAGAATTGATTTTGAAGTGCATATTATTTCATGGCAGTCTGTTCAGGGAGGGGGTGGGTGGGTAGGGGGGGGGGGGCAGGTTTTTAGCTCTAACTCATGTCCATGTTGTGGTGACCAAGCATAACATGTTGTGGCTCGTGCGAGATTCCAGTCTCCTGCCCACGGCCTCATGTTGTCGAGGGTTCATGCCTCACAGGGCTGCCGTGGTGATGGACAGGTCCACAGCGCAGGCAGGACTGATGCTGACCAGGCTGGGGAGGGATGTTTCTGAAAAAAGGAGGATGTGTGACCACAGTAGTTGACTCTCTGAGGTGCTGATTCTGTGTTTTGTCTCGTACGTTGCATGAAAATATTCACAGAACATTTTATTTTTTTTAAAAGTTAAAGTTTCACAATCAAATCATTGCTGAACACGGTTAACGTTTCAATTCTTAGAAACTGGATGCTTGTATTTCCAGAGGCTAGACGGAGCCGCCGCTCTGCGAGTGTGTGTGTGTGTGTGTTTGTGATTTTTCAGACTGTGTGTGGAAGTGTTTTCACTGAATGGCTGGATCGCAGGCCGTGGTTCTCTGCCTGCCTGAATCAGGAGCACACGGGGTGTGTCCGTGCTCTGAGGACTGTGTGAGGCCCTCTGAGCCTGCTGGCTTCTGGTTTCATGTTGCATGTTCTCAATTGGCTGCTTTTGTTTGACTAAAACACAGTGAGAGACTCTGGGCTTCTTAAAGATGCAGTGTCATTTTTCATGCTCTCCTCAAGAAAAGTCATCAGTTCCACGCTGATTACATCATACTCCATTGATGAAACACTTTTATTCTGACAAGATCATCTCATACTGATGGGACGATTTTGTGTAATCAACATATGAATGGAATCTGAATGCCAGTGTTATTCTCTCACCCAGAGCGCAGGGACTTCACTCCAGTGCTAACACACTGTCATCTCTTTCTGTGCTGTTTGTGCAACAGACAAAGGTCTGTCAACACTGCAGCATCCCTGGAAACAAAGGAAGACTGTCGTCATAGCCATAAAATGATCGTACTCAAAACAGTGTTATTGTCTGACCTTAAGCTGAATATGTTATGTATATGACCATTTATTATCCTTGTAATCAGACAGTAAGTGCATGTTTACCACGGCCTGGCTGTCTGGGTCTTTCTGTTTACTATTTAGGACCGTGTCTCTTTCCAAAAAGCTTGGATTCGGTTGCAACTTTCAGTCAAGAATCCCTCAACTTTGCAGGCCGTGATTACAAAAAAGAACGTGAGACAGAAGAAGCCATCATGACCACAAAGTTTGACTTTTCATTTATACACAATGGGCACAGCCAACATGTCTTCCTTTGTGCTCAGATGCTGAATTGATCCTGAGAGATTGAAAATATTGATTTGACTCAGTGTCTTACTTTGTTGTGGAGAAGGGGGGTAAGTGCACCTTCCTGACTGTTAGCGCCATGTTCACACATTGGACTTGCCACACAGCCAGTTCCTCGGGAGACTCATAATTACAGCCGTCCTCTCAGATTAGTCCAGCAGTCTGTCCAACTGTGGCTTCGCTCCCTGGTCATTTATTTCATCTGTTTCCCTCTCCTGAGAGGCACACCTCAACACAATGACCAGGCTAGCCTCTACAATAATGTATGTGATGATAAACACAGTGGCTCCTAATTGATAGAGTGATTCAGACAAGGGCTGGCTGTGCAAATTGGTCCCCTGTGAGTATACTGCACTGAGTTGGGACTAACAGGTTTCAGGTCTGGCCTTGTTTGAGAGATGCAGTGTGGGGAGAAAAGGAAATAGAATGGGCTGGACCCGCTGAGTGATAAAGAGGCTGTCTTTGCCTCCTCAGCCCCGACTGAATACAAGCACAGTTCAGCAGAGGTTGGCTGCTGTAATCCTCTCAGTGTCTCCAGGAAGGCTCAGGTTAGTGACCTGCTGCTTTGTGATGTCTTGTAAGATTTTGAGAGAACACCTCACCTTTAATCCCCCACTGTTCAACTAACACATTAGCTCAACTGCTCCTGACCCAGCCCCTGCGATAAAGCCTTTTATCCAGCTCAATAAGGTCATTTGAAGTTAAGTATTGATTTCTTTTGGTGTCCAGAGAAAAAATGGATTTTTAAAGAGCTGTTAATTACAGTCGCACAGTACATTATATAGAGAACTTAATTTTACCAGGGCTGGATTTTTAAACCCCGAGTGATTCTTAAAATCATCAATTAAAGTCTAAAAAGCTGTAATGTCTCAGAGCAGAGCTTTGTTCAGTTGACTCCATTATATGTTTGATATCAATACAGATATATTTGGGATCTGTGCTGTGTATCTATGTAAAAAAAACAAAAAAACATACAGGTTATACCCAGTAGCATATGGAGAAATTTTACAATGGAAAGATTTTGTTGTTGTAAAATCCAATTGAAACAGACTTGATTGAGACTTTATTAATATATTTATTAATGATCACATAAAAGAAAGGAGTGACAAGTCAGATGAAGGGTGATGAAGAGACCTTCAAATACAACATGTGCTTTTTTTAAGCTGATTTTGTGTAAACTTGCTAAATTTGGACGGAGGCTAGCTCCATTAAACACAGTTGATTTTGCAGATATTAAGGCTGTCCAGATTTGTGTTTAACCAAACTGTTTGTCATGTTGATTTGAGATATAAAAGGTTGCAATTAAAAGAGAGCTCTCTACTCACCAGAAAGATGTACTTCTGCTGAGACCCAAAGACATTGGCCTTCTGTGTGAATAATCTCTCATATGACAAAGAATAATAATAATAATACTAAAAAACCTTAGCAGTGCTGCCATGGTCATTGAAGAGAGACAGGTTTTAAAATCACGTATCATCAAAGTTGCAGAATAAATTCACACAAAGCAGAAAACCCACTCGGTGCCTCTGCCTGTCGTCTGAATGAGTAGTGAACAGAGCAGTTTCCTGAGGATGTGGGAGGAACACCCTTGTTCATGTGTGGCCAGAACTGAAAGAGAGGATTTTATGAGACACTGAAGAGACTGTTGTACTGTATGCAAGTCAGATATTACATGGAGTTAAAAAAAAAAAGAGTTAACGCTCAAATCCAACACACTTGCAGTTTATTATATTTGTGTAATTAGAGACTGAACCAAACACGTGATGCATAAATGCAGAACCAGTTTAATGAGAGGCTATATGGGCTTGAACTTTACTGATTTAGCCTGCAGGCATTGGGTTGTGTGTGTGTGTGTGTGTGTGTGCGTGCATGTGTGTGTGTGTGTGTGTGTGTACAGTAGGAGGAGGGATTTCTATTGTGTCTCAGAGAATAGCTTTAGTGTTTGTGATCACTGTGGCGTCACGCATGCAGTGTCTGGCCTTGAAGTCTTTCTTATGGACCCACGCTTCCAGTGTAGGCTAAGTGTCCAACAATACAGGAAGTTAAGGCACTTGAATCAATCGGAGCTGGTGGTGGACCGGAGTCACATGTTACGACGATCGGCAGATATTGTCTTACTCGACTTTCACAAGAGGTTTCTTTTCGTTCTCTGTGCCTGAGCGAAGGGGGCCTGAGAAAGGACTTTGTAAATGTTGGTGTGGCACCTTCCTCGGGAAACACCTGCAGGATCTGGCCGGCTGCACGGCGTTTTTTTTTTTTATTTAGTTCTAATTGTTTGAGCTTACATAACTGACTTGTTGTTTTCTCAGTGAGGCAGCTGTGTGTTATTTGGTCTCATGAAAATTATTCATCACACAGGAACCTCAGCCATACTCTTTGACCTGTCAGCCAGAGTTAATGCAACGCTAAACTGATAGTATGGCGTTTCCCCCTCCCTCCCAAAAAAAAAAGGCCACTGTCAATTTTCTTTCAAGTCGCAAGTCACAGCTTCTCCTCCACTTGGCAAGCGGTGTTTTCCCATTGATGTTGTAAGTAAAAGGCTTCCTGCCCCTGCCTGCTATTCCCAAAACCTGGGACGAATGCCTTCATATTGTTGGTTTAGTCTATTGTGATGCTAATGTCTGCCTGAGACCCCTGAGTCATCTATCACGGATGACAGGAAAGCTGGGGCCATTGTGTTGGCCTGCTACACACACACACACACACACACACAGAGGAACAAACCCATAATGGGCTGTGGTCTGCATAACTTCAAAGTTGAAAAAACTGAAGAAATTATTATTTTTTTCTCGAAATGGAAAACTGATTAATTAATAATTCTCCAAATAATAGCGATAAACACCTATCACAAGTTTCAAAAGCTCAAGGTTACATTTTCAAATTGCTTCTTTTGTCGGACCAAAGGTCTTCAACTCAAAAACATTACAAAAAGATATTTGAGAAGCTTGAGCCGGCAAATATTCTCCTAGTGAATACAAAATTTGACCCAATCATTTGTATAGATATATAAAGTATTAGTTTAATTGTATTGAAATGAGTTTTGTTCAGGAATCAATGACGTATGGTTGAGTTGAACCTAATGACTTCATAATCGTTTCCTCTGCCATTCATCTTCTCTTGCAAAGATGACGCCAAGATTTCGGAAAACAATGAAAATATACCTGCCATAGTTTCCAAGGTTACATCATTGTTGTATTGTTAAAGTCCCAACAACCATATAAAGCTCAACGATATTCAGCTGGAAAATCAACCAATCCAAAGTTTGACACTGTTGCTCAGAGGACGACTTTAATGAATAGATCATTCCCGGCATGTTGTGTCAAAGCAGTTTATCCGTTTTAAACGTAAATAACTGAATGAGGGGTTAATGATGGATGTGTCCTGTGTGTTGGCCAGTGTGACATGTGTGCTCTCAGTTCTGTCAGGCCCTGCACAGAGAGAGGGAGAACTGGGCGGTCGAAGCCACACACATGTAGGCAATCTGCCGACTGATTCTTGGCCAGGCCCGGCGCTGTCTCATGGCAGAGTGCTGGGCCAGATGTGACTGTGGTTCTGCCTGTGTTAGAAAAAAAAAAAAAAAAAGTGCTGTTACAGGAAATGGATGCTTTTAAAAAGAGGAAAAGGAGAAAAAATCCAGAGCGGAGCAGTAAAGTATTGTTCTTGCTGCTCGAAAGGAGGCACCCAAGGCAGTTAAATTGTTTAATATGCCATTACTTAAATGATCCTCTGTTTATGTTACACAGGTGCACAAAGGCTTTTGGGAGTGGATTCAATGACAGGCCTTTGTGCTTGCATGCCAGTGGAGATTCAGCACTGCTTCACTCAGTATTACCTCATTCATCAAGGGAGTTTAGAAAGATGCAAAAACAATATTTTTTTATGGTATTGATTAAAATGTTTTTACATAATGTCTTTTTTTCTATTCTGTATCAGACACAGTATCTTGATGAAGTTTTTAAGAGATGTTAATATCGCAATCTATGAAATTTGTCAATATGATTTCTTAGTTTCTTTTATTTGTTTGAGAGGGACAGTGTACATTAATGAACAGTAAAAAGATAAAATGTAAATGCACCCAATTATAGCCAATAGGCTAATTTCCAAAAATCCTTTTGCAAAGTGGAAACAAAAGTGGAAAAGGACCAATTAAACAACTATAAAAGTTAAAGTGTCATTATATAAGCTTTTTTTTTTTTTTCACTGTTTAACATAGTAAATCTGGATTGCTACACAGAAATCATGTAACATCCCATTTATCCAACTGATGTTTTCTAATCTGCCACTTCCAACCAGATTCAATACAAAACGCAAATAACCAACATTTCTTATAACTTTGGCAAACAATCCTCCGTTTTAATGTTTAACCAGACTGCCAATAATAAGCTGCTGATATTCAACCCATGTAAACATCTTCAATGCGGCTACAGGACAGTTTGATAACCCAGCGTTTCTCGGCTATCTAAATCATGAACCGTAAAGGTCAGGTTTGGATGTCAGTCCCTCAGAACTGAAGAACAAAGGCTTCTGTCAACACTCACTATTTACACTGATGTTCAACAATCATGCAGGGTGTTAATTCACTGGGAGGAGCCTTAAGAAACCAGAGTTGTGCTCAGACTAAATAACATGATTCAGTTCACCTATCACTTATTGGAAAAAGCTCTTTCTCTTTATGTTTCACTGTAAGGCTCCTGGCAGGTTGATGGAGGGAATGGCTGTTGTAGCAAGAAGGCCTGTAGTGGCGCTAATAGCTCTTACACTTGAACTGACTAATGCACTTGTTGCAGCATTTGAGGGCATAAATGCACCCTATATTACAAGTAACCACACTGGATCACACCTTCATCTGCAGGGGATGATTGCACTGTTTTTTTCCCCCTCTCTCATTTTGTTTGAGTTTGTGCTGAAGCAGAAAACAAGTCAAGTGTGAGAACCTCATCTTTAAGTTGTGGGTGTCTACTGTCTACGTACACTGAATTGTCTAAAACACTGACCGGCGATAAGTCAGCAACTGCTCTGCAAATTGATTTAAAGAAGATGCACCAAACATTTGATGAATTGAGAACTTGCAGCTTCTTCTACAGTATTGTCTCAGCGCTGTAATGAGCATTTGGGTTTTAGGCTGCATCTCTTGGAGCAATTTCCGTTTTTAAATCTTGGGCTCCGAGAAATTGTTAGTTGACATTTTTCACTAACGTCGCGATCACAACCCAACACAAAAATACACTCAACACACATAACTAACTAACCCATGGCCAGCAAAATAATTGGTTCACCCCAAAACTCCCCTATCTGAGCTGTACACCCGGCCAGTAATCAGGAAAGCCACCCTAATCATGCAGGGCCCCTCTCACCACATCCACCAATCCTCCCAGTCACTGCCATGTGTTTACTTTGTACAGCTTTCCAACTTGAAAAGGAAGAATTAAATACAAGACACGTGCAAAAAAAAAACAAAAAAAAACAGTCCGTGCTATGTCTTATTGTTTGTTGAGGTCATTAAGTGTTGATTTAGAGAGTGGAGATCCTATGGGAGGTTATGGGAACTTATTTTTGGGTGTGGTATCTCAGAGGTTGGTCCACAGTGGACTGTGACAATACACCCCATTGTTATTCACAACAGTGGGAGCCTGTCCCAGGTTCCTTGGAGAAAGGATGCTGAGGGCCAAATTGGATTTCTGACTGAATGAGGAATCAGCTGCTTGGGGACTGTCTAGAGAAAGCTGAGCCACCGTCTCTTTGTGGCCTTGCTGCTGGAGTGCCATTCACATGTCGCAGATCCTCCAGACTCATTGAGATTCAGAGGAGAGTTCGCTCCGGCCAGGTGGAGGAGGGCTCCTCCAGCTGCTGAACAGCACAAAATCTGCTCAGGGGTCACACTATAAACATTTAATCCCTTTCCTGCTGCTTTGAGTGACAGGAACACCCCATAAAGAGTTAATTTTCTTAGCTGTCTCCTGGCCTTCCTTCCTTCCTTCCACCACAGGACTTTATCGACCATTTCCATGAAGAACTTTTCACATGTGCTAATGGCGCTGTAGAATTAAGGAGGAATCCGTAGTGTCAGTCTCCCGTAATGCATGTCGGCCCATTATACATAGAATTAACACAAGAAGCATTGTGGAAGGATGGAGCAAACATTAATGCAAAGACGCTGATGGTTCAAATCTTTCCTATTCTGGTTTTAGTTTGATTTACTAGTTGTGGAAAGCAGATTTGAATTAACATCTTACACTGAGGAGAAATCAAAGTTAATACTGAAAATCTGCATGCTCTACTTTTTATTTACCACAGAGAGGGAAAATAACATCTGCTACGCTTTATTTATGGAAGACAATTTTCATACTAGTAGTAGTATATTAGAAAAATGTAGCACCTTATGAATCTCAGGTGTGGAAAAGCAGAATTATGTCTAAAGCACTTCTAGTCCTGAATGTCTGCAGTCACAATTTTTTCAGCAATTGTTTTGCAGTGCAAACACAGGCAAGAAAAAAAAGAATGCAGACCAGCCAGGACCCACTGAGCTTTTTTTTTTTTTTTTTTTTTTTTTTTTCCAGCCTGGTGAAAAGAATGAATTATTCAACAGTAAGCAAGCTTTCAGCTGGCCATTTGTGTGCTTTGATCTACGAATCAGGAGTTTGCATGAATGCCTGTATTGTCATGTTATGTTTCCACAGTGTGTGAATTATTGAAAATAGTGCAGGCCGCTGCTTCATCTGGTAAAGTTTACACTGCAGGCACACTGGATAGGCTGGTTGGAATTGTAAATCCCCAGATGTTGTTTATTTGTCCTGTGAGGTCGGATGACTGGGTTCACTCAGTCTGGCCTCGCCTAAATGTTCGGTGTGAAAAGCGCTCCGGGGGGCAACCTTCAACAAACTCCCAACTTGACGTCAAAACCCCACCCTTCCCCTCTCCAGCGGAACAACAGAATGTGTAGGTGTGGCACGCGGCCAGGTGCTACAGGTATCAAAGCTTCTCATGTTGCTGACAAGTGTACACACTTTGTGTTTTCATTTGAAACTCACGGGGCTCGGATGAAAACAAAACCTGACCTTTTACTGTAGCGCTCGCACTTTCTGTGATTAAACTGGGCACAAACAACGCATGAAATTGCAATAACATCGAAGAATAAATCTTTGTCGTTAAGGGCAAAAAATTCTCTAGATCCTTTTTTTTTTTTTGTCTTCTGTGGCAGTAAATTGAATTTTTGAGATTCAGAGTGTTCGCTGAACAAAACCAGACATTTGAAATCATCAGACGCTGGAATGTTGTCACCGTTTTAATAATTGCAGACACGTTACGGACCGAATAATTTATTTACACCGGCAAATCTGATGTCAAATTTTTAATTCAAGCACAAACGTCAATGACAGTGTACAATTTAATTAAATGAGGATCGCAATTGCAGCAGCACACTTTAGCAATACGTTCACATAAGAGCGATGGTGCCTCAGCTGATGAGGCTTGGTGGTGGTGGCTACTTGTTTGCATTATTCCAACAACAGCTAGAGAGGCATCTAGCACTGTTCCCTTGTCTCTGGATGAATCCAAAGTGACTGTGTTCTTCCCCTTTATGCCGCTGAGCTTTACCTTTGTGCTCTATCACATTCTGCGATGCCTGACCATTGACAGAAAATGCCTTTCCCTCTGATTACCGGAGATACGGCTTATTAGCACATGTGCGATACGTCGCGGTCGCCATTGTGTCCTAATAAAAGTAAGACCTTTAATTGATAATGAAGTGAATGTGGAAAAAATATTTCATTATATGGAGGGTTTGGTGCATTTCATTGAGGAGAAGAGCAGATCCATGGCATTGGTTGGCTACAGCTGGACACATAATTAGAGTGCCTCCTTACCTATAATTTGTGTAATAGTTTTGGTTGGCGGCATGTTATTACCATATGAAAGGGCTA
Source organism: Decapterus maruadsi (assembly GCA_030347415.2). Lineage (NCBI taxonomy): Eukaryota > Metazoa > Chordata > Actinopteri > Carangiformes > Carangidae > Decapterus > Decapterus maruadsi. The sequence continues at coordinate 32,347,303 of CM064900.1, forward strand.
AGCAGGGGTCATGTGCATTGCTACAGCAATAAGGGCAGAGCTGAGGGCAGAAGAATGTTTAGAGCCGTTGTTAATTGGAGACCTCTACAAAGCTATGCTTTAATTATAATTTAGTCAGAGCTGCACTGTTTTAAACCCAATATATTCAGTTGCCATTATTTTCTCTAATAGTATGAACAGCTAGGTCTGTTTCCTTTCAAAGCATCAGGCTTTGAAGAGAATGAGATTGAATAAGATTAATTTGAAAGGCTGTGCTGCTGATGCTGCTGCCAGTTTTTTTTTTTTTTTTTTTTTCATGCTAATGTCACATGGTGTTTTCACAGGGAAATTGGATTTGGTTTTGTTTAGGAGATGTACATACCTTCTGTTGTGGCAAGGTGGCAGAGCTTATAGTTGAGGGCTTTGTGTATGAATCCGTGACTGCGTGCTAGAAATGTTGTCAATAAAGCTACACACCAGCCAGGTGGCTTTTTTGAATATTTGTTGTTCACACAGTTTGTTTGCTCAGAACTTCAAAGGTATTTATTGATTTATTGATGTGGGTTTAAGAAAATTACCAAACTATGTCTGACTGTATTATTATTTAACTGTAGTGCGCAATCTTTTTCTGAAGCTTAAAAGCAGCAATGAACTGTTATTATAAGAAAAATGATTCAAGATATAAAGATCTCCACTTCACTAAGAAGAACACAATTGTTAAAAACCCAACACATCGCACTTAGACCTGAACTAAATACTCAGACTCACTAACTGTCATTTTCACACATCACACACACCTTTTAATCCTGATCCCGTGATGTGGTGTGTTTTCTAAATGTTCTCCTCCTCCAAGAAATCCTGAGCTTATCGCTACATTTTGTTGTTGTTGTTGTTGTTGTTGCTGTCGGAGATACTTCGTCCTTCCTTTTCTTTCATTGAACACATCCTGCTCTGTTGTTCTCGTTCACACAGGTCGAAATGAGCTGATAGCGAGATACATCAAGCTTCGGACCGGGAAGACGAGGACTCGTAAACAGGTAAGGCCGAGAGGTGCTTCCCTCGTTGCATGAGTGTCAGAGGGCTGTGTGTGTGTGCTCTGCTGCCATTGGTTCTGCAGGGACGTCTGAGGCTCCCCCGCCACCGCTGGGCTGCATGAACAGATGTCCCAGGATTATGGCATTTATAAAAAAATGTCCATTTAACCCTTACTTAGAAAGAACTGTATAGCTATAGAAGTCTTGTAAAGGAGATATAGATTCTTCTTTTAAAAGCTCTGATATACAGCTGAATAGGCTACGACAAACCCACGGTCATTGTCGTTTGAACAGAGAGGAGCCACTGCGGCTTAGCAGAGCGAGCAGTCCTCCTTGTGACTACATCACAGAGGCTCGTGCACTCGACCGGGGCAGAGGCCTTTTATTAATAGGAAGGTCGAAGCCTTAATAGATTGGTACCATCTCTGATCAGAGACTATCTTGCTGTAGTCGGCGTTGAGAGTACATGCTGCCGTCTACGACATGCTGTGTGCTCTGCAGACACACTACTGCAACCACAGGGTTAAGGTTAGACTTAACCGGATGGATTTACTACTTAAGATCTGCTGTGACATGTCAGGCAACCGTCATAGAGATAATATGTAAATAGAATAAAAATGCAGGGCTCTTAGTGTTTTTTCTATAACTATAAGAGTTATTGAAGGACCTGATAATTAGCAGCTCTCCTGGTGCTTCAGTAACAGTATGAAGCCCACTGACTGATCGTCCCTCCAAACAGGAAATTCCCTGTATGACCACTGACTTGAATGACAATGATAAACAAGCCGGTGTCTACAGTGACATTCGATCACTGTGTGTGAATTGATCAGTCTGGGCCAGAAAGGCCGTGTGGTTTCTCTCTCTCTGTGACTCTTCTCGTCAACACTGAGCCAGAGAGAGAGAGAGAGAGAGAGAGAGTTGTTTACCTGCAGCTAGAGAAACACACATCTGTTTCTATTGTTAGTTTAAATGTGTGACGTGTGTGTATGTGTGCAGTTGCTGTTATTTATATTAAGTCTGCATCTAACAGTCTCATTAGGGATAATGCTATTACATCAGTCAAGGTTAAATCCATCTGCAGTGAGTTATGTACATTTATTTTAATCAAAAAACCACAAGTTTCAGCTTCTCATCACATCCTCTTTTCTTCTGGTTTTTTGATTCGTCTTTGATGATGCACTCAAAATGATTGGGTTTAGTTTATGTTTGTCGGGCAAAACATTCTGTCTGTTTAGTCTTTTTTTCTTTGCCTGTCTCTGGCTTTAGGAAATTATGGTTGACATTTTTGGGGGGTATTTTTTTTTTCCAGGCTAAGTGTTTGGTCGAAAACATAATTGTGCGCTTATTCTAAATTGAAAATCATTGATGGCGACCGCTCCCATTTTAATTACCGGTTAATTTGCAGATTATTTCCTTAATTGTTTTATCAATAACATACAAGAAAACAGCGAAAAATGGCAAGTATTATTTCCCAGAGCCCAGGGTGATGTCCATCCCAGCTCAGATATGCTGAATTTAAAATAATGTAACACAACAGGAAGTCCTTCACATTGGAACCAAAAATGATTCAGCATCTGTAGTTGGACAAAATGCTGCTTCATTATCTGATTGTTTCAACTTTATTTTATTCTATGTATCAACCTGAACAGAAATAAAATATGATCAGGTTGAGTGATGGGATGTGCTTTTCTGTTAAATCACTCCATTCCTGTTAGAAAACTCACCTTAGGTGTGATTTTGAACAGTGCCAGAGGAGACTGTAAATCCAACTATCGCCGAGGAGGCACATAACTTGTCTTTCAAACCGCCTCTTGCGCCGGTTGTAATATTGAACTGTGTGAACATCGGAGGTGAAACTTGGCTGGTGAAATGCCTCGCCCGGCTCCCATAAGAATACTAGACCAGCCAATTCTCATGCAGCACACAGCAGATCACATCTGTGTGCTCTTAATGTGTGCTAAAGGGGCCTGCATCCTCCTTAATCAGTTCACTTAAGTAACGACAACACAGGAAAATGCTTTATTGGCTGTTAGCTTGTTGTGTGGTTTGGAACATGCTTCTGATACTGCGTACCTTATCTCTACAAGTGTTTATTCAAACAAAGAAATGTGTAATATACCTTGTACTTTTTTTCTTTTCTTTTCTTTTGCTTTTTCTTGTTGTTTTATTTTCCCTTTTTCTCTTTTTTTTTTTAATGGAGGTGTCTAGTCACATACAGGTCTTAGCAAGAAAGAAAGTTCGAGAAATCCAAGCAGCCATTAAGGTACGTCTGGCTTTGCCCAGTTGTAGGGGGCTTTTCATTGCCATGGTTACAGGCTCTTCCTTTGTTTTCCTCCCCTCCCCTACCCCGCAGGTGTCTAGTCACATTCAGGTTCTTGCCAGAAGGAAATCTCGTGAGTTTCATTCCAAGCTAAAGGTATGCGCTTTTCTGCTTTTGGGCTTGTTGGTTGCTGTGCGTCTTGACTTCCTGTTTCCTGTGGTGACAGAGTGAATGCCTGGTGCTCTGATTTCTCCCTATAACCGCTGACTGTACCGTAGTCTGTTCAGATTTTCTAACCCACCTGCACCTTCTTCTCACTCATGCTCCAGACGTGCTGTCACTGTCCTGTCCTCTTGTTTCATCTAAAATCACTTCCCTTTATGGGTCTTTGCTTTGAGAGTGCCATTTTTTGTCATTTGAAGGCGTTTTGCCTTATGCCTCCATTGATAAAAATAATAAAATTGATTAATTGTAAGCACTCAGAAGCAAATGCTCCTGGTAGTTTATTATATGTTTAGTTTTTGATTGCACAAGAGCCTGATCAATATTTGGATTTTTGAAACCTTTACTGATACTGCGTTTAAAAATCTGATAAATATACAAGATTCACTGAAACATAGCACTTAAAAGATGTCAATAAGCATTGTGACCAATATATAGTAGCAGGCTATGCATTCTGTAAGACATCATTCAGTTCAGCTATACCAGTGATTGTATAAGACATAAGCATTTAAACACAACAGTGCTTTTGCGCTAATAGCTCACATCACCGTGCTGAAGTGTTTGGAAAGGTCTGACCTGATGGTGGTGATAGAAGAAAAGTCGGGATCACCCGGATTTGATGTAAGGAATGTTTTTTTGCTTTTTTTAAACCAAATTTCATGGCGATCCATTCAAAATTTGTTGGACTTAAAAATACTTTTTGCATCTATATCCTGCAGTTTCTCGTTTCTTAATGTCTGGCATTTACACCAGCACAGGTCATGCTGCGCTAACCATCACACATTTATCGGCTCGGTTTATTCATTGGTCAGGCTCTTACTCTCTCTGTTTGTCAACATTTAGTAAAACCACAGTTAAATGTGCAATTTTCGGGAAGCATGCTGGCATTGGCTGTCGGTGAGTGGCTGAGAGCTGAAGGTCAAAGGAAAGAGTCTGCTTACATCTCTCACTGAGCAGAGTTCATAAAAAAAAAAAATGGGGCAAAAGAGGGTCTGTGTTTAGAAAAAATAAAGAATGAAGAGGTGATTACACCTCGAGCTCCTTTGACTACGTAACCCAACTTTCCTCGGCTGTCAAAGTCTCAGTTGTGCACATTCAGAGTGGAGAATGGCCGTGAAGCTGGCTGTTTCTGAAATGCCCTCTCTGCTTTCTTGTTCTCCCTTCTAGCTGTTGATAACTCCAGTCTCTCACAATGCCATGGCTGTCAGTCGCTCCCCCACTCCTCCCCCCCTCCCCCTCCCAGTCCAGATGTCGTCATTTTAGGGCTCCTGTCAGTTATTTCAGTAGTAGTCAAATCACTGAGAAAGCTTTTTCAGATTGGCATATTCAAGTGGGAGAAGCATTGTGGGAAAATGTGTGATATTTACCTGTAATTATAAGGAAATTAAGGAAGTAATGTCACATAGGATCCACCTATGGACCATTTTCCTCTTTACTTGGGGAACCTACCATACATTTTGACTTTCACACTTTGCTCCACTCTTGTATTCAACACGAATTAATGACCCCTCATTAATCTGTGTGCGTGTGTGTGTGTGTGTGTGTGTGTGTGTGTGAGTGAGTGAGTGAGACAGACCGAGTCAGACAGGCAGCTAGCCACATGAATGCCTGGTCTTTCAGGGGCACAGGCGGCAGTCTGAAGAAAAACAGACAGCTTTTGTATGAATCCCTGTCTTTTCTCATTTAAAGCAAATTAGAGTTCAGTGGCAAAGAGAAAGTACAAGTGTGCCCTTCATTTTAGGGGGCATCAATGGAAACCTGCTGTTTCTGGTCTTGTCTATGGCGTTTTAGTGAAATTACAGTCATTATGTTACTGTTCTGTTGTTTTGTCTCGAGCGAAGACTGCTGATCAGAAATTATAGAGAGCAAGACATTCGCCGCAGAGACCAAAGATAATTTGTAAATACAAATTTTATAATCCTTTGTCATGAGGTATTCATTGCACATCTGTGTTTGTTGTACTTTGTGAAGAAAGCAAGACACTGGTCAAATCAAAGTAGACCTTTTTTGTTGTTGTTCTTTTTAACTGATGATTGCAGCTGTAACATTGACACATTTCCATGCATTGCTTAGACTACTAGTATGAAAATGCTCAGTTACTGTAATTTACACGTTTACAATAAAACCCTGTTTGTTTGCATTTAGGTTACAAGCATGGTAAGTATTCATTTTATGTTGCTGATGCTGTTTGTGCTTTAATTAGGGCCTGCCTCGTCCTTCAGCTGCTAGATTTGCATTTGTGCTCCTGCCATAGTGCCACAATAGCTGCTGCCCAGTGTTTCCCCAGTTTATTGGTGTCTCTGTTTGTCATCATATTGCTGCACACTTAGCTATCATACTGTAGCTTGACTCAGCTCCACCAGCATCTGTTGCCAGCATGCTTACCCTTAGCTTCTGCCTTGTGTGTCTGCATGAGGTTTGCTAGCACGTCTGGTGTGTGTGTATGTGTATGTGTGCACTCCTGGATTTTGCAGGGTCAGTATAGCCCACAGTAACCTTGTTAGCACCCTTTAACAAAGGACTATGTTCAAAACAACACACAACATGTACTGTAGGGCTCTTCTGCAGGTCTTTTTTTGCAATTCATGTAGATTCATCCTGATAATTCTCTTTTAAATGAAAGAAACTAACTGGAGCTTTGAAAGCTCCTCAAACAGTTGTTTGTGTCCTTCAGTTCAGAAAAACATATTTGCGATGTTTAGATGTGTTTTTGACATGAAGACAAATGCAGCCTTGATAGAAGTATTGCTGAATGAGTTTTTATAAAAAGTATTTTAGCAGTGGATTAGTCAATAAGCAAACGCATTTAAGCGCATACCGCTGCTAACCATTGTATAGTAGAATTCAAAGGCGATTGTCTGGCACATTCCTCTTTTTAAAAAAGCCTATACTTAAATAGCAATACTGATGCATCTTCTTTTTACCTGCTTGCTGTTTTCTGTTGTGAGAGAGGTCAGCGGTGCTTTCAGTCTGTTGTTTAGAGTCTGGTTGTTGCTACTTCTGCAACATACTCCACCTCCCTTTTCCGTGTGAGTGCTAAGCCTTTTGTGACTGCTGTTTAAGGACCAAGCCGTGAAGGACAAAGCCCTCCAGAGCATGGCCTCCATGTCCTCGGCTCAGATCGTCTCTGCCACGGCTATTCACAACAAGCTCGGCCTGCCAGGCATCCCGCGCCCAGCCTTCCCTGGAGCAGGGGTAAGAGCCTCATCGGCAGCACTTTTGATCCATCCAGTCCAGCTTCACCCAGGGCAGCCATGGGGCCAAACACACCGACACCCGGGCCAAATCACATTACACACCACAGCTTATCTGCCCCTATCAGATAAGCACATGATCAAAAGGAGTGGTAGTCAAGATAACTACATCCACTGAACATGGAGCTAAAAGCCATTTTGATCTTGTCGCTCACAGCTGCTCACAATTGGATGTTGTTTGTCCTTTGTTGTCTATTTATACATCTAATTCTCTAGTTATGGCAGGGTATGATATCAGCTGGTCAGCCAGGATCCTCACAAGAGTAAGTATCAGAAAAGAAAAACCCGAACTCTTTTTTAAAGCAATGAGCTTGACATGCGTTGTTCTGGTGATTTTTCTTTCTCTCTTAATGGATCTGTCGTTCTCTGCTCCAGCATCAAGCCTTTCACCCAGCAAGCCTATCCCACCCAGCCAGCAGTCACAACAGCCATTTCAAGTAAGAACACATTTGATTAAAAATCAGCATCACACCTTTTTACAGATGTCTTTTTCTAAATTCGAGATTTTTTTAGAAGCAGCTTGTCATTCCTGTCAACTGTCTTTGTGCGAAAAGCTGCACAACATTAAAAAATGTGCTAACTGTAGTACAGTCTGTCAAACGCTCCGTCTTTCCCCTGCTTCGTTTCAAACATTTCTGAGGCTCCTAGCTTCTTGCTGTAAAACAAATATGCTGACAGACAGAGGTCTGCTTAGAGATAGCAGTGACAATAAAGGTGGGTTTGATACTTTGGACCTACACCCCCCCACCCCCCCTCCAGAGAACCTTATCTACTGCGTTCGTCTAGGAGAAATGTTTTAATGAATTGAATTTAGTGATCTAGTGTAGTTTTGATAGAATACCAAAATCAACTCCTTTGTTTATCAGCTACAATCTGAAACTTTCAGATTCATCAGTATCTGAGGTTTATTTTCTAACTGTAAGACTTTAAGTGCTTATGTCCCTCAAACATTATCAGAGGGGAGAAATAACCGCAAGTGCAGAAATTCCTGTCATGCAACATATTAAGTCTGATTCAAGTTTGTTTTTTTCTATGTCTCTTAAATGTTCTTATTAAAACTCGATGAAAAAAGAAAGCAGGCACAAAAACCTTGAAAAATTGCACAGACCACTGATCCATCAAAGCATTTCTTAAAAAACTGGGATTACCGTAGATGTCTATAATTGTTATTTCGTCCTAATGCCAGTGTATTTGTTTTTTCTTGTCCAGAACTTGCCACAAACAGTACAAGTAATGATCTGGACAAACACCAATACCAATGAATCCCACCAATTAAGTTTCCCACAAGTTTATAGTAGCTCTATGCAGATTTTCCTATTTGTGCCATTGCCATGACCTAAAAGAACTGCGGTTATTTGCTCATTAATAATTCATTTAGGTTCTACAGTTTGCTGTGCATATTACTTTTAACTAATGAGCACTATAGCCAATAACATAAGGACAACATAAACAAACGTGTCCTCGCAACAGATTCAGACTCAGACTACATCTACTATGACATAAAGGGTTTTATTTGTTTTGAAATGAACATAATCATGCGGTGGAATAGAGGATGACTCTTATTCTGGTTTCCCTTCAGGTTACGAGCCCACAGCGGCTCCAGCGCCCACAGCACCAGCATGGCAGGGCCGCTCCATTGGTACATCTAAACTGCGACTGGTGGAGTTCTCTGCCTTCCTAGAGCAACAGAGGGACCCAGACTCAGTGAGTGGGGCACGATACTAAAGCATGAAATATCACTCACATCTCACAGTGTTAATTCCCACTTCTTATCATCCTCTCCTCTATGAATACACTGGGACATTTTCCCAGGCACAGAGTCAGCTGAGAGGAGGCCAAAACAAGCTGAGAAGAGAGAAGTCTGGCCTGTAGGGATGCACGGCAGGAAAACCTGCAGAAATAATGAACGGCTGTATATTAATCAGTTCCCTAAAAGGCATGCCAAAACTATATTTAAACTGCAGACTTCAGCTCAGCAGGACAATCCAGTTAACAAATCAGCATCTCACGTTTCTGCAGTTTCTTTATTGTTATTGCTCAGAGAACAATATACCTGAGTTCATTCACTTATGACAAGCAGCCACCAAAAAATTGACAAGGCAAAATATATAAATTTAAAGAATTAGAGATGGAAAATGTATGCAGTAAGAAAAACAGCTGTGACGTTGTATTTGTCAACACATAAAACAGTCTATGTGAGTTAGTTTGGCACTGTTTGGTCCTTGTGTAGCCGTGGGGTGGAAGCCAGAGTGTCCGAGGTGTGACAGGTTTTTTTTTGTATGTTGGCTGCTCCACTGAGGCAGACAGAGCTGAATAAGTCCTCTAAAGAGGAAAGTGAACGGCCGATGATCTTCTGGGCCGTATTGACGACCCTCTGGAGGGCTTTACTTGTCCACTGCTGAGCGGCTGGCATCAGCACGCCCTTGATAGGGCGGCAGCAGCAGCAGCAGGACAAGTGCAGATGAAGAGCTGCTACTGTGCTTTTGTGGTGTTGGTGGTCCAAGTGTGATGTTGGGTGAGGTCTTGTTACCTAGGAACCTGGAAACAGACACTTTCCTTTCCACATAGTAAAACTCTCGGTATAGTTTCTTGTCCAACCACAGTCGTGTCTGTTCGCAAACTTGAAGGTGATGTCGCTGGTGGGACGAGCGGGGGGGGGCACAGTAATGAGTGTAGATAAGGGGAGTCAACACACAACCCTGTGGGGCGCTGGCATTAAGTGTAAGAGTGGAGGAGAGGTGGGGTTTTAGTCTAACTAGACACTCTGGGGGCAATTAGAGATAAAGTCCTTGATCCAGTGACAGTCTATGAAAAGCATCCTCACGTGGTGTTCAGGGGGATTCAGTGCAGTGTGGAGAGAAGTGGGAACGTAAGCCCTCTGTTGATTGATTTACTCTTTAGGCAACTGGTGTGGGGCGAAGGTTGAAGGTGTCATACAGGAGCAGCAACTGGAAACACTAGACTACGACCAGTTTCGCAGGTCACTGAGGCCTCTCGTGGTGGTCTTCTTGATTGTGGCAGACGTCTGGCAAAGAGGGATAATTAATTTTAGTCCAGGACAGGTTGAAGATCTTTGTGACGTCCTGGCGGCACCTTTCCTGTCACACCATCCGGTTTCCTTGGCTACATCCAGGTTGTGGGCTGTCAGAGCCTGGTGGAGGTGTGATGTCCGTCTCTGCTGCTTTCACCTCATAGTGAGGAATGAAACCATTAAAAGTGAATCATTGTTGACAGTTTTGCAGGTGCTGGATTTGTAGTTTCTAACGCCGCACCTGACGTGGGTCGTTGTTGTTGTTACAATGGCCGTCAGTCTTTCTGTTGTAGGCCACATACCCACCTGACACCTTTGATGCCCGGTTTGTACACACCAGGATGTGTTTTACATGCTGGGGTTAAAGGGATAGTTCAACATTTTTGGCAAATTGGCCCATTGCCATAAACCCTATAGTTTTAAGAGTACGGTAGGTTCGTTACCTTTAATCATCGGTGCAAGCTATTTTTAGAATGGCGGAGCAGAGCCGTGAGCTGCTCAGAGCTACGCTACGGAGGCTAATGGGATTTCTTGGTTTCCCTCATCTAACTCATCAAATACACAATCCAACAACTCCAAAACGCTCTGGTGGACACTTGAGCATCAGCGTTTACCTCAAAAACAACTTTGTCTCATACTGTCCAGGGTTCGACAATAACGGTTGCCCGATTGCCCGGGGCAAGTAAAAATAACCGGCGGGCAGGTAGAACCTGTTCAGACTTGCCCGGTCGGGCAAGCACAAACTCCGACAAATTCGTATCATCTGTCTGCTGCGTGGACCAAATCAATCCGGCCCGCGACGTGCACAAAGGAAAAAAAAAAAGAAAAGAAAGAAAATCCTCCATCATTTTATGTAAGGGCGTACAATGACTTGCAACTGCTATATGGCCCGATTGCTTTTATTATTGATGCGCATTAATCAGCTGTTTGATCGCCCCTCTGGAGCAGTAGCGGCTCCTCTCTCTCCTCCGTCGGAGCTCCGGCGTCCGACGGAGGAGAGAGAGGAGCCGCTCTGCTGCAGGTTTTCTCCACAGCTGAGGTTCTGACCACCGCGACTCTGTCAGCACGAGACCGGGCCGAATCATGTCGGAACTGTTGACAATTATGAAGCGCCATCACGGCACCTAATTATAACTTCACAAACACTGAAATTTAGCAAACTGTGATTAAAAGAGCATTTTATGAGATCGCTGGCGACCTGAGCCACTGCGAGTCACCGTGGTGCTGTGAGGACTGCATGTGAATGCTGCATTCAGGTGCAGTCGGAAAAACGGCCGTCGGTAACAAACCAGATGTCATTTTAGTCATCTGCCTTGAGTCCATAATACATTATGTTTCTTTAGTGACCTATGATGGATATAAATTGAAAATGCAATTACATCAATTGTGTTGCGTCAAATATATAACGCAATATGTCCACCAAATATGTAGTTTAGGCTAATCTGGCAATAAATATTATGTTTCAATTTGATTTCTCATGTGGCCCTTCACTCACTTTATCGGAGTCAATGTGGCCCTCTGGAAAAAATAATTGCCCACCCCTGGTGTACGGGTAAATTTCTTTCTTTCTGTCTTTCTTTTTATTTATTCCAACCAAGGCAATTTCACAATTTGACAATGTCACAACATTTCTTTCATTGGTTGGAAGAGAGCAGGGAGAAGTTTTATATGAAATGTAATGAAAAATGAAAAATAAAAACAGCTTTCTGACAGAAGAAGTGTTGTGTAGTGTCGTCTACAGTCAACAGATAATGGATTTTAGTAAGATATAAGTCTTGAAGAAAATTTGCACAACACCGCGGCGCCACAAAAAGAACCTTTTAGGCAGGGCAAGTAAGAATTTAGGCAGGGCAAGTAGATTTGAAAAGTACTTGCCCGACGGGCAAGTAGGAAAAAACCTTAACGTCGGACCCTGCTGTCCCTTATTATCTCATAGCGTGGTGAATGTGCAGGTCACAACTTGTCCACGAGAGCGTTTTGGAGTTGTTGGATTGTGTATTTGATGAGTTTGATGAGGGAGACCAAGAAATCCCATGAGCCTTGGTCGCGTAGCTCTGAGCAGCTCACGGCTCTGCTCCGCTGGTACAATTAAAGGTAACGAACCTACTGCTATGACTATAGGGATTATGGCAATGGTCCAATTTGCCAAAATGTTAAACTATCCCTCTAATAGAAATGATAGGTGATAGGTGACATGCCTGGGTTGAGTTTGGTAGCGTTTTTGATCGTAATGGTAATTAATCTTTAAATAAACTTTCCCATCCGGTCCCAGCAGGAGTACATCTGATGTGAGAACTGCCTTTACTGCATGGTTAAAATCACAGCCTATGATATTATTTGCTTTAGCAATTCTTTTAATGTTTGTCCACATTTCATATTTCCTGTGCCCTTTTTCTTTTTGTATTGATATCACATGACAACAGCCATTAATCTTACATGCAGCTTTGCCCTAAAGGCTACATGCTAGAGAGGCTGCTCTGTGGGCTTTTAGACTGAAGTGCAGCGCCACATGAAAGAGTTTCATAGGGTCACGGCGAAGCCAACAACCCTCTGAAAAATCAAATGTTGTCCTCAGATGTTACGCTTCTCTTTCTGCTTTTGGCGATGCATCAAATCCAAATATTGTCAGTTGAAAAGTTTAAAGGAATAGAGCAAGTCTCTGTATTATTTCATCCCATGTTGTCAATTTAGGCTGATTGTAGTTGCCTTTGATGCAGAAATATTGCTTTTCATTTGAGTGCAGACTGAATTATATTCATCCACTATTAGCTTTTCAGAAAATGAATTGGTTTTTACCTAATTTAATGCTTGAGATGGATCTATCTATAACAGAATTTGTAGTTTCTCAACTTTCTTTGTTATAATAATGTCACATCTTAAGCTCGGAGAATTTGGTGAAGCAGTCACATATTTCCTGATTTGGTTTAATCCAAAAAAAAGAGGTGGAGATTGTTTTTGGCTTTAGTGGAGCAGAATGGCTTTGCCTAATTTGTACAGCATAAAATAGAAAAGATGACTAAAACCTTGCAGCCAAATAAAAAGCAATGATGTGTAGGCTTATTTCTCATCACAAGACTGCATTGTTACCAGTCTAATTCTGGCTACCTCTTGCTTATTATTTTTTTGGTTATTTGTCAAAATTGGTTTATTTTACTTCAGCAAATCTTTGTGGATATTGATTTGGAATTTTTTGAATCACAAACAATGCAACCTGAACAAGATCATTCCCTTTTTTTAGATCCTATGTTTTAAAATATGTTTCTAATACTAAATATATTTTCTGTTTGTTTTTTTTTTCAGTACAACAAGCACCTATTTGTACATATCGGGCAGACAAATCATTCCTACAGTGACGCCCTGCTGGAGTCGGTGGACATTCGTCAGATTTATGATAAATTTCCAGAGAAGAAAGGAGGACTGAAGGAGCTGTATGGAAAAGGTCCCCAGAATTCATTCTTCCTTATAAAGTTCTGGGTGAGTGTTATTTTCCAGCCACACTGATTGTTAATCAATGAAATGTGTTGCAGCTTGATGTTTTTTTTTTTACAAATATACACACTGGTCTTAGGATGATTGGTGAGGTTTTACACATAGAGAAATGTTTGATGACAGAATGTGGTTTGGTAACAGTCAGTTCAGGTTCGTCTTTAACGACCCGGTGTAATCAAACTACACAGGGAAGACTGCTCTCTTAATGTTTGCAGAATGCACTGTGCTATATTTGGACTTGCATAGCAGGAGAGCTTTTGATCAAAGCACTCACTAATTCAATGTAATATCTCCAAACAATGGAGTGACCCAGTTGCACTCCTAATGGCTGTTTAAACATTGCATGTATTTCCTCCTTGATGCAAAATGCTAACTAGCGGCAGCCAACAAAGTAGGGTCCGTATGCACTTGGACCAAGTCCCCTCAAATTCCTTTTGAAGTGACCGACCAATCTAAATTTCAAATGAAAGACAGAATCTGCACAATAATGAATGTATAACTGCTTTGCTTAATGAAGGAGGAGAATGTTGTAGGAGGATGTCTCCTCTTTTTGTATCCATAATGAACAGGATGTTCAGGGCATAGAAAGGCTGCCCTCCGGGAGCAGACCCGTTCAACCTTATAAATCAGTCTTTTAATGTAACTTCATTTAATCCTCTTTAGAATCTTCTTTCCAATATGGACACATTAACATGCTTATTCAGATGTGGCCGGAGATATTCTAATTTGACACGCCGATCTCCACATCTCTGTGATCACAAATTCAAATTAATTTCCCACATTTTCAGGTTTAACAGGTTTAAAAACAAATTCGGACTGTAAGAGTTCACCAGTGTCTCTGTTCAATACAACTGTATGTGCTTTAATTATGTGTTTCTCCACTAATACACTGTTGCCCATGAGGTTGGAATAAATTAGTCTTCACACATTCCTCTTTTTATTCCTATTGACACACGTCAATGTGCAGTGATTACATACTACCAGCTTTGAGAAGACTTTATCTATCAAGAGTAAATCACATCACAATAATTTTGTGAGAAGAGGTAAATAAAATATTTTATTTCAACTTTATGGGCAACACTGTACAAGGCAAGATACAGAGCTTTTGCTGTGAGACTTACAGTAAAGCTGCTATGATGTATATATTCATATTTATCAATGCATCAAATCATAGTGATGAACCTATAGAAAAGTATCTTGCAGCTGCGACTTTACTGCTGTCTCACTGCTCTCAAAGCTTTGTGTTCTGCAGCAGCCGATTAAAGTGAGAAATTACTTTTGCCAAGGTTTTATATGTGTTGTTTTTTTCTGTTAAAGTGGATCCTAAACGCAAATGTTCTTCTTTTCCTTTGCTCTCCAGGCGGACTTGAACTGTAACATTCAAGATGATACTGGATCTTTCTATGGAGTCACTAGTCAGTATGAGAGCTCGGAGAACATGACCATTACGTGTTCAACAAAAGTCTGCTCCTTTGGCAAACAGGTGGTCGAGAAAGTTGAGGTACGGACTCAAATCTTTCCTCTTAAATTAATTTAATTTTCCTCGTAATTTAGACCCAAGCCTGTATGAGAAAATACACTGCATATTTTTACGTTTCTGTTGTATATTTCTTTTTACCTTCTTAAAAAATGTCTTTCTCCTCTTCCTCAGACTGAATATGCACGCTTTGAGAATGGACGATTCGTCTACCGAATAAGCCGGTCTCCCATGTGTGAATACATGATCAACTTCATCCATAAGCTAAAACATCTACCAGAGAAATATATGATGAACAGTGTGCTGGAGAACTTCACTATCTTATTGGTAATCACCTCTCTGACCCGAGTGGGTGAGGTTCCTCTCCAGGATCCTCATTCTTCTTCTTCTTCCTCTTTGTCGTCTTCTTTCTCCTCCTCCCGTTGCTGTCAGGGTGTGTTGGTGGCTACAGCTGGCTTTATAAAAAAAAAAAGAAAACTAAGGGGGGGGGGTGGTTTGGCTGTGCCTTGAGATGAGTTCCTCTTGCTGGTCTCGCATTCCTCTCATTCCACAAGGGATGAAACGCCATGTGAGGAGCCTCATTATCTGCAGGGGAAAAGGGAGGATAAGAGGGGGCAGGAGAAACCCCTGTTAGTAGCCATCACATGGGGTCTTAAAATGTCATTCACCACCACTGATAAAGCTAAAAGTGAATCAAAAGACAGGGATAGATCCGTATGTGTGGGCGTGTACCCAAGATGGCAGCCAGCGCCCCGCTTCCCAAAAGCAAAGCAAAGGGTAAAATTTTGAAATTATCATCACGAGTCGAGATCATCTAAAGAAAGGAAACCTGCAGGAAGAATAAAATGTGACATTTTATTGATGATCTTCGTTAAGTGACTCTTATATCTAATATAAAATGAGAGTGATGTTTACATTAATAAACAAAAACTACAAAACAATAAATGTCTCCTCCCTCTACTCCATAAAAATCAGAATTTCTTTTGGCTTAAACACTGTCCTGACATTTTATCTAATTTCATCAATTAAATACAGATCTGTCTTATATATATAAGATCAGGTGGTTGTTGATCTTTGCATGAGTCTTCCTGCCTTCATGAATCATACAGAGAATGAAAACCTAACAAGCTCTGAACAAGCATCACATGTGCCCACTTTTTTGGCATGTTGAATGAATAATAATAATACATTTTATTTGTAAGCGGCTTCACAAATGCTAAAAGACACTTTTGTACACTTTTAAGAATTATAAAATAGATCTGAGTCAGAATACAATAAATAAAACTCTTAAACAATACATTAAAGGCTGATTTAAAAGTGTCTATGAGACAAATATATGAATGATCCATACAGTCATATTCTAATCTCCCTATTTATGATCTTTCAGTTTATCTTTTTATGAAGCGCTGTGTAAAGTTGTTACACAGTTTTAGTTTAGATATTGGCTTCATTGATGATGCTTTGTCCACAACATTAATAGGAACACTGTAAATAGCCACAGCTGACTCAGAGGAACCCCACTGATACAACAACAATGTGTAAAATTGTTCCTCTTTTGTTATTGACAGATGTGTAACAGGTGCGGGAGCGGGCAGAGGTGTTGTTATGTAAACTGGTGATTACTGTAACAGCGATCGCCTCAGTCCACGCTGCCTCTCTCTCTCCGATCAGACTCTGACTTTTTCTGTCTCTTCTGTTTTTGCAGGTGGTGACGAATAGAGACACACAGGAGACGCTGCTATGTATGGCGTGTGTGTTTGAGGTTTCAAACAGTGAGCACGGCGCCCAGCATCATATCTACAGACTGGTAAAGGAATGAGAGGCTCCGCGCTCCCCCTCATACTCTACCACCCCCACCCCCACCCCCCACCTCTCTTTTCATAGACTTACCAACCTCAAAACAAGTGGCAGTGCCTCTACAAGTACCTGAAAAGTCACACCTACAATGCTTTTTGGTCATGGTATCGGGTGAAGTCGGTTGTTTAAAATTTGTTTTGATATAAGTGTTTGTTCTTTGACTGCAGCTGTGAATTGCGGTACAGTTGTTATATGTTTAAAATACGGGAATTCACGTTTAAAATATGTTGAGTTGGTCTCTGTTGGGTATAAATGTGGCCATTCTTAAAGAGTTTACTAGATTAATTTGGTAAATGGAAATACGTGTGTCGTCTTCTTCTGCTTTGTTATGTAGACTAAGGTTTAAAAAAAAAAAAAAAAAAAAACTGATGCTGGCCTTTTCTACCAGCAGCCTGATGTGGTCTTTGTAATATGTTTGAGTGTGTTTTTGTATGTCTGTAGTTCATAATTTATGAGCATACATACTGTAGATATACAGACATGCACCCACAGTCAATAGATTTTTCCAAAGAAACAATACTAACACAACACTACATGTACAGTAGGAGAAAGCAAGTGGTTGTGAACATTGCAGAATTACTGTTATTTAAAAGAAAAAATCATCTTTCAGACGTATATGAATCCCCATCGAAGCACTCCAAGTCTTAGACACTAAGAGCAGAAATGAATGCACTGTGAAAATACTACAAATGTTTTGCCTGTGTCTGCTCCATTAACGTAGACACGTCTTTACCACCTGCTAAGCATTTCTGTGCTGCGAGCGAGTCTTTCCTCTGTGACAACTGATAAGAGAATTTTTAGGTTTTAGACAGGTGAAAGTACTGCTAAAATTACTCTGAACGGACTCTCATCCTGTCCAAAAGCACTTTGTTCCCCTTCCTGGACTTGCCTTAGTAAAGCAATTTTTTTTATTTAATTTAATTTTTTTCTGTGGTTTTAGGACAGGTTAAATAATCGTAACACTACAAATCACTTGTAGACAGCAGCTTTTGTTCTGTGTGCTGTGGCTTTGCCCCCCCCCTCCTCCCTTTGAAAGACTCTCAATATGTTTCCCCTCCAGGATCACGGTGTAATAACTCCCAGCCAGAGAGTTGCTGCCTTCACGTTCACACTTACGTTTACATGTTTCTGTGGCCTACGCCGATCCCCGAGCCTTAAACATGTTATAGCTGTGTGTGAACTCCAAAAGATGCCACTAAAACTGTGATCTCTACATGGGAATACTCTTCATACGTTTGCATTGTGGAAGAAATTCACAATACAATCTGCCAAAGTGTAAGTGTTCAGTGCCTTAGAATATATTCTAATATTACCCTTTGTTTTGTTTTTTAAGTCTAAAATCAGTTCAGCGGATAAGACAAAAATGTCTCTGTGGTTCATCACTTGGTACATCTCCATATCTGAGAAATTGTTTCTCATAATTGGTACAGTCCTAAAAAATACAGTTTTTGTTGTTGGGTTTTTCAGAGGCAGCGTACTTATGTTAAATTACATTTTGCAAATTTAAGGTCAAAAACTATCATAATACAGGTTATATTTTTCTCTCTAAGTATTAATATGTTCCTAAAATATCAGCCTTTTTCTGAGAGTGTACTACAAAACACAGACCGACTGCCTTTCCTGTCGTAAAAAAAAGACCAAAAATACAGAGATACAGTCAATCTTTTGTCATGTCCTGCACGGTAGCAAGGAAGTGCCTTTGGTTTTTAAAAATGTTCCAGCTTCGAAAAAGATCAACCACAAACTAAAATTTAAATGTTGCTAGACCAAAAATGAGACATTAAGTGAAACCAATCACCACATTGCCTTTTTTCAAAGGATAATAACAACAGCAGGGGGAAAAAGCTGGTTACTGGTAAAATAAATAAATGGTATAATCATTTTTATTACATTGTAAATTGATTTCACAAATGATGTATTTGAAGAAAACCTATTTCTTTGCTTGAGGTCAAAGACTGAGTAAAAAAAACAACCCTGCTGATAACGTACAGCCGCTGACTCCAAAAACACTGCAGCTGTCTGCTTAGTGCACACTTGCAGGTTCAAGTGTTTTGTTTTGTTTTTGTTTTTCTTTAAAAGGAGTTGTTTTTTTGTTTTTTTTGGAAATGCTACAGTTTCCTCTATCTCGCGACCACATTTGAAAACCGCAGAAAACATCAGGCTCTCTCAATGTTACCTTTTGACGATGCAGACACAGCTGTGATGTCGACGAGGCAGGGACCAACACGAGCTTTTAGCCTTTATTATTTCTCACACTGAAAAGTAAACAGTAGAAAAAAACATCTAGAGTCCAATTTGGAGGGCTGTTTGGCTGTTTAAACTAAATCTGAAATAGTTCAAGATGCTGTTTCGGAAACTAATTTTTCACAACTGCCAGTGCGGGCGAGGCCGCAGAGGTTAATCTACTTTTCACTGTAAGGATCATAGATACTCAGACATTTACTGTTTCTTAAAAAAAAAAAGAGAAGTTACAATCATCTTAAAGTATTTTTAATCAAAGAAGCTCTAAATAATTGCAGACAATGTCTCGGTGGATGCAGATAAAGTTCAATCATTCAGTATTTTTGCCACAGTCCTGTGGACACTGTGGAGTTTTAATAGGCTTTTTTCTTATGTTTACCCTGTGTATCTGTTCACATTTATTGATTACTTAGTGAGATGTTCCTGTTTTCTTATTGTATTGTATACAGTTGTACTTGGTTTTGTGATGACATTGTCTGTATATTGCAAGCCCAATAAGATGGTAATGATGTTACTGCTGCACTGCTGGTACATTTTAACATGTCATTTCAACACTCAAAAAAAAAAAAAAAAAAATCAGCAGGGGTGATGCCTTCACTGGCACGAATGTCTGGTGGACCATTAATGAGAAAATGGACACATACATATATAAAAAGAAGAAATCAGCTAAATCAAGGAATCATGCTACAAACATATCAGCAGTTTAGCTCTTGTTATTTGTAATTCTGTCTATGAGTAGGTACTGGTACCTTTTTTTTGTTTGTTTATTTTATGACCATTTTCAGATGGTGGCTTTAAAAGATTCTTCACATAGCTCACATATAGTTGTCATACACACATTTGGGTTTTGTGTGCAGACTTTCTCCCTTTTTTTTGTAAAAAGGTGCTTTGTACAAAATTATCTTAGCTTTTCTTGGTACAGATGTGTGATATCTTTCCATATCCATGACGGCAAAGTGTTGGAGCAAAAGGAGAGAAAAAGAAGCTCTGCTATGTTTCTGTGTGTTCTGCATTATGGTCGTGTCTTTGCTCCGTAACATTATGATGCCTTCTTGATAATAGTAGTTATTTTGTAGCTTTCTAGATACTTTGTATGTATGCAATATTGAAGTTAAATAAATCTGAAAAATATTGCATCCTTCCTGTTGTCACTGGAGTGAAACATTTGATTACATAAAATAGCCCAAAATAAAAACAGCAGTAATTTCAGACACAGCTCTTGGCTGCAGAGCCCTCAGGTCAACAGTAGATGGAGCCTGTCACTCGCTTTATATTTAACTGTCCGTGTCCAAGCGTCAGTGTATAGATGTGGACCAAGCGACAGAATCCACCACCAAAGGGAGGCATTGACAAATTAAAAGCAAATAACGTCGGGTACAGCTAAATATGGCGTGCACGTGGAGCGTAGCCACCAGGAGAGGAGCATCACGACGCTCGTGGCCCCTCCCTCTGTGCGTGATGACTGGAAAATAAATGGTCATCACGGTGCTGACCCATTCCCAGGTCGCTGCAGTAGTGCGGAGTTATGGTTGGTTGTGCATATCGACTGTAAAGGTTGTGCACACACACGATAGTGCAGATGAAACTAGCTGGTTGCCGCTGCTCCGACCGCTTGCCGCGCCGCGCCGAGCCGCACCGCTCGCTCTTTACAACGCGCGCGCAACCGTGGAGTTCACTGACAGTACGCCGTGTGCGCTCCGGTTAGCACAACCAACTGGTCGGAGGAAGAGTGACGGAGGACAGCGACAAACACGGGAGGAGTTTTCTAAACTTCTACCGGGACATGTCAACATGAAGCGGGGAGCTCCTGCTATGTGTTTATGTGTTTAGAGTCACTGCCACCGACGAAGACGCGCCTTTCCGTTCGCGTTAGCGCCGCTGATAACAGGAAGTAACGTGGAGGCTGAGGAAGGAGCTCCGTTTTCTCCGTGACCAGTCTTGGGTTTCACTCTGTTTGCCTCCCGTATACCTGGCGGCTGGCTGCCTCGTTTCAATTGGCCGCGCGGGAGTTCGTCACAGCGCGACCTCGCCGATCAAAGCGTTGTGCGGAAAACCGTCGTGTCGCGGCTCAATCTATTGGAAGTAATGAGTCAAGAGCGAAGCGGTGCCGCTGCTGCGTTCAAGCCGCGCCCGTAGCCTACTGAGCTACTACTGTAACAATACACTGTGTCAGAGTTATTGCATCTTTCACACACAAATCATAAATCAGTGTAACTTGCTCAGTTACTTTCTATTGTTTTATCTTTAACAATTAATGCGCCTTTAGATACAATAATGTGGCAATATCATGACTCATAATATAATAATGTATTATTTACACAGGTAATCTGGAGCTAGATTATGCTAACTGATAAATGATAACATCTTAAAATATGTTTATACATATATATATTAAAGGAAGTAATTTATGATTTTCATGTTATTCATTAAATTTTTTCCAAATCAGGAAGTTGCTCCTGATGAAGTTGAAAGAAACTCTTGGTCAGGTAGACACATATAACAATTGAGAGAAAACTATTTGCTGCTGCAAATGAAGTTGTTCCACTCTAAATAATGATAATTGTGATCATGCACTGGAAAAACAAATGACACATAAACATTGGCCTGATTTCCTGCTGTGTTCAAACACCATAACTCCCCAAAACTCCCTAAATTAAAACACCTGTTCCAGTTTAGAGACGAGTTTAGAGGTGATTGTGGACCAAATTATTAGAGTTGCAGCTCAGAACTGGAAGATTTAGTCCCGTCGACCATTTGCAGCCTAAAGATTTGTTATCTCTTCTGAACAGATTATATTTTCAGCCATGTTTGTCTTAATGTGGGATTTCAGGTTCAGTGCACAATCCAAAAAGTCATTAGGCTTTGTAGTGCATTGTGCCACCATGTGGACATTTACAGCACACTGCACTTTTTTCTGATGTGTGAGGGTGCAATAGCATTTTTTCATGTGTCTAAACTCTTGGTGCTCCCAAATTAGAATGATTTTGATGATGTTCATCGGGCTCTTTTAAAAAGTTGATATTTGTCATAGTGAATGGCTATGGTTTTAATTGAAATTACAAATTAGCAGCTGGAAAAAATGCTTGCCATATTTAACCAAAAGTGTCTTTGGGTTTACTTTGTCTGACAACTCTACAAAAGTTTCTCCTTTACTGCTCTGCTCATGTTGTGCAATATTTTTCCTTATAATAAATCTTTAAACTCACTGCAAGTCTGAAAACATCAGCTCTCCATTTCTCTTCATCATCAAAATGAGTCTGAATATTCATCACAGGTGCAGTAGAGTCATCGCTAAATATTCAGAGTTCAGATGCTGGCTGCTGATCAACACTCACTGCACATGAAATGACAAATCAAGGATAAAGTAAATACTGAGAGAAAGAGGACAACAAACAGCTGTGACCAGCTCAACATTCATCAGAAGAAAAATCCCAAGTATATAAAATCCACTGGGCCCTGGTTCAGTAACACAGGAAGAATCAGAGAAAACAAAATCGATTAGGCTAAGTTTTGTAAAGATATTCTCCCCCTGAGGCAGAAGAGAAAACTAAAGCTACAGGTTTGGTTTCTCTGTTTATGTATTTCTGTTCTTGCAGTCGATAGATCAATAATTTTTTTGAAAACAATAGCAGTAATGTTAGAGTAGAAAGAATCAGGAATATTCATGACGCATTTACAACATAAACCTACAACTGTTGAGCGTTTAAATCCTGTGCGTCTGCAACTGAAATCATCGCAGCCTGTGGCTCAGCAGCTCAACACAGAGTCGTATATCACAGTAGTAGCAGTCATGTGACCTCAGCAGAGTTTCCTTGACTTGGCATCAGCAAAGTGCACGAGAGGACACATGGAGCTCCAGACCTTCGGTCCCGACTGCAACCTCTCACATGCGTCTGGGACGCAGCGCGCATGCACAGTGAGGAAATGAGCAGGGACACCGCTGCGCTTTTCAACACACATCCGTTTTAAGGATGACTTTTTTTCTCATTTTATTTTGGAGAGATACAGTTTAACACGAAGCCATGATGGAGTCGGAGGAGAGTAAGATAACAGTGTGGGTCTGCCGAGAGGAGAAGCTCGTCCACGGGTTGTCAAAGCGCACGACCTGCGCCGATGTGGTCAAAGTGCTCCTGGAGGACCAGAACTCGCAGCACGGTCTCTCTGCAGCGCAGTCCTACTGCATCGTGGAGAAATGGAGAGGTTTCGAGAGGATACTGCCGAACAAAACCAGGATTCTACGGCTGTGGGCTGCGTGGGGAGACGAGAAGAGGAACGTGAAGTTTGTGTTGGTGAAGAGCGAAGCGTCTTTGGCGAACCACGGCGCCCGGAGCGCAGAGGCGCGCGTTGTGCTCAGCAAACAGAGCCCCTGTGTCACCAAGGGCACCGCGCGGGCCGTGATGGGGGGCATCTCACCTGAGAAACAGCGACGGATCGTGAGGAAAGCTTTCCGAAAACTGGAGAAGATCAATAAAAAGAGGGCGCGTGCAGCGAACAGGGACGCGTCCTCTGCGGAGAAGATGGAAACTTTGGTTCATCTTGTAGTTTCTCAGGATCACACGATCCGCCAGCAGATCCAGAGGATTACAGAGCTGGACGCGGAGATCGACGGCTGCGAGGCAAAGGTGCATTTTGACAGGATCAAAAGACACGGGATTAATTATGTTCAGGACACGTATTTGGTGGACACTGCTGCAGCCTCCAGTCGAGAGGAAGAGAAACTGTGTTCACCCGAGACACTCGCCAAGTTTGAGGAGTTTGTCCGGCGGTGTGAGGAGGTGGTTCGACTGCAGGAGGATCTGTGGGAGCAGGATGCTCTCATCGAGATCCTCACGGTACAGATCCAGGAGGAGCTGAACCACCGCTGGATGCGGCGGAGGAGAGAGCAGCTGCAGAGCACAGACTCAAACCCCGGCGAGGACACACCGTGCGTCCCCGGCACGGAGGCAGACACAACGTCAGAAAACGAGCTGTTTTTGGAAGAGGATAGGGTCAAAACACAGCTAGATGCGAGTTTATACATCGGTCTGCGCCTAAACACGGATTTAGAAGCTATTAGGAGCGATTTAGAGCTGAGCCAGGAGATTTGCAGGGCGAGGGAGAAGGAGATGAAGGATTTGCTGGAGAAAGTGAACAGTTTGGACATAGAGGAAGGAGGGACAGCCAGCGAGGAGACATGTAGCCACGGGACGGATGACAAGACGGGGATGATGAACAGTTTGGAGGGGAAAAGTGAGTGGGTGGAGCAGGCCAGAGGTCTGTCCAAGGCACACAGCGTCAACAACGACGACGACTCAGACACTGGTTTAAGTTCTCTGCACAGCCAGGACTCAGACAGCCACACTGTGTGGGAGTCCCTGGTTTAGACTCAAACCTGGAAACCTTCATATAGTCTCAGGGATCACATTTACTCTCAAGTATAATCTCACTTTATGTTTTTTGATATGTATATTTTGTATGGCATCATCATAATCCCCATATATCCCTATATTTTTTATAACTTCCCTCTTAAACCAGCTTAAGAACAAAAACAGTTTTTACTGACAGCTGTTGATTTGACACAAATAAAACTACTGGTTTTGAGTTCATGCGTCTCTCTGCTCTTTGAATGTCTCACACAGGACTGAACATAAGATCAAAGATGTCTATTAAATGTGCCAAAATAAACCCAACTTTGCAGTGTAGTAGATAATACACACACACACACACACACCTCAAAGAAGCAGCCTGACGCAGCCAAAACAATGTTTTTGTGGTTACTCTGCAGACGGTTGCTCTCTCAGTTTTCACTGTGACCCAGACACCGAGCGATGATGGAAACCTCTTCACTGTGAATCAGGAAGCCATAATAATATCTGAAGTCAAAACAGAGATGTGCAACTCACTCAGCAGAGATGACCTCAGATGATAAGTGACATTTCGCTCACTGACATGAGCAGTTGTAGCTTTTTCTTGCAGGAGTCAGACTTGTCAGACATCAGCACACACAGCCTCCAATGTTTATCTGGAAAAAAAAAAAAAAAAAGGCTTCATTGAAATCAGGTCACAGGTCAGATTGTGCTGCTGGAGTGGAAACAAATCTTCAAATCCACTAAAACGCAACAACAACAGTGTAAACACGATTTTTATGGCATATTTGCTACTGGAATGCTTTATGGAAAACCTATAAATACATTACTCATAGTAATTTTACAGTAACAATAAAGTTAGTGGTCGAGAGGATGAATTCTTTCGTCCAGTAAACACCTACAATATATAATTTGTTTATTTGACGTTCTTGTATTGTGCATCACATGTTTGAGTGAAACAAACTGTTCATATCATTTCCATAATACGATTGGCAGCAAAGAAGAAAAGGCATCAAGACACATTACCTCTACTCCTCCTCCTCCTCCTCCTCTTCTTCCTCACAGCTGAACCTCCTGACCTGTTCTGCTTCCTCCATGTCTGCCTGGTAAATAAAGATGCATCAAATGAGTTGCATGCAGTGTGGTACAGGCAGATGTATAGAGGACAGTCTCAGATAAAACTTTAACTGATTCAAATTCTCCCTTTCCACTCTGACAACATGCATTATTTATATATGTAAATTAAGTATGCAGAAATGTCTCCCAACATTAGCTCTAAATATCTATAAATTTGTCAGGGGCCTTCTCAGATTTGCATGATGAATGCTTTTCCTTTATTACTGTAAGCGACAGAACACAGATTACCTTAAGCATCACCCTCGACCCCTTTGCATGCAGTACAGTGCAGCAGGTGACGTCATCTACATCACCTGCAACACACATGAAAGAAAAATATGATGCCACGTTCCGTTCCTGCAGCT
Organism: Decapterus maruadsi; assembly: GCA_030347415.2. Lineage (NCBI taxonomy): Eukaryota > Metazoa > Chordata > Actinopteri > Carangiformes > Carangidae > Decapterus > Decapterus maruadsi. The sequence goes on from CM064900.1 coordinate 32,372,973, forward strand.
GAAGTGAGTTGAGTTTATTTACTGTAAGAAAACTTTTCCAGGTTCAGCACCAGAAAAAAAGACAGGGTATTGAATTTCCTCCCCTGATAAATCCACCCATGAGCTGCTTTATAAACCGAATACACACAATGATACATAAGACAACACGCAAGTGTACATTACCGACCGCCATCAGAGTCGTACTCTCCTTAAAACGTATCAAATGATTCAAAACCTGATGAGCAGAGAGTGTTTTCTCAGCGTATACAGTGACTGCAAAGAAAATGTTACACAACTGTCATGTGTTTGTTACATCGGTGGATCATTAAGTTTACAGTGTGTTACATGCAAAATTATGTTTTTTAATATCACAATCACATTTTGCTCGCTAAGTGTGTTTGTTAATCTGTCAGAGACATTTTGTTAATCACTTTTATTTATTATTAGAGAACATCCAATAACCAATAAAAACGTGCAGTAATTTTCAGTGCTTCCTTTTAAAGGACACACACAAAGCTGAGAATAAAACTTTGGCCTGGTTTGTCTTGTTTGAAGATATTTAACCTACAAATTTGTTCATCTGAGAAAAGAAAGTGCAGTTTATGAGATTAAACATGCCTCAGGCACAACAGTTGTTGAAAATGTTAAAGCACGAATCTTAGATGCAACTCACAGAGAGAGAGAGAGAGATGAACTACACAATCAGTTTGCTTCTTTCTGAGTAGTTATTAAAGTCTGGCACTGTGGGTGAAAGGACATTTTCTGATCTGAAAGTCAGGTAAACACCGTCATCATCCAAAAAGACTGGAGAGTGTGGTGAAGGGAGAGAGAAGAGCTCCGTGTATTTTATTAAGCTAAAAGGTATTGAAATGCACAGTCCAGATGGGGAACATTTGGCAAAGGAACTGGAGCCTTGTTTGGATTTTTTTTTTTTTTTTTTGTGATTAAAAACAGAACAGCTTTATTGTGCAGTGCAGCAGAGAGCTGCAGCAAGAGCTTGCTCCAGGCTGTTCCTGTTAACTAATGTGTCTACAGCTGCTGATGTTCAGACGCAGTGATCTGTCTGTGTGCACTAAGTTGTTTTTGTCTTGCTTTGCGGCTGAGATCACGGCCAGAGGTTTCTTTAAAGGACAAAACTGAAAATGATGTGCAGACATCGCTCATGGGGAAGAGGTCTAACATCCAAATGTCAGTCATAGTTCAGGAACCCTGCAGCTGGTTAGAAAGCCCAGAGGATGGTGCATGTTACAGCTGCAAATACTTACATTTTCACTGATTAACAAATCATCACAGTTTCTCAGAGCCTAAGACAACATCTTCAAATTGCATAGTTTGTCGTGCCAACATTGACGCACTGCAGAGACAAGCAGGAGGACAATGCACTGACTTATCAAAATGGTTGATTTGCACAGCATTTCCATGGCCACCGACACAATCTAGACAAAAAAACACATGTCAACTCTCTGTAATGATGGGTGGGAGAGTAAAACCTAATGCAAATTGTGGGTGCAGGTGGCAGCTACAGTCATCAGGACTGACCACAGAGAAAATGAGATGAGATGAAATGATTTGATCTCTAAAACAAAAGCAACATCCAGTCATGTTTAGAAAAAAAAAACATCCATATCATTCATTAAATGGCAATTTTATCACTTGAAAAAGCAAAAGGAGCCTTTTAGAAAGCCGACAGATTGGGCTTTGATTATAATCACCATACTCGAACAACTAAAACACAGAGGAGCATGAAATTGATCCACTCTGCTGTGGAGCGACAGACGAGAGAGGTTTCTCCACAAAACTCATTGACGAACACGTTCAGTCACAACTTTAACCAGTCGTACATAAACCTGCTGTAAAAACCTGTTTTAACCCCTGAAACTCTTTGAAGGACCAATGAGGATCATCACTGGTCCATTAATCATTGTCCCCCATTGAATTCAAACTGGCCCTCACAACAATAGAAGCACAAAAACACAAACACACACACACATATATATATGTATATATATACAAACCACCAGACAGTGTCTTTGTTCTTTGAATTCAGGGCAGCATCATTGTCAAACAAGAGGAAGTACTGTGTTACATGTTCACAGCCTAACACAGCTCTCTTTTCACCAGTTACTTTGTTACTGAGGGACATAAATTAAATTAACCTGAACTGAGAGAAATAAAAAAAAAAATGTTATCTCACATGTGAAAAGCGACACTGCAATACTAGTTTTCTCGGGGCAGCACATTCCTTGACTTTTGTTTCAGAGGAAGCTTTCCCACATCTCTGAATGTAGTTCCTTTAAATGTCAAGTTTTGATTATGTGGAGTGTCACCATCTCAACTCTGGAGCCACTTGAGTGAACTTTCAGGAATCTGAAGTGTCCTTGTCTGAAGTTTTTCATCAGGTTGGTCTGATTAAAGGGACAAGAGGTTTTAGAGGGTTTTTTCTCTCTTCTGGGTATGCAGTTAGAGCTTCACCCAAAGACGGACAGGACTTTGTCTCAAAAGTATATTAAGAACACTTTTTATTACAACTTCCTGACATGTACAGAAACCTGTACAACTCACATCCCTACGTGCACCCTACAAACGCATGTCAGAGCTTAATAAAGGAAATGTCACAGTCTTTGTTTTGGGGGTCATCACCGGGTTCACAGGTCATGATATCAGAGGTTAAAGTTACTGAAGCATCGTTGCCATCTGACTCTTTCTGCCAAGGGGAGGGTGGGTGGGGAGGTCATGAAGGTGAACGGTAGGGAGGCAGGAGCTGAGAGGAGAAACACACTTTAACTCCGGCTCCTTGTGCACAGAGCAGAGGGTTTCCTGTGGGACCAGAGGTCTCTGCACGGCCACTAAATCATCGTGTCACCTTCGTTAACTCCAGAAAGAGCCGACTCGATCCATGCATCAACTCTGTCTAAAAGAAGGAAGTGACACCGTGAAGAATATCCTCCCCAGGAGACGTTCACATGTCAGCAGGTGGCGTGTTCACATGGATACTATGGTTTCTACTGGGTTCACCAAATATTAACTTTTAAAGAAACCACATAGAACGACATTTAACATGCGTGTTTCATGATCATATTCACTAAGGTATGAAAAGATTATGAGGGATAATGATATACCCTTGTTATTGCCTCTTATTCTGGTGCACTAAGAAAAGCCTTTATGAACACAAACATACTTATCAACCTCAAGGTGAGGACCCAATGTCAAAATAAAACAGGAAGTGAAGCACAATTATGAAAAAAGGCAGAAAACATAAGCTAGGTTCAGGACAGAAAATCTATGTTTTGTCTAAATGCTGTTATTGTATTAATGATATTGATCTGCTATGATACTTTCAGTCAAAAGGTTGGATGGAAAGTTGGATGACCGCTCATATTTTTCCTCCAGAACTTTTTATCCACAAAGGAAACATTGTCCTTTTGAAACCAGAATGCTTCTTATGTTTCTTTTGTGAAAATGTGCGTGATGGCTTCATGGTAAGTAACTGTTTTTTTTGTTTTTTTAACCTCAACTTTTGACCACCAAAATCAAATCAGTTCACATAAACATTTGTGCCAAATCTGAGGACATGTCCCCAAGGTATCTCACGTTGAAGAGACTGAGACCAATCCACAGATGTTCAGACCTCCAGCCAAGGCTGTCACCGAGAGACTAGAACTATTGTCAAGATGAAATGATGCGATTTGTGCAGTAAGTATCTATGGGGACTAATAAGTCCCAATTTTACAGATAACACACTCAGACAAAATCCAGATCTGAAGAGAACACAGAGTTCACACAGAGGAAAGTCTGAATAGAGCATAACTTCATGCAGAGAACCCAAATAAAGCAGTTGTCAATTCACTTTCTATCAATCGACCGATCACTTGTTGCAGGTTGGACGGTCTCTCATCTTGGAGCACACTTTCTCTTTCAAAAGTCCAAAACAAGCGCAAAAAAACCTGAAATGCATCTGATGAGGTGAAACGTTGTCAACACCACTCCATCAAACTGCCAATGGAGTGGAAGAAAAATCATCTCATCAAATTAATTACATTGAAATGTATTATTTTTCCCCGTTGTCAAAGCAAATTCCTTGCATTTAAAACTCTTTTAATGTCGAACCTGCCGGAGCCCTCTAATCCCTGGAATGTGTCACTCTGGGCTCCTGGCAGCCTTTGTTCGGCTCCGGAGAGTGATCTGCCATGAAGTCACTAATGAAGGTATTGACTCAAGAGCCAGGACTTCAATACCAGCACTGAGGTGTGAGCCACTCAGAAAGCACTTGGCCTGCTGCTAACAGACTGGGGCTGCCAGTGTGCGCTCATTAGACCTCATTGTGCTGGTGGCAGGTGTGTTAATCCTGTAAGGCAGGGTGCTGACCCCAGGACCTCGCCTGTGGGATACTGTACAACCTCTCTTGAAGCCACTCAAGGCCTGTCGCCTCCGGTAGGAAAGGACGTAGCCCAGATCTGTCACCGACAACCTCATTACCCTCCAGTAACCTTCTTCGGAGGGGCCGCTGGTTTATGGTCTCTCACGTCAAGCTCAAACGACATGTCTTCTGTCCATGTTTTAGACATCAAATGTTTTTATAGTCGTTTCAAATCGCTACAATGGATGGTAGAGTTAAAAGCTGACGGTGTAGGACATTAATATAATTTCTTTTAAACTGCATATTTTCAGATATTCTCTCTCCAGGAGGATTTTTTTTTAGAAAAGTGCCATAAATAGATCAAGAAAGCTATCCTACTGTCTCTGACAAGCAGCCTGGATGGAGTAGAAATGCCACTTACTGTATATCATGACCAGTGGAGCAGCAGTGTAGGACAATGTCATGCTCTATTTTGAAGAACAGTCATCTTTGACAGGCTATAAATCACCTTTGTGAAGAGCACTCGCGTTTGATAAATCAATAAGTCATCAGTCATCACAATTCATCCGACAGACACACAGGCACATCTCATCTCTCCCCAGCAGACAAGTACACTCAGACTAACGCACAAAGATTGAACAGTGCAAACATTTTACATTTACAGCCTCTGCAACTCTGTCCATATATCAATTATTACATAACATAGAGAACAAGGAGTGATCTGGGCCAACAGGGCCCTGATCTCAACATGATGGAGAACATGAAGATACAGAGGACACTGAGAAAACATGAATCCACTGTGACATGTTCTCCAACAATGTTCCACACGACAAGCTCGAAAGAGAACTGTTTAAACAACAGTAATCACTATGAGGTCTTCAATTTGTAAACTACCGGTAAGCTTGAGCTGAGGCAAGGATGCAGAGAGAAGGGTGGACGTTTCCTCTAAGAGCAGGACGGTGACACGAGAGAGCAGAGTGATCTTGCTGAGGATAAATGTTAAAGGAGTCAAAATCGGAAAACATGCAGACCTCAGTTGAAACTTGCCTGAAAAGCTGGAGTTTCCTCTAAGAGCAGGATTCTGCTCCTACGTGACACGAGAGTCTGCATGCAGAGTTTGCATCTTGCAAATGAGGCGGCAAAAAACACTTTGGATAAATGTTAATGAACATGCTGCAGATTTTCTCTTCATCAAACCAATGCCTGGAGGTAAACATAAAGTTTAATAATTCTAGATTTTATACTGCAAGATGCAATATAACAACAGACATTTACTGATGCACTTGCTTAAATGCATTCATTTTCTTACCATTAATGGTGTAATAACATAATATTAAGACATTTAATATGAAGCTTAATTATGATTTCTTTAGTGCTGGTGGTACTAATTAATAATTTCATTAAGAATCTCCCTGAATGGGCCACAAATCTCTGGACAAAACGTCATGAAAAATCCAACTGATTTGAATCCAGACCAAATTTGTGCACCAACCACTATCCTGTTGTGCATATTGTCCCTGGAGCCACAATTTAGACAAAACATCTTCAAGAAAAATAGCCTGCAAAGCCAGGGAGGTCTGTTTTGCTGCTGCAGCTCTTGTTACACTCTCCATTGGTCAAACTCTTCTCGGTTGGCTCTTTGCCCGTGGCGCTGTGTGCTGTGTGTTTAATATGAATGTTTCATGGTTTGGTGGAATAAAACACCGCTTTACAAGTATCCATCATGCTGGTCTGTGGGAAAAGGTGCCACATATGAGAAGAAAGGAGTAGCTGTGATTATTCTGCAGCTCAGTGTCTTGTCTACGTGTGTATGTGTTGTACACACACACAGACACTTGTGTATTAAGAGAGGATTTCATGGGTGTGCTTGGTGTATCAGTTTCAGAAAAAAAAACTCATGATATCTGGGTGTTTCTGGAATTCACTGAATTATCTTCCTCCCCATAAAAGTGAATGGATTCTGCTCAAGGCAAGAAATCACAAGGTCTTTTCTTCAGAACAATCGTAGCAGCTCCCCCCTCCCCCCTCCTTATCACCTAATGGGAAAGTTTGGTTTCATGAACAATGGGAGTGGATTATGTTGCAGTGCTTTTGTAGGTCACAATTTCTCCTTTGGACACACACACACAGACACACAGACATGAGTTCTTCTGCGAACACATACAGGTATCTGAATTCAGGGGTCTGTGATAAGCTTTCAAACTCAAGTATTGTGCAGCGGAAAAGTCAACTACGTCATGTTAAATTACATATGGATGGAGAGGAGATAGATGAAGACTTGGTTAGATTCAAAAGTGCAATTAATTTCCAGAGGCCTCTCCTGCCTAATTCCAACAATCAAACCTACAAGAAATATATTTTTTAACTTGCTCTAATCCACATCAGCTACATAACTCCACGCTCAGTCCAGCAGCAAGTAACTCAAGAGATGGCACTGATCAAAGACTCATCATCAAAAACCTCAGATCCAAAAAGTGAGGAATGTGGATCTACAGCCAAAACACAAAACTATTCATCTGAGGCCTTTACTTATTCTCTGTTTAAGTGAAGAAAAAGGACAGATATTAACACTTTTTAACAAAAATAAATAGGGGCTAAACTAAACCTAAAATTAAAGTTTCTTCCAAGATCGTTGTTCCAAGGGTAAACGACAAAGAAGAAGGAGGAGGAGGAGAAGGAAGGGAAGGATGGAACAAGGAATTTCTGTCGGACCAGCACATACCAACAGGAGAACGCTCTTGATGCTCAAGTGCGAGCCCCCATAATGCGATAAAACGTGGGGCCTATTCCGGGTGTTGTCATGGTAACCAGCCAACAGGACATCGGTGGGAACCCTAAACATTATGATAAAGGCGCTGAGAGAAGAAACTTAAAGGGAGAGTTTGGGTTTTTTGACCTATGGGCTGTGTGAGTTAGTTATAAATACACAGAATTAACAACTAGAGTAAATAAAACTTGTCTACACAGATAATAAAGAAATAAAAAGAAACAGAGGGAAGATGTTTCTAGCTATGGAGAGAAGGTTTAGTCATAAGACTTTGTTTTGACTCGTTTCTGATCGGATCAACTTGTGATTCAGTATCTTTGAGTTATTACCAGCATGAACTTGGACAGACAACGACAGAGTGTATAGTCATCATTTGCTCAGAGCTGCCTGAGAAAGTCTCACAAAATAAAATATCACACACACAAAGCCTGCTCCTGGAGATGGAAATAAAAGAATCCTCTAAACGGCCAGAGCCAGAGATCATGTTTTTAGGTTTCTCCTTTGTCTGTCCCATTCTCTTGAACGTGATGTCTCATTCTGAGGGAATTGGTTTCAGATTTGGCGCAGACACTCATTTGGACTCAGCAATGACATGATTTGCTTGTAGTGGACAAAGGTCAGAAATCAGTGGTGGCTTCACAAAACATTTTGCAATTTCTAAGGAAATCTTGGAAGGCCATCCCATCAAATATGGCAGATGTGTCCTTCTAACAATCAAGGATCAATTGATTAGATTTTGGTGGTTTGAGGTCAAGAAGATCAAGTTGTCCTCACAAAACCCAATATTTGGTCATAACACACAAATTGGAAAACACAAATTCTAAAACAATAACGAGATTGTATAACCAAACAGTGAATGAACGACTTCCCAGCGACCCGATTCGTCCTGCCAAAAAACACTTGTGTCCATTATTCACAGCTGTAACTTAAGAAGAGACTTTAGCCATATTTTCTGCAACTTGGCTGTTTGGTGAAGGCAACCACCCCCCCCCCCATGACTCACTCCAGACAGATGTAGAGTTCATGATAACAATCAAGCAGCTTTTCTCAGGCTGAACAGAAGAACTCCCACCAAAAGAAAATCTTCAAGCAAGTCTAGAAGTTACAGTACAGTGTGTCTTCATTAATGTATCTCAGCAGCAATCAACAGTCGCACTGATACCACCCGGATGAAATGCACACAACTGTCTAAAACAATATCATCCAATTTCTGCATATATTTGTTACAGTCAACAGACTCTAATCTTTCCCATTAGCACATTTAGTCTCAGATTTCTTTTGTCTGACTGCGACACTTGACCTATCTCATCTCTGGTTTCACATTGTGTCTGTGTTTTGTTCTTGTTTCCATTGTTTTTCTTTCTTTTTTCATCAAGAATACAAATTGTTTCTTGCACTGTTTTGGTTAGAGAAGGCTGACAGGAAATGGGGTTAAAGCTGAATGAGATAAACAGTTACTGTAAACTAATAAGCTGCATACAGACGTAGTATATCTGAAAGTATCCGACAATTGTGGCCAGATGGATGACAGACTCTGTTAGAGTCATGAATAAAACTACACTGTAGGTGTCTGCAAAGAAGCAGAAACATGCACACACATGGTTCAGGTTTGTAGATCACTTATTGAGAAACCGGAGATGTGTGCACAAACCTCAGCTACATCACCACAATTGGATGAAGACACTCCTTAAATCAATCAGCATAAAAAAAACAAAAAAACACTGTGCTCCAGATTATCAGGCACAGAAAAGAAAGATGAGACAGAGGCAGTTGTGAAACTGAGGATCTTTTAGTACAATCACTCCAAAGTCCTGTATTACTACAAGTAAATATGTAACAATGTTCCTATGCTATTTATGAACTGAACAATTGTTTTGGCCGTGTAAACACACAATTTATTACTAATTATGGTAATGAATTAAGTTAGTAATCTTGGTTGATTGTGTAAATGTTACCACTTACATTGGTGTGAGCATCTTCTAAGCAAAACTAACCTGATGTAGCACAATCATATTTTTCTTAATCCTGAAGCACACACTAGGAAATTTAAGTGTAATGTAATAACATTTTAAATAAGAACCTGTGAAGAATCATTTGATCTAATTACGTTTAAAAAAAAATTAAGGATTAAGAAAACACTTTAAAACAGGCCCATTGGTTTAAAAAAAAAAGTTATTTCCACCATGAGCAGCGCACTGACACTGTATCCTACAAAGAAGGGCAGATGGTTGGATTCAGTTAGATTTGGGTATAATGTTGCATGTTCACATCACTCCAGCTGAATTAGATTAAATTAGGAGACACCAGAGCCAGTCCTCATCCATCTGTTTAGTAAAGGAGTGAAAATTCAAACAATTACAACTGACTTCAAAGTCTATTGCATATTTTTGAAACTACAGAGATCAAACTATCTAGCATCTCTCTCTAATATCCTGAATATGCACTAGTTTGTATTAAACTGTGATAACATGTCTGCTTCCAACCAGTGTCATCACTAGACACCTTGTTTAGTTTTCTGTACTGGCCCCAGTATGCGAATTATCACTCTTACGTATTAGTTAACTCATTAGTTTCACTTAGTTGGACAAAATCTCTGTTGCATCTTTCTGAATACAAGTCCCTTTTGTGTGACATAAGCTGTAAAGTACATAAACTGTACATGTTACAGTGTTATGTGATTCTTCAGCTGCGCCTGTGACATATGCTCCAGTCTGAGAGCTGCTGCACCAGATGTTGGTGCATGATAACAAGCAGCAAAGGCCCTGTTATGTGTGTAGTAATTAGCGATAAAAGCAGTGTATCTGATAGTTCCATTGAAATGCAGAATGAAAAGCATCTCAGGCACAGACATGCTGAGTAAATGAAATGAAATGAGGTTAATAAACCAACGCAGCCCATTTGTAATCTTAGCAAACTGCCTCCATCATGTGTGAGGGACATGTAATATCAGCATTATTTGTTTCATCTTCTGTAGAACAACACAATTCAGGTCAAGCCTAACTACATGATACTACAAATCCATGAGTTTGATGAAACAGTTACAGTCAGATCTAAGGTGCATTTGAAACTGGTGGAGAAATCCAGCTTCAGCATCTGAGCACCAGAGTGAAGTCGAGGTTTGTTGTGCTCTGCTGCCGGCATGTGGTGAAAAGAAGAGATGGCACAAAGGTTTCTGTAAAAAATGTATTGCAAAAGATTGGATGGAAACAATATATAGTTGATCCCTTGACTTTCTGTCTGATGCAACACAGACCTACTGCTGCAAACATCTGCTACTGCTGCTGCAAACAGCCAGATTTTTTAAACTGGTTATTATTTTTTTTCTTAATGACAGTCCATTAAGGAAGCAATTTGCTAGATGAAACTGGAGGGGGTTAGCCTACTCATAAATCTGGGACATTTGTTTCTCATCATCACTTTTCTACATTTACTCTGCTACGTGGATATACAAACATGACTGTCTAATATGTAATTTGACAGAAAATATATTAATAACTATCTTGATAGATCATTTTGGTCATTAACATGTCACAGATGGAATATTATATGACTTTTATTTGTTTTTTTGAAGTCAACTAAAAAAAGACATGACATAAGCATAAACATGCCACATTGAGTCAACAACAGCCTGACATCTAAGAGCCACATATTATGTGTTCTTAAATACCTGTATGTGCAATACCAAGTGCAATTATACTGATGAAATTACAATATCTTGTGTAAGTCAGTGTAAGTTCGGTTTGATCTAATGAAACCAGAGATGCTGTTACACAATGTTCGATTGTGATGACATTAAATAGATGGTGATTGTTATGTTTAGTAATATGAGGATGTTATGGCCCTGGAGCCAATGAAAAGCTCTCACTGTCCTGACTTTTTTTTAATTACATGTTGTTAAAAGGATCAATTCGGATACTGGACTGATTGTTATCTTCAGGTAACAAAACACACTTGTGTACTCAAGTCAGGATTACTCACCACGTAACCATATCTTGACTGAGGTTCTGTTTCCTTGTTCTGAGGTGTTTACTGACTATCAAACAGATGAGTAAGATCAAATCTGTATTCCTTGATTTACTTGTTTCCACAAAAGGATGATGAGATTACAGACAGTTAATTGATTTCAAACTATAATCAGACAGCTGAGCTATATTTCTATTGTTGATGCTCATCCATCAACAAGAGCCCTGAAAATCAGTGACAGGTGAGGATTTATTTTGAACCACAAAAAACAATCTTGTTTAATGCTACTAGGAGCCTATAGGGTCAGTGCTGACTGCAAAATTTATAACCAGTGATTTCTCCGTGTGAAAACCCTCCTAGCTTTGATCTGTGCTCCTCTCTGTCCGACCCTCACCTGTTGTTGACAGGCAGCAGATGGCTTTCTGTTTGCTGCTGACTCTCATCAAGGAAAAATATAGTTTATCTCTAAATCAGCCGTTCAGTATTTCTGTGATGTTTATGAAAAGAATTTGAAATCCTAATTCTGTGCTTCCTAATTTATTTGTCTTGATGATGAAATTTTGTGGATAGTAAAACATGTAATGTGGTGTTATTGTGTTTGTCAATGCAGAAATACTACAACATTATTCCTACAGAGCTGCTTCGGCTTCAGCTTCAGCTTCCTTATATTCTTCAGATGTCTGGGGGACTGGGTCTCTCTCTTCTTAGTTTAAAGTCATTCTGTTCTAGATTAACTTTAACATTCAAGGTCATTGGTGGTGCACAGTCACCCTGACTTCATCCTGTAAATGACTTGAATAAACCAGGGAATTCTATTTCCTCCTGATGAGGTACCCAGCAGGGGATTTGCTTTTATATTGAAAGGAATAAATTGCAACACCTCCATCCTATAACGTCTTTCTTCTTTTAAAAAAAAACAAAAAAACAACCCAAATCTTAATCTTAAACTTTGGTATTAGTATGCACTGTATTTATGTTGTTTTTTTTGGGTGTTTTTTTTTAAAGACAGAAATAAATCTCTGTTTTAAAAGACTTTGTTTTGGGGAGGGACAATTATTTTTTCAACTGGATGAAGAGCAACTGAATTATGGAAGATGACCATTTTTTCTGCATTGCCAAGAAAAAATATGGATCCATTACATTACTTAGTGCCTCTGTGGTTTTCTTTTAAGCAGCACATTGTGTACTGCTGATTAATAAAATCTGATGCTCACACATACATCTGAGCACTCTCCTTTGTTCGTGGCCTATTGTGAGAGTCTCTGCACCCCTCAGCGCACTGCTCACGTAAAAGTCCTTTAAAATTAGATGGATCTGGGTGAAAATAATAAGAAAACCAGCAACAAATGTAATCTAAGATGTCTGCCAGTCGAGTGTAATGTTATACCATCCTATATCATATGCAATGTCAGTCCATATAGTATATAATCTATTTACACTTTTAATACACAATAAAAATAAAAGTCACTATTATCTTTTCTGTTGAACAGCAACGCCTATTTTGACTTTTTCCTCTTTTTTGTTTTTGGATCCTTTCATTACAGACGACATCGTCCCTTTCACACAATGTTTGTACCTTACAAAAGGGACAATGCAGAACTTGATGACTGATGCTGGCCTGGCACACATGTAGCTCACCCGGAGAGCAGGATTTCTGGCCCTGACAATAGTTACACTGCTTGGTTCGGTCTAGATGTGCTGTGATGGAATTAACAGTGTTTCGCTGACTTTTTTCTATAGCAAAGTGAAGCAAAGTGGATGAAAACGGTGCTGCAGTTAATCCTACCTGTGGACAGTTCATCCATTATCAGCCCTTGGCACCCTCTGTCTCTGTCCAATGTTGGTGCTGCAGATGAAAAGAAACTAAGTAGCTTTTTTGATTTTTTGAGTAGGTTTTAAATTCAGTACTTTTACTTTTAAGCTATTGTTGAAAGTTTAAGTTACATTTTAAAGAGCTTTAAACAAAGAAAAAATATATAGGGTATGGCTCATTTATCACTCTGAAGAAGCTGCAGGTTTGGTTTCTCATGATTAGCCACAGCTAGTGGTTAAAAGTGACCAAAGACAACGTTATCAGGCATGTGGAGGACACCAGTTTGGAGGTAATCAGTCATTGACACCATTGAAATCCCTTTAATGATGCAAAATTTTATAATCATGATAGTGTAACTGTCAATCTGATTGGCTCTGGACAGACGCAGTGTCTGAAGGTCAGAATCAAGTTGGTTCCACAGGAGCTGATGATTGTTTGGAGACGGGACAAGTTTGGAACATTTCATCTCTGTCATATGTTTTGTTAATATTATCATGATCTTGTTTTTTAGTTGTCAAATTATTCCAATTAAGACTCTTTCCACCCCTGAATTTCAAAAATATTATCATTATCTTTTTTTTTAGTTGTCAAATTATTCCAATTAAATCAACCTTACAGTGGCAGTAGGCTACAGAAAATCTAGGAGCATCACAAATAGGATATCTTTTCTGGGAATCTCAGATATCTGTGTTGCTATCCACATTGCAAGTGTTGAGATATTTGACAGGATAAATATGAAGTTTGTCCTGCTGGTTGTGTTGTGACACTTTACACAAGCATGCCTCTTTCCATATTTCCTTAAAATAGTCTGTCCTTCAAGTGGCAGAAACCTGCTGCCTCTGCACTGACAATAACATCAGTGAAGTGGGAGCAGCAGACTCTGACAGATGTGGCTCTCAGATGTTTATTCTCACTGCAAACTCACTGGCACTGTGATCTCTGAAATCTCTGACTTGCGCCGCCTCACTTGTAAAGAGATCTCGAAAATACCCTGTGTACTGAGCTCAACACCAAAATACCACACAGATGCTTTAGGTAAATTTCAAGTTTAGAAAAACTGTTGGCCTGGTAACTGCATCATTGTTAAATAACTCTGAGTTTGCACAGATTTAATGGATGGGTACATGGGTGCTTTTAAATATTTGTGGTGTCAAACTGCTGTTTTGTGGATCCACGCAATAATCAAATCTGTAAACCAAAGCATCTGACTGAACTAAAAGAGAATTGTACTGTATGTCTTTGTTTCAGCAAGCCACAGCAAAGCTCTCAAGGTCACGAAACCTACAGCAATTTAACTAAATTACAGCTCCTGTAGCCAAGCACAAATGAAATCAAACCTTAAGTTGCCATTAAGATACTTACTTGCAAAAAGGAAAAGTGCAGTTCCATGTCAATCTGAGTCTTTCAGCAGCTCCTTTTGTTCTCCAACCAGGTGAAATCAGACTTGTACCCACAGCTGGATTGGGAAAATTCAACCTTGGACTTACGTAAATGCAGGTCCAGCTGCACAAAAAACACTGACAGAACCAGAACAGACCTCGTGGATGATTTGATGGTCCTCCAGCAACTGAGATTTGAGCTTGTGGACCTGTGGATCTGCTGTTCTGGTCTTATATCTTTCATTAAATGACGATTTTTAAAATGAAAATTGGTTTCATTTGGTAAGCAGAAGATAAAGGAGATAATTATTAGTTTGAATAAAGAAAACAGTATTTATTGTTATTGATGGTAGTTCTGTTTGCCCTGATTGATCTCAAAATCATTACGTCTCGGACGAATCCTATGTAGCTCTTCTGCACACTGTCGTGGCTAAAGCATAGACGATATACTTTTTTTTTCCCATTTTGATGTCTTTATTTCATGATTTTATGTTTTATTTTTAAACAACAATTTCAAGCTTTGCACAAAAAGATTCTGACCACAATAGCTTGTGCTCTGCTTAATATCTTGGCCGCGGGAGGAGCATAACATCACATTTCAGACCCAGCCAATGACTACATACCCCATTACAAGATTCAAAGACATCTTAGAGGAGTTCAACTGGAGATCATGACACTAAGTGGTGATAGCTGATATTCTCCATGACCAGAGAGCCAGATTAGCAAGTCTTATATTCTTCCCCCCAAAGCACATTTAGTAGTTAGGCCACCAAAGACAGTCAAAATTTAAATTATCAGTGAAATAAAACCTGTGAGAAAACAGTGACACTACTGTGCTCAGCCAAACTCATCAAATTAAGTACAATAACACTGTAAATAATAATGTAAATAATAATGTTAATAATAATAATAATAATAATAGCCCAAGTGTTTTTCTTTTTTTTTTTCTTTTTTTTGTTTCCAAACAGAAAAATAAATTCCTTTGGTCAAGTAAAAAACAAAATGAAAACAATAGTGAACTCTTCCTTTCACCTTAAATCCCTCGTGTTGCGTCTTCTACAGTCACCCAGGTTCTTGAGGCTCTAAGGCTGCAAAGGAGGTGTCAAGGCAATATGGTTATGGTGCCCCTGGCGCTCCATGCTGCAGCATGCTGGGAATAGGTCTAGAGGAGGAGGAGAGGAGCAGAGGCATTGAAAGAGGACCAGTGTGTCCTCACACAGCAGGTGAAGGTGCATCAGGGTCAGGCTCGTTGCTGTAATTGTTGCTGTAGTGATTCCCACTGGGTGGCTGATTAGGAAGGATGTCCAGTTCATCCACTTGGGGGCCAGGGTGCATTACCACCAGCTGGTCCTGGGGGATGTCTGCTGCTGCTGCCGCCAGGTTGGTGATGGACTTGGACTTAACACACTGGAAGTCCACATGACGGCTTTTACCCTCCTCCTTTTCCCAGGACATGCGTATGAAGGGCCTCTGGACGTAGTTGTAAATGACCTCCGGACGTCCTCCTGGTCGTTTCTTGACCTTCTCTTTGTACGTAGGATAACCTATCCACGGCACAGACAGAGCAGAGCCAGAAGCTCAGTTTACATTCACAGGTTTTTCTTCAGAGTAAACAACATCCTGCCATTACTTCAACTCCTATGTGAAGTAATCATACGCTTTCTTAGAAGAGGCTCTGGTGTTTATTTCTATGATGACAAAGACTGGCTTCATATGGATGTTTCTTAATTTGGATTGAATTCCCTTTGTTCTTGACAGTGCACAAAACATTCAGACCATCCTTTAACTGGATTAATGAGATCTGAAAAATACATCTATAATAACAATTCAATCTTCTACAGCTGACATTTCAAACTGAAATTCATGATGTCTCAGAGCCCCATTTGTTAAACTGACTGAGCAGAGCAATGATTTTTTTTAAATGTGGATACATGTCACTAAATTGGGCTGAAGCATTTCTCATTCTTATTTTGTGAATCAAGATCTTTTGGCTACACAGTTGCTTTGACTGTTTCAGTGTTTTATATAATGTAGCATCACTAGGACAATGAAATTATTTTTTCATGATTTGATTGGTTTTAAACTGAGTTCAGTTGCCATTTTGCAGCTTTGTAGACATTCTTCTCTGTGACACATAACTAAACTCATCCGCTTTATAATAGTTATATAAATACTTTCACACAGCAGGCTTCTGTACTGTTGATTTTACCCTTATTTCACATCATTTCATTATATCTGTGTTTTCTGGACAACAGTCTTAGTATCAAAACCACAATATTCATTGTAGTATTCCCCTCATACATTATATGCCTGCTTGTGGTGAAATTACTGGCCAGTTAATCATACTGAACATTAGCATTGAAAAGTATTGACTTACCTTCGATGCCCAGTCTTATTTTCTTTAATCCTCTTTCCTTTAAAACTGACTTGGCCACATCTCTGTTCTCAATATACTTGAAAAATCTGTACAGTTTTGTGCTGTAGATAACTGCAAAGAGAAGAACAAACACAACCTTGTTTATTGTGTACTGGTGTGTTCTGTATATTGTGTGTATTCTGAGTTAGTGCGTACTCACTCTGTGAATACTCTTCTCCCATCTGTGGTGGATATTCTTCATCCCAGTCGACCACGTCGTCATCAGTAAGGACAACAATGTGACATTCCCTCTCTCCACTCTGGGCGCTGGCCACCATCAAAGGTAAAACCATTTCCTCAAGGTAAAACTCAAATTGTCGACGAGCACCGTCATTGGACAGCTCATGCATCAGGGCACCTGATAACAAAGGAGATGGAGGACATGGCTTAGTTTCTACCTACACTCAGAATTACCCATCATATATTATTATCCTAAGACACCCAGAGTCTTTATGTGCGGAGCTGCTTATAAGAGAGCCTTGAACTTTCGGTTTTATTGAAAGCTTTGCCTCATTTCACCTCCGTTTTTGGTAAGGTTGGGCTAGTGGGGAAAACAAAAAAGCAAAAAAAACCTGTTAAATATTAAGCCAAACAGTGAAGTCGACTTCTGAATTTTACCACTAGGTGTCAGAATGCCCTCAACAGACCCTCCCAAATGACACATAACAAGGCAAAGAGCACATCAATGAGAGCGCAGCGTCTACAGAAACTGACCTCCAGCATGTCGCCGGCCTAAGATGGCTATTTTTTTAAGTTGTTGGTTCAGCTGGTTCACACCAGTTTAAGCACCTACACCGGACTAGACTGGCTAAACACATCTCTAATTCAACAAAACACAGTTCGAGCCATGTCCAAACACAGCAGCCATAACAGTTTCAGGCACTCTTCTTCTTTTCCCTCCGTTATGACACCAAAATACATACTACAACAGCTCCCACTAAAAATGCTGCAGAAAACCCACAGGAATTGAGACAATCTAAGTTGAAAGTGTAACACTGTCAGCTTCTGCACCCCTGAGGAAATACTCACTGAGGTCTCTGCATTTGATGGTGCTATAGTCGAAGGAGATGCACAGATAGTCACACGCCTCCCGTAACTCAGGGATGGAGATTCCATCAGGACAACGGATTATCCCAGATTTGTAGTAATCCTGTCGATTAAATAGAAATCACAATAAAGGCGGTCATTTCCAAAACTGCTATTCCATTATAACATGAAGTGAGGGTCAATGCTTATGGTCAATGTTACAGCTCCAAGTTTTTAATATATAAAACCCTGAATACAACTCTAAAGACAAAGACTGACCAGAATTGCTCGGAAGACCGTGGAGCTGATGCCCTCAGCTACTTCGTACTCTCCCTTCTCGTTAGGCCGTGTGAAATTATGTTCTCTTCCAGATCCAAACATCCTGAAAAAAATAAGCACTAGTTAATTCTCTGCATCACAGAAACAAGTACAACTGTTTCACATCACTTCTATAACAATGTACAGAAGAGACACAGAATGAAGATAACAGAAGTGTACCGTACCTGCCCAACATTGTATTGGGTTGCGCAGTGAAGATGGAAGGATCGACTACAAAGCGTGTGTTGTCAACGATCAGAGTCACTCTTTCTGAGGTTCTGATGTTTCGGTTCCCGACAGTGGCACTTGCTCCTCCCTCCTTGGGGTTCTCGTAGACAAAGACCATTTCTCCGACTCCCAAGCTTTTAAAGGTACCTTCAGTGCTGGACAGGCTGCTGTTGCGACTGCTTACCACCCCGCTGCTGCTGGAGCCACTGGGAGAGACTCTCTGAGGCCGTGGACTGCTGGGCCTCGAAGACGGGCCACCATCTCGTTCACGGTCTACACACAGAAAAAGGCAGAGCATCAATTGCTTAAATGTTGATGTATAATTTTCTGTTGTTTTGCAGCTCAATTTAGATGTTCATGTGTTCATGAGAAACATTACAATCCATGGAGTTCATTTGAGTAATGGCCTGTGATTACTTATATCAGCTGTGAAACCAACCAATCTGTAAAGTGTCAAACTACAAGTCTTGGACAAAACACAAACAGGTGGATTAGTGCTGACTTGATCCGTTCACAGCCAAAAACAGCAGAGATATAAACCATGTCTGAGCTGCCAGTTGATAGATGCAGTCAGCTGTTCTGAACAGTGGCTGCCAAGAGCTGCAGACCCCAAACATGACATCCATATAAGACCTCTATTCTCTCCAAGCATACCCACCACTGTTGTGTTGGCGGGTGGGTGAAGTGACGTTTCGAATGCAGGGGGTGAGCTGGCCTTCTCTTTCGTGTGAGGAATCCCGGGAGCGATCGCTGGAGCGGCGGCGGTCACGTGAACGGTCACAGCCCCCACTGGCACCATGCAGGCTCATCTTCCTCTGTTCAGCCTCCACTCGAGATGCTCGGGCCTGGCTGCTGCTTTTCAAAATAAGAGCATAAGTTTATGTTCCTCTCTCTTCTTCAAGACCAGAGGACACTTGTATTCTATAATTGTAAAGTCATTATGACACACGGGCATCTACTGTTTATGTTCATAAAACAGTCACTTGTTTACAGACACACTCATTCTCAAAAGTTAAGGGTGTGTAACATTTTAACAATAATAGACAGCAGGCTTACCAAGATTGCTTTGAAAAGTATGTCACAACTAGAGCAACCACATTCTCTAAGCTCGCGGTAAGGGAGTGAATGTTTGACTGATGCACTGTCAGAGTGGCGGCAAGTCCTACAGTAGTAGCTTGTTTGCAGCTTGTGTGTTTATTTTCTATTTTGGTGTCTTCATTCTGCATTGCTATTTTATCTGATGATGGAGAAATATGGAGTTAAACATAATATCCCTACTCAGCTGAAGAAGCTGTAACGTATAGATTAAGAGCCAGGGCTGAGCTAACGTCTAGGAGATGGTGATGTAAGCCTTTTCTGGGATCCTGATGGGGAATGTCAACACCCTGGTTAACTAATGTAATGAATTGACAGAATTTTTGATGCACTCCAGACATGAACTTTTGAATAGACGCCGCTTCCCAAGCCACAAACCCAGCACTATAAGACGCAGCCATCTTGGACACTAATCACCCAGTACATAACATTGTGGCAGGTCACAGAGGCCACTGCAGCAGCCAGTGTCTCATCTATCTGCATTGCAGGACAGAGGTTCAGGAGATCCTTTGCCCCCACTGCCATCAGGCTGTATTACACCTCAGCCAAAGGTAATAGCTTACAGTATAACCTGAACTATTGAGCTATTATTATGTGAACAGTTAAAAAGCCTTTATTGCTATGGCTTGGTCATGTTAACCTTTAACAGACGTTTCTGCTACATGCCTTTGTCAGGAGTCAATCGTTAACATGACCAAGTCATAGCAATAAAGGCTTTTTAACTGTTCACAGAGAGTGTCTTGGATATTTCTTCTTTTTCTACTAGCATTTCCCCCATCTAAAGCGCACCTCAAAGAAAAGACTTTGGGTCCAGGAAGTGCTCCTACACAGTAAATTTGTTTAATTATTACTACTGCTAATGACTAATAACATCCTTCCATCCATCCTTACATCCATAAAACAATGCAGTCTTGTTAGAGATGTCCTGATACTGGTATCAGTACTGCCAAAAATGTCAGACTGGGCATCGGAAAATATGTACCACCGATACCACATCTTTAAAGTCAGTGAAACCTACATTTATTCAATGGGGTAGAGGGTGAGGGCATAGTTATTGTTATCATAATCAGGAAGGGAAAAAAATGTATAATCAGACCATCTCTAGTTTCCATCAACTATTCCTGTCTTCTCTATCGTGCCATCCTTTCTGCCTGTCTGTCAAATAAATAAAGATCTCAAACATGACTCAGGATCATCAGCCTGATTCTTCATTGCTTCCCACAGATGAAAGGCAAGAATATTTGTTTAGCAATTATTTTCATACAGTTTTCCTATTAAAAAAAAAAAAGTTAATAATATCCCTGATCAGCACAGCACTAATGTTGTTCTAACAGACTTCCTGTTCAAAGCATTGGCTTTAATGCATAAATAGTGAAATTCATGAGCTTATCTACTCTAATAGCATATTCCATATGTTTCTATCCTTAGTTGACCTTTTTACGGTCATTAAAATATACACTGTTCTCATCTTGGTGTAAAGTCCATATTTTGGACTATTTCCTCACCTCCACACCCACTCCTTCAGTTTACAACAGTTTAGTAAAACAATATTCAAGGGGGAATGATTTTTGAGGTATTGGATGCACTAGTTTTAGCCAACATCCAACTAAATGTATAATCCTCTACACCTACTCTGCTCTTGTCCATCATATGCCTTTAATTTGGTTAAAGACAGAAGCAATGTACAACAAAAACGCAATCATATGATGCACGGATACAGATCCAAGGTGTCTATAATCTGCTCTATTTGAACCGTTTTGAGCAACATCTCATAAAATATATCTGGTTTTAGCTTTATCAGATATCACAATCCTACATTGAAGTAATACATTGTGATCAATCTATCGCCCAGCATCAGAGTGACTGACACTACACTGCTGTTGTGAACTGTAGGGGTGTCTGACAGGTTTTCAGGTGGTTCACCTCGAATGCTTGCAGAGTTTGCGAGGTCGGCTTGTCGCTTTTCGTTCCCAGTTTTCGGTGTCACTGGAGTTGCTGTCATATGACTGCAGACGTGCTGCCATCACCCGAACAGGGGGGAGTCCGGTCTGGATCTTTCACCGTTCATAATCTGGTTAATGGCGAAATCAACAAGTCACAGTTCGTTCCACTGGTCAGCAGCACCTCGCAAAAAACAAAACCCGCAGGCTGCTGACAATAATAGTTTGTAAACCGGAGTTAACGTGTGCCTGTGTTATAACCAAAACTGAATGATCATAAATGGCTACATAGGTGCCTCACATGTTTGAAGTCTTGACATCTTTCCTGTCAGACTGAGTCAGCCTACGATCCGGTTAGCTATCCGCTGTTAGCAACGTAGCTAGCTACCATTCGCTGGCACTGCTAAAACTACGTTACAATGCTATTAACATAATACTCTGAGACAGCTGCGTAGCTGGTGGAGTTCTCCCCATTGTATTGACATAAAAGCTGTCATGTTATAGGCAAATATGGGAAAAAGAGATATCAAAGACAGGTACCTGGCTGGCTACAGTTTCCGCTGAAGTGTAATCCCAGTCGCTCAGCGGCTAGCCCATGAGCTAACCAGCCATCTCCTTTCAAAACACTGACGTGCAACGTGACGACCGTTAACGGCCTGCCGTGATGACGCAGGCAAAGATTTAAACCATTTAAACAGAGGCGTTTTTAAAACTATCTAATCAAATTACGTTTTATGTGAAACTTTATTTGGAATAAAGACTTACGAAAAATATTTACAATGTAACCGGTTTGTTTCCTCCAGCAGGAAGATTGTTGTTAGTTCGCTTTTTCGAGAATTGGGCTCCTACCCTCCAGGGTATCTCGCGATGTTTTGCAGTGTGTGTGTGTGTGTGTGTGTGGGGGGGGGGGATACCTGTAAATTGGGCAAATCATCAGTCTAAAAAAAAAAAAGTAGGCTAGCCTATAGGCCTACTGAATATTTACATTTAGACTATATTTAAATTAAAAGGAGGTTGAAAATAGGCCTACTTCCTATTGTAACTTTCCTCCAGAGGAAGGAAGAAATTGATAGAGCCACTGCCCCAACTAAATACAGCTTTCCCCGATGCCTGGGAATAAAGTGGAATGACAAAGTCCTTTACTGTAGGTCATGATCATAAAGACATGTAGGCCTATTTGAGAATTTGAATGGGGAGTGTTACTTGGACATGCTTGATCAGAAACAGACTACAACTGCAACATCAGTGGTAGAACATAGTAAATTTACTAAAGTATACATTTGATACAAATTTTATATATTATTCTTTTTTTTTCTATTGTCAGTCAAACAAAAGGACAATAGCCTAATAATTTTGACACATGATATGGTTGTCTTATACACAAATACACTCTGGTGAAGGCCTAATTGGTGGGTTAGGTTTCATGAATCAACCTTACACACAGAGAATTATCTTAATTATATTTCTCTGTATTGAGAATTTGTAGTGCCAGGAGTTCAATGGCGCTCCGTAACTCTAAAAAGGTAGAAGTTTGAAACAACCAAGCCACAGTGAATACTGAATAATTTACATTGAATAGGCTACATCAGTGTGAAATTTCTGTTTCTCCCTTTAAAAAAAAAAAAAAAAAAAAGCAAATAAAATCTATAAAAACATTATTCCCTGTCATTATGTTAGCAGAATGATCAGGGTTTTTGTTTCATTCTCAACTGAATGGATCTGCACACTTTATGAAGGCTCTGTAATTCAAGGCAAGATTGACTCTGCGAACATGTTGGTTGTAAATTGTTAAGGTTCCAGCTCATAAATTGAAGTAGCCTAATAGAAACACAGAAAGGTGAACAGGTTACAGGGCTGCACAATGACCATGCCTTTGCAAATAGAGCAGAAAAACCTTTGCGATATCTGTGGTTGAAATCACGAGATGATATTGGTGTCAGTCTGACTCATACTCCAGCCAAGAACAAACAAAAAACACCATGCCAATCAAAATTAGACTACAAACATGTTGTTCCTAAAGCAGTTGCATGACATCATGCCTATGGTGTGCAAGTGAAACATTACATACAATAAGACTAGCTATTTAGTTGGTCCTCATCTTAACACTGCAGTTCACAGTAAACATAGTCATAGCTAACAAGAGGTAATATTTTACTCAAACAGACTTTGCTATGGAGGAACAGCTTTTCTTCCATATATTGGCCTGAGATATTGATTTTAATAGCCTGGTTGTAATCATTGCAAAAGAATGTAAACAAAATAAAGAAAAGAAAAAACAAAAAGTAGGACATTCATTACATAAATAAAATAAAATAAAACATATTAGAAAAAAGTTAAATAAAATAATGAATAAAAATGATTGAGATAAATAAATAAAATAAATAAATTACATAAACAATACAAAAACATAATAATAACTAGAAAACATTGTCTCACTTTGAGTTCCTTAAATATTGCATGGGGCTTCTGCGTTGATTCTAGATAGGAAATAAATTATATTCAGCTTTTCCAGATGTTTCATCCAAGAGGATCATTTGGAAAAAGACTTCTGATATTCCCTGAATATCCTTGTTGCGGTTTGGCACTGGCAACAATGATGTCCTTTAACTTTTCCTGAAGCCAGTCCTGTCTGTCTCCAACTTGTTTGTGTTCTTGAACATTGTGCATGAGCTGTACTTCACTGATTGTTCTCTTTCTGTAGAAATACAAAATACCACTGTTAACTCACAGAAGAACTCATCATCAATTGACTTGTCTGTTTGTATTGATTCATTGCACATCATGTATCAAAGATGATATTTCACAAAGTGAGGACACCAGCTGTAAACAGAGTTTACCTCAGTGGTCTAGCCTCTGTATGTAAATTGATGAGGAAGACTATCAGAACCAACGTTTCCAAGAACCTCCATGAAAACATGTTGACCAACTGAAACAAATTAAATGCAACAGTGGTTAGAAAATTAATTTAATTACCTTGCAAAAAATCTCTTGGTTTTGTTTTTCTTTCTTTTTTTTCTTCTCATATCCAACTATACAGAAGATATATTCAAACTCTGACCGCCATGTATTTCTTACCAGGTTTTCTGTCCTTATATCCAGGGATAAGTATGGCAGGTTTTGTTGAAACAAGTCAAACTTCTTGATCAGCCTTTGAGTGTGAAGAAGGTTCTCCCTTTTATATACAGCGTAGCCCTCCCCTGGTCATCGATGAGCCATTTTCACAGTTGATGTTGATGTCACTTTTCCAATGCATTGATGGGGACAAGCATCTGCATGACACCACCTCCACCACCACCACCACTCACTACTAACTCATCTTTCAACACCTCCAGAAAGTGCTCTGTTTGTCACACTGTTTCTTTGAGCCTCCATTTCCACCCTTCACGCTAAATATTGAGAGTTTTGTTGTGACGCATATGTGTATCTTATGACGCATAGAACTCTTTCTTGGTTGAAATACCTCTAATTGGATATGTCTCATGCATTAGGACCGCAGTGAAAACATATACTCTTTGAAATGGCAATGACTGTCATGCTTAATTTATTAGCAATGTAATTTATTTTATGGTCCACCTCATGCAAGCATCTAAAGGTCATGAAGAGGTGCAAGTGGGCCAGGCCAGCCCTAATGGTATGAAGCAGAGAGACCTGTCCATTCCTGATTAATAGTTACTCCCAGCCTGTGAGGATCTCAGAGGGAATAACCACCGCTATTTAGTGCAGGATGTTCCCAGAGTCATGAGACGGAACCATGTTCTTTGACTGGATTTCCACAGATCTGAGACCTCACATTTCTAAAATCTGCTGTGACCACGGTAGACCTTGTCAGCTGTGGAGCTGTCACAGGCCTCTGGTAAACCAACACATCACCGAAACAAATGTCCATTTGACAATTTATTTTTCTTTTGATAACTATAGAAATTGAGCCATATTTGTATTTTATCTGTCTTTTCTCTCCCCGTATAATCAGCTGTATGATGCTGCTTGAGTGTGGATTTCCACAGCACATCCATCTGCAGATTCACACACAATATCAATAAGAACAGGTTGACCAATGAAAAACAAAAACGATTTGATAAACATACAGCTAATTTACTTTTTTAAAATTTGTAACATTGCAGTTACATGACGTATGTGTTGTGGATAACCTTGTCACTGTGTCACAAGGTGCATTAGGTAACCATGAAAGACATTTTCTAAATGTGGCAAAGGAATGGCTATGCCATGACTGAAGGAATAAGTGCCACAGAAGGACCTATATCTTTCTGTCATTGAGGTTCCCAGCACAACATACTATGTATTTACAGTGTCCTCTAGCAATTATTCACATATTCATGTTGTTGCCTTACTTTTCTGTAGGGTTGCATTTATTTTCTATTCTTCTGTTGTATTGATCGTCTTCAAGAGTTATTTTGTAATATAGCATTACAACATTCAATCTCAAATTCAAAGGTCACAAGTTGAAGTGGTTTCATATTTGCCCATACATCAAGGTAGGTGATAATGGTGCAAATCCATAGCTCAATCCAGTGTCAGACCCACTGATGAATGATATGAGGCTGTCCTAAGTCTTGGACACATCACTGGTGATCACATCAAGTGTGCAGAGTTATTATAACAGACCAGTAGACCTGGCTCAGGTTGGCCTCCCTCTGGGATATACACAAGGGTAGAGTACATGTAGGGCGATATTGCTGATGCTGACCTGTGTCTTTATCAGCCCTCTCCATCATGCTCGTAAAAAGCACTCAGCACCACCTGTGGTTTCAACTGAGCTAGATTTTTTGCACACGTGTAGTATACTCAACCAAGTAGCTCTCATTACCTCATGCAGTCACAATGTGAGCCATCTGAGTAATGGTATGCTGTTGGTGTGCAGGAGGACTTGACAGGGATTGATGGGAAGAATTGCACGCAAATCATTAACTTGGGTCACCCCCCTGTCACAAAGAAAGTAATGCACATAAAAATGACTCATCTCTTTGAACTATATATAAGTGCATTGGCTGTAAATAGGCTGCCTCTATACATAAAGCTTCTCAAGGAGTTTTCATAGATTTTCAGATCACCATACTTTCTATTTGTGTTGTATTGTGCCTGTTGTATTTAATTACATAGACATTCATAACAGTAATTTTGAAAGTTGATACAATCCTGTTTAATTCAATTTAACCTGATGTGTGAAGTATGTTTCCCTAATGTGTGCGGTACGTGACAGATTCATTTCTCTGGCTTCTGTATTATATGTTTAACGGTATGGAAGGACACCAAGTCCATGTAGTGCTTTCCCTGAAATCTATAAATGGCGTTACTTTTGTCATGAAATGAGGTCACCTCACTTGAAGATATCATGTAACGAAATAGAGTATATTTAGATTGTTGACATCATCCCACCTTTGCTCGTGAAACCAAACAAACACATAGAATACATATCTAAATCATACCAATTGGGTAAAATTAAGGGGGTAGACTCCAGTGGAGCTATAAATCATTCAGATGTTTGCGCATCCATGTCTTCTTGGAGCGACTCAACAGTTTGTTTGCCAAAGTCAATATTTTATTCAGCCGTTAAATAAGTTCGCAGATGTATACGAGGTTTGTCAGTGTCATTTTATATGGATACCAACACTCAAAGCAATCTATCACATACTTTTGCAATGTCCATCTGACTACCAGGCACAGGTGGTGGTGGTGTCAAGTTAGTAGTCTGGACCTCTCCACGGTGGTGCACAGAGAGCATTGACTCCACAGAAAACAAAGAAGAAACTGCCAGGGGAGGGCCAGTTCCTTCACAATTATCACAATCATCACACTTAGATAAAAAGAAAATCAAAGAATATTATCAATGTGTTAATTTTTGTTTAATATAACATGTGCTTCCCCCCTTTTTTTTCTTTAAAGGGGAATTCCGCTAGTTTAACAAATCAAAGTTTGAATCTTCACGGATCGGAATATGACTGATGTGAAAACAAGTTTTAAAAAACCCTTTGTGCAATAGAAGCTGCCTGAAGTCGGACTAAAAGCCCTCAATTGATGTCAGTAAGGTCAGCATTGGTTGCTTCGGAAGACTATAAAAAAGATTGTTGAGGAGGAGTTAGATCTGCAGCTCTCCCCAGCTCAAGGATACACTACAGTAGCATAACACACCCAACTCGTTGAGAAAAATTCACATTTCTGCTGAATCGATATTAATGTTATTTTTTCTTTCTCACCAGTCCCACATTCATTCTGCAGCAGGAAAAGTCACAGCCATAAAGAACCTTCTCCAGTGACAAGAAGAACAAGGAGTTCTGCAACAGACTGAGCCTCTAGAGTCCTGTTCACCACATATTCAGGCCAGCCTGGGATTACACGAAGAGACAGAGGAGACTGAAACAGCCCAAATACACTGAAGAACTAAGGCAGGTTCAGCCAACCTAGCACTACCTAGTAGTACCATGCAATAAAATCTCAAGGATACCTGAAAAGCAGTTGCTGTTTTTTAAATTAAATTAAAATTTCAATTTCATGGTCACATTAAATTGTCTGATTATAGGAATTCAAGACATTATATATTCAGGAGCATCATTGGTTTGATGTTGAAGTTGTTGAAGTGTCTAACACTTTTGCAGAGTATACTGTCTATATTATACATGAATTCCCTTTCAGCTCGTTCCAACTTGATAGTGATTGATGTCCATACTGCATGAAATATGCAATTCAATTTTATTATTTTTATGGCTGCACCTTTGGATCAAAGTGAAATATTCTAGATGTCTGCTAAATGTTAGATTTTTATATGACCATTTCATATTCCCCAAATCAGCAGGACATAGTTAATGTCTTTGGAAAAGTTGGAATGACAGCTGGAATATATCTGTGCATATTTGGTTTTGTGGGCCAAGCCACATTTTTAAATGACTTTTTAATGAGTTAGGGTGGGTAAAGGAGTAAATGATTTGTTTGCACAGCAAATACATGTAAAATATGGCGTGCTGCTGGCAAAAAATAACAAATGCAAATCTGCACAGAAGGTGGATAGACCAGCAGTCAGAGAAACTGCTTCTACATATTTTGTAACATGTAATTTGTTCATGGTTATGCTGCAAGGTTGAGTGAGGACACATGTTCCTTTACTGGTTATGCTCTGATGGGCTTTTACACGTTTATATATCTTCACGTCTGGGGCCTCTCAGTTGAACCTGGTTTCCATGAAAGACAACAAGAGGAAAAAGTTTGCACACTGATCAAAAATGCGAATGTCCACCAGAGAAATTGACCATGTGATTTCCATGAAAACAGCCTCAGAAGAGAGGCCCTGCTAACAATGGCAGTACTGTGGAAGTGGTTGGTTTTGTGGCATTATTCATGTAATTTACAGTGAGGTGGTATCAAACTGTTATAAACTATTATTAGAATTATTGTTTTTGGTTTTTATGTTGTTTGTTCAGTATCACTGTAGTTTTGAGTGAATTATTAATAGTGTTATATATAGTGTCATATTTTCCCACAATTTAAGGTTTTGTCCACAAGAGGTCGCTCTGATCCAACTGTTCACTTCAGCACATCCAACTCTACTGAAATTTGTCTTCAAACAAGTTGCCATTAAAACATTTTGTTGGAAAGACTTTCAAAATCAGTATGTGTGGAACCACACAAAGAATATAGTCTGCACTTTAATATGTGATAAACAGAAAGTTATAAAGCAAAAAAAGAAATCACATGAAAACAGCAAGGGAAGAGTCTCTGTGGAACAACAACACACTAATAATAAAACCAAGGGCAAAAAGACAGTTACGTCGAAACGTGTTAATGGAAGACTTAAGATTTGTCCAACAACCTTAGGTTGAACCCTCTATAGACAATCTAAGGATCCATTTTTAAAATTGCACTGAGGACCCCAGGAAGAATAGCTGATGTCATGACATCAGCTAATGGAGATCCTATAAATAAACAAATAAAACAAACAAACATAGAGAACCATCTTTCTACAGTCACAGCATCCAACACCATCATTACCAGATCCTTGCAAGCCATACCTGTAATCAAAAAACATTAATCAGTCAGAAAAGAAACAGAAGCAAGTTAAGTTTTCTAAATCAAACCAGAAGATACTTTGGAAAAGCACTGGTACAGCCTTGTGCATTGTGATGGGGCTATTTAAAGTATTCAAATGTACAGATCAACATGTACTATGATTTACATTTGCATACAGTGTATTCAGTATTACCTTCTGAAATAGAGCTGAAAAGCTGCCAGATTATGTGGTATTTACCCAATAAACAATATATTCAATACACAATAGGCTCACTGCTTGTGTAAGAGCTAATCAAACTTGACAACTTTTCTTTTTTTTGCGTGGTCTGGTGATAAATGGAAAATATCAGAGCAGTACTGTCTGGGGAAAAAACAGCACAAAAACAGAATATACAAAAATATACAACTGTACAAGCATCCACTTTTAGATGAAGAGATAAACACCGCCAGCTGGGCTTTTCCAGTGGCTCCAGGTATAGGCCTACTCAGTGTCGAGTGAGCTCCCATGTGGTTTGATATGAATGAAACACGAAGGCAGTGAGAAGGATTCAGAGCAAATGGAATTTAAAATGGAAGAGGTTTACCCAGTTACATAAATATTTGAGTGATTTTATTGAGTCACGGAGCATTTTAGCTAAAGCTGCCAATCATTTACACTGCCCGTCCAAAAAAAAAGTCACACACTCTAATATTTCGTTGGACTGCCTTTATGACATTTGCTATGGCATCATTTACTGTAGATGCGCTTCTCTAATGTCACAACATTTATTTCCATCCAGAGTTGCATTCATTTTCCAAATATTCTCAATGGAATTAAGGTCTGGACTCTGTGGTAACATTGGACCACATTTCTTCCTTAAAGAAGAGTTTTCCCCACTATCCTTCTAGTTTTTAATAATGAGTTGGACAGTTCTTAACCCAATTTTAATAATCTCAGCAATCTCCGTAGATGTTTTATTTGCTTAATGCCAATAATTTAACTGTTCTGAAACAGATTAACATCTTTTCCACGACCACAGGCTGTGTCTTCCAACATGGTTGTTGAAGAAACAAGACTGCATCAGTAAGGGATAAATAGGTTCTTGCCAGCTGAAACATAATCATCCTGTGGTGTTTCCTCCTGAACGCTAGAGGCGCTATGACACAGTAGACTGAGCAGGAGTAGAGTAGAGAGGAAGAAGTGAAGTGATTGCCTGAAGCAACGTGCTACCTGTGAATGCTACATGACCTGACGTCCTCCCGGTTTATTGTTTTTGTATGAATAAAGTAAGTTAAGTAAAGTAACGTCGACGCTTCTCATTACAATATCACACATCCATGCAGTAATTATCCAATGGGAAGCTGTTACCCATTAGCTTAGTTAAATTCAGGCGGTGACTTTTTTGTGTGTGTATTTCATAATGCTGGTTGTGATGTCCATTTTCCTGCTTGCATCTGTATTTGACACATTTTTGTATTAATGCTTCTTTCATTTGTGCCATATGTACCTTGTCCCAGTCCTGCAGGAAGTATGAATGTGAGTGTAATCCATCCTATAACTTATATACTTTCACTTATACTTGTGTTTTACTTTCTTTTTTGTACTAGATATAGCAGACAGTTTACACTTGGTGCAAATACAAACTGATCTCCAGAAAGTCTGACAGCTGTCACATTTCCTGACTTGTTTTTTGTTTTTTGTTTGGACCTGTGCCACCTGAATGTTATCCTGATAATGGTAATGTACACTGACCCCCTGCTGTGCAAGCCAAATGAGAGAGTTGGCTCACCAACCCACTTTACTCTCTATGCAAGAAGGAGCCTACGCTTACGGTAAAAACTACCTGTACATTTTGACCACTTAATATTCAGGTGTCCTGAGCGTTCAGTTTATTTTGGTCTGAATACTCTTCTGGCTTGTGTCACAGTGCTCAGTCAGAGGAACTGAGCTGATCATGGACCGGACTGGTTGTGCATGTTAGATAAACCAAATGCAAAATTATCATCCCACTGCAAACATGGAGCTACTGTTTTGACGGTTCACTAAGACCAGCTGGGATTTCAGCCGGTCTTCACCATCATCAGTGTGTCTGTGCTCTGCTTTCATCGCTCTCTGTGTTGAAGGCTTTTTTGGGTATACAAGTGGTTTTCTCAGTGGAGGAAATCCTGGAAGGTCACTTTCAGCTGAACACTGCATGCAGGATTGTGCTGTCTCACAGGTGGGTGGCCTCAGAGTGTATTATCTTATCCTGGGGAGGGCCAAATGGTTTAACAGGATGGACTGACATGAATGCGCATGCCACCAACAGGGAAACTCAGGCTACAGAGGTGTGCCAATATACCAGTATTTCTTTATATACAACAGCTGTTTGCTGCTGTATTGTTGTTTAAAATCCTGCTCACAGAAGATTTCAGTTTAAATATACTCTCAGCACCGTTGTTTACCTAAGGAGTCATGCACAATGTCCCATATTTACCAGTTGTCTTCTAATATATTGAAGAACTGGTAATAAGTCTGGATCAACACTGCATTGCCACGCTCTAACTACCCAACAACACTCTGTACACATGACACGAAAACAACAGCAAAAGCAGATTAGTAAGGCATGGGTTCAAATAAAAACCCTCAAGACTGTTCTCGCTGGTGTTCTGCATCACGTATTGATTTTCTCTCAAATTTATTTAGAGAGATTGGCGCATTGCTCACAGCCCAAAATGAAATTCATGGGAGTCCAAATGAAATTCATAGGAAAATGCTGGTAGTTCAAGACGGCAATTAGTTCTGATCAGTGTGGTCAACGTTAGAGAATGATTTAAGGTGATTGATTTTTTATCCTCTCAGAGTGTTTCCTACACTTTTTTTTTTAAACATCAGTACGTCTTTGATATTGTTGCATGCGCAACAACAATAAAGCTTATACACAAAGCCTGACATTATTTACTTTGTCTGACATGAATAATATTGCTAGTACATTGTTTACATGTTTGAATCCAGATAATTCTACAACAATTACCATGTCAAAATATTTGTCTTATGAATTCCAGTTTAGTGCAGTTGTTGGGCAATGTTTGACGGGCACTCGCTTCTGTTTACACACTGAAACTGAACAAAGCTTGGAGCAGATGCAGTGAGAGTGTGATTCATCATTTGCAGCCCATGGGCTTTTGATCATTTGAACATTTATGAATTTTAAAGTGCACACATTTGATCCTCACCACATTCACAGATTAAATAAGTAGCACTTCACCACAAATGGCTCGCAGAGCACACCTCACTTAGAAATAGTTGTCATTCCTTCAAACGAAAAAAAAAAATCTTCTGATCAAAATTTACTCACAGAAAGTTTTGAGTTTGAAGATGCCGAGTGAAAACCTGACACATCCTTTTCAATGGGAATGGAAGCTTCTTCTTTCCAGCCAATGAATATTTAATGCAGGGGAAGGTTGCTTTAATAAAATGGTGTGCAGGCCAGTCAAAGACATGTTGGACGAAGAGTGTCTTGGGGGAGCTTCTGTTGCTTCTGTGAAAGAAACGTATCGGCCTGTGAATACTAAAAGGGACAATAACAAAGCAGAAGAGAAAAAGACAGTGAGAAAAAGAGAGAGGAGGAGAGATTCATCTGCATGTCTGTACAGGACTTTGAAGCACAATCACTTTTAAAATCTGATCATATTTTTCTTCCTCCACTGTTGTGTCTTCAAATTAAGCACCTATTATTTTTTGATGCGATATAATACTGCAGATGATTCACATGATCCCACTGCCACTGTCGAATAATAAAACAAGCAAAGTTGACCTAATGCATACAGTAGTTAGTTGTTCAGCTGAGATAAAAGCACCATCTCAGGAAGGATTGAGGACACTTCACTGAGACTGCCAAAGCAGGTCGACTCAAACGCTGTACGAGTGGATGCCACATTGTGACTGGGACTTCTTGACTCTAGACTCAAGATTTAAACCTCACACAGTGGCGCCACCTGTGGGAATTGAAAAAGGCTCAACTTTATGCAAATGGTACAAGGAGATCATGTTTGTTTCGATCCAATCGAGAAACTTGGGAATAACCATTTGCATTCCCCGCTGTAAAAGTAGAAAACCGAGGTGGATCTAGCCATCGCAGTGAACAGCTTCATGATTGACTGTGATGTCACTTCAACCAGCTAATTGAGCTTGAAAGAAAGGAACACTGCATGAAAACGTTGCTACATTGCTGGTGAAATTAACTGCTTTGTTGTGCACCATACAGGAAACAATAAATATGTAAATGATGCACTGCGAGCTGCAGGCTCGTGAGAGAAGAGGAAAAACTCTGCAGCTCAGAAATGTATGTGAACAGCAGGTCAGGCAGGTCACAGATGGCCTCAGACATGGGTAAAAGTAAACAGGCTGGTTTTTAGTGGCAGGGAGGAGGTTGGCAGGTTATGGAAACAGGCACAGGGAGCTATTGGGCAGCGAGTCAATGACGAGGGGAAACGGCTGGTATCCGCTGAACTGTATTCCTATCCTGAACTCACATCTTGTCATTCTCAATGTTGCTGAAGTGAAAACAGTGAGAACCATCAGCTCCTTATTAAAAGTCCAAGTTGGGAATCTCTGACATCTACATCTCACAATTAGATACAGAAATGTCATGATCGTGCAGGAAGCACAAAAAGTAAAAAAGTAATTTTTGCATTGTCTTTAACAGTAGACTAGTCTATCTGAAATCCTGTGTTCACTCAATTATGTTCATATTTCTTTCTTCTTTTTCTTCTTTTTTTTTTTTTTACTGCAACAAGTTTTCTAAGCCTTTGAGCAATTTATGCATAATTCCTGCTCTGTAATTTCCATGAAGTGACTGTACAGGATGTGTTTACTTATCTCTGGGTCTGATAACATCACTGATACATCAGATGATGAGCCTGAAAATCAGGCATGGGGAGTGAGTAATCTAATGAAAAGAGATGTTTGCTCCCTCACTGACCATATGGCACAAATTCATCTAAAGCCACTACGGTTAGCCTATTTAATGATGATGGAACTGCCATGTTACTGTTGATTAGTGACAGGAAGCTAGTGGGTGACTTTAACATGTCTGTTAAATACAAACAGGGCAAGATACCGCAACACTAATTAATATCAGCTCTAATCAGCTCCATACAAATCTCTCGCAGAATTTGACCTTTTCTCCAATGAAAATCTTTAGGCCTATTTAACATTTGAAAAAGCACAGACATCAGAACAGACATTGAGAGATAGCCTAATGGGATGATACAAAAAGAATAAATTATTAAAAAAAATATTTAATCTAAAATGTAGGCCTATGAAGCAAAAATAAATAGATATGGCACTTCTTATTTGGGGTAGCCTAAGTCAAAATGAGTTTACACCTGTAAGTAAAATAGTGTGCGATTACTTTTCTTGTTTAGCATCAACGACATGGTTTTTATATAAAAATTAAACTCTCCTGTGAAGATGTAAAGTTTTGGAGGTCGACTGTCGACATTCCCGCGCTGGAGCACAGGAAATTACGCATTTTGATTTGACCTCAAAGGAGGGGGAGGAGGGGCAGTGATTCTCCTAGCAACAGGTGGAAACATGGCCGACAACGTGAAGAAGAAGCAGAAGAAGCGCCGAAGACACAGAAGTGGATTGTACCAGAGACGTAAGGACTTTGATTGGTAGCTACAAAGACCAAACCTGGTAGTTCAGCAGAAG
Organism: Decapterus maruadsi; assembly: GCA_030347415.2. Taxonomy (NCBI): domain Eukaryota; kingdom Metazoa; phylum Chordata; class Actinopteri; order Carangiformes; family Carangidae; genus Decapterus; species Decapterus maruadsi. The sequence continues at coordinate 32,407,947 of CM064900.1, forward strand.
GAATACAATCAAAGAAAGAAAGTTACCAACGGAGAAGACAAATGCGCATTTGGATTAGTGTTGTTTTTCCTCGTCGGAGAGCCCTGAAAGCATTGGACTGAGGGAAGGTGTTGCTTTAGCCTGCTAGGCTGCTGTTGGACAGGTAAGTCGGCTAACTTTATTTGTAAACGAATTATGAGCTTGTTTTGCTGTTGTTGCATGAGCTGGACCTGTTTAATATTGTCTTGGAAATGGTGCTGTGAAGTAGGACTGTAGCCTAATTAGCAACCTGGTGTTAACAGTTTGAGAAATGACATGATCTGCATTGGCTCATGCTACACTCTGAGTTTCGTTCAGTTTTGCGCCGATTTTTTTTTTCCTTAATCCTGTTTACAAAAAACAAGCAAACAAACACACACAAAAACAGACATAAAAACACATAGCCTAACTTATAACAAAGATGGCAGAGCTAACACTCCAGTTTGGGCCATGTGCAGGATGTGGCACGAGGACGTTTTATTCGCCCCTTTTCCTCGCATAGACCGGAAGTGAACGGGCATACTGTATTCGCCACTGCTACAGTATTCGCGTCATATGTGACCGCAGCTGCAGCCACGTATTGAACCTTCACCTGCAGTGTGTAGGGACCATAGTAGGGACATTTCCACAGTGACTGAAGCACGCTGCCAGACATGACGTGGAAGCGCTGGCAGTGTTTTTGTGATGACGCAGACTTCCGCTAGGGCGCGACAATAGCCTACTCAGGACTGTGTTACAGTAATAAATGCCGTTCACTTGCCTGGGAAGACAGTTCATATTCCTGAATAAATCTTAAGCAGCAAGTAAAAGTAGGCTACCATCCAGAATCAAGAATAAAATGATTGTAAATTGACAAAGAAAAAAACAAGAATAAAAGATTTTGTTTTACAAAGGCTCTAAAACTAACATGAAGGCTGCATGTATTGTGCCCTTTATTATTTTTGAAGTTTGTTTGGAGCCCTGCAGCAGCTGCTGTGGCCACAGCACAGGGAGTTGATAGTTCAGACGAGATGCATATTGATGGATAACTTTGCTGTGAGCGACAGACAGGGGTCTGTCGAAGCGACTCTCCCTGAGCAATAGCAAATTTTTCACTTGTCTTGAAGAAGAACATGATTGTTTTTTTTAGTTTTGAGACAAAAAGCATTTATTTATCCCTACGGTTGGAAACTTTTTCTTTGTCCGTAGGATCCTTTGACTAACTAGTAAAAAGTAAAAGTAAAACATTTTTATCTTTCCCTACCAAGTTAACTCTGTGAATTTCAGCTTGATGCTTCCAGAGATTCAGCCATGAAATAATGTCAAGAAATAAGAAATAAGAAAGTTACAACTCAGTCATATTCTGTAGACTCATCTACCTACAAACATGTTAGCCCTGTAAATTTCAGACAGTATCACAGTGGGTGAATGGAAATGTAGCCATCAGATGCTGTTTTCCAATACCTAGGCTATTTCCGGATCTCAGGACATGGTCTAAGCCTAAACAAAGATGAAACCAAAAACTGGCAAAATCACTTGCTTTTTAAAGGGATATTCTGGCGTAAGTTTAACTCATGGTCCAAAGCACCATGGCACCGAGTTAGACGCCCCCTTGAGAGAAGGGGGGGTTTAACTGGAATATACGGCGGAATATCCCTTTAAGTTGCTATTTTTATAGGCTAGACACAAAAAGTTACAACTTATGTTTAACTGGTGGATTAACATGGCGGTTAAAACCCATTGATTAGAAATCTTGTTTAACTCTTCCTTACTTATTAAGAAACAAAGCAAAACACAGTTTAAATGTTTTTGTCTGCAAAACCAATTTGTTGTGGTGACTGCTTAGTTCAGCCAGCCTGCACACAAAAGTGCAACTCTGAGCAAAACAAGAAAAGGATAAATAAACATGCCTTAAGCTATTATGCAAATGTATTTAATATTCAAACTCTTTCAAATATTTTTCATGGTTCTTTTGTATACTTGAATCTGAATAATTAATTTATGGTTATCCTCATTATTGTGTAAAACAAAACCATTAGGGTTCATTATTTTTTAAGCTCTTTGAAGACTACTTGAAGACAAGTTGTTGGTCACAAATATCTCTTAAAAACCATTTCTGTAAAATATATGAATCTTGTCTGATCTTTTGATCTCTTGAATGATGTCTAATAAATAGTTTAGAACTCCGTTTTACATCTTTATCGACGTCCATGCACCAAAACCTTTAGTATGTCGCATTCAATGGGCCACTTAAAACAATAGTTCACCCCAGAATGAAATTTCACTTATTATTTACTCACCCTCATGTCGACTAAGGGCTGGGAGCAGTTTCAGATCCTCCGTGGCTTCTCCGAGTTACAGGGGGTCTTGGTGTAGCAGAGCATGTCCATGTAACGGTTGCAAATGGACACCAGCGGTCTTCGTCACAAACAAACACACCAAAAAACATCCAAATACCTCCATGCTGCTTGTATGAAATGTCCGTCTTGTATTGAAGCCCCAAAATGCGAAATTGTCCCCAAAAAAAGTCCATATTTCAAGCTTGTTACATGGACATGCACTGCTACGTCGAGACCCCCTGTAACTCAGAGAAGCCACAGAGGACTCTGAAACTTCTCCAAGCCCTTAGTCCACATGAGGGTGAGTAAATAATAAGTGAAATTTCATTCTGGGGTGAACTATTCCTTTAATAACAGTTCAACATTTACACTATTTTGTGTCCTGGAAACAACTCCAGTCGTTCTGCTACAATCATGCCTTTCCTCCTGCAATAACAGATCCTCCCCTCTCCATCTGGAGAGACTTGAAAATCTCTGCAAATAAGGACATTTATACTCCAATGATAAATTGCAGTCATTTGAGCAATTACAAAAGTCAGCAAAGTAGCACTTTTTTAAAACATTTTTTTTGGTTTCTTCAGATAAAGAACTACAAAAGAATCCATATCCCTCAATATGAATCGATGCCAAAACACAGCATTTTGCAACATGGCTCTAAAGGAACAGTTTCCTTCTTTTTATGGTATTTTACAAGCCAACATATCGGCTTCCGCTGTATAACTAAGGTGTGACTGGAATAAGGATTTGGGCACAACAATTCCTGGGCAAGTCTGGAAGTCGATTTTGGATAATATTCACCTCAGCTCTGTGAATGCCAGACATACTTTAGTACAATTTAAAATAATCCATAGATTACACTTTTTGAAGTCCAGGCTCCAGGCCGTGGCGTCAGTCATAGCTAAACACCATAAAGTTACCAAGAGACCCAACGTCTTGTCTTGTGATGCTTTGGAAGCTGGCTGACGGCAGTTGACTCTTTGGTCGTCGCTCAGGTCGCCGGGCTCTCATTGAACATGAATGACTTCTGGTGTTTTTGAAGCTTTGGGAGCCTTTGGTGTGAACGCACAGAAGAGATCAGTTAGAGAGGCTTCGTCTGTGTGTTTTCCAGTTTACATCATGTACTGTAGGCAGGTGTTCTTGGATTCTGTCAAATCCTTTGAAATTCTGGTTTTATTACTTTAAAAAAATATATTATTATTCTTTTTTTTCTTCAATATTTAAATATTCATCATTTATTGATTTACTTTTTTTGGTTAATTTATCACAATTATTTTTTTCTTTCATTTCTTTTTTTTAAAAATCATCCTTATTAATCAGTTATTATTATTATATTATTATTAATTATTAATTAATATCCCTATTGTTGTTTCAAACCATAAGGAAATGTTTCTCCGCTCCCAAGAGTTGGATTAGATCCATCGACTTTTTTTTACACTTTGCTTTTTGTATACGTTGTATAAACCATTTATTAAACTTTTATGCATTACTTTTAAATACTAATCAGGAGAGGGTCAAGTTAAGATCTTATAGCAGAGCACACATGCGAGTACAGTATAAAACTGGAAACCTGAACTGCTTGCTGTCTCCATGGTTACCATAAAATCTCTGTAACCATGGTTTGCAATTATCTGACTTGTGAGCAAGAGGGGAAACGCATCTTTGCACAGTTGCAGCTCTGCTATAAAGTGTATAATATAGAGCATTTTCTCTGTATTGGAGGTTAAACTGGACCGTGTATCCAGCCGCTAGTTGGCCTCTAACGGTGCAGGTCAGTGGAGCTGCAGGGGTTTCAGTCTGGTGTTTTTCGTCGTAGGTGGTGATCAAGAGTGATAAGAGGCTATTTGCAGTTGATGTCAGAGAGCCATGCAGACACACACAAAAAAAGAGTAATGTAAAAGCTGGAAGTGCTGCACTTCTCTAACAAGTAGTGATTTCCAACCTGAGGACTGGAGCAGGTGACAGAGATGAGTGCTGAGGCTGAAATAAATTGCAGAGCTGTCAACTAGAATAAACCACAGAGCTTACCAGCAACCCGTCCCCCAGCCGTTTGAGCACAGAGGGCTGCATCACCATGGATGAAATCAAATAGAAAATGTTTTTACCTGCATCCTCCCGGGACAGTCCTGACTTGTTCAATACAAAAATGTAAATCTCAGTGGCTGAAGTGTTTTTTTTAGGGAAGTATCACCTTCATGCTAGACTATGGAGCATGCACAATTGACCTATGGCTAAGCCCCGCCCCCTCCACTCACTCGGACAAACTGTCAACATTCAGTGACAAGCGCTATGCTAGCAGTCACAGTAGGAGACATTTCACAGGAGGCAATTGATGGTTGTCGGAGACAGAAAGATTAAATATCATCTCGAAGTCACCAAAACTTAACTTAACTTTACTGCTCTGGCTGCCGTTTGCCCCGAACCCTAACTTCTGTTAGCCTGTCTATGGAGTTTTGCATTATACGTTAGCATCAAGCTAGCGGACTTTATGCTTAGTTGTGATTCTGGCCAACATCCAAACATCTCTCACAATATGTTGCCTCAAATACGTTGTTGACTTAACTTACAACAGATGTAGACATCCTCGTTAAGTTTATCCATGTTTAGTTGGTGTTGTGGGCTACTGCATAACTTTACCCAGAGCAGACACTTCTCTAGGTTGAGATGTGACTTAGGAAAAGGTAGGTAAAAAATACACCAGAGAGGCTGGGCGATCCCAACCTCACAGGATACCTAGTGTCAGAGTTACATGTAACCCATGCACACCATCTGACCATTTTAAACTTAAAATGTCAAGAAAAAACACATAAAAACGGATGAAAACTGACTAACTGCAATGCATTTCAATGGACGTGGAAGCAGAGAATGTCCGAGTGTATGGGCAAGCTATGCGCACTGTGATTGGCTCATCGTGTTTGGGGGCGTGGCTTAGCCATAGGTCAATTGAGGCAGCAGCCCTTATGGAGGTGATGACAGCCACTCAGAGTCAGTGCTTTACCATAATCCAACTGTAAATTGCCACCGAACGGGCTCTGCGGTGAAGTTTTGAAAGTGTTTTATTTTGCTGCAGACTGTATAAATAAAACTTGTTGGCGTTAAATTGTTTTGATAGATTATAGTCTGAACAAAGCATTAGAGAGGTAAACAATAGCCCAAGGATAAACACACAGAGAGAAAAGAATAGAGCTTTACCTCCATTTTTTTCCCCCAGTCAGAACATTTTACCACATTGAGGCCACATCGGGACACTGTGTGAGTATTTGTTTTGATGACCAAATGCAACAACTCTGATAAATGTAATGGACGTAAGGCTATAGTTAATGCATTTTATTAATTCATGATTCAAGGCGTGTGTTCATCACATTGTAAAATATAGCATTGTATAAACCCGTGTTTAAAAGGCTACTGTGCAATAATGAGTATTTCAAATGAAAAATGAATCATAGTTTGTTTTTCTCTCACTAGTGACCTGTCAAAGGTGTAGCCTATACGCTGCCTCTAGCATGATGCGACAAATGCACAGCTAAAAGGGTTTTTTATATATGCTTGCATCCAAAATGTAAATATACAGAGGAAAACCAGGCTGAGCAAATACAGAGGTCAGAGGTCAGCATCCTGATGGAGAGGGTTTTCTCTCTGCGTCAGAGTGTCGAGGCAAAAATAATCTACTGCTGGGATGGCGAGGATCCTTCTTAATCCTACTAGTTCCAGACCTAGCAGCAGAGTAGATGGTCTTTGTGACCCCCAGAGAGCTGTCTGAGGTGATAAAGCTGCTTTCTCACCACAATGTCTGTGCGGTGTGTGGACCATGTCAGATTCTCTGGATGTGAATTCCCATACACCTGGAGCTGAGCACCGGCCAGTCCGGGGTGTGTGTGTGTGTGTGTGTGCTTTCTCTGCTACTTCCTTCCTCTTCAAATCCACAACCACCTCCTTTGGTTTTTACTGATGTTCAGTAAGTAGGTTTTTAGATTTGCACCAGAAACTTCAGGTAGATACTGCTTGACTCAGTGTAATGAGTGGAAACTGAAAGTCTTTTACAAGTGCACACTATTAAGGCGAGATGATGGGAAAAGTGTGGAAAATAAGCCATGTAACACTTCCCCCCATATGCATAATATATATAATAGCTACTTACGTGAGTGATACTAGCAGGACGAGTTATTCTGGATTCATAAACAGCATTAGTTATCTTCATGGCTTACTTGCTGAGAATTTGTCACATCCTATGATTTGACAACCAGACACTATGACTATAAATTAAAATTCATTACGCAAGTCTTTACAGTTATTTAATCTTTAAAGGGTGTAAGTGAACCATATTCTTTGGAAGGAATCCTGGCTTTTACAGATTAGGCTCCCTACAGCTCCAAAAGAATTTAAAATTTGAGAAAATTGCACGCACTAAATGACTGCAGCCTCCCTTACACACCCTGCTATCACTGAATACCTTTGTTCTCACAGACATCTTAGCACAGGCCACAAGTTTCCACCAGGCCTCAAGTCTGCAGAGTTTTTGTTCCAGGGTGATGTTTGCAGAGGTTGTTTGCTCAGGAAATGGAAAATATTTTCTGCACAGATACCTACAGTGTTGGGTGACCTCACGCATCAGGATGCGGCTTTGCAGATGGCAGTGATGCAAAATGCAAAAAAGCAAAACACAAACACAACATTATTATTTCCATTTCAACCATATAGTTTTAATCTCTGACAAAAGGTCATTTGCATGTTATAGGAATCCCTCACTGCCTCGTCTCACGAAAACCATTATTCATACCAATAGAGCAGAATGATAATGCACAGCAACAGTAAATGAGATTCAGAGGTGTAAGAACAAAGCAATAACAGGCTTTAATGTGTAAATTGTCCACAATCAAAGGCGTGCAGTATGTGTTCTGTTGAGTTGAGTTGTGTACTGTACTGAAATTTAGAAACCTTTCATAATTTTCAACATAATAATGCGTTTGGTTTCATTTAGTTGCTTGTCACCGGCATCATATCTCCTTAGTGGATGTGTCAGCATCATGTTGCCTGCCAGAGGAGGTCAAATCAACTGTTATTCAGTTTGAAGCCACATTTTGATAGTTTAAAAAATATATTGTAACCAGTTTAAAGATGGTAGTCAGTGGACATCTGCACAAAACAAGCTGTTGGTTTATTTTAAACATGGAGACTGCACAATGTCAACAAAGTGCGTGTTTTCTAATTGTTTTAATGGAGAGACGCCTGGTGGCAGAAAAATACATCTGTGCCTTTAAACTGACTTTCCATCAAAGAGCAAGTTTAACTATGAATTCTTGTGTGGACAATTTACGTTTAAATTGTATATTGATGACTGCATATCTCTAATTATGCAGAGCAATTATTAATTCTCTCTAATATTAGCATTATGATAATGTTGAGGTATGGCTGAGTGGGTTATCCCCTGGCCCAGAATGAAACTAACTCGCTACTGATGTACAGTATCAGTGCCTTCTTCACAATTTTGTTGTCTGACACATTTTTTAACAGCAGTCAACTTAACAATAATGCATGCATGCATAAGTTTTGAGGTTTGATTCTTACATAAAAGGTTATTTAAGCTTAGGCTGAACATTTCAGCATTAAGCAAGACATATTTTCTCAGGTATGAGGGTTATAAAAACCCCTTTAAAGGAGAATTTATCTTTGTTTTTGACTGTCATTTGTCTTAAAGCACAATGCCACATCAGAGACACAGGGTCTGATCTGGAGCCAACTGTATCAAAAGACTTTTAAGTCAGTCAATGCAGCATATGAGAGACGTTTATTATTTTTAAGGTCAAAGAACACAGTAATTGCACACTGACTTAATACTGTAGCTGGATGAATCCGCCGTACTTCATAATGTGCACTTGTTTACTGCCACATATGGTAGGAACAATAAAGTGCTCTGATGACTCTCTGTGCAACATAAAAACATAAAGGAGTGAGTTATAATCTTTATTGTTTAGGAAAATTGGCTAAATAAAACAGCTGCTTTGTCATCAATAACTAAAAGCAGTTATTTTCACATGAACAGCGCTTGCCGTAATGAGCTACAACGGTGGCAGCAAGCCGAGTGTTTACGGTGCATAAAGATCCTTGTTTATTATGTTCATCGATTTCCCTAACACATAGTCACACTCTGAGTTGTAGGCCCAGTAATTAAAACACAAGGTTGCAGTACAACTACTGTGTACGCAGCTTGATCTGTGTTTTCTGCTGATCAGAATCACCTCTCAAACCATGGTTTTATGCTCTGCATCACTTCCTGAATAGGTTTGTGTATATATATATATATATTAGGTACTAGGGCTGTCAATCTTCCCCTCAAATCATATTCGAATTTCTAATGCTTCTTATGTTGAATATTCGAATAATATTCGAATATTTTAATGTTTTTTTTGTTTTTTTAATTATATCATTATATACACCGATACCATCTTAGGCCTACGTCCCGCGTCCACTAGAGGGCGCTTCAACCAAATAACCAAAAAAACTAGTTTTACCAAATCAATACAAAACTTATATAAATAGGTAAGACATAATGCCAGAAATATTCAAGCAATGATGTTTAATGAAGAAGCTGATGTTAAATCATTCAAATAAACACACACTGCTATTTTAAGTCTCAAAAAGACAACTCTTCATGAAAAGACAAGCAGGCGATTTTCTTACCGCTCCGCTATTAACACATGGATAAAGTAAATAAACTAAATCATATCAAAATGAAAACATGCTGCTGCTTGGCTGCAGCACGACCCTAATCTGTGATGATGAGCCCACATTAGAGGGTGAATTTCATTTAATTTTCGTAATCGCGGTGCAGAACAGTGAGTTTGGAGCTGACGAAAGGAGAGAAAAAAAGAGAGTCGTGCCGCGAACCGGTGAAATGTTGATTAGAGAGGGAGCGATCATTGACCACCGCGCTGACGGACCCGGTGGAAATTGGGGTGATACAACGACTGCTGCGAAGGAACTATAAAGAACTCAGCTGTGATTTAAACTAGCACCTAAATCGAGTCGAGTAGGCTAGAGCCAGGCTGTAACTGTGTAGTGGAGAAGCGGCAACACACGCGCGTCCCCTCAGATGCGGCTGCACCTCTAGGTCACTGGCGTGTGTGTGTGTGTGTGTGTGTGTGAGAGAGAGAGAGAGAGAGAGAGAGAAATAAAAGCTCTGACTTGCTTGACGTTGTTTGGTATCACTCGCTGATTTGCACATGTAGGTTACAATATCTAGACCCCGAATATGAGACGACCCGTCCTTTCCAACTTTATATACGTCATCATTGTTTACAAACATAGAAATGGTCTATAAAATTTGCTAAAAAAAAAAAAAAAAAAAAAAAGTTCGAACGTTAGTTTCCGCACTCGAATGTTCTCCTTTTTTTTAAAATTCGAATTGTATTCGAATAGCGAAGTTCGTTTTGACAGCCCTATTAGGTACCTATAGTAATTCAGTGTTCACTGTCCCTAGTACTCCAGTGTGCTATTATTTGCCCATGGCTGAAAGAAAAAAATAGTCAATGAAATGATATATAGCAAAAATGTGTCAAAACTGAAAAAGTTGAAATCATTTAGAATAAAGCATATTCAGCTCTTTAAAAATCCTACAAAATGTGACCTCATTAGATCCACCTGAATGAAAATCACATTTTAATGTAGTGTGCCGATAATGAATATATGGAAACATTTGTCTCCATACAGAAATATAGAAATATAATTACAGTAATGTTCTTTTCATCCCCTCTAATTTTAGAAATGCTTATACCACTAACTTGACGGCAAATAGCCCATTTCCAACACACCCAGGCTTGTACATGGAGATCAGTTCACCACAGGCTGTAATGAGTCTCTGGCTGGCACCAGTGGGTGGTCGCAGAGCAGAACAGATTCACAGCCTCAGGAAAAGTAAGGAGGACTTTTTCCTTGTAAATGACTTTCATGTATTGTGGGTCGCAATGAATGAACATCTGTCGGCAGACGCGGATCGAGTTTTCAGCAACACTAATATTCAGCCGTGGCGTTTTGGAGTTGCACATTAAATGTTGTTTGGTAACCTTGTTATTGTTGCTACTTATGATTAAAGTTTAGTTTAAACAAAAGGTCTGTAGTTTCACACACATAAGCTGACTAAAGTGGATTTTATTAAATTGTTGACTACTGGATCTACTTTAAATCCTGTTTAGCTTAAAGGGATAGTTCAACATTTTGGCAAATTGGCCCATTGCCATAATCGCTATAGTCATAGCAGTAGGTTCGTTACCTTTAATTGTAGGTGTAAGCTATTTTTAGAACGGCGGAGCAGAGCCGTGAGCTGCTCAGGGCTATTCTATGGAGGCTAAGGGAATTTCTTGGTTTCCCTCATCAAACTCATCAAATACACAACCCAGCAACTCAAAAGTGCTTTTGTGGACACGTTGTGAGCTGCAGAACCACGACGCTATGAGATAATAACGGAACGTTAGGGGACAGAGCTGTTTTAGAGGTAAATTCATGCAAAACCGCTGATGCGCGTTGTGTTCAGGGACAGTTTTTCAGCAAGCAGTCTCCGTATTTACCCTGTATTTACCTCGAAAACGGCTCCGTTTCGTATCGTTACGTTATTATCTCATAGCGTCGTGGTTCTGCAGCTCACAACAAAAGCGTTTTGGAGTTTTGGGATTTTCTATTTGATGAGTTTGATGAGGGAAACCAAGAAATTAGCCTCCATAGCATAGCTCTGAGCAGCCTGCTGCTGCGCTCCGCCGTACTGAAAATAGCTTACACTGACAATTAAAGGTAACGAACCTACTGCTATGACTATAGGGATTATGGCAATGGGCCAATTTGCCAAAATGTTGAACTATCCCTTTAACATGAAACCTGCAGGGTTCAGATGCTCGCTGTTCTAGGAGGGCTAACACTGCATAACAAACATAATGCGTCACCTTCAAGGACCAGTTAGTGAGGCGGGGAATGTGATGCTACTGTATCCAACACAAATTTTCTCAAGGATGCCAACGTATCAGGACAGAGTGAGACCTTGTGGCTCCCACAAACCTGAAGTCATTCTTCAAAACAAATATAGTTAGGTAACGCCACGCACCTTGCCTTTGGTAATATATTGTGTGTTGCAGCTGCACAGGCCGACATTTTCTGTTAACTGAACAACACGTAAACACACAGCTTAATCCCTTCTTGACACTTATGCACTTGTTTTCCTGGTTATGAAAGGGCACTATCCTTCACACTCTTGAATTTTGCTTTCATTAAAGGCCCACACACACACACACACAGACACACACACAGTTTGATTTGGAACAAGAAGAAAAGAGTGAGGAGCTGAGAGCTACTGCTGTAGAGCTTCACACAACCAAATCTCAAAGAAAACTGAATACATAAGGCAACATAAAAGAGACATCCTTAATCGCTGTCAGTCATAGAGAGAAGCTTTCAGGTAAACACTGCTCGACTCCATATTAAGAGAGCTAAAGATGACAGCTCCATAATACAGAGTAAAATTACAAACAAGCTTAAAAAACAGTCGACAAACGCAGGAACTGGGCTCTTCTTCATTGATCTCTTTTTTTCTTTAACTGTCCACTTACAGAAGACACAGATGGGCACAATGACATAGACGTGAGCACAAACACGCCACTGAACAATAGCTCTGGGATACAGTAAACACTACCTTTTGTGAAGCCTTTTTGTTGACGCTGGCAGAGCTGCTGATGTTTGTGTTGATGTGTTGATTTATTCTGCCCGCCCCCCCGATGTGATGAACCTGTAGAGAAAGTATGAACCGCTTCAGTGCAGTTAATGTATAGTCATTACTGACTGCTTGAGATTCTTTTCAACAATTTAAGCAATGACCTTTGCATTTTCCACTTGGACCTCAAACTGCCCTGTGTTTCACACATGAGCCCCAGGCTAAAAACACAAACACACAAAGGAGAAACACACAACGGGCTTTCATCTTTCTATGTGCCTTGCAGACATGACAGCTTTGGTCAAAACAGGGAGGGGGTTACAGGTTTTCATCTGTCCCCAGGCCACCTGCTCCAGCCGAAAAAGAAGAGCTGGATCTTTGATTCAGATGGACTCGGTGGGACCAGAGGTCAGGCTGCACTGTCAGGAGAATTCTCCTGGAAACTTGAAAAACCTAAACAACATACACTGCTGTGAGATGTGGGGTGTAGACAATAGTCGCGGAAGTATCTGTCACATTCAGCTGATCTTGAATATGAGATTGTGTTTGAATGTTTAAACATTAAACTCCAAGGTCGTGGTTCGGTTCCTGGCTCCTCTAGCCTGCATGTTGAAGTGTCCTTGGGCAAGACACTGAACCTCCACCTGAATGGCATCCTGCAGTGTGTCTAGCGCTGTGTGAATGTGTGTGTGTGTGAAAGGATGAATGTAAGGCACAGTGTAAAGCGCTTGTGGTCCTATACTAGAAAAGTGCAAGTCCATTTACCACATCATTCCATCAAAGTCACTGCCGGAGAAATACTGCAGCTCTGCATACAAACTCTAAACTTCATTTAGCAGCACATCTGTTCATCTCAAGTCATTGTTTCGTGATGTAAATGGGGGGTCATCAGTCTGTGGTTGGGGACCGACTCTCTTCTCTTTGCCGCAGGACGAGCTTTGAAGACATCTGAATTGATTCAATTTGCTGATTAAGGCTGAAAGCTTTGGTGGACCCTCAGTGAGATAACTTGAGTGCAGACAGACAGAGATTATGTTTACAGCCCATTTTGTTGGAGCAGTGATGGACTGTATGTAATTGACAAGTCTCAAAAATGTCCAACCCTGCAGCACAGTACCTACGGCAGCATTTGTGGTTATTTTTAGGCACTCATAGCACTTAGTTAAATTGGTACATTGGTACATCCAACAGAAATCACAATCTTTCTGAGTCTTTACTGTGGACGTTATTGTTGTCTAGCTTAGTACGTTCCCATGGTAATCGATCTTCATTCCTTTTGCACACAAAATAGTTTGTCATTTAACAAAAAAATCGTAATCGGAAATCGAATTTTGAGAGACGAAAATCGAGATTTTATTTTTGGGCAAAATCGAACAGCCCTACCACGAACCTTCGATTATCAAAATATGATATTGGGACAGCCCTAGTCTAAAGTAACCACTCTGGATGTGAACCCAGGTCACTGGGAGCCTACCGTTTGTACACCTGCCATCCAGCTCAAACAGGTCTCTGTAAAATTAGCACAATTTTAGCTGAAATCTCCCCACACACTGCAAAAAGCATGGCTCCGTAGGTGGGTCTAGAAACTTCCATAGGAACTTGTTGAGTCTCGAATCCGATTGTGTTCAGGCAATCAGCAGCGACCATCTGTTTATTGATGGATGGATGGATGGATGGATGGATGGATGGATTTTGAAAAACATGACAAGATGGTCCATTTGGACAAAAATAGTTTGTCGTTTAACTTTGAAAGAATTAAACTTGTCATTTTCTTTTGGGCAAAATTGAGCAAGAAACGCCCTGAAGTCATTCATTTCAAAAAGGATGTATTTGGACAGCCCTAGATATGGGAAAGTTTAATCCAGCTCTGGATGTGAACCCAAAAAACTGCTGCTCTTTTGCTCTGATTGGTCGTAGCGTTACCCTATATACATTTTAATGATATAGTCTGGCTTGTCAGGCTAGCACAATTTAGCACATTTATTCGAAAACTATATTGCCTTTGAGCATAACCAATCCGGTGATTATGCATTTCCTACAAACCACATTGACTGTTGGAGTTAGACAGATTTTGCAAACTGTGAGGCTCAATAGAAGCCAAGCCGTGTTGTGAGAAATCATCTGAAAGGGTTAACCTTCAAAGGGCTCTGGGGAAGTTATTACTTTTCTTCTACTGTATACACTGTTTCAGGATTAAGCTTAACCATCATTTTAATGGAGAACCACAGGGGAGCTGATAGTGTATCTTATCCATAATTAGCCTCGCAGCTTCCTCGCAGGATCGAACTGTGACAAGCAACAAAGAGACTGAACAGACACAAGGCACAAGACTAAGCCGTTTGACTACATATATTTTGCACGTTAAGTATCAGTTTGTTTGCCTTGTTTTTCCTTTTTGTAGGTTAATGAGTGAAGATGATGGAAAAGTAAGAGGGATAAGGATTGACACAGAAAATAGTTCCCAAGCAATAAGCCACTGTGGTGTTTGGAAATGTTGTTAAAATATGCTCATAATCATCATCTCTTCAGTTTAAACATGCTTATACTTTCATTAATGAGTAAGCCTACACTCTGTAGTAGACTTTGTCCTGGTATCTACAAACTACATTAACAATATACACATTTCTATCGATGACCTTCAGTGATCTTTATTGCTTTGTCTGGTGTTTAGATATATCTGACAAAGAAGCTGTGTGTTTTGCAAACATTGATTTTCACCTTCAGTACTCGACTGCATCCACTCTGGTGTGCAGAGGCGTGTATTGTGGTCTGCCGTTGTTTCTTTTTTGATACGATCTATTGGAGGGGGAAGGGGTTGTGAAATAACGTCTAAGGTTGGTAGCACGTCGTGAAGAAGGCTCTCAGCAGATGCTGATCAGAGACCAGATTGCCTGTTTGGTTCAGCTTCAGCCACTCGTGTTGAGCAGAGCGCCAGAGGATGTGGATATATCACAACAGAAATGCAGAACAGACCATCATACACTTGGATGAATACAGGAAAGGGATAATAAGCATAAATCCAGATGAACAGCGTTATTATGCTTTGTTGCCACGACACAGTTCTCGTACGGGGGAGAGATAAGTGATGCTTCGGGGGTTGGGGTGCTGCTTGCAAACAAGTGGTATACACAGGGGAGATGAACGATGCAGAATATAAGTGAAAAAAAATATCTAGATGACTGAAAGTGGAAGTAAAGACAACGGTTGATGTTCTTATTTACTGGAGGTAAACCTCAGGGGAAAACACCAGACCCATCACCAGAGCGGTGGCAGCGGAAAAGTAATTAGACCATTCCCGGAGAACGTTTCCTTTAATTGGAATTATTCAAGGGTGTCATTGTAGTCAGAGGTCAGAGGGAGGGTGAGAGAGAGCCAGGCACAGGAAGTGGAGGACACAACTTTAAAATGTTTAGAACAAACTCAGGCAGGTCTTAGTATGACATGTACTGTACTGTGCATGCATTTTTTTTGCATTTGCTTTTTAGTAATTGATTAATTGATTTATAATTTCTGTTCAGAAAATGTCTGCAAACTTTCCATTACAGCAGCAGTTATCAATAATATGAAAAACAGGCAGTGAGTTTTGTTGAAGAAGTGAACTCAAGCATCGGTACTGCATAATGCTCATGATGCATTACAGAACTACTTGTACGTTAGAGGGCTTGTAGTGATAAACTCTTGGGAATGATCACTTGACTCTGCAGTTCCCCTCAGATCTGAAGAGCTTCAGTGCACTTTTTTTTTAAAGCTCACTGTTTTCAGCCACATCTGTTTTAAGTGGTTTAAAGCTGTCTCTTTAAACCTGCCCTAGCGCCAAACAGCAGACAGACAAAATTAGCAACATTAAACATAGTGAGAGATTAAAGCACCTAAAGAGCCAGATAATTTGTTGAAGAGACAAAAAACAGAGCCAAGAATAGAAAGATTATTGGATTAACATTCATCAGATGAACAACCCAACTGATCCAGCCAGACGGGTGCACAAGCCGAGCCCAGCTCTGTTGGAAGTTGGAAGTCTGTTAAAAGGGAGTTTGACCAAGTGCTGCTGTTTGTGGGATCTGTTGGGTTTCTCTCTATAAGATACAATAAGAATGACTTTATTATATCCCAAGGGGGAATTCATTTGTCTGGCAGCTCATCTACTTGCAGAAGAGTTAAACAGTTCATAATGGCCTTTAGTGTAGCTTTAGGCTGAATCCCATTTCACCCCTTGGCCCTACGCCTCACCCCTACCCCTCCGTTTTGCGCGTTCACGTGTAGGGGTAGGGGTGTCCCAATTCCCGTTAGGACGGAGGGGTAGGGGAAAGGGGTAGGGCTATATACCCCTCCAAACGGAGATTTTTCAGAGGCACACTCCAAACGGAGGGGTATGAAAAGTTTCCCAGAATGCATCTGGCGGCAACCGGCAGCGGTGTCTGTAAAACGAAAAGCTGATTTATTTCTCACTGCAGCGCTGTTATTATGTCATTTTAAAACATTTTCATGCGAGAAAGTAGCGGTTTAGGTCCCAAATGTGCGGTTAGTTTGTCCAAATGACGGCTGGTTAGAAGTTCGTTCGCGCCGACGTTTTTTTTCGGAGAAGCGAAGCTCCAGGAGGAGCGGCTCCTCACCGAGGCAGCAGCCGGTCTTCAGCGCCGGTCTGCCGGCTACATTATGTCCTCGTCCTGGGAGAAAAGACGGTCGCTAATTAACATACCCGCAGGTTTTTAGAGGTTTACCACCGGCTGGTTAAATTATTTTTAGCATTTAAATATTAGTCTCATTAATGAAACTTAACAATTCTGACTGGAGCATTATTATTTTGAATGAAAAGAGCTTCATGTGTGTAGGTAACTTATCAGACATCCGCTGCGTCTGGGTTCTGTACATGGAAATCACCACATTTACATCAATAAATTAATGTTTTACAATGAACCGATCAGCCTGCATTAAGTTCTATCTTATATTTATTAAGTTATATGGTACTAGGCTATTTGATTTCTGGCAAAACCTCGGCGCATCAGCTTACGTAAAGCCAGTGAAGACTACGTGATGACGTATGTGATTGTTGAAGGGGTATCCCAATTCATAGGGGTTGATTTTCTACCCCTACCCCTTGTAGCTCCGTTTCAAGGGGCAAGGGGTAGGGGTAGGGGTAGGGGTATAAAAGAGAAATGGGATTGGGCCTTAGTGTACATCTCTCCAAGTACGTTTTGTCAATTTAAAAGGTGAAAACATGTATGTATTGTTTTCACTTATGTCCATTGCAATGCAGACCCAGATGCAACCTACAGTAAAGTTGTTTGCCATTTTAACACTTTGGATGCTGTGATATAAATGATCTATATGTGACATCAGCAACAAACACAGAAATCTGAGGTCTGATGGACCTGGCCAGAATGACAAACTGGCAGCATCATACTTTTGATACGTGTTTTGATGAGCAGCTAATCTCATCACTGGAATTTAAAATGTGCTGCCACTCTCAGGTCTCTGTGCCACAATAAGCACCAGTGTAAACAGCCACTGATCCACACACTAATAATTTCAAATAATTTATATGTGCCCAGCTCAGGTTCGAATGGTCCCATTGCTCATTCTCAGTCTCCGGTCAGATCATCCTCACTTACATCACTTCCACGGTATAAAACCTAATCAGAGACAGTCATTTATCCTGCTGAAGGAATATGACTGCTATAACTGCACTAAAAGTGCTGTGTGCGCAGGTACACCACAAACCCATATATAATGCCCATCAAACTGCTCATTAATATTGTGAAGCTATTTCCAGCTACCCTCACTGGGGTACTTGTGTTAACTACACCATAAAGCAGCACATGCCTTATTTGGCAGATGAGGGTGGAGATGGTGACCCCACATGCAGTGAGCGCATCACATGTTTAAACAAAGTTTTGGACCCTCCATGGCAGATTATTAAACCAGAAGAAATCATAAAATTCAAAAATGTAAATCCACAGTGTTCAACTGCATTTTCTCATTCACTTCCTGGATTCAGTGCCGCACAATGTTGCACAACTTGCAGGAAAAAAAAAGACTTATTAGCTTTCTTGAATCATAACAATCATTTACAGGACCCTCAGTCACATGCAGTCATGCTTTTGGCTGTAGCTACAGATTAAACAGATGGCAGACAACTGTGCTGGAAAAAAAAAAATCTGGTTTGACATTTTGCATTTGCTGGCTCGGAGCTCTAAACCCTGACTCAAGTGTGGCATTGGATCTCTCCCTTTAATACAGGCAGATGGGAATAGGAGAGTAGAAGGAGGGAAATAAGATGAAGTACTTGTATTCATACTATCTAAATTACATCCGTACCTACTGGATGGATTTATTTCTTAAAAGATAAGTCTCATACATCCCTTTTTAAAAGAGTAGCATCTGTGTATGGAAAACCTAATAGTTTTTTAATTTTTGTCCAATTAAAAACATATCCATGAGGCAGACTGCTTCTTTCTTTCTTTCTTTCTTTCTTTCTTTCTTTCTTTCTTTCTTTCTTTCTTTCTTTCTTTCTTTCTTTCTTTCTTTCTTTCTTTCTTTCTTTCTTTCTTTCTTTCTTTCTTTCTTTCTTTCGTGGGCTGTATATTTTACATTCAGAACTCAGTGCACCAAATGTGTGTCTATCTACCTGCAGCTGTAACTCCCCAACAAATACACAGTTCACTGCAGCTGGGAAATTATTGTTTATGTTAAAGGTCTTCAGATCTGATTAGCTTGGGCCTGAGCACTAGAGACAGAGCAAACAACAGAGGGGGATGAATGTTGCAGTTTGAAGTCTGATATAATGGCATCAATGGATATAAGCGTATCAAATTTATCCTCTATGGTTTTGCTGCACAGATTGTACTGGCATGTGGGTCAGTTCTGACCAGCTCATGTGCCTGATGCCTTTACACTTGGGTTTACATGTTTGTTTGTTTGTTTTCTGCTTTCAACTCTTAGCACAGATACGATCAATGTGTATCAGTCATTCTTTTATATAATGTGTTAAGTAGGGGTGTAAGAAAAAAATCGATACACTTAAATATCGCGATATTTAATTACGGTATCGATATTCGGTTTTCCGTATCGATTTTTTTTTTACTTTATTTTTTTTATAAAACATGTACAGAAACAACACAAGGGGGGGATAAGCACTACTTAGTCTTATTTTTTTCATTTCTTCATGCAAAATTCCTATCAATGCTTGTATTTCTTCAGCAAGCCGATGTTAAGCATGTAACAGCATGTGTGTGCTATGTGCTACAATTTTCTTACAAATAAAGGCCTTTGCACACTGAGTCCGTTTTTTTCGTCCGAAATTGCCGCACGTCAAAAAATAAATTCGACCTCATGTTGTGTCAATCATGTTTACACACCGACTCCGAAACTTTCGTCCGTCATAAAAGTTTTCGGAACAGGTTCGATTTAATGCGTTTTTCGCATCCGTGAAAAGCCTTTTGACCAATCACATCAGCGTTTTGAGGCTGGAGAGGGAGAGAGAGGAGGGTGGGGGGGATCGCCGCTGCGAGTGTGTTTATCTGTCTGTATGCTGTGCGTGCGCCAGCCGCTGTTCACGTGTGTGTGTCTGTGTCTGTGTGTGTGTCTGTGTGCACCAGCCGCTGATCAGGATCATGGAAAGTGGCCGTCTTCTGTTTACTGTGTGAGCTAATAATCAATATCTATCAAAGTGGACACTGACACTAAAATAAACTGTTGAAGTGATGATGATGGTCCCGCTGCTCATTAAGCAGCAGATCTCCTCGCTACTGTGTCCTCGTGTTTTTTGTCGGATGACAGAGACGAAAAACGCATGCGAAAAAAACGGACTCAGTGTGCAAAGACCTTAAATTCTTTCAAAGAAACTCAATATATCGTTGTTCCTACAGTATCGCAATATATCACATCGCTGCCCCTGTATCGTGATACGTATCGTATTGCCTGATTCTTGCCAATACACACCCCTAGTGTTAAGAGTGAAAAATGCAAGCTAAACAGATCTGTTAAATGAAAGAGAAGGGCCACATCCTGAAGTTTACTGCAAATGGTGCTCCAAGATGTGTTATGGAAAAAGATTATTTAAAAAATAATACCTGCCAAAGTGTACCCATGAGGTTTATCTAATCCTCCTTAACAATTTCCTTTCAAAATCAACTCTAATTTAAGATTTAGCTTTTTTAACCTCTATTTTTATCTCAATTTCCCCCAAGATACAATTCAACTCATCAAAACATTTGCTTTAAAATCCAAGTCCAGCTTGAGGGAGCAGTTAGGTAGCTCAAAAGTCTCTGACCCAGTTGTGCTCCAGTGATTTTTTGGGGGCAGAGGGATTCTGGGGCACTCCCAGGCCAGATGGGATATATAATCCCTGCTGTGTGCTCTGGGTCTGGCCCAGGGTCTTCTATCAGAGTACCTCTGCAGGGAAAATGTTATCTCGATCAGATCTGAGTCAGGAATTCACAGTTTGTCTCATACAGGAGTTGTTTGAGTCCAGGTACGACAAGAAAACAGCAATGCGGACTGGACAGTGGACACCGACAGTGACATGCAGAAAACAGATAAGTCAATGAAGTATCTGATGAGGTGGAGGGTGACACTTGAGCCAGAATATATTATGCATGCAGCAGGTGTCTGATAGGCAGGACCAACAGACAGCTGAGCACACACTGCCACACTTTGCAGGACACACACACACTCAGTGGAGGCTTATGTAAGCAACACACTGTCACACAGACACCAGGCAGGCAGTGACTGTAATGATGCCGCCACAGGCTGAGTTCCCAACACTCAGTCAGTGGGCATATTAATGCTGAGTGAGGAAGAAGGTGAGGAAAGAGACTGTCAATCCCCAACAAGACAGGGACAGTGCCGCTGATATGACAGTGGAGATAGATTACTTATGAGGGTGCAGGTTTGAAGATTTCTAGGTTTGAAGAATTAGCAAGAAGTTGGCTCCTAAAGTCATGGAGCTTGGCTGGAAAACACTCGGCTGTCTGCTCATTTTTCTTCTTGATCCCTGAGACAGTGGGGGAAAAAAATGCGATCCTTCGAGGACATGAGCCGACCAGAGGGGTCAGATAAATTGGGTGGCAAACACTTCCAATGATTTACACATTACCGAAGTAGTTTAAAGTGAAGTCTAGCTGATGATGGTTTTCATTATTCATTTAAACTTGAGTGACTGGCTACACTGAATCGTCATTCACTGACTGAATCAGTAGCTTTTGGCACTGGAGCTCCACTCACAGGCGAGTGAACATGCAGATGCTCCCGCTGAGCGATTATCCTCATGAACAGAGCCCGAACCAGCCTGGGTTTTTTTTTATACAGATTTCAATTTGAAATGGAAACCGTAGAGTAAAGGCTTTTTCATAAATAAAAGTGCCCTGTTTAAGATGCCATAAGATGGATGCAGCCTCCGTGTTGTCACTCATATAGGAGTGTGAGGTGTAGATGGAGGCTCAGTGGGCTTTTCCACTGTCACCATGTTGCCAGTACCTTCCTCCATTGAACCCCCCAGTTAATCCAAAAATGGGCAAAGAGAAGCGGCGCGTATGGATTATTTATGACACTCTCCTCCTCTCTTTCACTGTTTCCTGTCTCTTTTCACAGTCCTAAAAAAACAAGTCCCAGGTAAACTTGCTGCAATTCTGTTGAAATAGTATTCTTTGGCGATAGGTACAGTAGTCTCTAGGGTTGCAAAGGATGGAAAATTTCCAATAAATTAACGGTAAATTTCCGGAAACTTTCCATGGGAAATTAAGCTGGGGAATTTTGGAAATATTCCAAATTGGAAATTTTCCACGGGAATTATGGGAATTTATGGGAATTATTGGGAATTTATGGGAATTAAATAGAAATTGGGGGTAATTGAAACAAACTGTATCAAAAATAAATCTTGTCTTTAAAGTTATTTTGTTATTATTTAGTGGTCGGGTCGCCCAGCATTTCTTAGTTTTGGTTTTGCGGATGCTGCCCTGTGGGTTATGGGAATAATGTCACCAAATCACCATTTATGGTTCGTCTGTCTTGCGCCGGTCCAAGAATTTCACCGTGCACGGAGGCTCATGGGAAACACACTTTGCTTTCAAAAACTCCTGGTTGTCCCTTTAAATGAAAGGAGCCCTCCTATTGTACTTTGGGCTCAAAAGTGTGGCCTCTAGGGTTCAAGGAATCATCTGTTGTGATGGAGGAATGCATGTGATGGCCTAACAGCCAGCAGGAAGCAGTGCATGTAGGGGGCGTGGCCTAACAGCCCTGCAGGAAGCAGTGCATGTAGGGGGCGTGGCCTAACAGCCCTGCAGGAAGCAGTGTGCATGGAATAGAATAGATATTCAAGTTGCTTGCATTAAATCTGGTTGTTTTAGCCAAGATTATGCTACAATATATTTTCTCCAACTATATTTAAGTTCCCTGTTAAGGACCAACCTTCAATTTTGTAAATTTCCGATTTATTCCCGTTAATTCCCGTATATTCCCGTTAATTCCCATAAATTCCCATTAATTCCCATGGAAAGTTTCCAACTTTGAAAAATCTCCGGAATTTTGCAACCCTAGTAGTCTCTGAGTTTTCTTTTAGTGATATAGTGAGAAATACTATTTACAATCAAGCACAGAGCTAAACGTCTCTCTCTAAAAAATGAAAAAAAGTCATCCATCCACCCACGTTAGGCTTTTATGTTATATAGTGTTATATGTATGAAGTCTGTCAATGATAATGAAATGGCAGCGAGATGGAAACTGGCAGGAAACCTGGTTAGATGAGATGAATATATAGGCCTTACTGTACCCAGCCTAGTAAATCCAGGCAGGAAAAGGATGAATAGACACGACGTATGAGAGGATCCATTTAAAATGGATTCAGGAAATGCTCTTCTGTCCTGCTACTGAAGTAGAAATTTGTATTGAGGCGAGAATGAGCCAAAGCCGTAACAGTAAAGATATGCATCTGCCGAGATGATACACAGATGCTTTATGGAGGGGAACAGTCAAACATACTGCACCATCTCCTGAGACAAGTTCAGAAAAGTCGCAGGGTTTTTCTGTGATACTCTGCAAGTGAGAACTGTTAAGAAGGCAGTAAAAGTGGGACACATGGGAAAGAAGTGGATCAGTAACACTGTGTTTGTCTGTAAAGAAGAACAAATAATGATCACAATGAATAAATATGAGCAACACCGAACTGCAAAAGTAAAAAAAAAAAAAGAAAGAAACAGCGACTGCTGCCAAGCTCTGAAAAGATAGCTGGAGGAAACCGGCATGTGTAAGTAAATAGGCCCATCACTGCCAGGTCATTAAAGCACTGTGGGGATTTTTCATTAATACAGAACTATATATTCACACTGAGGTGGAGGAAGGATTTCTGATTCACAAAGTTTGCTTTGCGTCCCGTAAAGGCTTGTGCTGACGTCAGTATGAGTATAATCACTTGTTTCAGTCACTCCAGAGACTCCAATTGAGGAATGTCAGCACGCCTGATATGCCACAGGACATTTCATTCAGTAAATACTCAACTCAGCTTTGTAGTCAGAAAAACAACGTCCATAAAATATGACCGTTCATATTTTGGTCATACTTTCCACAGAGTTTTGAGGTGTTTTTTTATTTTTATTTTTATTTTTGGTTTTGTTTTCATCTCCACACCCTTAGCAGGTTTACTTATAGCTTCAAACCAAGTCATTGTCGTGAGGCAGAAAAGCCACGGCTAAGCCCAACTTTAGCTTGGTAACCCGCTAATCCTGCTTCGTGAGAACGGCCCTTGAAAACAAAATCTTAATGTCACATCTAATCCCAGAAGCCTCCCTGCCCCAAAGTTCTTTTCAGCTAAGCTTCTTCGTGTACCCACTCGCAAAGCACAAGTTGAACTTGTGAATGGGGGGAAAAAAAAGTTCCTTTCATATTTCATAGCCTTCACTTTGACTTATGTAGACTTTATGTGAATATTTACAAACACCGTGGCAGAAAATTAATACTCAACGGTGTCTGCTTATGCTGTAGATAATAGAAAATGTTCAACAGGAAAAGCCTTTTGATGAATTTGAATAAATAGAGAAAGACAAACCTTGGAGCAGTAGAGTAAACAGATAGAGTAGAGCAAACAGAGGAATGATTACACCTAGTTGGTCTTTTCTCTCCGTGTCATATTAGACTCAGAAGTATACTGTCACATTTTATTTTAAGGTTATGATACGGCCCTCTAGTGATAGAGAAACCAACTCCCCAGCTGTCACAGTAAACAATAGATCCTGGAGGAACCACTCCACTGACCTCAAACTCAACTTCTTGAGCGCACAAAGTCTCCTCTGTTTCTTTATCAGTTCACACAGACTCATACTCTGCCCTCATTAACATACTCAAATGCTGGGGACACGTGATATACACACCTGCTCCCTCCTCTAATCTCACTCTGTGCAGGTGCTGTAATATGATGCAGATCAGATTAGTCTCCTGTCAGTGTCATGTGTGCTCCTGTTTCACACAGGTGTGCTACTGTATTTATAATAATCATCAACCATGAAGGTGAGACATTGATATTAATGGCAATTATTATGCATACAGACAGTTATCTTTATACAGTTGTTGATTCCTAATGTTTACTTATTAGTGATCAGAAAACTGAGATTTTGTCTGTTGCATCATGTTGCATTCTGGGATTGTTTGGGGGGAAATAGTGTAAAAGTTTTGGACTCAAACTTTTTTGTACGTAGCAAAATATTTTGGGATAAATGTATTTTAATGATTCATTACTTTCCAATCAGATTGACAGCTGGACTTCTGCTTTACTGCCATCATGAGGTTCACTTCCCATGATCCTCAGCTGTGCCCCTATTTTATTTTATTTTGTTCAAAATTTCAAATTAGCTATTGGTAGGAGGCTAACACGGTAACTGATCTGAACACCAGCATGTTAACAGTGTCACATTATCATGCTGGAGTGAGCATTTAGCACAGAGCATCGGAGCTGTTAGCTGGAGACCTGTGTTTCCTCTCTGCTGTGCTGTTGTTGAACAGGTCCTCGTCACACTTTGCCTCTGCACCGACTTCAAACAGTCCTTTGTGCTCAGCGTGTGATGCACTGCACTTGTAGTCTTACAGTACATGCAGTTTGAGTGCTGTACATGAGTTTGACATGTCATTAACAGAAACAGACACGGGGAGGCTGAAAATGTACAAACTTTATATCGATACTTTAATTCCACTCTGACACTTCAAGCCCAGATGATGGTTTTACCCCGACGTGTCTTACTGGTGGGATTTGCTTCTTTTTTTTTTTCTAGTGTTGCATCTGTGAAAGCTTTTGCTCAAAGCCCTTCTTCTCTTATCTCCACCCTGAGCCCAGGATAAGACAGGACAGGACTTGCTGTTTTAAGTTGGCCCTCTTTAGGCAGTTTGGCTCCTTGCCTATATCCTATGCTGACCTGGAAATGAAAAGCATGCAGTGGGGGCTCTGGAGAAATGACAGAGCTGTGTCCCTGTCCTCCTGACAGAGCTGATCTTTAATGCCGCTTTGCCTCTCCTTAGCTGTCAATCTGCTCTCCCTCCAACCGATAACTGGCTGCTCCTGCCTTCTCCTAATTGTGTCTCTTAAGCTTAAGTTTGTCACAACATATTGGTGCATGGCATCGTGGTGGGTATGAGCATGGACAGCCTTGACTGCTCTGACAGCTCAGTGCTTGCCAAGCTTATGCCTCAGACGCCCTGTAGTGAAATTGAAGATTTTTTTTTCTTTTTTCTTTTTTGATCCTTGTCCATATTTCAGCTACATGTTTTGTAGCCCGTCCCCTCCATCATCCTGTAGTGTCACAGCAGTCCAGCTTATAGGTGTGGAGCTGCTCGCTATGCGTAGATGCACTCCACTGTGGTCACTGGCATTTAGGAGTCATTTGTCCCTGGGACATTTAGCAGCTAGGAGCTTATCAACACATTAAAGATGGAAATGGCTTCCATTAACATGCAAAGGATTAGGCAGGTGATAATTTTGGCTATTAGACGGCTCGTAGGTGGGTAAGTAGATGGATATTTAAATAGATCATTTCAAACCAAGGTGTGCCATATGGGAACAGGATCAGGTGCTTATTTCCACAGCTCAGAGGCCCCGGAAATTACTGAAATACGTTAATATGCATACTTCTCTCACTCCAAGAGTAAAGTAATTAATTTGTCGAGACAGAACCTGACGTTCTGAACTGACGCTGCATCTGCCATATTGCATTGCATTGCCCGGATAATGACTTGCTGAAATATGAGGGAGATGAGTATTCTCTCCAAAACACAATAGGAAGTACTTAAAATGCATAATTTATGAGTGAGGACTGAAGTGGGAGCTAACACTGCTGCGCTTTATTGTCAAAAGTGAAAAACAGGTTCATTCCACTTGAGCTTTGAGAAAATGTAATATGTATTATACCCTCTATATTTAAATGGCTTTTACCACACGGAGTCGTCTCAGAGATACAGGAACTCAGAAATAAAGCCATCATATGACATGTGTTGCACTTTTCACCCCAGGCGTTAAGCGTGTCCCTTTTGCACAGAGGTGCAGGTTTAGGAACCGGTTTAAGAGATTGGAGAGGATAAGTTTCAGCATCAGCAACTGGACTTGCTGTGCTTACAGTGCAGCACAAGGACTCGAGTGCTGATATAACAGGGTTTCCAACCTGTGAGTCATGCAGTCTCCGGGGACTCAGTTCCTGTCTGAAGAGCTGATAAAACTGTTTGGTTTTCGATTGCCTGTTCTGTTGTCCTGATTATTAGCTTGTCTTTAAGTCAATAGATGTTTCGTTCCAGGCGTTGTTGAGATAGAGTCTCTGCGTCCTCGTCTGGACTGGTTCTGTGAGGAGGAGGCTTGTCTTCTGTCAGTATCCCCCGCAATCCATGTACACACAGAATCATGAGCATTGTTGAGGATGTTATCCAGCCTATTGTCTAATGAATCATCAATTGCAATTATAGCACAATGACAAAAAACATACATAACATGGAAATAACAAACTGGCAATCTGCACAGCAGCTCAGGCATCTCTTGTAATGTTCGTTTTATTCGTCTTCGTTGTGATGTCATATGATTAACCTCCAGGGTCTGTCTTTACACTAATTATTCTCATTGTGCACGCTCTCCTTCAGGCATATTATTGTACATATAAACATATTGGTTTCCATTGCTGCAAGGACGACATTCAGCTCTACCTCCCCATTGACCTTAATAGCGGAAATCAATGTGACATTCTCCACAGCTGCATCGGGAGTCTCCAAAGATCTGATTCAATAATAGAAAACAATCTGACAGTGAGGGACTAAAAAAGCCCACTGTCACTCCCACTGCCCTACTTAAACCGTGAATAAATTAGTGATAAATAAATTACTACATCGATGTCAGTTGGCTTATCATTTGAACATTGAGCAGGAAGTCTCGGCAGCTATTGAACAGGCTATTCACGACCCAAAAGAAAAGAAAAATCTCATTTATGATATCGTTGACCCCTTGACCTTTCACATTGCGCCGTTCTCTGGTCAAAATATCCCTTCAACCACTGCTTGGCAGAAACTACTGGCTGGATTTCTGTGACATTTGTTGTGAATATTCATGGTCCCGTGACCTTTCCTCTGAAGTCGGTGCTGTCAGGTTAAAAATTGCCACATGTTCACAAACCCCCTTAATCCTAAACGTTGGACTGTTCTGAAATTTACTGAGCACATTCTACTCATTTGGGAGGACGGAGTCTCAGCTTGGCGCCCACACTCTTTCCTCTGGCTCCATCCGCAGGTCAACAAAACCACATTCATGCCCCCCATGGGTAAAAAAAGAGAATAAAATAAAATGTTTATGATTCTATGGCCTTTCCTCTGGCACCGTCCTCCGAACAAAATTTACATTTTTAGCTGAATGTGGTCATAACACTGAACAATAACAGCTGCCAGCCTCGCAGGATGGCCGACTTTGTGCCCTGGTAGTTTTTTTTTATTCCAACAGCATTTTAACTACCGGGCTTTATTATATCTGAAAAAAAGAAGACACGCGCTATGGAGGCCGTGATGTTTATTAAACCCGGATTTGGAAAAGTCCAATATTGTATGCTGTATGATTATGTGTTTGTTCTATAGTGCTGGATTCACTGTACATGAAGCCAACACACAGTTTCAGACCATAAATCATACAAAGAATATTACTGCGACCAGTGAATACAAGTTAAGCCGTCCCTATTCACAATCACGACCACCCAATCATGCATCTTTCTATTGTGTCTCTATTTTTCTATTAAATCTGTGCATTTATTGGCGCAGTCGGTTTGTAAGCCTTATCACTTTTCACAGAGTAACTTCATTTCCTGAACCAAACTGTTATTCAAAAAGACTGCACTGCTTACAGTACAGCTGTCTTTACAATGCTGCTCCATGGAACCACAGGAGGGGGAAAAAAAGAAAAACTCTGAAGCAATGAAAAGGGTTTCCATGGCTCCTGGTCAAATGAGATCGAACTCAGTGTGATACACTTGCAGATTTTCATAAAAGCAACTTTGTACCAGTCATCCAAAAAAAAAAAAAAGTCAAGGTGAGGAAGGAAGTAATTCTCTAGAGGAGGTGGTGGACTATCCGTGTGGATATCTTCCTCGGTAGTGGGCCTCTCCATTCAGATGAATGAGTAAACAACAACTTCTCTTCCTGGATCAGAGAAGGTGGAATTGCTTTGGAAATATTAAGACCATGCAAAAGAAAAGAGAAAACTCTACACAACTACAGCACAAGCCATGACTCTTTGGTTTGGGGCTGCTGTTAGACTCAAAAAGAAGAAAGAAAAAAGCCTCTGCAACAAGATGTAAACACAACACCGACGTATTATCAGCTTAGGAATGTAACACCACCAAGAATGTCTGCACACATTGTTGTACAGGGGCAAGTATGTCGATTCAACATTTCATAAAACTCCATCTAACACATACTTCAGTCTAGACCAAAGTGATGAGCATGGCGACATTGCCATGCTGCTATTATGCCTAAAAATATTCATTAATGCAGCTTTTAGATGAAATTGGTAAAAAACATCAGCGAGTTCTTGTGTGTGGTTGAATACTGATCATTTAGATCTGCTACTTCTGTTAGAAAACACACACACACACTGCATTGCTTTTAATGAGCTGCAGTGGAATTTTGAACATATCATATTGGCGTTGTCAACCAGTCACCGAAGCACCAGTCAACTATTTTTTATACCAGCAAAAGTAGAGAGCATCTCCAACCACAGCGTGTTTGTTATTTACAAAAGGCTGCATTAATCATAGATTATTTAAACACACATAAGGTGACAGCCCTCAGTTAGAATGACACAAATGTATTTTTTCTAATTACTACACTTGCATCACTCAGACCTTTTCATAATACAGACTTGTGTTAAAGTCAAATAGGTTTTTCCAGATGACTGCAAATACTGCTCATTTTTGCACTATTTCTTACCCAGCCATTTGTTTCCCCCAAATTAATTAGCTTTATTGAGGTAAATTGCCCTGACTCAGACAGTGTGTGGTGTCTGTTAGGGAGCCACGCATGAATGGAAAATGGTTTGGAAGGAAAAAGCTGGCAGATAAAACCGGAACAATAGAATCCCTGAATGCAATTAAGCAAAAAGAATTAGACGTCTCTGCAGTGAAAAAAAGAAATGTCCTGCCTCAGTAGATCCTCTCGCTCATGCAGGGAAGAAGAACTTTGGTGTGCTGATAAAGTAAAGCCTTTCATTCGTCTGTGCTGGGAACCCCTGGTGTCCAAAGAATTGAGGAGAATTTCATACTTTATTTTCATGCTGGAGCTGAGAACTCAGTGTGCATGATATTAAGAACACCTTCAGTGCTACTATATATTTTCGTCTGAAAACAGTAGCTGCTCTTTGAAAAAATGGATTTTTACAAGATGTTCCACATGAATGCCAGCAAATACTGACCCCCCGGGGCTTTTCTGCTAAATTTGCGCATTGTGGGCCTCCACGTCCATCTGCAGTTTGATTGGAAGCAAAGCTCCTGATGTAAGTTTAAATCACTTGCATGTCTATTGAACCATACCTGCATGTAATCCTTGTGGGAATGGAGAATTATCAGCTTTACTCTTGAAACAGCTGTCATGTAAAAATGTTGCTAATTAGTTGAGATGTTAAGATTTCCAGTGACATATAAATGTTTTCCATGGTGCAACAAAGACACAAGACACATCATTATCACCAGCCTGTCAGCGACGTGCGTCATGATGGATTTGTGTGCTGCGTTTACTACAAATTACCCTCATAAAGTGGGATTTATCACATCAGTGACAGAAGGAAAAAAAAACAACAGCCATGGTAGAAGAGCAAATTGATCTCCTTGTTCCAACATCATGTTTTACATTATGTTCTGTTTCATTAAAACATCAAGGATCTCTCCAAGCTCCCAGGTGAACAGGACAGATATGACAAACAGACAAACAAGCAAAACAAAGCAATAAAGAGGAAGAGAAGACGGATGGTGGTTTTGTGCAGGATTGCATTGCACGCTGTGTTTGCCTATTTATTATGCATCACATAGTAAATTATCTTTTTAAAGTGATTTTAGATGATCCACAGAGAGGACAGCAGTTTTGTGAGATTGAATTGATGGAGTGTGTGCATGTTCTTTTTTTTTTTTTTGTATAGAAGAACATGTAGCTGTAGCGAAACGACAACATAATGTTGTGTGAGCTGCAGGGTACAAATGAGGGGTGTGTGTGTGTGGGGGGCAGATGTAGATTATTTTGTGGAACATAATCACTGTTAGTAAGAGGTAGAAAGTTGTAAACTTGATGCCAACACTGATTTGAAAAGAAAAAAAAAACTTGCAAATGAAAGTAAGCATTAAGCCTTTGACAAGACATTCGGCATTTGGGTTATTAAGTTTTGATCTACAAGATGAAATACTGGTTCGTTGATTGATGTTTATCAGTATTTTCGGGAAAAAACCCCAAAACAACAACAAAAAAACCAAGCTGTAATTTATTCATTACAAACATCAAGCAAAAGTTGACGCACAACTTCCATAGCCGTCTTTACAAAGTTGTGCAAAAAAACACAATGAGGGACGGGTGTTGTCAGATTTTCATCTCCGGTTGTCAAAGTTACACATCATCATTAATTCATCTCCTCTCTCACTCAGCAGATGACACATTCCAGGCGGAGAAGCAGATGTACGAGCTGATTGATGTGATTTGTAGAACAGAAGCGTGCCATGCGTGGAACATTATATCATATAATTTTGCATCGTCAGTTTGCCGTGAGACAGATGTTGTCAGGAGACGGAGAATAGCTTGACTTCTGAATTATCTCCTCTTGTTTCCCTTTCCTGTTTGTAGTTTTTGAAATAATGTTGGCGTGATTTGCACTGTTTGATTCCCTCTGTGCATGAAAACCACATTTAAATCTCAGGTTCAGTCGTGAGCTGCATATTTATTCTGGAGCCCCGGAGAAGCTTAATGAACCGTATCATCGCTAAAAGAGAGGAAATATTATGACCACAATTTCTCACTGTTTAGGCTCTTTTGACTACAGCAACGTTCATTATGCAATTGAACGCTGTAATTTGATTTACATTCAATCAAAACTGGGTCGTCAGTCATTAAAAAGCTTCAAAGGTAACAGCAGGTCAGTCTTATCAAAAACATCCTTTCCTTTGATTACCTGCACACATACAATATAATAAAACATCTATCTGCTAAATGCCCATACGCACTCTTACAGACTTCATGTGGAATATAAAACATCAATCACAGTTAGTTTTACTGCGTGTATTTTGCCTTTTGTTTTGTTTTTGCAGTAGGCTGACTTCAGTGTAGCTCATAGGCTGCGATGAAAGGTTATTAGAAGCCCTGACAGCTCTGAAAACAAGTACACACAGGACAGCCAATCAGGAAGGAGATATGATGCAAGGTCATGTGACAGGAGGTTTGAGCTGCGGTCCTGATCCTGAACTTAAAGGTAGGGTCTGGAGTTTTGTCCCTATCAGTTTGTAAACAAAACAGTGAAACTCAGCCCCTCCCCTCAGGCTAAGCTGTGCAGCCTCCTGCTTCTGACAGCAACAGTTGTCATGACCATAAAGGAAAGGAATTACAGTCTGAAAGAAGTGCTGGAGCCGCGGGCCGATAAGCCGACCTCTCGCCAACACCGGGAGCCTCCGTGTATGTTGTTATGCTGTTGTATTGTGGTGAACTAGCGGGTGTTAGCCGCGGATGCTAACCGCGAGCGCTAGCGAAATTAGCATCGCGCTAGCTCACTAATATGGTGCTAATACTTGTTACCAGTGTCGGTATAGGTCGGGAATCAGTCCGCGGCTCCAGCGCTTCAATCAGACTGTATTTATTGTTCTTTGTTGTCCTGACTGCTGCTGCTGAGAGAGATAGAGACTCAGTAGCATCAGACAGCTAGCACAGCTAACAGGCCTGAGCCTCCTGCTGCAGGTAGCTTCACCTGAGCTCCGTCATTGGCTGGAGGATAACACAGACTCTCTCACCATAGATATCTATGCTCATTTTCGACTCTCTAGCTCCACCTAGAAACGTCCATGTGCACAGCAAAACATGAACAAAACAAAGCAAAAGACCAAAATACAGGCAGGGGGAGGAGGGGCTGCAGACAGAGCCCCCACCACACAGGAGTAGAAGCCCATAGCTGATGATTAAGACGGATTTCATTTGTAAAAGTCTAATGTTTATTTTTAGGTACAAAACTCCACACCCTACCTTTAAAGCTGGGGTCTACGATCCTGAAAACGTAGGGAGAGAGCTAGCAAGATTTGAAAATAGCACCTCCTCCTGCCTCCTCTACGTCCCACCCCCTTGCTCCCCCTCCCGTCAGTGTCTCGGTCTAAGCCCGCAAACTGGCACGCGCACACAACAAGAAGCGGCAGGAGGAGAGGAGGAGAGCAACGGCAGGGACAGAGGGGGGTGTGCGTGCAGAAGGATTTGGATTGGTTGCTCCCTCTCGGGTCTGGGCAACGTGATTGGTGGAAGTTTTCTCAGCACTGTAGTTGCCAGACAGCACAGATTTTTCTCGTTCTTTTTCATTAAGTCATAACGTATTAATTCCTCTGGCAACAGAGGGAACGTTTCACCCAGTATAACAGAACATGCTTTTGAACAGGATCGTAGACCCCACCTTTAAGCTAAAGCTTCATTCAAAGTGTTTTGGGTGACAGTGAGGTAGCGTCTCAATCAGAGGACGGAAACATATGATAGTAACCAGAACCGCCTGTTAATCCTTTTATCAATATCACATCTATGAATTAATCGCCACGTTGACTTAGCAACAGTGTCGCAGCAAATTCAGTGAATATGTTTCAAGGCGCTGCGGTTTGTGTGAGGTGAAGTGTTGAGGATGTTTCTCTCTCCACTGCTCTCATGTTGTGACAACAGTGAATGGATGAACAAGAAAGTTAGCACATTTGTGTTTGCTGCATTTATGGTCGACTAAATCCATTATATGAGAGTAGCCAGCTGTCACTGAACTCATTTTCCAATGTGTGCAGACAACAACTGTGCCCGTCCCACCATCAGATCTTGTTTCTTGATAAAAAATAAATAAAAATAGAAGAAGTCTTGAAACTTAAATAGGTACTACTGAAAAATTTATTTTGAGCTCTTCCTTGTCTCATATGAGGTGTATGCTATTAGTTTGTTGAGTTGTTAGAGAGCTGATAGTGATGTCTGTCTTTCCCAATAACCTTTACATTTCGAAAATCACATCCTGAACACAGACTTTCAGCACAAAGCCTAAAGGACATCCTTTGTTGAGGTGCTGAGCTTTTTTAATACCCTACACTTAGAGGATTAAAGGGGGTGTGCGGGTGAGGGTGCAGGCAGGTAAGTGAGACCGCGGGGTTCAGAGAGGTCCGCACCTGAACAAAACACTGCGCGGTCAGACACAGGCTACTGGGCGGAAACACACTGCATGAACAGCCCTGGAGGAATATCGGTGTTCACGGAAAAACACTGGTAACACAAGAGCCACTGAGATGCTGATGTTCGATAGTGAATTGAGCCAGAGCTGAATGAGACTGCTGTATTCTAGTTTTTTCTTCCTTTTTTTTTGATTGATTGGTAAACTCATACCTTAGTTTAAATGGTTAAACTTTCCAAGGGCATTTCAGTTTTTTATTGCACGCATTGCACGTTGTTTGCTTTAACAAACAATCTGGTCTGAGAATAATAAGACATGAACACAACATCAACAAGATCCCATTCCCCTTCCTTTGATGACTCTTACATTTCACTTGAGTACTTACCAAGATTTAGCTTCTGTTTGTGTTTTATAAATTTCAGTATCACAGGACAGAATAAAGTCCATGTACTGCTGTATCGGCTGCTAAGTGTGAGAGTAAATAGATTATTTTTTAAAGCTATAAAGGTAATAATAAGTACAAGTACACACTATTAAGCATTAGTTAAAGGTGTACAGAAATGGCCGTTTGTTCCGTTTGTCGCGCCGAGTTGTCACGAGCACCAACACGACTTTACCTGAGTAAGTTTAACGGATTTGATTGGTCGCTAGCGAGCGGGCGGGATATTCAAAGCTTGGGGCGAGTCCGAGCTCCGTGTGTGTGTGCGTGTTTAGATGTTTGAATGACGGATGACAGATCCAATAGCAGTGGCTTTTGAATCGTGTACAGGCTGACGTACAATCAGTGCGCCTGCATTGTCCAATGTGAAAAAAAATATACAACAAAATACACACTTTCATCCCGGATTTACTCAAAAATAGAATTTTGCACAATGTTTGGCCTACGTCGTCTGATAGATGAGTTTTTACACTAATTTTATGATTTTTTTTTTATTTTTTATCAAATTCTTTTTTCTTGCATGAATACTCATTACTATGTAGTATGATGAGTAAAACATATTTTACTGTGTTTATTAACTACATACTAATGAGTATTCATGTGTTATAAATGATTAATTCAGTATTTAATGTTTAACTAATGCTTAATAGTGTGTACTAAGTATTACCAATTTCAACAAATCTTTTGACAAGGTAAGGAGTTAACTATTAAGTTCTTATTCCGGACAGTTATTAGAAAAGATTAAATATATTGCGGTTTTGAACACTGTTGGTACTAAGAGATTTTATTCCCTGTATATATTCATCATTCAATGCATTCAATACACTGACTTCACAGACACTATGAATATTTATTGTACAGTATATTGCCATTTCAATGAAAGAGAACAAAAACACTGAGACCTTGTACAGGACGTATGGATCTTTTTTTGTAATGAGGTTGAAGCAAATAACTTGACATTTTAATAACTTGATGTATTCAACACTGGATTCTTATCAACCATAACATTAGCGCCGTTGACATACAGTATGGAGTGAATAACACTGAAAGTCCATGCCTTGAAGAGTCAGAGCTGTTTTGGTTGTGAAATGTGGGGCCCACAGAATATTAACCAGGCCGTTATATTGTTATGATTGTTCGGCGTAAATCAATATACAATCCTGTCTCAGCAAATTATGTTGCTGAAAGTAAGTAAAATCCTCCTGTGTCCTCCCGTCCACCACATAATGGTGTTTTGTATCGACGGTTATACATGAACATAATGGACTGTCGCCTGTCCTCTACATCTGTTGCCAGTTGGAGAGTGACAAGTTGATTTATGGGACTTGGAGGAACAGTAATGAATCAATTAGGCTGATAAGATGCTCTCCTCAAGGTCACTGTCCGGTGATTCATATACATCTACTCAGTGCCTGTAAATCTGATTCATATGCGTAGAATGAGAATCAACGTTCAGCAAATGAGCACAGAAAGACCCGACAACATCGTGTCTCATCTTTCTGTTTGTTTTAACCTCATTTATAGTCTTTAAATGGACAGTCAGGAGACACATCTCCAGTTATTTAAACATTATTGAGCTAATTAATCTACTTTGGTGTCACATAATGATATGATAATTATGATTTAAAAAAAAAGTATTTTGCAGTGTCTTAATAAATAACTAAAAAATATAAAGATACATTCATAGGGAGACAATATGTCAAACATTAGACTGAGTTAAGAGACATACACAGTTTGTGCATACTCATCATTCAAAACATAATAACACAAAATCTGTAATCAGCGACAACAAGAGAAGAAGACTGTGAATATCGAAGACTCAGCCGAAAGATTGTAGTGTCAGATAAAATGTCGTTTCATAATGAATATGCAGTCTTAATCAGGACTGGTGCACAGAGTGTTCCTATCTTATCTTGTTTTCTATTCGGCAAACACCGCTGAACATTTTGGGCCCTGCGGAAGCTGCACGACAGAGAACACACACATTGTTTATTGAAAAGCAAATGAGAGGCAGATTTTCTTCCTAATGGAATCGATTACAACTTTATTGCCTATAAATTTGTAAGATTGTCCTCACCCCATCTGACAGCACATTAACACATTAAGATACACACATTACATCACAATAACAATGACAATATGAAACCATAATGTCATAAAAAATAAAATAAAATGAAAAACACTACAATTAAACCCTCAAAAACTGACATTTGGGCCACTGAAGGTCTATAAGTTTGATATAGTATCAAATTTAACTGGATGGCAACTATTGCCAAACACGAATAAACACTCTTCTTTATGTTTTTGGTCTCCACCACCTCCTGAGGGGAATATCTGGCTCTTTAGCTGCTAAATGCTCCACTACGTTCACCAGATAGTTTCAAACTGTGTCTGTCTGATGTTTGGCTATGAACAGGCAGTAAACAGTGGAGTTTTTTTGTTTGTTTTTTTCATGGAGGAAAGCTACCTACCTGCTGCTGTGACAGAAAACAACACAGTGAGAGCAGCCAAGAGTGAACCAAGTTTGGACTGGAAGATCACAACAGGGAGGGAGCGACCACTTTCACAAAGTAGTCATGTGACCCATTGTTAATACACAATAATGATAATAGCCTCTTTGACAAGGACACTTAAAATTGAATTCCTTTTCCCGTGGGATAAATTGTTGTTCAAAACATTCTGTATCAAAGTTTCACATCTTGCACTCGGTTTCTGGATGATGCACGAATCTTTCCCACTCATCCACCTTTCACAGAAGTTTCCTTTCGGTTGGTGAATTCCATTAGCGGACTGACTTTCCCCTTTTACCCCTGCTACTTTGGAGACATAGCTTCAGGAGACAGAATTTAATTTGGTCTCAAAATGAATCCGTCACCTGTGGTAGTGGCCAATTTCTTCGGTTTATCAGAGGGACCGGCGACTGTGGAGATCCTATTGATTGGTCGCAGGAAACTAAGAACTTCCACTTTGCTCAGCAAAACGCCGCAGACTACTTCCCGTGGAGGCCATTAGCTCTCTGATCAGGCAGAGTAAAGACCGACAGACTTTACCAAGGCTGCGGTTGTTAAATAGAGCCTGGCCGTGGTTTGCAGGTTTCATTGATGATGCTATTGAACGTGCTCAAGCTGTGTGAAACGCCCATAGTGACCCGGCAGGGGGGTTCATGGGGAGAAACTATTTAGTCGGCTCAGTGTATCTACCAAGGAGGTGCCATTACATCCCATTAGCAAACATAGACATTGGGATTTGATGCTGTTGTCTCTGTGAGCCAATTTAATTTTACAGCTCAGTATTACTCAAGGACAGTATCTCTTTAATCTGTCTGAATGGCATTTTACTGTACACAACTCCTCTTACACTGTATCACAACCCATTAACTTGGGTCTTATGCAAATGGTAAAATGCACCTGAAGGAAATGAAATGCACCTGAATCACATATTGAATTGGTTTAATGATGTAAAATGGTGACATTGAAGATATCTACAAAATGTTCCCTGACAACATGTGTAATTTCTTGCAATACAAGACTGACTTTTTATAATCATGTCTAGCCACTTGGGGTTAAAGGGATAGTTCACCCAAAATTCAAATTTCACTCATTATCTACTCACCCTCATGTCGACTAAGAGCTGTGAGAATTTTCAGAGTCCTCCGTTCCTTCTCTGAGTTACGAGGGGGTCCACGCAGCAGTACTTGTCCATATAATGGTTGTCAATGGACACCAACTTTCTTTGTCAAAAAAAAACACACCAAAAAACATTCAAATACCTCCATACTGCTCATCTGTAATGCCCCTCTTGTATTGAAGCCCTGACATGAAAAATTGTTCCGAAAAAAATGAAATAAGTCTATGTTTTAAGCTTGTTTGTAACAGAAGCTCCCAGTGTCTCAGTTCACTGCTCTTCCTGTGTCAGTGCAATTCTCACGTGATTTGCACTGACCGGCGGAACAATGACTCATGTCGGGGCTTCAATACAAGAGGGACATTACAGACGAGCAGTATGGAGGTATCTGGATGTTTTTTGGTGTGTCTTTTTGGACAAAGAAACCTGGTGTCCATTGACAACCATTATATGGACAAATACTGCTCCACGGCCCCCCGTGACTCAGAGAAGGAACGGAGGACTCTGAAAATTCTCACAGCTCTTAGTCAACATTAGGGGTGTAAGAAAAAATCGATACACTTAAATAACGCGATTTTTTTCGGTTTTCCATATCGATTTTTTTTAACTTTATTTTTTTAATAAAACATGTACAAAAACTGGAATAAAACTTAGTCTTATTTTTTTCATTTCTTCATGCAAAATTCCTGCCAATGCTTGTATTTCTTCAGCAAGCTAATTGTTGTGCCCTCTTTTCCCTATAAGAGGGCACGGTGGCTGGTCTCCAGTGTTTGGACGCGTGCAGGTTCTTCTAGCTCAACAAAATGCCCAAGGCGAGGTTCCAATGGTAAAACATTATTTATTAACACAACACAATACCTCGTTGGCAGGACAGGTAAACCACTCGATGACACGGTCAAAACTGTTTCCCTTCGACCAGCACACCTGGTAGGGATGATTGTCCTGGGTTTAAATTACCCATGACCCGGAAGTGAGTGACGCCACTTCCGGTGTCACCAAAATAAAGGCCGCCAACTAGTAATCAATAAATAAATAACAAATAGCACAAATGGCTCCTACACTAATGTTAAGCATGTAACAGCATGTGTGTCCTATGTGCTACAATTTTCTTACAAATAAATTCTTTCAAAGAAACTCAATATATCGTTGTTCCTGTTAATAGAGCAAATTCAAAGTGTCCACAGCAGGTGATAGTGTGTTTTTCTTCTTCTTTACACACTTCAATATGAGGGTGAGTATAGTGAAATTTGAATTTTGGGTGAACTATCACTTTAAGTTTGTCTCGGTTACACACTGAAAAAAAAAAATCTCAGCTAAGTGACATAATGAATTCAATACCTGCTCCTTGAAATGCTAAATGAACATAATCCAAAACAAGAGGAAGGGTTGTGTAAGTGTTTGAGGTACAAGGCTGCCTATGTGACCGCTAACAGCTTTTACAAGCAGCTGTCTGCACTTCACAGATGTATGCACACTTACACAGCAGATAACACTCTGTTAATAGAGCAGCAAAGTGTCCACAGCAGGAAGTGTGTTTTTCTTTCTCTCTTTTGCACTTCATGACTAAGAAAGGAGAGGCTGCGTTGACACTGCTGATGTTGTACCCGCACAACATGAAGCTGTGAGTCATGGGAGCTCGCTGGTTCTGACAGCTACCGTTAGATGTCTCCGGTTATTTAACACTTTTCCTGTCTTCCGTGATTTCTTTTCATTTCACATCTTTGTAATTTTGCTGTGTATGTATATATATATACTATATCAGACACTAATGATGTTACCTGCTTGGTTCTTTAGGGACAGTAGAAAGAAACAAAAGTGAAGGTGTTCTGATACATTTGCTGATGTTTTCTCTTGTTATAGCAGAAAAGCACAAGTGAAGCCCATTTCTTTTTTAAAAGTATGATTTATATCCTGTGATTAAAATATCCTCTTCGTTTCTAGAGGAAGATAAGCATTTCATTCATTTGATGTCTTTTGAAACCATTATTACAGTTCACTGTTGAAATAGAAATCTGGTTTTAGTTTGTTTCATCAGGTTTAGTCAGGAAAAAAAACACCTATTATCCGGTTTGGAGAATAGCTTTGGATTAAAATAAGTATAGGTTCGTGAAACATTTCTTTAGTTTTGCTTATAGTAACTATTTCATGAAGTTAATAAGGTACTTTTATCAACAACAATAGCTTATAACCTGAATAAATGATGGTCAAACAGCCAGTCAAGCTTTTTGACTCATCCCTCTTCCTTCAGATGAGTCTGGCTTTATATTAACCACCGCTGCAGCTTTGCATTCAATAAATTACTGCTGTAGTTTTCATATTTTACACAAAACATAAAGACACAGAGAAAGAAAAAATGACAAACAAAAAAGGGTGACTTGGTTTCTTTTAGTCCATAAAATGTCCACATATTTTCTGGACTTTCTGCAAGTGGCTTTTAACACACATCAGTTTTTCCATGGTCAGACAGCTTTGGGAGCTGCTCAGCCATTGATTAATAGTTCAATTTTTTCCAGTGAGAAGGTGTAAAGATTTTTTTTTTTACCTGTATGACACAAAGACTGGCTGCGTCTTTTTACTTTTGTTTTTGATCATTTCATAGCATCAAGAAAGAAAACCCCAAGATGGAAAAACATGAGCAGAGAAGTAATGTTGGAGAAATCAATTTTGATCAAATGTGTATCTGCATCTCCTGGCACATCCACATACACTGTACTAATCAGGACTCTGAGGCGCATTATTAGGCTACTAAATCTGTGTGAGAGAATATGTACATGATTATAATTCAACAGTTTCAGTGAGGGTTTTGTCACTTTGTTGTTTTGCTTAAGTAACAGACTGTCATTATTTTTAAAATGACAGTCTGTGAAAAGGTTTGTGTGTATGTTTAATAATAATAATGATAATGGGTCTCTCATGAAGGTGGTAATTTATTGTTTGCAGAGCTAAAAATAAAACTCCATCACCTCTTTGGGTGTGATTCCTCTGGCACGAAAAAGTGTGAAAGCCAACAGTTAGGACGACTGTGAGAACCAGTGGGTATAATAGGACACAAGCGTATAATGCCGAGATTAAATTAAACTACTGCATGCGTGAGCAGGTCAGACACACCTGTGTTTGAAGATTCATCTTTTTCTCTTATTATGTCTCATAATTAGGATAAATGCAGAGCTGGGTTTGTGTTTAATGTTCTCGTTGTGCTACCACCACTCTGATCATAAATTCAGAGCCGAGCGCTAATTGCAGTTAGTGGAGCTCGGCAAACATGAACAGAAGATAAGAAGATTTGATTTTTTTTTTTTAAATCTATAAATAGATACAAATAGCTCATTGTCGTCTCTGTGTTTCCTCTGATTGTCCAAAGGATGACTTTAGTCGCTGAAGTTTTTCTCTAAATTACACTTGAGCTAAATGAGCTCTTTTGTCTTATCCTTCTCATTTCTGCAGACTGAACATCTGTGCATGGCTGCACGCCTAAGAGTCAAACAACATATGGTCCCAAATTGTTTAACAGGCATGAATGGTTTACTGTATATTAGAGGCTGATGCTGAATTGGCGAATAACAGGAACAAAGTCTGTGTGTGGCTCCAAAGCCTCTTCTGTGCAAGTCTGCAGTGATGACTGTTGTTTTCTATTGGCTCTGTGGTTTATGAGCAACTTTTTTTGTCAATGAAAAAGTCCCAAAACTTACTTTTTTCCATAAGTTTGGTCATCACTGTCTAATTTTTTAAAAAAGCATAAAAACACCACAAAGCATAATTACATTATTCATGTAGATTTCTCCCTCTAAGCAACGCAGAATCGGTGTCTCTGGAGACAGTGATGCTACAGTATGTGTGTTGGAGGCTGCTCATGAACTACTAAAATATAAAGTAAATGATGCATTTCTATTTTCGGCTATCTGAATAAGGTCAGAGCTATTTTAAGTACCGTAAGCAGCACCTTACCACCTCTAAGTTGAGTTTCATGTTGACAAAGCTGGCAATACACGCACGCACACACCTGACTTCATAGGCATGTATGATGAAAGCAGATAGCGTGGTCTTCAGTAGTTCAGCTGCATTCACACATGTGCATAGTGATTCTAGTACAGTACCATTGCTTTGCTCTCATTCGCTTTCATCCTGCCACTGTGAGGGCATGTGCAGGGCAGGCGATGCATTTAGCAGGCAGTTCACATTAAACACTTGACCTTTGTGTTGTGCATGTGCAAAAGCGAATGGCATTGCTCAGTATTCACATGGTCACCTCATCATCATCATGGATACGCCTCCCTGTATCATCATTATCAAGTGAATATTGTTTTATGAAACCCAAGCTGATATTCCAGCTCTTTCCATAAATAATCATGTATTTCATTCGACTGGTTTACATTATGGCTTCTGAACTAGTGTCAGTTTAGTCTTGTTTCCTTTTGCGAAGTAGTCTGAGCTAACGTTTCGTGTCGTGTTAGTTAATCAAACTGGATGTCTCCCCCTCGGTAGCTTTGTTGTAGTTCAGCTCCTTCAGCTGTGAAGTAATTGGCAGCTTGCAAAGCTACACTTTCAAAGTTGCTTCTCCCAACAACGACGGTTCTTGGGTTCTCTGTTTCTGCCGCAACACAAGGGTTAGCCGCTCCCACGCCCGCCTCCGAGCAACCGAGGAAAAGCAGGAAAGAAAACGTGTGAGCGGAAGCTGGAAAATTGAGTCTGTAATCAAAGCTCTCGCGCGCACGCAAACCTCCATCTGGGTGTGGAGACATCTTCTCTGCTCGGCCTGATGACAGAGACTCACTAACCTGCAGCGACCGGAGGGAACAAACAATCATACTTTAATTGATTTTACTTTTATGTTCTCTTGCTTAATGAAAATCAAATCAAAACTAAGCCAGGGGCCACTCGGTCTCTCTCTTCTGTCTTTCTGTCTCTTCCTCTTCCTCCCTCCTCGTCCCTCCTCCTCCCCCCTCCCCCCCATGTCTCTCGCTGTGTCGCTTTGAAGTGTAAATCAGATTCTACTGATGTATGAAAGTGAAGTGCAGACTGTACACCAGAGACCATTTTACAGCACTGAGGGCTCACAGGGTGTAACCAGATGTAAGTGTATCTTTTCCATCAAAAGTGTAGGTCAATAATTCCTTATATAACCGTGTCAGTGTGTGTGTGTAAAGCCACTCACCATAGGACTTGCCTATTAAAATTTATGAGGCTTCATATATATGACTGTAACATTTTTTATAGCTACACCTGGTTGTTCTTTATCTCTGCATCAAATGCAAAACTGCAATAACCCAATAAGTATTAATGCGTTAAATACTCACGTCAGCTGCTCTTACCTTTTGCTCTTTGCTCCGTTTGCACATCGGTCTGTGTAGTTTTAAATAAAAAGATCATAAAGGCTGAGTGACAAGAGCTCTGATCTATGAAATGGTAATGTCTTCCTGAGTGTAACCCTTTCTATTAGTTATTATAGAGCCATCTGACGTCTCCTCCCCGGTGATTTGTGTTGATTTA
Source organism: Decapterus maruadsi (assembly GCA_030347415.2). Classification (NCBI taxonomy): domain Eukaryota; kingdom Metazoa; phylum Chordata; class Actinopteri; order Carangiformes; family Carangidae; genus Decapterus; species Decapterus maruadsi. The sequence continues at coordinate 32,451,377 of CM064900.1, forward strand.
ATACAAAAATAATTAAGATAAGCGATAATATCTTTCACCTGGATTCCCCTCATTGGTGTACATCAAGAAAAGAGCACGTATTAATAGAGTTATTTGCGCAGGCGCAGCGGTGTTTTCATATTCTAGTCACGTGTTAGACAAACATCCAATCATCAAAGAACTGCCACACATCAGATTACACTCCACATCCCTCATTCTACTGTGTAGTGGAAAACACATGTTGTTGTTTCATTCATCAACAAACATTGCTGTGCTGTGTGGGAGAAAAGAAAATATTACAGGTGTGCCTTCGCTGGGAACGATCCATGTACGCTCCGGGAATTTATTATCATGTCTTTCTACCATGCTGTGTGATTTGGAATAAGGACAAGAAAAGAAATGGGTGTGTAGTTTTGAAAACTTTGTCCCTGGCAGGCATGTTTGCAGCAGCTCAGAGAACAGATGTGCTGGAGGAGAAAACAAAACATTTTGACCTTATGAATACAAAGCTGTGGAGATTTTCTGTTGCCATCCAAAGGAGGAAAATTGGAAAGTTTCAAACATTATTTGGCAGCTTCAAGGTGAAATGTGCCTGTCATTCATGTTTAAAAAGGCAAGATTTGCACCTTAATTAATCAGTTTTCGGAGTAATTGATGGTTAAATGACTTGTTTTGCTCTCTTTCCATATTGTCTCTTTGCCAAAAACCAACCTTGCAAGGTCAGCACCTCCGACCCGGTGTCCCAGATCTTGTCTCGTGGGAAACATTGACTGCTTCACGGCACTACGACACAAAAGCACCTGGTAATCCGTTAGTGTTACCCACCTTGGTAGACAATGCTACTCGGATTGCCCTATCGCCGGATATGTTGAAAACAAATGCACGTGGCCAGGGGGAGGGAGGAGGGTTAGTGGTGAGTTTTCACAACAGCGAAAATGGGGGAACTCTGTAGAAAAAGAAATGTGACCAAAACAGCGAAAAAGCGACCAGACCTCTCCTTTTAAACCATCCCATGTAGGATAAAGTTGTATTTTTTCATGGTTATTCTCACCAACAGAAGCAACAATGACAATCACTGATCAAACTAAACTTTATTGGCAACCAAAACCCTCTCACAACAAACATAAAATATTACAACATTCAACAACTTTGACCTCGGTCGATGCTGGGTTCAATTTAACGTCTGGCTTCAGCATTAACTGCTTAACATGCACCAGACTTAAGTAAAGGGATAGTTCAACATTTTGGAAAATGATCCATTGCCATAATCCCTATGGTTTTAGCAGTAGGTTTGTTGGTGCAAGCTATTTTTAGGCAAATTCTGACTGCTTGCTGAAAAACTGGAATTTACCTTGTAGACAACTCTGTCTCGTAACGTTCTGTTATTATCTCATAGCGTGGTGAATGTGCAGGTCGCATCTTGTCCACCAGAGCGTTTTGGAGTTGATGGATTGTGTATTTGATGATTTTGATGAGGGAAACCAAGAAATCCCATGTACTGTAGTGTAGCTCTGAGCAGCTCACGGCTCTGCTCCGCCGTTATAAAAATAGCTTGCACCGACAATTAAAGGTAACAAACCTGCTCCTAAAACTATAGGGATTACGGCAATGGGCCAATTTGCCAAAACGTTGAACTATCCCTTCAACCACATGTTTTTTTGTTTGTTTTTTACAGTATAGAGGAATGATTTATTTTTAAAACAGCGCTCTCTGCAGTATGTGTCCATGTATGAATATGGCAAAGCATGCATTTGATCAGCACAATAAGATTTCAGCTGATATTCAGCAGCACACAGCGCCAGCTCCTTCCTGGAGGACCTTGACTGTCACCTCTTTGGTTCAGAAATCACATCACATATTATGTTATTAAACCCTGAGACACAGACTTTCCCATCTTTTCTCTCATCTAGGACGCACACACACACACACACACACACAAACTATGAGCATGTTGGGTCACAAATACTAAAACACTTCGTTCTGACTCAAAAGTGCTGAGCTTGTTTCTAAGTCAGTCACCCACAGCTAAGGGATGTCATCTTCAATATTAGTCAAAATTGTTTAAGTGGATTTGCTGTGTGATTTTCTGCCTGTTACACCCTATATTTTATGAGTTTTGTATTTGACAAATTGAGGTTTAGGGTGAAATGTTTAGACTTGTTAGGAATTGTGAGTCACTTCTGGCTTAACGGCTTAAAAAACAAAAGGATTTAAAACAGATTTATATGTTCTACAAAGCTTGTATTATCAGGATTAAACTTAAAGTGCCCAAGGGTAATACAATATAGAGAGGACACGCAGAAATACGTGCTTGGGGAGAAAGAGTTACTTTGTTCGCTTACTATGGTAACACCAAAAAGAAGCAACTCTGTACCTAATCAAAACAAATGTGCAAATATAAAAATTACCAATAAAGAAAGATTTTTAACCACAGATAAAACATTGAGATCCTTATTTTGAGTGACATATTGTATCTACAGCTTGGACTGTAGTAGGAAACAGCATACTAACACTGGGGAGAGGCTGCCTTTACTCTTTAAACAGCCTCAGCTCTTTGAGGTGTTGAATCCACAACACGCTGGAAACATCAGCCTTTGAGGTTCAGCTCCATGTTGACGCGATTGCATCACGTTTGTTTCCTCGGATTCATCGGCTGCACGTCCATGTAGCCAATCTTCAGGCAACTCTATTGCTGATTTATAGAACCAGTTTGAGATGCAATAAGACAATCATGATGGTTGACTGCATGTGGTTGTAAAGAGAAGCAGATTGTCAGCACGAGTTTGTGGAATTCAAAACATTACCGAGGGTTCATGCTGCTAATGTCAAACACAAATCCAGTTTCATCAGACCAGGCTTTGATTTCCCAGTCTTCTTCTGACCAGTTTTGGGATCTTGTGTGCATTAGGGGTGTGTATTGGCAAGAATCTGGCAATACGATACGTATTATGATACAGGGGCAGCGATACGATATATTGCGATATATTGCGATATATTGCGATACTGTAGGAACAACGATATATTGAGTTTCTTTGAAAGAATTTATTTGTAAGAAAATTGTAGCACATAGGACACACATGCTGTTACATGCTTAACATTGGCTTGCTGAAGAAATACAAGCATTGGCAGGAATTTTGCATGAAGAAATGAAAAAAATAAGACTAAGTAGTGCTTACCCCCCCCCCCCTTTGTGTTTTTGTATTTCTGTACATGTTTTATTAAAAAATAAAGTAAAAAAAAATCGATACGGAAAATCGAATATCGATACCGTATCGCGAAAAAATATCGCGATATTTAAGTGTATCGATTTTTTTCTTACACCCCTAGTGTGCATATTTCCTTTTTCTTGTCTGACAGGAGTGAAAGCCTTTGTGGTCGTCTTGCTGTTCCTCAAGGTTTGACGGTGATGTTGTGCTTCCTGCTCGCCACACCACAGTTGTGAAGCGTGGTTAATTGAATTACCGTAGGCTTTCTGTCTACTCCAACCAGTCTGACCTTTCTTCTCTGACCTCTCACTTTAACAACAATGCAGGTGCATGTTCCCAATTATCAGAATCAGCGTTTATGGCCAAGTAGTCATTACACCTAAAAGGAATTAGAGTTGGTGAATGGTACAAAAAGACAATAAAGAAGAATAATTTAATATGTGAAAAGACAAAATTACAGTAACAACAAAATGTAAGACAAAATAGGAAGAGTACAAACTACATAATAAACTGTAGCTCTGAGCAGGAGCTAGAATGCAAGATGTCAGCTACTGGACATTGGTTTTCTCTCTGCTTCATTCCTCCGTGAAAAGAATCTGAAGCTACAGTAAAATGGAGAAAGTAGGGCAAAGAAAAGAGACTTTGCACTGGGCATTAGTCTGCACTATTATAATGTTCAGAGATGATGAGTTCATTTCTGCTCCATAGTCGCAGAGTAAAAAGCCACCAGAGTTTGAAAATCTTATCCTACAATAAATGTTAGAAATGTTCAAGTCCTTCAGTTGTGTATGAGCCTGCAGAAATACCTCAGCTCTATATGTATGAAATGTGAATTTATGAACGTTGACCCTGGTTTTTAGTGCATTCTTTGTCACAAAGAGATTGAACATATGAATTCATGGATCTGTAGGTTATTAAAGGTTCAGTGTGTAATAATTTGCAGGGTTTATTGGCAATATCTGAATATAAATATATTTGTGCAAGTGTATAATCGCTATAAAAATCAAATTTGTTTGGTTTTCATAGCCTTATAATTGTTCTTATACATATAGGGTCTTGCTTTAGAGAGTGTCGCCATCTTGCACTGCCATGTTTGTATAGGGCAGCCCTAACAGGAAATCCAGCACATCCCGCGAGTTTTGCGTGTATAGATAAACCAACGAAGAAGAAGGCAGAGGGAAAGACGACGCAGTAGGAAACAGCAGACATACTGTAAAATGTTTAAGACCTTCATCTCACCTCACCACTCCATGCTTCTGAAATACTCCCAGTCGTCCCAGTTGTGGTAAACAAGTTTTTTTTCCTCGGAGGCCACCGTCACTTTGCCAACTGGAGGTGTGAGTGAGTGCGCGAACTACGCTAGATATCACGGTTTTACCCCCAAATATTACACACTGGACCTTTAAGTCTTAACAGTATGATTTCTGCGTGATGATTAGGGTAAGGTTTCTCTCACAATTTATTTCACAGTTATAATTAGACCCTGAAAACTATTTTTAATCTGGTTCTAAGAGAAAGGAATATTGCATCATAACCCCTATTTAATTTCCATGACAAGAATTGGAAACAAACACTCAATATGAGAAACACTGAAACAAAGTTGCAGTTTTCTTTTGGGATGAAAAGGAAAAGCCTTCAGTCAACATGTCTGAACCACTTCTGTGTCAACAGCTGTTTCATTTATTTGTAAACCCTTCCCAAAATGCTTTGCACAGACTGAAAGACCCCTAAAGTCACACTACAGGGCCGAAATAAATCAGGCTAATTATTCAACTTTCCAGATGCTGCTAATGGTCTATTTGCATCAGTAATGTGTCTCACAATAGCTGAGCGGAAAGTACCACATTTCAAAGATCATTCAGGAAAACGTCGTCCATTTTCACTTGTATGATATTATTTAACGGCCACTGATGTAAACGAGCCACTCGATGAGCTCAGTCTGTGCAGCATCCTTCAAAACACGAGAGGCTGTCACATTGTTTTAGCCACTCGAAAAGTTTGTTCAGCTTTAGGTTAATTAAAATGCTAATAACATCACCTTTTAAAATTACAGATACAAAAAAAAAAAACATTTCAAGTGCAGTTCCTTTTTTTTCTCCACATCACTACTACTCAACTGATGATGAGTGGCAAAGTAAAATCTGTCCAGAGTTGGATTTTTCCTCTCGTAGGTGTAGAGTCATTCATCCCTTCTACTCTTCTGAGTGATTCGTTGTATATCAAGAGTTTGTTCAGCTTTCCAGGGTGAAAATATACAGTGGCATGCATTTGTTGTCTTTTTTATATTTTGAACAAACAAACAAATAATTATCAAAGCAGCCAAACATGGTTATGTTGACATAAAATATTAGTAGTGTTGTGGTCTCAAGACCGGTTTTAAGACCACATTTTTAAGGACTTCATCCCGTCTCTGAATCAGCTACATTTGTCTTTGTCTCGGTTGAACTGGTGTAATGGTAATTTTCAGTATGTACTTGTTTGTTCCTTTCTACTGTTTTGTGCTCTCTATTTGATACAATACAGAGATACACGTTGCGCATGTTCTCACGTAACATCGCCTGATTCTCGGATTTGACTCCTGTTGCTGACCTTGGTGTACATTGTAATCTCTTTCAGTTTGCTAAAGTTCACTTGTGGGGAGTGTCACAGATTCTAGAAAACTCCCCTGTTCAATGTATTTTTGTTCCATTCCTTGCAGACTGCTTTGCACTCTGTTCGACTGAGAACCTTCTTTGCAAAGAATAAAACCCTTAAAAGACAGTCGATCTCAACATCTTTATTTCAGTTCTTGCCTAACAAATTTCCACAACACTAGTCTCAGGATTTTTTTTTCCAGACCAGTCAAAACCACAGCTACAATTACATCTTTTTTTCTATTTTACTGCAAATATCTCTGTCTCTGTCACTCACTCACTTTGGTTTATGTAATGTAATTCAGTCATTTTAAGGCAAGGCATCTTTATTCATATAGCGCATCTGCAACTCTATGTGCTTTACATAAAGACAAAACATTTTAAAAGAATCTCTTTTTTTTAATTAAAGTTGTATAAAAGTGTAACTATCTGAAAAAAACTTGGTTGCACTTGTGTTATGCTGTTCAGTTCATATGGTATAGATTGGGGGAATAGGTTTTATGTAAAATTGTCTTTCTTTTTAGCTGAGGAATAATGTAAATGTCAAGCCACAAGATTATAGAGTACTGATACTGAATACAGTAATGGTCTTGAAAATGTGTCTGAAAACCTATGAGGACTTTTACATGTACTACATGTTTTACATAAAAAGATTTCCACAGGTGTCATTATTAACTGTGAGAAAACTAACACAGGTGTGGCAACAGTCACTAAGGGCATGAGGTTTAGAAGACAACCAAGAAAATGTTTTACGTAATCTTTTGTAGTTCATACAGCACAATAGTACATTGTCAAACCGAGTGGTGTAATTACTCCGTGTATAAAGACTTCAGAAATGAGTCCATGATTATGTTTGAGGAGAGATTTGCTTCTTCTTTTTCTTCTTCTTTTTTGCTTTCAAATTTGTCACGAAAGTTCAAAGATAAACATTTTCTCAGCAGAAAATGTAACTTGTTTTCTGTTCAACCTGTCACTGGGTGTATTTTGATGTTTTTTATAGTTTAAATTGAGGTGTTGCCATCAAAGCACAACTTCAGAACAATGAGACTCTGAGTTAAAAAAAAAACTATTTTTCAGTTTTCCTCAAGGAAAAAAAAAAAAATTGCAGAGAAGTAGAGCTGCAGCAGCGACAGTGCATTTGGAGGCTAATCCTTGTCAACAATGGCCTGACATCATGCCAGTGCTTCTCTCAAACATCCTCTTATTCAGGCATTTATTTTCTCTCAGTCGTTCGCTCCAGTGTGTTTGACGAGAAAACAGAAGTTATGCTTCTGCTTGCTTTTCTTTTCTGTCTGTGTCTCCTGCTAACTCGACTCCCTCCTGCACTGCACGCAAAGAGAAAAGCCCGGAGACTTCATTTTCGCGGCACCACACTGAGCTTGTAAATTCTATCTCCCCTAAAGCTCAGGTGAGTTCACGCACCTTTCTCCTTCAATATTCTGCCAAAGTTGACGGCTGCCTGCCTTCAAACCCTCAACCATCACTTTCAGATACATCAGTTGATTTTTCCACATGAATAAAAAAAAGAAAAGAAAAAAAAATCTCTATAGTCCTTCCATCTTGTATAATTGTTTCTCTCCAGCAGGGAACGCTGAAATCAGTCGTCTCACCGGCTACCCTCTGGGTCTGTTTTTTTCCCCATTTTCAAACATTTTCTGAGCTCATTTACTCTGCAAATACTTTCCAAAATTAAAGCCTTTCTTGGTCTTGCTTCGTCAGTCCATCACGGGGCTGTGTGCTTACCTTGAGACCTGTGGTTTCTCATTTTTGGTGTTTTTTTTATTTGAAGAGATGAGTTGCTGCACTTCACAGGCAGGCTGCATAGCAAAACATGTTATTAAGACTCGGAGCACTGACCTCGAAATGCACAGAGAGGGGAGATTATTATTAAAATTATTCTTAGTAAAAGGGTGCCATACTTCAAATGAGACATCACCAGGTGGATGCAGCTTTTTGACTGCACAAAGATGAAATAGTTTCTCTTCCGCCGTCTCTGCGGGTTCCCGGTTGGTGGTGCTGAGAGTGTGTACCTACTGTATAGGCAACAGTATGTGAGTACAATATTATGAATAATGAATAATCTGTGCAGCCAAATGACGTCTTGGCCTGCATTGCTGCAAATATTCCTACTTGCAATTGTTTGAATCGCTGAGGTTGTCATTGTGTTTTGTCCTCATCAGCTCCCCGTGCAAACACTATGATTCAATCCACACAAACAACAAGATTAATTTACCAGAGTCAGCTCTTGTCATACCCAGTCTCATAAAAAAAAAAAAAAGCCTTTTGGATCGCACAGCTACCTGCGATGCTGCGTCCGCCTCCTGACGATTAATTATACGTGGAAGGTCTTGTGTGAGTTGTGTGCTTTGTTTCCTTCCTGTGCATTTCACTTGTTTCATCATGTATTACAGCACTTCGTTTTGCCATGTGAATGATTATGATTGGAGAGATCCAGAAAGGTTTGCACTTTCTCTCTCCGCTGAGTCCGTCGAGACACACTTGTGAAGAAGGGGCTCTATAAATAAATGAGCTTGAACTTAATGTGATTTTCATCTCATAATCCATGTGTCCACACCGCAGCTACTTACCTTAATATGAAGGCTAATTTAAAAGTACAAATATTCAAAACACTTCAGCGCAAGAGTCAAAAAAAGAAAGGAAAAAAAATCTAATCAGAATCTTTGCCCTTCAGCTGTTGGCAGCGACTTGTAATATAACTTGAATCCATGTTTTTTAACAAGGTGCAGTGATGGAAGCCAGATGGAAACAGGAAGCACTGCTGTAGAAAACTTCATCCATCTGATTCCTGCATAAATGTTTGATGTGTGTTAATAAATTGTAGAAAATAACAGGATAAATGTTACATTGCAGTTGCAGCTTGTATAAACACTCATCAGTTTTGGTAGAGTAACTCAATAAAAAAAAATTAAAAATTCTGCTGGTCCAATGTCAAGCTTAAAATATTTTGTTCTTTGTCCAAAAAGAAAAGAAAATCCCTATAAATCCAGCAGCATGAATAAGAGACTATGAAAGGAAACCAAACAACCTCACACATGGCATCAAGTGACATCAAGTGGTGTGAAGGTGTTTTTTTTAATTTGAAAATCACATTAATTAACTTCAGGCTCCTATTCAACCGTCAGCAGGATGCACTTCATACATGAATTAACTGAGCATGATCCCGTGTCTCCAGGGAAATTTCCTTTTTTTTTTTTTTTTGTGCTTTTGCCCACCCACTCTGTATGGAGGGTGATTTGTGCCAGCCATTTCCTCCATTTAATGTGAGTCAACCGGAGGGTCAAGGTGGAGGATTCACAGTAATTTTCAAAAATGTCTGCATCAGTGTGGACTGATTTTTTTTTCTTTCTTTCTTTTTTTTTATCAACAATGTCCATGCAATCTAAAATAAAGGCATGATATCAGATATAACTGACATCCATCATAATTATTCACCTATTAATTACTTATTTACCTTCCTGTGTTGTCATGGTCTAACACTTAAATGTCGAGTATGTGGTTTGCTGATTAATGGTCGCTGTCTCCTCAGCTGAGGAACTCAGTGCAGTGTCTTTGTCGCTGGGACCTCGCAGTAATGATTATGGGATAACCTCTTGCACAAAGTAATTAATCAGTCCAGAAGAAGCCCATTCGCTCAGACTAAATGTGACAGCTGCTTGGCTGGGTGGATGACTCACTGGGAGGATCATAGGTCTCTTATACCACCCTCAAAGGGTCCGTAAGCCTGGCTCCAATTCAAAAGAAGGAAATCAATAGGTTGCAGGGCCGAGACCTGCAGGTGTTTGCAGCTTGTCAGTTAAACGCGTAAACAGCTTTGAGGTCGTTTTCACGACAACATTTTGTGTATGACATCCAGTGGTTGTACTCACAAGGACACGTACAGTAATACTCTTTAGAGAGGAGAGGTCAAAAGTATGAAATAAATCCAGACATGAAACTTTTACTCACCACTGAAGCTCATACATCAAGTTACTGTAGGTATAAGGGTCTGCCCTTCAGTGGGATTGTGACTAGGGGTGTGTATTGACAAGAATCTGGCGATACGATACGTATCACGATACAGGGGCAGCGATACGATATATTGCGATATATTGCGATACTGTAGGAACAACGATATATTGAGTTTCTTTGAAAGAATTTATTTGTAAGAAAATTGTAGCACATAGGACACACATGCTGTTACATGCTTAACATTGGCTTGCTGAAGAAATACAAGCATTGGCAGGAATTTTGCATGAAGAAATGAAAAAAATAAGACTAAGTAGTGCTTATCCCCCCCTTGTGTTTTTGTATTTCTGTACATGTTTTATTAAAAAATAAAGTAAAAAAAAAAATCGATACCGTATCGCGAAAAAGAATATCGCGATATTTAAGTGTATCGATTTTTTCTTACACCCCTAATTGTGACGTCACCGAGATGTAATTTTCATCATTAAAGATTCAATGCTCCCTAATTGTATTCATCTCTACACTGTGCAGATTTTACAGTCTGATAAGCATCACTCAGTGGAAGAAATTATTCCAAGATTTGATTAGAATAATTAGATGTTTGTCAGATTTCAGAGAAATATTTCTCCATGCACCCTTTGATCAAAAGTTGTTTTACAGTAGGTGATCTCAATGCTGAAATGTAGTCCATAAAACAAAATATGGACCAAGAAGCACAGACTCCAGAGCTGGGAGTGTTTTTTTTTAAACTGTCACTTAACTGGTAAGAGTGTGCACTTAGTTTGAAGCATCTTCTGAATGATTAATAATGAAAATGATAGTTATTTTAAGCCCGAAGTGAGTCAAATGTAGATACTGTATTCAGTTGACAGAGATGTTTAATTGATAGTTAAAAGTGGATTTATTTTGTGTTGCTCGAGTCATCAATTTGCCTTATTTGATCATTTCAGATCCAAGGGGCGTGCATAATTGTAAATTATCTTCTACACAGTCAACACTTTAAACTTAAACACTGTAATGGACCTTCAGATCTGGACCGTTCGTGCCTAGGGGCATAAAAATCTCACAAATAATTTATTGACTTTTAGTAGATTCTCTTGGGTTAAGATGAGAAATTACATGAACAGAAAAGCGAGAAAGCCCATTTCTCATCACGTCCATGTAACGAGCAAACACAGAAGCACTCCACATATTGCAAACCAGAACAAAAGCATTTTGCACTCTAGCAGGTGGGTTAGCTGAGATGAATGGGCAGCATGCTCCTGCATTGATCATCTCACAGGCATAAACGGTCTCTGCTGAGGAGACAGCACAGTGGGGGGGTGGTCCGTCATTACATCTGGATTATAGAGTGAAGGGCGAATCAGGGTGGCGCTGACGGACACTGATGACTGACAAAATAAATTACAGTCAATTATCGGTACCTTTAATGTGAAGTCATGTGTAGTGGAGTTGAAAAAGAATCTTTTCTGTCTTGAGCGGCATCTTATTTCCAGCTGTCTCTCTCCACCATCCTCAGTAATGGAGGTGTGCGATAGCAGCCGGCCACAAAGAAGACAATTCACATGTCGTTTGCTCTGAAAAGCCAGTGACTGTGAATGCTGTTGCGAACGATTAAGTGTTTTCCTTTTCTATCACACACTGCATTCATCAAGGAAAAAAAAAACAGGGAAACAAGTGTTAGTAAAGCTGTCTATCTATTACAATGGAAGCTATTAATATTTTATATTATATATTACACTTTTTTCATGTTTTAATAATACTTTCTCTCTGACAGACTGTTGTATTAGACAGGATGAAAAAAGCCTGTTATTTACAAAGAAGATATTGGATTATATTAGGAAAAAAGACCTTTAGTACAAATACAGAAGGAAGCCTGGCATTGATTCATATATTGCAGTTTTCATGTGCATTTAGACGATCCTGGGTGGCGGAAAGCTGTAAGATGTCCTCAAAGAGCAAAACTATTTGATGCTCTTAAAGAGTAGGAGGATGACTTGCAAGAAATGACAAGTCACCCAGCCTCAGATGCACAGAAAGGGGGAAAAATAAATAAATTCAGAATCCAGAGAGTCTGCTGCTGCTCCCCTGCAGATGGGAGAATTATTGCACAGTATCTCGAGAGTGAACATGGGCAAAGCCCTCTACATGATGGCTGCATTTTTTATTTATTTTTTTAGCTTTTTTTCTCTCTCTCTCTCTCTCTATCTATCTTTTTTTTTTTTGCTGTGCCATTTAATGAGCCCTATTCTTCTCCAAGGCTGTGGAAATAACAGGGACCAGATCCATTCATAAAGTGCTCTTATACTCTAAGACAGATATTTACAGTTCGGTGGAAAAGAGAGAGAGAGAGACAGGGGGAAATAATAAAATGGCCAATTTGCCTCATAAGGTTAAAGTGCTGCTCTTCAAGTTCAGTTCTGTCTGCAGTATTTTCCCTCGGAGCAGATCTGCTGTAGCCTAATTAGTCTGACTAGTATCTTTTTCTGCTCTGGTCTAATTACAGAACCATACGAGATGAGAGCAGCCTCCTCTCTGCATCCGGTGTGTCTAGTGAGCTGGACCAGAGCCAGACCTGTAACATGACCCCCCGCCACACCTTAATTTCTCCCGGAGTCCCGCTGTCTCTATCTCGTGGTTTGATCCAGTACTGCAGCAGGTAGCTACCCTATAGCTTTACTCTTTCATGTTGCATCTCATTTCAATACTCTTAACTCTTCCTCTCCGCGCATTGAAGGATGAACAGAACAAAAAAAAAAAAAAAACTCCCAGAGATTGTGAGCCTCAGATGGATGTGTCACTGCCCTGAGGTGGGAATCAAACATCATATTCGCACTGTTATGGTTGATGTGTGCGCAAATGTCTCGTGGTTTGGACAGAAATAGGTTATAATACTTTGTGTCCCGGTCTATGGAAGCGGTCCGGTCAGATCCACTTTCACAGTGAATCAGTGCGCAGCAGGGACGCGTGCAGCGGGGAGGCTGTCAGTCCCCACCATCCCTCCCATTGGCTGCAGCAGGATGCTCCGTGTCTCTTCTGTTTCCTTGATCCTCAAATGCAACTGGAGCCGGCGCAGGTTTGCCATGGAGCGGGAGAGTGGACCTTCACCTGTAGATATTTGACATTAACCTGTGTTTCACCATCTGCGGAAAACACCAAGCCACTTCTGAAGTAAAAGCTCGGAGCTTCGGATATTACCTCGCCGCACGGTCGCGGGAAATAACTTCACTATTCCAGTTTCTTGCGGGCGTCTGTCGCCCCTGTCCTCCGGTATAACGGGATAGTGCAGGCTGTATATGGAGGGGATGTCGGCATGGCTTGCACCAGGAGAACCAAAACTTTGGTGTCCACATGCGTGATCCTGAGCGGCATGACCAACATTGTTTGCCTGCTCTATGTCGGATGGGTCACTAATTACATCGCCAACATTTACATCAAAGTCCCGATGCCTTTACCGGAGAGAAAGTTAGAAGGTGACAAAAGAGGAGACACTCTCCGGATCATGGAGAGGCTGGACCGGCTGGAGACGGTGGTCAACCAGCACATACAAGGTAAAAAAAAAAAAAAGACATGTAGTGTTTTAACTTCCAGTTGTGAAAAAGCTGCACTCTTTGCATTTATCTGTGTTCCATTTAGGAGAAAGTTTCACTGCATTTATACATTTTACTTCAAGTCCGGGTTCGCACAGCGTGTGTGTGCGTGCGTGCGTGCATGTGTGGTTTGGAAAAGGACGGAGCAAGAACTTCTTTTGTCTGATTGAGATCAGGTTATTTAGAGGGTGTGATAGAGGACGAAACGTCCTCAGTGCAGTGAGGCTGCAAACCCAACACAATCCGAGAATGACACTTCACATAGTACAACAGCTTAATTATTCATTATAAGTAGATTACAAAATAAGACTAATCATATCTCATTTCTTCTGCAAATAGAAAGCAAAGCAAATCCAATAAATGTCATGATTTACAGTGACAGACTCTGCCTTCCCTTCATTAGCAGGCGACTTGTGCCTTTGTTGAGGTTAATGTGAGTGTTGGTTCTGCTGCATATTCTTTGGAGAAGTGCTCCTCGTATCTTGTACTACACTCCAGCTGAAAATGTGGCGTGAAGCAGCATTATGCATCCTTACTGAGAGCCCATAATCCAATAAAGTGATAAAGATTCAGGCAGCAGTAAGAGTTTCATACATCCCTCTGCAACTTCTCACCTCATCTGAATGAACTGGGATTATAAATTGAACCCTTCAGAACTAATTCCCCACACCTTGTGTGTCGCCCACATCATTTGACTTGAACTTGCTCTTGTACTTTCAGGAATGCCTGGAATCCTTTTTTTCTCAAATTCCTTCAAGCTTTTCTTCCACTCCTGGTGTACAGTTTCTTTACGCTTGATCACACACAGTTAATTTCTCTGCACTCTTATGTCTTTAGAGGAGCTATTCTTGTCATCACAGGAGGGCTCATTTTGGGCAGGTCCCAATTTCAAGTAGCACGGAGCTGCTGCAGGAAAAAAAAATGAAGTGCAGACAGAAATCTATGCGTGCCTCTCTGAGCAATAAGACTCTGAGCTTGGGCTTGGGTAAACATGCCTCCTTGGAGGCTTGTCTCCATTTCACCTTGGCACCCACAGGTATCTGTGGGGTGGAACTTTATCCAGGTGCCCCCAGTGACTTACCTCCAAAGTACATGTTTCTATTATTCCTGTTGTATTGTGTAAGATGTATCAGCATAACCAGGGAACAATTAAGTGATTTTTCACTTATACAAAGATTAAATTAGAGATAATGAGACTTTTGTACATGTTGTAGACCTTAGAGTCCATAAAAAGCTTGTTTTTTCTGTGGTCTCAAGAATCAGAGGGCTAGTGTGTGCAGTTTTGGAAAATGCACCTCCCACAAGGTCTCAAACCATTTAGACATACAGTATAAACCTTGCCTCACCTTGCTTCCTTGCTGTAGGTTAGATGAGAGGATAGAGCCCGACTCATTTATCTTGCATAATTATGAAACTAAATACATAGCTCAGCTCAAAAGAAGAGACTGGGGAAACGGGGTTAAACAACTAACTACAGCTCTGTTAGAAGTTATGGCACCTGCCCAGAAACATGTCGTCACATAATATTACACTTAGGTTGTTAATCAGACTTATTTTTGTTTTAATTTGTGAGCTTGAAAGGTCAGCTTCACATTTACCATAAACACACAACAGCGGCACCAGCCTTCTCCTTTGACTTAACACTAGAAAAAAAAAAGGGTATTTCGTCCAAAATGTTGAACTTCTCCTTTAAAGACTAGCCGTGGCTTATTGTCTTTTTATGCCACTTTTAAAACTAGGACACTCATTCTGTAATTAGATTTTTAAAAGTCCTGCATATCAAACATTTCCACTTCTACCACACTCATTCTCTCGTGAGCTCAAACACAGTCTGCTATAGCATCATTAGCGGATGCTTTGGGTGTTTGTACTCATTTCAGTTTACGAACCTGTTTCCAGGCTCCAGACGTGAACTGCAGGGACACGACACAGATCACATCCACAACAACAGCAGCACAAGTCCCCGCGCGAGTCATTGTGGAGGCTTTGAGCACAAGCGTCGTCGTTGACAACAGAATCTGTAGGGGATAATGCTGCAGGAGACGGTTGATGTCATATCAGTGCACGTTTGCAACAATGAAAAACTGTTGCAACAAAATGACCTGTCACTTTAAATAGGAGACACATTGTCTGGGTTTCCCTGATAATTGCTCTGAATTTAATCACGACAAATGGAGGCCCGTAATCTGAGTCCGTGAGTGGTTGACGGCATCAACAGTCGGTGAGCTCCAGGCAGAGCCAGAGATTCATTATTGCACTTATGACATCTCTAAAAATACATTTCCTTCCTATATCACATTGTGAGACAAGTGCAGAAACTAGACTGTATTTTGACTCTTTGTATGCTCCGGTTCAGTACTGTCCTGGTCACACAGTCACACTCTGTTCATGATGCACTTAGTTTAAAGTGCCTGTGTGAGGCCAATGTGAGCTCCCAGAGCAATACTGCATGTGAGAATGAAACATTTACTGCAGCTGAATCACTGTGGACAGTCAAGTGGGATGCCTCTGGTGTCATCTTCACACTCATGGTCGAGGCAGAAATATTCCACGAGTGTCAGTATGAGATGAAGTGAAGAGGCCTGTTACCACGACAAGGCAACGCGACAACAGCACGTAAAGCGACTCAAGTCTTTCCTGTATTAAGCAGAGTCAGCCGAGGAGAATTTATTGGATAGTTGGACGGAGCAGGTTCACACATGCCCGCCGTGAGGGCTGCTTCTCTTACACTCAATGCTTTTTGCTACCAAAAAAAGGGGGCAAGAATTTAGCAGCAACATGTTATTGCAGCAGAGACACAGTCAGGTCATACTGAAGTCATGTTTATGATGTGGCAGAAAAATAACTCTAGCTTATGTTTGCAATTGTCTCTCACTCTAGCAGCTAAGTTTCTGTGCTTATGTTCTGAATATTTCTTCATGCAGGTAGGCTGTACAGTATATTATCAGTTTTGATTGTTTGCTGCTTTGCTGTCAAAACTCTCTCCTGTTCGTCGTGCAGCTGTGTTGACCTGAGTGAGCTGCTGTGTGTGGTGGTGTTGAATTAAAGCGAGCGGGGCTGCAGCAGCTACTTTAACAGTTATTTTCATGACTTGACAATGTGTCGATTGTGTGATCTGCTTTTTGATTTAGTTCATTAAATGTTTTGGGGAAAATTGCCAATGAAAGGGATAGTTCAACATTTTGGCAAACTGGCCCATTGCCATAATCCTTATAGTCATAGGAGTAGGTTATGAGATAATAACAGAACTTTAATTGTTTTCGGTGCAAATTCATGCAAAACCGCTATTTTGTCAAATGGTGGAGCAGAGCCTGGAAAACAACTGAGCTGGTCAGAGCTATGCTATGGAGGCTAATGGGATTTTGTGGTTTCCATCATCAAACGCATCAAATACACAATCCAACAACTCCAAAATGCTCTGGTGGACAAGTTGCGATCTGCACATTCACCACGCTATGAGATAATAACACAACGTTACCACACAGAGTTGTTTTAGACGTAAATTCATGCAAAACCGATGATGCACGTTTCTGTCAGGAGCAGTTTTTTGGCAAGCAGTCTCTGCATTTGCCTGGAAAACAACTCCGTCTTGTAATGTTCCATTATTACCTCATAGCGTGGTGAATGTGCAGGTCACAACTTGTCCACCGGAGCATTTTGGAGTTGTTAGATTGTGTATTTGATGCATTTGATGAGGGAAACCAAGAAATCCCATGAGCCTCCGTAGCGTAGCTCTGACCAGCTCACAGCTTGGCTTGGACGTTTTTTAAAAATTGCTTGCAAATGTTGAACTACCCCTTTTAAAAAAAAAGGCACTAAAACATTACTAAAACCATTTGATTCATCTTCTCTTGATTTACCCATTGATTAATCAACTAATCATTGCAGCAGAGCAGTTCAATTAAATTAAATCCACGTTCTCATTTGAATAGTTTGAGTTCAAACATGAATTCACAGCACTTAACAAAACAAAAATAACCAAAGTCTTATGTACAATGATAATAATATACTAACACTGAAATGATGCAGGGTTATTGTTTGAACACCTACAGTCTGAGCAAACAGTGACAGATATATGTACAGGGATATATGTTTTTTTTTTTACTGTAACAAAGGCTTGCTTTAATAACATGCTGTTCATGAAAAGGCAGCTGCTTCATGGTTCGCTTTGACCTCTGAGGATGTGCAATACCAGCCCGTTGTCTGATTCAAAGGCCACAAGGCGTGCGAGGGCTAGTCATTAACACAGTGCTGATTTAGCTGCAAATGATAGTGAAACAGTTATTTTCACTAATTAATCTGCTAATCGATTAGTTGTTTGGTCAATTTAAAAAAAAACACAAGATGACATCCTCAAATTTCTTGTTTTGTCCACAAGCCAAAGAGACACTCAGTTTATTGTCATAATGGATTAAGAAACCAGAAATATTCACAAGAAGCTACAGTTTTAAAAAAACTACTCAAATTCATATTCGTACAAATCACTCAAGACTGATTGCGTTGCCATCTGTCCATTCGGAGTGGGGGTTTCAGAAGGGAGGGTTTTCAATAGCCTTTTTCCAAAAAATGGGGAAATCCTGATGACTAGAAGTCTATTTTGGAACGTCAGATTGAGAAGCCCAGTAAATCAGCGCTTCTGCTGATGCTCAGAGGACAGTTATATTCGGGTATTTATCTGATGCGATTTTCCAAAGTGACAATGAACGCAGCAGTGGAATAAATGAATGATGGAGAGAAATAAGAGAGGTGGAATCACGTGTGTATATGCATGTGTGGTGGTGTGTGTGTGTGTGTGTGTGTGCATGCTCGTGCTTGCAGGCTATGGAATGCAGCTCAGGAAAAGTACAAGTTACACAGTATTTCCAGTTTCTCAGGCCTCAGTCCGTTGCATGGAAAAACTGACAAAATGTCGTTTTTGTACAGTTTTAAAGAACGGCAGCTTTGTTTCTTTTCTTTTTTTTTTTTGGCTTTTTGCCTTTTTTCGATTGTACACAGTACAAGGGGGGGAATGACATGCAGGAAAGGGCTGCCCGACGCGGCATTTGTGGCCGGGAGCCTGCAAGTTCATCTGTGAGGACTGTTAAGAGCCAACTCTAAACAGTACATGGGGCTGTGCCGTCCAAAGCAGAAGACCATTGGTTGGCGACCCACTCTGGGGGACGTCAGTGCTCTCTCTCTTACACACACACACACATGTCAGGGAGACAGTGTGTCCATGCATTTTTTAAAATGAACCTCCAGACAGCTTTGTTTCTTACGGAAAACACACCTATTAACAAAAAAAGGAAAAAAAACATGAAAGATTTGTTTAATAAAGATTTGATTAGTCATATAAAACAACACTATGGGATATGAGAGAGAATGAGGTAGCAGTAAAGTATGAAAAAATTCAATGACATACTAATGATCACGGCTTAAGTGTGTATTGACACTGCTGCAGAAATTGGGGAAATTTCCTCCTTTTAAAAAGGGTTTAATTTCCTGAGACTTCACTTCCACTGATGATTGTTCTGTTTCAATCTGTCACGTAACTTCCTCTGCAAAAATAAATTCATTTGGCAACTGTGAGAGCTCATTACCTCAGCAGGTAGGAGATTGGTGCAACAGAAACGCTGCTGCCATGGTGAAGGCAGTTTTTTTTTTTCTCTTATAGAAGCAGTACGCTGGTAGATTTATTTATAGTACGTGATAATGGTTTTGTTATATTTCCAAAAAAATATTTCAAAGTGTAATAGACGATGATGGTTATGTTACGTGGTCGTGTGCTGTGTTGATAGGGGGCAGTGGCAGCGTCAGGTCAGGTGCAGGATTAGTGGTCCATAAAGTGAGTGACTAATTAAGGTGAATGGGGGGCAGGTGTGCCGGCAGGTGAGGATCATGTGACTGTAGAGCTGAGAGCTGCTGCTGAGTGGAGAGAGGAGGCAGCTAGCGACTGGGCAGGTTACAGCTGTGATAGGAGTGCTAAAAGTACTGTAGGTTGAGAAGATTGAAGATTATCCTGCAACGATTAACTGAGGAAATTCTTATAGCTGACTAATGCACACTAATAATTTGAAACTAAACTAATCCACAGGGTTTAGCTTTGGATCAGTGTGAGTGGGGTTTAATTCACACATGTTACTAGTAGGTGCAGTTGAGGACGAAATTATTAGCCCCCCTCACTTTTTCGTAAATATTTCCCATGCTGATAAACAGAGCAATACTTTTGAACACAGTTGGTAGGTTTACTTTGCACACAGAAACAAAATTATTTCACAAAAGCTACGATGCTAATAGTCAGTTGTGTTTCCTTTTTTGCTGGATAACAGCAAACAGTCATTTGTTTTAGTTTTCAACAAGTCTCTGACACGTCTCCTGTCGAATCCCAGCCTGTACTTATTTGGGAAATCTCTCCAGCTCCTCCAGATTTGATGGCCTTCTGGCATCATGCATGGACCTTGGTCTAAAGCTGACCACACAGATTTTATTTAAGTCAGGGTTTTGTGCAGGAGGACAACATAAAAAAAAAGTAAAATTTTCATAGTGGGGCTAATGAGGATGAAATTCCTCAACTGTGATGCTTGATTTATCCAGGATCCTTTGACAAAGCCAACAGTGTAATTACAGTAAACAGAAAATCATGACAACAAATATTTTCAGATGTTTAGGAAGTTTAACTGCAGTGATTTGAGCCACACCGAGTAGTTTTTGTGCCTAAAGTTAGTCAAGCCACACTATTATTATAGCAATGATCGTATGCCACTGTAAATATAGTCATATATTATTAGGGTGACCATGACAACTGAGGTCCAGTATACACAGCCTGTTTATTATAGTAACCATGGCAGCCTAGGTCCAGTGTACTTGATGCTGTCCATGCACAAGATAAAGAGGGTTGAAAAGCCATGTGTGTAGGGCTATGAACATAGTAATAATAGTAATAGTAATAATAATCTAACACAAGTGGTTTACATTCATACATTCAGAAGTAGCAATAAGATATAGCGGTATTAATAGATAATTTAAAAGATAAAATAAAACATACAATGAAAACATGAATAAATAAATCAATTGTAAAATTCATAATACACAATAAAATGTATGGCTGAGTTGGGATCTCTAGGTGCTCCCAATAAAATGGCCATGAAATCTATAAAATGGATATATTGTCAAGGTAATGCCTCCAATTTTACTCACAACATAAACAAACATTTTTGTTGTGCACTTACTTTACTGCAGGAAAATAAACAACTCAATGCTCTACGTTAGACTTCTGCCAGCACACTAAATCAATGCAAACATATACATTCTGTACTTCAGCAGGACGATTTGATATATATGTGTCCGTATACGACAGATCATCCATCAATAATTTATGCTGGCTGAGTTATCTGTCTGGCTTTACCGTTAAAAGATTACGTGATAAATAAAATATTTGTTGAGTGAATATTTTTGGTCTTGCTATTCCGTATAGGCAGCCAGGTAGGACACTGCATGGGCGCCTTGAGACGGACAAAAAGCTGCATACAAATCTGAGTGCCTATCATCTCTTACAGGTTTTTATGAATTCATGGCTGTACAGTGATCGTGCCTCTCAGGTTAATGATTGTTACCGAAGTAAATTGGCTTTTGCTGAAACAGTGTGAACAGAGTGAAGAGAAGAGGCTGTGCTGCTCTCCACACCTGGTGCATATAAAATGAGTGTAACTGTGGTTTCTATACAACACACCCTGCTGTACATTTATTAGAATATTGATTATCTCCCACTACTCGCTGTTTGCATTGGCTGTCTGTTGGGAGAGAGCCTGGGGTGAGGAGTGGGATCAGAAAACACGGGATACCGTGGGTGGTAATTCCAATAAATCGAGAAGTTATTGAAATATAGGGATATGAGTGCACTGGAGAATATTTGATAATGAAAACAATTAATTATCTCAGCTCCAGAGGGCAGAATCATCATGAAGAGAATAAATTAGATGTGTAGAGGCCTCGTACACTGGCGTCGATGCAAAGGTCGTCCCCTGACAATTTCTACTAAATACGTCAATTCACTATTGCAAATGTTCTCAGTGTAGTTTTGTCCCTGCAGATTTTCTGCAGCCTCAACAAAAATATAAAAACAACCCTTGTTAGTCGGATGGAAATCTCTTTAGCTGTGGCTGTATGAGATTTACATTAGAGCTCAGGCTGACAGCAAGCCATTTATCAGATATACGCTGACATACAGTGATGTATTGATAAACACTTCATTGCTTAGTAAAAGGAAGACTGTACATTTTTTCCAGAGTATTTTGACCAGTAATAGAAAGTCCCTAAAACACAGAAACACATTGCTCAAGTGCTATGAGCTTATCAAATACTGTTGACAGATTTCCTGCAGCAAGTAGAATGACAAGGATATTTGATCTGCAAAATAATAATATAAAAGATCATACCTATTAGGGGTGTGTATTGGCAAGAATCTGGCGATACGATACGCATCATGAAACAGGGGCAGCGATACGATATATTGCGATATATTGCGATATATTGCGATACTGTAGGAACAACGATATATTGAGTTTCTTTGAAAGAATTTATTTGTAAGAAAATTGTAGCACATAGCACACACATGCTGTTACATGCTTAACATCGGCTTGCTGAAGAAATACAAGCATTGGCAGGAATTTTGCATGAAGAAATGAAAAAAATAAGACTAAGTAGTGCTTATCTCCCCCTTGTGTTTTTGTATTTCTGTACATGTTTTATTAAAAAATAAAGTTAAAAAAAAAATCGATACGGAAAACCGAATATCGATACCGTATCGCGAAAAAAAATATCGCGATATTTAAGTGTATCGATTTTTTCTTACACCCCTAATACCTATAGTATAGTATAGTGTTATGATGCTAAATGCTCAACTTTCCAACTTCGTCTTCTTTAAAATTCCAGCTGCCGTTCAGTTCATCAGCTTATCCAGTGAGACACTTCAGCTCCAACTCCACAGTGACCTAATGTGTGTTGTGTATGATGCTAATTGCTCACAAGCCTTTGTTTTTCAGTTCTCAGAGTGACCGAAACGTACGCACGTAATCCGTCCATCTATCTTGTCACAAAATAACAGCAGGCACTGAGCACAGAGAGGTTATTGCAGCTGATACAACAACATTCATTTAGGTCACTTTGTCCCCAGGTGAGGCCTCAGTGTCACCTTCCTCAGCAGAATCACTCTTTTGCTCATTTCCCCTCTTTGATAGCAGCTTTGTCTTGTCTTTGACAGAGCTTTCAAAATTAACTACCTCGGATGGTAGATTGTCATAAATCTTAATAAAAACGATCGTTATTGTGATGAACATGCAGTTTTGACTTTAAATCAGAGAGAGCCTATGTGCATATAGTCATTTCTCCTCCTAGCGTCTCAACATAGTTGATTTTACAGCCTGTTCAGGCACTTCATGTTTTTCTTAGTTAGGTTTTTGCAACTGAAAGCAAATGTGACAATCTTGAAGATTTCAGTTGTGGCAGATTTAGAGACACCTGTAGTTAGTTACCTGGTTACAAATAAACGCAGTTAAAGGCACAGAAAATAATTGTCATTTTGATTAAAGAAGTCAGAAAATAATCTGCCTTTCCCATCATTTTGTGAGCAACTGTGATCTGATTTTATTCTGCACACAGCATGAGTCTGTGAACAGCAGGACGCGGTGAGAGGAGTTGGTTCCACAAGCAGCTTTATTCTCCCGTAGCCACCAGGACTCTTAACTCATCCCCACATTCCTCTAACATACATTGTCCGCTAGTTGCCTATTGATGTGCCTGTCTGATGTTTCATCATTTGGGTTTTGCAGAAAACATCATACTCTATTGGAAACAAATTGCACCGGCCTTGGTTGTCTGGCTAATAAGCCATGTATATCTACTGTCTGAGAAGTTGGAGGTGGGTACAGTCTAGTTTTCTGCTTTGTGGCTGCTTCATCCCCTACAAACATTTCTAACTGATCCACTGTCAGAAAATAAAAGTTTTCTTGTACTGTAGATGTATTTTGGTTCAACGATTGATACAATCACATAGCATTTCCTTTGACTGCTCATTGTTCAGTCCTACATACTGTACAGCTGAATGCTTTTAAAAGCTGCAGCCGTAGTGTTAGGTTTGCATTAGCTCCAACTTCATATTGTCACATCCACTTCATTATACTGCAAATATACAAGATATTGTGATGCTTTCATCAGCGGGCCACAAGCAGCCTCCATTGTGTTGCCTCATTCTGTGTTAGAGATTGAAATTTATTTGAATGAACGTCTTGCGTTAATGGGAGAGGTTCAATAAATGAGCCAATGAGCTCATCTATCCCTCCTCCGTCCTTACAAAAAGCTGCGAGCATGCAATTCTTAAAATAGCTATCTATCTGTATCTACCATCGCAGATGGTCCCGTCATACTTTGTTGTAACCACGACGACATAATAACACAGCCCCACAGACCTACATTGTTAATGTTGTGGAGCAGATTTTGTGTTTGTGTCAGCACTAATCGTTAGATGTCTGGTTTTAGAGGCGAAACGCGGCCACCAACGCTGCCTGTGGGGTTCAAAGTAAAGTATTATTATAGCATTTTACTGGCCACACATTACATAATGATTGCATCCAAAGTGACAGCCATTTGTTTGGAAATCTATTTGCCTGATTTTACTATTCAAGTCAAATTGTTAAGGATGCAAACTCAAACATCAGCCACGTATCTGTCTTGTTAATCCCTTTTTTTTTGTTTTTACTCAACCTTATGAGCTTTAACATCAGTATGATAAAGTTTTGGTGGTATTATATAATTAGCATCTCAACCTCCACTCCAATCATTACACATTAGAGAATCCTTGTCTCCAGCAAAGTCTTCATTAAAGACAACAACACTGAGGACAAATTGAAGTGTTTTGTTGCTTCATGCTTTTAAAGTTGTCAGCAGTATTTTTTTTTCCTCACTCCTCTTCTGTAGGCTACTTTCTTTCTCCATAATTAATGGCTCTAAGTGAGAAAGTGTGCTCTGGTTCAAACACACCCATGCCATTATGTACAAGATGTTTTTTTCTGCTGTTTACCGAGTGTAGACTGTCATGTCCTTGTGCAGCAGAGCAGAGTCCTGAAAGCTTCTTTGTCAGTTTAGACCTTTTTCCACTATGTGATCTGAACTGTCTGCAAGACTCTATGTAAAATTAGTGTTATATTCACTTCATATAGTTTAATATTATATGACCGACATAATTCTTTGACAAAGTAATCAATAGTTTTGACTATAAAACCTACCTTTGACTATTTTTGGTATTAAAAAATGACCCAGCCAAAATAGTTGGCAGTGAATCTTCTGCTGATCCACAAACTGACAAATCATAAAGTCACCGGCCACAATCTTAAATATTGAGACAAATTTTAAGGAAACCTGCTATGCTGAGTTCGCTGCCCCCCTCCACTGTGCATCTTGCATGTCAGTGCAGTTCATAGTTGCTGTCAGTACATTAAGTTTATCGGTTGAGCTGTTTGCAAAATTCAATAATCTTCTATTAACTAACCTCTTAAACCTGACCACATGAGTTGTGTTTTGCAGAAACAACATTTTTCATGCGTGAGATTTGTGCTGCATTTTTCCCACTCAGCAGATCCATGTCTATAAGGCGGCCAGTGTTCGATTCATCTTAATGAGTCAGCTGTTACTGATGTGAGGTTACGTTGGAGCAGGGTGGAGATGGATCACAGACTGAGACCGGACAAGACAGAAGTGAATTACTGGTGCTTGGAAATGAAATTCATCAAAGCTAACTATAATTGAGATCTTCTATCAAAATGCATTTTCCCAACCTTCACTCATCATTAATCCATTGCTAATATAGACACAACTGAAACTGTCGTCATCTGCCACGAAGAATTGCGCTAATGAGCCACAGAACCTCTTATCACAGTGGGCATAGATGTTGTGTTTCTTCCATTAAAAGGTTACTGTTCATTCATTCTCACATCACAAGTCTCCGAGCATCCTTAAACGCACCGCCAACACAAATGTTCATCTCCTCTGCTTATCACGGCTAAGCTGGACAAGAATTACTTAGGGCCATCCTATGATTTGTAATAACTGCGGAGGTTGTCTGTCTTCGTCATCCTGTGTAAATCTGTCGGCTTTGTAATCTGTAAAATAAAACATGAAGCTCTATTTTCATAGGATTTATTTCTCACAGGTGGGATTTTAATATTACAAGTATTAAGCAGGGGTTTTAACCCAGAGTGCATCTATTGTATATGTCCTATAATGATTGTTGTCCTTAGTATTTAACTTTATTAATTACATTTTCCCCTTTGAAAATGCAGGGAAATGTTAGAGTCTGATACAGTACCTCTCTCCAACCACAGTCTTGTGTTTAATGCAGTTTTTGCTCCGACATGGGCAACGTTTTTCCAAAACAAAATTTTCCCCTCACAAATTACATGAAATTTTGAAAATTGCTATCAAAATTGATCCAATCTCCACCCATTATTTGCACAATCCATCAAAAATGCAGATGTAATAAAGACAGAAGAACTCTCCTCTCCAGCCAAGCAGATGGTGCATTGTGAAGAGGTGTCAAAAACTGGGCACAAAAGGCCGCTCTCCCACTTCCTGGCTACTTTAATTCCAGTTTGACACTGGCTTTTAGAAAAAAGTTCAAAGAATGAGCTCACATCTTTTATTTACATACTATTTTGCATATACTCCCAGTGCTGGAAATGATGTAAAAGAATAACTTTATTTTATGTTACAAGATATTTTACATTGGTCTAAACCCATTTGGTCTTGTAGCATAATATGTCACAATATATCATGTCCACTTTTTCAACATTATTCTCCTTTCCATTGTCGTATGGACTCACAAACTGGAATACATGAACTAGTCTGCAGAGGCTCTAGTCCTGACTTGAAAGTAACTTCATTTGTTTTCCAGTGAGGTGAAGTACAGTATGAACAGTAAAAATGAAAATGTTAGTGTAACGCAAGGTTTTATTGTTTTTAAGTTCAGTATTTCTAAATTGAATTATTCCACAGAGAAAACTTGCTAAAAGATTTCAAGGTCAAAATATACAGAAAAACAAAAGGTAATGGGAAATATTATTTAAAGGGTGGATTCATAAAATGTGAGAGAAAATTAACCAAAAAACATGTTTACATACCATAGACATATAATGCTTATTTTTTCATGAATGTTATCTGATAATAATTTTTTTGTACGACACATGTTTCAGACACATTTTCAGATGGGAAATAAGCTTAGTGCTTTAAATGCTTTTAAAACTAAGGCAACTTCAGGAAAACGTCAAGATTTCTTCTGCTCTTGACTCTTGTCTTGCATCCTGTCCTAAACTTCCTAAGTTTTTACGGTTGTGTTATGAATTGAAAAACCTTAAGATCATGTTCGTGAAGTGGAGAGGTTGTAAAAAGTGTTTTATTTCCCTGTTCTCAACCAGCCAACCATTTCCACCCATCACTGTGGATACAGCTCAAGGCTCCGTACGGTGACTGTCCTCTGCTGACACAAGCAGCCTCTTGGTCATGCCGCTGAGAGGACTTCTCACCTGTGACCTCCTTGCTCGCTGTAACAGATGCTTAATTTTGAGCTGAAACTAATTGTTGATAATTGATTAACCATCAAGCAAAAAAAAAAAACTAACCTGCAAGACAATTAGCTGTTAGCCAAGAAACTGCAAATAAAACTGTCCTTAACTTAGAGTTAAAAGGACATGTTTGTTTATACTGTTGTACCCTCCCACAAACAGCTCAGCTCCAGACCACCTATTGCTTATCTGGTTTCAACATCAAAACCCGTCATTTCTTCTTGTCTCAGGTGGGCCATTTCGTTAGGGAGACACATGGATGGCAGTGATAAGAGACTTGTATTTTCAAAGCTTTTGTTATAAATCAAAAATGATTAGAAATGGAAAGACTACTCCAAAATTAAGAAAAGATAAGGAAGAGGAAGAAAAGAACAGTAACGGTGACCCACACTGTTTGTACTGTGCCTTAATCCCCGGCTGCTTTAAATTAACAATACCATGCGAACACAAATGGTTCTCGACGCATTATGGAACAGTTGACGCCTAAAGCTCTGCAGTAGCATCCCCTCACTGTCTGTGCCTCTTCCTGGTAAAAGTGCAAACCATCAAATATTCACAAATGCCTCCAGAATGCAAATGCTTAGCATAAAAATAGATCCAATCCATTTTAAGGAGGTGATTCTGTGCAGAAATGAAGTCATTATACCCCCCACCCAGCCCCCCTCCCCAAAGATAATACTCAGAACTTGGTCTGTATTTGCATGGGGATGTCTCAGCTGAATTACACACTGAGGAGAACAACAGTTGGTGCATCACAGCCCCAGAATGATTTCTGTACAACACTTTCAGTTGCCATCTGTAGTCCTCTAAAGGAGGTGCATTTGTTGCCGTCAGAAATGCTGCTCGCAAGGTGTGTGTCTTGTGCACACATGTCTACTGCAACATGTAGTTAGGCTTGTGTCCTGTGTATTAGCCACTGAAGCAATGCAGAACAAGATGATGCAACTTTACATTTTTAATTGACACATCTGCGTGAAAATGGCAAATCTTGATCTTGACTTGTGGGATCTCTGAGTGTTTATAATGCACTGATCAATTGACAGTGGAACTAAAATGATGCTTCTTTTCTCCACTTTTCCACAAGATTGCCCTCTGAAAGGTTTTGGAAAGCTTTTGGATCTTTTGACAAAACATGATAGGGAGATGTAGCCATCAGGCAGTGATTTGTCAGCTCAGCACAAAGGCCAGCGGCAGCCGTCAGCGAGCAGCCAGCAGCCAGTCTGCCTGGCCGGAGGTGCAAACCCACACTGCGCGGAAACTCCCCTGTCATGTGCTTTTGTGGGGCATCTGCTGCGTGGTGATAAGGGCTGGGCTGCTTCACTTTTTTTTTCAGCACAGCGCGGAGTTTTGGAGCTAATTATTTATCTCTTTGTGTTGTTGTTGGAATTATTGTTAGATAAAACTCTCAAAGTATAAGTTGTGTTCCGTCACGACTCGTGATAGGGAGTGCAGAGCAGGATGCAAAGAAAAATGCTATGTGCAAAATGTAAGAGCGCATCTGCTGCTCTCTGATTACAGACAGAAACACAAAGCAACCCAAACCTTCATATTTCTGTGCTGGGAGCGCCCTTTGCCAGTGCGTCTGAATCAGCAGCCTCGGGTTCAACACATTGTGGACTCACTGGGCTTGTCAGAGATCGCTGGGGGTCTACAGGCTGAAATGCTGCTCGCTGCCTCCTGGACAGAACATTTACTGTTGGGTGATGGTGGGTTCATTTTGGGTGGTGCGCTGAGGCAGCTCATTGCTTGCCTGAAGCTGCAAAACATTTAGCCACCTGCATTGTGTTGAATTCAAGAGAGGCGTCGTGTTCTCTTTCTGTCTTTGATAATGATGCTCAAAGAGAGTCAGTATATATGTATCGTAAGTGATATGACTTTTCCTCTTATTTTGGTTAAAATAGTGACTCTTGGAAAGGACTTGTGCTTGATTAGTGATTTGATGTGTGATCAATGTGATCATGGTAATTTTACTGATGCGACAGAATGGCAATAGGGCTGACCGATTATACTTATTTTAATCGTCATTGCACAACTTGCACAATGAATACTTCGCAAAAGGTTTCCTGAAATGCGATGAGTAAGTTTCATTTACAGGCACCATGCCTTCACATATACTCATACACCTCACACCTATAACCTGAGCTACACTGCGAGACGTAATGTAACGTAACAACAACAACGGCGGACTTCCGTGAGGACACGACAACATGCTGAAATTTTTATTTTATGAATAACTAATTAAAGAAATGTTGAAAATTTAAAAATAACACCACACAGGCATTAACAGACCACTAATGGATGATATTATGCAAAAAACTCACACACTATCATCACACATCAGGCATGTTGCCGATATCGTGCAGACCTTGTAGGGAACAACATAGTTTTTAAAACACCACTTAAACTCAACAGTCACAAAGTTAACTCAGGGAGGTCTGGCTTTGTTAGTCATCGTAAACTTCCATCTCTGATTCGAGTGTTCACAAAGCAGTTCACACTAGACCTCAGCGTTGTATAATGTGGGATGAGCAGAGTGGTGAGTCAGTGACAGCTGCAAATAGCTGTGTTGAAATGACATGAACAAATAAAACTCTACATTGTGTATTTTCTATGTTCAAACAAACAAAAGTAAATTAAAATGTTAATACATTAGAATTTTTGTCACATTTGTTTTGCTTGTTTATCACTGTCAGCCTTTTTTTTTTTTTTAACCAGAGGCATGATAAGCCTCATTACTGGCCTTTAGCTTGTTTCTTCACCCTGAACGGGTGATGTGAAAGGTGCAACACATTTAGCCAGCTGGTCTTGCAAATGGAGACGGCCCGGGGCTATTTTTCTCCGTTTCCTCATGAATGAGCGCGCCAGTTCAGACTTGCATCAGGGCTGTGAGGTTTTTATATGACGGAGGTTAATGACACCTATGATAATAAAATGCATCTCATTTGGCATCAAATTTTAATTTCCTTTTTTTCCAGCCATTGTTTTTTTTTCTTTTTTTTCCCTCTGTCATTTGGATAACAAATGCTATTATTTGTATTTTTGGTTAAGAACAGGATTATCAAAGGGAAAACTACAGAGCAATTGAATCCTTGTCCCCCTCACTTTGAATTTTTCTTGTCAAGTGAATGATGCACCGTTATAAATGTTAGATTCTATTTGTGAACCTTTAGTCTAGGTTTTCCATGGCTCCTTAGTTACAGGATGCCATGTTTACTTCTACATGAAAGCAATGAACCAGAGGGAATGAGAGAAAAGATGAACCCTTAGATGAAATAAAAATAAAATAAAAAACCTCAAAGGGCTCATTAAGAAATCTCTCCAAGAAAGGCAAGGGCAAACAACACATAAGGACACTGAACACCAAGTGTAGTGAATGTCAACATGGTGAAACATGTTTGTGGTTTTGTCTCCATAAGCTGTAACATCACATATAAATGTCAGCTAATGCAAGCTGACCTCAAAGCTGCCTTTAAAGTGATTCTCGCCGGCTGTTGGACAAAGACGTGAGGGAACCTTCAATATGATAATCACATGTATTCATGTTGTTGAAAACATCAAGGAACGTCATGTTTCACACGGCGCCTGTTAACACGGGCGGCACTAATTGACGTCTGGAAACGTCAATGGAAATGTTTATATGGCTGATAAAAGTCTGTGTCTGAGCAAATTAGAGCAGAGAAATTAGAAATTGATATTAAAATCAATAGGGAAAACTCTTTATATGCATTTCTTTGCTTTGACTATTGTGTCGACAACGGCTTTATCGCATTTCAAGCCGGTGTTATCAGGCGGCTCTACGTGTTGGCCTGTGGGTTATTTCTCCTCCTCTCAACATAAATAGAGAAATATTGATTGATATCATTGTTCAGGCCTTCAGCAAACTTACAGATGACAGTCACTTATCAAAACTCTTTCTCTTCTCTCTGCCCATTTCCATTCCCGAGCTTTTTTGTCTCACACTGTCTTTCTTTCTCCATTTTCGTGCCAGCGTCTCCAGCCACAGTAATGCTGATATAACCTCCACTGATTTTGAGCCACAACATTGACTCACATGCCTGGCATTTGTTGTTGGTGCAGATATGTCGGTCTGCAGCTTTTTTCTACTCTCAAAAATGCACTTTGTCCTCTGCATGAAGGGTTCATGTGTCTTGAGGGTGAAGTCTGAATCCTGCTGCAGCAGTTTCATCATTTGATGGAAGTTTTCTTAAAAGGAACAAACAGTACTTCCTGATACTTGTGTCAGAGGCAGACAACAAGCAGGGAAAGTGCTGCAGCAAGAAACACATACTTTACAACACTTACTTCCAGAAATTGATCAATAAGATATCATCTTGATTTAACTTAATTTGTATGAGCAATATTTTTAGCACATAATATGTGCTAAAAATGAACATATTATGTTGATTGGTTTACACAGGCAATTTAGGCAAAGCCATTTGTAATGCAGCATATTGATAATCAGATATTTCCCTAACCACTTTCCTTATTGTGGAAGCACGGCTTCCTTATCTTACGCAAATTCTCATAATGATCCAAGATGTTGTTGTCCCCTGAGTTGTGTGGGTGTACAACCCTGTCTCTATAGATATACGTACATGAGTATACTGTTTGTTCAAATGCATATGTTTTGATTGGGAAAAGAGATAAAGAAAGAGAATAAAAAGTTAATCTGCAGTGTGGCTTTACATTTCTTTCCAAACGGGCTAATTGCTGTTGCATAGTACGGAAATCTAATTCGCAGGAGCAGTTACTGTAGATTAGGCTGTGTTGTGGGAGCATGCAGCTTCACCTCAGTGTGAATGCATCTGAATTATACAAATAGTCAACTTCTGAGTGGTGGAAGTTACTGTAACTAGAGGATACTTTCAGTTTTAATTGGTTGTTTTATTAAATAATTTACAGAGCTTCATCCTGTCACACTGCTCTCAAGCTGTCGTTGTCATGCACATGCACTTTCAAAAAAGCCATTAAGGTGCCAATGTTCATGTGGCTTCATGAAATGTGTGGGGATTGGGGAATTTATTCCATTAACCATATTAGAGAAGGTTGCTTGTTGTATAATGTTTCAGAAATCAGGATCCTGAAATTAAAAAAATAAATAAATAGAAAAGTTTTCTTCCAAAACCTCAGCACCGATCTCTGACTGACCTTTGCACTAGAAACTTTCACAGTTCTGGTCGTGACCTGTGCCTTATTTTCCTGAAAACTCCCCAACTAAAAAAAAAATATATATATAATATCTAAATATTTGATCCACGCCACGGCACCAGCCATGAACAGAGGCCATGATCAAAAGCAAAACATGAAATGAAATACTGTATGTGTGTGTCTGTCATCCAACTCCATGTAGGCTTCATTAATAGAGTGCACAAAGACTTGTGTATGCAGGGAGTAGGAGAAAGACAAACTCTGCAGTGTTTTAAAGAAAGTGTTTTAGTGCCTGTCAGTGGAATATTAAACACAGCATGTCATAAACCTTCACATTTCTGAAGATCTTTTCCCATTTATTAAAAAAAATCTCTTCATGCTGGGTGAGGATGAACATTACTGTGGCTCAGCTGGAATTGTTTTCATTGTTTAAAACGCTAGAAAAGTCATTGTCAGTCATTGACAGACCTTGACTTATCATCCTTTAATGTTGATGTTTACATCTTGGTCTCAGTCAAAAGCCTGTTTTAACTGATTGATATACTTTCTTTGTAAATATGATTTGATGGAAGGGAACTATTTCCTCTTGAGCAAAAGTCACATCAAGTCTGTCTATGAGTTGGTCCAACGCTAGGATCCAGCTTTAAATATCTCAACAGCTAACTGGCTGGACTGTGATAAAACTTTGAGTGAAGTGAAGTCACTGATTTTAACATTGCACTCGTGTAACACTGTCAGACTGACAGTTTTAAACCATAATCAAACCAATGCAGCAAAACCAGAGACAGATCCAGATCTCACCCCTCAGACTTTTTTTCCTTTTACTGCTTCACTTATCTCGACAATTATCTCGACATCTTCTCGATGGATCGGAACAAAATGTTATACAGACAGACACGGTGCGCAGATGATTCACCCACATGACTTCAGGGATCATGTGGATGATACGTGTCCCCCCAAGCATGAATTATAGGATCTTTTGCTGAATTGTCCAGTGCTTTAGTTTCTGAGCACATACCTGCGACGGTAATGGTTTAGAGCTCCAGCTGCACTTTGTTATAGTGCTAATTGTTAAATGTTAACATGCCAAACTATTTAAACTAAAGTAAAAACCACAGTAGCACAACACATTACATCTTCTTAGATACACAGTGGTTCAAGTTTAACTTTTTGGTTACTTTTTTTTTAACAAAAGCACTCATCCATCTCGTCAGCTGCGTTCTGCGTTTGAACAAAGACCTAACTTGCGTTTTCTCTCCAGGTCATGGGGGGATGGTGATATATTTTAAGACTCTTGTTCAGTCTCCTCGTGCATTTTTCAGGACTTTCTTTTTGTTTTTTTGACTTTTTTTTTTTTAATTGTTTAAAAACGTCAACACTGATCACGATTCAAATGTTGTTCAAGGCAATTTCCATTTGTCTTTTCCCATACAGAGCAGAATCACTTTCTCTTTAATTGAACTGCCGCATTCTTGTCAGGGTCTGCACAACAGCAAATGGGTTTGATGGAGAATTAAAGGGAAAATAGGTTGTGTTTGAAAGATGCAACGGGTTATACTTGAGACATCGTCGCCGGTATATAATTGGTATTTGCTCAGAGAGGTGGATGCACCGTGTGACAGATTAATGGCATTCTCTCACCCTGCACATTTACGTGCCATTTAAGTTTGTTTTTCTTCTCTCAGGTGGATGTTCTGAAAGATTTCTGATTTATTTCTGATGCTGATGAGAAGAGGCTACACCTCCGACACTGGTTTATAAAAAATACAACCGCCCTGTAAAGGACAAATGATGTTAAACGCAGGGCACAGATAAAATTTGGAGTGAAAAGATAGAGCAAAGATTTTTTTTTTTTTTTTTTTTCCCACAGGCTGAGTGCCGAGGAAGTCAGATCTGATATGAGGTTATAGAGAAGCATCGCAGATGACTGGATTTAATGGAATGACAAATCCAGCTTTTCAAGTTGAACAGTGGGAATGAGAAATGTTGTGCAGGAGCAAAAAATGTCCAAAGCTTGATATCAAATAACGCCTGCGCTGTCTCATGAAATCTAGCGTTGTTAAAAAGAAGAAAAGTATTGCAGCGAGTTGCTCAGAATGTGTTGGTTGGTTTAATGACATTGAATTTGGTAGAGGAGAGCGCTGCTCCTACAGGATGAAAAAAACACAAAGAAAGGCTTTTGTAGCCTTCTGAAGGGCACAAGTGATTTCAGCGGTTTAATGAGGAGAAATGAACAAAAGGGGTAGAGATGACAAAGGCCGCTGCAAGTAAACATGACCCTCCTCCTAAGTTCTGCCACTGCATATCCACTCATGGGAATAAACAAAGAGACAGACAAAGCTACACACCCCTCTCTTCTTTTCAAGAGGAAATTGTCAGTGTGACGTGCCAGCCGCTGATGCATCCTAATGAGCGAGTTTTTACCCTCCTCCAGAGCCAGTCACCGATTCCTGTACAGCATCCATAGAGTAGTGGACACAGCCTCCCACCCAGTAAACAGACTAATTGGTTATTAGTTTCATTTCCTGCCAGAAAAAGAGAGGACTTCTAGTGAGTGAGGAGTAATGTCATCCTACAAAGTGTAATTGTGCTGTATGTGGTCACAGCTGGTCATGGACAGTGTGTTACAGCAGCTGTGCACAAGTCTTTTCTTCTTGAAACACTTTTCACAGGTAAATGTGGGACTCTCATCTTTCTTTAAAAACTCCATAAAGAGCTGTTTTACAAGCTTGTCATCAGTTTATTAAACTCTCATTGATCGATCTTTATTGGCCTCACAACAAGATGTAAATAGAGCATCGACATTCTGTCATCTTACAAAGTTGTTGTGGAAAAACGTGACAATGAGAAATATCAGAGCAGAGTTTTAAGCCTCATAATTGTTCAGTATTCACTCTTGTCTCTTGTTCTCCACCGACTCCTGAGAGATGCATCGGTGTCTCCTGCAGATAAATGCTCCGCAGTTTTAACCAGGGAGGTATTTTGTGACAGGTACAGTAGAATATAAGTGCATTCATCAAAGTTTTTCCACTGATCATAATTGCTGCTGCTGCTGCTGCTGTTGATGAGAGCAGTAAAAGTAAAAACAAGTATAGAAAAAAAACGGTATAGTGGTAAAGTTGTGGAACAGAAACCTGACCTCCTGACCTACTTGTGCTGCTGGGTAATATCTAAACAAACAAAAACCAAGAAACCCTTGTGCATTACTATTAATATTCTGTACCTTTTGTCTTTTTTTTTCTTAAAGCAGATATCAGCGGAATGTTTTTGTTAATATAAGTCCTAAATAGTCCTATTTTCCGTCAGCAATCACTTACATGGAGTGTTTCAGCCGTAACACGAGTCTCTCCGTCACTCTGCTCTGCTGTAACCCGAGGAGAAAACTTTCCTTGTGGGATACAAGTGTTATCCAATGAGGAGAAAACGGCATGAAAGCCAAGGGATGCGCGTGAATGTGGTGACGTAGGGACGAGGACCAATAGATGCATGACGAGGGTGGGGGCTGCTAACTCATGGTGCGTTCAAGGAAACTCGTACTTTGTGTTTTTCTTTCCTGTGAAGTCATACCAGTTCGATCTGGTATGAGTTCACGGGTCGGAAGTTACAAGTGGCCGTTATAATGCACTTTCACAGGCAACAGGTCGGTAAAAACACGAGTTATGAGTTACCTGGAACGCTACAAAGTTGTAGTTGTGACTTGAAGCTGTAACTTACAGTTTCAAAAGCCTGCCTTGAAAGCAGCATTAGCCGAAACGGCCGAACCGCTGATATCTGCTTTAAATGCTTTAGAAAATGAAAGTAAAGAACATGAAGTAAATCAGTGGTTCTCAACCGGGGGTCCGCGGACCCCTAGTGGTCCGTGGTGTAATTGCAAGGGGTCCGTGAAAATATCCGCCGAACCTTCCAATCTGGCCTGCGAGTTGTAATAGTTCACATACTGTATTTCGCCGTCTCTGCGCGCCTGTAAGTCAATGCGCTGGGCAACAGAAACACACCCAAAGTGTTTGTGTGTGCCTTTGAGGTAGTTACACAGGTAGGCTATACCCAAATCACCATGCGTGAATGCTTGGGGAGCGGCTGGACTGCAGGGTTTTCTCTGTCTGCTGTGGGTGATGGGATGTGTGTGCATCTTGCATGGGGGGGCTGTTGAGATGAGCTCGCAAACCTATTCAATGTAGACCAATAGATTTCCAACTCAAAAGCGGTAGCGACGTGCGGTTGTTTTTCCGTGCTCGTCCGTGGCGCACAGCTGCACGCACGGACCTACTTCTCCCCGGTGTTGTGTCCCGCTGCCTTCGGCCTGTGTCTCCTACTGTTTCCCACTGAGCTCTGCCTCATTTGAAAGGCGAAGGAAGCCCGTGTGTGGAAAGACGTCACCTGTTACTATTGTACGGAAACGTGAGCAAATGACTGAATTGTTGTTGCAACTTTCAATCTAATTGAAAAAAAGGAAAGACATCGGCTCCAAGATGCAGAAAACACATGTCAGGACCAATGAGTTGTATCATCACAACAGACCTGATGGCCAGCCTCCTTACAGACTGTATTTAAGCTGAAAATAGGCCAAGTCTTATCAGCATTTTATGATATGTCAAGATTTTTCATACAAAACACCAAAAATGTGTATAATTGAAAATGATGTGCACAAGTAAAATTAAAATATAAACAACCAAATTATTAGGGAAATAGGTGGATTTATTTTCAATCAGGCCTATTGGCCCTAAGTGTCTGCAGCCACTGCATCTTGTTTTCTTGTTATAGAATTTACAACTAAAAGCTTATATTCGCCTCAACGAGTAAATAAATGCCATAATACAATTTAAAATGCATTTTTTCAGTCGGGGTGGTGGTGGTAGGGGGGTCCTCAGGGTCGATCAAAAATATGCAGGGGGTCCCAGACCCCAAAAAGGTTGAGAACCACTGAAGTAAATCATTTAGCACATACAGTACAGTTAGTGATTATCCTCAAAAACAGCTGCGGCTGTGTCGTTAAAAAAAAAAAAACGTCTCCACCTGTGGAAAATTCCTCTGATGAACCCAGTTGTGTGTTTTCATACTAAAACCTCACAGTCCAGTTGCATAACTAAAGGATTTGCTGTCTGCATCATTCTCTCCTCTGCAATAAGGACAGGAATAGTTTTAGCAAACACAGATAAAAAGAAGTTACATAAATGTCCGCACGTTAAGAAGACTTTGCACTGAGGATGTAGTCCACCACGGATATGGACTCTTGTAAAAGCAACAATGGCTAAACCACCACCACCACTAGAAGAAACCCACCAGCAATATTTCCCACTGTCTGCAGCTGAAATGATAAAGGCATGGACAGAAAAAGTTTAGTCATAGAGAGACGAGAACTGGACTGACCTCCTCTGTCACTGGAGATGTAGAGCGGATTTAGCTTAACAGTATTTTCTGAACTGAAACACAGTTTAAACCGTTTCTTCACATCTCATCTGTCACGTTAGAATAAAAAAAAGAAGACGCCACACATTTATTCGATAGTGTTTGAAGGAGGTCATCTGTATCAAGCTGTTGCTAAATTGAAGTATTTTTCTATTTGCTGTGAGTCTTCTGAGGAGATCACGACATGGTGAAGTGCATTTGAGCTGCGATGGATTCCACACGAGCCTTTTAGATTTAGACTCCTCCTAATTCTGTTCTCACAGCGGTGAATGAGCTGTGGGAACATTTTCTGCTCCGGACCAGAACGCTGAACCTGGACCAGTGTTTGCATTTAAAGACAGAACAAAGCATCTTGAAGAAAGACAAAAGTAAGAAACTCCTAATGTGTCTGGAGGAGAGACTCATCAGAGATTCCTCGGGCGTCTCTCCCTCTCTCTGGTGGATGCTGTGACTGTTGTTTAATGTCAAGGACTGTGTAGAAGAACTAAATCAGCACAGCAGACTGGTTTGTATGTAACTTTTTGTATTGATATTCTAGGTTGATAGATAACTCTAAAACAGGTTGTGTGTTTGTTCAACTCACATGTCAATACTTCCATAACTATTAGAGCCAGTCTTTGATCTTCCCCATGAAATGAAAAATGTATTTAACCCAGCTTTAATCCTGCACCCACATGATTGTTTTTTCATCTCTTGATATAAACTAAATTCATGAGATTATTTGAGTATTTCTATATCAAAATTGATTTATTTTCTCTTCAGGTAAAACAAACTCAGATGACTAGTTTGAGAGTTTGGGCTGATGCTGTCATTTTTAATAGTGTGAACTACCGCAAATACTCAGATAACATGATCTCACTCCACTCGTCCCCACCCGAGTCGTCTACTCTGTACGGGATCGGTAGGGGAATGTGAAGGTGGAGCAGAGAAGTCAAAGTTATAAAGTCAAAGTTTCTATATCGAGGTATCAGTGACTGAAAATCCCACAGGCGGTACTTGACTCTCTACTATGCTATCGGCTACTCTAGTTGCCAATCAATAGTTAGAAGTCAATGGCATTGCAAGAGCCGTTTCATCGTGTCCTTAAAGTTATACTGTAGTTGGTAAACCTGTTCAGAAACATGTTTTGTTCTGGGTGAAATGGTCCTTCTATCCTGAGAGTTATATATATATAAATATATATATTCAGAAAAGGGCGTGGCTTCAGGGAGCGGTCTGAGGAAAGGGGCTGGGACTTTTGACTTGTGTGTTTTCAAAATCAGTTTTTCCAGAATCCCTAAGTGACATCACTCGTAACGTCAAACGTGTCTGCGGGAAAATGTAGGAAATTTTCTGGACTATTGTCAAGATGTGGATGATCTATTGATAGCAAGTTGTATAGAAACACCTGTGTGTCCTGAGATCTGGATGTGGATGATGAGATCTGTCTCTTCATCCGATTGTAGTCTTTGACAAAGTCCTCTCCTCCCCCTCAGTCGTGTCAGTATAAATATACAAAGAGTATTCTGACTTCACTGCAGCTTTTGATGTTTTGGCTTCATGCTCCGCTCTCATTATGTCGGATGTAAAATGCCACAGTGACAGAGGATAAATTGCAAACTGTCTGCTTTAATTGAAGGGTGTTTACAGACACATGAATCAGAGGAGATAGAGACTCATTTTTGAATGCGTCTGTTGTTAAGGTCAAACTGGAGCGCTGGGCTCAGCTAACTCAAACACTCACTCACTCACTTATCAGTTTTAGTTTGGAGTTCAATGTCTGTCATTTACATAAACAGTTTGGCATTAATGAAGCAAAACAGATATGAATTGTAAATTGGTTTAGTCGGTAGTGTAGCAGCAGCTCGATCAATTAGCCCTTTTTCTTTTTTTCTTATCAAAACGTACTGATGGCTTTTAATTTAGCCAGGGTTTTGGTTTGTTTGTTTGTTTGTTTTTAACTTTCATTAACATTGTTACACACAGACTAATAATAATCTGAAACAATAAACAATTATATTTTGTGTGTTTTTTAGTGATTTAAGTTTCATCCCATAGTCTAAAGTCTTCCTGTTTGTTTTGATCTTCCATGTCTTGTCTTCCTGTGCTTGCTCTCTTGTTATTTACCTGCACCACCCCTGTCTCGTTCCCTCGTGTATTCAACCTCAGTATTTTCCCATTGTCCTTTGTCAGTTCGTTATGTCCTGTTGTCTATGCCCTGCTCCCGTGTTTGTCCTCTGGTTACTTTTGTAAGTTACAGTTAAAAAAAAAAATCCTTTTGTTTCACCTATTTGCCTGAAAGTCTGAGTTTAGGTTCTGTCATCAATCTGCACTATCGATGCATTATTGATGACGTAAGACTCGCATGGCTATGGAATATCTGATCTGGTCTGTTTAGACTGCAGACGCATTGGCAGATATCCGATTTGTCCGATCCGATCTGACAGTATTCAATATCATGTGTTTTTTTCCTGTTTACCCGTTCATATTAAACATTTGATCTGTGCCACTTGAACCTTGTCAGTCAGTCCTGTGAGAGACTGGTGACCTGTCCTAAGTGCACCCTGCCCAATGTTCAAAGGGAAGTGGTGACCTAGAGAGTGCACCCTGGCAAATAAACGTTCAAATGTGGTGTGGAAGTGGATAATGGATAGATAGTTCAAGATTATACTATTTTATTTAATTTTACAATTAATTCAGCATAGGGTTGCAAAGGATGGAAAATTTCCAATAAATTAACGGTAAATTTCCGGAAACTTTCCATGGGAAATTAAGCTGGGGAATTTTGGAAATATTCCAAATTGGAAATTTTCCACGGGAATTATGGGAATTTATGGGAATTAACTAGAAATTGGGGGTAATTGAAACAAACTGTATCAAAAAAAAATCTTGTCTTTAACGTTATTTTGTTATTATTTAGTGGTCGGGTCGCCCAGCATTTCTTAGTTTTGGTTTGGCCCTGTGGGTTATGGGAATAATGTCACCAAATCACCGTTCATGGTTCATCTGTCTTGCGCCGGTCCAAGAATTTCATCGTGCACGGAGGCTCATGGGGAATGTAGTGTGAACACACTCTGCTTTCAAAAACTCCTGGTTGTCCCTTTAAATGAAAGGAGCCCTCCTATTGTGCTTTGGGCTCAAAAGTGGGGCCTCCAGGGTTCAAGGAATCATCTGTGCATGTGATGGAGGAATGCACAGTGCATGTAGGGGGCGTGGCCTAACAGCCCTGCAGGACGCAGTGTGCATGGAATAGCATAGATATTCAAGTTTCTTGCATTAAATCTGGTTGTGTTAGGCTACAATATATTTTCTCCAACTATATTTAAGTTCCCTGTTAAGGGCCAACCTTCAGTTTTGTAAATTTCCGATTTATTCCCGTTAATTCCCATAAATTCCCATTAATTCCCATGGAAAGTTTCCAACTTTGAAAATTCCCGGAATTTTGCAACCCTAATTCAGCATAAAAAAAATTTTTTACCCCCCCACCCCCACCCCCACCCTGTTGATGGAAACCTTACCTCAACTCAGCCAGTCACATCTTGCATTGAGCAGAGATGTTAATGCTCTATCACAGGCTGAGCAGACAGTCGCACTGAACCACACAGGAGCAGTGATGCAAGAACCACAGGCAATAAACCACATTAACTTCTCTGCTTAACTCTCCTCCTTCGTACTTCCTGTCTTGTCCTGCACCATAGCTTGTTGAACCAAACAAACACTCATCTGGGAACAGTGCGCTGCTAACATCAGATACATCGCTAATTAGATGCTCAGCTGCAGCACATTAAACAGCAGCACGTAGATGTACCTGCAAATGTCACTTGGTGCATTCAAGTGCTTCTGTTTTCTTTACGCACACACTATCTTCTACAGAGCTACCTTGTATTTCTCCTACAGTGAGTCTGCACCTTGGCATCCTGCCAGCTTCTGTCAATCAAAGACACCGTCCCACACAGAACAGGAGCACATCTGATATTTCCCAAGACCTTGTTTTTTTTTTTTTCTTTAGATGGTAATAAAAAAACTATTAACACTCGGGGGGAAAAGCCCATCGTGCTGAAGATGATGCTTAATACACGCTTATCTCTGGCCTATGAAAACCCATTTAAATATATATGGACAACACAGAATAACTGACAGCAGAAAGTGGTTGGAAACACAACAGGGACAGAAGAGATATAGCCCCTTGATAAAAAATAAATAAGCAGAACTTGAATTTTCTTTTGGTCCCAAAGACCCCAGCATGTGTTTTAGGGTTAGTGAGGATGTTCTCGCTCCAGCATCTGCAGCATCTGGTTCATAGTAAAGACCTCCTAAACTGAGATCTTTCCATTTTTTATTGATTTTCACTAAAATTGCTATAATGGCCCAATGCTTTCCTCTTGCTCCCGACAGAATAAAGCTTAGGATTTGGAGAGGCAGGTAAAAAAAAAAAAAAAAAAATCAGCCCTACAGCATTTTTTATCAAAAGTCTACATCTGTACCTCTGTGAGTTAACACAGCATGTGAGGGAGTTATCTCTGAGGTGTCAAAACTGATAATGATTTGCATCTGAAATTCAAAACATTCTCCTCTCTGCTGACAGGAGGGGATGAATAAACATAATTTCATAAAAATCTTTGTGCATTCTGGGGCAGTTTTTTATGAGCTCCAATTTAATTATTTAACATTGGCTGTCGTGCATCTAAAAAGTTTATGTAGGGCCTGAAGGTTTATTGTTCCTTTTTCTGTGGCTTCAATTTTAAGTGTTTTAAGTTTGTTCTCTAACAATTTCTGTTCTACCCTGTTTTAATGACAATGATTGTGTTCATATTTGTGCATATATTTTCCAGTAGCTCTTCTCCCGGCTGTGACTGTGGGAGTCGAGCGCTATAACTCAGTTGCCTTGCTGTTCACGCACTTGCAAACACACTTCGTGCTGCAATTCACGCACGCCCAGAGTGCTGCTGGGAAGCTTAGGGAATACTTCCCCTGTCTACACACATACACATCCGCGCACACTGTTCACTCTACTTACCGCCTCAGGTATTTGGCTGTGCTTTACTTGAGTTAGCAGCACCAAGGTTAGTTGACTGATGGTGCACCCAAGAGAAAAAACATTCTCCAAACAGTAAGGTTACAGTGAGTCACATGACCTGCTTGATGTTAAACAAGTCATGTGACGTGCTGTACTTTCATTTTCACTCATTGTGATTCATATACAAACAACTGCAGCAGAGATTGTAGTAACTAACGTGTTTGTTAGGTATCTATTATTCGTATGTAACCAAGGTTACTGTGTCCAAACAACACTATACGCTGACCTAACTGCTGCTTCAGGGATTCACCGCTGAGGAAAATGTCTCTGTGGGCTCAATTAATCACCAGCACATGAACGGGCCTTCAGGCATTTACTTGCCAGGACTGAAAGACGTTGAGAACTTTCATCCTGTCCTGAGTCTAATCACAGCGTTGTCTTATCAAGAGCTGAGACACTTTCCTTCTGCTTCACAGCAGTGAAATTTGAACAGCTGTCTGTCGAGTGTGAGGAGCTGAAGTTATTCTGCCTAGGGCTCCTAATGTTCACTCTGCACTTTTCTCTCAACTTGAATGTTAGTAGAGTTTTTGATTTGTTGAATTTGTTATTATGGAATGTGGAAGATTGCATGTATTGCGTACAATATTGTGCCACTTGTATAAACGTGAGAGACAGTTGCTCTGGTATTTCTTGGTGAGGTGCGATAATAAGCAAACATAATAAAACACTTATTTGTGGTAAAATATATGTTGTATTGTACATTATAAACCACTCATATACAATCGTAGTAACTTTTAGTGAAGCAGTGAAGCCTGTAAAAACACACCTTGTCATTTTTACAGTTTAATATGATAATGAAAAATTACGGTTTTACCTAAATGTATATAAACATAACATTTTTTTTAACCATTTTTGGGTTTTACAGAAAATAAATCCTGAAACCATCACATTTCCCTCACAATTTTTTTTCTTTTTTTTTAAGACTGTACTAAGCTTCTGTTTTTTCAGAGGCAGTTCTTTTTGTTTTGGCTCATAATGTAATCTCTTCACACCTGCTGCTGTGCTTTTGTCTTAGTTCTTACTCAGCTCTGCACAGTTTGTCACTCGTATGTTAAAACAATCTCCTCATGAATATTAACCTTTCCCAATCTGCTTAAAACATGTTTACGCACACACACACTTTGCCTTATTCATAGGGAACCATCAAGGATATAATGCTAAACTCTATCTAAGACTTGATCGTCAAACATCCAGCATTTTGTTTTCTCTAAAAGTGTGGGGGGGGGTGGAGGTTCAAGCACAAATATTTAACCTTGTCTTTTGCATAACGGTTTCAGCTTTTTTTATCCTCTCCTTCCAATGCTGTGGGTGTTTGATGATTCTGAATCCACGTTCATTTCTCTCTATAAGATTTGTCCTTGTTTATTATCTTTATCCCGTCCGTGTTCTCAACCTTTAAAGACAAAATGGTTAAAAAAAAAAACAGCACGAAATACCACTATAAGACTACTACTACTGATTTTATTGTCATGTTAGCTTGCATGTCACATTTCAAGTCTAAACAAGAAAGCAAAACTGTTTAGTATGCCTGGTGGGTTGTGAATTATCCATGATAACCTCAGTCTGTCAGCAGCAGCAACCTGAAACTGAGGCTTTATAATCAAACTGGTGCATTTATTCTATTGTCGTATAGTCTCATGCTGCAGGGGATTGATATCTTTGCTTAAAATGAAATTATAAAAATACGATCCCAGGACCAATTTTCATTAGATTTAATTTCCTGCTGATTAGGACGTATAATTGACAGTGTGTCACTATTATACGTGACATGGAATTCAGTTTGAAATGAGGTAAATTAGGAGAAAATTAATTATTTTCTGATCATTTCCTGCTGGAGTAAAGCAGGTTGTATGAAGGTTAAACTTGTTTCTTCACGCTATACTGAGACAGCCTATCACACACTTCACAATGTTTGTCACTAATCTCAGTGCACATTAAATGACATTTTCTTTTCCCACCTTCATGGGTCACAGGAAGACTTTTATACCCACAACCCCCCGAGTTTCCAGAGTTCATAAATATCACTGTGCTGTTCGATAACAGTGAAGCTCTGCAATATTCAGATCTGACTGGGACGTGTTACATAATGTCTCAGAAGGTGCTGTGACTCAACAAATGAAAAATCATGAGGAGATTTTTGTTTTTGCACGTTTTGGAGCAAGAAATGAAGGTTACATTAAGGTTTCAGAGCGAGACATTGTAATCATGCAAGTGCAGTTAGGAAACTTTCTCATATATACTTTTTCAAGATGATATCAGTTCATTTTTTATCTACTTTACCCTCTGCATTTTTTGGCATTTAAAGCACAAGCCTGTGGGTGAAGTGCTCAGACTATT
This sequence comes from Decapterus maruadsi, assembly GCA_030347415.2. Taxonomy (NCBI): domain Eukaryota; kingdom Metazoa; phylum Chordata; class Actinopteri; order Carangiformes; family Carangidae; genus Decapterus; species Decapterus maruadsi. The sequence continues at coordinate 32,496,287 of CM064900.1, forward strand.
AAGCCCACTGAGAAGTTTGCCTCCAAAGTGCATTAAAAACCTCCTGGAAGCCGGACAGAATTTTTAACAGACGTTTTTTTATGGAGTCTGGACATGACCTGAGTCTATCAACAACGACCACAAGCAGTAATAGACTGTTTTTCACGCCATGCTTGCGTTTGTTAAATGTCTCTCAGCTCTTAGTGCTGTCAGTGCTGCTCAGCTATACAATGAGTCAGTTGTGCTGCACTCATTTTGAGCCCATTTCAGCACAAAAGGAGTTCCTATGGGGTGAGAGCATGAACAGAAAATACTCCACTTACTTCAGAAATGATCGCATCACATTATTATTATTAACTCTTGATTAATGAGCACAGGAAGTTTGTTTGTTTTGGTCCAAAAATCTTTAGGGACATTATAGTTTCACTTTCCCGTCTCTTGTAGGTCAAAAAAGCAAAAGTCAGTCACTGAACAGTTTGCCAGCTGCTGGTAGGGACTGAATCTTTTGTTCAAGGACACTTTGGCTTCTCATCGTGTGTGCAAACTCCTGGTGCATCTGATGCAGGACGCAGAGTCAGTCTCTTTAAATAACAGGCCACCCTTCACCTGCTAACGTACATTACAGCTCAAAGAAAACAACATTTATCACAGTGATTATATTACTGCCATCAATTTTCCACATTCTTTAAATGTCATCTTACGCACAACCTCACTGGTAGGTTTAGAGGCTGTGGCCTAGACAAATATTCATGCTATTTGTCTACCTGTGCCTCCCAGAGACTCCAGGGAGAGGAGAGGACGGTCAGGCGGACACGTCATTCTCTGATTCGTCGCTGTTCGCTCACTGGGGTCAAGAGCTCAGCCCGGAGAACCGGAGGGTGGCGCTAAAGATGTTCCAGTACTATGGATATAATGGCTACCTCAGTGATCGTCTCTCTCTCGACAGGCAGATACCAGACCTGAGGCCTGATGGGTAAGAGCGCAGGTAGAATGATGCTCAAACAAGATGCTACTGTACCTGTTGGTATGACATCCTGTATTTGTGTTTGGTTATGTGAAAGATGATTTTTTTTTTAATGCTTTGTAATTTACCCTGAAACATGTAAAAGATAACGTTTTCGGTGGTCAGTATCGGTATCAGTTAAAATGTTTATGTCTTTATACAGGACTGAGATACTTAACAGGATACTTCACCCAACATCAATAATTCACCAATTTTCTACTCACAGTCATGCCAAGGAAGGGTTTGGAGAACTTTCACAGTTATCAAAATGCTTTTGGACTCCAGCTGGCAATGGATTTTCATATAATGGCAGCGGATAGAGCTCACTTCTGAATCGTCCAAAACACACACTATGAAACATCCAGATTCCTCCATACTGCTCGTCTGTACTGACCCAAGTGTCCTGAAGCTGCCACATGAAAAAGTTGTTCGGAAAAAATTCATTTGATCTTTGTTTTTAGCCTCGTTGTAGCAGTAGCTCCCAGTGGCTGCACGAGATGCGTGAGATTTGCTGTGAGATGTTCTTCCATGTTTACATCAAACATCCAATGGGTTACAACAAGAAATGAACATCATGCAGCAAATCTCAACATCAACAGAGCCACCAGGAGCTACAACAACACTAAAAACAGCCAAAAGTTCTCCAAACCCTTCCTTGGCATGACGGTGAGTAGAAAATTGGTTAAAGGAGTCATAACCTGGTTTTTTACGTATCCAGCCCCCCTTGGATCGCTTTGGATCAATTCGTAAAACTTATTAGAAAAAAAAAAAATGTAATCAAACATTGAGCTTGTTCTGACCCTTTTTCGTACCGCGACTCTATCACGCGAGATTACACGCAAGGTTTTGACTGGTCCGGATGTGCATTGTATAATATGTAATGAGGCGCGCGTTGATTCACCGCAGGAAGGACAGAGCCGGGGGGGGGGCTTGCCTGCATGCAGACTCCAAAACATAAACAGCCCCCTGGTACCGCTTCGGCGATTTCAGGTAGCGGACGGGGCGGGGTTGGGTGGTGAAAGAGGGGTGGGCTTATGCAAGTAGCCTCCACGGTGAGGTCACCGTAGGAGCAGAATCAAAATCTCGTGCTTTAGGAAGGCACACCCTTGTGTGCTATTCCTGTTCGGAAAAAGAGCCGAAGCGAAAAAACGGCGCCACTTTCAAACTCCAGCTTTTCAGGCAAGTTTCAACTGAGGTCAAACACCAATATGCATGTTTTAACAAGAGAAATTGCGATTTCCGGGTGATGACTCCTTTAATTATTGATTTTGGGTGAAGTATCCCTTTAATTCCTCTATCGCTGTATAAGCAATTTAATGTTAGTAATAATGATAATGATTGTGACAATTAAGGAAAACCTGAATGATCAATGTACTATGACACTGATTGTAGCAGTTGGTCGTGGACCAATGTATTTGACCAGTTGGACCTGATGGTGGCGCTAGATGAACAAATCTCATGGTGGTCCATTCAGTAGCTGTACAGATATTTCAGTCTGGACCGGAGGCTGATAGACAATACCTTCCAAGCCACAGAGTAAATTACATTGTCTCAGCGTTGCATCTAACAGTGAAAAATTTGAGTCCATGCTAGATCATTATTTCTCAGAGCTCTTGAAGCTTCTCTTGAAATCAATTGTTTCATCTGACAGTAAAATAATGGGTTTACTATCCTATAGATGGAGGGAAAGGGTCAAATTCCAACCAAAAAAAAAAGAACAAATGTCTCACTAGACAAACACCGTCTACTGAGCTGCTCATTGCGGTTTTTCTTTGGGCTTTGAGGACCTGAAGAGGCTGTTACTCTGCAGAAGAACAAGCTGTTGTTCCCTCTCAAACATCGAGTGCCTCTAATTGAAAACCATTAAAGAAAAAGACTTTACTTCAAGCCCACAGCGTTCAGTGCAGATACCTGCTGTTGAGTTAATTTTATCGTGCAGACAGATGAGTAGTTGATAGAAGGCTTGATTAAGGGGTGAGCCTTATTGTACCAATATGTCACACATCCCCGTGGCTATCTGAGGCCGCCTGGCAAACGTACACATTTCCCATTTGCAGCATATTCAACGGACATGTGCATTTTCAAAGCCCTCTGCTGTCATTCATGCACTGTGGGCACTTTGATTAAGTCCTGGTCCTAAGTCCTTTACTGGGAATTGTTCAGACCATTGCTGGTTGGCTGTGACACTGTGATTGGTTTTTAACCCGGCTTTCATATTCACATCACCAAGGTTACAGCACAGCACACACAGTGACAGCCCCTTGTGAAAGTTTACACAGTTCAGAGATCTTCAGGGCTTTTTTTCTTTTTTTTCGCCGCTGCTCATCACAACCTCCCCTCAGACCGTCCATTCCTGCTAATACTTACTGGCTCTGCACATAAAGTGGTTTCAGGGGATACATTAATCGCACGCGCATGTTGAATCCATGTTTTCCTCACTTATTTCACAAATTAAGTGGCTTAACCACGCTTTTCTGTGAATTAACCATGCTCCTGCCAGTAATTAACAGAGTGATGTCGGCTATGTGGTTTTATTTATATTTGCCATGCAGGTAAGATAACACACAATCCCAGAACAATCCAGTCTTTCACAATTCAAATGAAACGGTAGTGTCAAAGAGATTATTATGGGGAATTTGCAGCAGATTTAGTTGCCACCATCCGCACACTGTTATTGAGGAAATAATTGTCTGGTAATGCATTTGTGTCACAGAAAACAGAGAAAACATCAATTTCAAAAAAACATTATCTGCAGCTTTATGGCCATGTTTTTTATGGCTTGCTGTCTCTGTATTTCTTCGAAACGGGCATCAGTCTTCTCTTGGGAGGAGAGGCTGGCCTCCTCATTCACAATGAAAATGTCAGGAAACATTGTTTTAAAGGGGGAAATGGAGGACCTTGACTGACAGTCCTTAGCACACAGCTATTTATTTATTGCTCCATAACTGCATTGCAGGTGCATCACTATTGCAGTAGTACTCTGAACATCATATTTCCAAAAAATCTGCTGCCCGTGAACCGGTGCCAGTGACTACATTTATACCTTGATTCATGAAAATAGGGTTCTGGTGCAGTCTGCCAAGTAGCTGCATTGGCATGAAATCTGACATTACCTGGCTCTGCAGGAATCAATGTCAAATTTATCTGTTAATCCTTTAGACAAGATGTAGATCCAAGCGTCGCCTCGCTAAGGATTTGTTATTTCTTCTCCTCCTCCACAGGTGCAGAAACATCACTTATCCTTTAAACCTTCCTCAAGTGAGCATTGTGTTCATTTTTGTGAACGAAGCCTTGTCCGTCATCCTGCGGTCCATTCATTCTGCAATGAACCGGACGCCCTCCCACCTCCTCAAAGAGATCATCCTGGTCGACGACAACAGCAATAACAGTGAGCAGAACTATTTTATAAAACAGCTATTGGCACGTTCTCATTAAAATCAACCTGAAGTTCTTCAAATGTTCATACAAAGTGGCTGCGTTTGTTTGAATTGCCAGCACTAGACACTGTACACATGCCAGTGCTACATATCCTCGAGTACCGCTGTAGAATAGTTCTTCTTCTGATGGTTTTTGGCAGCTTTTTGGTGCATTACTGCTACATTCATTAGTTGCAAATGGGTACATTCAGTTCGCCAGTTCAATGAACAGGGCTCATTTAGCACATTCATGCACAACACTGATCACAGTGTCGCCACCTCTCACACTGCAGACCACCCACTATACAATGTGCCACACTGACCAAACAAATGTGCATCAGCTTCTTTTGCTTCTTTATGAAATATTATTGTTCCCCCATGTGGCTGCAGGATCTGTATGTGAGTCTCCACATGTGCACAATGTATACATGTGGCATGGCATGGTGGTAACCTCTTTATTGAATGCTATTTCAGCACAGCAGCAAACATTTCAACCGTTGCACATAAATTGCAGGTTTATGCAGTAAATCCATTAAAGAATCAAGCTTCCGTTTTCACAATGAGTCCAGTGCTGTTTAACCTGTAACCATATTTTAATGTTTAAAAAAAAAAAAAAAAAACATTTAATGCAAAAGTCTGAATAATGGTTCTTCTGGGGAATCACTTGTTTCTTGGCATGTTTCAGATTTGCTATTTGTACGAGTAGCATTACTGACAGCATGAAACTGATCAAATCAGTGAATAAATAAAACATAAGGAAACTAAGCAGACTAGTAAGTCTACTAAAACACTGATTATTGTAGTGTTGCAGTACAAAGATATATTCATTATTGCTGAACTGAACCATAAATTATTGGCAAAAAGAAAATGTGTACTTTGAGTGTGAAGGGTCATCACACCCCACATTTACCAAGAAATGAATAAACAAATACTTTAAAAAATTGAAATGAAAATGTTCCCTTATGGTGAATGGACACTTTGATAGTACTGTAATTAATATTTGTTGGTTGGCACTGCATTAATGTCCCTCTCCAGAAACTGTGCCATTGTTACTCCACACAGCACAGTGTTATCCATTTTCACTGGAACAACTTTTCATTGCGAAAACAGTCTTTGTATAAACTGTCAGTAATGAAGTCTGTGAGAATTACTGCTGACACCCAACACCCCCTCATTTCACTGGTCAAGGACTCACTGAACTGAACTAAAGTTTTAAACCAGCTCATGGCATTTGTATTTGATTTCACTCGGTTGGATAACAACGTCTGCTTTTGTTGACATATATATCTGAAATAAAAGATAGACGTAGGGTTGCAAAGGATGGAAAATTTCCAATAAATTAACGGTAAATTTCTGGAAACTTTCCATGGGAAATTAAGCTGGAGAATTTTGGTAATATTCCAAATTGGAAATTTTCCACGGGAATTATGGGAATTTATGGGAATTTATGGGAATTATTGGGAATTTATGGGAATTAACTAGAAATTGGGGGTAATTGAAACAAACTGTATCAAAAATAAATCTTGTCTTTAAAGTTATTTTGTTATTATTCAGTGGTCGGGTCGCCCAGCATTTCTTAGTTTTGGTTTTGCGGATGCTGCCCTGTAGGTTATGGGAATAATGTCACCAAATCACCGTTTATGGTTCGTCTGTCTTGCGCCGGTCCAAGAATTTCACCGTGCACGGAGGCTCATGGGAAATGTAGTGTGAACACACTTTGCTTTCAAAAACTCCTGGTTGTCCCTTTAAATGAAAGGAGCCCTCCTATTGTGCTTTGGGCTCAAAAGTGTGGCCTCCAGGGTTCAAGGAATCATCTGTGCATGTGATGGAGGAATGCACAGTGCATGTAGGGGGCGTGGCCTAACAGCCCTGCAGGAAGCAGTGTGCATGGAATAGCATAGATATTCAAGTTGCTTGCATTAGATCTGGTTGTTTTAGCCAAGATTATGCTACAATATATTTTCTTCAACTATATTTAAGTTCCCTGTTAAGGACCAACCTTCAATTTTGTAAATTTCCGATTTATTCCCATTAATTCCCGTATATTCCCGTTAATTCCCATAAATTCCCATTAATTCCCATGGAAAGTTTCCAACTTTGAAAATTCCCGGAATTTTGCAACCCTAGATAGACGCAAATTTACTTGTCATTGTGAACTGTGTCATGTCAGTCAGTCTGACTCAGCAATATAGGTCTATAGTATCACTGCGTCATGCTTGGAGGAATCAGTATCTGTGGTACATGTATGTATAGCTCCTCCACTGACCTCTACACTCCTCTAATGTCTTTAATTTGAGGCTGCGTTCACTGGATTTAACCGATAAATGAATAACACTAATTAGCTGCGAAGCCTGGATATTTGCCTTGAGGCAGATAACAATCCAGCAAGGTGACGAAGTGTTTGCACATATCTAGTCTAGCATTTGCAACTCTAATTCTTACATATGCATGCAACGGTTGTTGTGTAAACAGCATTGGATCGAAAACACTACTGAGTTCTGTTGATCCATTATTACAGAGATACTGATACTGTAGGTGACTTTAACACACCACAACTAGACTAGACTTGAAACCACCTGTGAAAAGTGGATCCGGTAATTTACAGTGTCAGGCTTAACAACATTACAAAGGCAGAAAGCAGGCTATAAAAGCGGTAATGACACTGTGCCAAGGTCATTTATAGGCAATACACTTTTAAATGGGCTGTGATGCTTGTTACAAGGACTGAGACAACCATTAGGGGCAATCAACATGGGAAATACTGGTACAGGGAAGAATATGTTTACCAAAGTCAATAGTGCAAAACATGTCGAATGGCCTGTAGCTTGCTGGAAGAGAATATAGATCGCTGTGGTGTTGTTTTGCTGAGTTGTCTCAACATTTTGGAATAAGAATGGTCTCCACCAGGTTATTATTGACTAGGAAGTTAGGAAGAATATTCAAATGCATCCATTCATTAAAAATATGCAAAGGTGAGAACCTAAACGTTTGCTCCCTTTCCTCCGAGCATAGCCGGATTATCACATCACATCTCATAAACATTCATATTTCATCACGTAATTGAGAGCTCGGAGCAGTCGCCCTTAGCACCCTCAGATACCCAAATCATGCACTGACATTTTGCTGGTGGCATTTCACCCTGTTTGCTTGAGCACTCTGTCACACCACGTCTGATAGGCCGGGTGTTATCATTAGCGCCATGACTGTGAATCTTATCTGTGCTAAATGTCATTAGCCCGCTGACCCGTGATGCCGCCGCGATTGCTGAGGGGGGGTCATCGTCCACAGCTAACCTCTCAGGCATCCACAGCTTTACATTAGTCATCCGCCACTGTCACAGCTCACCTCCGAGAGGCATTAGCATGCAGGAGAATGTGTAGCCATCAAGGGAGAGAAGGGCAAATTGACCTAGCTGATTCTGCCTTAATTGGATAATGTCCCAAGCTGTGGACCAAGAAAGGATTGTCTGTGTAAGAGTGAGGTTTTTGAGAGGGGCTCACTTATTAGACAGGCTGTCAGAGGGCTTATGATTCAATACTTTAACTTAAATGATTTATACTAAGAAGTCTTGTGTATGTGTGAGTCTGGAGGATTTTGTGATGAGCAGCCAATTTCAAGCAAAATGCGCTTTGTCTGTAAAATAAATTAGTGGAAGTGGCTGTGACAATCTCTAATGGCCCCAGTTTTCACTTAAGACATGTTTTCTACAGTAGTTTACTTACTTCACACAGAATAACTCCAAATATTCCTATCTGCAAAGCTAAATCAAGTGAATCCTTTGCCGTCTTTAATTAATCAGATATTAAAATGGAACTGATTGCTGTCAATTGACTAATCAGTGAATCAGCAGCTCTAATTAGGATCGAGATCTTTGTTTCAAGAGAGGGCTGCATATCAAGGTTAAGCATCTAGAGCAGGAGACAAGTTGTTACTGATCACATCCTGTGACTCGCTTCCACTCTCTCTGACACGTTCGTCCAGCACCTCAGGTGTGCAAAGAAGTTCCAGCAACTGTTGGAAACCGGTTTGATACCCAGCAGGCCGTTTCTGCAGGTTCAGCCAATGAAAGCTGCAATACACACACAAAAGCTGGGGACAAAATCCGCACAAAACCAACAACAACAAAGCTGAGTTTTACAACACATACGGCGATAAAATACAAGCGGTGCCCAATTGTTTACTGGAACTTCAGCAGCATGTGTTAAATGTTTTTAACAAACTGCCAACGGGCCCAGGGTTTCGAGATGAGACTGCAGGAATTGTGGAGCACGAGTGAGAAGCAGTTGGATATTTTAAACAAGGATTTTTACAACCGTGGAGTTGTGTAGTCTGAAATTGCCAAGTTGTGTAGCGCTAACTACACATCAACTGTCAGACCCATATTCATGCCGATTTGCCATCTGCTGGGCCAGCAATAACGCCAGCGTGGTAATCAATGGCGTTTAGTTTAAACACGCAGGAACAGAACATGGAGTATTTGGCGCACGGTGGATCACGCGCTGTTCAGGCGTACGGTTACATACAGTGATAAAACAGCAGGAGGCCGTAAATGAAGGGACACAGTTTCTAAAATCCCACAAATCCTTGGCCTGGTTGTACGCAGCTATACGCCGCACCTATAGGACAATGTCACAGTTTAATTCTGTGCACAACTGAATTTAGAAAATCAGTATCCCATATTTAGGTTGTTATATGCGTTCTGAGCCTCACTCTTCATCATCTCAGACAAACCCCATCAATGTTTTGTTGCTACATTTAGAGCCCATCACTGCAGAATTACACAGTGATGTGAGAAACCTGTTTGCATCTTGTTCCAGTCCAACTCCATCCCAGAGCCCATTGCTCTCCAGCTGAGCTTCAACAGGATATCAGTCCTGAAAGATTGATGACTGTTGGCCATCAGCCACTCCCGGTGTAATGAACTGTGCGTTATTATGATTTGTTATGAGGCATAACACTTCATCGTTCTTGTTTTCAATTCACTCACACATCAGAATGTCTTAATTATTAATAGATTAGGAATTATTATGGACACAGTAATCTGGTGAAATGTCATGAGCAGCTGCTTGCATGAGTAACTCCATTAGCTTTCCTCTGTGCTTTCTTAAGCTTTTTTTTTTTTTTTTTTCAACTAAAACCCAGATTTGTACAATTGTTTCATAGCTATAGATTTCTTCATTCACAGTTTCCCTGCTTTAAATTCTGAATAACTAATCAAGGGCAGATTTACACCTGGGATTTTTAGCTGATTGCAATTAACCCAGAAGGACAGAAAACCAATCACTGCTCCTCTGAGTGGGTTGCTATAATACTTAACATACATGTAGAGTACTACAGAGTCTCAGCTTCACTATTATTCTTCTCCAGACTTGTTGATAGCAGCAGCTCATAGTTTCAAATGACCAGCACCTAATAGTAACATGTGTATTTATTTATTCACCTCACTTGTGATGTCAGTTCTTACCCAGGTGCAATTAGGACAAACTGAGATAAGTGAAGTCAGTTTAATTTTGGCCACTAGCGCTGCTATGAAGTCATATTTTTATGCGAGGTCTTTATGAGGACACACATAGCCACATCGGGGCATGCTGCCAACACCAAGTTGACAGTAAATCAGGAAAAACTGGGTGTAAAAGGTAAAAAAAAAATTTTTTTTAAAATGCTACTACTATTATGAGAATGAATGAACAGGATGAACTCAGTGCGGTACTGCAGGGCAGCAGAAATAAATAATAAAAAATAAATAAATAAAGACACAATTTTTCATCAAGCCATCTTTATTTTGTTTTCCTTTTCTTGTCAATGCCTGTGACAACCTTTTACCCTCAATTCATAATCAGACCAGAGCTGTGAAGAACAGCAACACACTCACAAAGGCAGTGACGCTTCATACTGCCAAACATGAGTGTAAACAGTGCCCAACTTGAAAATGTTTTATGAAGAAGTCAATGCGTTTGTTTGGTCTCTGTGACGCACACAGTGAATATAAACATAACAAGAAAAAGGCCCTTGACATGAAGAGTCATAATTCTTATCATTCAATATTGCATTGATTCACGACTGTTATGATACACAGGTATTAGTATATCAACTGCCCTTGAATCTTTATTGTTGATCTATATCAATAATACAGATAAATGTTACACAGAGACAGAGTGTTTTCTCTTGCAGAACTGTTTGTGTGCGTACGTCCAGCAGACTCATAGTGGAGACATTGAAAGAAATGAATAAGCGGTGTGCGTTTGCAGTGGATTACAGTGACACTGACCATATAATCTATATAATATCACTTCATTATTGTTGTGAGACTTTTGTGTGAGATTTTGTAATAATGAGTGAATGAAGAGTTAAGTCTGATCACTTTGTCGTTGAGTCCAACTAAGCGGATGTTTCATGTAAGTTAATGAGATATCACAGTCAGCAAAGCTCTGAAGAGTTTTGAGTTTGCTGATTAAAGAAATGGCAATTATTTCTATATTGAGATTCACTGTTGTAGATACATAAATTGATTTGCTGTGAGATGTTTCAAGCCATCACGCTAAATGACATGTAATTATTGTTTGCTCCTGAAAAAATATTATGCAGAATAAGTTGTAATTCATCTTTAAATAAATCAGTGCTGAAGCAGGTTGTGTTATATACTCTGCTTTAATCATATTTTGTAGAGTGGATGAAACATGTCTGTCATGATGTGGACTATTTTTCAATAACAGACACTTCCAGGATCTTCACACACTTTACGATCAGATGTTCTTCTCTACCAGAACTTTTTTTTTATTCCCCCTCTGTTGATGGATTGGAAAATCAAACTTCTCTGGACTTTATAAAATGCCTCACCCTGCCTCTAAAGTAGCCAGGCGGAGCGTGATTTCACGGCGGCCGATTCCTGTCTGTTTTGCAACCGCTCCCTATTCCCTTTAAACTCAGAAGTTTCCACCGATAAAAAGTGAAATAGTGAGAACACAGCCTCAGGTAATTTATGATGCAACAACAATGCTGATAAAAGTTTAATTTTTTTTCTAAGGTTTATTCTCTTAATAGTAAAGGTGTGATAAAAAGTGTTTCCTACTGACATTTGACACCATAGACAAGTGGCCTTGATCATTTTTTATGCTTGCACCACACGGGGAACCTTTGATATTCTACCATAATTTATTGTATTTTTGAGAAAATTGGCACATAAACACACGGGCAGTCACTCTTTTGACCTGCAGGGTATTTCATCATACAGTGTTATGTCTCAGGTAATGAGGAGGAGGTAAACAGAGAAGCCAAACATTAAACTGGATGGACTTAATCCGTCTCCTCCCCTCGTGTTTTGAAAAGCATTGCAGGCTGATTCCTCTATATTGCAATATCCCGTTATGACTGGTAAGCTCCATGGAGGTCTGCAGCGCCGGCTCAAGCTGCTGCCTCTCTGGTCCAGTGATCAAAGCAGTGAAGCGTGAGTATTTCTGGCCCAATAAAATACTGCCCGGTGAAGGAGGACATGACAACATCTTGTGGGTTGAAGTTTGTTCACAAGCTTACTCACCTATCTCAAACGGGATCTTCAAACACTCTTCAGATATTAACGTGAAATTCCTCTGTGTCTGTGTTTGTGTTTGTGCTCTGCAGATGAGCTGAAGGAGAAGCTGCAGGATTTTGTGTCTGAGACCAACGGGCAGCGTCCAGGGTTCATTAAGATGGTGCGGCATGCCAAGCAGGAGGGTCTGATCCGGTCCAGGGTGAGTGGGTGGAGGGCTGCCACTGCTCCAGTTGTTGCCCTGTTTGATGCCCACGTCGAGTTCAACGTCGGCTGGTGAGTCACACACAACGTGTGCAGCATGAGGTTAGCACAGCTCAACGCAAGTGCACTGGTTCTTGAGTCATATCGCTGTGTGTGTGGGTTTAGTGAAAAACAATTTAGAAACAAAGGCTGCAGATTGGCTCTTTTTCTAGAGACTGTATCTATTACAAAACCGTTCTTGTAATGTTCATGTAGAATGGACAGAAGCTGCCCTTGTATTTTAAACATCTAGATTGTCCAGTTGATCCAAGCGTGGACATGTAAAATCAATAGCGCTACCGGATGAGAATGTGTCGTGTCCCTGCTCATATGTCTGTGCACCCTGAAGACAACAAAATGTAAAAAAGTATTTCAGGTGCTGGCTGTCAGATTTGTCACAGGATGGTTGTCCTCATCTTTTCATCTTACTCTCAACCAGAAAGAAAATTAGTTTGTGGTTGTAGATCTTTACATGACGTTCTCTTCAATCAATATGCATGTAGCTGTAACTGTGTCCCCTACGATATTTTGCAAAATGACTTTGTGAGCGCATTGTATAATTTTGAGTTACTGCATAACGTTATTTGCAAATGATTAGAAATGCTTTATCGCCCAGTATTTTGAATTAAACAAACAAAAAAATCCCTCAGTTTATTTGATGGGGAATAATAGTCTGTCAGAGAAATAAATTGAAATGAATCAGCTCATGAATTTGTTTTTAAAAAGGGGGCCGCACATGACAGATATGATCAACGGCCTAATGGAGGACGTCTGTCAAAACAAACAGTCACAGTAAAAGTTGCTTCCTCTCTCCACGTTTGAAGGGCCGAACCCATTCTGCAGAGAATTAAAGAAGACAGAACCCGCATCATCTCCCCATCATTTGACAACATCAAGTACGACACGTTTGAGATCGAAGAGTATCCGCTGTCTGCCCAGGGCTTCGACTGGGAGCTGTGGTGTCGCTACCTCAACCCACCCAAGTCCTGGTGGCACAAGGGCAACAAGAGCGCACCAATCCAGTGAGTGTCCTCGTAGCCGTAGAATCTAATAATTAAAATGTTGTGCAAGGTCACGTTTCTGCTCTTGTTGCCGCTGTTTCTATACCGTATCAACTGTGCTAAGCTAACATTTCCTGTGCAGACAACAGCGTAAGACAAATAAAACGGATTTCTATCTTCTTCAATCCTCCAGGAGTCCAGCTCTGATTGGCTGCTTCGTGGTGGATAGACTGTACTTTGAGGAGATCGGTCTGCTGGATGAGGGGATGGAGGTGTACGGGGGAGAAAATGTAGAGCTGGGCATCAGGGTGAGTAATAATGTCACTCGCCACGGCCATGGGCCCATTTGTCATCCAGGTAATGTGTGGAAAATTAACTATGATAATGACACTTAATGGTTGTTAGAAGCAAGGTCACCGTGGGCCTCACGCTCATCCGTGTATGTGAAATGCTAAACTCCTTGAAAAGGAGTCATTTGGTTTGAAGTGATGTGGGCGTGCAAACTGTGTCGAAGTACAATGGCAGCCAGTGAATGGAGTCCAGAAGTACGATTTAGCTAATGTCGGATATTCTTCCCATTTTACCAGATGCTACGGTATTTGACCTCACCACATAATAATCAGTATGAAAAATTAGCAATAGCTGTATAATTGACAAAACAATCTTATGAGTGTATTCGTTGTGTATTTGTCAGAAATATTCTCACCTCTGGATAAATACACATATATTGTGGCAGTGACTACACAGCATGATGGTGTATTTACAGTGCTCACACAGGGAATTTAGGAAAACTGAGCTAAGGAGTCAAAGTTTCACCCACCCCTGTTGTTGTTGCCTTTTTTTTAAATCAATTATTTACCCTTAACTTACATAATCTATAGCTATTGTTATTTTCATGACAATAAGGAAATGATAGAAAATCATTAGCCTGTTTTTTTTTTTAAATCCCTTTAGACACAAGTACACTAATGTGATGCCAGTTAATATGTGCTTTGACAGGAACAAGTGAACACATTGGAGGAAATTATCCTTTGGCAAGTGTGCCCAAAATACACTGTGACATGCTCTCTCATGTGTCATCCTAGCTAGAATAAATAATCATCTCTAATTAATTCTGAAGTCTGAATGATCACCTTCTTCCCCCGGTGATTACACAGAAACGCATGTGAGAGTTGTAGGATTCAAAGTCGTTGTTATTGTTTGCATTGATGTGTGAAGACAATGCTGGCATTGAAGATAACAAATAAATGTGCTGTGTCTCCAGTGTGTTTTAGAAGGCCATATTAAAACGATAATGTTAACCTGAAAATGAAAATGAAGTTCCACAAAAGTGTTGCAGTTTTCCACAAAAGTATTGGAGTAAAAATTAAAAGTGAAATAGCAATAAATCATTTTTCATTGTCACTTTATTTTCGTATTTTATGATCATATTAAAATGAAAATGGATGGACACTTAATTGAGGCAGCTTAGTCGTCTGTGAAAGAAGCCATAAGGACAGCATGAGCTGCACAGCTCATATCTCATTTTGTTGGAGCAGCTTCCAGCAGTTTTTGCAGCTTTAGCAGTATTTACCTTATCTCATCCCCTCCCCACCGGAGTGCCCCAGGGATTGGTGCTGGGACCCCTCCTCTTTGCAATGTGCACCGCCTTCTCAGGTCCAATTATTCCCTCCCATGGCCTTTTATGTCACTGCTATGCAGATGACACCCAATTTTACCTGTTGTTCCTGCCAGTCGACCTGCCAACAGTCCCTGTGACATATGCACATGGATGAAGGAATGCCACCCCCACCTCAACATGAACTCGTAGTCATTTTGGTCAATCTGTCACTCATATCATGATGTCAATATTTAAATTGTTATCTTTACCCCTGCCAAGGTTGTAAAAAAAAAAAACATCATTCAACATCAGAACAGTCAGACTTCATCTGACTCAGTACAGCACCCAGCTCTTGGTCCAGGCCATGGTTGTCTCTCGCCCCGACTACTGCAGTGCTCTTCTGGCACAGTGAAACCCTGGCAGATGGTCCTGAATGCAGCAGCCTGTCTGGTCTTCAGTCAGCACATAAGGGCACATGGCACTAAGCTATACTCATCGACCTATACTGACAGCCCATGACCACCACGGCAACTTATTGAATAGATTTTGTACTTAAGGTTACCTATTCAATTCAATTGTTAGGGTTGCCTCACTTCTAAGTGGCTTTGGATAAAAGCATCTGCCAAATGGGTAATGGTAAATGTGAATGTTAATAGTGTCGACTCTAGGTTAAGCCTTTGAAAATTTCATTGTAAGTGACTTGAATATTTCTTTTATCAGTGGAAAATCAGGTTGAATTGCTTATATTACATTTCAATTTTCAAATTTGAATGAACATGTGAATTAACACATTGCCAGCTGTGACTTTGAAAGTTAAATGTCAAACAGTGTCTCCATATTCATGCTAATATGGCCACAGAAAGAAGAGTATGTGAAAATGAAACGTACATAAACACATACATATGTGACAACTTTGTAATGCTATATTTGAGTTACATTTTCCCTTTTAAATTCATCATCTCGACATAGTCCCCATAGTCCTCGATACAAATCTTCCGACACTGCTATACTTAATTTGTACACCAGCTTTCAGCTTTGACTGGGAACTGAAAATTGCTTTGTGTGTGTTCACTTCTGCAGTGCCACAAGCAGATGGGCTGAAGAAAGAACAGCCCTCCTTAGGGATAGCTAATGATAGCTCACATCTACTGTACAAAGATCATTAATGCAGCTATCAGCCAGTTCAATAGCAGAGAGAAGTGAGGGACAACTCCTCCTCGGCTGCACTCTCGCTAGATTGCCCTGTGAGGAGAAAATGGAGACAAGCTTACAACAGGACGTCGAATGTGGAAATATCCATCCTTGCTAATGACAGAGATGCAATCATCAGTAAAGAAGGGAGATTGGTCCCCTAAGTCATTTTCTTCCAGAAATTACATGCTTTTAGAATCCCTGGGCCTTATAATAGCCTCACTGGCTGCTTTATAGCTGGACACATTGATAATTTTATCACATATATTATAAAACAGCGTTCCACCCCTCCCTTTGTATTAACAGTTTGATGAATCATTTTGTGTTCACTGCTCTGTTTCTGCGTTTGGAGTCCACTGTTGCCCTTCATGTTGTTTACTTGCCTGGTTCTGACAGACTGAAGGAACTCGCCCTTGCCTGGAGGTTAAAGTAGTTTAGAGTTTAGTAATGCTTTTGAAACTGTGGGTGACACAGTGAGCTGAGAGCTACAAGACTAGAGGACCCTGGCTTGGCCCCAGATTAACAGACCCAGCGGGGTCTGTCTGTCTGCTTGCCTGCCTGTCTGTCTGTCTGTCTGTCTGTCTGTCTGTCTGTCTGTCTGTCTGTCTGTTTGTCTGTCTGTCTGTCTGTCCGTCTGTCTGCCTGTCTGGCTGCCCGTCTGCAGAGCATTGGTCATGCCTTCAGACCACCTGCCAGCACGCAGACTGGCTGCTGACGGATCCTCTGAGACACTCTCTAACCAGGCCAACAGCTACAGGCTTTGGCATGGGCTTGAAAGGGCTGTCCTGGGTTGTGTGAGGGTGAAATGAACCGCTGCTCTCCGTTCACATTTGGTCACAAAGTGCAAACTGAATTTTTCCATCACAATGTACAACAATTTGTGCTCTCAGTAGGCACAGCAACACAAATGTTTGCCTTATGTCATGTGTAATAAGACATCCTTCTGCAAACTTATAGTTGTGTGTGTGTGAGTGTGTGAGTGTTTGTGTGTGTTTGTGTGTGTACACACCCCCTACCACCCTCTCTATCGCTCTCTCAATTTCAGTCGAGGCAAACAGCCACCCACCATTAGCTTGGTTCTGGTCAAGGTTTCTTCCCATTAAAAGGCAATTTTTCCTCGCTGCTGTCGCCAGGTGCTTGCTCATGGGGGAATGCAGGGTCTCTGTAAATATTCTTATAAAATACAGTCTCAGCCTGCTGTATATGAGCTCCCTGAGATAAATGATGTTATAATCGCGACCATATAAATAAAATGATTTGACTTGTGAATGTAGAAATTGTACATCTTCCTACCAGTAAATCCGCCTCTGCAGCAGTGGCATCTCACTGTTGGATAATACAAGGCAATGTAAGGTGTTACTTTTAAAAGGCCACCTGAAATGGATGTTCAGCTGTGCATGTGTTTCTGATAGAGACAAGAACCTAGGGAGAGACTTGTCACAGATATTGGTGGCTGTTAATTGTAGTCAGTAGAAATTAAACACCACAGAGGACTTAAGGTAATCATTTTTTGACTGACTTTGGCGTATGAGATAACTTAATGCAAGGATACAGGATTAAAGCTGAGAAAGTACAATTTTAATTTCATGAAGACACCCTGTGACACTAGTTATATAGGTTCACCTAAATGCCACTGAGATGAAGCTTATAATCGATATTAAAAAAAAAAGGCACTTGTAACAGACAAGACGTCCTTTTACTTATAAATCGCCAAAAATCACACTCGCTTTCCGTGCTGGCAAAATCCACAAGGCTTTGCTATATGAAATTAATTTCACTTCAAAATATTAAACCTTCAGGTTCGTACTTCAAGTGGCTCGCCAACAAAAGACCGATCAAAGACTGTTTAAGATTGAGCTGCCTGCCTTTAAGGCTCCAGTGATCTGTTGCTAGCTGAGCTGGGTCGACTCTGCATAAATTTCTCATCTGAAATGCCCCTGTCACAGTTTCTTGTTATTTCATTATTATGTAACGGATCAACTGAAACAGTTCACACATATTTTCTCGACGTCAATAGTTAACTGTGATCAGCCCGAACATCGGTTGTTTGATTGACATTGATCGCTTGATTGTATCACTGCAGTAACAGCAGCGCGGAGCTCAACACGCTCTGCAGAGGGATACAGGAGTTTTAGCTGGAAGTCAGAAACTGATTGCCGTTTTTTATCTTTTAACTTCTATACAAATTAGATCTTGTCAGTGTGGGAAAAATTATTGTGATGCCATCTGTGGCATATTACAATGAATTGCCGAAAGATGTTCATGGAAAGCGTGGTGCTTGTGTGATATAAAAACAGAGTTAGACCCACCACACAATCGTTGGCCTGTCACAGCTGTCGCACAATTCCCGGTGTCTATCTGAGCTTCAAGTCTCAATGTGGTGATTTGTTTCAATATTCAACATCATACAGTAAGATCCAGCGTTGTTTGTTTTGTTTTTTATTGCGAGATGCTCCTTCAAGTTAGATTGTACACAGCAGATTGGGCAGGATCCTGAAAATGAATTATAGCCAGCTACAAATGATTCCCTAAAACACCTGTGAGAGCTGGGTGGTGTGCCAGTGCAGCCAGTGAAGCCAGCTCGCAACAATGCCTCAGTGGAAGACCAAGGCAAACATCATCACTCTCAGCTGCTGCCATGACAGTTGTGTTGAGAAATTAGGATCATTGAGGACTATGACGACAATTATGATGCCGGCTCTGTGCTTGGTATTTATGAAAAGGGCAATAAAACACCATTACTGTCAAAATAATGACTTGCACATTAGAGCTTGCCCAAATATTTGGTATGCAGTTTGCACTCAGAATAAACAACTTTTAGTTTTATCTATATGAGCATTTTAAACAGCGATGTGAGAAACATTATTCTGCTATAATGTGCAAGATATGGAGCAGCATCATTGATCAGACCTTGGTAGCTTGTGTTCTGCTGCTAATGACAGTCAAGACAATTGATCCACGTATGAGAAATGTTTAGTCTCGACCTGTTGCTCTAAACAAACACATTACATTACATCTGCTCAGTGTATGGAGTGATAAATATGTATAAAGCAGGCATGCAAGTTTTACTAAAGGCGTATAGAAGATAAATATTTATTAGTTCCGATTTAACATGTGCAACAAATCACACCACCACAAAATCTATGCAAAGTCTATGCTAAATGTTTTATAACCTGATATTTAAAGCCGCACAGTGAGTGAATGTAAAACAGAGAACATCACATTGACTCAGCGCTAACCAGTGTGACTCAGCTGTCCTGATCTGCACCGTAGATGAACGCTGTTCAGGGAAACCACAAAGCAGCGGTAAAAGGTGCATCAGTCTTTCACTTTCTTCCCTGCTGCTTTGGCTTTCTCTGTCGCTTGAAAGGTACAAAAGCTCTGTGCAATCATACAGGATGAATAACAAAACATTGTATCATAATGGCTCGGTATGTAATTGTAGAACAGCCCTGATTGAGTTCCATGACCCCCATGCTGCTGAAAATCTATTGAACCCCACTGTGTAATCTCAGACCAACAGGACAATCAATGAGAAAGTCTTTTGTCTGACAGCGGTTATGTAACCCTCTAGCACACTCGTAGGCAATACCACAGCTCCACGCAATATAAAATCAGTAATCACTAATCTTGATTGGGCCATACTTTAATCTTTAAAAAAGTACTTGAATACAGTTTTTCTCATAGAAACACGATATACGGTATAACAATAGCCGTAGTAACATTACACAGCCATGACTTCTAACAAACGCAGATCTGATCGCACAGCTTTGATTGTCTTCATTACTCTGACTCATTTAGAGCTGATTGCAAAACTTTTTTTTTGTAATTGCCTGCAAGACATTAACATGAAAAAGACCCACAGTAGGTTGTACCTGTATCCGTCTGAAACCTTCTCAGCTTCCATTTTTGTTTTGATGGTGTTGCTTTATTGACTTAAGGATTATATTACTATCAATGTATGAGCCTATAGAGCTGGATAAGGGCTATCACTATCACTCACTGTCGTATGAATATTAATGTTGAACCCAAATGTAGCCTACATTGAATATAGAGAGATTTTATGTGATAGGCTATATAGATGTTATCAAATGGGCACTATTATAGTTGATATTAATTATCTGCTTTATGTTTCTCTAGCAGCCAGTTTCCCTTTGACCAGCATTTTATAACAAGGCAAATTTACTGTACATCCAAGTCAAGTTTAGAGGCTGAGTTGCTTCATTTAAAAAGCAGAATCTGGTGTCGATGGCAGTAGCCCTGATGTTTTAGCCGACATCACAGTTGTGGAGAAATATTAAGACCGGGAGCAACGACAAAAACTCATCCAGAGACGGATTCGAAGAGGGAGTGTGTTTCCTTTCCCTTCCCTGTCGTTGCCATGAGCAGTAGAGGAGTGATTTACTGTACAGTAACAGGACTTGGGGAGGGTGAAGGGTGTAACTGCAGCATGTGTGGATGATGATGATGATGATGATGATGATGTGTGGTAGCAGAGTTTCAGTAGCACAGAATAGATCATAGTCTCGGCACCAGATCTGGTTGAAGTGTGGGCTCTGTGCACAAGCTCCTGTTTCATATTGTGCATTTCTTCCCAAGCTTTTATGCTGTATTTTTGAATTCACAGGATCATTTATCAGCGAACAATCTTTCTGAAGTCATCTCTCTCCAATAAGTTAATGTTGGTGGTTTTCTTCTCCGCTGCTGAAATTTTGCTGCATCTGCTGTATCTGTTTCCATGTATAGTCATATCAGTGTTGGGCAGTAGCGACGTTACAAGTAGCGGCGTTAGTAATTAAACTACATTTTTCAGTAGCGTGGTCGTAGCGCCGCTGTTTTCTACATCAAATAGCTTTTCAGTAGTTAAGCTATTTTATTGATCAGTAGCGCGGTAGCGTCCACAGAAGCTATATTTCCCCAGGCATTTTGTAGACCTTAAACGCACCGCTTCCATGTGACGTCGTCTCCTGCTGATGCTACCTGCTGCAGCAGCGGCGCAGCACGCGGCAGGTGACAGAGGAGGAGGGAGAGAGGTGCAGCTGACTCTCAGTTAAGTTCGTCAATCAGAGCCGTAGCCGGACAATTTTATTTTATGTTTCTAATCGAGTCCTCAGAGAACAATTTGACCTAACGTTACACGTTCACACGCTTCCCCTGTAACCACAAAATGAAGCAGCGCTCAACGTCCAACACGCCAAATAGGGGAGGACACACATTCACATTAAGGTATTTTCCCGAAGCCCCAACAATCACCAGCTAAGCTCACAATTCAGTCAGAAAACATCAAACATGTGTGTAGAAAGGCATTTAGGCAGGAGGAGACAAGGAGAAACTGTTGCTCAAATATTATTTTTGAAGTGTTTTTTTTTAAATAGCCTAAACTATTAAAATTAACATTTTTTTTTTTTTTTTGCCGATCTGTTAGTCTTAAAATTGTTTTGATCACTAGAGAGCAATGACTTAGAATGAGTCATGTAATTTTTTTTTTTTAAATAGCTTTGTTGTAGCTAAGCTACTTTTGTCATTTTATTGTAGTGTAGCTTGCTACATTTCTCTGGTGGGTAGCTTTAGTGTAGTGAAGCTTCATTTCATAGAGAGTAACTTGTAGCTTAGCTCACTACATTTTCCAAGTAGCTTGCCCAACACTGAGTCATATGCCTTGATTTACATATAAATCATCTCAAATGCTCTCCAAAACTGAAAGTTAAAGCTCCATTCAAAAACTTCAGCGGTAAAATGGGCTTTTTGTTATTTTTATGTTGAAGCGTAAAGGTGATAGTGGTTTTGACCTGTAGCTGTTTTTCTCTGCATGAGTCCCTGTTTTGTTTATCTCATGCAGATGCACAAACAGAAGGGGCGAGGCCAGCTACACACAGATTTACAGATAGTAAAAATGTGTTAAAACATGCAGAGCTGCAGCAACAAAGGCCAGACAGATAAAGATTACAAGATGAAAAAACTACATGCTTCGAATTTGTAAGAAATTACACTTTGTGAGAAACAAAATACACACATCATGTTCACCTCAAAGTTACACACTGTGTTTTTGATGCAATACTGACGTAAACTTTGGTTTGTTTTCAAGAAACTGCCACAGGGGCGTCTTGGAATATTTTAGCAAGGCTCATGGATATTTATCAGAAGATCCTGCAGCCCAGGGTAAGAAGTCTTAATAAAGACTGCTGTGGCGAGTGAGGACAGGCTTGATTATTGTGTGAAATGTTTCACCCCTGAAGGACTTGCCATGTGATAATATGCAAACACGCCTGAATGATTCACACGTTTTTTTTGTGCTGACAATAACTATTCCGAGGAGGAAGGAAGCTGTTTACTTTATATATATAAAATAAGTCAAGTCCTTCATCCCAAAGACTTTTGTTCTCAGTGGGTTCAATTTCACGTCCACACAGCAAAACTGTGCTCGTCAGTGCTCTGACTGCAGGCTTTTATTTGGAGATAAGCACTTCTGAAGTGGCTGCAACTGGTGGGTTTCCCCCACTACAGACGTGCCAAGAAGCTGGTCATTAAAATGGCTGAATGAAATTCTTTATAGTATTACTTCTGTTGATAGAATCAGTCTACAGGATTACAGCAATCACAGTCGCACTTTGGAAGACTTTGATTTTGACTAATGAGTATAGATGTAAAATACACATTTTAAAATATATATTTATATATATATTAAACATCTAAAATATGAAATGTCCCACTCACTGTTGTTCAGTACTTTCATTTTTGATTTCATTATCCACACTTTATGAAAGACTTTGGATGCGAATTACAGATAATTTGAACACTGAAACACTTCATTTAGTCGCTGCAAATATGATTCAGACCAAATTAACACATAACTGGTTACCCATGGTTACCCATGGCTGCGAATGTGACGCAATAACATTAACAGGTCCTGGATAATTAGATAACACAGGAAAAAAACAGTGAAGAAATTCATCAACACATCTTCTTGCTATACAAAACAGGATGTTTTTGGTTTGACAGGATGTGATGTTCAGCAGTACATTAATAAGTCAAGGCTATAAATTTTCTCTTGGTGGTCTGTGTGCAGCGTCGTCCCCTACAAATTACATTTGTATGCATTTATTCTTCATTAGCGGTATACGTTCAAGGGCGATGTTCTGAGTCAAGTGAGGGTCAGCAAAATCAAAAGAAGGATGGTTGGGCATGTAAAATACTGACCCTCAACAACAATGGCGGCCGTTTTTTTCCCCCCCTAGAAACCTGTGTATTTTTTTTTACTACTTAAACCATCAGTCATCCCAAATTACAAAGAATATTTTTACTTTTTTCACTCTTTTTTTTTCCACTGACCTCACGTGTAGACATGCAAATAGTTTTGGGTTAATTAGTCTATTGGGATTTCTGTTCCCATCACAATATGGTGAGGATGTGGAGGTCAGTGTTGATGTTTTGTTTGTGGTGCTCACAGCAGAGAAATTGATTTTAATAATAATAATAATGAAAATATCCCTTCTGCTCTGGTTGCCAAAAAGAGATATAGTTCACTGTCACTGAAGAAACGGCAAATATTCATATTGATGAATCTCAAACCAACTAAATTAAACAATTTTGTCAAAACTAATTGATTGTCAGTTCCCATGTGGAATCTCTAACACTAGCTACTGTCTCATATTTAGGTTATTTCTGCTATAGCTATTTAAATACTTGTGTTGACATGGGGCCTTGATTTAAAGATGATTGTACAGAAAAAATAATGATATGGAAGAAGTGAATAGTTCCCCTGCCTCAGAGAGCGAGCGGGTTTGAAAACCCACTTTGCATTTGAATGATTGTTTTTCTGTCTGCTTTATCTGATGACCGTAGAGAGTGTGTGAGGGACGTCCACCCCCTCCTCTTACTATCTCTGTATCTCACAATCAAGCCTGTAGATCTCCCAATAATTTTCTCATCAATGTCACTATTTAATTTAATAAAGTTTGGTTTTGTTACCTTTTTTTTTTCTACAGTCCAACAGAATAAGTAGAAATTGTTATTATCAGAGGTTTTGCATGAATTTACCTTCAAAGTAACAACCTACTCCTAAAACTAAAGGGATTGTGGCAATGGGCCAATTTGCAAAAATGTTGAACTATCCCTTTAACACTTAAAACATTAACTCATTCAAATCTGGTTTCCCACCTGTGGTGACTCACAGCTACATTATACACGTGTGTCACCGTGTGCCATTGATCCAAATCGGGTCACTTTGAAACTTAAATTGTATTTTGATCCAGACTCTGCCCACTGACTACGTGGCATTAAGGAAGATTAATGGCCTGTTGACTGTTGTGGTTCAACTTGTAGCCTACCCTCTTTTGACCTTGGTTAAAGGTGAAGTCTGTACTGTAGGTTTGTTCGTTGCAGTTTGTAAACACAACATGTGCATGCCCGCTGCCCCTGACAGCAGCTGCAGGACTGACCCATGTTCAAGTACTGTTCACATTGAACCCTTCTCCACTTCATCGTTCAAAGTTCTCATTTGAATCTTTGCTACTACCATCAAGATAGCAACTGTACGCCATCAAGTCAGGAAAAATGACGGATACTTACCAGTGAAAAAAAGGAAATACGCTGGTAAGTGTGTATCCACCAAACTGTTTGTAAAAACGGGCTATATAAATAAGATTGCCTTGCCTTGCCATCCATCCGACAGACTGGGATTATCAGCACATTCAACATTCACACATTATGAATTAAAACACCTATTTTTTATATTCTGTAGCCCAATGTACCAAAACATTTGTCTGGAATGGATTTTGTCCCAGACGTTGTCGAGTTTGAGAAACACAGCCGTCACGCTAGAGACACTTCACCTGTGTAACTTTCATAACAGTGTATTTGTGCAAGCTGAAGGACAGTGATTGAGACGTATCCTGCCTCACTTCCTCTACATCTTGACTCAGGATTGCCTGTGAGTGATTCGGCTTTTCTATGAGGAGAATAAGCTTGGTACTCCCCCTTTCAGACAGGAGACAGGGTGAGCTCCTACGCACACAGTGGAAACTCTCTGCCAATTGTCTGCACTGATTCAACTCTGTGCTCTGGGCAGCAAAAGAGGAAGCTAAGCTTCACCTTAAAAGTAAGTCTGTGCTTTGATGTGAAGGGTTTTATTATCACAAAATACAGAGGAAATGTGAAATGAATGCAGTGGGAAGCATTAGGATATTTTTTTAGAGCCAGTTAAGGTTTCTGGGGGCACAGGAGAGAGGTGGTGTGGTGAGATGAAAGTAGATGGCTTCAGATACAGTATAACATGAAAAAAGCACATTTCTAAAGCAGCATAGTAAATCACAGAAATATATGGTGCACAAAGTTCCCAAGTTCTCCTCATCTTGTCAGGACAGCGTAGAAGCATGTGTTTCCATCGTTTGACAGTTCTCATCGACAAGGTGTCACCACGTTTTCACATCAGTAACTATGAGGATCCTCGTAATGTCAGTGCTACCCATACTTCATCAAAATCCCAGCTTGCAAACCATTTATCACAAGATTTATTTTTGTTTCTCTTTTGTTTTTGTTCTGTAAAAGCCCTCACGTCTAATAAGTGGATTGCAGATGTAAAGTGACCAAGAGCAAAATGCTGTAATTTTTTTTTGAAACCATCCTCTGTGTCGGAAAAACAAAACAAAAAACCCATGGTGTCCTACAGGAAAACAGTCTTTCCAGAGAGGTACGTTACATCCGTACATCTAGCAGTGTTCAAACGTCTGTCAGCTTTTATTAAGGGGGATGGTGCTTATAATGAAAATGCACCCTACCTCATCACATCCCCACCTCCAGCTTGCAGGGATGACTCATGGCATGACTGATGCGTGAACTCATAGTTCTGCAGATCTCAGTCCGCCCAGCCTGAAACAAGACCGTATCGTCTTTTCTTTCCTATTTTAATCCTCCTGGTGTCTCGAGTATGTTTATCATCCTCATTGAAGCGTGACATATCCCATAGTGCTCTATCACTGAAGGACTGGATGTATGCCGGTCTTGCAAGTCATGGTATGTGGACTGTAAAATACTTTTCGGGAATAGGATAATAAGCAGACATCATATGCATGAAAATCCTCATGCAACTTGATAATATTAACATTTCATTTTTGTAATAGGGTAATCATGGGAAATAATATCCCATATCAATAATATGGTAATGCAAGGCCAACCCATAATTACTGATGCAGCTTTAATGCACAGTCTGTGGTGACAAAGGAGGCAGATTTTCCACTGAGAGTTTTATCATTTTTAAAACAACTAGATTTGTTACAAATAATTTTAATGTTGCTCCTCTTTTTTGCATCAGTTTCATCACCTGAAATCACAACTGTTGCCTGTAAATTTGATCAATTTGATAGAAGCTCATCAGCACAATCTCTGCGAGTTTGGTGGAAACCTGTCTCCACCTGTGAGTTTTCTGCTGCTTCATTTTAAGCATGCATGATACATTAAGGTTATAGAAATAACATCAGTTTCTCTGAAAGCATATGAAATGCTTTATAGATAAAACCCTTAAAACTTTTTACTTGCAAAGTGTTGCTCTTACTAGAGTCCGTCAATTTCAACATGCAGTGAGATCCAATATAGACCAAAACACAACACGTCTTTCTACATCAACGGGTAATATTAGTTGAAAAGGTAGTTGGTCACTATAGTTCAAATGCGGGTGCAGGTGGATTAATATTGTATAAAAAAAGCTGTTTCTTCTGTCTTTTGTGGAGAATACAGAGCAGTGAGGGGGTGCCGTGGCAAAAGATGGGGAATCATATTTGGCCAGAAGAACAATACAGAGCACAAGAGTGAGGAGCAGAGAAATGTTTCATGCTGCAGGAGTGGTTTGAGATATTTTATGTACGTCTTGATCCTTTTTTTGGCTTTGAAAATGTTGGAATCCGTTGTTACCGACACAACTTCAAGCTGCTGCTGTTCTCAGCGAAGAAGAAGGAGAAGAAGAAAAACACAAACACGTTTTTCAGCCCCCTAAGCCTGCAGGGGGTGAGTTCTTGACACTCTAAAGATAGATTTTGGGTGGAGTACTTTCATGCAGTGAATCATACACAAACCAGAGGTTGATGAAAGTTCATGAAATTACTAAGTGGATTGACTGTCCAAACATGGAGTTTAAAGCTTGTACTTTCTATAATTCTCTTTGACATATTGCTGCTCCATAAAAATAAATCATTATTATGCCTCATATACCCAAAAGATTTTTGAAACAACCTTGTGAGTACTCCCATCAAAATCCACTTTAATCCACTAGACTGGTAACTGGCACCAATGCACATAGAAAAATGAATAAATGAGAAAGCACTTCCACTCACATTACATCCCCATTAAAGGTATTTAGCTTTTGCTCTTATCCAAAGCAAATTATTATGAGGGCAGCAGTAAAATTAGCTTAGGCTCAGGCTGATGGTGTCCTGATTATAGATCTAAGCAAACACTGCTGAAATGTGAGACCGCTGCTCTGCCGGAAAAGTTCTACAAAAAGAAATTAGAGGAGGAATGCCTAGAGAGATAGGAAGATCGGATTTAGGAGCATATTTGCAGGAGGATATTGCAGAAAGCAGATGGATGCACGAAGGGGACGTGAGGTATTTCTTGAGGAGGTCGAGTTTTAAGTTGACAGAGGAGAGGAGTGGTTTTGCTGTCCTCACTCACTGAGAGAGACTGCTCTGTTGCTGTATAAGGTGAGGACCTGACTCTTAATAACACCAAGGAGAATCAAACCTCTAGTGGTGAATTGTCTATATGGAGTTGATATTAGCTCCCAAAATGACTTTTACATTTGTCGTTATTGTGCAGCCTTAATTGCTATTTTACAACTTTCCAGCAGCATGGAGGTGGAGTGCAGTCACTTGCTGCAGTGCTGTTGAGCTCTGCCTCCATCTTCAGCAGCCATGCAGCGACACATTGAATGCGTCACGGTGTATATTAGATGGTGGGTTTGATCATTCGGTGGAGGAGTGGACAATTAGAAATATTCAGCTGTGCGAAATTGCCGTGTTTTGAATGGAATAACAATACAGGCCTCCGTGGTAATTGAGGACTCAGACTTCTGTCTTGACAGTAATGACCCATTTCTTGTAATTAATTTGAAAAAGGCAGCAGACAATTAGTGGTTAACTACAGGGCCATCACACAGGCAAAAACTCTGAGGCATTGTTTTCATTGTCAGAAGGGAGAGCTGACACCGAGGAGCGGGAGGGAGAATTATTTTTGGGCCATGCAGGGTTGTATACAGCCTCTAATTGACTGTGCTTTAGAAAGTGCTGGCAGTGTTTTACTGTGCCACCCTCAGCTTGACAAAAAAGTTGTGTGTTTAGCTGGGTTTAAAAGAGAAGAGAGAAGACAGAAAGTGATTATTTTCTGTGTCATTTAATTCATGCTGTAGATTAAAATACCATAATAAGTGTTTGGAGGCTTTTCATTCAAATTCATGGTGTCATGGTGCTCTTCACACCTCTCTTTTGATTTTTCTTTTGACCAAATATCTTCATTATTAATGTTGTTCCAGCCTTTGAGTTCAATGTGAATTAACGAAAGTTTATATGTTGAAACGATGATACAAGTCAGCATGATTGCATTGTCGTCGGTGGCGCTGACCCCAGCTAGTGTAGTTTCTACCTTAATAGAGGTTAATAGAGATCCAAATTAATATGTAAATAAAGTAATTGATCAAAAAAAATTACTTAAAGAGTCATCTGCTCAAATAAATGTCAGGGATATGATGAAATATAGTTTACAAATGATTCCCCTCCGAGCCCGTGAATCAACATCCTGCTTGGTTGACCTAAACATCTGGATGATGTCATTTTTCTGATAATAATCCATTCAGACTCAACTAGCCAGAGCTGTAGTGAGGATCCAGGCTGAGGAGAGGAAGCCTGTGAAAGCTGACCGAAACTGAACTTCATCCAGCTGCTCATTTTGTTCTGACAAGTTTTGCAGAAACGGACCATAGCATTAGATAGCAAGCTGGTTCTCTTACAGATGACATCATCCACTCTACAACCTTGTTCTCCACCACGGGCTCGGAGGGGAATCTACTCACAAAATATTGGCATTAAATGAACGAGTTTTGCTCAGGGGCAAACACCAAACATAGGTTTGATGTTAGAAATAAGGTCCAGGTTGTAAAAAACGAAAATTATCCTTTAAAGAGCTGCAGACAGTTGTCTTTTATTGTTTAATAATCATCTGCTCAAATACAGTAAATGTCATGATGAAATGATATGAAATTGAAACATACATTTTTGCCATTGGCTGTAGAATAAGGAGTTTGTGTTTTTCTGAGCTGGTTTTCTTACATGGTCATCCACTCTACAGCTTGTTCTCCCACAACCGTCTACTTTACAGGCATTAAATATACTCAGGCAAACACCAAACAGGTTCACTATACTATACAGTCATTCGGCAACAGCACAATAACATTTTATTAGCAACGTTTATCGCTTTTGTATTTCCCGACAGCAGACGTTTCCCTCCCCAGTCAGCGTTTTAACACATTTCCCACTCATCCAACCATCACCAGGGGATTAGAGAGAAATGTCAATACAGGTTACAGATCACTCAACAAGAGTGGTCCCACTGTGCTATATGTTGCTGTGGATGTTTGCACTGTACACCTTCTCATAGTGTGGATCTGATTTTGATCCAGAACATGTATAGAAGACTTTAAGAGGCTGTCATTTCCAGTCTGTTATGTTCTGTTATGTGGTATTTTAAGTTTGCTTTCAAAACTTCAACATTTTCTCACAACCTTCGGGTGCTGCAGCTCGACAGGCTCCTGGAGGCTGGCCAATCAGAAGAGAGTGTTTTTTTGTGTGTGTTGTTTTTTTTAGGGAGGGAGACCTTAAAGAGCCTGAAGATAATATTTTCTGTTTCAGTCAGAAGCTCAACTGAGAGGCTGTGAAACCGACAGCAGGAGATAAATTGGGTTTTTTTTTTAAACTATGACTCATGCAGAGCTACTTCAGTCAAGTGCCAGAATAAGAGTATAGAGCTGGAAATGAGCGCGATACCATACACTTGATGATTACATGGTTCAATTGGTTAAGTGATTTGTTAGCACACCACCTGGCTTCCTGGTGGTCGCTGCTGAAACATACGTTAAAGTTATGTCAAGATCTGCTTTTGGAGATTCCACATAAACAGACGTATCAGGCAGCAAATATGAAGTTTCAGGGTGATGCCAGGACATCGCTGCTGCTGCTACAATTCACCAGTTTCTCTTGAAGCACTGAACTTTATGACCACATGAGAATTACTCATATAATATGTACTCAGGCCGAGATGTCAAGTTCAGTTTTTAAATGATGTTCCTCAGATAGCTTTGTCTTAACTGTTGAATATATATTTTGATGAAATGCCTCCTAGAGAAAACTCACTATAGAGATGTGCTACATGTTCAGCCTTGTCTCAATGCCTGTTAACAACGTTGCATTTACAGAATGCAACAACTGGCAACTTTTACTGTTAAAAAAGAAATCACCGCTTCTCTTTTATTTAAAAAAAAAAAGGTAATAAACTAGTCTAAGGTGATTCATTCTCACTGACAACACAGCCAACGGGTCATGGACAGATCTGCTTGACAGCCAGTGTCCTATCATTAGTGTCCCAGGCACATCCACCATTTACGTCACATCTGATATTTGTTACTCATCCTTAATGATGGACAATGTGAACAGGATGAAATTTACAGTTTAAGGAGATCAGACAGGTATGACAAGACCTTCCCATTGTGTTTCACCTTAAAGTCTCTGAAATGGATGATGGGAGCTAAAACTCTTGTATTGTGGTCAAATTTCCTAGCCTAGAAATCTAGACGCCCCCTAGCGGCAGCAAAAATATTTGCTCCGTAGGTGGGTCTGGGAACTTGTTGATCTCGAACACCGATTGTGTTCACCAATCACAGTGCTCCATCTGTTTATTGAGTGTCCCGGGCTTAATGCGATGACGACATACTTGCAACGGTGAAAAACATGACAAGATGGCTTTGGCAAAGGAATCGTTTGTTACTCAACTTTGAAAGAATTAAACTTGTCATTTTCTTTAAAAGTTGAGCAAAACGTGAACATTTCGAAGAAGGATGTATTTGGTGTTTTGCCGAATTATGGGAAAGTTTAATCTACCAGCTTGCTCCGCTGGCAGAAAAAATGGGACTGAGTGAAAACCCACTACGTCATCCTGCTCTTTTGCTCTGATTGGTCGTGTGCACCTTAAAGTGCAGAGGCAGTTTGAAAGACAGCCTTCATCCCGCCCCCTGGATTGAGCCGAGGTCTACCGGTCGTTGCCAGACTATACATTTTAATGATATAGTCTGGCTTGTCGGGCTACAAATTTCCTGGATTTAGTTAAAAAATTACAGCTGCAACTTTGTGAACCAACAGACAAAGGACTTTGAATCAGGTGATTATTTATCAAGTGCAGTGATTTAGTGACAAGGCGTGATTCAAGGTGTGGTTTCCTAAGTAAGTTACTGTAAAACACAGCGGCCTGAAAGCCATTGGGGATGATGCCAAATGCAAGTGATGAATTAACAATTTCAGAGAGAGTATCAATGAGTTATCACTCGCATAATCTGCACTCTGAGGATTTCCCTGGCTGGACATAAACCGGTGGGATCCAAAAAGCAACGCCTCCTATAAATCAAGCGGGCTTTCCAATCACCTGCAGTCTGCTGAAAACTTAAGTCCCTAACATCAAACATGACTTAAACCCCTGGCTATATTTCTAGATGAAATAGCAGTGTCTATTCCAGTAGGATGAAAGCTGCTGTCTGCTTTCAGTAAGTCGCAGTGGACCTATAGGAGGAAGGCCAGTTGTTGATTAGGAGAGGGAGCAGACAGTGGTTCCCTGGACTACTGTTAAGATCAGCACACACGTGCTCCGATCGTAACGCCTCCTCTCACGACCCTATGTAAATGTGAGCACGTTGATGGAAGAGCACATCTTCATTCCTCCTTTGAATTGCTTCAAGATACCATTCAAATTCTTCAGATACTAATCAGCAGCCTTGTACGGCCTCATTCATCCCCACATTCATTCCCTCGGAGCTTTAACTCTCATTTTGTTCTTTTTCAAAGTTTTTGTAACTCAGAAATCCATATCCTTTTTATGATGCATTAAAGCTTGTCAAAAAAAAAAAAAAAGAATTGACAGAATAAATTGAAATGTTAATAACTCACATGGGAGATTATGGCTGTTAACGAATACAGGAAAGAATGTAAACAAGAAGATAAATCAAGTGGGTTTACATAAATCACCAGAAGCACATAACCAGCTATTTTAATTCTTAATTTCCTGTTAATTAGAAATGCACAGGGAAAGTATGGAAAAGGCTAATTATGTGTGCAAGTAGCAGATGAGAAGCTGCATTGCTGTCTTTGTTCTTCGCTGTATGCAGCGCACAAAGATACGAGTAATCTGAGAATACAGTGCGGAACAATATGAAAACCTAAATATGCACATGGAAAGCTATTACAGGAAGTAGCCTATAAATGCACTTCTGAGATGGTTTCATTCAATTCTCTATGAGAGGAATATGCCATCCTCACGTTCCATCACTATTTTCCGTTTGGAAGTGTCACAGTTGGGAAAAGTTTAGGGTCCTGTGCCTCCCAGAGGTCTTCATTAACTGAGGAGTAAGTGCCACTGGCTTTTTGGTCATCAAGGACTCAGGCGTCTCCTCCTGGATTCTGGGAAATTAACATTTTCCACCATGGGGACTCACTGTCTCACAGTCAAGGACACATTAAGATGCAGAGGTTACAAGGGGCCTTTGCTTATCAGGCTAGTGTGGTACATGCTTTGAGCAGCCTTGAAGTGATGCCACCGCCGTGTGGTTTGGGTTTTGACTGGTTTCAAGCTTGACTGACAGCCAGTTTTTATGTTTGGTGCTAAAATGTAGAATATCTGTGCAGTATTATAGAAACAGAAAAAATGACAAAGACCCCCAGTGTTCATGGTTCAATCGACACAGACAAACCTGCATTTTTCAACAGATTAACGACACAGAAGATTGAAGATTTGCTCTGAGGGAGCATGAGAAAACTCTTAACTAGGGTGAACATCAGGTGTGAGGCTTATACAATATGCCAGCAGCCTTTGTTACAGCTGGTTTAAAGCCTTCAACATGATATAAGTGTATGTGTGTGTGTGTGTGTGTAGTGTGGCTTTTAATTAGCATCACACCACAGCTGAACAATGTCTAAAGCGGATTCACTGCCAGGCTGTTCCTGTCGATGTCTAATCATTTTCTCTTTGCTTTTATCCCTCTCATGTTTAAAACCAGGTGTGGCAGTGTGGCGGCAGCGTCGAGGTCCTGCCTTGTGCTCGCATCGCCCACATCGAGCGAGCTCATAAGCCTTACACCGAGGATTTGACGTCTCACGTGCGACGAAACGCCCTCAGAGTTGCAGAAGTTTGGATGGATGAGTTCAAAAGCCACGTGTACATGGCCTGGAATATCCCCGTGGAGGTGAGTGGTCGTATCCCCCTGTGTATTCATTCAACAACTGCACGCCCCAGTAGCTGCATATTCAGTTGGTGGATTGGTGAAGAAGTGAGATTTGCAAGATCTCATGTCATATGTTGTCACAGGTGTCTGTGCATCCGTCTCATCTTCCACAAACCATATATGTGATTATTTTGGTTGTGTAGTATTTGTGACTGTTTTGGATACTAAAACAGAGCAGGTACAATAAAATATCTGATTTTTAAAAAAAAGTAATTAGCACTCAGCACCTAAACTGTTGTCTGATCACTTTGAGTGACCCAAAACTATAATGAACAGCTCCTCTTAAGTCACTATGTTGCTACTTTGTGGGCTCCTATGTCTCAACCAATAGGCCATTAGGATTTTCACGGCATTCACATCTTCACTCTTCATTTAAGGTAGAAAATCTTGATTTTCTCTCACACCTTGAAAAACATTTGCTATGGCCAGTTTCTTCAGGATGCAGGACAGATAATAATGCTTCTGTATATTATTCACAACAACTTCAACTTCAACTTCAACTTCAACTTCAACTTTCTTGTCCCCGAGGGGAAATTTGTGTTGCAGAGGGATAAAAACACATAGAACATAGAACACATCCACACAACATTAAAAATCCACACAACATTAAAAATGACAGTATTCCAGAGAACAAACTGGGAGCTGTTACATACAATCGGTAGTAAAAATAAATAGATAAATAAATGAAGACCATCATGACTATTTCAGATTTGAATTGAGTTGAGTAATGGCTTGTGTTGTGAATGAGTTTTTTTAGTCTGTTTGATTTGGATTTTGGCAAATCTGAATCTCCTGCCAGAGGGAAGGAGCTCAAATTCGGAGTGGAGTGGATGGTCAGGACACTGGAATGGAAATTTTATTTATATAGCACCTTTCACAGACAGCAGTCACAAGGTGCTGTACAGGGAAACAATCAAAAACAACAAGAACGAATGACGAGAACAGTAACATGGATGATGTCCTGGGCCTTGAGAGTGATCCTCCTGTGGAAAATGATGGACAGATCTGATAGTGTGACCCGGATTATTTTGCCGGCCACTTTAACAACGTGTTCGAGTCTCTTTTTATCACATAGTTTGAGGCTGCCAATTAACCAAGAAGTGATGGCAAAGGTCAGGACCGATTCAATCATAGATTGATAAAACATTGTCATCAACAATATTTGTGTATGCGCATAACATCGGTTTATCACAATCAATCAAACAATCATTGTTCAAGTCAAGTTAAAAAAGAAAGTATAATTATTTATTTACGTTAAGTTGTGTAACTGAGGAAAGAAGAAATTGCAAAATAGGTGCAAAAGAAGAACGTTGAGTTTCTCAGCTTCACAGTCAGCTATGGATGAAACAGCGTAGGCCGTGTTGCATGGCCTCTAAACCTTGTCAGTATGTAGCTACACGTGTCCCATTTTTCATATGTCAGATGTCAGCTATTAACTGGCTGCAGGCTTAATTGACAGATGGCAGAACCGTGGAGACTTCATATGTGCAGACATACTGTAGGTGTCATCAGATGAGCAACATATTGCCAAAGACCACATCATAGTATCTGGCAATATGGATTACCTGTCCCAGTCCGTCGTTAGGATAACATAACATAGCAAACTTGATTTATTGCTTCATTTTTTTGTTTTGTTTTGGCTTCTAGTCATGATCCAAAGGGAACACAGAGAAATCTAAGACAATGTGCAAAGATGATGCACAAACTCACATATATGAAGACAGATGATATCCACAGATAACATCATAAATCTGCAGGACCAACAGCCGGATCTGTTCTCCACCAATCTCATCTAAATGTTAGAGGGTTATCAGCTGCACTCCTCCAGTCACACACATTCAGTTGTATCATGCCCCTGACACCTTCACAAGGCTCTAATGAAATGATTTCTTGTCACTTACAGAATGTCCTGAATTAAATATGTGACGCAGAATAAATAAATACATAATTTGACTCAATAAAAGGGTACAAATGGAGACATTAGCAGTTAGAAAATTCTAAAACAAAGAATGACAATAAAATTTTTAAAGGATTAATTTAAAAAAAACTAACTGGATTACAGCAGTGATTTGGGAGCAAAATTATTAATAATACAAAAAGTATAAATGAAATACAGAGAGAAGATGATGTGCATAATATATTTCTATTTAGTTATGTGTTTTTGTTGTTTTTTTCAGAAATGCAAACAATTTATTCATTTGAATCTCTTTAGGTTTAACTGCATTAATTGAGATACTGCATGACGACATCTGCAGTCACATAGTACAAACAATCAACTTGAATCAAACTGATGCAAAATGTACAAGCTGAATTTGTTCAGAATAACATTAGTGTTTTATTTTCCGGGTTTTCAGGAGGTACTGGTTTTACTATGATCTTCAACTGGATTCAGTGAATTAAAATAAATAATCATACAATGCCTTCTCATGTTATATGTAGCATCCCTCAAAGGCAAAGTCAAATGTTTGTTCATTCAAGCTTTTTTTTTTCTTCTTCTCCTGCATAATCTGTTTGAATATGTAAATCCACGTTATGAATAGATGAACATCTGCAGGCAATTCATTCAGTCAATAATGAGGCGTTTAACAGAGTCTGTACTCAAGAAGCATGAAATTTAGCCCCAGCTTTAGCCCCATGAATTACCTACACAGCAAATTTGTGGGTGTTAATTTACCTCTGAGAGTGTAGAAATCAACGCGGTGCACCCATCAGTTGACAACAACATCTGCACCTCTCAAAGCTTTAAGTTATTAAAGAGAGGACTCTGCAACATTAGAAGGTATAGATGTGGATACAGGGAGAGGAGAACAGTGGTTACAGTCCTCATGATTTTATTTTAAGTGCAAATATCCTAACACTACTAATGTTGCATTACTAAATGTATCCTAAAATGAATAGTTCTCATTCTGCATCCAAGTTTTACACTGTGACTGGTCATGTGTATTATTGTTAGTGACATTATGATGTCACATTATTACATAGTCATGCATCACATAGCATTGTGCTGTTGTTGCAGCTTGAGGTTGGTCTGTCTGATCCAGATGCTGTGAGCTTGTTTAGTCCAGTGGTTTCCAGCCCTACAGGGGTGTGAACCCTCCACGGGGTCAGAAAGTAAATCTGAGCGGTGGTGAGATGATTTGTGGGAAAAGAAAGAAGGAAAAACAGTCTGTATTTATTTATTTATTTATATTTGATTCCTCTATGATATTCGACAATTTTACCTTTTACCTCAAACATGAGACCGTGTGAGAGGAGAAAGCTGAATCACACACCTTGGAAGCCACTGGTTTAATCCTAACAATGTATTAGGTTTTGTTTACAATTTAAAGGACCTTTCAAAAGAAATACTTCAAAGTGCTTCATGAACAAAAAGCATCAAATAGTGCAAAAACATCAAATAGATAAGAAAATGATACTAAAACAAAAACAAAAAATAATAATACAAAGAAAAGCAATGGAACATAATTGGATCTCGACAATCTTTTCAAATAATAATGAAGGATGAGGTGTTGCAAAGTTTACATGCATACTCAAAAGACTGACTGTCAGATTTTAAAAACATTTCTTACCTGCAGAAAGCATGATTGCACACAAGTCTCTCAACACACATGAAAAATTAAAACAGAATCAAAGGCTTATGTTATGTTGTTATGCTCTCTCTTTTTTATCCCCATCTGGCGTGTTGTGGTTTTAAAGCAGTCATTTAGGTTTGTTTAATTACTGACATCCTCACATGAGTTACGGTGATGTAATAAAATATTAAAATACCCAATAGTAACAAATAGGATAGAAAGTAGAATCGGCCCAAGAAATGGGCCTTGAGGCACACCATAACTCGATAACAGCAGTGTCAAGTAATCACTGACCAGCCATCAGACGAACATAGAGAACATTAGAAGTAGAAAATTAAAAGAGCATAATAATGGAAATACTGGACTAATGTACGTGGGCTGTAATTAAGTTTTGTACTTGAGCAAATGTTCTTCCCAGCAGCAGCCACATGAGACCAGCCCTGACTGTGGCAGTGTGATGAGGCAGCTGGAATAAAGCAGTAGATGGACTCAGAAAGGCAGACAAAGAGAAAAATCTAAACCCTATGAGGCTGTTCAAATACATAACAAATGGCTCCACAATGTGCCTCCAAAGAGCCATTATCTGATTCACTTCTTCACAAACCACAGTTAATCAATTTTATGCCTTGTGTCCATCTGTCTCTCTGTCTCTGTCATTTATGTGTGTGTGTGGCCGTTCATTGGATCCAGGACTCAGGCATTGATATCGGCGACATCTCGGAGAGGAAGGCTCTGAGGAAGAGGCTGCAGTGTAAAACTTTCCGATGGTACCTGGTCAACATCTACCCCGAGATGAGGATGTACAGTGAAACCATTGCATATGGAGTGGTAAGGCGATGACTCCCTCTCTTCATCTCATATTAAATTCAGTGCCCGCAAAAAGCCAGAACGCATGCAGCTAAACCATGCCTGAACAAATCATTTTAATCCCTTGTGTTGAGATCCGGATGACTGCAGTCAGGAACACAAACAGTTCACAAAGACGAGGTCGGCTGCTGCAACTTTGACTCTCAGCTTCACTCTTAAAATGTTTCTGAGTAAGAATTTACTCTTGGTTTACTGTGATGGAAGTAGATACACTTCTCTATTAATATATAGATAAATTACAGCTTGTTTTAAAAATAGATGTAAGGGTCTTTCCAGCAGAATATTATTAGTCAGAGACGCCAGAGAAACTGACAGCCAACAGAGCGAGCTGGCAGTGTTTCTATTTGCCCGTTCTTAGTTGTTCCCAAACAGCTTTATTTCCATGGTCCTCCCACCCTGCATCACTGTGATGCACCCTAACACACAATGACACACAGACCGCAGTGTTACAGCACTGCTTTATGTGCTATGGGTGATCTTTTTTTTTCCTTGTACAAAGTGACAAATGGTGGACGGCTATGCCGAGGAAATAGGTCGGCCTCATTACATTCATTTGTCCAAGTTGGGTGACCTCATTATTCTATATTTGTGACATGCATTAGAGGGGTTAGTCAGTCATGGTGGTTGGAAGAGACACTGCCCTGTGCAACTCAGCAGTAAAAAATGTCAAGTAAAATCCATTAAGTCCTTAAAGCTCCATTATTATTAATTAAATAAGAATACATTTCCTAAGTTAGCTCATAATTCTACGTATGTAAAAAACTTTTTGTGTGTGTGTTTATGTATTAACAGAATGGTGTCCTAGCAGGAAGTCATTTATTATAATTCAATTTTATTTATTTATTTGTACACTGAATTTTTTACTTAATAACAGTCTCCAGCCATACTAGAGGATCTTTGAGGTTCTGCTTAGGCACAAAGACTCAAACTGACTATACCAACATGCTTATATATTAATAGACATAATGTTGAATATGTTTAATATGACAATTTAGCATGCAAATATAATACATAAGTGTAGCTAACATGATTAGTTTTGCACGTATTTGGTCATAAACCAAAATATTAGACAAATTGAGAATTTTGAATGGTGGCACAAAAGGGCAAAGTGAGGAGATCACCAAAGTTATTACAATTCATTCTGAAGAGGTTGTTAATCTGTGTAGTAAATGTCATGGTAATCCAACCAATAATTGTTGAGATATCTCATTTAAATCATAAATGTCAAACTCAAGGGTGCAAGTGGAGAAAGCCAAGGATCACCTGAGTGATTAGGACTGATCCTCTGTGCATGTCAAAGATTTCACAGCAATTATTCAAGAGTTGTTCTGAAAAAGTGGGCGTTGTCACCCGAGGCGCTTTAAGCATGGCCAAAATAAGTAGTCATTTCAGTCATTACCATCATGCATTAATTAGCATTTTGCATCATTATTTTAAAAATAAGTGTATGTTTCATTGTTGTGTGAGATGATGACTGAATAAAAAGCTATTACTTGAAAAAAATAAAATAAAATACCACTAAAAAGCCAACCATTCCTGTCCATATTCACCAAGCCACGCCCAAATCAGAGCTGTCCAATCACCTCTGAGGAATTTGAATTAACTCTGTTAAGTAACTTATTGCTCAGATATATCACATTACAGCAGCTGAAGATGCTCTAACTGCTGTCCTTCTGCGACTTGAACCTAATGACGTCCCCACAGGTGACCCATCAGTGTTGCACCTTCTCCGTTTTCTCACTTGCACGGTAGAAATGTTTAGACGAGGGCTGTTGCACAGACCCGTGTGCTGCCTGTGGATTTAATGATTATCAGATAGAAGTAGACATCTCCTGAGCCAGTAGGGAGCTGAATTCTCCCAAGCTGACTTCTTTTGATCTCACATCTTTACCTAATTCGCTCCTCATACGAACCACCGTCCCTGCAGCTCCCTACGGTGCAGTTTGTATCTGGCAATCAGGCAGACCTTTGTCATGACACGCATGGATAACTCTGGGACTCCAAGTCTGAGTCATGTTCATCATGCATAACACTCCTCATTTACATTTCATTTAAATTTATATTCATAAAGTTAGAATTAGTTCGAGAGGATTTTGCGATTTGGATGTTTCAACCTGCTCCTGTCCAGCTGTGTTTCCTGTAAACATCCTCTCTGATGCTGGGATTAGATTGTGGCTGTTTATATTCCTCCCTTTTTTTTTTTAGTTTGTAACGCTTTTTAAATACAGTAAACATAAGAGGAAGCAGAAATAAATGCTTGGATAATAATTTCTTTCCCCTGCAGAAATAATAATGCTGCAGAATTGAAGAGAGCAGGTGGTGGTGGATGCATCTCTCTCGGTCTCAGTGTACTTTGACTGAAATGATCTTTTACCACCTTTCATAATCAATCAAAATTCAAACAGGCAGCACTTCTCTGCAGAGCATCGTGCTTCATTCACCCAAACTAATCTTTTCTTACCTTCATCAGTGATGGTGTCTGTGGTTGGTTTCAGTTTCCTTCTAAAACATCCAAGTGACATTGATACGAACCACAAGAGATCATCATCTGTATTGTAAAGTTGTTATATATATAATATTAACAACCACCTTTTCAGAATGTTCTTTTGCAAATGGAAAGTTTCATCTTTTCCCACCAGTGGATAGAAAGGTTGAACATCCATTTTTCAATATTACCTCAACCTCACAAATTTTTTATCATACACTCTAGTACACTTAGTCTCTTTCATCTCTCAAAATTCAAGGACAACCCCCAACTAATTTCAAAGACTTGTCAAAGACCAGTCTTTATAATGGTATGTATTTGCACCATAATAAGCAACAAAAAATCTGAATGAAAACAAACTAATGTCTTTTTGAGGTATTTACTCTTAAGATAGTGAGTGTAACTTGATACTAATAACAAGTATTGAGTTGGTAAATTAAACGTACTATCACGCTGCAATCTATTGATCCTTTATAGTGTTTGCGCCGGCGGAGGTTGTTTTATTTTTTCTGAGAAAAACTATGTAGTCACTTCAGTTTTACTGCACTTTTATTTGTGATATTTATTACGTCTGCAGGCAGCAGGAATCGAGGGTGATAGTGGCTAACAACCTAACAGCCTTATAAGGACTGAATCTAGCCTGGCACATGAATGAATCCAGTGAGCCCTGTAGCTGTCACTCGGTCTTTTTGGCTTTAGTTCAACCCGTTGGAGGAAGCTGGTAGGAGAGGCGTGTATATTTGTAGTATAGAATAGTCTCAGCAGCAAGTACATACATGAAACATCGGTATTCAGACACTGTGAACACACTGGTAGTGGATTTTCAGACAGACAGAACAAGTCCAGATTAGAGCAGACAGAAGGTGGGTTAGTTGGTTGCTGTAAAGCTTCTGATGTGGAAACAAGTTTCTCATGATTGAGAGTCTGAATTATGAATAACCTCTGCCTCCTCACTGCAGGGGTGTGACACTCTGTGGTGTTTGCAGCAGATTTTTATGAGAGAGACTGTGTTCGACTTGTCTAAGGGCTCCACACATCAATGGAAACTCATTAAGCTAAACATATTCACTCTTAACAAAGTTATGTCTGTTAACAAAGGGATGGTTTGTGTTATTTGATTATTAGACATGGGGCTGTGTGAGGAAGCCAAGGCTACATCCATCATTATGTCCAGTCTCCGGCACAAACAATACACCCAATAACACAAACTATCCCTTTAAGGGACTGGTTCAGACAGTTCTTGCTCACTGACCATGACTGGCACTGGACACACTCGGGCACAAATCAGCACCGGCACCTCCTGGTGCTCCAGGAGCCATTGGCTTCGTGTTTATCCAGCCGTATCCCTGGAGAGAATGTGTGGCAAATGACAGGTCTGCTGGATCGGTGATTTGCTGTAGTGGCTGGGCTTTCCCGTGCTGCAGGA
Organism: Decapterus maruadsi; assembly: GCA_030347415.2. Classification (NCBI taxonomy): domain Eukaryota; kingdom Metazoa; phylum Chordata; class Actinopteri; order Carangiformes; family Carangidae; genus Decapterus; species Decapterus maruadsi. Next base: position 32,538,119 of record CM064900.1, read on the forward strand.
CACAGGACAACAAAGTATGCCAGGAAATGAAGATGGAGATTCGCTGTTCACTGAGTGCCCGAGAGTGCACGGTGGCACAGCTGTTTCCCATCTGCCTTAATTGCTCTGGCCAGACAGATGCACACAGGTAAAGCAGCTGTGAGTGGCAACAATATTCCAAAAAGCACTCAGTGAAACACAGCCCGGGTCTCCTGGTGATAAAACACTGTTTTGCACTTCATGCAGCTTTTGACAGGCACTGCTCTGCGCTACGATAAATGGCCTCCTCGGTGCAACATGAGGTTGCAAGGTCACAGGACCTGCCTCTCTGCAACAACTCAATGTTGCAGCCTTTTGCATCTAAGAGTTTTCTGAAAGTCAAGCAAGGATTAGCAAGAAACTTGAAAGCAACCCGGCCTGTTCCTACCACCACACCCTCTCAGTTAGACTTTACGACATCTTGTCTCCTTGCTTACCTTTGAGTCGGTTATATGATTAATTTATTTACAACCATGAAATGCAGAAAGCTAAGAGGATTTCCTCTGCTCTGTTTAAGCACTACAACTTAACGGCACTTTAGGGACAGTCAGGAAATCCGAGTTTATATGTGCGTCTGTCAGTCTTGCAAATAGTTACATGCAGTGGATTCTAATGAGTAAAGAAGTCTTGTTTTTCGTTGATGTCGGAGAGAGTTTTGTAACTGTGTGTATTTTTCTTTGTCTATCAGCTGAAAAACTCCCTGAAGAATGATCTGTGTCTGGACCAAGGGCCCGACAATGACAACGTTCCTATTCTGTATCTCTGTCACGGGATGACACCTCAGGTCAGAGCTCCCCCGAGCCTTCAAACCCTCACTCACTCACTCTCTCTCTTTCTGCACCACTGTTTCATGCAGCGTGTAGCATATAGCCAGATTTAATATATCACCTCTGTATTTTATTTCCATCTGCAATTTTTCTTCCGCAATAAAACCTGTTCCATCTTGAAGAAAAATGACTCGCCTTTCCTCTGCTCTTCGATTGGATCAAACTCAGTACCTTTATCTCATAAAACAGAATCAAGTTTTCTATTTTCCCCTTTGCAAAAGCAGTCCTCAGTGTTTTTAAATGCATAGTAAACTCTTCCCCATTTTTCATACACCTTCTTGTAGGGGTGACACGTCCTAACTGAATCCAGCTCAGAATAAAATAAACATTTCTGAGGAAACATACGGAACATTTTTCTGTGTCTCTGTTGTTCTGCAATTTAAGGTCAAAAAAGGTTATTTTCTCATAATCACATACACGTTTAAAAGATTAAAATGTTAAACAGTAAAAGACACAGACAAACAGCCTGATAAACTTCAGGTTTATTTCCTAAACCTGCGTACTTATCTGGGCACTCGATTTCAAATGTATCTCAACTCTAATAACAGGGAGTAGATGATCATTTAGTTTCTCCAGCCGTGTCTAGCTCCTATTGATCCTCTCATCCCATTATGTCTGAGCAGGTTGTTTTCACAGATTGTTTAACCTTGCTGTGGCACTTGTAAACTTATCTTATAGAGTGTGGCTTGATCTCACATTATCCCTCTCCATTCAAATGAATCTATTGGACATGTCAGACACGTCGCGCCAGTATTGATATTTACACCACATGGCGTATTAAAAGTCTTTCAGGAGAAAACTGTATAATCCTGTTGAATCTTATTAACACTTTTTTCCTCAAAACACTCACAAGTCAACTTCTGCAGCCTCTTCTGCGACCCAGATAATATTAAAACTTGCAAATTATAAATATGTTATGTGCTATAAATCTCTCATAAATCCAGGCATATCAAACAAAGGATTGGAGTAGCACCAGCGTTTCTAATGAGATTAGGGATCTCCTCTGCAAGACAAATCTAGTCTGCTCTATTTTTATATTTCAGTGTTACATCATCAAGAGGAATTAGCCCCTCGATTGCTTCAATAATGATACAGACGCATGGGCCGTCACAAACATGTGCCGTAGTCAGTCAAAATGTGTCATTGTAAGTGGCAGCCACTTTTCATCGCCGGTGCTTTGGCAGACCTCGACTTTTGTATCTGAGGTGCTGCAGTAAGTGCAGTGCATCAACGTGCTGAAAGAAAACAGCACAGTCAGGCACACATGAAAGGAGGAGTATTAGAGAGTTCACAATGCAACACGTGGCTGACTTTGCAAGAGCATGTTGTCAGCAAACATACAGAGCAACACTTCAGCTCAAGCGGTAATAAAACATACCAACTTGAGCGCAGCAACAACAATATATATAAAAAAATAAAAAAAAACCTCAGACACATTCGGGCTGGCAGCCTGAGCCGGCGCTCCGAAAATGAGCCGCAAAACAAAAATGAAAAAGAAAAAAACACACACTTGTCAGACTGCTAAACGCCGGGTGTGAAGGAGGCCACTTGGGTGTTTTCAGACAAATAAGATTAGAGTAAAAGAATAAGAATAAAAGTACGACAGGCAGCAGAGGGAGCAAACACGGCCCTGATTTTTAACAATGGAAAAAAATATGTTGGAGGATGAAGCCAGAAAGAAACTTTATCCCAGTCCCACTTATGAAAGTCTTCAGACAGAGCCTCTCTTTAATTGTCTGCTCTTCACCCAATTTTTCTCTGATAAGAATCGAACTCCCCCGTGCTCTTCTTGCGCTTCTTTATCACTTGAATACTAGAAACCAATTAACATCCCTCTCTTGAATTTTGTTTTTGTTCATTTGCTTGTTGGCACTGCCAGCACTGGAAGAACCTTTTTACTGTAGTAAATGTACCAGTAACACTCTGACAAAACAACCAGTCAAGTCGAAATTCCACCGAAGCAAAAAGCGCAGGATCATCAGCAAAATGCACATCATAGATAAAAGTATTCATTCTGCAGAAAACAGGCCCCTACTGATGAATTATTATTATAGATGGCATTATTAGACTGTTAATGCCAATGCATCACAGTAGCTGGCCATGAGGTCATTTGAATATTTTATACTCTATACTACAGTGTGCTTCTGCTAATGAAACTACTAAATTATAAAATTATTCACAACCTCATGATATATTGTTATGAAGTTGGAAACGTAGTATAGTAGAAGTTTACAAATATCTTTCTCCTACTTCTTGCACTGACGCACGAATAGGCAATTTCACATAATCATATACTGTATGTGTCACACTGTGTGAACTCCGCCCAAGCTCGAGCTGATTTTGTGCCAAAAATACAATCAACAAATTCTCTATCTCTCCCCACTCTGTCTCATCGTTATACCACGAAATCTTTTCTTTTTTGAACCCACAACATGCTTCTCCTGCTTTAGTGCTGCAAATGATTTTCATTTTGTGTCAGTAAAATATGAGCAAACAAGTGTCCTTCAAGAAAAACTTGGGGAAGGACTCTATTATCGGGGGCACAATTATTTGGGCTTTGTCCCCTGTTCTTGAATTAATCATGAGCATCTCTGTGTGTCTGGCCTTGTCTTCCCTTGTCCTCCTCTCAGTATGGATGGCTGTATAAATGCACATATGTAGTGAATGTAAATCAGCCTTGCGGATGTCCCTTTCACAGCCAAGACAATCCAAGAGGAAGCCTCATTTGCTGCATAATTTATTGCCTATATGTTCATATGCAGCTCTGGAGGGGCCATCATCTAAATGTCAATCCCAGCCATCTGAACAGTCACCGTACAGCAGCGTGCAGTTCGTTCATAGCAGGATGTGTTGTTTTTTTTTTTTGCAGAATGTCTATTACACCAGTACACAGCAGCTGCACATCGGGCTCCTCAGTCCCACCATTGATGACGACGACAACAAGTGCCTGGTGGATGTGAACAGCAGACCTCGCCTCATTGAGTGCAGCTATGCTGCAGCAAAACGCATGAAGCTCCACTGGCTCTTCACTCAGGTGACGGGACATGACACTGCCACACACATGGTCAGAGAACACGTTTCGTTAACAGTCAGTTTGCCCTTCAGCCTCAGTTAAGGTAATGTGTCAAATGTGACAGAAAAACCACCAGAGTTCCCCTCAATCCTGTACCTCGTTTAAACACGAAGAGTCACTGAGACTGTCCTTCTTCATTAGAGGCTTTGTCCTTGTAAAATGTGTTTCAGCCGAACAAGCAGCCACCTCAGGAAACGTCCCATGACAGCAGGTGAATTGGATTTACAGCAGGCTCTGATTTGGGCTCAAAACATCTCTTATTATTGTCTGCTAAGCTTCTGCGCAGTGTTAAAGGGAATCTATGCAAGTCCAGCTGCTTTTTCGCCTTTCGCCTCCTGGCCATGAGCATTTGTTTTCAACAAAGCCAGCAAGAAGGCAATCCATAACATTAAATATCATATACATTTTACGTTGTGTATATTTATATACAAGAGATTATCGGTTACGGAGCGTGTTTTTGTCGTGGTGCCGCCAAGACGAGATCTGGGACACTGGGTTGGAGGTGCTGATCTTGCAAGGTTGGTTTTCGGCAAAGAGACACTAGGGGGAAGGCAGAAAGCCTCCATTCTCCCTGTAACAAGTAATTTAACCATCGCAATTACTCCAAAGCTGTTTAATTAAGGTATATATCTTGCATAGTTCCTCTTTTATAGTTTTTTGGTCTTCTCTTTAGTCAAATGTGTATGGTCCCAAATCTGCTTCATGTTAGACGCTTAAGATAATAAGTAAAATATTGTTCTGACCACGTCTCCTCCTCCTCCTGGATGCTGCTACAGGTGTTTCTGTTCAAATGTAATGAGCACTGAAAATGAAAAGGTTGCATATGCTTGAACTTGTGTCGCATCTAGTCACACTGAGCTTTAAATGGTTATTTTAGTGGACTTTGTATAATTCAAGAAGTGGAATGGGGACGTATCAGCCAGGCTGGAGCATATCATGTCTCTGAAATACGGCATCAATTATTGAATGAAGCAGTCGACAAATTAGAGACAGAGAAAGTTTTTTAATTCAAATGTTGCACCATTCTGCACAAAACCTAATTAACTGAAGATATTTTTAATCTTTTTTTTTTCCAGTGAAGTGAGCAAAAATGCTTCACTTCCTTCATCCACTGTAAAAACCTCTAAGTGGTTTTGATCAGCCGTGGTTTGTGAAAGGAATTAAATGTGTGCATGTGTGCATGTACCGATTAGACCTGAGTTTGTAGGTGATGATTACACAGCAAACACGTGTTCAGTGGGTGGGACTGTATGGTTTTGGTTCGTTTGTGTGGAAGTGTGGATTTGTGGATGTGTGTGGGTGAGGCCTTTTTTTCCATTTCTCTGCAACAAATGCCTGTTGTTCTGCTTATAGCATTGTGAATTTAATACAAACCCTACAGCATCCTAAGTCAAATAACAACCTTCCCCCATGCTATATGCTCACTTTGCTGCATTCATTAGCCATCTCCTGCAGCACCAACATGTTACATTGATGTCTTGGTTTGGAAAAGACCCAGAGCAGCTGCTTTTATCAGTTAATGTTTCAGATTTTCAGGGACTCTGGGTTTTACTTTGGCCTTGTTCCAGACCTCTGAATGATCGCCCACATCTTCGATATGTTCAGTGATTCAAACATGTTTTGGTGGTGGTGTGCTTAGTGATAGCTGTCCCCCCCCCACCCATCCCGGTCTTGCTTTAGAAAGACTAGGGCATGTCATCCCTCTGTGCAAGAGCCAGAGAATCCAGCTGCATGCTATATCTACGGGTGGAAATTGAGCTTTCGGCACAGATTTCGGTAAGTCAATGTACTCATAGCTACAACAAATACCAACTGTAACAAGTCAACAAGGATATCGGATAAAATTATTATCATTTTAGACCAAATTAGTGAGGTGAAACAAAATGGCAATTCAGTCTAATTATTAAGATGTTTTTTCTCAGCCAATTAACTCCAGTAATTCCTGTGAAAGGCTCCTCTAAATTAGAGGTTTTCAAAGCCGGACACTGTGACACTGTGGGCTCACCTTCAGACAAAATCAAGACAAATGTTTCATCTCCTGTCTGGGAAAATCACCCCACAGGATCCCATAGAAAAGCTTTTTTTTTAAACATGGAAAGTGATTACATATATTCGCCAATAAATTCTCCATCACTGAAATCTTGTCATTTGTGGAGTGAAAAACATTTTTTATGAAAAGTTGAGAATGGGCTCAACGTTGCCTCTTCAGCCTCACAGAGCAGTAATGAGGTCACTGCTGCTCGGTGAACCACTGTGAGGTGAAAAAGATGCAGCACCAGAAAACCTACGTGAACTAATGACACAAAGTGTTTTTAAATTCAGTTTCACAGGAAGAAAACGAGCTGCTTGTTGAAGTAAATGTATAATTGGTCGAATTTGGTGCAGCCTTTCAGACTCTGCAGACAGAACACAGCAACATGTTACACAAATTGTACATTCTTAGCCTGGTTTTGTCAATAGTTTATTGGCATACAATACATAAGTTAGCATGTCAGTCCATCACCTGCAGTAAAAGAGCACTGGGGGTTAGGCTGCAGTCAAAGCATTTCGATTAATTCATCCCTGCACAGGTGTAACGCTCCGACTCTCTCTCCTGCAGTGCTCAGTGCCAGGTCCTGATCCAGTCTTTGAACACAAACCCTACAGAGACTGTGTCTGTGTGAAAGCATTCATCAATAAACTATTGAAGACTCAGTTTGGGTTCTGTTCAACACTTAAAACTTTATTGGCAAAAATAAGAAGCAAACACTGAAATGTTTTCGTTGCACAGCGGAGTGCTTTAATGACTGAGCTTTAAAGTTTTGTTGTGAACTTTGGAAACAGAAGAACATCTGATTTACTTGTTTCCAAAGCTTTCAAATGCATCACCAGAGGCGATTGCTCTAAGACTGCAAGGGAAGCTCTGCCTCCTCTAAGATGTCGAAAAATAAATGGCCAAATTTGTACCGTTGTGTTTGCATTTCATTGACTAAAAATGCTTTAGAAAGCGTTGACTCTAGAGTCCGTTCAGAATCAGCTATTCATCTCCATTTCTAGTTACGCATTTTTCTTCTCATACAGTCCCGTAGCGCCACAGTGCATTAAACCTGTTGACATCAGTTCTGCAACAAAGAATCGTTTCTTTTTTTCACTGCAAATGTAGACAGTCATTGGATACATGCTGTGATTTTGTGCCTCCCACGCATGATCAGCATCTCTGGGAGTTAATGGAGCAGTAGGCTGACCTGGACGCTGCGCTTCTGCATGATGATTGGAGGATCCGTCTAAAGGCTGATTTCCCTTTTTGATTAACAGCTGTTTTATAAATAAATAGACAAATTTCATGATGTAGGCTGAAAATGAGCTTCCTCACTTTGAATTTCCAGCAGCTGCCACCGTACGTCACGTGGTCTCACAGTTATCACGGAGATGGTGCAGATGTTATCACATTATAAATTATGATCTAATCTTTTCACCTTTGCAGTTCACAGCTCAACCAAAAGGCCGGCACACCCAAACTAGACTGAATACACAAATGATTTGAAATGTATCAGGTTTTGTACAGATGCCCCTTTTTTTCTTGATTGCACTTTCTAGCTCGGAGCATCTCTCCATATTGGTCCATAAATGCCCACTTTCTGCAGTTTATACCAATCTGTTATCTATAAAAAATGTTTCGTGGACCTTAGAGAAAGGCCATACTCGTTGAAATACAGAAAGAATAATTTAGCTCCCAGTCAGTACGACCTGTTCAGTCCTTAGATTTTTTCTTCTCCCCACATCCTACTGCATTCCTCCAGTACTATTGGAGAGAGCTCTCTCCTCCCCGCGCTGTATTGAATGTTGATGGTCTCCTCTTCAGTCCCTTTCCCTTTGTCAAGCCTGACACTGTAATGAGAAAATCCCATCTCATTTCATCAGGACATGCTGGAACTTTTTTTTTTTTTTTTTTGCTGAGCTGATGTGCTCACTCTGTTCCGACAGGCAACATCTGTCATATTAAAGTTTATAAATTGTGCTACCTTACTTTCATTTTGCAATAAAGGTTTTGCTCTTCCTCCACAAACTCCATGCAGCACAGACTGTAAGTGCCTGCATGGTTAGAGTTGTAACTGTGTTATGTGTGATGGATACTACATTAAACACTCACTGCCTAGAGTTTAGAGCTTCACAAGTAACCGGACAGATGCACACAAATTAGATTGCAGCTCATAAATTCAGCAGGACATTGATCCTGAACATGCAGCCAAATCAACCAAAGAGCTTTTCATGGTGAGGAGGTGGAATATCCTCGATCCTCCGGTCAGTCACCTGACCTCAGCCTGAGATTAAAGACAGAGAGTCCACACAGCAAAGTCTCAGCTGATGCCACTGGTTATAAAAGGCTTTCCATAAAATATGAAATATGTTGATTTTATTTGACTTCATGATTATCTGTCCAGTTTCTGTGCAAATCCAAAGATTTCTTAGTTTACACAGTATTGTAATGGTTCAGACACTTGATTTGAACTGTTCTTTCACACAGCTGTACCAGATGTTATTGTCCCTGTTGCTCAGTTTTTTCCCCCCGTCTTTTGATTCAGTTCATTCGTCCTGTGTATTCTCTTTCGATCTTGAAAGAAACCTAATGACTACCCTGGCAATGGTATTGTTGTTTTTGCCTCGAAACCATGTTGATGTTATCTGGTGGGTCCAATGAGGAAGGTAGAGTGAATCAGCCAAAACGCCCCAGAGCTTAGGAGCAGCTCACGTCCGTATCCGTTCAGAGCAGTGTGGGTTTACAAAGGGAGGCGAGTTATGTTGTGCACACAATTTGTTCTTCGGTAGCTCGGCACAATTTTAACCATCCTGCTTTTATCTTTTCAGGGAGGATCCATTCAGAACAGGAAATCAAAGAGATGCCTAGAGCTTGTCGTGAGCAGCGACAATGAGTTTGGCTACCAACTGGCTCTGCAGAAATGCACTGGACAGAAATGGTTCATTACAAATGTGCTGTTTAGCAGCTCGTTATGACCGACTGCTGAAGGGAAGCGAATAGCACACTGGACTGGGTGACGTTGGATGTTTTTGTGTGTGAGCGTGTGCATATTGTGTGTTTGAGACGGTGCGTGGTTGAGCACGTTCATTTTGAGCACCACAACGTCCTCTGATGAGCGAGTCGACATCACATCATAAATGTTAAACATTTTATTTTCCCTACAGGAGCAGCCATAGTTGGCGGATATTTTGCAGATTTGACAAGGTAGTATATTTAGTATATTTTGTGGTAAATACAGTACAGTCAGATTTTCGTTGACTTAAAAAAAAAAATGTAATGGGTTCAGTATGTTTTTGTACTTTGTTCATATTTGCTACTGTGTAGCAAGCTTTCTGGACCTGTCCCTGCTGTAATTATTTTCTTTTTAGTGTCTCAGGTTTGTAGGTTTATTATGCGATTCAGCTCTGCAGTCGTCGGAAGATGTTGGAATAAACCTGAAACAAAACATAATTTTCTAAATGTAAATATTTCAAATATTTGTAATATATAACAGTAAAATGACTGATGTAAACGACTGTGTACAAGTGCCTCTTTTCTTTTGCTGTTGGAGGCACAATTTGCCTGAACAAACTGAAAGGACTGGAATTTGCTGTCAAGTCGAAATAGAGTTTTGATTTTTATTTTTTTTTCTTTCAAAACAGGGAGTTCAATACACTGCCAAAAAAACACAAAATGAGAAAAACTCATACAAAACACAGATTGGCATCAGAACAGATGTAACAGGTTCTGTTTGATGTGATGTTTCCTCCTGGCCGGTGAGAGGGACCTTCCTAATGTGATTCCAGTGTAAGTGATTGGGAACAAAATCCATGCACATGTGCCTGTTGTTTCAAGACAGACTTCAAATATTGAATTTGATTGTGGTGTCTGAATTTGTGTGTGCTGCACATTTTGTTTGCCTCATATTGACTCATCAGTGAGATTTTCTTTATTTGCTTTATGTTGTGCACATCTTCTCTTAAGCAGCACGGTATTGAACTCCCAGAGCCATTGAAAGGGAATCATGTTGGGCACACATAGACTTGTGTACATGCACATTTTGAAAGTGCAGAGTCGGTGTCGTGGAAGCGATGTCGTCAGTTTTGTAGTGACAAATGCAGCGGCAGAAGCTGAGAAACAGCGTGGCTTTCTGCTCCAACTGTGGTGTCTGCTGCACCTTGGGAGGAGACGAGTAGCACAGCCTGTTTTCAACATGCCAGTCCTCATTAACATCCACATTCAAGCACAGCTTGGAAAACCATGGCATTAAATATACATGGAAACCCATTTTCATCAAAAGGACTAACACATCTTAATATATGCAATAAGAGCGCTGCTGCATGCAACTTTTGAATGAAAGAAATTCAACAAAACAAAAATCCCCCCCCTGCACATTACTTGCATCCTCTTTTAGCTGACCCCTTGTCCTGACTGACTGCTGTTGCACTTTCCAAACATTCCTCTTAGCTTCACAATGAGTCTAGATAGGGAAGCTGTGTATGTGTTTTTGTTTAATATTCTATTATCATGCATACATTTATCACCCCTGTTGAATTGGAGCATCATTTTGTGCCACAGAATGACTTGAAACAGTGCGTTTTTTTTTTTAGGTTGGCTCAGAGTACACAACAGAGACATCAATTCCCTGTAAATCTGGAGTAAAAGATACATCCAACTGTATCCCACAGTGATGGAGCTGTGGAGCCGTCTCTGTCTGCGCATGAGTCACACAATATTTCAGAACACAGCGCTGCCCTGATTTGGATGAAGATGGTGTGATAATTTATCTGTATTACCTCTGAGATATAGCATTTGCAAAATTACAGTTATTTTCCTTGCTCTGGGAATTAAATGCTGACTTTTAACAGGAACATTTCCCTCCTCTCTGAACCAGCTGTCATGAAAATTCATATTCATATGAGCCCGTTTCTCGCAGGAGAGCCATTTTCAATTCAGACTTTTCCTGGAATACACGGATCAGATTTTGCTATATATGCAACAGAAATGTGCAGCTACTTAATCCAAATGGGAACTGGGTGTTGTTTGGGGGGAAACAGGATATTTGCTGTTGAGTAAAAGAAATCAGTCTCTGTGAAAGGGAAAAATATTACTCCTTAATTCCCAACAGCTTTGTGTCTGTCCTTGTTAAATTGTTTTAATTCTCTCTGTGAAAATGCAGAGATCTTTTTTTTAAAACAAGCTTTTGCAGTGTTTGCCTGTGGTGTAGAAGAGATGCTTGTTGTGCAGATGAAATGTTCACATGTGAAGGGTTAGGGTTAGCGTAAACTACTTTTTTAATGACCATAGATTTGTAATTAACAGTCATAACTGGGGCAATGATGCAATAAAATTACTTATAGCATGATTATATAAGTGTCGTAAAAGGACATGTAGGTCACAACCTTTAGCCCATTGGTTATTATTTGAAATGTAGTGAGTAATTATCTTTACAGTAATTTCCTCTGCTGTTAAACTAGCCTGACATTCATTATTCCCATTACGCTGGCCTGCTCTCCCTGCCGTTCCGGTATATGTCCCAGCCGCACCACCAGAAGCTGCCTTCATCAGCTCTTGTTGACTGACCAGACTCCATTTCCATGTTTTTCCGTATTCCCTGTTGCAAACATGTTTTCTTGTCTGCACACAACATCTATTGCACGTCCGCCCCTCCGTGAGGTGAGGCATCCCTCCTCTGTTGCTCACCCTGAGGTTTCTCCTGCTTTTTCCCTGTTAAAAGGATTTTTCACAGGAGGTTTTTCCTCAGTCAGTGTGAGAGTCGAAGGGCAGAGGCTGCTGTTATGATGCTGTGTAAAGCCCTTTGAGGCAAACTGTTGGTAAAAAAAAAAAAAAAAAAGGGCTGCTATACAAATAAACTTCCCTTGCCTTAATTTGTCCAAAAGGAACCAAATCAATTTTGAAGCATATGTAAAAAAAACTTTTGTTATATCTTATCTCCATCTAAATCTAGCGTAAAAAATGTGTGGTTTTACAGTGCACGGCTTATGTCAAACAGTTTTTTTTTGTTTTGTTTTGAACTGTTATACATCCAGGGCTGATAAATACTGCAGTGCAATAAATGTTTGAGACAGCTGCGTGCTGCGCTCTCTTCTGTTCTCCTCATGCTAAGCTATAAGCTAACTGGATGTCGCTTCATATTTATAGACATAAGCATCAATCATCCCAGATAAGTCGCAACGAAAACGCAGATAGGTGTATTTTCCAAAATGTCAAACTATTCCTTAAAATAAAATCAAAGTTTCCTCTCACCTCTCTCTCTCTCTCTCTCCTTCACTATCTCTGCATCTCTCTCTACCTCTATTATTCATCTTTCTGGCTCTTTTGGGAGAAGGTTCTGAGAGGCATCCTATCATGTCTTGTCATTATATTCTGCCCCCGACACAGAGATATAAAACACTGAGGGATATATATTGCTGCCAGAAGTCGCGGTGTGATCAGGGGAACCAGCTGAGTTTTGAATACCATATGACAAAGGAAAGCAACTTGTCTGAAGTGAGAACATCTGAACGCCCCACAGGATCCACAGAGGCGGTTTTTGTCTGTTCTCTCTCCTGCAGGTGAGCCACAGGTAGCTGTCAGCGCCAAAGAGCTTATGGGACGACACACACATACGGAAACAGAAAGCAGGTATTAGTCAAGAAGTGGGGAAAAAATAAACATAAACCCTGCCAAAGATGAAATGACTCTTCACTTCACAATTTGAAGCTGTTGGAAGGAAACTTAAAAACAAATTTTCCAGAACAATACATGTGGGTGTGAAATCTGCGTTCACCGCCCATCAGCCAAAAAAAAAAAATGCTTCACATGTGGATAAATGTCACTGTTTAATTGTTTTCTCTGAGAGTGAATCTCAGCTGTGGCTGTGTTGCCATGGCTACAATTCCTACGCTGCATATTCTCAGATATCCCCGGGGCGTCAGACCATAGGTGAGCATATTAACTGAAAAGACCTGACAGGATGTAATTGCCCGCAGATGCAGATGTAACTTTAATCTCTGCCCTTTTTATGTCACGCCTGAATGCTTTGACCTGTATGCAAATGAACCAGCTGACAAACCTGTTTGTTTCTTTGTGCAAATCTGTCGGTGTTGTTGTATAGGCTACTATGCATAAAGAAGTAATAAAACAGCGGACGGGGTGGGTTTGCTACTGCGGAAATAGAATTGAGAAAATGAAGTGGAAATCCGAGGTCAGAGTGAAAAGGGTGAAAGTGGGGGCGAAATCATTTATGACCAACCAAGCAGATACTGTTATTTTAGAGTAAAAACATTCACACATACACATAGAAAAACATCACACAGTCTACACAATTTAAAATGTAGTATGTGTAGCATGTGACACTGATACAATAAGTGAATGATGAATGAGTTTTAAATAGCTACTGTGGTGCTAATAATCGTAATGTGAAAATGGATTCCACCTAAAACTAGATTAATGTTATTTCATTCTATGCACAGACTTATACTCTATTTATCAATAAGACAACTGACAGATAGATTTATGCTTTGACTTTTCAATCTTCATTTATTACCATTTGGGGAGCACAACAACTTGTAAACACAACACGATGACCTAACATTAACATTCACATCGAGACATATTTTTGGCCACCTGACATATCTAATCTGCCTGCTGAACTACGTCCATCAGCTCGTGTTGTACTACTCTCTCTGCTGTTTTGTGTTGGTGGGGGGTGGGTGGGTGGGGGGCTGGGGTATATCCCTCCAGGACACTTGGATTGCAGTGGACGAGCAGTAAGGAGGAAGGTTACAAAGTTTTTGTGTACAGTAGTTTTCCAGTATGGTCTTTTTTTGTCAGATGCTATTGACGCTATATTGACTCTCATATACCCCCCCCACCCACACACACACACACACACACACACTATACTACTCTACTATAACCTAACCCCCCTGTTCATAGTATTCCCCCCTATTCATCTAGTATTCATCAGCATGAGGGTGAGTCAATAATGACTGAATTTCTTTCTTTTTTTTTTGGTGAACTATTCCTTTAAGTTGTGGGCCTGAAAACCAAAACAATGCACTTAAAGCAGAAGTAAGTGATATATTTGTGTTAATATAAGTCTTAAATAGTTATATCTTCCGACAGCAATCACTTACATAGAGTGTTTGGACCAAAACACGGGTCTGTCAGTCACTCTGCTCTGCTCTGAGCCGAGGAGAAAACATTTATCGTATCCTACAGTTTTTATCCAATGAGGAGAGAGAACGGCATGCAGGGCTGTGTGTGCAGCCAAGGAACGCCGTGAATGTGGCTGAACTTGGTGCGTTTTCAAGGAAACTCGTATTTTTCCGACCGTTTTCGATCTGGTGAACTATTCCTTTAAGTTGGGTGACTTTCACCGGTAAAACAGGTCGGAGAAACATGAGTGGGTGCAGATCTAAGTTGTGACTTGAAGCTGTAATTTACGATTTCAAAAGCCTGCCTGGAACGCAGCATTAGCGAAAACGACCGGACCACTTACTTCTGCTTTAAAGAAGTTAAAACACTATGCAAGAGAAGCGGTGTAGCCCAAACTAATTCTCTATAAAACAACACATTTCACAATAAACACTGATAGCTTTTCCGTTTCCCAGTTATATGTCCTGTATATTTTGTTTGCAGCAGTTACAACACTGAGCCTGAATCTTACATAGTTCAGCTTTTTGTATCTGCCAGTCAACTTCATTATTAAGCATGGGGAAAGAAGGATTTTTTTAAAAAGCCATAGGGCTCATCGCCTCAGCTGCTGGGATCTCACTACACTTGTACTACTCATGTCATATTCAGTAAGTGTTAACAAGTGAGAGGATGTAGATTTTGTGGCATTTTATCCATTACAATTTAACTGGCCTTTGACAGTGATGGATGAGGCTCCATGAGGAAGCCTATAAATCAGATTAAACTGTGAAAATGGGTATTGACTGTATTATCTGGGGTCTATTTGCTTTCAGCTTTTAGTAACTTCTTTTTCCTGGAGTTAAATCTGTCTTCCTCTTCGGAAAGTCTCAGTGTGTGTTATTCCTCTTTTGGAGCTGCCATTGAATCAATGGCTGTTCATACTCTTGATTTACTTTAGCTTAAATACAAGCTGAGTCAAACTTTGCAGAGTATATTGTTGTGAATGATAAATTCCTCCAGTGTTGCAACAACTTGATGTTCCCATTCGCACTTATTCACTCAGTCATTTCACCCTAATTGAAGCACTTGTTTTGGTTGTTGGAGATGAATTCAGTTCATTAATTTATAACTGCTGTTAAATACAGTCACCGAGATTTCATGATACATCAACTAGGGATGCACCGATACCGATACTGGTATCAGGTATCGGTCCGATACTGTTGTAATATACTTGTATTGGTATCAGTGAACTTTAGGTACAAGAACCGATACCAGTGCATGCAATTGCCACGATCAGAGTTTGACTTTGCATCTTTGTTGTATTTTTTTTTTTTAGATCAGAGGCTTGTTACAACAAATTTTCTTCCAATTCATTGCATTTTGCCTAATCATTTGTTTTTTTTTGTTGTGGTAGAAGGATCGGCATCGGTACTCGGTATCAGCAAGTACTCAGATCCAAGTACCGGTATCGTATTGGTTTGAAAAAAAAGTATCATGCATCGCTAACATCAACACACAATCTCTCTGACTATGAGGATGTTTAAAGAAGAACAGGATAGTTTTGTCTGTTTTGCATAAAACAACATGAGAATCGCAGCATTTCATTTGTGTGGTTATCTTGACAAAATGCATTCGCATCTGATCAAACCATTTAGGCCTAAACTGATTTTTTTTTCCACTTTGAGACAATAGAAATAATGTGTGAGCACTTCATTACTTTTAAGCAGTTACAGAGCAATGTTATTATTCATTTGGAGTTGTCCTCCTGGCCACCCAGCAACAGCAGATCCTGAGGGAAATATGTGGCTCTTCAACTGCTAAATGCCAAAAGATATTATACCTACAGTGTTAGTTGCTCTCTGTTTGATTGCCTTTTTGGTCATGAGCAGGTAGTAAACGTTGGCTTTGGCTGAAAACAGGTGCTCAGCGTGGCTGTAAACAAAACTATTAGAGCAGTGAGTGGGAACCAATTTTTGAAGTCAATGTACAAAGCTCGCTACAAAGCTCCAGAGCTGCACATTTGAGTCATAATTCTCGTTTTTTCATCATTTCAAGCAAACCCACTTTGAATTGTTACTGTGTTGTTTTTGTTGTTGTCAGTAGATATTGGTTTATTATAGCTTTAAAAGATGTTTTTCTCAACTTTAACCTTCATTCTTCATAATGGAGAAATTATTTCAGATTTAAAAACAAGTCTATATTATATTATTTTATATTATATATACATTTTTCTTTTTTTATAGTGTAAATAAACCTACTGTGAAGACAGGGGTTGTAGAAACAGCTGACCTAGCGAGGAACTGCTTGTCAGGTCACACAGGAAAAAAGAGAGACTGTGACAGGATGGGTTAATCAAATTTTAATCATGCCTTTAAGGCTGATCCCATCTGTAGATTAGGTTGAACCAGCCACATGTTTTTGGCTCGTTTGACTGTGACAACAACAGTCTACTTTGTCACCGCTCGCTAACAATACCCACCCGTGACATCAGACAAATGAAAGAAAGAAAAAGAAGAAGGAGAAGAAGAAGACACATCCTGTTCACCTCAACATTGTCTAACGACTGCAATCTAGATTGAGACTATTTTCCTTCTGCTCCTCCAGCACCAATGAAAAAGACATCTAGTGAGCACTGAAGCAAAACTCTCTCCCTATTCTTGTCCTCCCTCACACAGAGCTGCATTTGATACGGGACCCTCCCCAAACGGAGGAATTGATCGTGAACGCTTCCGCAGCTAAAGATTATCCTGGTTCTGTTCTTCCTCTGGATTTAGATTTCTCTGAGAGATTTCACTTTGTCTAAGTAAACACAAAGAGCTCTGCACAGCATATGCGTCAAAGATTTGTGGTTTAATGCAGATTAGAGACATCAGAGTAGTCGTGTTATCTGTTTGTTTTTTTTATTCACATGCATCAAAAATATGTGAGTTCTTCACCTTCATTCTGAAATTGTCCTGAATGCAGATGACACTGAGGACTTGCTGGCTTCTCAGCATGTGTGTTACATAATCTATCAATCAATGTGTTTATCCCATCATCTGTGTGCTTTTGCTACTTGATATATTTCCACTTATTTCTACCGCACTGCAGTGCACCATGTTGTGAGTGACGTCTCTGGACACAATGGATTCATCATGAGTCACTGACACCTGTTGTGGAAAGAAAAAAACTGTTGCGTGAGAATAGGAAAATATGTTGCATGGCTTCAGATAAAGGGCAGTACTGCATTTTATATGAGCCATTAGCTCATTTGAGGCAGAATAAATCAGCTTTCATTTGAATCTCGCTTTTGAATGTCATTTTCATATCATCACTTGTTTGATGTTTGAAGATCCAACAAACATGCTGACCTCAGTAGGAAAATTAATAATTTCTGGCAAACAGCATCTGTCAGGCAGATGGAGAGCAACGATCTAGTGGTATGTGCTTTAGAAGGAGGGCCGCTCATTTCTTTGACCACCTGGCTCCGAACTTATCATGAGTACACAACACGATAAGCTATAATCCTCTGTATATTGCAGGAGACAATCCATCAATAGTCTATTCCTGCTTGTCCTCTATGAACCCATTTAGATGAGTTTCCGAAAAACAGATTGCATGGCATATTGAAACTCAGAAATAGAATTCTATCTAACAATTTAGAGACGTCGTTTTTGAGCCACTTCTCGAAACTGCAACCTGAAACCAGCTGTCTTGTGGATTATTCAGACTCTTAAAAATCCATTTCCTGTTTCACCAAACAGGGCTAACGTTTGTTTTGAGAGATTGGAAAATAAGGTCGCTCCTGTGTTGCAGATGTGGTCACTCCAGGTAAAGTCATGCATAATCATAAAGAGCATATTTTCAGAAACGGTGAGAGAATACTGTATCTGTGAATCTGCGATTTACACTGAATTGTTGTTGTATGTTATGAAGAATGAATACGATGCTATCCATGTTTAATTATGCAAATGATAATTAAAGGAACAATGGAGAAAAACATGACCATGGAGAATAGAGTTGTGTCTGTTGTCTTATATACTTTACTGTTGTATGTGCACCATATGAGGACTATTAAGATTTTCCAATTATTAGGCTATTAATTTTTATATGTTATTAAGCATTGTGACTTGTATTTACAAAAATAACATTCTTTTATTTGTTTCTCCCTCCCAATAAAATACATGAATATTTTATTCATACCTGTATCATACAACAAAATGAATGTATAATTTCTAGTCTACATTATAAACCTGATCCTGTTATTTACAGGTTGATTTGTTTTCACTTGCCGGGCTATACTAGCTCTCATGCTAAGCTAACCATGCAGCTTCATATTTTATGGACAGATAAGAAGGCAAATTTGAAACAGCACACGGCTGTGAACATACAATGGGCCAGGGTCAATGGCTGTAACAAGTGGCTCCATTAGTTGAACACCAGTGGAGCTCAGTGGAGTTAAGCGCATGACAGGTGTCTCTGAGAGGGGAATCGGTTCAGAGAGGTCAATGTTTTTATACATCTGAGCTAAGGTTAGGACTAATTGAAAAGTGAATGGAAATATGTCAAGAACATGACAAAGGGGAGACAGAGTGAGTCGTGCACAGCCGGAGGGGTTCAGAGGAGATGAGCTCTTTTCTACAGGTTAGATCAAAAGCTGGGAAAGAAACCTTTCCTTTTAATGTCATTAATCTCTTTTTCACTCCCTTTGAACTTTGGTGAACAGCACTGTGGTTTTACAATCGAGAGGCTACTGTTACAAGTTCATAAGTGAAAAAGACGCTCAAATGACTTAATTGTTTTCTTAGTAAATGTTGTAACTTATTTCTGTTTCATCATCAGTAGCCCACATTTTAATTTCTTCACTGACGCTGCAGATCGCACACAAATCCACTATTGAAGTGTGCCTTTGAGCTCTCCTTCATCAGTCTCAGGCACTAATTGTGTAATTAGCGACTGCTTTCATGATGCAGACTCCACACAACTGCAAACATCAGCCAGAAACTGAACAGGATGCTTTCATGCCCCCCACATCCAGCCTTTAATATTCATTTTTGTTGACCAAAGTGACAATAAAATGCATGCATATTCCTTAAAAACATATATCCATGTTTGCATGAGATGAGATGAAGGACTTCAGTATAGTATAGTTCATTCAGATGGTTTTAAAACTGAGTTTCCACACAGTTTTGCTGCTGTCAAAATGTTGTCTTCACAGTGCAATATGGCAGGGCATCAAATCAAAGACTTAGTGTTGAGCTGTGGTTTGTTACATCAAAAATAATTGGTTATTCCTTATTTGGGCCAGTTCCCAGATCGTTATTAGTCTGATTGAGGAAGCAAAAATATTATCATAAAGCAGGAATGTAAAAAATGCAGACAAGCAAATTTACAAAATAAGTGCAAAGGTACCTGTTGTGCAGAGATTGATCATTATCCAGAGAACAACTCTGAACACTGTGCATGACTCCTTGGCCCCATTTGTAATCAGAGTGAGAGAGTCATTTGGATGAACTCAAAACAGTTCACTGACAATCACTTCTTTAATATGCTTCTCACAACGCCAACCTCAATGAAAACAAATGACCTGAGCTGCACGACACATAGGGGTGAGCAACTCTGATCTTGTTTTCCCGAAAGAAGAGATGTGACAGATTTTTAGATGCTGAAGGTGTTTGAAATGCTAATGCTAATGGAAAAAACATGAGGAGAAACGCCCACGAGCATGTGTACAGTGTGTATGTCAGCTCACAAACAGGTGCAATATTTGTTACATGATGGATGGTCAGTGTTGTGTTCACCACTGTGTGAGACTGCAGCGACTCCAGAGAGCAGGGATGTGCTTCAACTTCTGATGCTTCCTGCGCAATATAAACACCGCGGGTTGAGCCCTGATCTTTGACTTACAGGTAAAGCTGCAGATATGGGCTTGCATGTGTGCACAGCTAGAGGGGTCACTCAGGGTCATGACCGAGGAGAAAGAGGAATTGTGTGATTTATAGCGGTGGCTTATGAATGTTTGGTAACTCAAGCACCACCCACCCTGGTGTCAGACCACAGTAGTGAAGAAATCACTAAACCACAAATCAGAGCTCTTGATTTACTGACCGATCCTTGTTATGACCATCATCTCTTCAAGCCCCTGAAATGAGATGCCTCCGAGAGGGAGCCGGCCATACTCTTGACTGACAGGATGAGGAATATGCAATTTCAGGGGACCTTGGCATCCAGCCAGTGTTCCTCCTTACTGAGATAAGCCAGCTGAAGTGGTTCAAGCTCCAAATCAAATCACCCCATGGTGGAAGCCAACGGGGCAGCCTCAGTCAGGACATGCTGAAGAGACAAAATCTGACAGTTCCCCTCACTTCGCTGTTCTCCTGGCCTGGATAAATGGCTACGAAATGGACAGATTCACCTCTGTCTAACATCTTCACCAGGATCGCCCCAACAACAGCACTTTGTCTCTGTGGTTGAAGCTGCACTAAGATTTGAATGCACTGATTTGATGTTTCCTACTTGATAAATTAGCCAAACATCATTATTATTTTGATAATTTTCAGGATTTGAACTGTTATATAACAAATATTTGAAAGCATAATATGAGCTCTACAAGGCTCAGACTAGGAGCACAGTAACCTCCTAACTGCAAGCAGAAAATCTAGGGGTGCACACCGTAAATTGACTTGGAAATCAAATCTTCACATTTCTTTTTAATTCATAATAATTCATAATCCACACACACTGACACAAATTTCACATTCTTTGAGTCGCCCCTTGCATGTTTCACCAGTGTTGGAAAAAATACCCTGCAGCAATTTGCTGGTTGCACATGTACAAGTAGATGAAAACTTGCACTGTCTCAAATTTCAGAGGGAAAAATGCCCTCATTTAGGGGCAGTCTAGAGCCCTGCTCTATATCAATCACCATTTACTGTACAGCTGTTAATAATACAGTAATATGATCAATGGAGAAAATGCTTGTCAAATTAATCACTTTGCTTAAAACGTTATCTCCTTCTGTGGCACTTCCTTATCTGTGAAAAAAGAAAGTTTCTTCTGCAAAATCCTAACAGCAACAATTTTCCTCTCAAATCATATATCCAGGAAAAATAAGTCTATTTTCTGACTTGGGATATAAGTGAATGACTGGTGACTGGCACCTATTAAACATGGCGCCAGGTAGTGGGACGGACGGTGATATGATGATGTAGTTCGTCTAGTGGGTCGTGAACGAGCTGACTGAAAATTGTCTCCACTGCGACAGAATCAACACAGTGTAACAAAGATGAATTTAATCGTTCAGCTTGGCCTCACTTAGGGTCAAGTGAGTGAAAGTGAGATGAATGAGGTTTATTCTCTGAGTGACACATTATATGCGTCTCCTGTTCTTCTTCGTCCAGTCCAGCATTATAATTAGCATATTATGCTAATTTACTCAACCATAACAGCTGATGGTGGTAAAAGTATTCAGATCTTTTACTCAAATTACAGCACAAAATATGACAATGAAAAACTGCTCCAAAGTCCTGCATTTTTTCAGTTAAATATAAAAGTGCTCACTCTACATTAAAATGACTGCTATATTATGATATATGATATTCTAAGACTTACTATCCCAATAAACATCTGTTTTTGACACTTATAGTGGATTCTTAATTCAAACTGGAGAGGATCATTTGAGAGTTAATGGAGCACATCAGACTCAGGGAGTCTCGCAAGCTCCTAATTGAAGGAGGCTTATTCGGTCACAACAACAAAATGAGTGGGAGTTTCTGAACCAGTGTGAGATTAGGTCGCAGCTTTTGACCTAACAGGACACAAATTGCACATTAGGTCAGTGGAGGGGGCGAGATGCTTGTACGGCCCCTCATAGTTACAAGTTACTTTGATGTAAACAACACACATCTATAATGATGTCTCGTTAAGTTTTGTAGGTGTAATCATTTTCCTCATTTCGCAGGGTTGCCCGTCTGTTAGTTATATCACAAGGTTGTTTACTCACTGCTGCCACTGGAGCCTAAAGCGTTGAGCTCAAATTAACTCTAAATCTCTCATGAAGGACAGATGTTTATGTCATGTTTTTTTTTTTTTTTTGGTGTTTTTTCAAGCGCTTCTGGCTCTATGTTAGAGCTCTAGTAGGTTCTCTCACACAGTGATGCCTTTGTTACAAGAGACAAAACCTTTTTAACAATTATATAACCTTTAAATCTAAATGTGAACGCCATCTTTCGCTGAATATTCATAAGCAAACTGAGTGAGTAATTGGGAATTCTGATGGGACAGGATCTCGTAAACATGGAGTTCAGTTAAAAGGTTATGCAGAGGTATGCAATTAGCAAAAGTCTCCAGTTAAATTACCAGCCACTTTATTCATCCTTTAACCTGAATTCCTAACCTTTAAAAACATCTCTAATTCAAGAAACTACACTATGCACCAACAGAGGTATAGTTTTTGCTCTATTTTACAGATAGATGAATAGATAATGCTGAAAGGGAAAGGGAATAAAAGAAAATATCCATAGAGAGAAACATGCAGACACCAAATATGACTCTAATATCCTGCTTGTTAGATACATTGTGTAAACTCTCAATAACAAAATGCTGAACACCTGGTGCCATGTTGTTGAAAACCTGCTGCTTTCACCCTGCTTGAAGTGCCTACTGGTGTTTAAATGACCCGAGAGCTGAAGAAAAGATATCACATCGCTGCGACGAGCACAGAGAATCACAGAGCAGAGAGAGGGTGTTAAAAAGAAATAAAAACTGACAGGAGTGGTGGTAGCATCACTCCTTACAGTTATGTTTAGTAAAACAGGGGAAGAAAATGAACAAGAGCAAAGAAGACATTTATTCACACAATTTTGTTCACCAAGAGAGGTGGGTGTATTGTCCAAATGTGAGACACTTCTCTGTACCAAACTGTTTGCGTTGTATTATTTCAGTCACATTAGTTTCACAGTGCTGCAAAAAGGGTTTGATTATCCGTGAGCCGAAATGTCCCAGTGGATTCTCCCCCCTGCTGATGAACAAGCTCCAGCAACAACAGAGGGCAGAGGGATTAGTGTGATGTGAGTTTATTTTTAATATCGCTAGGAACAAGATTTTGCTATCAGATGCATTTAGCTTCTCATCAGCAGCGACATGATTTGCCGCCTGTATGTCAGCAATCCTTTACAGCAATTTATCCTATTCTCAGTTTCAAAAGAAGCTTTAGAAGCCGTGCCAGTAGCGCCGAGAAAAACGGTTGCAAGATGAAGTAGAGTAGGTGGTGCTCGAGGGGTGTTGGATAAACATGATGAACAATAAAGCACTGTATAAATTAACATTTGTCCTTATTCCTTATAGTTGTTCGAATGTCACTTTGTCCCCATTGTGACAGTTAAGCACATTTTAAGGATAAGTCTGGTGATTCTCTACATTCTTCTTTTTGCCATAAATCTTGTGAAAACACAAAAACAACAACAAAACAACATCCATACTCCCTCTATACTGTATCACTCAGCTCCGCCTCCTGCAAAATTAAGGTGACCCAGGCAGGTCACAACACAAATAAAAAGGCCACAACATGAATACAAATGTGACAATGCAAATACAAATTCAACAACATAAATGCAAAAGCCAAAATACAAATACAGAAACCATAATACAAATCTAAAAGCAACAGCATGATTGCACAACAAAGTCTCAAATTCTATATTCTGGCGGCCAGGGGACTATTATCGCTGGCAGACAGGTAGATTATTTTGACAAGAAAGGTTTTCTAAAGACACTGAAAACATAAATATGAGTATAAAAACACTGAACAACATTGCTGATAGTTGTAATGACAATTAATTACAGTTATCCAGCAACAATGCCTCCCAAAATCATCCACATGTCCACCAGCATTAATAGTCCTCTGAGACTGCCCTGCTTTAAAATCACTGTATGGTGGCATGTAGCACCTGCCTATAGAAAAACATTAACATTGCCCACTATTTAATAATGAAAACAGGATTAAAACTACATCTGATGGAGACAGATTTCTGATAGGAATGCTACAGTGATGGTGTTGGTCGTGTATGCTAATGTGGGATCAACTCATAATAAACTACTCTTCAGTGATAGTAGTGGAGGAATGACCTTCAGAAGAGGAGATAGGCTATATCAGCTTAAGACTGCACAGACAGCACATGAAATCAGTGTTGATTCTGGTCTTTTCACGGGATATGAATAGGAGATGTGTAGCATAGCTTTTTGTCCACTTTTCTTTGCAAACGGCAGCATTATTACCCATCAGACCCACTGAGTTCAGGTTATGACATTTACTGTACAAACCTCCAATCCAGAAGCGGTGATCTGTGCTGATCACACAACCATGGGACATTGAGTTTCTGTGGGTCAGGATTTGTTGTGACAGTTTTCAATGTTATAAAATAGGGCATCCTTCCAACTGTTTTTATTCTTTTTCTTCTTTTCTTTTTTTTGCAACAGAATCATTTGGTTAAAAAAACTACAGACAGCAGTCTTTCCCTTTCCTCCTGCTACACTGGATGTCTGCAGGCGTAGAACATTCCCCAAAATAAGACCACAAGTGAAATGACAAGTCAGTGCCATACCACACCAACAGCATAACACAGTGCCTGGGAACAACTTCACATCCTGTCAAACAGCGTG
This sequence comes from Decapterus maruadsi, assembly GCA_030347415.2. Lineage (NCBI taxonomy): Eukaryota > Metazoa > Chordata > Actinopteri > Carangiformes > Carangidae > Decapterus > Decapterus maruadsi. The sequence goes on from CM064900.1 coordinate 32,562,810, forward strand.
TTGTGCCAACTGAACTCAAAAGGATGAGTAAGGCGGAGTGCAGAGCATGTACGACGTACTTGATAGCTATCGAAAGTGACACAAAATCATGCCTCCACAATGAGTGTCATTGTGTGGAGGACGCACAGTGATGATGGTGCTGATCTGAAGGATGCTACATGTTGTGCGACACCATCGCAGCAGTGTCCTCCTTCATGCGTTCATTTGTTAATTCAGGCTCAGTTTTCACAATAATCTCATTGTAACCTCTGTGGTTTCATTAACAGCTTCTAGTTTATGTCACACAAAACAAGATGTTCTTACACATGTCGACAGTAAATGTGTTGACACCGTGAGATGCAATAAATATTTTTGCAAGGACCTAATGCAGCCAAGACATTACTTATTCTGTGTCGTTTCAGCTATCCTTTCGTTTGAAGATGTTATTTATTTTTTTAAACTCTTTCACACATACAGTATATTTTAAAGACTTTACATACAGTATCTGCCTGTAATCTAAATTGCAATCCTTGTTAGGTATACCTGCCATCCATTACAATTAATGTAATTCTTCTGTGAGGTGACAGTAAGCAGGCGACCGAAACTAAAAGTAATCAATCAAAACTGTTTACTCAAAAACTAATTAAAACAAATCCTAAATGCACAGGTCTTATTTGTCTCCCAGACAGTTCTTGAGGTGAGTTGTATTTTGACTTCACACTTTGTGAGGAAATGAATGAGTTTCATAGTCTTGAATAAAAACACAGAAGGGGGTCCAGATCTACTGAGCTTCAAGATGAGGCACTGATTGCTGGATTCTCCTTGAATCTTTGTTATTGATTATTGCTCATGTGCCAAACTAATAAGCCTGTCCTTGATCATGCATTTAGTGATGACAGAAAATCATTTCATGTGACGTTAAAAGGTGGCTATGCTGCATGTTGTTCATATTTCATGTGCACTGACTCCCATCATGCATTATTTGTTTTGTATACTTCTGCAGTGTCAGTGGATGCATAGGAAATTCAACTCATTAACGCAAATTAACTCAACAAAAATAGGAATCATTTGCAGCTTGCACCTTTAAAAGAGAATAAATACATTTATTATTATTTTAAATTATGCATAATCCTCTCTACCATTTTTACCAACTTTGGATGATCACATAATATCATGTGTTGGAACTGAGAGAGAGTGGAAAATAATTAGCAAACAATGGATATACAGTTGGAATTGTTACCTGAGCATAATTGGTGAAATGTCAGTTAAACATCAATATGAGTTCTGTCAAAAACTGTAGATAAATACAATAGATGAACTTTTAGATCCTGAATAAGCTGCTAAATAATAGAGTTTGGTATGATTAAAGCTTATAACATTGTACATGGTATAAAGTAACTGTGCAAATAGTAAAAAAAAAAAAAAAAAAAGAGTGAATTGACTATTGACACTGCGCTCTGCACTATTGCCTGCACAAAAAAATAGACCAATCATTTTTGTGAGAATCATATTGTTGTAAAATCCACTTTTATGTGATAGCGTCAAATAACATTTGGTTTAATCCTCAGAACCAATTATGTATGAGAGATGGAGCCAGTGAAGGCACCTCTTCAACTCAACTGCAACATTTCAAACTGTAGCAGCTGTAAAACAGGTCGGCTTATTTCATGGCCAGTGGTTCAATGTACATTTGAATTCTCCAACTTGTGTTGATACTGTCAGGTCGGGGTTGTAATGCTAAATCACTGAGGCTGCAGGTAAATTACTGACCTGGCTACAGTGACTCAGATCTGTACTGACAGACTGAAACTGCAGACAGGACTCCAGCGACTCCCAGAGCAGACTTGAGTATCAACAAAGACAGACAGACAGACAGACACCCAGACAGGAAGACATGGAGCCTGACTCGGCGCTGAGCAGACGTCTCAGGCCTGGTCACATTACCTCAGCCTGAATGGAGTTTGTCTCCCAGCTGCTCAGCTGCGTCCTCACCCTGTCACTCCACTCCACTGGGATCTATCCATGTCTGAGTCTATGCTGGGAGACATCTGTCAACACGTGTAACGCACACCAGGAACAAAACTAGAGCCCGTACCATGTGGGAGTTACCTATCAGTGCCAATACACCTCAACCTGCACAGAGGAATAGGCTGAGTGACGGGGAAGAACACACTGAAGAGTCAATCATTCCTTTGAATAATCTAGTTATTCTTTAAATCCGATTCAGATTTTTTGAAGTCCTTTAAACTAGAATAAATCCCATAATCCTAATCTCAATATCAGATATTTCATATATTATATGATTACATGTGTTTAAGCATCTCAAGAGGATGAACATAATCTACATAATTTGATGCAGATTCACGTAATACATCTTGACACAATAAGATTTAGCATGAAGCACAACACCTACTGTGTGATTTCTAAAGCACAAGGTCTGGAAGCAAAATGGTGTGTAACATGGCATAAATTTAGTAAATGTCAAAAATCCAGGGCTATTTCCATCCTGCCATAAACCAGCATCAGCAGTATTGATGACTCCAGTGTGTGCGCCATCAAGTTATAATGAATATTCAGCAATTTGGTGAAAAGACCATCCAACAGAGGAGAGAGAGTGAATGAGTGATGGTTCGACCCTTTTAACAGCCTCAGATCTCAGCACTTTATTCAAAAACTTCTGCTTGGGTCATTTTATTAGTTAATGCTGTGCCTGCGCCTCTGCAGCCTCTCCCAATACGGTGGAACAAATGCCAATAAATCTGATCAATATTTATATGATTAAAGCAGTAACTGTGTCCAACCATGCAGCACACTCACCTGTCAGGCACTATCTGCTCCGAGGATAATAGAGGAAACCAGAGACCAGATATAAACAGTGTTGTACATATTCAGAGTTTTTTTTTCTTTTCTTTAGAGTCAGCGTGTGCAGAAATATGAATGTCAAATCACAAAAATAAAATAAGATTCTCCATGTTCTTCACATTTTGTCATTAGGGGATGCATGAGCAGTAACTCCCCTCAGGGTAACATCCTCGGTGTCTGAGTAAAACCCTTAAAGTCCTTTCATTTATTTATTCGTTCATTTATTTATTTATTTAGTGGAGTTAAGCATGGGATTTCAAGTTTGTAAGTGATGAAGTGACACTGCTTGGAGCTATTTTTCTCGGTTTTTTTCCATTAAGATTTCATAGCAAGACCTATTTCAATTTTTTTTCTGCATGAGAGTCCTTGACACAGTAAAAATCATTCGTTGGTATTATTTCATGCTCTGAATACACAACATTGGACTATTATAAGCATGACATGGAGTCCAGTTAAAATACCATACCATACCATTATAAACCGTCTTTGGCAAAGTCATGAGAAAAAACACACTTTTGAATGCATTTCTGAAAAAAAAGCTAAATATGAAACACAAAAGACCATGGTTAAAGTTCAAATTGACAAACACTGCTAATACGTGTGGTTTATATTCTGTGCTTCTTGTTATGTACTACATACAATATGTACTATACAATACTTCTTGAAGCTATAGTGGCATGCTTCTGCCACATTACAAAAACACTTCCAGCTGTTCCACGTCGTTTCTGGCACTTTAAAGCTGCTGCAGCGCCAATTGTTAGTTGTACGAAGGACGTTTTGTTGTCTGTGAGTTTGTTAATGTATCTGTTTGTGTTTTGTTAGCAGGAGTACGAAAAAATACAGCACCAAATTCAAAGAAAGTGCACGTAAGAGTGAATATGGGCCAATGCAGAAACACCATTTTCTCCAACTGTTTTGCAGGTTGAAAACATTACATTTCCAACACAACGATACATAATAATATCAAGGTCCAGTACATGTAATAGCAAGCCAAACATCCTACTCACAATGTTTTACAAATAAAGTTACTTACTGTCCAAAAGAAGTAAAGAGACATCCCTGTCTGCCCTCGGTCCGATCTCCACGAGGAAAACCGACACCAATTTGTTTGTCTTCTCCGTCGGTCACTTTCTTTCTTTGATTTTATTCCTTCTGCTGAACAAGCACTGAACCGTGTCTGGGACATTTCTTTGAGTTGTCGGCCATGTTTTTACCTGCTGCTAGGAGACTCACTGCTCCTCCTCCCCCTCCCTTCTGAAATCTTGCGTAGTTTCCTGTGCGCCAGCGTGGCAATGTCGATGTTCAAAACAACATGGCCGTAAAATACCACGAGAGATGTGCAGAGCTTCTGTTGTGCTATCTCATTATGTATGTATTTTATGTAACAGACATTTAACGGACAAAAGTTACGCACTATAGCTTTAAATATGTGTATATTATTGACATCATACACATTTTTAATGAAATGAGATATCCTGCACAATTGTTTTTAACCAAAAGTGGCTAAATGCATTAAATTTGCTCAAATTACTAAGTTGTGGCATGATGAATACTGTGTTTTTTTAAAGAATGTTAATTTCTGTATCGTGCCTTTGTTAGTTTGTTGAACCCTGATGTGAAAGCCGCAATAAACTCTCATTGAGCAGCTAATAAACCTTATTGGCTGCCTTTTCTTCAGACTCTGATGAGTGCTGAGCTTCAGCGCTGCTGCCACACACTGATTTTGATAAATGACTTTATTACTTGTCTGGATGTTGAGGGACGATGTTTTTCTGCTGCCCAGTACATTAGCTCTTTGTCCTTACAGAATGATGCTGCAGACTTCACCCAAGGCAGACAGTACATTACGCTGACTGGTTTCATACAAGAGAGGAAGCGCCTGTTCTATTTTTCAAGGAAATTGTCTGTTCCATTACGACATCTCCGGGCTTCATACAGTGTAGCGTCACCTGTATTTGTTGGCTATAGGCTATTTTAGTGTATGAACACTTGGCCGCCTTCCGGCTGCAAGACGGCCTGATGTGTAAGGACACTGTCCCAAACAAGGTTGCAGGTAGAGTGCACCTGACAGCTGGTGTCCATCTGACTCGGTTTGCCCTCAATACTCTCAAGATCTCTGCAGTGGATCTCTGGAGAATTGGTTTTACTGCACATGAAACTGTCTATTACACTGCAATCCAAACAATCATTTGCTGAGATATTTCAACTTTAGGACAATCAATATTTGCACAGTATTTTATTGACAGTGCATTCAACAGATACTGGGAGATTTCAGTTTGAGAACAAAATAAAAAATAATAGCAATCAACTGCCATCAAGAGTGCCATCCTTGGGGTCATGCTGCTGAAAACTTGTAAGAGTTCATGAGGTCTGTTGAAACTGTGTAGCAGAAAATAAAACATATAGCCTAGATGTGCACCTAGATGTGAGATAGAGTATTTTTTGTGATACCAAACTGCTTTTATGACTCACAAAATTGGGTGTTCAGTATTTGGTCTTTTTTCCACTTTTGGCTTCTTACAGAGAAAACACTTTAACGTCTCCCTGGGGAGCGCTCCCCTCTCCAACAAATCTCATGCTAATACCATCAGGCCCCCAGGTAGAACCCAGCCAGGGTGTAAGCATAGCTGGAATCAGACACAGGGTTTGTCACTGATGACTCAGACGGTCCCTCAGGCCCAACACAATTTGGCTCCCAGGACAGCCGCCATGGCTCTGCCTCAGCATATTCATACAGTGTGTGTGCTCCGAATATTAAACACACAATCAGCACGAGCAAGTTGGGGTTGTCCTGTATGTTAATTTGTAATACCTGGGGGTCATGTGCCCTCTTGGCCATGTATGAGCCGCTCCATCAGCAACACATATGAGCCAATTAAATGGCGAGTGTGGGAAGACTCATGTAATAAATGAGAGGCATGACTTAGATAAACCTGGATTACGAGAAGAGCAACAGCAGGAGCAAGAGCAGGAGGAGGCGTCTTAAGTTTGCAACACGGCCTACGCTCTGCGGTAGGGTGGGTGTGCCCGGGGGGGGAGGGGGGGATTCAATAGGCCAGTGTGTATGAATAATTCAAACAAGCTATGGTTGTTCTTAATGTGATTCATGTTCAGTATGCCGAGAGTTCAGTCAATTAAATTTGCATTCCAAAGAGGATTTTTCTCCCTGCTGTCCCGATTCCTTAATGGATGATTTCCAAACTTGTTGACCCATTAGGTACGGAGCTCTAATAATCCTGAAGGGTTTGCATGCCCCTGTAGTATGTTTACGCTCATATATATATTTATATATATATTAAATACCACAGGAATATTAAAGTAAAGGAAATACAAATCTACGACAAAGAGCCGCTGCACCCATAGGCAGATGGATATCTAGTCTGACTTTCACAGATATGCTGAAAGTAATGAAACAAAAGTAAAGCCGCTCCTACAAAGTACATCCACTTTTGTGTTTGGCCTGCATATGTCCATATTATAAAGACTTGTTTGAGGTCACATTTATAATGAACCCAACACATACTGTGTACAAGTAGCTGCACAAATGTTACTTATATCCTGCAGGGAGCTATGTATGTAGAAGCCTGTCAAAAACCAGGGCAGAAATATATGATACACAGCAATTTACTGCAGTTTTCATTCATGTTTATGTATTTTCATTCTATATTATGATATGTGATTTGACTTCAGCAGATATCCCAGCATCACATTTCAACAAATGTTCTCAGGTTCACTTCAGTATAATTCAAAACATTAGTTAGATCTTCTAAATCAAACACGAACCTCTCTCACAGCAGATATTCTGATTTGTCAAAAGAAAGTGTCACACAAACAGAACAGACACACTTAATTCAGGTGTGTGATGACTGGAGAGACACTGCTGTGAATGCTGGGACAGAGCCAGTGCTACACACCATATATCATGTGGAAACGTGTGTGTGAGAAATGTTTTCACATTAAGCGAAATTAAAAAACACACCTGTACAAAGGAAATGAGTGCCAAGATATACACAACGTTTATGTGTGTTGATTTGATTGTAGTATTTGTTGTAAAAACCTTTCTAAAGTTTAGATTTACTGATATTTGCAAAGAAAAATAAGCCAGGTTTGTCATCACAAAGACATTTAAAGCTCATTGTGTGTGTTTACAGTCACTTTTATATTCAATTTAATGACCTTTATCAATGCACTGAATAGACAAAGAAGATAAAGTTGCAGAAAGCCCTGTAGCACCATCTACTGGCAACAACATGTACCACACATTCAGAAATAAACAAGCCAAATTAGTTTAAGGTTACTGTGAGGGATTTGTTAATTTGATCATTTTCTCTACCTTGCTTTTGGAGGTGTCGTGTTGTCTGGTGTATCTTTCTGGAAACTATCTGAACTGATGTTCCCACAGTGATTTGTATTCGTCTTGATGGCTCTAATGAAATTCCTGATTTACCTCTTGACATATTATTTGGGTTCCCAATAAAACCGTCTCATATGACTGATACTTTTTTAATATCAGGTTAAATTTCAGATTCATGATGTGCATGTCATGATATAGGAGCGAAGGGTTTCCAATGAAGGATTGTCACACCTTATTACAGTGTATATGAAGTTTTCACACACTGCTGACAAAAAGCCTTCTCACAGCATCACACTCATACCATCATACTTGATGGTGGTGCAGGATGGAAGCTGTGACACGCTCCCACTCAGCGCTTGGTCTGATGTTTGAAGAGTTCATTTTTATTTCATCAAAGTCTAGAAACTCACAGACTTATACCCTCATGCTTTTCCTCCCTCAGGCCAATTACAAAGGCCATAGTTTCATTACTTGCTGACATTGCTGTCCCTCTGGTGAGTAACGCAGTCATTTTGTATTTCTGTCATTGCTTTCTTTGAGTTGTGGCCGTCTCACTGATCACTGGCTCTCGTTGTTCCGCAGTATATTATTCCGTAGCTCTAAGGTCTATAAGGCTCCTTTGAACAATGAACACTCATTCTAACTTAAATCATAACCTCCCTCCAGATCTGACTTCTCATACACAGCGGGTTGGTTTGTGAAACAGGTATAAACCAGGTGATTAACTACTGTATGGCACCACCACCTGGAGGGGCAACAAACCGGTCCAATATAAAAGAAATTACTGTCTGTGATGTCAAGATCAGGGTCAAGGTCACATTTATTTATAGAGCACTGTATAAACAAACTAGGTTGAGGTACTTTACATAAAATAAATAACAATAAAATACAATGATGCATTTCAAAAAGACAATTTCAAGGCAGTGACAACACAGGTGAACAGTAACCTGATATAATTAATCAGATTTTGTTTTACATATCTTCAAAACCAGAATCACAATAGCTTTTATTGCCATGTAGTCATTTTTCTTGGTACATAGTGCAAAACACACAAAAGATCACTGATCACTGTTCACTGTATCACTGTTATTATTAGCCTACTACTGTTACATTTATGATCTCAATCTCCTCTCATTTATCCTGTGCTCTGTATTTTTAGTATGTTGCTGTTGTAATGTTGATTATGTCTTTTTGTTGATAATATGTTCTTGGACTAAAATTAGATCATACACAAAAAGATCTGATAACAGTATCAATGTATTTGTGATGTCCATATCAAATAAACTTAACTTAACTTAACTTAAGATGATAATTATACTATATAAGTACAAAAATACAATAACATTTTAAAGAGACAAACGCTGGTTAAAAAGAGGTTAATTAATAACTTATTGATTAGTTTAAATGCTAGAACTACAGGTAATGTTGACACATAGAGCAGAGACTGAGCAAAGTTAAAATAGTGAGATAGAATAGACATAAAAGTACTGTAAAAATTATTCCTGAAAGATTTTAATGAAAAATTCAGACCCCTTCAGGGTGACATTAAAAATGTCCAGAGACAGCTCTGCTCACATGCCTGTCTCTAAAATCAGTTCAGTGCATGTCATGGCACAGTTTGGGCTCTAATGACACAATGGGGGCGTATCTGTTTTGTTCATGTCCAGTCAAATGAAAAAGTGTCATTCAAGTTAAAACGATCTTTCACTCTGGGGAATTTGGATGCAGCTTCAGCCACTTTGAGCAGTCGATGCAGATCAGCTGTTTGCTTATTATTTTTGAACATTTTCAGCTTTTTAGCTTTTAATTTTTTATGTGTGTCTATGGGAGTCTTTCCACTGGGAGTTGGTCTCTTTAGGCAAAACAGCTGCTGCAGATGCAAACCTCTCCACATGAAATGACATAGTGTAAAGTTTTAAATACTGCATTAGCTTTGCATTTAACTGGCTTATAAATAGGTAGGCCTGTCTGTGCATATTGACAGTTTAAAGTTTATTATACTTTAAACAACAGCTCTGTAAATATGAATTTTGTATATATAAACATACATTATGTCAGCAGTTCACATATAGCGCAGTTTAAGGTGTTACAGACATTTGTATTATTGTGAAGATAGCTGATGTGCCAAAATATAGTTTGTTCAGTAGATCAGTAAGCTGACATCAAAGAGAAACAAACCACTGCTGTGATATCCCACTCCACACCAGCTCAGACTGAAACTCTGCTGTTTTCCTCGAGTGCAAAGCTAGCCTTCACCGACTTTATTGGCACACTGGGCTTAATTAACTTGGAGTAGAGTGTTTACTGTCAGACAACTGGCTTCATTTTGCTTTTGATGAATGATTGATGCCCCTCAAGGGGAGAGCAGCAAATGAGCACAGGCATAGAAAAAGGTCTAATGCTGCCTTGACAAACAGGGAAAATGGTCAAAAATAAACATCATGAAACAAACATCATTGAAATGGATGCGATTATGTACACCAGTGTGTGTCAATAAGGATACAGGGAACAACCTTCTAATCTTTACTCAGCGATTAGATAATAGAGCCAAGATACCAAGACTTTCTTTTGTTACCGTGTTGCCATGCCATTTGCCAGCTGATCTCGTGATGTATTCATCAGGGGGGAAAAAAGCATCTATCATTGCAGATTTGAGGATTTGAAGACACTTATGGTTTTCTTAAGATTTAAGACAGACATATTTGGAGTTGTGTACCACAGATACTCACAAGAGGGGTTGTGGGAAGATGAAAGAGATTAAACAGATTCCTGTCTCACAAGTGTAAAACATAATTTAACCGAAAGTCCACTTGTTTACTCTTTTAATATTATCTGTATCTTTATCAATGAATGGAATGGGAACGTCACGTAACGATTTAGCTTAACATATGAATATTACAAATATTTAAATATTAACGATCATATTGTTGAAAGAGGTCAGGAGCTAAACAGGTTTGGAGCCACTTATCTAACTATGAGGAAGCTTTTGCATTAGACATGTGAATATTTCCCAGGACAGTGCCTCTAGACAATCAGGATGTGCAGGTCTAACCAAGTCGCAACAAGATTGTGGGAATGTACTGACTTGACACTTTCTGCATATCATTATTTATTTAGATTTATTATCTGTACGCTACAGTAACTCAGAGGCAAAGGAGTTCATAACACTTATCTCACACACCATGGGGCGGCACATGCAGTGTAACCTGAGCTGAAGAGAGGTGTTACCAAGTTCAGTCTAGCCCTGTGGTAATTTACTGGCAAAGGAGGAAGTGACTCATTTCGACAATTTGATATGAACAACAAGGGTGTACTCTCAACACAACCCACAGAACTTCTTATGAAACATGTTACACCCCTCACCTATGACTCTGCTGTAAACAAAAGAGAACGTGGTCGTGAAATAAAGTGCTAGCCTCATCAAGTTAAGTTCTCACAGTCTGTTCTGAACACAGAGCCTGACACGTCTGTAAAATTAGTAGGTAGAGGAAAGAAGGGGAAACAGATAAACATTTCCTCCTAACAATGGTGCCAAGGGAAAGGTCAGGTGATCACTATTGTTGTACTAAGATTTATATTCTGGGGCCCATGAATACCCGTTGCAAATTTTATGGAAATGTAGCCATTAGTTTTTGAAAGGTCAGGTAGTTGTAAGAATAATTAGGTATCCACCCGGGACTATTAATATCTGTGTCAACTTCATGCAAATATGATCCAGCGCTTGTTGAGATACCTCACTCTTTCCCTCCCCACGCTGGTATGATGAGTGAGGAATGTGGTTTTTAATTATGTATATAGAAAAGACAATAAAATCCTACCAATAGCTGGCTCCTATGGGCATTGACTGGAAGGTTGAGTCCCATGTCAACAGGCATTGATCCTGCTCCTGCAGTGTCAGTTAGGAAAAACACAGGCAGCTGAGTCAATGCCCTGTGGTTAACCCTGTGCTTGAACATCACTGTAGAGGAGGACGAGAACATTGAGTCTCCCTGCGAGCATCAATAAAGTGAATCTATAGTCCAGTCAATGTTCTGTTGTTTTAGTTTTCTCAGGAAGAATATTTCTGCCCAGGACAAAGGAAAAATGCATGGCAAGACCTCAGAGTCATTGAGAATATATGAGACACCACAATTGACTCTCAGCTTAATTATGAATAAATCAAAGTTAGGATGAAAAATCAATATTCAAATTCAACAGCTGCGAAGTTGATATTTTGACTCATTATTCCGATTTAACAAGCCCAAAACTTCACTAAATGCAAATATTTTTTTCTCATCTGGCAGAAAAGACCACAGCTACATCCAACTGAGATCCATACCAACCAGGTAAAAAAAAAAAAAAGAAAGAAAGAAAGAAGGTAACACTAAGTAGCCTAAGTTCCACATGCAACGATGCCAAAAAAGGAGTTCCCAGTGTAACTTACAATACAGTCCTAATAGCTGACATAAAACATAGGATAGCTGGTCATAAAGAAGAATAAAGAAGATAAAAGAAAAGAAAGAGGAAAGGAAATAAACTGTTACAGCCATACCATACCATTTTCTCACTCACACAGTCAACAATAGCGATCGTTCGTTCTTTATTTAATAAGTGACTGTTCCCTCAGTGTATGAAGACACACAGGAAAAACTAATAGTGATGGGAATGTCAGGTGATTGGCGATCAGTGACTCTCGGTGTGAGTTTGGGTTGCGAAACTGTTTTTCCTGTCCTGACGTTAACTGGGTGGGATGATGACGTAGGAGAACGCCGCCATACAAAAAGCGGCTTGACGTGACGTAGATGAACAGTCAGCATTCTTCCTCCACCGGGGCCGGTAGCAGAAGCAGCAGCATCCTAGCATCTGTGTTTGTGCTATTTTTAAAACAAAACCTCACAGGGTTTAACACGACGTTAGACTCATCTTTTCAATTCTGTCGTTATTTATTTCTTTCTCTTGGTCGACCAAGACATCAACAACGCTGACGTTCCTTTTGTAAAGGTAAGATTTTTTTTCGGTGGCTTCCCGTGTCAGGCTAAAACGTTAGCCGCCAGCGGTTAGCCGACCGGTCCGGTAGGAAGTTCGTTGTAGATTTGATTGTCATGAACTAAGCGATAAATAGCGAATGTGATTTTTCAAGATCAGCACAATTTCAAAAATAAAAATAAGAAAATGTCGAAACGATTCATATTTAGGAAAATCGTGTCTGGTTTCTGATGGTTGTTTACAGCCCGTTAGCCGTTAGCTTACCGGCGGCCTACAGAACAAAACCCTCCAGATGTCGCTGTGTGGACTTCCGGTGTCTGAACAAAGACCTCATAAAATCAGCTGATGGTTTTTTCGGTGGGCATAAGAGTCCTTTTTTTAAAAATGTATATATCTGAATACACAACAATCTCTGTGGATTGCTTAAAGGTAGACACGGATACTACCCAGTTTAAGTGTTTTTCATGTATTTTTCGTGGTGAATTTAAAACATGCGCATCGGGGAATGCGATTAGTAAAACGTAAAAGTAGGTCATCGAGGAAATCTTATTCACGTTTCTGATTGCCAATAAAACACCGAGTTACAATTTCCCCTGATATTTGGATTTGGACAATCCAGTAATACGTATATGTAATCTGGGTCAGGACTGATTTCGAAATTTGCCCCCCCCCCTCCTCTCGGATAGAGTTTCCTGTATCCAGGCTGCCCTCCATGATTAGGGTGAGAGGTTTAGATAAGGTACTTAACGCTCGGATAACCACCCTTAGGTTATGGTTAGCAGGGCTAGTTGATTGGGGTTTATAGCCGGGCCGATGGTAACGAAGAGACACAAAGCGGCTGGGGAAACGGACTACATCGACGTATCGCCTCCATCGCAGTGTGCTAAGCTAACTCTGTTTCGCATTCACTTGTGTGAACACGTGTTTGCGATAATGTGGCCACCAACCCGGTTTAAAATCGATTTAAAAAGTTGATTAAAAATGAAATCTGCAGTTTCAGATACGACTGTCGCTTGGTTGTAATGTGATGGATGCCAATCAAATATGAAAATCCGTAGGCCGTCAAGCCTCAAAAAGGCCTCGACTACTGTTGCATCAAAAAGGCCTTATGTAGACGTAGAAATACCAATGAAGTCATGTGGTTTATAATTTCTCTATCTGTGTGCAATATACAGTACACTGGACTGTACTCAGCATTGTTTTAGAATAAATAGGTTAATTCAGCCATCCATTTTCTGCTATTTACGTGAATCGAGGTCGTGTTTAACCAGTAATTCATGCTGTTATGGGGAAGTGGTGACACCAATGTCAATAAATGAATGCCCTTGATAACTTATTGTTGACTTAATTGTGCTCATTCATGTATATCTTTCAAAGTTTGGTCAGTATAGTGGTTCTTTGTTTTAGGTCCATGTTTGCTTTGAACCTTGCAGAAACTGTCCAGTGTTTGCTCTCATTTTACGGCCTGTAGCTGTCAGCTAATTTGTCACTGTTTATCTGTGTCTGTCCCTAGGTCGCTCTTTCCTGCCCCATTCCTAGACCTTTATTCTTTTCAGATATACTTAGTCAAGCCGCCAAAGTGGAGAGTGTCGTTGCGCCAGGGGGTCCTTCTCGTTTCAGGTAATAAGCAAAATCACCATTTTCTTTTATTTATCACTGACAATCCTCTCAAATAGCTTACATAAAGACTTAGGCTCACTCTTTCTTATACAAGGTTAAAACAGTTTTCCTTTTTTTTCTTTTTTTTTGGTATCACAGTGTAGGGGGAGGAGGTGGGGGTGCACCTCAGCACTATCCCAAGACTGTCGGCAACAGGTGATTTTTACATATTTTCCTTTCACCTCGATCACGTAGTCACCAAGCCCTTTTCATCTTTTATTCATAGGCTATAAATTGCTTTCCCACATCTTATTTCGTCTGCACAGCTGGTGGGAGCTGGGTCACTAATAAATGGCTTCTGGGCATTTAGGTGGCTCATCTCATTGTGCATTTAAGGCTTACTCCAAACTGCAGCAGCCCAGGTTCAAATCAGACCTGTGGCCCTTTGCTACATGTTACCCTCTGACTCTACCCCAATTTTCCTGTCTATCTCCTCCTATCTTTCTACAATAAAGGCATAAAAGCCCCAAAAATGAAACCAATTTGTCTGTTTGGCTGCTGCTCTTTGACCAATCACAAAGAGTGACAAACAAAACCAGACATTTAAAGTAATCACCTTTGTTTAGTTTAAAGTTGTGAAGGACATTTATTAATTATCTTTTGTTTGCTCTTAAACCAAATTACTTATTGGATAATTAATCAACTTCAGATTTCAAAAGTTGTTGTGGCCTTAATTTGCCAAAGCCGTTTTCAATCTTGATAAAACAGCATTTAGCTACCTTTTGCTATGGAGCAGCATACAGTTCCTGGGTGAGATGATGATAAACCAGCTCACAATCAGTGATTTTCTTCAATTATTACACGATATGCATAATGTTCCACTGCAGATATTGTTACTTGCCAACTACTTTGTGACAAATTGGCTTCCAATCAACATATAATGTGTCAACAAATAATCCACACACCCCCAAGCCGGGTCAGTGATGGTTGAGCCTATTCCTGGCCTGAAATTAAAGCCTTGCATAGTGACCATGTTTCACTTTTTTTTTTTTTTTTAACTGGTGGGACTTTCCAGTGTAGTGTATTGCCAAGTTTGTGACATTTTGTCACTGGCTACTTTTCTGGGAATAAGTTCTTTCTGCACAAGAGCAGTAGTTTCCAGTGAAGCTGATATTCAATACAGGTCATATTTTGGGGGCGGGATTAGCAATACTCTTATTGGTACATATCTACTTTTATAATTTAACCACGTTCATCAGGGCTAGGAACCTGGGCTATAATGTCATGTTTTACACAAAAGATATTTCCATGTTTTTTCAATTGGTATATTTTGTGTTCATTGCAGCGAGTTCCTGGGGAAAACCCCAGGTACTGGCAGTCAGAGATGGGTACCTTCTCGAAGCACTAGACGAGATGCCAACTCCTCCGATGAGAAAGGGCAACATGATTCAATCTTCAGGAAAGTGAGAGGGTAGGTTTCCGTTTTTAGATCCATTTCTCAATTCCTCTTGGTCACTCAACATCTGAAATTATCTGTTGTTAAATCAATGGTAATTAAAAAAATTTTTTAAAGGCATTATTTAATCGCTTGTCCTTTGTCTTCTTCATCAGCATACTTAATAAGTTGACTCCTGAGAAGTTTGACAAACTATGCCTGGAGCTCCTCAATGTGGGTGTAGATTCAAAACTTGTCTTGAAAGGAATCATCTTGTTGGTGAGTAGAGTACTCTGTCAAACAGTGTTTGGCCTTTACTGCCACGATTCATTCATTAACAAGAATCCTTTATAACAAAAATTCTAGATTGTTGACAAAGCCCTCGAAGAGCCCAAGTACAGCCAGTTATACGCTCAGCTATGTCTACGCTTGTCTGAGGATGCACCGAACTTTGAAGAACCAACAACAGAAAGTCAAGCAACACAAAAGCAGAATACTGTAAGTTATTGTTTTTATTGAACGCTAGGATTTGCACTTTACGGTTTCCTGCTATGGCCTGTTTTTCTTATTGATTCATTCTGTTTTACAGACCTTCAGAAGACTTCTTATTTCCAAGCTTCAAGATGAATTTGAGAACCGCGCCAGAAATGTTGAACGTAAGCGAATTATATCTGACACAATGTTAGATTTAAAATCAATTCTACACCATTGTATTCCTAAATCAACTGTTCATTTTCTTTTCTGTAGTCTTTGACAAAAGCGATGCCCCACTCACCTCTGAGGAGGAGGAGCAGCGTGCGATCGCAAAAATCAAGATGCTGGGCAACATCAAATTCATCGGCGAACTTGGCAAACTCAACCTTATCCACGAATCTATCCTTCACAAATGCATCAAAACAGTAAGTCTGGTTAAATTTTTATTTTAAACCGATCCCAAAATCTGCATCCTCACAGTTTGATATTCAAAGTCACCTCAACACTTGTGGAAGGAATTAAAGAAGAGTCTGTTAAATGTTTCTCATTTCTTGTCAAGCTTTTGGAGAAGAAGAAGAAAGTCCAACTTAAGGATATGGGCGAAGATTTGGAATGCCTCTGTCAGATAATGAAAACAGTGGGACCTAAAATTGATCACGAAAAGGCTAGGGTGAGTACATCTGGGAAAATGGCAAATAACGGTCTGTATTGAAATCCCCTTTTTGTTCCATTTTATTAACAAATAAATTCTCCTTTCAGTCTCTGATCGATCAGTACTTTGGCCGCATGAAATCCTTAACTAACAACAAGGAGCTGCCAGCAAGGATTCGATTCCTGCTGCAGAACATGGTGGAGCTTCGAGACAACAACTGGGTGCCACGCAAGGCTTATGTTGACAACGGACCAAAGACAATCAACCAAGTTCGTCAGGATGCAGTAAAGGTTAGTCCACCCAGTCCACTGTAGGGTGACATTTACGATGGGCATTTATCTTGGACTTCATTTGCATGATTTTATAGATCGAATATGTTTTTTTTTTTTTAAAACTGCAAAGTAAGCTATCTATGATCATGATGTAACCTTATCTGATTTGTCTTTACAGGATCTGGGTGTTTTCATTCCACCTCCCACTGATGGAATGAGAAACGACTTCTTCATGGACAACTCCTCCTTCCTGCCAACAAAGATGAAGTTCGACAGGGAGCCTCTTGGTGGGCTGGCTGATATGTTTGGACAACTGCCTGGTATGTCACTTCCTTTTTCCCCTTTTGACTAATAACAGGAGAAGTTGCACTGCTTTCCTGACGCATTAATAAGGGCTGGACCTTCCCGTCAGAGTTTTTTTTTTTTTTTTTTTAAACATTGTCTTTGTTTTGTTTAGGTATTGGCATTGGTACAGGTCCAGGAGTCATTCAGGACCACTATTCTCCGACCATGGGGCGTCACCGCACAAATCCACTCTACAATGGCCATATTGGAAATGGCAACAGTTCACACCAGCCTCAGTTTGAAGCAGGAAACAAGATGTTCATAAAACCAAACCAGGTACTTACCCAATTGTAATAGTTATGACTGCATACATTCAGCATGCCATAAATAAAAAAACTAACGGCCGATCAGTCATCATTACTAACGTTCATGCTGTCAATTCTCTTTTAAAAGGGGCAGAATTCACCAGTTTTCAGCCATAAACAGAATCACTCAGGGCAGATGCAGTCTAAGGATATGGGCTCACGATTCGGCAAGAAAGGGAAACTCAACGCTGATGAGGTAACCCAGCTGCTTTCACTGATTATCTATTGTGTACCTTTCAGTTTAAGAGATGTGGAGTAATATCCTGAGCATGGGGTATTGTTCTGAACCTCTTTTTTTTTTTCTTCTCCCTTCTAGATCAGTCTGAGGCCAGCACAGTCCTTTATCTTGAGTAAAAAACAAGTGCCAAAGCTGCAGCCCCAGATGACGATGATTCCTCCAAGTGCCCAAGGCTCCCCACTGGGACAGGTAACATTTACATTTTTTCAATAAACTGAACAGATGCAGTGCCAGGAGACATCCACTCATTTGACTTTCTTTCTATAGTCTCCACAGCTTGGCTTGAAGACCAATCCTCCTCCAATTCAGGAAAAACCTGCCAAGCCCAATAAAAAGGCTCCTCCTACAAAGGAAGAGCTGCACAAAATGACAGTAAGTTCCTCATCATCCACTCTGTATGTCCTTCCCACAAAATATGTTTTGAATGTACATCTGACTGGATTCTTTTCATCCAAGGAGACACTGTTGACAGACTACCTGAACAACAAGAACACAGAGGAGGCACTGAACGCTGTGAAGGAGATGAAGGCGCCCAAGTACTTCCTGTCTGAGATGCTGAACAAGATTGTGGTTCAATCC
Organism: Decapterus maruadsi; assembly: GCA_030347415.2. Classification (NCBI taxonomy): domain Eukaryota; kingdom Metazoa; phylum Chordata; class Actinopteri; order Carangiformes; family Carangidae; genus Decapterus; species Decapterus maruadsi. The sequence goes on from CM064900.1 coordinate 32,580,869, forward strand.
CTTGACCGTTCAGATGAGGATAAGGAACTCGCAAGCGCCCTGATCCATGCACTCTGCACCGAGGGGCTCGTCACTGGTGAAAACATAATGCAGGTCAGTGTTGTGATGCACATATTCTTATATTCATCGTAACACACAGAACTCAAGTAAAGCACTTTTTTAACATGGAGGTTTATTCAGAACTATACTTTTTTGTTTTATAACAGGCCTTTTTGAGTGTGTTGGACCAGTGTCCCAAGATTGAAGAAGAAATCCCCCTGGTGAAGTCGTACCTGGCGCAGTTTGCCGCACATGCGATCATCGCTGACCTGGTCAGCCTCACAGACTTGGCCCATCAGCTGGAGAACGGCGCACACTTCCCACTTTTCCTGCTCTGCCTGCAGCAGATGGTCAAACTGAAGGACCGCGAGTGGCTGAGTGACCTGTTCCAGCAGAGCAAAGTCAACATGCAGAAGATGCTGCCTGGTATGTCCAAACCCCATCTGACCTAATCACGCCTCATTCATTAGCCCTAATTCTGTACAAGTTTGTTTTTTGATCATACAGAGAATTTTATTAATGTATTTATTTGTTACTCCTGCAGAAATAGACCAGAACAAGGACAGGATGCTGGAGATTCTGGAGGGCAAAGGTCTCAGCTTTTTGTTCCCGCTGATGAAACTGGAGAAGGAGCTGCTGAAGCAGATCAAAGTCGACCCCTCTCCACAGTCCATCTACAAGTGGATCAAGGACAACATCTCCCCTAAACTCCACACTGACAAAGGCTTTGTCAACATCCTTATGACCAGGTACAGAAGTGGACAGTGTTTCTGATGTGTAAACAGACTCTACTGACCTGATGTGGCGTTTGTTAATTTAACATCAAGTTTTTTACAGTATATTAATAGTTTTTTTGTTTTTGTCTGGCAGTTTCTTGCAGTACATTGCCTACGAAACCAACCCTGATGACGATGAGGAGCAGCTTGCAGCACCCAGTAAGGAACAGCTGGATGAGGAGAAGCAGCTGATGCTGTCTTTCAAACCAGTGATGCAAAAGTTCCTGCACGACCACATCGACCTGCAAGTGGGCGCATTGTACGCCCTGCAGGTCCACTGCAACGCCAAGGGATTCCCCAAAGGTGTGTATGCTTGTAGTTTAACATGCCAGCTCATGGCCAGAGATTTTCTCATATAGAGAAGTTCACTAACTTTCCCTCCTTTTTTTTTTTTTCAGGCATGTTACTGCGCTACTTTGTAAACTTTTATGACATGGAAATAATTGAAGAAGAAGCCTTCCTTTCATGGAAAGAGGATATCACCCAAGAGTATCCAGGGAAGGGAAAAGCGCTATTTCAGGTACGTTTTACAAAACCAACTCGAGATGTTACCCTGAGTACTTAGTACTAATAGTTGCTTAATGATTGTTTCATTGTACATTAGTGTTTGCATTTTATTAATGACTTGTGTGTTTATGTTGCAGGTGAACCAGTGGCTGACCTGGCTGGAGACCGCAGAAGAGGAGGAGTCAGAGGATGAAGATTACTGAGGAACAGGCCAAAGCCATGTGTTATCAGGATGCAATGAATGATTGTGGATATTCTTTCTTTTTTCTTTTTCTTTTTTTTTTTAAACTTTCGTAACGTTTTTGTTTGTTGGTGCCCTTCCCTGTTTCAGCCTAACGCCCTCCCCTCTCCTCTTGTTTATAAATATTTTCCAACCACTGTTCAAATTCATTTCACTATGAAATGCTTTGCCAGATCAAGCCAGCATCACCATCTTATTATAACCGCTTTTCTTTCTAATTCCCTCTCTTATTTGGCATCTAAGAGCAGATGTTTTATACATTTCAATCATCATGGGTTATGTTTCCTGTATCAGTAGGTGGTATTTTGCAGAAAGATGTACCAGCACCAAAACCTGACCCATTACTCACCTTTTACATCTGGTAGGAGTCACCAAGTGCTGCCGAAACTATTGACTTAAACTGTTTACAAAAGAGAAAAGGCTCAAAGAGACTTTCTCAACATTTTATCTGTTAATCAGTTTTTAGATGCACTTTGCTCAACATCTTGAGTCGTTGCAATAGTAAAAATACACTTTCCTTGATTTGTTATCAGTCCTGGGTTGTTGGCTCGAGTGATTAAGACTGGTTTTCCTGTGCGTGATAACAGACCATTTTGTCTCGAATCAAAAATCTTGATCATGATTTGATGATTCTGTATCAATAATGGCCTGTTTTTATTTGCACTGTTTGATTTCAGTTAACCCACATTTAGTCTGAAGTTTTTTTCTGTTCTTCCATGTATGAAACTTTTGTGCTGTTAGGAATGGATATGTGTGGCCTTGGCTTTTTTTAATTTATCAATTAATATGGATATACCTCTAACGTATCTCGGACTTTACTTGAATGTCTCGGTGTCAACGTCGAGACAGCCAAAGCTTAGTTTCCTGTGCTAGTTGTTCACCACCGCGTGTGGAAATTTTAAGTCTGTTTTCCATATTTGTCAAGTTTTTAAATGGTCTTTTTATCTTCATAAAATAACAAAGAATGTACTGTATGTGTACACTTAAAACCCTCTTTTGGAGTGTCACTGTAATTTTAAGTGCAACAAGATGAGTGTGCAAGTATAGATCAAGGTTGAATAAAGTTTAACAGTTACTTTTGGTGTCATGAATGCTTGCTTTTGTTTTGTTTGCAAATGCACCATTTTCAGATCATCTAACACATCATCACAATAACACCCTATTTGTGAAAAGTCCACATATTTAGCACATTGACTTCACATCCTTCCGATTGCAGTAGGCTATATAAGTGACATTTACAGTTTTTCTCAATCGCTTTGGTGCTATTCTCAGATCAGAATGAAGGTTCTCATAACTATTAGTTCAACCTCCACAACATGTAGTCATTTGTGCACATCATCGTAGCAGTTTCTCCTTCCTCTGAACAAATTGCAAATGCTTTTGGACATGTATCAGTTGCTTTCATACAATTCTCTGCTGTTTTATAACATTATCATTTGCTTATGTCATATCAGTCAAAATGAACTGTACACTGAATAGTCTTTCCCTGAAAAACTAATAGTCCTCATTTCATTGCTTGAGTCATCACATACAAAATTGTTGAACTAGTTTTCAAAATCTGTCAAACTCATTGTAAATGTTGGGAGAAGCACTGTATTCAAACATTTCAGGGAGAACAGGTATGTATAGTATTGGACAGTAATTCAGCACTAAACAATCTGCACTGCTTGTTGTGTCAGGTTTTACTGTCAGATACAGTGGGACAATCTTTTTTTTTTACATTTACTGTACATTTAGATTTTGGCTTCACTAGAGACTTACGTAAAGTTGTACTCAAAGGCTGTTTCTTATGTCTGTTGTAGATTAGTAGTGTACTGTAGTGTATTTTTCTATTGCACGATGCTGTGAACAAATCAGAATTGCAAAGAGCATATGCAGTAAAAATGTGAAACATACATATTCAGTATCAGTTACTCCACTACAGTAGGCTAATGTGTAACTTTACTGTGTCTATACATAGTGTATAGTGCTATCTTGAACATTTTCAGGTAGTATCATCACTTTTTGCATTGAAAAACGCATAGAGAATAAAGTGTCATAATGAAAACATGACAAAGCCATTTGACTATCATGCTCATAAACGATGATGGCAAGACTTCTCATTTTGACGACACTGACAGTTTCACTGACATAAGTACTTGCTTTTGAGGGATGGACAATCCATTTTGTGCAAGTGACGCACTTTTGCAGGTTGTCCACTAGGTTTTGCAGTTTGTAACAATTGTTTTGAGAAATGCACTAACTGTTGTGCAAATGTTAATAGTGAGGTGAGAATAGCACCAAAGCGATTGAGAAAAACTGTAATATTCTGAATCTGTGTTTTTCAACCTTTGGGATTTTTAAAACACCACAATCTTAAACAATTGTATTCTTAACTTTCACTTTCTTGAATATAAATCAAGTTCAAATAAAATGCAGCATATGGAAATATCTGAGCTGGCCCCAAAAACATGCGATGGGGTCATGAGTCAAAAGGTTGGGAACCTCAATATTTTGACGTGGGTGAAGCCCTGCAACACTATAATTGGACTACCAATGTGCCACCTGTTTTACTGACTGTCTTTGAATTAAATGCAGAAAAATAATTACAGTAGCCAAGTAAAATCTGATATAAAATCAGAAGCCATATTGTTAAGTGATCAAAACATCTGAAGTGATTCCCTATAGTTACTAAATTTGCTGTTGGAGTATTTGCATTTTATGTTCAGCTTATTAAGTGATGGATTTTCCTCCTGAAAGATGCTTACAAACTATTATAAAGAAGCAGAATGTGACAACATACGTCTTACACAATTCTTCTTTTCACTTTTATTTGACATTTTGTTGAAACGATCCATGAGTCTTTCCCAACCATCTGTGATAGAAAATAGTTGTTTACACCTTTTAAGTTCATGTCAAATCACTTATTTTTAACAAAACATCCGTCTGTGAAAACACATTCCCAAGTAAGACGTGAGAAAAACATCACTGTGTCAAAATAACTACACTTTTTCTAGGCTAATTCCAAGAGAGATGGACAGAAATTCCTGCTTTATTAATAAAAAATAAAAATGTAGATGTGGAGATAAGTCTGTGAGCAAGATCTGAAGGTTTAATCGCTGTCGTCATCGTCGTTGTTGGAGGCTTCGGGTTCAGAGCCGTTGTCAGAGCGTCGTGGCGAGGCCTCGTTGTCTGATCCCGCCTCAGATCCCCTGTCTGACCCGCGGTCTGACGCCGCGGCGGGCGAAGCAGGCCGGGACTCGTCATCCGATCCGGATCGACTCCTCTTGCTTTCGTTGTCCGACTGCTCCGAGTCGGACTGCCGCTGGACCCTCCTCTTCTTCACAGGACGGTCGCTGCCGGAGTCGTCGTCCTCGGAGCCCGCAGACCGCCGAGGGCTGCCCGCCTCGCTGCCGGAGCGGTTCCCTCCTCCATCCGAGTCGCTGTCGGATGCAATACGCTTCCTGTGGCCGCCGCCCTCGTCATCAGATCCTGAACCGCTGTCTCTTTGTTGTCTGTGTGGGAGAAAGGGCACCACGTTACTTAGATTTACTAATGTTTCATCTCTTTGAGCACAGAATCAGATTTTGACAACAGTGCTTTCACCTGTCTTCAGCTATTTTCAGTCCATCCTCATCTGAGGACGATTCAGAAGATGAGATGATAGCCTTAGACTTGATCTTTCCTTTGAGAGATGGTGGTAAGCGCTCGGGTTGTGGCTAAAAATGGGAATGTTTAAAAAAAGTTAGACCTGAGAAGATCATTCAAATCATGACAGAAGAGCAAAACAAAGAAAACACCACAACGAACCTTTTCGATCCTCTTGCGTTCTTTGGGTTTGCGCTGCTTCTTGGGTCGCGACCCTCCCTCCTCATCATCATCACTGTCTCCCCCTCCTTTAGTAGGTCTGAAACACAGGACAGTTTTCTCTTAGCATGTTAATTTTTTGCATCACACAATAAGCAAAAACACATAAGGCATTAACTGCAGTAGACTCACCGTCTCCTCTTCTTTTTCTTCTTCTCTCCGTCCTCGCCCTCCTGCTCACTGCCGCTTCCACCCTTTCTCTTCTTCTTCTTCTTCAATGGCAGGTCCTCGTCAGAGTCATCGTTGACAAACTCATCCATGTCTCCTCCTTTCTTACGCTTAGATATATATACATGGAAAAATAAATGTTACCAACGATGTTTCGGTGCCGTAACAGTTTGCCGATGAGTTCTCCATCAGTGCCAACACTCACGCGTCCTCCACCGCTGCCTCCCTTCTTCTTTTCTTTGGCCGCTTCCTTCGACCCTTCTGCGAAGGAGAGAAGATTCTTGGTCTTCTCCACGTACAGAGCTCTCTGCTCCAGGAGCTTCTTCTGTTCCTCTGCCTCTCTGTTTCGTTTCTCCTCCTACCAAGGTTTCAGGGTGACAACCGATTAAGTACATCAACATAAAACATGCAAACCATGACTTCTGGCACCGTTACCAACAAGTACCTGTTCTTTGGCCAGTTGCTGACGCAGCAAGTCTCTCTCCTGCTCCTGTTTGGCCCGAAGCTCCTTCTCCTCCTCATCTTGCTTTCTGGCTCTTGCCACGTGGTATTGAGCCTGACTCAGCAGGTCAGAGCACTGCCTGCAATCCCATAACACACCCACACTCACAGTGATATAACAGTCCATTTTGAATGAACCACACCCAGCACAAGCCCCAAGTAGACCATCATAATCGATGGTATGTGTCAATGGCAAAGAGCTGTGTCTATGAATTCTTGTTACATTAATTGAAAGGAAACAAAAACCTTCAGCTTGTACCATGAGTATAAATTCAGACTGACCTGGCCTCAGAGGCAGCAAGAGCGAGGTCAAACCTCATCTTGTCTCCGGCCTTGCTGAGGTAGCTGAAGTACCTGTGTGAAGAGGAGGAGGAAAAGGAGGGTGAGAGGGAGATACAAATTCAGGATTGGTCAAAGAATGGAGATCAGGGGCCGTATTCACAAAGCCTTTTATCTTACCGCTAGGAGTGCTCCTAACTTTTGCTAAAAGTTTTTACGTAGGAGTTTTTTCTTAAAAGCTATTCACAAAGCTGCTGAGACCTACTCTTACTAAGGATAAATCACTAAGAGCAAACTAAGAGTGACGCCCGGGTGACGCCCCGTTGCTATGGATTACGTCAATTCTCGTGCACGCATTAGAGGCGCTCAACACAGTGATTGGTTGTTGAGTGCCGGCGGCGCATCCCCCCCCCCCTCCTCCTCCTCCTCCTCGCCGCCGCCGCTCCGATGCACTTTTTTTTGCGTCAGGTCCGACGGGACGTTTAGATGCTGCGAGTCCAAACCACTCTCTCTGCTGCCACGTTGGAGTTGGGCTCTGAACTTTCTGTCCATTGGTGTTTCTCTCTGCCATCGGCATCTTCCTGCTGCAGTTTTTGTCACGTCTCACTTTTACTCCAGCAGTGAGTGACACTGCAAATGACACGCCTATAATGGTCAGTGCACCCACTCGCAAACCCCCCCCCCAACACACATACACACACACACTAATATTATAGGCTATGGTGATCATAATAATGATGAGAAAAGAAAATGCATGTATCCTTAAGCTGGACTCGAACCCAGGCTGACAATAATTTTGGTTTAATGGGGAGGTACTCTATGACATGAGCTATATTAGTCATTACTATTACATCTAGTGCGCACCAACTTAAAAAAAATATTTTGGGCTCACATCGGCATGATTGCATCGCAGCGGTCGCAGTTATTATTGTTGTTATTGGACAGTCTGTTACCGTCACTACTCCCGTTTTATAGCGAAAATGTTGTAGATATTGTTGCTGTAAAAAAAAAAAAAAAGACAAAAAGGCACTTTGGGCATCAGTGGGCAAAGGGGCAGGTGCTGCAACACCCCCCCTCTGCAGCAATTCGCAGTCCTCCATTGTCTCCAAAACATTTACCTGGCTGCAGCCGTTTCCGATTCTTTGTGAATAGGTCTGACTGAGTTAGGAGTCCTCACCAGGAGTTTTAAGCTCTCCCTGACTTAGGAGCTACTTTTAGGCTTAAAATACTTTGTGAATTACTCTTATTTTAAAAAACTAGGAGTCCTAAATTTAAGACTGACACACCCACTTTTTTTAGGAGTAGCTCCTAAATTCGGCCCTTAGGAGCTACTTTTAACCCTAAGATGCTTTGTGAATACGGCCCCAGAAGCCATAAATAAATCAAGTGTAGTGTCACTACCTGTGAGCCAGCTCGAGCTCTTTGACGGCGCTCAGCACAGCCTTCAAGTTACTCTTCTCATCCTTCAGCACAAGAGTGGCTAGTCTCTGAAGCACCAGCGCCACGTTGAACATCAGCACCGTGTCGCTGGGCGCCACATGACGGGCCTAGTTGGAAATACATCACACAGTAAGTAAATTATAAACTCTCCTCATTTTGTAGAATAAAACAAAAACCTTTCATTTCATGTTACCTTCAGTAGCATCTGCTTGCACTCCTGGAGTTTCCCACATTTGAAGAGCGCCCTCGCCAGGTACAGCAGCACCTCGGTGTTCTGATATTTGTAAAATTTCTTCAGGCAGTTCTCGTACTGTGGAGCGGATCAAAAATGCTTCACTGAACCGACCAAAGACAAAAATGTTCAAAAAAAATCTCATAACAAACGGAGGCTCTTACCATCTGCACAGCGCTGATGTACTGCTTCTGCTCGACGTAGATGTGAGCCAGATTCAGCCACACGTCACTGATGTCGGCTGTGGCCTCCCTCACCTGGGCAAACACATCACGAGCCTCTCTGTAGTAGCCCTTGTGGGCGAGGACGGCACCTGGACGAAACAATATCAAGCTTGATGAATATACAACATATATGTACATATACGTATAGCCGTTTTAAAAACAGAATAAAGCTATTCAGACCGATGCCATTGGCAGCATAGAGGTTCTTTGCATCATTTCGCAGGACTTGTTTGTAAATGGCCAGGGCTCGGTCCTGATGTCTCTTTTCCTGTAGAGACAAAACCACTGTTACTCCATCTGGGGACCTACAGCTTCTGTTCACACGGTGTTTAATCATGAGACACTCTGTCTACGTTGTCTATCATCAGGTGACACAAACAGCAGCGGTGCCACGTCGCCACAATTTAATGAGGGAAGCAGCTCATTCATTAGTAAAACTACTGACAATTCGTGATATGTGAGATTGATCAGATCATACGCTCAGTCGCTCACTTTGTGTAATTAGCATGGTGCAATGTTGAAAAAACATTTTTTTACAAAATGGGAAAGGTTAAAAACAGCCACATCAGTCACAATCATTTGTGCACTGCGTGTGAGTTTGAATTTTCAGCATTCAACAAAACACATGCTGCGTCTCAATTCGAATACTTCCATGAGTACACTGTGATGTAGTACAATACGTGCACTATGCGTGCGTATGCGGATGATCTGGCAATCATTTCTCCCTCTAGTGCTGGGTTTCAGGAGCTGCTCAACATATGTACAGAATACGGGGTAGAATTTGATGTTAGCTGTAATGCTAAAAAGAGCTCTATTATGATTTGTAGAACTAATGGTGATAAGGGACTGGTGTTCCCATCATTTCATTTGTCAGGGAATGTGCTACCTTTTTGTCACACTGCAAAGTATTTGGGACACATCATCACTGCACTGCAAAAACTCAAAATCAAGAAAGAATATTTGTCTTATTTCTTGTCAAAATGTCTCATTTCTAGTCAAAACTAATCTCATCACCTAAAAATTAACTTGTTTTCAGATAAATTTCACTTGTTTCAAACAAATTTTCACTTGAAATAAGTAGAAAAATCTGCCAATGGGGCAAGTTTTTCTTTCTTAAGTGAAAATTTGCTTGAAACAAGTGAAAATGATCTAAGAATAAGTTCATTTTTAGGTGATGAGATTAGTTTTGACTAGAAATAAGACAAATAAGACAAATATTCTTTGCTTGATTTTGAGTTTTTGCAGTGTGATGATTTTTGTGATGATGAGGATATGCATAGGCAACGGCGTATTTTATATACACAAGCGAATGTGCTGAAACGTAAATTTTCCTGGTGTTCTGATGAAGTTAAAATTAATCTCTTCCGAGCTTACTGTACCCCACTCTACACTGCCCCCTTGTGGGTTAAGTTCAAAAAGGCAAGCATCCACAAACTGCAGGTTGCCTATAATGATTGCCTACGCATTTTAATGGGAAAACCCAGGTGGTGCAGTGCGAGTGAGTTATTCTGTCAAATGCGTATAAACACTTTTCATGCTCTGTTGCGGAAATTGATGTATAGATTCATTTGTCGACTGAATGACACACAAAACTCTTGTTTTAATGCTGTTGACCAATCCTGGACTCAGTGCTTTGAGATATCAATCAGCAATGTGGAAACACTGGCATGACTGTCTCTTTTAAATTTGTATGTGTGTTTGTTTGTCCTTTTTAAATGGACCCTGAGTCTATTAATAAAGTCTATCTATCTATCTATCTATCCATCTATCTATCTATCTATCTATCTATCTATCTATCTATCTATCTATCTATCTATCTATCTATCTACTTACTTCTGTGGTGCGCAAATTTCAACAGTTAGTGTTGTCTCATATCAAGTACTGTTGTTGTGCACTAACTAACGATCACAATGGTTGCCAACGTCTTCTTTTTGGACCGCTATTGTCGTATGTCAACACACATTTGTTTTGTTTGTTAGTTCAATTACCGATTATGAACCCCTACTTTTTTTTTTTGCTTGTGTGCACCACCTGTTTAGTATGTTGATTTACATATTATACTCTGATCACTGGCGATCCTTGAGGATATGAAGTGCCCACCGTTTCACACTGAACATTTAGGCCGTTGTGAGTGCACCATCCGGGTACTTACAGTACACTGCATTTTGACATATTTATGAATTGAGATAGGCTTACATAGAAAATAGTTAGTGTGACTCAGTATGGAAGTATTCGAATTGAGACACAGCTACAGTCTCGGCAGCATTCGTCTCTTCCAACTTGTGTTAAAAACAGCTGTCTGCACCTTTTCCCGGTCTCTGGTTGGCTGGTGCAGGGTCTGCAGCCACACGTTACCCAGAGCCAACATGGAGTAGGTGTCGTTCTGTGTGGACGGCTGTTTCAGGATACGCTCAAACTTCTTTTGGCCCGGTCCCCATTCCTGTTTGGCCAAGTGAAGGTTTCCTATCAGGGACCAGGCGTCCGGGTGATCCTACATCAAACAGAACAGACATCAGAAACTGTCTGGCAGCAGATTGCGTCATCTGCTATTGTGTGGATAGTGCAGTGTACCTGATTAATCTGCAGGGCTTCTTTGAACCAATCGGAGGCTTCATAGAAGTTTCCTTTGTCACGAGCCATCGCTCCGAGACGCAGGTAACCTGTGAGCCAAAAAAAAAAAAGTAATGATCTTTCAGAGTAACATTCCTTCATCTTCCATGATCTCACACTTTTTCCTCCGTCGTGTGTCGTGCTTACAGTCCACATAGTTTGGATGCTCTCTGAGGATGTTTTTGTAGAGTTTCTCAGCTTCGTGGAATTCACACATGGCCTCGTACAAACGGGCCAAATTGTACGAGGTGGTGACAGAAATGGCGTTGTAGTAATGCTCGTCGTGCTCTCCCTCCGCTTTGGCCCGTTCCAGAGATGCCAGGAAATATTTCTGCAGGAGAGAAGACATGACCCCAACCTTGAAATAGCACTATTGCAGATGCTAAATATACTGTGTTGTGCACACAACGTGGTCTTTAAATATCACAAGGAGGAAAGTTTTACACCCCACATTCTCAGTTTGACATTAGTCAATGATTTCATTGATGAATGTGGCTGTTTCAGAACATTAGACTTTAGTCACTCTGTTGGTTTTTCCATTACCTTGGCCTCTCCCAGGTTGCCCAGTCTGAAGTGAAGAGCTCCCAGGTTGTTTAGGATCTCAGGGGGAACGTCAGCCTGCACCTTCTCCTGCAGAATGCGGGTGGCTGTCCCGTACGCAGACAGCGCTCCTTGGATGTCGGTCTGCTCCAGGATCTGAGCCAGCTCGATCCAGGCCTCCACATCATCTGGGTACTGCTCCGTTACCTTCTTCAGGTGACCCTAGAGGGCAAAAACAGTGACATATATCCATGTCAAAAACATAATACCTATATAATGTGTCCATCTGGCACCGTTTTCTGAGCCATGTGATAAGTGAGTGGCTGCGTACTTTGGCGATGTCTCTCTTTTCCTGATCGTCAGATGTTGCATAGAGAGAACCCAGGATTTTCATGGTTTCGTAGTTGTTGGGGTAGGCCTTTAAAACCTTCTCAAAGCACTGTGCTGCGTTCTCCTTGTCCCTTCTGTACACGTACATCTGTCCCAAGCCAAAGAAGGGCAACACAAAGGTGGACGAGGCAAACTGAGTGGCCTGGTAGTAATACTGAAATGCTTGGTCATAGTCCTCCTGAAGGAAAGGAAAGAGCAGAGACGTCAGAGATTGTGAATAGATAATACAGTAAACAGTCAGGATGTTGGCAGGAGATTGGTTTGGATCTTACCTGCACGTGAAAAGAGCGAGCCAACTGGTAGCAGCTCTCAGCCTGCATGGCTTCGACTTCTGTGTTATGGAAAGCATGGAGGGCCAGATGTTGCACTTTGCTGTAGTCCTGATGGGAAACAGAGTCCACATAGGTATGAGTAATTAATACAGAACGAGTCACACAGGTTGAGATTTGTCAGGATTTCAAAAAGGACAACAGACTCGTCAATACCTTTTTGAAGAAGAAATGGTTGGCGAGGTGGTTGAGCACCATGGGGTTGCTGGGGTCGATGGTGTAGGCCCGCGACAGGAGCTGCACTCCGTTCTTGATCGAGTCCGCCTCCTTGTTGTTGAGCTCTAAAACCGCCAGACCAACAAGAGCTCCCACGCACTTCGAATTCAGCTCCAGGGCTCGACCGAAAGCCAAGCGAGCCTTTTCCAGTTTGTTGAGCTTCACAAAACAGTGGCCCATCCCCAGCCTGACCTCCGCTGTTCACAGACATAACAAGGTGACGATAAGATGTACAGTATATATGTAACAAATCTGTTTGTATGAGAAACACATCATTAAATGTAGCTGTAGATAGGCCTCCTGTGTTTGGATACCAGCCTCATTACTGGCACATTCAGTATGAGTATTTTTTGTCTGTTTTCATTGATTTTTGTTGTTTACTTTGTGAGTATATACACTTGAAAAAATTGCACAAAGATGCAAAGAGATCGGAAAGATTGATTGTGCATGTGAAGGCAATGAAGGCAGCTCTGCTATAAAGTTTTTTTTTTAAGTATGAGTATAAACAGAAGAAGTTAGTGTAAAAGATAATCAGTTATTAATGAGAATAGGTTACTTAACAGGCCTACTGGGCAGAGGTCAGGGGTGAGGGGTCACATAGCCTGTTAGTACTAATCTAAAAAGTATATAGTGTTCAGTCTTATACTTGTCTATGGCCACAACTTGACCCCAAAGAAAATGTTTGAATGAATCAACCACTTTAAGATAAACTGGGTAAACCGGGATAACTTGTTTACCTGGACAGCCTGGGTTTGTACGCAAAGCCTTTTTGTAGTACGCCAGTGCTCCTCTGTAATCCTTTTTATTGAAGGAGATGCAAGCTTTACCTGTTGAATAACAATGGTGTGATTATTCCAAGTCAAGTCACAGTGGTCGGGATCAAATCTCTGTCTCTCTCATATTCTACTTGCCAAGCAAAGCAGGGATGTTATTGGTGGACTGATTGAGCACAAAGTGGAACTGAGCATCGGCCTGGTCCATCTTGTCTCCCTCCAGCAGGCAGAAACAGGCTCTTCCCAACAAGTGGTTCTGATTGACACATGAGGATGTTGCATGTACTTGAAATGCAAAATACTACTCCCTTTTCATCCTTTTCATCAGCAACTGTGACAGACGTTTTACTAACTCACCTGATCGTACATGATGATCTTGTCCGCCATGGTGTACAGCAGCGTGGCCTGTGTGATGAGCTCTTTCTTGGCATCTTTGTTTTTCTCTTTACGTGCTTGTTGGACATAGTAAGCTGCCAATGTGTCCAGACAGGTCATCTGGTCTTTCTCATGGTCTCTGTAGTCGAGGTTTCCATCGATACGAGCTGCCTCGAGGAGCTTCACAAAATCCTCCGTTTTGCCCTGCTTGTAGTACTCCAGCTGAAAAAAGACCAATGAACCAAATTTAACTTTTGTTTTACATGGATTTTACTTCTTCGTGTCTGAATTGTGTTCACATTTTTTTAAGATAACAGCCATCGCTTGTAGCTCCACTGACTCACCGCCAAAGCAATCCATATGTGCAGCTGTGTGTGCTCCTGCTTTAGGATACTGATGACCTCGTCTCCTTCTGGCAGCTGGTCAAAGTCAAGCTCGATGACCTGCAAGGGGCGATATATTTAGGTTAGTAGGCATCAGCATCTGACAAACTGCTGTATCATTTAGGAGCGTTGAATATGGTTGGATGAAATTGAAATAGCAATGCATACTTTTACCAATACCGTCTATCTCTTTAACTTTAAATCAAGATATGTGACTTTTAGTCTAGACGACTCCTGCACCAATACCTCCAATTACTTTTCTGAATTAGTCAATACTAGTACTACTGTCTAGATATTTTACCTGTTATCAGTTTATTTTATTGTTTTTACATAAAACATAACAATGTAATACAACACTTATCTACCCTCAATGAAAGATATAGTGCTCAGAGCTTAGAGATAATGGTTATAAGTTACAGTCATCAAAGGGGTAGCAATGTTATTGAATTGTATTGTGTTTCAATGGGAGATTGTTCAACCCACACCAGTGATGTTATAGACCACCAAAAAATGCAGATTAAAAAAAGTATCATAAAAATATATACAGTAGTCCACACTACAGGAGTCTTTAGATATCCATTACGCAAGGCTAATGTATCAAATTAATTCCCAAATTTAATCTGCAGCATAATGATGACTTCAAACAAACAGCCAGTTGTAGCAAACCACCCGCCAAACACTTTTAACAACTGTGGATGATCGTAGTTTGGAGATTGTAGTGCAGTTTTTTTTACAGTCACATTTACTTTGTATGTACTATGTAGTAATACTTAGAATAGCATTACTTTTGCTAACATTATTTTACTTATATCAACATTTCATAGAATTATATATGTAACACTGTTGTAAATAAAGACACAGATATCTCAACACTGGCTGAGTTTAATTAAGATAAATATTTATAACTTAGTTGCTCATGTTGCTGTTGATACATACTGATCCACAGGATACGACAGTAACAGAAAACGTTTTAATTATTATATTCAGAGCCACTATTCTCTCTCTCATACTGTTTTGTAATGATAGTACGTCTGTGCATTGCCAGTGTTTACGTTTCAGATACATACATACATACATCAAACATGAAACTGACATGTACAGACAATTAGCCAACATTAGCTACAGTTAGCATTGAGGGTAAGTATCGTTAGCATAGCGAGGTTCACTTCAAACATGAACTCCAGTTTAATCAAGTTTTACCTCATCGGTGTCCCGCAAAGGGATCTCAATGGAGCCCCGAGACATCTTCACCGAGGACAGATCCACCTTGACTCTGAGAAATTACAAACAATGAAGTTAAAAAAAATCTCCAGCCCGTTGTCGGTTGGTAGCTACTTCATGCTTCCGATGGGAAACAACAAACACACGGACGGCGCAGCGGAAATAGTGTCCGGCTGGATCATTGACCCAGCTGAAGATTGGTTCCGCCCTGAGTTGAACAGAGCAGAAAACACGATGACGCCCTCTGATGGAAACTCGCTGCTAGCCTAGACCTTGTTCTAGTGGCAGTGCTGTTGTTGTTGGTAAGTATCAGTCAGTTGCAGTGATGAATGGCGTTATAAAAAAAAAAACGGCGCTACTTTTTCCAGTAACGAGCTTAATCCAAAAGTTACCGTTTCCTCCCGCCATTACTGTTAGTTGCCGTTATTTGAGTCAAGAAGTCTCATCACAAAATAATACATTATACAGGGGTCAAAGAGGCAGACACTCTAATTACATGTAGCCTAAGTCTAGACCAGGGGTATTCAATTAAAATTCATTGAGGTCCAGTTACTAAACTGTTTTAATCCATTGCTCTGGTCTGAACCTTATAAAGTCCAAATGGTGTCTTATAGCCACCCCTATGTCAATTAAATAAAATCAACAAAGTGCATTTTCAAATCTATTGTCAATTTTAACACAACCAGCCCACCCCCCCCTTTTCATGAATAAATAGCTCCCAGGCAAATTAATTTAAGGCCTGTATTTCAATTAAAGAGAACAAGACAGAGTAAATAAGGGGTTTTCCCTGTTTGTTTGGTGTTTTTTTTCCTCTCTTTTTTTGAGGCCAAGGTGTCAAAAGCATCTTGATAGCTGCACTGTCATTGCATTGTACCCCTCCATTAAATAGGCTACTCAAAACCTCATGCTGTTAGTTGCAGGATATATGACCATTTCTATCGTCAAGTGTCTTTTAAAAAACATTTATATTTGTACGGTGTACACTATATTTGCATATTATATATTTCCCTGTAAGTGGTTATCTGTCAGCATTACAGGCTTCAGAGAAACTTTCTGTCCTTCAGATCCTTTTTCTTGGTACATTTGATAAAAAAA
Organism: Decapterus maruadsi; assembly: GCA_030347415.2. Lineage (NCBI taxonomy): Eukaryota > Metazoa > Chordata > Actinopteri > Carangiformes > Carangidae > Decapterus > Decapterus maruadsi. The sequence continues at coordinate 32,597,054 of CM064900.1, forward strand.
AGCCCTGTATACAATGACAACGTTGGAAACTTCTCATCATGATCTAATATTGACTTGATTGCTTCAATACTCACAGTATATATGTTATTTATTTTTGCATAGCAGAGAACTTATTCATATGGAGTGTTTATTGGTTTATTCAGACTCAGACGTTTCAGAGAGTTTACGGGAGTCGACGACGGTTAGAAAATTTTCATGCTGCTGTTCGTTTACCTTTTAAAGTCATACTATGGATCACAGATTTGTTACCACATGGTCACTGTGGTAAAAAATAAAACATGAATGGAGGACGACATTTTCTACATCTTCTTCTTTATTCACAGATTGCAGAAGCTTCAGAGCAACAGTTTAACTTTATTAAAGCCACCACAATAAACTTGCTTGAATGATAAAAAGCTTTGCACATTTCTGAAAAAAGTTATTATGTTAGTGAATGTTATTTTGCACAGAGGAAAGTAAACATCAAACTTTATCCCTTTAGTATTTATAATATAAAGTCAATCTACAGAACACAAGTGTATGAAACTACTGACAGTGCAAACAGTGTTTTGTTTTCCATTACCTGAAATCGCCGAACTTTTTTGTTTGAAAATCAGTTTTCCACAGGGGGCTCAGTTTTGTTTTCTGCATGATTTGAGTCGTGTCTTTCCTCAAACCAGCAGGCCAGTCAATCAACGCTCCGCTCCGGATCAGTTCAGTTAAAGCTGCATTACGTAATGTTTCTCAGTGAAGCGAGGGAGTTATCAGTGTTAGAGACACTTACAGCCATGTGTTTTTGGTCATTCAGTCAATAAAACGTCATAAATAATTTGAAAAACATGCAGAAAACTAAAGACCTTTTTTGTTTTGTTTTTTAAATCATTGCACATTTCTTTCTCTTTTCATGCATGCTGAGCACCTGTGGCCAAATTACTGTACTTTTTCTTTTTTGGGGGGGAAAAAATAATTTCTTATGCATTTTTACTTTTTTCCTTTATGAACTTTTTTTTTTGGCCTTAAATAATTGTTCCAGGTGCACAGGTGTCAGAACCGTTTTCTTCCTTTTTCACTCTCTGGTTCCCCCTGCAGCTGTGGAGCATAACTTCCTTTTTTGTATTACTTTCGGAGTCCAGCATCCAGATGTTGAGTCCAGTGTCTTTCCTCAAACCAGTAAAAATCCAGTCCAGGATTTCCTCTTGTCCGTTCTCCTCCTCCTCCTTCTTCTTCTCCTCCGTCAGCATTGTCTTTGGTTTCTTCTTCCTCCTCCTCTGCCGTTAGCTACAAGCTTCTTATAGCGAGGCCACGGGTTGTTGATGTGTTGTGTGTCAACGTATTCTCGTATGGAAACGTACGTAGAAATTTTAATGCATTATGCTACGAATATCCAGTGACACGAACGACCGGTGTGGATGCGCAATTCCCTGCAGTGAAAAATGGTTTCCATTCGTAGTGAAAAATTCAACATTTTAAAATTAAAGTGCGTTTTGATAAGATTCCTAGCGAAAAAAATCAGCATTTTGTACCCCTTCAGTGAATGTATATGATCTTTCATTGACGTACAGCGAGAGATAAGAGCAGGCCAGCAGGAGGCGCTGTGTCCATTCGTTTTGATTTAAGTCATTGAAGTGTCAAAATTATTCATAAATCAGTCATTTCAAGGTGAAATAATCAAACAGTGTTGATTTAAACAACCCCACTCATAAACGTTGCCCAATGCAGCTTTATGAACGCATCTCAAAAAAAAAAAACCCCAGGTGAACCAGAATCCGACACACCTGCACCCACGCAGCTGTGAGCATTGTGTATTCAGGGTTTCTGTTTCTGAGTTATCTTTAACACATCTGCAGCCCAGATGTGTTTCAGCACTAGTGCGTGGTTTTCCAGCGGCCGATGGCCATCTTCAGCGTGTGGTTGGGGGTGAGGAGGGTCGTCAGCAGAGGGAGGTTGGTCATGGGGCTGGAGCGGTTCTTGGTGTTGATCCAGCTCTCGATGGCCTCCCGTTCGTACGAGTACCCGTCTGTGGAAGTGAAAATACACACGCTGACTGATCCACATAATGTTGATATATAAATTCCAACAGAGTGGAGCAACAGAGTCTGATCTTCTCTCACCAGCAGCGATGACCGGCTCCCTCATCAGCTCTCTGGTGATTGGACACAGGAACTCATCGGGAACACCCGAGCAGGCCGACTCGCTCCGCAGCTCCTCCACCTTCCTCAGGAGTTTGTTACGAAGGCCGACGGACTCTAAACACACATAGAAGAAGAAGAAGAAGTAGTAGTACACTAGCAGTAGAAGAAGGAGGAGGAGGAGCATGAATAGCTAACAGACCCATTAAGCCTCCTGGGTCTCAGGAGGAACAATCTGAACTGACACTGGTAAAAATAAGATCAATGTCGAGGCTTCGAGCCGTCGGCTATTGGAGCATTTAGCGCTTTTTCACTCTTGGACGTGAAATTTTGTGAGCGTGGGTGAGTGTGAACATGGTGGGGAGCGACCACGTCTGCTGCTGTCTGTCCGCCGCAAAGTTAGAAAACCGAGCAGGAACTTCAGGACTGCATTTTAGCTTCTTTTTTTAAACCTATAACTTTATTTTTCAAATAAGAAAGTAATTATAAAAACATGCATCTGGATATGAGAGATTCTGATTCTGTTCCTGGTTCAGTCCGTTTTGTTTTTATTATGCAGCTTCTTTAAAAACACGTTTATTGATTTCCTTCCCACCTCTGAGGAACACGCGCCTGTTGTTCTCTCTCTCTGTTTTTTAACAAGTCGCTGCTGTAAACCGACGAGGAGTTGGATTGACAGCAGTGACTTGTGGGATGGAGACGGCTCCATGACGACGGAGCTGCTACACTGACATGAGCAGCGACAAGACGACGCTCTCGCTTTTTCTGTTTTTTTTTAACCCCTGTGGTTGAGAACGTCAGACAGAAATGACAAGACACGACCCGGAGAGGGGGGGGGGTTATGTAACTGGAAACATTGAAGCCCTTAAAGGGATAGTTCGACATTTTGGCAAACTGGCCCATTGCCATAAGCCCTATAGTCATAGCAGTAGGTTTGTTACCTTTATTTGTCGGTGCAAGCTATTTTTAGAACGGCGGAGCAGAGCCGTGAGCTGCTCAGAGCTACGCTACGGAGGCTCATGTGGTTTCTTGGTTTCCCTCATCAAACTCATCAAATACACAATCCAACAACTCACAAGTTGTGACCTGCACATTCACCGTGCTATGACATAATAACACAACGTTACCAGACAAGAATTGTTTTAGAGGTGAATTCATGCAAAACCGCTGATGCGCATTCCCTTCAGGGACAGTTTTTCAGCGAGAAGTCTCTGTATTTCCCTCTAAAACAACTCTTTTAAAGGTTACGAACCTACTGCTATGACTATAGAGATTATGGCAATGGGCCAATTTATCAAAAATGTTGAACTATCCCTTTAAGTTGAGTTGAGAGCTTCTTCCAGTGCAGAATAATTATTATGTAATCTCGCTGAGAGTATAAAACCTCCATCACCGTTCACACACACACACACACACTCTCTCTGATTTAATGGGCCACGTTTTATCCATGTAATAGGTAGAAAAATCCCTAATAATCCACACGTCCACATTCACTCTCAAGACTGAGAATAAGACTCTTTATACTTTTACATCCTGGACAATAGGAGGAGGGACTGATGGAGTGTGTGTGTGTGTGTGTGTGTGTGTGTGATGCTCGTCCCCTCCTCCTCCCTCACCTATGAGCAGCTCTGACGCCAGCGTTTCCTTGGTGAGGCCGAGCAGCTCCGTCCCGTCTATGTTGTTGGCCCTGAATTTGTCGACCAATCGCTCGAGGCCTTCCTCCGCCAGCCACTCCGACACGTCCTCCTCCGACCAATCGGCCACCAGCAGCTGCAGGCGGCCTGCCGACGAGGTCCTCCCTGGGACGGCGGTGGTGAGTCAGTCGCGTAATAAAGACGTAGAGGGGGGGGGAGAGAAATGGGAGAGAGAGGTGCAAACCCCGCTGCTGCTGATTATTGATCAGGGAGCAGCACCGACCAGCGTGCACTGAGCTCTTTAGAAATAAGAGACTAAACTTGGACTTGATCTAAATGGATTAACCAAAAAATGATGGAACATGCACACACACAGTTTTCTGTCAGTTTCCTACCGTTTGTTGCCGTCAGAGCCGACTCCCCTGAAACGCACAGACAGAAACACAGCGATACTCAACTGTAACATGAGCAATTCAGTGCAATCTCTGAGCAAACCTGCAGAGAGTGAGTGACTGAGGTCACGATCACAAACAAGATGAAACACAAATTTCTGCAACATCACAAGATACAACAAGCTTCCCTCCTGTTCCCTTCCTCCACCCTTCCTTCTTTCCTTCCTTTCTCCCTTCCTTCTTTCAACAATCCTTTTCCCTTCCTTCCTTCCCTCCCTTCATCTTTCCTGTTTTGATTCAGTTGACCTGATCTGTTCCCTCCCTCCATCTTTCTTCCCTTCCCCTTCCTTCTTTCCACAATCCTATTTCCTTCCTTCCTTCCCTTCATCCTTACTTCTTCCTTCCTTTTTGACCCAGTTGATCTGTTCCCTTCCTCTATCCTTCCTGTCTTCCTTCCTTCCTCCCTTACTTCTTTCAACAATTCTTTTTCCCTTCCTTCCTTCCTCTTCTGATTCAATTGACCTGATCTGTTTCCTATCCATCCATCTTACTTTCCTTCCTTTTCCCTTCCTTCTTCTTCCTTCCTTGAACGAATCTGTTCCCTCCCTCCATCTTTCTTTCCTTTTTCCCTTCCTTCTTTCCACAATCATTTTCCCCTTCCTTCCTTCCTTCCTTCCTTCCTTCCTTCCTTCCTTCCTTCCTTCCTTCCTTCCTTCCTTCCTTCCTTCCTTCCTTCCTTCCTTCCTTCCTTATTTCCACAATCATTTTTCCTTTCCTTCCCTTCATCCTTACTTACTTCTGTTCCCTCCCTCCTTCTAGCTTTCCTTCCCTTTTCCCTTCCTTCTTTCCTTGTCTTCCCCTTTGTCTTTCCTTTCCCTCCTTACTTCTTTCCCTTCATCCTTCCTTCCTTCCTTCCCTGACCCAGGAGGGCAACAGGAGGGTTAACTAACGGACACTGGTCACCTTTACCAGAATATAGATAAATAAATATATAGATATAAACAGCATCTTAAAGAGATTTTCTGCAGAGTTGCAGAATTAAATGTTAAAGCTTGTTTTCTTTCAACCGAGAGTTGAAAAAAAAAGAGAGAGAGAGAGACACCAACCAGGCAGCGACTTCCCGTCTGCGCGTTGGACAGCAGGTGCAACAGAAGAGAGAAACAACAACAGATTAGAAAACACGACAGGTGTGATTATGTCGTATAAACATCAGTGTATGTGAGTGAGTTTGTGTTTTGCCACCGTTGCCGCTGCCGCCGTCCTCCAGCCTCCAGATGTTCACCGTCTTGTCCATTGATCCCGTGGCGATGAGCAGCGAAGTGGGAGAGAAGCAGCAGGCCGTCACGTACCTGCAGCCGACGACAGAGAGACATCGCCTCAGCTGCTAATGGTGTTCATGTTAAAGGGATAGTTCACCCAAAAATGAAATTTTACACACAAGAACAACAGGATATACACAGTAAGGTACAGTAACAATACATTGTGACCAATAATCTCACACAGAGTGAAGAATTTAAAGGGATAGTTCACCCAAAATTCAAATTTCACTCAGAATTATCCGTGGCTTCTCTGAGGGAACAGGACAGCCATCTATGCTGCTCGACATGAGAAATTGTTCCAAAAAAGTCTATATTTCAAGCTTGTTTTGTAGCGAAAGCTTCTCCAAGCTGCTCTTCCCGGTTCGTCATTTGGATGTTTTTTTGGTGTGTGTTTTTGTGACGAAGACAGTTGGTGTCCATTTGCAACAGTTATGGACATGCACTGCTACGCCGAGACCCCCTGTAACTCAGAGACGCCACGGATACAGTAACTCTGAAACTTCTCCCAGCCCTTACGGTGAGTAGATAATGAGTGAAATTTCATTTTTAGATGAACTATCCCTTTAATGTTAATGTTCAGCCAGGGTTCAGAAATTGGTGAGAATATGTGGAAAATGTTCAAATTATTGACAATAAACTACGCAGCACGTTGAATGCCTCTAGCTAGTAATTTTATAGGCTGTACATAATTACATCAAAATGACCCACAATTACCCGGTATATAAAATAGACTAAAGGTCGCCACTTACTCGGGCGTACACGACTCACGTACTCAGTGTCACACAATAGACTGCTCGGTGGGAAACCTTCACATCGACCTGTTTTTAATGTGACACCGTACGCTCGATTATGAAACCTTTTGATTCTTATTATTAGTTATGAAAGAAGACTGATTGAGCTTTACGCCGCTGACAGGAAATGTCCTGTGGTTTTCAGCCTGCTATGGTTATATTTAACCCTCAGCTGAGAACATGAGGTATTATTCCCTCTCAACATCAAATTAGGTGCAGGTGCTGGATTTCTTACTTTCTTGCAGATTTGTTGCACTTAAATGTCCATTAAATATATTATAGTATGTTAGTAGAGCAGCCAGTAGTGAAGGTTTTCTCTACTGTGAAGCTTAGCTTTCTCCATTAGTGGATAAAGGATGTCACCGTGGTTCACTGGAGTCCTAAAGCTTTAGAAATGTCTTTGTAACACTTTCCACAACAGCTCATAAAACAAAACCGTGTGACTGTGTGTGTGACGATGCAGCTCGGTGCTCACGCTGACCGTCCTAAAATCTTAATCTGGATCTTTGCAGCATCTTATTTAAAGGACCTGAAAGTCAAGAGGCTGCACTTCAGCCGTTAGAGGGTTAAAACAAAGGCCTGAAACTGCAGCAGTGACGTTCAGAGTCGTTCTCCATCACAGGGTCAGTTCACTGCAGCAGAAAGAGGAAAAACAAGCTGCTCTGAGATCTAAATAAGGATTAAAACTGAATTTTCAGTGGATTCAGGGAAGTCAAGGCAACGTTAATGAGGACAATCTGTCTAAAGCCGGAGCTGGAATGCTCAGAAATGTTGATCCACAAAAGCTTCTTGGCTTCAAACAATGTTTCTATAAACTCTGAGTACGAACTGAGAGAAGCTGAACCCCACCCCCCTCCTGATCCTGTCACACCTTCATATTATCACTCCGTCTGAAATCAAATGTGCTTCCTGGAGTCATTCTGTCGAGTGTTTTTCTGATTCACTCCTGCTGCATTTATCCACTTTCTGCCGCTCGCTCGTCTTCTCCCACTTCACAAAAGATGACTTTCATTCACCCGACTGAAAGGAAGTGAGCCGCTGTCTTTCAGTCACAGGTGGCTGGATGGACGTATAAATAGCTGGTAAGTGTGATCGTATGTATATATATATATATACGTTATGTATACGTATGTGTGTGTGTGTGGTGAGAGCTGTTCTACCTTTTTCCTATAAAAGCAGGTTGAATGTTTTGTGACCACACATCATCACGGTCTGTTTGCGATACCGTCTCCAGTGTCTTTTCTACCACTGACTTCCTGTCGTTGTGACTGAGGCTCATTTACCTCCACTGCTTGGTTTATATCCCATAATAATCCCTTATATCAGAAGTTGAAAAACACACAGAACAAACCAGGAAACACATTCTTCCTCACCTCCTCTTCCTGAGTTAAAACAGCGAATAATGACCAAAGTGTTTCTGCAGAACGTTGTGATGTCACAGTGATGCAGAACGTGTCATCATTTTATCCATTTAGAGATATTTGTGTGATTTCAACCTTTGAAATGTTACTCAGATACTGTGTTCAGGAGACTAAAAAACAGAAATAATAACTTTATATAATGTTTGTTTTTTTTTAAGTATTAAAGGGATAGTTCACCCAAAATTCAAATTTCACTCATTATCTACTCACCCTCATGTCAACTAAGGGCTTCAGTAAACTTTATAAACTTTATTGTCAATCACACAATGTAACTATGTAACACAGGAAACTGACATTGCGTTTCCCCAAACTCCAAATGTACAATTAAAAAAGATTTTTTTACAGCACTGTGCAGCACTGCATGTCCATATCTCACAGCTCTTAGTTGACATGAGGGTGAGTAGATAATGAGTGTAATTTGAATTTTGGGTGAACTATCCCTTTAACATTGAAAAGTGGATTTTCCTCCAATGAACTGATTTTAAACTGAGACTGAACTTTTATATTTCTAAACAGAAGAAGCAGGAGAGAAACTACACGAAAAGACTCTTTTGTCAATTCTGCACAAACATCAAGTGTAAACAAGTCTAAAGTGACTGAACAAATCAAAACTGAAAGAGTAATTATCATTTTTTTCCCCATTCAAACTGCTTCATAATACTTATCATCGATCAAATCACAGAGGTTTTTGAAACTCAAGCTGTTGATTTCATTTACCAGAAAAACTCATTCTTTCTTTCAGACACAAAATGTCAATAAAAGACATTTTTAAAGGTGCAAATAATATTCAGTTTGTCAAGGTGAGAATAAAATAAAAACACAAGAACAGAAGTGAATATTTACCTGTCGTGCTGCTTCAGTGTGTGAAGCAAAACTGCATTTTTCTGCAAAATAAAGAAAATGTGTTGAAAACAAAATGTGAATTGTTCTGAAGAGTTTGAAGTCCATAATAAAAAAAACTATAACTTGATACTCACGGCATCGTAAACTGTCACGGTTTTGTCCACAGAGCTGAAGGAAATAAAAAACATTAAATTGCAGCTTTGTTATTAATATATTGTTTTACACGCTCCATCACAGCAGCTCTCGCTCTAAAGCGACCTGTGTCTCCCCCCAGTGGCTCCGGCCGGGTACTGCAGCCTCCTATCTGTGTCAGAGGTGGCCTACTTCTGTGTCCAGGCAAACAATCTATATTTTACATCACAGGCCTTTGATCCTAAATAGATCAAGACAGAGATACTGATCCAATTCAAATCAAAAGAGAGATGTGAAATATACATTTAGCACATGGATCGAAACTATAGCAACGTCTTGTTTCCTTCAGGGAATCCTATAATTGTAATTAGTTTTTTGTTTTTTTTAGATTTTGAGTTTAAACTAGCTTTTTCTATCATGTTTCCTATATATTCATCTTGCTGTTTTGAAAAATCAACCATGCAAAATATCAAAAAGTCTCAATCGGTCTTCAGTGTCTGATATCTTATGATGTTGCTGTAAAACTATGAACCCTTGCACGATTTTCTGAGGAGCCACCAGGACTTTGACGGAACTGTATCAGCTCAGCGAGTCACGCATTTGTGCAACAATCATAATTATTATTATTATTATTAAAATGACTTCAACAGGACGTAAAGAGGAGTAAATGATCATTGTGATGGATTATCTACTTCAAACAAGCACTCTGCACATTCATTTTTGATCAAATGTGATGGTGATCTTTAAACCAAGCTAAAAGATGAAAAACCTCTTCTTTTTTTTTTACACTTTCTTTTTTACACTTTCTTAAACCTAACTTTTTTTCTTTTTTTTTTCTGTCTGAGATATGGCACTTTAACTCTAAACCTCCAGCACTTTAATCGTAACCAGCACTTTAAACTGCTCTAGCACTTTACCGTTTTATTTGTAATGACTAAAATGTGAAACTATGTGTGTAATGTATATGATATTGTAATGTATTGATTGATATTGTTGTAGACCAAAATGTTAGGCTGCTCTTCTGTTCCCTTCTAAGAAGCAAAATAACCTTGTTGCACTTTTGACTTGTACTTATTTTAACTTGAATCTCTGTAACTTTTACTCTTTTAGCCGGGGGACAACCAATGGAAATTAGCTTGCAGCTACAATTGGGTACATTTGCATTTGTATGTAGAAGAATGTACATTGTCCCTCTCCAAATAAACTTTAATTGAATTGAATCTCTCACCCCGACACGAGCAGCTGTCCGTCTGAGGAGAAGGCACAGGAGAGGACCGGAGCCGACTGACCGGTGAACGTGTGCAGGAGCTGCATCTTACAAACTACAGGGAAGGAGAGAAACGGCTGATGTTAAACACACAAACGAGACAAATATTTACAACAAGAAACGTCAAACTGAGCAGGTAAACTTGAAGCAGGTGGGACGGTGTTAGATTTGATATTCTAGATATGAAAAATTCACAAAAACCAGAGGAAAGGAAGAAAAAGAAAAACATGAAGAAGCCGATTTATGTCCTGGTGCTAAAATACCACATCACTGTGTTATTATATTCTAGTCTAGATAACTTCTGTTTTTGCAGAATGAGGAAGTCTGTGAAGTCTCTGCACCTCCAGATGTGGACTTGTTGATGGTCCAGACCTTCAGGAGACTGTCCTGTCCACAGGACGCCAGACGAAACTGCACCACATCACCGCCTGAGACACACAGACACAGAAACTAAGAAACAAACTACTGACTGATATAAAAATACTTGCATTTTTTCTTAAAGGGATAAGTTCACCCAAAATTTAAATTTCACTCATTATCTACTCACCCTCATGTCGACTAAGGGCTGGGAGAAGTTTCAAAGTTCCAAATCTTTGGGTGAATTATCCCTTTAAATTCTTCTGTGTGAGATTATTGGTCACAATGTATTGTTACTCTACCTTACAGTATATATCCTGTTGTTCTTGTGTGTAATGTTCATTTACAGCTGTACAAGTTCATTTCTTGAGGCCCTGTTCATGTACTGTGTACTATGTTGAGGTACTTGTATTTTACTTCAGTGTTCCTCTCTTCAGTGTTCTATCTGTATAGTTTTTCCTCGTGCTGGCGGACCATTTGTTTACATAGACACTCGTTTATCCTGTTACATGCAGCGTCTGTTGTCTGTCTGACGTCTGCCCGAGTTCACGTGAATGCAACATCAAGAATACATTCAGATATGCAACCGCACCGCTAGATGGGGGGAATCCCTGCATACTTCATTCTTCATGAGTGTGTGTGTGTGTGTGTGTGTGTGTGTGTGTGTGTCTCACCACTGAGGACGCCGGGGGCGAAGGTGCAGCAGGTGACCCCCAGGTCGTGGACGTTCTTCTCTGCGTGGAGCTGGTTCATGTTCAAGTCCCACAGACGCAGGTCTCCGTAGCTGGAGCCGCTCACAAACAGCTGGCTGCAGGGGCTGAAGGAGCACGCCATCATGCTGGCGTCGGTCACCTCGCCGCTTCTGCACAAACACAAACACAGCCAAACAACAGGTAGAACTGGATGAATAATGTGTAATCCTTGGGTTTTAAATTTATTTTATTTTTGTTTCTTCATGCATGTCTGAAAATTATGTTTGTTTTCAAAAAAGAAGATCAGTGCAAAACCTCTATAGGGTAAAACATGTTCATTTACAGTATTTTTACTGTATTAATCAACAGTATTAGAACTTTTTTTTCAATTAAAGCATTACTATATTTTCATTTGCAGTATTCATACTGTTGTTCAATCATAGTATTGCAGTATAAGTGTTTTTGTTTCAAGCTTCATTTATACTTCACTGTTCACTGGGTTTACATTAGGGAAGAATTAGAGTATTTTCCTATAATTCTTTGCTATTTACAGTTACATACTGGATACATGTTTTACAGTATCTTGCTGCACATCTTACAGTAAAATACCAGTTTGCTTACCAATGTTTTTCATTCCTAGGGTTCACTAATTCCCAGAAATCCCACATAACCAACATCCACCTCAACATTTAGCAGCTTGTGAAGCATTTTGGTGCAAAGACTGTTTGCTTTTAAGGTGCTCTATAAATGAAATAAACCTGAAACTTGAACTCAAGTGCAAACAGTGTGCCGAGGAGAGATGTTTGCATTGACTGCTGGAGGTCTGTCAACAGATGTTCCCTCTAGAAAACACTGAAAATGTGTGAAATGTGATGATATTTTAACGCTATTTCTAACATAATCTGATCAACAGCATCTTAACGAATACATTTCCCATGTTTACCTGATGAGCTGTTTGGAGGGGAAGTCCCACAGCGCCAACGTGCCGTCAGACGCTCCAGAGACCAGGTGCTTGGAGTCAGGAGACAGAGCGCAGATCCTGACGGGGCTGCGACCCGGATGCTCCATGACGGCCTCGATCTCCCCGGAGACGGTGGACCAGACCACTACGGTGGCGTCGGTGGAGCAGGAGGCCAGGAACTGGCCGCAGGGGCTGAAGCAGCAGCAGTGGACGCTGTAGCCGTGACCCGACAGCGGGGAGAAGGGCAGCTCCGAGAAGTCGCTGGCGTCGTACACCCGCAGGGTTTTGTCTCCGGAACATGTGGCCAGATGTTTGGCCGAGAAGCAGCACCAGTTGACGTCATCTCGGTGCTGTTGTAGCGTGCAGATCAAAGATGTCATTTGGAGAAGCTGCTCCTGCAGGTCACAGGGAGGGAAAAAACACATTATTATACAGGAAGAAGAGCAATAGTATGGAATGTGTGTGTGTAAATGTGCAAAAAAGAGGTGTAATAAAAACATCAATACAATAAACTAAAATATTCTAATATTTTATGACCTATCAATAGTTTATTAATTGTTTACATGGTGATAGTGGTTTTATTCAGTGTTAATTCTTCTGATCAGTACAAACAGTACTATCATAGAAGATGTTATAGATGCTGTGAAATACAAAGACAGGTGCAACTTTTCTGATTTGTTTCTTAGACACAACCAAAGGATCAAACATCAAACAGGATGAACTGTCTCATAATCATCAGGCCTGAGCATCAGTTTTGTTTTTAACCGCCTTCATCTGTTGGCTCGACTCATTAATGCTGATGATCGACAATAATAAACAGCAGAAGAACTGAAGCAAACCAGCTGAGTAATTAATTAGTTTATGGAAACGACATTTAACAGCTCATAAACTTTCTGATGCAACAGAATATCAAAGATGTTTCTCAAGCAAAAAGCTCAAACACTCACATTATAAATGTTTATATTGGGGTTTTAAACATGGAAAATAAATGGCCATGTTTCAAATCTCTCATTAATAATACGCTGCATGATCAACACAGACTTCATTGACATTCCTTTTGATGATCAATTAATGGTTTTGTGAGTTTATAAACAAAATGCTAAAAGATGTGCAGCTGTTTTTTGTCATAAGTGGTGATTAAAAACTAATTTCTTTTGGTTTTCAATAAGACATCTGACAGAACCTTGGGCTGTGGGATTAATACAGTGTCATGCAAAAACACTGCATACAAACTCATTCTGCACAATCACAGCTAATGAAGACAATCAGCAGCAGCAGCAGCAGGTTGGACTGGGCGTCTACACCACACGTCTCATTCAAGTCCAACAAGAACAAACAAACAGGACAGTTCAACAGTCGAATAGTTTTTCTTTTATATTGTAATATATTTGTTTAAATAAAAGCCTTCCTGGTCCGTCTCTTCTCCCATTAACCCACAGAGTCCAGCGGCTCTGACGCTGTAGCACAGACCGAGTGTCTGTATCTGTCGCTGAGCATCCTGTTTGTTTGTGTCCGACATTTTTTCCAACCACTGCGGAAACAAACTGTGTGAGAAACACCGACCAACAAAACTCTGTCGGTGACTAAAGTGAAGTCGGTCTGTGTCGGTTCAACCGTGTTTCTGTCTCCTACCTGTCTCTTTCCTCCGCCTCGTCCAGTCGCTCACTTCACTTTGTTTACTTCCTCGTCCGACGGATGACCGTGACGTAATCTGGGTTACGTCACCTATTTATTCTATTTTATTTTTTTTAATTTATTTATCTTATTTCATTTTTATTTTGCATTTTTAAAGTTATTTTATGCTTCATGTTATTTTATGTTTCAACTTCTCGCTACGTTATCTAAATGTTTTTATGTTTCACTTTTAGACCGGAAGTCCGGCATTCTTGTTTAAGATTTCCAAAATAAAATGAAAATAAAATACAAATATGTTTGAAACAAAGACGGAATCTTTGTTTGAAATAAGCTCAGTTTTTGGAAGATCCAACCCTGTTCATAGTTCAAATATAGTTCAAAAGTAATTGGACACATGGAATTATAATGTACATTAAAAGTCAAACAAAACCATCTTTATTAATATTTGTATATTAATCTTTATTCAGATCAATGTGAACTGTGACCTGACTTTTCTGTTGTTTGAGTCTCACCAGGCTGCTGCTTCTTCTTCTTTTAATTGAGTTACTGTAAAATATTCCTGAAATGTTCCTTTGAGGAATTATAGCTCAACTGCACATTTTGTGGGGATCCTCCCCCCCTTCAACTCTCTGCCCAACAAGAGTCAAACCCAAAAGTATTTCTTTATTTTTTCAAATCATTTTTCCCACCCAATAACTTTAAGTTCCATCTGAAGTTCTCCATTTGTTGCTAGGATACAGACTAAACATCCTGAGCACTAGAGCACTGAAGAAGGAGGAGGCCTGGATCATCCACTTCATGGCACCTTGACTGGTTGAGTCTCTCCCTTGCTGCAAGATGGAGGAATATAGTCTGATCAGCAAAATGATTTGGCCCCTCCACCAATGATCCTGATCCACCCAGCTGCCCCTTCACCATTGCTCCTGCTCCATCCATTCCTGATCCGTTTTCTCCACCTGTTCCTCCTCCAAAATCCTGCTCCATCCCGTCCTGCTCCACCTGGACCTGGCGGTTCCTGCTCCACCTTTCCTGCTCCACCTGTTCATCCAGAGGCTGCTCCATCATTTATTTATTTATTTTTTGTGTGTGTGTGTGTCATTGTCGTATAAGCTACTGGACTAATTTGAATTTCCCTCCTTGGGATGAATAAAGTATTCTCTACTCTACTCTACTCTACTTAATGTTTATCTGATTTAATTTTATCACAAATCCTCATCATACTGATCAGACTGTGTCAACAGTTCAGTTAAATGCCATACAATAATGTACAACTATTACAGTTTGTGGTTATTCTTCATTTTATTTAATAATATTCTCTAGTTTGTGCCTCTCAAATGTGAACGTGAATGGTTTCAGTTGTGTTTCATGATCGAAAACTCGCTTTGGTTTTGTAGAAGGAAAGACATCATCAATTCCTATAGCTGCTGTGATTTGGACGTAGAGCGGGAAATAAAACAAGTTGCAGTCGTGTACGTTGAAAAACATCCTTTTAATAGGTCCGTGCCACACACTAGTGAAAAATAAAGCTCCTACAAAAGAATGATACTTTTATTCCACAATATCTTAAATAAAGTAACTTCAAGTACTCTCGACTTGGGTACAAAAAAATCTAGCTGCCTCCATCAGGCCACAACACACAGCAAGGTTCAACACAGTGGTTACAAATGGCCTTAGGTCCTCTGTATTGTGGCAGATTACGAGGAAAATGCGTCGTGGAAGCATAAACTTGAATGCTCATTGTTGTTCCTTTTTTCTTCTTTTTCTTCTGCTATGGTGAGGAATGATTTCTGTGTCACTGTCCAACTTTGGAGGCCTTTGTTGGATTGAAATCATATAAAAAAATAAAGTCGTCATAAGAGAATGAAAAAAACAAAACAAACAAAAAAAAAAACAATAACATCCCCTACATGCCCCTGTTGGAAGGGTAGGCACTACCAAGATTAAGGATACCACAGTGTTTGCAGAGGATATGTATATACTGTACAAACAATATTTATGATAATGTTTTCATCACGTTCACTAAAATAGAATGCTACAATCATTCTAAGGCATAAACAATATCTTAATATTCTTAAACAATTTTTACACATCGTTCCAAACAAGACATAATATTGACATTAATAAACAGTATATACACATGAATCACCATTGTCTTTAACTGTTCCTCTGCTGTTCCTGTAAATAAATGCAGTTTTACAGTTTTGAACAAATGAATACAGTCCTCTGATGCTCCAAAGCACTGAACAGTGTAAACAGGTTTTTTTTTTTTTAATGTTTGTTTTTTTTGTATGTTTAAGTTTTTTTTTTTTCTTGGCTTTGTTTGATATTTGGGAGAAAAAAATTACAACACAAAGACACATTCTTTTTTTTCATGTTGTGGTTGTTGTGTTAAATTCAAAGCAGTTCGGATGATTCTTCCTTTTCATAGAAAATGAAGTGGACCTTGATTCATAAATAATTATTACAAAATTAAATACATTCACTATAATACGATTAAATAACAAAAGACTATTTACAGGTAGTGGAAAGTATACTAGCGCAGACACATCAGTGACAGTTGAGGATTCATTCAGTGCAGTGTTCTGAGACAGGGAATGGTATTGCACTACGACACCCCATTTCTCTGGGACTCTTTGGGGCTTTTATCCCTGTTGTTATAAATCCAGCGCACCTTATGTAATAACTTTTTGTTTTTTTTCTATTATTTTCCAAGGTGACATCTCTCATGCACACCATGGTTTTTCCTTATTAAGGATTTGACTTCTTCTTCTTCTTCTTCGTGTTCTTCTTCTTTCCATCCTGCAAAGCCAGATTCTCCATCAGGAAATTCAAAACAAAACAACAAAAAAACGAACGTAAAACCTGGTGCTCCGATATGAAAAGTCGAATGTTTGTTGTTGTTTTTTGTTTGTTTGTTTGTTTTATGGGGTGAAGAAAACTTGAACAGACGTTTTTCTTTTTAGTTTGTTTGTTTCAGAAGCTCAGTCCAGCGCTTCTCGAAGAACTTCCTCATGTTGTGGCCGGCTCGACCAATGTCTGAATTGTCTTCATTGAATTTTTCGCAGTTATCAAAGACCAGGTTGACGTCAATGATGAAAGTCTCCAGGTTTTGATACCTGAAAGAAAATAAAGAACAACAACAAAATGAGACAGTGCAAGGACTCACATGCAGCTGACATGAAAACACACTGTGGTTTAACTAGTAGGGATGCACCGATCTAACATTATAGTCAAATATCAGCCCAGATTTCGACTAAATCGTCAGTTTGGCTCTGTGTATTTTCTGCAGGTGCCTACCAAAGCTGTAGAGCCCCAGCCAGGATGTGGCTGACCTGTGCTTCAAATTAAAACTCCACAGTCCGTCGTCTTCGTTCAAAACATCTACTGAAAAACTTTTCTGTCTGTTACAAAAAACAAAAAGCTGACAAAAACAATAATCCTGTGCAGACAAAGTGAGCTCAGTCTTAACCAATAAAAAAACTGGCTAACTCTTGAATTTACAGGCCATTAATTACGTGATTATGTCAAGCGATAGCCTAGAAATAACAATAAAATGCGTAGTAATAGCCTAGAAATTTCATACTTATGTCATGTTTTTCGTAAAGTCAAAAAATTACACATGCTTTTCATATTTCACACATAGTTTTCGGAAAAGGCCAGAGTCCTTTGCAACTGACCAATATTTCTGGGATATTTCTACGCAAGTCTATTTCTAGACATTATGATGCAATTAATTGTTATTTCTTGGCTGTTTCTTGACATTATTGCGCAATCAACGGCCTGTAATTAAAGGGTTACTGAAAACTGTATCTATTATCATTACCGTAGTATTAAATAAACACTATCTAAACTATCTTAAAATATAAATCAAATCAAATATTACAAGATCTAGATTTGTTACCACTTTGTTTCTAATGTACAAATGGCTCTAACATCGATGTTTGCGACGCTGCTGCATCAACAACAAACACAGAGCAACCACCTTTTACAAAGTCAGGAAAGTAAAGTTAAAGTCAAGCCTGATGCCGTCACTGTTTCCCACTGTAGAGCTTATTAGTTGAACTGTGACTGTGACGCATCAGTATCAGGTATCGGTGTTGGGAATTGGGACTGGAAAAAGCCGGATCGGTGCATCCCTTAGGTTTAACTAACACCTGAAAAACATTCTTTATATTCTGTGCAAAGCGGCGAGAACAAACAGAGGTGATGGGAACTCACTGGCTGCTCACAAGCTTCTCACGTATGGTGGAGAAGTCCATCGGTTTCTTGATGACCTTCTTGTAGCCGGGGACCGATTTCAGGTTGACGGGCGTGAGGAAAGGCCACGCATCCTGATGCCGCTCCAGCTCAGCGAGGAGGACCCTGCATTCAACACACACACGGATGGTTAGACACAGACTGCAAATGTTTTCTGTTTGAGAAAACTCCTGCGTATCAGTCGCATCTAAAACAATTGAAAAGTAAACAACATATATAGATTTTTCTAACTGTGTGGTTTGTTGTAGTTAATAGCGGTAGCGGTAATTTGTTAGATTGAATGCATTATGCAGCGTGTACCTCCTGCTACTTAGATGACAGGCACCTGTGAAGTCATAAGCATTTATACTATTTTCAGTACTCTTGAACAATATTATGCATTTTATGTATATTTTCTAATGGTGAGGCATTTTTTATAATGAAGTGAGATACTACTTTGAATACTCTGAACATTACTGTGCATCTTATGTAGATTTTCTAAACGTGAGCTTTATGTATTTAATGCATCTCCACATGGAAACCGTAGTGGGAATTTGTTAGATTGAATGCATCATACAGTGTGGACCTCCGGGCACCTGTATTTACCATACTTGAAATTGCACTTTGTAATTTAATCATGATGACTGTCCTTGTTTTTTTAAAAAAAACCCTGATTTTAATAGTAACATTGGAAGGAGTTTGATTGGAAGTTCTTTATGCATCTAAATTTGTACTAACTTTGCAATATACTGTTGGAAGGATGCAATGGTTGTGCATCTTTTTGGGATTGCCCAGTGATTTCCTTTCTGGAAGGGGGTAAAGACGAGATAGATAAAGTTCTTTAATACATTATTTAAAGTCATTTCTTTTCTCAAGCTCCTGAAGGCATGTACACTAGAGACCAAAAGCACTTGTTACATATACTCTTGATGACTGCTAGGAAAATGGTTACAATAAAATGGATGAATTGTGGCAATGGATACATCATGAGGGAGTGTATGGAATGGAGGCTTTAACTGCCCAATTACAATTAAAATCTGATGTTTTTGGGAGGAGGTGGCTACCTGTATTTAGATACCTCTCTAACTGAGGGGAATCCCACAATATCCTGGAATGTCTTAAATGTCCAATTTATTTATCATTCATTTGACTGTCCTTGTTTTTTTTTTTTCTGGCTTTTTTTATTCTTGTCTTTAGCACTGTCATACTGTAAAATCTGTGATGCTGTCAAGGAATGTTTGTATTCTCTTTAATAAAAACAAAGTTTTAGTTTTATGATTGCTGTTATTAAAGCAGATATCAGCGGTCCGGCCGTTTCGGCTAATGCTGCGTTCAAGACAAGATTTTGAAACCGTAAATTACAGCTTCAAGTCACAACTACGACTTTGTAGCATTCCAGGTAACCCATAACTCGTGTTTTTCCGACCTGTTGCCTGTGAAAGTCACTATAACGACCACTCGTAACTTCCGACCCGTGAACTCGTACCAGATCGAACTGGTATGACTTCACAGGAAGGAAAAACACAAGTTACGAGTTTCCTTGAACGCACCATGAGTTAGCAGCCCCCGCCCTCGTCAGGCATCTATTGGTCCTCGTGCTACGTCACCATATTCACACGCATCCCTTGGCTGCACACACAGCCCTTCACGCCGTTCTCTCTCCTCATTGGATAACACTTGTATCCCACAAGGAAAGTTTTCTCCTGGTTTACAGCAGAGCAGAGTGACGGAGAGACTCGTGTTCCGGCTGAAACACTCCATGTAAGTGATTGCTGACGGAAAATAGGACTATTTAGGACTTATATTAACAAAAACATTCCGCTGATATCTGCTTTAATGTACCCTGAATTGCGTATTTTATTTCTTTGAATAATTAATGTCACTGCATGCTGTCCATAAACTAAATAAACTAAACTAAAACATTCAAAAGCAGCAGCAGCAGGTTAAAAGTCGGTTAATAAATGGAGAATTCAACAGTCAAAGCCCAGTGTGAACCACATACCTGCATAATCCCAGGTCCCTGTTGTTGTCTCTGGCCGTTTTGGCTCGTTTCACGCACACAGGGCTCTCCTGATTGGCCGCCGGCAGAGCGGGCGAGGCCTCCGTCTCCGTTTTCCTCTTCCTGCTCGTGTCCTTCGCTCCTTTCTTGGGCGTGTTGCCGGCGCTGACCGAGTCTTCCTCCGACACTTCCCCGTTTCCTGCCTGCTTCCCGTTCTTCTTCGCCTCTCCGCCGCCTTTCTTCCCGCCACCGCCGCCTCCTCCTCCTCCTCCTCCCCCTCCTCCTCCTCCTCCTCCACCACCTCCTCCTCCTCCTCCACCTCCTGCGCTGGATGCTACCGGTTTGCTCGGGGGCTTTTTGTTTTTCGGGGATGGGCCGCTCGCCTGCACAAGAGTTAAAACAATGCATCACCATGAGGTCCTGTGCAATTAAAACTAATACCGTCCTCTTAGACCGACTTATCATAATAATATTGGCCTTTTCGGAAAATATCAGATCAATTTGTCTCATCTTACACCAGCAAAATTATTTAGTCCCGATCCGCATCTACATAAAACCAACTCTGGAAAGCCGGGCAATTAAATCTGTTGTTTTGCAGAGTATGAATATGAATGGAAAGTTTTATTGTCGTTTAATGAGATAAATGTCAAATCCAGGCTGGAAACCACATGAGAGGAGATGCAATAAAATTTAGAAGGAATCTAAAATCGCTACAGTTGATAAGAAAGTGATGAAGATGTGCAACATATGTTATATTTTACACTAAACATCTCTCCCTGTCTCTTTCCCCTCAGTTCCTCCATCTCTATACTGTCCAGATACAAATAATGACCTAAAAAAAAAAAAGGTCTTGATCATTAAAACTGCTGGGTTCTGACAACAGTGGATTATTTAAAGCCCTCTCTGATACCTTGGATATGCAGGCCGGGCAGTACCAGTCTCCCTCTGGGATACTGGTGATCTTGGGTTTGTGACAGTAAGTGTGGCAGCCTTTGTCACAGCCGTCACACAGCAGGAGGAGGTCCTCATTATCGCCCTTCTTACACATCTGACAGTACTGCAAAACAAGGACATTCATTAAAAATAAAATAAAACACAGGCGTTTACTTTTCTGAACAGTTAAATAAAGTTCTTTTTCTATTTATTTATTTATTTATTTATTTATTTATTTATTTATTTATTTATTTATTTATTTATTTATCCGTC